>OV049877.1:3527768-4856518 GCA_920104075.1 Melanargia galathea | reverse complement strand
TCGTCAATAAAGTAATACAATTATTTCCTTCAAAGTCGTTATCAATTAATACGGAACTTCATGAGCGGACAAACGTCAAACCGGCCATCATAGCGTGCCGCTAGAATAATAATATTGATATCCTTTTCAAAATGTTCCCTGCAGACAATGATAGCGCATTATGACATATGTATAGCTTGACAGCTCTAAATGTAATGCGCTTAAGTTTAGAGAAATAAATAAATATAAAAAGAAAAATAAACCGATATAGACTTACTAACCTCTAAAAATACGTTGGTGATGTAGTTATTTATCAGCTCCTTGTCTTCCGAGGCGTGGTTGGTCAGTTTCTCCGTGAACTGCGTCGCCAGTTCGCCGATGTGTTTTGTTAGGACTACCGTCATTCTGAAAGTATCCAATCATACTTTCAGTTAATCAATTATAATAAAGTTCGTAAACTAAAACCGGACTACTAATTTAGTGTGTAGAAAAACGTGTATTCAACTGAGTGCTAATGAGAATTCAAACGGAAGAAAGCGCGGGGCAATCATCGAGTGGCGCCATCTGTTATGTCTATCATAAACTAACTTAAAAGGAGAATGATCACCCCTGACCCAAACATTTACACAAAATGTAATTTATTAAAAATAATCTTACGAATATATGACAATTTGAAAATTAATAATTATTAATGCTACACTTCACGATAAAAAAATGTAATAAAAAAGGAATTAAACCGTCTTTTCAACTTCCCGTTTAATTCTGACGGCCATTTGCATTACATTCTACGCATACCTACATGCCCAAATAAAAAGAGGTTTGTTATCATTTCATTTAAAATAGAACGGATATTAATTATTTAAATACATTATTTTATTTGTTATTTGTTGTAAATCGTACAATATACGCTTAAAGTAAATAAGTAATAATAATTATTATTATTTTGTTATAATATTGTTTTAACTTCGTTGCGTTTTGTGCAATGGAACATAATATAACTACAACCTCCTTGATTTTGTGTAACGAAACTTATTTCAAGATGTCAATGTGACGTGTCATTGTTTTAGTTATGTGACGCTAGTGACGTCTACTCTGTTTACATTTTGAATGTTTATTGTAACACAGCGGAGACCAATATTAATTATATTATGGTTTATTGTTTTTGCATTGGATATGATCGTTGAACAGGTATGATAAGTATAGTGCGCGCTAAACAAACAGTTCAAATCGGCAGGAACGGTACACGCCTTTCCTTACTAGTTTAACAATTATAAACTACACATAACCTAGAATCATTTTAAACTTAGATTTATTCAAAAACGACAAGTCCTAGAGGTATTAAAATGATGTGTTTGGTTATCAGGAATAAATCTGCAATAAATGGTGCATACAACATGCTTGTAAACGACTGGGTTATACACCCATAGATGTTTGGTCATTCTCCTTTAGGTTTAGCCGCGCGAAAGTCACTTTTCGAAAAAATGTAATAACTCGAAAGTCTGCTCATGCACAGGTCTTTAAATGAATGAATTTACAATTACCAATATCTCCAAAAGTAAATAACTTACAGTAAAATTTTCATTCAGGTCATTTAAAGACCTGTGCATCAGCAGACCTTCGAGTTATTACATTTTTTGTGCGCACATACCCACAAAAACGCACACCAAATTGAAATGGCTGTCCCTAGGAGGGGGAGGGGGGCAGGCCCTATTAAGTGGTATTTTCAGAGAGGTAATGAGTTGTAGAATATGCCCCTAAAATATCGCTAGTTCGATCCCGGACACACTGTATATAGTATTTCGGGCGCGAGGATCGAGTCTGGATGGCTAGCACTCCTGCGCCTCCACTCGTCAAGACTCGTGCCTCTAGGAGGCGCCTCGCGAGAGTCTGGATCGGGCATCTAAGTCCACAGTTCACTCACTGAGTCAGGGCGTCAGCCTCATCGGCGGTGGACCTGCGAGTCTTCACGAGCAGCATCTCGGCGGTCTTGTGGTACAGCTCCACCGACAAAGCCGTGGCTTGCGCGAGCGCGCTCACTGCCTTCTTGTACACCGCCTTTACAGTTAGATTTGGATCGCTCGTCTCGAGCCATGCTAAGATTTCTGTGTACTGTCTGAAATAAATAAGTTATGTATATATTATCATCATTATCAACCTATTACCGGCACACTATAGGGCACGGGTCTCCTATCAAAATGAGAAGGGTTTACGCCATAGCGCATCACGCGGGCCGTGGAGAACATTATAGAGAACTAACATTATCGAGAATTCTCAAGCGTGCCGGTTTCCTTCACCATTGAAGCAAGTGATATTTAATTGCTTAAAACGCACATAACTCCAAAAATTAGAAGTGCGTTCCGGGAATCGAACTTGGTCCCCCTGAAAGGAAGGCCAATGGCTTAACCAATAGGATATGACAGCTGTTAATTTTAAATGCGTTCACTAATTACTTACGACGATGACGATGTGACGCGCATGCTACAAAACGAAGAGGAGTGGCAAAAGTATGCTCAGATGATAAGGACCATTATCATGCGGAAAGAGGAGAGAGAAAGAGAAGAAAAGAAAAAGGAAGAGTAAGGCTAGGCGTATGCTGAGAAGCAGGCGACGCAGCACAGCATAGTACAGCACAGTGCAGGGCAGGGCAGTTGAGGCAGACATGTGCCCACTCCGCATACTGCGACGCAACTGGCATTCGCATTCTCACCCATAATAACTCTTTCAACGTCTTTTTTGAATAGTCTGAATGATTTGTATCATACAAACAAGGTTCACAACGAACTAATTCAATTAAATGTTCTATCATTGCAACAAAATTATAAAATATTGTTAATAAACACCTCTCGACGTGCACGCGTCGCGCAGAATTCTGTGCCGGCAGTACAACGAGACGCAGAGCATGTCTGCGTCGCATGTGCCTGCGCCGCAGCGTACCTACGTAGTTCGTGGTGTGCCCTGCGTGGTCCTGTGTCGCCTGCGTCTCAGCATACGCCTAGCCTAAATAGAGGGTCAGCACGAAGTAATGCAGTTGCGTTCCATGCTGATCTAGATGACAAGGGGAGGTTGTTTTAGTCAGTACAAGCTGGACACGCCCTGCCAACAGGCAGAAGTCCGGTGGGATTTTTTCCTCCCCCGAAGAAAACAAAACAGTACTTACTTAATAAGTGGTTGGAATTGCAGCTTAAGTCCTATATCTCTGGTTGCTTTTTGTAATCGTTCGTGCAGAGCGTCTGGTTTGGACGCGCTTTCTGACGTTTCGTCTTCTTCTTCATCATCTTCCTCGGGCATTTCGCACAGTTCTGAAGTTTCATGAAAAGAAATGTCATTACAAAGAAAGAAAGAAAAAAAGAAAAAGAAAAACGTGTATGTGTGCAATTCACACACGGCAGAAGTGAAACTTATATTCTACTTTTTCGAATGCTCCATAATATTATGTAAATACTATATTAAACATTAAAACTTTATGATTTTGAAACAAAAACTGAACGTAGACAGAGAGCTGAAGCGGAGCGTCATGGAAATCGACTTGTATTCCATCTCATTCTCTCGCAGGCTAAATCCTATTTGAACAACATCTCCAGCATTTCCAAATGGACTGCTACTGACCTGCAACTTGCTGCAACGTCTCCTTGATGTCCTGCCGCTTGTCGGGGTCGGCGCCGCGCAGCCACTCCTCTATCCTCATGCTGACTTGCTTAGACAACATCTCCAGCGCTTCCAAATGGACTGCTACTGACCTGCAACTTGCTGCAACGTCTCCTTGATGTCCTGCCGCTTGTCGGGGTCGGCGCCGCGCAGCCGCTCCTCTATCCTCATGCTGACTTGCTTGGACAACATCTCCAGCGCTTCCAAATGGACTGCTACTGACCTGCAACTTGCTGCAACGTCTCCTTGATGTCCTGCCGCTTGTCGGGGTCGGCGCCGCGCAGCCGCTCCTCTATCCTCATGCTGACTTGCTTGGACAACATCTCCAGCGCTTCCAAATGGACTGCTACTGACCTGCAACTTGCTGCAACGTCTCCTTGATGTCCTGCCGCTTGTCGGGGTCGGCGCCGCGCAGCCGCTCCTCTATCCTCATGCTGACTTGCTTGGACAACATCTCCAGCGCTTCCAAATGGACTGCTACTGACCTGCAACTTGCTGCAACGTCTCCTTGATGTCCTGCCGCTTGTCGGGGTCGGCGCCGCGCAGCCGCTCCTCTATCCTCATGCTGACTTGCTTGGACAACATCTCCAGCGCTTCCAAATGGACTGCTACTGACCTGCAACTTGCTGCAACGTCTCCTTGATGTCCTGCCGCTTGTCGGGGTCGGCGCCGCGCAGCCGCTCCTCTATCCTCATGCTGACTTGCTTGGACAACATCTCCAGCGCTTCCAAATGGACTGCTACTGACCTGCAACTTGCTGCAACGTCTCCTTGATGTCCTGCCGCTTGTCGGGGTCGGCGCCGCGCAGCCGCTCCTCTATCCTCATGCTGACTTGCTTGGACAACATCTCCAGCGCTTCCAAATGGACTGCTACTGACCTGCAACTTGCTGCAACGTCTCCTTGATGTCCTGCCGCTTGTCGGGGTCGGCGCCGCGCAGCCGCTCCTCTATCCTCATGCTGACTTGCTTGGACAACATCTCCAGCGCTTCCAAATGGACTGCTACTGACCTGCAACTTGCTGCAACGTCTCCTTGATGTCCTGCCGCTTGTCGGGGTCGGCGCCGCGCAGCCGCTCCTCTATCCTCATGCTGACTTGCTTGGACAACATCTCCAGCGCTTCCAAATGGACTAGACCTGGAATATTAAAGGTGAAGTATAAAGTACAGTGAAAAGTATAAAATACAGTAAAGAAAGTACAGTCATTGAATTCTTGTTTTTTTTTTATTGATCTACAATTTATTTCTCTGTTACCTTTTTATGGCCTGACTGCTATACCAATCTCGAGGAAATTCGGCACGAAGATAGCTTGAACCCCGCAAATGGATATAGGATACTTTTATCCCGGGAAAGCATCCCACGGGATTCTAGATCTATTAATTATATATATCTATCTATAAATTAAAAATCTAAATTATAGCGACCAATGTTTACCTTCAAAATCATCGAACAGTGTCTCATAGTGCACCTCTTTGGCCTCCCTCTTGGCCTCTTTCAATTGGTCCTCTTCATCCGCCTTGGCTTTAGCCTCCCGCAGCACCTGGCAATTATTTATTTGAATATTGACGGTTCAAATCCCACCCGTTACACTATTGTCGTACCCACTACAAACACAAGCTTTCACTTACTTGCAAGGGAAAATATTAGTCATGTTCACTACGACTAATATTCTTTTATAAAAACAAAAAGATTACAGCTGTGTCTCATGAGACGGAGAGTTCCAGATGACACACTGTAAAATATATCCGGATTAAGTTTTCAACCTTCTGTGAAGTTTGGATTAGAAATAACCTGTTTTGGCCATATGTGCTCTGAGAATGTGAGCTTACAAGATTGCTTACTAGTGTACCAACCTTCTTCTCAGAGTTATGTACATATTATGTTTAAAGCAATTAAATATCACTTGCTTATACAGTGAAGGACTCACTGACTAAACTAAATCCTTCTCAGTCTGAGAGGAGACCCTGCCCTGTAGTAGGCTGTAGTGGGCCGGTAATGTGTTGATAATGATGATATAACCCCCGCATGTTGCTATTGCGCTGGAACCTTGTCACATTAACTTCAGTGTGACGTCTGACAAAACGAAAATATACCGTCTGCAGCAACATTTTTTTTTATAAATAAATTAAACCGAATGAACAAATAATTTTCAGCTTTTATAGATTTTAAATGATTAAGAAATTATCCTAATTCTTCAACTCCACTGATGTAATCATATTCTTGTAATTCGGATTCAGAATTTTTTGTTTTCAGAGTCTGTTGTGTCTGAATTACTATCATTTTCTGTGTTAATAATAAATAACTCGTCAATTAAGCTGTCTTTGCGCTAGTATTAAACAACAATAACAACAAAATCCAACCCGCATTGGAGCAGCGTGGTGGGTCTAAGCTCTAAATCCCTCTCTCCTGGGCTGCTGGTGGTGGTGGTGTGGTGGTGGTGGTGTGGTGTGGTGGAACAACAAAAAGTGTGAATTTACATTAATTAATTATTCAAAACTCGATACGCGTACTCTGCCATCAGTTTTTGTCAACGGTACCGACGTCTGTCTAGTGGTGACGTCATGAAAATGGCGGCCAGACGCAATACCAATTCGCGGGGCTTATAATGATTTAGATACAAACCTGAGAGAGCACAGGCTTATCTCCAGAGTCCAGGCCTAGCATGGCTCGTTTTTTAGCCAGTCCTGGATCTCCGTCCTGCAGGACCTCCATAGTTTTCTTGCCTATAGTCTCCAATGTGTCCAGACCACCTGCTATCACTTTTGTACCTATAACAAGTGTAAGTAAAAATTTAAATCACCCCGAACATGCGGAACAACACGTGGCATCTATGAATCCTTGCATGATTATCCTAACAACCTAGCATGATCCTGCTCTATCATGGGATATTAAACAAGTTATAATTTAAGAAACGAGAAACACCCGAGATAAGCTGTTGTCGAGAAGTAGGATAGTCCGCAGACAAACAGTACGTACAAACGCAGTTGCAATATAAGTTTTGTCTGGTGGAAGTCTCCAACTGTGGCCAGTTACCACCCTACTGGCAAAGCTGTGCCGGCAAGCGATTTAGCGTTCCGGTACAATGTCTCGTAGAAACTTATCAGGGGTAGGCTACCTCTTCCGAGTTTGCTCACTTCCACCTTAAACTGCATCATCACTTACCATCAAATGAGATTGTAGTCAAGGGTTAACAATATACATACTATATATACATACTATACACTAGTATGTATATACACTAGTATGTATATTCAAGATGAATGGAAAAGTGGAAATAATATAGATCTCAATTTCATGTGTAAGAACCCTACTCCAGCTGGAAAAAGAGAGAAATCGTTAAATGACTGAACTGATTTTTATCAAACATAGCTAAAACCATTTCAATTAAACCAGCCTATGAATAGAGAGAATCGCATTCAAATCGGTTCATCCATTTGAGGAAAGAAAGGAAGAAATAAAATAAGAACGAAAGAAGCAATAAAGAAAGAAATGTAGTTGAAAGAAGAGCATACCAGTATTCTCAACAAACTTGGTAACTCCAGAGAGCAGACTACCGAATGGAAAAGCACCATCATTAGCGCTACTTTGCTCTGGTTTTATATCCACATTGTTTCTCCTCTCATTGTCTGAGTCGTTTGGTTTTGTGCCACTCTTTGCAGATAGCCTCGCTAACTCTTCAGGATCTGGAGCACCGATGCCTGTTTCCAGTACTGTTGAAATTCCCTGCAAACAATAAATAAAATAAATGACTATTTATTTAAAGTTATTTTTTTACAAATTATTCTTATTAGTTTTTAACCCCCGACGCAAAAACGACAGGGTGTTATAAGTTTGATGTGTCTGTGTGTGTGTGTGTCTGTCTGTTCCCCCGTAGCGCTCAAACAGGTGAGCCAATTTGAATGTGGTTTTTTTTCATTTGAAAGTTGAATTAGTTGTGAGTTAGCTATGTTTGATGAAAATCGATTCAAGATGGCCGCCACTACAAAATTGCGGATTACATATTTTTTCACAACCCCCTTAACCCTTACCTCCCTGGGTATCAAATGAAAGGGCTTGACTAGTAGAATAGCACTATGCAAATCCAAGATGGCCGCCGCCACAAAATGGCGAATGTCGGGGGTATTTTAAATTTTTTATTTTAACTTGTTATAAGGGATTTAATCCCTTAACATAAAATTTCTCTCCCTCTCTCTTGCCCTCTGCATCATATTTTTCATTAGTGAGTGTTGTGACGCTTTTCCCATTTGTAGTTTTTTGTTTATGGTAGGGATTTTCTTAGGTTAATAATTCTTGGATTTACTTACTTGTGAGACGTGAGTGGTTAAATTACTGATACCAGTCGTGGCAGTATTTAGTAAAGAGTCCATACTCCATCCCCAACCCCAACCTTCACTTTTTGTTGATGTCGGTTGAGAAACTGGTACTTCTTTAATGGTTTGTGCTGTTTGATTGTGTGCTTGGTCCTTAAAATGCAACATTTAATTTATTAATTACTAGATACATGAAAAGAAAATACAAAACCAAATTATAACAATGTGGGATCATATTTTACTATATATAATTACAAATATGTCTAGTTTGCTTGAAAATACTGGTTAATTTTATCAAAACCAAACCAGCTAGCCACTAGACCAACAAGGCATGTAACTATATATAGAGCCTTTACCACCGTTTTAGCGCAACCGACAAAAACCAAATATAGAAGGTTTTGTAAATATTTTTAAACAGAAGTGTGATAGTAAATAAAAATTTCACATACATTAATGATTTTTAGACATTTAAATATATATGATTGAACATAAAACAAAACTGATAAGACTTTTCATCTATTTAAAAATATTTAAAAAAACCTTCTGTAAAATTTGGTTTTAGTCGGTTGCACTAAAACGGCAGTAAAGGCTCGATATATCTCTAACATCCAGTATACAACCATTAGTAGACTTGTGGTTAAAGAATTTATTCTCAAAAGAAATTTACAAATTTCACTTAATGACAACTTATCAGTACTATAAACTTAACATAATAATTTTCTTTCTTAGTACTACGGCAATAATATTCTAATAATAATTATTATAACCAACAAACAAAATATGTACCTTTGAAACTTTGTTTGAAACTACATTCACATCTTCATCGCCCCAATCACCAAAATCATCCCAACCAGTTGTCTGTGATTCTCCCGACTTAGCTGATGATGCTTCCGGCTTTGACGATGCTTGTCTGATCTCTTCTTTTCCAGGGATTACACAAGGCTCAGATTCTTCTTCTATATCAAAGTCATCCCATCCATCTTTTGGTGTATTCTGAAAGGTATAATATTCAGTAGATAAGATTTTCTCCAGACTATCATGTAGGCCTGTGGTAGTGCGAACTGAATTGGTCTGTATGCGTAGATAGATCGATTGCAAGTTAACAGCAAAGTTGTGGTTTATTTGCAGTTCTATTGCATCTGACATAAGTGCAGTCTATGACTACACACTCACAGACTGAGTCTATGTACATTTGGCATGTTTTTTTTTTTTTTTAATTTAACTACAAGTTAGCCCTTGACTGCAATCTCACCTGATGGTAAGTGACGATGCAGTCTAAGATGGAAGTGGGCTAACTGGGAAGAGGTATAAATACCCCTGCTCGATTTCTACACAGCATCGAACCGGAACGCTAAATCGCTTGGCGGCACGGCTTTGCCGGTGGTAACCAGCCACGGCTGAAGCCTCCCACCAGACAAAATGTAGGTCTACTACAACAGACTGCACATTCGGTCAGCAGTTACAATGAAGTTATGTATACTGCAATAGAATTGCATCCTTACCTCCATTTTTCAGTCAGCTTACAGTTTAAATGCAGTTTGTCTGTCTAGACACTAAAACACAGTGAAATCGATTTAAAAAACTAGTGGATTTATCCATTGCAAGTATAGTGATCTGATAGTCAACTTTAGAATAAACCCTATGACAAAAAGCAGTGATGAAGGCTATAATAAAGTTTAGAAGATGCTCATTCACTCTTGTCTTTTAACATAGAAAACTGTAACCTATTTATAAGTGACCGTTTTTCTATGAGAGGTTATTTAAAGAAAAAGCAGATGTTAGCTCACAGCTGGCTAAAAGAACAGCTATAGCTTAATCATGTTTTTAACTTTTCAAAGTGCATGTTTAAGATTTTGTAATGATTTTATATGTTATGCTATTGCTAATACAGTACATAGGTTCGAAATTTGAATACTCACATCTTTTTTAGAAGCTACCACCTTATTTAAAACGGGTTCTTGAGGATTTTTGGTGTCCTGATCAGATTCTATATTGTCACTGTAATTTGATGATGATAAACGCTTTTTTCGTTCTCGTTTGTTTGGGCTGCTACGACCTTCGTCTGCACTTTCAAAATCATCGCTATCACTCGAGGGCATTTTCCTAAATTATGGAAATTTCACCCAAAAATCCAATATTTCGTCGACGTGTTTGAAATAATTGATTGACAGAAAAACGTTACGTTTTTGCAATTTGCATTTATGAATGTCATTTTATGACAGTGATAATTGCGTTTTGTTCACGCGTTTTGCATGTTTTCACAATAAATGTGAACGGAACGTCATTTAAAAGATTTGATTATTTATTCTCATTTTATTCTCTAATTAAAAATGATAAAAAACACCTAACTAGATTCATTTTAATACCTATCGTATACTGTAATCGTATATAAAAATAAAATATTTCGTCATTAACTTTATTTATCCTTAAAGATAAGGAAATTGCGTAAAATGAAATTAATATTGACCGAATTTCAAATTCTAATCGTCCGCGTCAGTGACGCAAAAACATGAACCTATAGAAGTGGACTTGGCATAATGTCCTATAGAAAATAGTGGATCGGAAAATAGCTTAAGCTTATCAAAATTTTCATAAGTGTGTAAGAGACAACACTACATTTTTAAACATAACAATAAAACAGATCGTGGCAGAAATTTTATTGCACTTCCCTTAAGATGGCCTCCCTAAAATGTATACATGAACACTCACACACGCACAACTTGAGACATCACAATGAACACGCGCCATTTTAGTTGTAGGATTGTGCGTGTGTGAGTGTATTTTTGGCACGTTTTTAAGGTAGGTATGCCTACTCTACTTATTATTATTATCTCTATGCGCAAAAACGATGGAGTGAGAGTGATATCATAGAGATAATAATAATAAGTAGAGTAGGCATACCTACCTTAAAAACGTGCCAAAAATACACTCACACACGCACAATCCTGTAACATAAAATGGCGCGTGTTCATTGTGATGTCTCAAGTTGTGCGTGTGTGAGTGTTCATGTATACATTTTAGGGAGGCCATCTTAAGGGAAGTTGCAATAAAATTTCTGCCACGATCTGTTTTATTGTTATGTTTAAAAATGTAGTGTTGTCTCTTACACACTTATGAAAATTTTGATAAGCTTAAGCTATTTTCCGATCCACTATTTTCTATAGGACATTATGCCATGTCCTCTTCTATAGGTTCATGGAGTGATATACTCTCGTTAGAGAGTATTTATGTTCTGTGGTGTTATAAGTTTGATGTGTCTGTGTGTGTGTGTGTGTGTGCCTGTCTTTTCCCGTGTAGCGCTCAAACGGCCAACGGGTGAACCGATTTGAATGTGGTTTTTTTATTTGAAAGGTGAATTAGTCGAAAGTGTTGTTAGCTATTGTGTTATAAATTGTTTGATGAAAATCGGTCCAAGATGGCCGCCGCCACAAAATGGCGAATGTCGGGGGATTTTTTAATTTTTAATTTATTTGATAAGTAATGTCCTAACATAGCACAAGCAGTGCTTAATAAAACACTGGTAGGTACTACAAGGGTACTACATAAGTACCGGTAGGTACTTAAATAAACACTGGTAAGTACTAAACCACTAGGTACCACCACTACAGCCTTGTTATAACGTCCCACTGCCGGGCACAGGCCTCCTCTCTCATAGGAGAGAGCCGAGAGGGATTTAGAGCTTAGACCCACCACGCTGCTCCAATGCGGGTTGGCGGGCTTTAATGACTATTGTCATATGATTAGTGATAATAACCGGGACCGACTGCGTAACGTGCTCTCCGAGGCCGGGTGACGGGGGTGAAACACCGCCAACTTCCAACTCCGGGCTGGCACTGAGAGAGAGACAGAAAAACCCAATACCTAACAATTATTTGCCCGACCTGGGAATCGAACCCGGGACCTCGTGATCTGTATAGTGTATACGCTAACCACTAGATCAACGAGGCAGTACTAAACACGGGTACTAACACTGGTACTAAATAAAGTTACCAAACACTGGTACCAAAGACTGGTACCTACTATAAGCACTGGTACTTGACAGTTTAGTGTTTGTTATACCAGTATTTAGTACAACTTACCGTTTAAATGGATCAAATAGCTGGTAGCGAAAAGTAAGCCGTTTAGAGTGGACGCCGGAGTAAGGCCAATGGTAGAGTAGGTACTTACGCTTACCCGAGATAGCTATATTTTTGTATCTAGGTAATTCTTCTTTCTAAGGTCTTCCTTTTCGTATTTTCCTCCATGCTGTTTACATTGCTAAAGTAGGTACATACAGAAGTGCCTACCTTTTCTACTATGCTCTACGAAACCGATAATGTAGAAGTAGTAGAATACGTTTTTACACGATTCTACCCTCAAACGGCTCAACGGTCAACCTCAGATTAAAATTCGAAAGGGTCGAAGTTCGAACCTTATCCGTTTAAGTAATCTGACGGCGATATATATGTAGGTAATTTTAATAGCATTCCAGATTACTTAATTCACGTTTAGTTGGAACAAACGCGGCACAGGCAGGGTCTAAAAGCAATTTTAGATCAGTTTAATACTTATATCAGCTAATTTTATCTAGGTATAAATAGAATAGACTGAATTAGTTAATAAAATACTCAAGTAACACTTGAATTATTTTTGAAATCCGCAATACCTATACTTATTATGACAATAAATGGCATGTGAATAATCAAAGCAATAAATGGTAATTTTCTATAAACATTACAAGAAGTGGCACCTAGTCTACCTATCTAGTTTGTCGAAGGACCGATGAATATTGAAGTCGAAAGATCCTCGAGTGGAGACTGGAGACTGCATCTTGTGACAAACAGAATGTAGGACACCCTGGGACAAGGTAAAGCGATGATATCCGGAAAGTGGCTTGCGTACACTGGATGCCACAGGCGGAGATTCGAGAATAGTGAACGTTGTACCTACTTAACTATTTACTTTAAACTTTTAAAGATATGGGATGACGATAAAGAACATTTTAAGCAGTTCAGTTACCAAAGAAACCCAATAAAATTAATTATAAGTTTAGCATCGGGGAATGGCTCGCTTATTAAATCGCTAGGTGTTGCTGAAGCTTGACCTATGCGTAACACGGTATATATAGATACTTAGGTACCTACCTAGTAGGTATGTGGGTTTAAAAACTTGAATTAAAATTCATGATATTTTATTGAAGCCTCAAAGCTGAAAGTTCATCATTGTATATCGCATTATGAAGTAATCTAAGCCTAATAGCAACAGATTGAAAGTACCTATGCAAATGCAAATTGATTCCACAAACCCGACGACGACGGATCCAAAGTATCTCGATCTAATATAGCCAGATACGTACATAGGTATCTGTAAGTGTATGTATGTCTACATACGCTGTGGAATGCGCGCCATACGCATACAGCTATAAGTGCGCACATACAGTCTACAGAGGAATCGTAAATAGATTGAATGGATATGTACCTACATAGTCTTTGCCTACATGTATGTTTATTTCGCAGCTTCGCGGCATACAAAGCTCAGTCGGTAGGCAGTAGATGATCGTGTGAGCCAGGGCACCGTATGTATGTAATGTAAACATTGTGGTCAGCAGGAATGCATAGACAGTAGGTGCTCGAGGATATTATCATGAGCGGTGATAACGTGGCGAGTCCGCGCGCCTCAGTCAGCGACGCGGGTTCGCGTGGAGCGGTCGCGTTCAACGTCCGTGTCAGCCGAGTGACGTGCGGAGCTGAGTTCGCGCTCGCGTACGCGCCGCATTCCATCGTGGGGGCCCTTCGCCGCCATTGGCCGATCCCGCGTGACGTCACCCTCGTAATGAGGTATTCAACATGGCCGTGTAGCTAGTTCGCGAGTGTGCTTCGTTATTCGTTTGAATGGATTTAATCAGTGAAATATGCCAAGGAGACGAAACGGTGAGATACCCTTGCCCGACGGATGGGATTACGCGAGGGACTTCGATGGAAAACTGTATTTCATCGACCATAACAGTAGAAAAACTACGTGGATCGACCCGCGAGACAGGTAAGTTTTCCGAAGAGAAGTGTTAACCCGTAAGAGCCCCATGTCAAAACTCACATTCCGATGCAATTTGCGGTGTTCTCCGATCGAATTTACGAACTGTGGACTGTGTGTTTCGAAAGTGCACGTTTTATTCTTCGACATGATCGTGTAGCAAAAAGTAAACATAATTCCAAAATAGAATAAACCGTGAAAAACAAACTGATCTAGCTGCGACGCAGTCGCTATCTGTCGGGAGGAATGCGCAACCGACTCGATTTCACACGACATTCCACAATTGACTAACAACAAATGACCTAAACACAAATTATGGTTATCATTCTGTTATCCTCTGGAATTCGAGTTGTGTTCGGTGTCTCGTTTTGGTAAGGGGTCTGATAATTTGGTGAGCGGAGACGGAACGCGACTAATGAGGCCACGGAACTGGTTCATAGAAATGTTAGGCGCTGAACTGGCGCAGAAATATAATTCGATGAAGCGTTCGTATCGGACATGAATGTACTGTTGGCTGCATGGTGCGGTCGACACTCGGCTGTTTCGTAAGGTGCGCGTGTGTATGTACCCACGTAGAGCGCGGTGGGAGACGGAATGCAATGCATAGGCAAGTTGTGCGGTGTGAATGACAGGCCGTAGAATGCGGCCCGGGCCTGCGGCGATGGTCGCGCCTTTCTAAAGCGGCGCGCGGCCCCCTCCCCCTCCCCGCACCCCCCACCGCAGCTCCACCATCGCACCACCTCATCCAACTAACTGCAGGTGCTCCACAACACATCCCCATTAAATACCGATCATGTCTAGCCGTATCTACTTACCATAGTTGAAACGGCACCTGCACATCATTGTTTTAAAAAGTTGACCTTAGAATCCACCTGCTCTACAAAATGCGTACATGCTAGGTACCATTTAAATGCATCGATGAATTTATAGTAAAGCTAAAAAATATTATTAATGGCCATGTTGACATATGTCTGTTGAATGGTAAACGAAAAACTGTAAGTTACGGTACTTGCATTCCAGAAAGAGACATTCGTATTCAATGAGTCCATAAAATGTAAAATTAACAAGTCTAATGGAAAATGATGCACAGTTACCTCTAACCTAACCTAACCTAACTCGCAGCACATGATTCTGTAATCTAAACAGTAAAATGAAAAGTTCAGTTGACCTAAGACGATTTTAAGAGATCATTATGAGCTTATAAACCCACTAAAGTGCGATTAAGAACGTAATTTTATGTATCGGTATACCCATAAGAATAATATGCATACAGCAAGACTGATATGCATAATTTTACGAATGTAGATTAAATTGATTAATACTAAGAAGAGACATTCAGAAGATCTTGTTCCAGTGCATTGACGCCACAATAAAATTGGCCGCTGACACAGGAAACATAAAATTGTTTTTTTTTTAATTGAACCTTTTTGGCAAACGGCATTCCGATCTCGCTACAATACAAGACCCTAAATTCACACTTTGGAAACAATCTGAAACAAAAAAGAGTCTAATTAAAAAGGATTTAAGTTGATTTAGTCCTTCAAAAACGTTTTCCAAAACTAAAAGAGTTGCTATTACGAGTTGTACGTACTGAAATCAACATAATAACTTAAAAATTAACCTTTAAATGTGCGTCAGCCGATGTCGTTTTATTGCTAACGTACTGCGAAATGCACACAATAAACCAAGCGGCTAAGCCAATTTATTAACGCTAAAAATAACTCCGGTATGTCTCCAGAGCATTTAATGATATTAAGCTTTGAAGGGAACCTCAACAGTAAAATGCTGATTAAGAAAGTGATTAAATACTGTGAGTTGATCCTAAAGAAGAAAAAATAAATATTTTTGAACCAGTAATTGTGCTGGTCAAGTGATAGCCTGATGGTTAAGGTTTCGTACTCACTTTTGGTGGCACCGTGTTCGATCCCGACACACACCTCTAACTTTTCGGAGTTATGTGCGTTTTAAGCAATTATATATCGCTTGCTTTAGCGATGAAAGAAAACATCGTGAGGAGGCAAAAGTTCTCCATAATGTTCTCAAAGGCGTGTGAAGTCTACCCAATCCGCACTTGGCGAGCGTGGTGGACTGCGGCCTAAACTCTTCTTATTCTGAAAGGAGACCCGGATTAATGGATTGATAGTGATGATAAAGATGATGAATTGTGCTGGGGCTTAAAGTCACATGATACGAACCACACCTACCATACTAAGAAAATTCACTTGATATGAATATAGAGCGTATTGCTGCTTTTAACTGACTAGATGGCGAGCAAGCTCGAACAGCATCCTGAAAGTTTTCGCGAGTAAGATGGACTCACCAATGCTTGAACACACTATTCAAGTATTGGTGAGGCCGTAAACTTAATTTATATTGTTTTAATTATAAGCTACTAACATTAGTTATAAGATTGTAATTTACTAACACAATGAGCCCCAGTTGCTTAAAATAAAGATTTATTTATTTAACAAACTAACTGGAATAAAGTTACTTGTGTACTTGTTAATGCGTCTGCAATGAGACGTTGAACAGAGATTTTGCGGTTTTGGCGTATAATTCAAACGATGCTAACACAGACTTGTTACGAGGTTGAACAAAAACTGGCATTCTATAGATACGCATTTAAAATTGAGGAAAAACTGTTCATTGTCTTGCTAAGCTAAGAAACTGGTAACAATGATACAACTTAAACACCTACTGGGAATTCATACGTGCTGTTCGCCGTGTATTACATTAATTATATCACTTGAATGCATTTTCACCCCGCACTTTGTTCAGCTCGCATGCCAGCGTTGTGATAATGCATAATTCTATGGTATACGAGTGAAATTCGCTTTGAATACCTATGCGTGTCCCCTTGGGTACACGTTATAATATGTGGGAATCGCAACGATACCTGACAACGTTGGAATGCGTCTATACTTTGCATGCCTCATGGGCAATAAGATTTGCTTATTTAATATTTATTGCGGATCCTCTTGGGCTTCAGTCCAACGTTGCTTGTTAAACGCACCATAACTTTGCGATTTTGCAACTGGTCCCGGCTGAATCACATTTTATTGGTAATATTGGTCGTGTAACGTAGCTGTCTTCCACGATTGTGTAATCCAAGTGTGTGTAAAGCATCTTGCGGGTACTTCCCACGCAGTATGCTCCTTCAACCGTGTCGCTAAAGGGGCTGGGCATTTTGCTGCGTTTCTTGACTCTAATCGAATGGGAGCCCGATCGCTTTGTAATTTAACATTCCCACTTCATGATTGTTTCATCGGGGCCTGTGTTTAAGTAATTAACATACCGATTCCGTTGGTCGGACAGAAATTACTCATAGAATAGGTGAGTCTGTATTGGAATGGGTAAGTGGAAAACACGAGCGGAGGTATGGGTAGGTACTTGGTAGGTAATTATTGGTGTACAGGGCGCGGCGATCGGCTGCGATACAGAACGTAGGTACAGCATTGTTTACTCTACGCATACCGCGGAGATAAAGATGTCCTTGGCGAATTTTTTGCACCGATGCGCGTAACTACTATATCTGCCCAATTATTTTAATTCTTTTGAATAATTATAACGCTATTCAGTAGTCGTTTTTGAATCTTCAAACAATTTGTTTGGAACTTAGAGTAAAATACTTAAAATGAGATTTTATTAATCCTGCAAATGTTTGTTATTGTACTGCTCTTGCATAGGTTAACTACTAACATCCCTACGTGTCCTTAGATAAAGTGTAATTATTAATTACACTAATTAGTACGTAACTACTGACTAGTATGTAACAATGAATACAATATCTAGCTCTTTATCTAGCTTATCTTCTTTGAACAGCTAACAATTAACAAGGTATGTGTGTTGGTGATACGCCTGAAAACCAGTAAAGGGTTTAGGAACTCATAATGATATAGAATTGTAGCTAAACATAAAGACAAATGCTTCAACAAGTTATGTAAGGTCTATGCAGAACAATGCAATAATTATTATACGATAAAAAGCAACAATACTCCCGTTTCTAATCAAAATTACATTCCTCGCTTATCTATTTGTCGTCACATGGCCTTTATAGTTATACCCATCCATTGTGCTTGGGAGCGTTTTTCATTTTAATCTATGAAAATATTTACTTCTCTAACCATAGAGCAAACATAGTGGCCATTTGACGTTATATGTATGAATTCCTAGAAAAAAATATTTTCTACCAAATTTTGAGGTACCCCCGCTTCTGACTTGCGCAATTAATAGCTATGCACACTGACCGAAAAATTGTTTCACTACGACTAGTATAAACAAGTCATGATCATGAATATAGGTAGCGCCATGATATTATCTAAATACGTGTTTGGCCATGACGTGTGGGTTTCGAGACGGAATTTTTGCATATTTGTGCGCTAGGAGTTTCACCTGTACAAGGAGACAGATGAATATAAGACACGATAGATGAGGCCATAAAACTTATTTACCTAATTTGCATAAGCTTATAATTGTAGAGGCCGACCAAACTTGGCCAACTGAAGAATGTTGCCCATACTCGTTTTTTCCTCAATATTGGACGTTTCGTTTAGCTTTTGATTATAATCTTTACGGGAATGGATATTGAGCTCTATTTACTGTGAAACTATATAAGGAGGTCCAATAAAATTAAACTAATTTGTGCAGTCGTGTCGAAAACGTTATGTTTTGATTGGAAAGGTATTATCTGGGCACTTAATTAGGAAAATTTTTAGTGGATGCGTGAATATAACCACTCGTGACACGAAATTGATGACGCCTTGGGAGATGGATAATGTGTATTACCAAATTATACTATTGAAGATAAACTAAGTAACTTTCTGGTTAGCAATTATTACAGTTTTAATATAAAAATACTGAGATAAGAATTATTGCTAAGTTTGAATATTTGATAAAAAGCAAATCAAATATTATATTTTATCGCTTCAGATAACGTTCCACGTACCATATTTTAAAATTCGAAACATCAAATGAAGCAGGAGCCGCGTTTTAGGTCGATTTAATTCTAATCCTTGATTTTGAATAAATCATAGACGCGTACGAACGTGGGCGAAATATGCGACCATAACTGGGTAACATTCTAATGTATACCATTCCATAATAGCACTTGGTATTTGAGAATTAGTGTTAAATTGTGAAGGCAAGTAGGTTACACGCGAATTGTAACCGTTTCGGAATGCCACCTGTACGATAAGATAGCAAAGTTGTGTTTAATAAAAAACAACAGCTGTTTTCAAATGTAAAATACTTCAAATATCTCTATTATTTAAATGTTAATTAATGGATGTCAACGTCGATCATAAATTGTCTTCTGTTACATAAGCTGGTTATATAATACCGTTTAAGATCTATTTCCAGGAGCACAACACGAGTATGTGCGTAGATAAAACTTGTTGTACATATATTGTTGGTGACACTGATATGTTATGCATTGATTCACATGAGGTAAAAATACTTTAGGAATGTAACCCAATCCGGAACGGAGTGCGACATGATCTGATTATAAAGAGTCGAATTGTTAAGCTTTTGTGCTCGAAATGTTATGTCCGACGGTCACAAAACAATGGAGGCGAGGAATTTTGAATCTTAACAAACATTCGCCCCATTCATTGGATGGACTGTTGTCAAGTCTGTGGACCGTGTTTAACTACACCTTCCGGTCCATAACACTGCTCCAATAACATTGCCACATGAATGGAGTTACGCCAAACCCAATGTTTAACTTTCTACCGCTGAGAAAGTATGTATCATTTGTGTAGCTATAGTGGATAAACATCAATAATATGAACTATTAGGGCGGGCATACACGGGCTGCTCGAGCAGTTAGCCAATGATTAAAATGCGCGGACCGCTCGTGCAGTCATTGTCAACAGGTTGAGACTGTCATTGATAACTGCTGCAGCAGTCGGTTTCAACAGCTTCGGTACGAACTAACAATAGGCAACCAACTAACAGATGAAGAGCGTGGGAGGAAGGGTATCTAAATGCGCGAGAGCAGCTCGAGAAGTCAGTGTAGGTATACCAACTGCTTGACCTCACGATAGAATTACATCGTGCCCAGAGCAGTCGCAACTTCTCGAGCGGATCCATGATATGTGCAAATATGTGGTTCGCGTTGCAGTCGCAGCTTGAAGCAGTCGATCCTGACTGCTTTAAGCTGCCCGTGTATGGCTGGGCTTAAAGGTGTTTGTGTTTAACACTGGAGTTTTGAAAGGCGCCATGTTATGCGCTAGTGATGGTGTATGATGGATTGCCAGAAACGTTTCACTCGTATCCGAAGCTATACAACTTAATGTATGACGTTGATGTTTTGACAATGACGCCTTTAGATAAATCTTTGAGTAACAATCCGTTGGTTTTTAACTTTTTACCCAATTCATAATAAGAATCGACAATCCTGTTTTAGTTTAGAACTGTCAGCTTAACCTTGTCATCATCATCATCATCATGATCAACCCATTACCGGCTCACTACAGAGCACGGGTCTCCTCTCAAAGTGAGAAGGGTTTTGGCCATAGTCTACCACGCTGGCCAAGCGGATTGGCAGACTTCACACACCTTTGAGAACGTTATGGAGAACTCTCAGGCATGCAGGTTTCCTCACGATGTTTTCCTTCACCGTTAAAGCAAGTGATATTTAAATACATAAAACGCACATAACTCCGAAAAGTTAGAGGTGCGTGCCCCGGGATCCCCGATTAGAAGTCGGTCGTCCTAACCACTAGGCTATCACAGCTTAACTTAACCTTGTAACTGGTTTAAATGTACAGGATTTGACAGGAACCAAGTAATAGATAAGAAATTTTTAGAAAAAAAGTAAGCCGTGGATCTTGTTTAATGTTATTGTCTTGGTTACAGGTTGGTTAAATGATCTTAGGATGATCTTGGGTTGATAAAAATGACAAAATAATGCTTTGTAAATCCAATGGAACACTTATCATAGTTTTTCCCTGCTGTGAATAGTTAAACAGTTATGTACTAGGTATTGGCACTAAGTCAATGTTAACTTAACGTTACCAAATTTTTTGCGCTAACACTTCGAAACGCATTCCGTTTGTATTTAGATTTGTTTTTGTAGTAGATACGAAACCACTGATTTTAAAATTGTAAATATTAAGAGGAAAAAATACTAAGTAAAAACTATAAATTTTATTTATAAACCAGCGTTATTGAAATGGAATTTATGTTTTTTCTCATTAGGTACATAGTTATTTAGCATCGAATCTACGTAGTTTCATTTTAGGTTAATATCATTGTCATTTTAGGAATTGTTTTCACGTTATTTGTTGCCGTCGACATGTGCTGTCCATGGTCACAAAGTATTTTAACTAGTAGTAGATCACTCATCTATAATATAATAAAACTGTAACAGATCCAATTCTGTACATTGAAGATATTTTGAAAATTTTTATTGGAGGGCACTCTATAATCGATACTGAAGCCAAAACTGCAATTTTTTTCATTTTTGTCTGTCTGTCTGTCTGTCTGTCTGTCTGTCTGTCTGTCTGTCTGTCTGTCTGTCTGTATCTTGGCCGCGCATCACGCCGAAACTACTGAATGGATTCGAATGAAACTTGGTACGATTTGAGTTTATACTCCGAGGTAGGACATAGGATACTTTTTATCCCGAAATTCAGCACGGTTCCCTTGGGAGAGGGGATGAAAGTTAAAACGTGTATTTACCTGTAATTCATTAACGCGTAGTTCGATTTAACTCATTCTTTTTTTGTTAGAAAGATAGTACTTTAAGTATTGCCCCGTAAATATTTCAAGGTCATAGGTTTATTAGTTCAGAAATGACAGACATTTATTGGGTTCAAATAACTTGGGACGCGGATGTTTGTACGTACGGCTTATTTTAAACTGGCGTGAGTTTAAATTTATGTTTGTCGGCCTGTCTATTTGTTCCAGCTAATCTCCGAAACGGCTGGATTGATTTTGATGGAACTTTCAATGGCAGATAGGTGATGTTAAGGAGTAATTTAGGATACATTTAGTTTAGGTACAAAAAAGAATTATGGGGTCCGATCCGATTCTATATAAAAACCTATATCCATGCGAACGAAGTCGCGGGGGTCGGCTAGTTTCCAATAAAAAGAGATTCTTGATTCCAGCAATAAAGTTCAGTTTAGCTCGCACAATGATGCGTGTTTTAACTTTATATTCACCTACAAAGCACTCTTTTTCCTCTAAGTATATAATTGAAAATTATATTTAATTCTTTTCTATGTTAAACTATTATGCAGTAGGTACTTTTTATTTTCTACTATGTTATCTATGTGGCCTTATTATTCAATACAAACAGGCTTAATTGTAACTTAAATATAAATAAATTCTATTTCTTTTTTCTTTATACTAAGTATGTAGACCTTAATAAATTAATTTGATATTGCTGATTCTTAAATTGAGACCTCGAGTTAGGTTATCAAAATATGTTTATTGGAATAATCATTGTGATATGGTACGTCGGCCGGCGGCGTGACAAAGTCGGCTGGTATGCGACGTGATTCAGACGGAAACCTTATATATATATCCAATGCAATGTTTATGTAATCCTCTACCACTAGTCTGTCAGTCACTCTTACCGATACCCAACAGCGCCAAATGAAACACTAACTCAATTAATTTCCTACGTAACACCTAAAATTCTCAGCTCGAATTGTTAAGTAATATCAATTTTAAAACATTTATAGTGTTACACATTTCTAAACTTTATAATAGTGGAAACTTTTGCATTGAGAGCGATTTGCTGTTTGTTGTCTGTTGAGGAATTTCATCTTCCAACTAACTTAGAATATAATATCATCAATTTTTCACTTTTGTGTAAAGCCAACCTAACGATATCGATTAAAATTTTACAAAAATATCCAGTATAAACCTTTCTATTTAAAGAAATATTTGATGATAAAAACTGGTAGGTGTGGAATAGAATAGACCATAAAATAATAGCAAAGTTATTCAAATAAACTTTACAAGTGCTTTTGAAACATCAAATGAATCTACCACTGGTTCGGAATGCTATTCGTACCGAGAAGAACCAGTGAGAAATTCGGCGCTTGCTCTTTTTTTTAATACAACAATAGTTATGTACATAATTGATTGCCGGAGCGAGATTTATGGTAAATTTTAAAATGTATTACTTGAATTGAATCCTTGAGCCCCAGCCCCCGAGCGCAGCCTGAGACCTTGGTGAGCTAACGTGACGCGTGTCTTAACTCTTAACGCCAGACATTTTCTATTCACACTTGGCTTTGGAATGTCGTTCGCCAGTGATCGAATAACGCGTGACGTCACGGCTTCACATTAGCTGCCTGTACTGTGTACAAACCGCATCGCTTCGACATAATCGTTCTCCGATGGGCCAATTTTTGGGGATAAATTCGGTGATCGGTCGTGAGTCGTGACGTAATCCGTTGAGAATGTTCGAGCTTAATTTAATGCACGTTTCGGTTCAGTTACAATTTTTGTGTCCAATTATAGGATCATCCGGCGAACGGGCTTCGTCGAAACGATTGCAGTGTTTAATTTGATCGTATCTGTGTACATACACAGTTTGTGTCAACGATTTGGAATGCGGGAGGAAATCACGTTGACCTCTAGCGCGCTTCCTTTTTTGGACCGGAAAGTGTGTGGTATTCCTGTCCCTGAGAGTTTTGTTTGGCGTACAGAATACATACGGCCATTAATAAGCGTTTGAAAAAGAATAGAATATTTAAAATAAGTTGCTGCAGAAGCTCGCATACTGATCAGGAAATTTAGTGCCTGTTTCACCACTTTTATCAGAAGATAAGTGTCGGATAACTACCTACAACTTTTGTCTCTGTCACTTGACATAAAGTAAGAAAGTGACAAAACTTACGTTTAGGCTACGCGACACTTATCAGAAGGGCGTGAAACAGGCGTTAAAGTGTATCAGACGATGATGGCAATATTTAGTTTACAGCCAGTTGAAACCATTTTAAACGTAACTAGGTACAATAATTTAAACTGAGTTGCTGAAGCTTCACGCATACTGATCAGCAGTGGACCAGACGATGATGATAGTAATTTATTCAGCTGACACACCAGTTTAAACGTTGCTACATAGGCAAATAGAAATTCTCTGAAGGCAAAGTTGAAATGGGTTTTTCCTGAAATCGAACGGAATGTGCATAAACCGGCTAGGTATGCGGATTAAAATATTTCCCGGGAGATATTAATAGAATTTAGTGAGCCGGTGTGCGTGTGTCCGTCTGTCGGTCGGTCGGCGTGTGTGAGACAGCGTGGCACCGCCTCCCGACCAGACGGGATCCGAGTTTCGTGCTAATCCAGGATTTGGTAATCCGTTGTTTCGAAATACCAAACATTCGCGGAGGAAACGAACGACGAGTTTATTTTGGTGGTGGATTTGTGTGGTGTTTATATGGTGGTGGTGCTTGGGGTTCACTTGGTTGCTTGTTATTCCTGCATATTTAACAGCAGTACGGCTGATAGGGCATAGAATATGCTGCATGTTGTACCATACTTTGACTGTTTTGCGGATTATAAGACTTTTCATCATATATTATGGCTTTCCGCAAAGTAACGCCTGAGGCCTTATGCCGACTTTGTACATAGTGGTAACGATGATCGAAATTCGAGTATCGACACACAATGATTTCAGAGCAAAATGAACCCCAAAGAATCTTATTTTAAAGTCGTAATTCAATAGTTCGAATATTTATTTTACAACATTTCTGCTTGGGGCGCTGGCTGTTTTCTAATGCTGAATTCCATGCTGAGGTCCATTTTACTCTGAAGTCATTATGATTCGATCAATAGTATTTAGTAAAGCTTTCGAGCTCTGCAAATTGAGACTAACCATATTGCTTCTATTCGAGAAGAATGACGACAAAGCGCCAACGGTGCCGTTTAAAATACACGTTTTTACGTAAGATTTGCACAATTCATTATCTATTTAGATTATTTTACGTTTCGGAAAGAATTTATTCAATTAGCTAATAGGTGATCGGCGATCGGTCCGCGTGTGGACTGTGGAATTATTTCATGTGATGAAATAATCGTTGGAATCCGTATTGGTAAATGGGCTGGTATAAATAATATACATTATTTAGGCAAGTAATCCCATAATAGTTACATTTCCTTGATGTTTTTGATCTCTACATATTCCTAGATATTTCTAGGAATATCTCTAGATATTTGAGCTCTACATATTCCTAGATATTGCTGGGAATATCTCTAGATATTTCATCTCTACATATTCCTAGATATTTCTAGGAAGGAATCTCTAAATATTCCTAGATGATATAAATGTCGTTTTAGAGTTACTCTATAATTTGATGAAGACGAAGAATTAGAGAATAATTGAACATTTTACATTAACCGCATTACGAAACAATCTACCAGTATTTAATTCATAAACAATCATAAAATATTTGTTTATTTTATTTATGTAAGCAGTCTTGGTAAACAATAAAGTGTAATTTCATTCATTCAAAATATCAAGAAATGCTCATTGAAACAATCCAAAGCGGGTAGCATGTTTCGTTTCTATTTGCAGATTGTGGCGGTACGTTGGCCTTCTGTTGCGTTGTTTTCCGAACTCCAAACGTTAAAAGACTTTCTAAAGCCTATAAGCAAGTTGACGATGTCGCAACTCACCATATTGCCAGGCTTTATAAACCGTCATACTGTCCCATGTGGTCCCATAAGTCGCCGAAATGCAATTGCCCTTCACCCAAGAAGTTGGATGAAACTTCTATTAGCTCTTAATAGCTCTACTAGCTATTAACTCTTCTATTCTTCTATTATTATTACTACAATAGTTTCATCCAAGAAATTGGAGAGTAGCATCCAAGAAAGTGGTAGAGTTTCTTCGATATGATTGCTTAAATTCTACAAAGGCAAAACACCATACCGAGAACATTTCAAACACCATCATTACCACCATTGCCAGACTTGCAAAAAGCAAAAAGCAAACTTGCTTAAAGCAAATTATAGCAAAAATTTAGTGAACTGAAAGTTTCATAAAGGCCATACAGATCCACTAAAAAAGACTGTAGACCGCATGCTCTTGAGCTATTATTCTGTTTTTTAAGGAGCAAACGCCTACTTTCTTGCTGGTTCTTCAGTCTGACAAGTTACAGACTAAAGATAATTCTTCCTCGTTACTGCAATTTATTTAGCTTTAAGAGTACTTACTGTGTTTTAATAATATAAATAACTACATTAAAATCTGTTAAAATTATTATGGATACCCAGTAATGGATTTTTGACGAGCTGCTATTCAGTTTTATGTCAAAACTGAGTCATAGTCATCCAACGCTTTACGATTGTGTTATTACTAGCAGATTCCTTCGGGTTTTGACTACCTCTCTATAGCGTAGGTATTTGTGTTAATTGGAAGTAGTTTTGCAAACAATAATTAGATTAATCCCACAAAACTTGTCAAATTAGCTTAATCCCTGTAAATTCACAATCAAAGTCAATTTTTCTATATTAACGTTTTGTGGATTGGATCTTGCTTGTTAATATGTTGATCAATGCTAATGATCATGAGATATCATAATTTAGGTTTAGATGAGGTTTAGATTTGAAAGAGATTGATAAATCAAGCAGGCGATGGAGCGAGCTATGCTCGGAGTTACTTTACCAGATCAAATCAGAAATGAGAGAATCCATAGAAGAACCAGAATCACCAACATAGCGAAACGGGTTGCGAAGCTGAAGTAACGGGGCACATACTTTGAAGTACCGATAGACGCTGGGGTCCCAACTAGGGTTCAGAACCGGGAAATCCCGGTCTCGAAAGAACCGGGAATTCCCGGTTCTTTTGTCAGTAAAAAAGAACCGGGAAATCAAATTTGATTCCCGGTTCTTTCGGTACTTTCGGGAATTTTATTTTAATTACACGATTCACGCTACTACTTACATACCACCGTACCGCAAGACATCGGATGGGTTTCCATCCCTATGTCGTCGATGTCCCAGCTACGCGAACGAAGAGATTCAAGTCTTCGTTCCTTATACGTACGGCTACGGTTTGGAATACCCTTCCGAAATCTGTGTTTCCTGACACCTATAACCTGGGTACCTTTAAAAAGAGAGTGAATAGGCATCTCCTAGGCAAACGCGTACCATCATAGGCCACATCATCACTTTCCATCAGGTATGATAGTGGCCAAGCGTATGTCTATACTGAATAAAAAAAAAAAAAAAAAAACATACATAATCTTTACAATAACTTTACTTTTTTATACTTTCTACTGTTCAAAAGTTCAAAACTAACGTGAATTCAGCGCTATAATAAATGGCGCGCGGTAACTTACAAGTCTACCTCTCTCGCTGTTGTGTGCGATCGCTCGCTTACTCAGTTTTCGGATTGCAGTGCGCGCAATATTTAACCCACCTTGGGATAGAATTTTCAAAAATGCTGTTTATATTTTTTAATTTTTTATCGAAAGCTCAAATACCAATTTTCATGGATATAACTTGAAAAATGACAGACTTTCATACAAACTTTCATCCCCTATTTAACCCCCTTACGGGTGGAATTTCCAATAATCCTTTCTTAGTGTGCGCCTACATCATAAAAGGAAGCAATGTGAAAATTTCAAGTTTCTGACGATGTTACGCCATCTGTTCCGGCTTTCAGCGTTGTGAACCGCTTCGGCAACATTCATGTTGAGAGTGGCCAGGTCAGTCCAACGAATTGGACACCTACCTCTCAATCTCTTGCTGTTCATTTTCCCGGTAACTATAAGTTTTTATATGTTATCGCTGGATTTACGGGCGATATGGCCGAAGATCCTCCTCAGTCATATGTTGAAGAGCCTCGGCTTTTTGTCAATTTTGAGTTCTTCGCGGATCGATTGGTTGGTTCTGAATGCAGTCCAAGATATTCTGAGCATTTTCCTCCAGCACCACATCTCAAAGGCGTCTATGTGCTGGCGGTCTCCAACTTTTAATGTCCATGTCTCTACCCCGTATAGGAAAATGGAGAAGACTAAAGTATTGACGAGTGTAATTTTTGTCTTATTACTGATGTTATGATCCTTCCATATTATATCGAGCTGAGGAATTGCAGCCTTAGCCATTCCGATTCTCCTGCGAACTTCAGCTTCACAAGAACCGTTATTGCTGATGCTAGAACCCAAGTAAATGAAGTGATCAACGGGTTAAATTGAGTGTTCCATTGAATTCTGGCTTAGAAGCACGATCCATGGTTTTAGACCGATTTATGGCCTGTGTTGCTCCATTTTGTTCAGGAGTTGGAATATTTCAGCTTCATTGATGGTAATCCCGCCATCCCCGTCTTCGCAGGTCCGGCGTATGATGCTCTCTCAGTAGATGTTAAACAGAATAGGGGATACGAATTACGATGCATCCTTGACGAACCCCTTTGCCAAACGAGAAAGGTGTTGATGTCGTCTTGTCGATTCTTACTACCCCTGAGTCTGACTATCTGAGTCTTGCTTGAGAAGCTTTGAAGCACTCCAACCAGATCGTTTGGGACTCCTATTTCCTGGAGAACTGTCCATAGGAGCTTCCAGTTCGCACAGTCAAAGGCCTTACTGTAGTCGACGAAACACATAATGAATGGTACATTGAATTGGTAAGCTTTTTCAACGTAGGCGCACACTAAGAAAGCATTATTGGAAATTCCACCCCTAAGGGGGTTAAATAGGGGATCAAAGTTTGCATGAAAGTCGGTCATTTTTCAAGTGATATCCATGAAAATTGGTATTTAAGCTTTCGATAAAAAATAAAAAATTTGAATTTCAGGATTTTTGGAAATTCTATCCCCAAGTGGGTTAAATAGGAAATGAAAGTTTAAATGAAGGTCCGTCATTTTTCACGTCATCTATCAAATTATATATATGAAAGTCGGTATTTAGATTTATGGTTAAAAATAGTAGAGTTGTAGTACCTATTCGATTTTACGCTTTAGCAACTGATACATATTTAAGGAATTTTGGAAAAACTACCCCCAAGTTGGTTAAATAGGAAATGGAAGTTTAAGATTAAGATTCCACGCGGGCGAAGTCGCGAGCATCACAATAAGTAATATACCTATAGAGCTGGTTCTAGTCTTAAATTGTAGCAATTTTATTTTTATTGTTGAAAAGGTACGATCAAAAATTACTTAAATATTTCATTGTGGTTTACTTTTAAAGTGTAAAACTTGTTTTATAAAAAAAAAAACTACAAAGAACCGAAAATCCCGAAAGAACCGGGAATTCCCGGTTCCTTTGGGTAAAAGTACCGAAATTCCCGGTTCTCAAAAACAGGACCGGTTCCGTAAACCCTAGTCCCAACGTGCCAGAATGTAGACCTTGTACCGAAAAGCGTAGTGTTGGCAAAGGTCGTAAGGTGGACGGTGGGACCTAACATACTAGAATGTATACTTCGTATCGAAAAGCGCAGTGTTGGCAGACCATCCAAGCGCAGTGTTGGCAGAGGTGGTAGATGGACCGACGACATTCGACAAGTCGCAGGGAGCATCTGGATACAAGTTATGCAAGACCACAGTAAACGAAAGTCCCTACAAGAGACCTATATCCAATTATGAACGTCTATGGGTTGACGTCAAGTCGAGAACTATTATCACAATATTTCTCGTATACCCTGATCAGTTTGCATAATTAGGAGATATTCTATTGTTAATTATTTGGTTTAGTTATCTGACGGAGATTATCTTCTTTTGGGTCTTACCTTCCGTGCAGGTCCTTAAGTCCTTGTGTCACGCCAACGGTCCCAGATTTATTGCCATTGTTACCACCGCAACCTCGCCGATACTCGTTTGCGCTAGATACAGCAGCACTTACATGATTGGAATCAGTGGAGTCATCTCAGCATTTCCCTAGATGGGTGTAATACTTCTGCATTAGAACAGAAAAGTGACAGATTATATACTTACCTATGCAACATCGGTGTTGCCATGATTGCCTCCTGGCGAAGCCACTGTCATGGCAGGTTGATTCTCTACCAAGTTACATCTTTGCATACATCCTCAACTGTGTACCACTAGGCAAAATTGGTAGGTAATCGAATATATTATGTACATTCAATCAGCGATCAATTATTATAATTGAAGGAAAAAAATTGTGAAAGTATAACCATAGAGCGACAGAATCAATATTTAGTTGATCGCTTAAAAAAAATTCGAAAAAAGTGGTCAAAAGCTGCAGTTTAAATGTTCTCGGACATAATAAAATCATATACTAAAGATAGGCGCCGTCGATAAGAAAGCGATTAAGCGCTTTTTGGAAATGTTTATTTTATTAACTTCCTTCAATCTGTAATTTAACTAAGTGGGTATTCTGTATCAAAACTTTCATTTGCATCACAATAACCAATGAGAGGAAGTAAAATGTCACTTTTGTTACATAACCTTTTCCATACAACAACGGTAAGTAGTGTTTGCTTAATGGTCTTTCAAAATGTGCCCCTCTTGACTCTTCGGAACCATTTGTGTACGTACGTCTGTGGACTCGCGTGGGTGTGCGTGGAGGTTCGCGTGTGTGCGATTAGGGATTCCGTGACACGGGTCACCGTTTCCAAGAACGCGCCTCGTCTTGATGTCCCGCTGACAGGACTGGTTTTGCCGTTCCGACTACATTGTAAAGCATCGCCGTCCCCCTCACACCAATACGCTTTGATGCACCTCACTCTTTCCCCCGTGGAATGGATGCGCATACGCACGCGCCCTCTATGGCCCAGCGCACACCAAGAGCAGCGCAGTGCAGGGCATTTTCTGAGAACACTGAAATTAACTTTACCACCATTGACATACAGTGCAAAATTGAATGTACTTCAGAATGCTACGCTTGACCGTAATGGTATCTCTCGCATTTTGAAGTGCATTCAATTTTGCAACTGTATATCAATAGCCGTAAAGTTAATTATTCAGTGTTCTCAGAAAATGATCTGCTCTGTACTGCTCTCGGTGTGCGCTGGGTCTTTCCCAACTCCGATAAGAACGGTCTGTAATAGCCCGGGAGGTAGCGCTGCAATTTTTCTAGTGTTATACCGAATGAATTTTATTTCAAAGATTGGTTTAATATTCAGAAATCAGTAAAGAGAGCGTCAGTCGACGCACCCGCGGTGGAGCTAAAAGATACAGCATTAAAAAAATCATTGTATTGTTACGTATAACCTTATGACAAGGGAATAAGGTTCATAATCGCTTCCCTGCCGCTTGTTCGTGATCTTTCGTTCTTGTTATGATCGAATGTCGTAGAAAAGATCACGAACAAGCGGCGGGGTAGCGATTATGAACCTTACACCCCTGTCATAAGGTTCTCCGTAACAATACAATGACTTTTTCATCCTATATCTTTTACTTCCACCACCATCGGGGCAGCTGACGTTCGGATCTGTTATCTGTTGGGCGAAAACTATTATTGTTATGATTTTCAGTCGGAATAAAATGAATTGCTCAACTGTAGCGCTACCTCCCGTACTATAATGCAATGGACGCTATATTCGGTAGCCACACAGAAGGAGTTGCGAATCTCCATTGAAGATTCGCCGAGTATCAGGTCCGGGCTCACCTTTGTGTGTGAAAGGTCGTAAAACTTTCCAATGCGGAAACAGAAAGTTACCTATATCGGGTCGGGTTTTATTGACGTCCCTTTAGATACTAAAGAATTAATAACTTATTTACTACTAACTACCTTTTAAATCAATCTCCAATCTCTGTCTGATGATACTTGGATAAATTAAAAGTAAGTATGACGAAACTAATTTTACTTGACTTCCTTAATTCCTTGACTCTTACTTGATTCCTATTGGTAGCATAGTCAGCACTCCAACTCAGTCTTACACAAACAAAAACTATATTATTATGATTGACAAGTAAAAAGAACTAGACCAAAATCTAATATTATAAATGCGAAAGTGAGTGTGTTTATTTGTTTGTTACGCTTTCAACCCTAAACTGCTGAACCGATTTTATGGCACAGGTATAGACTTCTCAGAGATAGAGATCTTGGAGAAGGACATGGGCTACATTTTATTCTGGAAAACCAACGGTCTAAATTCACTTGGATGAAGTCGCGAGAAGCAGCTAGTATTTGATAAATATTAACTACACTCTCTGCGACCAGGGCATCGGCTACCGTACAAACTATAAACGAATCAAAACCGTTATAGTATTTCATCATTGGATAACTGATGCACGTTGTATCGCACAGTTGAGTCGAGTCGAGACTCCGGCGCCCGTCAACCACGCCCTGCACCGCTGCGAGCTCCCGGGCACCCGGCCAGTGATGGGGCGAGTCGATAGTCTGTACTATTTACTCGACTCGACTATAAAAAGATTGAGTTGGAACTTATGCGCGTTGTAGCGTCAACCACGCCCTGCGCCCGCTGCGAGCTTCCAAGCACCCGACTAGTGATGAGGCAAGTCTGATAGAGATAGAGTCTGTACAATTTACTCGACTTGATTTGAAACAGCTTGAGCAGTACTGTAAAAATCTATAGATGAGTCATATTTCTTTGAAATTCAATGTATTATAACTGGGGTCTGGGTCGTATAGTAGAACAGCATCCTGTTAGATTCTCCAGGTATTGCTGGATGGATGAGGCAATGGAAAGACCTACAAGCTATTAGGTAGCGAAGTGGTGCAGGATAGGCACTTGTAGTATCGGAAGCCAAGATCCTTTTCCTTTGGGTTCAAAATCGTTAAAGTATTTCATCATTGTGTAACTGATGCACATTGCAGTAGAGTCGAGTCGAGAGTCCGGTGCCCGTCAACTACGCCCTGCACCGGACCAGTGATGAGTCGAGTCGATAGTGTCTGTACAATTTACTCGACTCGACTAGAAACAGCTCCATGAAATAATTAATTTGAGTCTATAATTTTTTTAATAGTTCGTATATTTAATTGTGTTCTGGAAATAGTTTTGCCCAATTTAATAAAAGTTTAGGTTGTACTAAAAGAAATTAAAACATATAAATGTTGTTTCTATGGTCGAAACTATGTTACATTAGACTTAACAGGTAGGTATGTGTATTATAGCGCATAATAACTTCCTGCGTGTGTGGTAATGGTGATATTAATATACCTGAACTGGTTCTGCTGATATTTTTACATCTGATCCATCTATTAATAATTTTGTTTATATTGTTTTTTATTATTATGAAATCATTCAAATTAAGATAGGTATGTATCTACTAATTACGTAGAGATATATTTTACAACATAATATTATAATATCTAATTGTCAAAAAACAAATGATCCTTTATTTCATGTAACAAGTTGTTATTTTATCTGTTAGATTTTATTTGAATGAATAAAACACAATAAAGTTTAAGTTAACGGTTACTTTTGCTCTACTTGATTGTGATGAACTGTTAGGTTACCTCCCAAGTCTCAGTTACATAATCAATAAAATCATAGTCCTAAGCAACAGCAATTTTGGGCATAGTTATTTACATTAAAACTACTTGGCGAATTGGCACTGTAGCCACAGATTAACCTTCAGAAGCTATTCTTTTGAACATTAAATAAATGGAATGCCTCACCCCCCATTCAAGAATTTCAAAAAATTGTGTACCTATTTTTTTAATTCATTAATTTACTTTTTGAAAAAACACTTACGGCCCGTTTCACCGTATAAGTTCAAACGTATAAGTTTTGTCACCGTCTTACTTTATATCAAGTGACAAAGACAAAAGTTGTAGATAGGTAGCTATCCGACACTTATCAGAAGGTGGTGAAATAGGCCCTTACTCTTTTAAAGTTAACTTCAATCGTGTAATGTTGATGTAGTTGTTATTATTAAATATGGAAATGCTGAACTAGTAACGAAAATACATACCTACTCGTACTCGATTATAAAAATATGACGACATTTCACATCACTATAACATCCCGGCTATCATTAATTGCTCTCGCCATTATCTGCACCTAGCTAAACCACATGCTTGTGGCTTGAGAACGCCCTTTAATTTATCGCTGTGCCTTCAGCTTTCTATACCAGAAATTGCCTATTTGTTTTAGCTGCATAAAGAGTTTTATAAGCCCCTGATGCTATCAGAGCCTTGAGTCTTGAGTTTTTGAGTAAACGGCACTTTATTCTCCAGGTTGGGGTTATAATGGCAATTTGTAATTGTATGGCGAACCAGTTACCAAAGCAATGTCCCTTTTAAGTTGAGTTTTATGTGAGTTAGATGTCTTTTTCCTTAACTCGTCAACCACACGACTCTTTGATAACTTCATATTAAATCTCTTTTTCTAGGATTTTTCCTAAACTACCGATTGAAAACTATCTAGCAATCGAAAAAAAACCATTTTTGTTGACCTTCGATCCCGTCTAAAATTACACACGGCACTCGGATCATTGGGGACTTACGAGGGTTTTTTTTAAAACAATATCAAAATTTCTAAAAAATCCACATTTTCGGCAATTTTCCTGAAGCACATTGTTTAGTTTCACTGATTGTAATTCATCAGGTACCTACATATCATTTCGTTACAAAAGATACTATACAGTGAAGATTATCCAACCGAAACTTGAAGTAATAATGGGGCCCAGTTATTTTGGTTTAATGATAGTAATATAGGAGCACTTTTAATAGGTTCGCCCCTTGATTCCGTGGGAAGGAATCGTGCTTGACCTATGGGAAAAGTTTTTGTGTTCTTACAATTGGAGAGCTCTTTCTAATTGGATTCTCCTGAACACTCGAGATTTAAGCTGCAATAGCTCGTTAAGGGACGAAAAGAAATCCGAAAGATATACCTATATATTATGTTCCAATTTTCATTCGTTTGTAGATTATTAAATTGTCTCTTTTTACTATCAGCATCTCAAAACCTCACTAAGGCTAAATATTAAAACTTATTAGCTATTAGAGCAAATCATTCTCAAGGTATCTTATCATCAAGGTAGTCTTTTACACTAATAAGATTTTTCAATTTCGTTGTATTAAAACTTTGAATTTGTTGAGACATCTCCAAAAAAGTCTTCTTGTGGTGGTCTATATAAATAAAACTAGCTGTTGCCCGCGACTTCGTCCGCGTTAAACAATTTTAAACGGGAACCCTTTGTTTCCCCGGGATAAAATAGTAGTCTGTCACTTTCCAGGTCCTCAACTAAAAAAATGCGACTGCAAAAAATCACGTCAATCTGTAGTTAAATGTCCGATGATAATAATATGTTGAAAGGAAACCCCCCTTGAGGTGGATTTTCGTCAAATTTTTCTTAGCTTATGCCTACCTACCCCCTAGAAAGAACCTAACTTCCAAATTTCAAGTTAATAATAACAATAACTTAAATTTCACGTAAAAAGTTTCATCCCCTTTTTACCACCCTTAAGGGGAGATTTTCCTGAACAACTTACACAGGTTTTTATTATTTAAAATTTATAATCTAAATGCCTATTTTCATATCTGTAACTTCAAAAACATAGAACTTTCATATAACCTTCCTACCCCCATTTTACCCCCTTAGGGGAGGATTTTCGTGAAATCTTTTCTAGGCTGATATCTAAGCCCTAGAATGAACCTATCTTCTAAATTTCAAGTTGATAATAACAATAATTAAAACTTAACATAAAAACTTTCAACCCCTATTTTACCACCCTTAAGTGAAGATTTTTCAGAATAAAATACACAGGTTTATATTATTTAAAACCAATAATCTAAATGCCGATTTTCAGGTCTGTAACTTTAAAAACATAGGACTTTCATACAAACTTTCTACCCCCATTTTACCCCCTTAGGGGAGGATTTTAGGGATACTAAATAGCCTATAACCTTCCCAGAAAATTGTACTACCAAATGCAAAAAGAATTTTTCAAATCCGACTGGTACTTCCAGAGATTAGCGCGTTCAAACAAACAAACTCTTCCGCTTTATTATATTAGTATAGATTTAAAGTGAAGCTATGTTTAAATATTTTTATTTTATTAACGCGTATGTAAGTTGTTTCCGTCAGAATTCTTGTTCTATTAAAATTTATATTTTAAATTATAATTTAATTTTAAGAAAGGGTGCATAATATAAGCAGATATACAATATAACTAGTAGGGCGCGTGGGTGCGCGGCCCGCAAGCGGACCGCGAGGTTTTGCTTTCGGGTATTTTGGTTTGAGGAGCCTCCACTTATCTTTCCCAAATTCCTAATCCTCGATCATTATCACTCTCCATATTTTTTCTTCGAATCATTCTGCTCATCAAATAGATCTTTAGGTATTGATCATCTTTTTCCAAGAAACCACTCTTCCATCTTGTATACTTGGTGAGATAAACACCGACGAAATTTGTATAGCCACCATCTTGAATCCGCCATTTGGGTATTTTTTTTTCGCCGTGCCAACTGGATGAGGTTTTGAGTAATTTTTGTTTGAGCACCTCCCACCTATCTACAATACCCTGCCCGGGCTCCTCAACCATCTTCCAAACCCTCAATCATCATGTCTTCCCATATTTTTCTTTGAGAGTTCTCCAAAGAACCTCATCAAAGCCTTGGATAGTTCACAACTTGTAGTCTCTTCAATATTCGCCATACATTTTCTATGGAAAAATAAATTCCGCCATTTTGAATTTTTTTTTCTATGCATCGAGTAGATCTTCTGATCCTGATCATCTTTTGCGAAGAAACCACTTTTCCATCTTTTATACCCTCCGAGTTGGACGCCGACGAAATTTGTATAGCGGCCATCTTTTTTTCGCCATTTTGAATTTTTTTTCAACTCATTGCCAATTGGATGACGTTTCAAGTGACATTTGGTCGAGCACCCCCCACCTATCTTCAATAGCTTAAGCATGCCATTCCCTCGTCTCTGAAATCTTCAATCATCAGCTCTCTCCATATTTTTCCTCTTAATGAATTTTTATCCTCTATACGACACCATTATTGAAAAAAAAAAATTTCATACAAAATTGTTCAGGAGAGGCGATGAATGAGTCAGTGAATCAGAACGAACAGCTATATATATATTAACTAGTATGGCGCGTGGGTGCGCGGCCCGCAAGCGGACCGCGAGGTTTTGTTTTCAGGTATTTTTTGTTTGAGCAGCCTCCACCTATCTTCCCCCATATTCCTAACCCTCGATCATTATCACTCTCCATATTTTTTCTCCGAATAATTTGTCAGAATGAGAGTTTTTCCATAAAAAAAGATTTTGAAAAGGAACTGTATCAAAGTCTTGCATCAGTTCCCAACTTACATTCTCTTCAATATTCGCCATATATTTTGTATGGAAAAATAAATTTCACCATCTTGTTTTTTTCTGTTCATCAAGTAAACTACGTCTAGATCATCTTTTGCCAAAAAACCACTCTTCCATCTTTTATACTCAGTGAGATAGACACCGACGAAATTTGTATGGCCACTATCTTGAATCCGCCATTTAGGAATTTTTTTCAGCTCACTGCCAATTGGATGAGGTTTTGAGTAATTTTTGTTTGAGCACCTCCCATCTATCTACAATGCCCTGCCCGGGCTCCTCATCCATCTTCCAAACCCTCAATCATCATGTCCTCCCATATTTTTCTTTGAGACTTCTCCAAAGAACGGCATCAAAGTTACTATGCAAAGTTCACAACTTGTAGTCTCTTCAATATTCGCCATACATTTTCTATGGAAAAATAAATTCCGCCATTTTGATTTTTTTTTTCTATTCATCAAGTAGACCTTTGGATCCTCATCATCTTTTGCGAAGAAACCACTTTTCCATCTTTTATACCCTCTGAGTTAGCCGAAGCCGAAATTTGTATGGCGGCCATCTTTTTTTCGCCATTTTGAATTTTTTTTCGGCTCCCTGCCAATTGGATGACGTTTCGAGTGACATTTGTTCGAGCACCCCCCACCTATCTTCAATACCTTAAGCGTGCTCTTCAACCGTCTCCGAAATCCTCAATCATCAGCTCTCTCCATATTTTTCCTCTTAATGAATTTTTGTCCTCTATACGAAACCATTTGTGAAAAAAAAATTTTTCATACAAAATTTTACAGGAGAGGCGATGAATGAGTCAGTGAATCAGAACGAACAGCTATATATATATTAACTAGTAGGGCGCTTGGCTGCGCGGCCCGCTAAAGCGGACCGCGGGGATTTCAGTATTATTTTTGTTTTAGCAGCCTCCACCTTCTTCTATCATTTTCAGCATCTTTAACCCTGGCCGTGCTCCTCATCCATCTTCCAAACCCTCGATCATCATCACTCTCCAAATTTTTTTCACCGAATCATTTGCCAGAAGGAGAGTTCCTCCATAAAAACAAACTTTGAAAAGGAACCGTATCAAAGTCTTGTATAGTTTCCCAACTTATAGTCTCTTCAATATTCGCCATATATTTTGTGTGAAAAAAATAAATTTTGCCATCTTGATTTTTTTCTGTTCATCAAATTGTAGATCTTCAGTTCTTGATCATCTTTTGCCAAGAAACCACTCTTCCATCTTTTATACTTGGTGAGATAGACACCGACGAAATTTGTATAGCCGCCATCTTGAATCCGCCATTTTGTTTTTTTTTCAGCTCAGTGCCAATTGGATGAGGTTCTGAGTATTTTTTGTTTGAGCAGCCCCCATCTATCTACAAAACTCTGCCCGGGCTCATCAATCATCTTCCAAACCCTCAATCATCATGTCTTCCCATATTTTTCTTTGAGATTTCTCCAAAGAACCGCATCAACCGCCTTGCATACCTAGTTCACAACTTTATACTCTCTCTCAATATTCGCCATACATTTTCTATGGAAAAATAAAGTCCGCCATTTTGAATTTTTTTTGTATTCATCTAGTAGACCTTTGGATCTTGATCATGTTTAGCTAAGAAACAACTCTTCCATCTTTTATACCCTTCGAGATGGACACCGACAAAATTTGTATGGCGGCCATCTTTTTTTCGCCATTTTGAATTTTTTTTCGGCTCACTGCCAATTGGATGACGTTTCGAGTGACATTTGTTCGAGCATCCCCCACGTATCTTCAATACCTTAAGCGTGCTCTTCAACCGTCTCCGAAATCCTCAATCATCAGCTCTCTCCATATTTTTCCTCTTAATGAATTTTTGTCCTCTATACGAAACCATTTGTGAAAAAAAAATTTTTCATACAAAATTTTACAGGAGAGGCGATGAATGAGTCAGTGAATCAGAACGAACAGCTATATATATATTAATATATACGTTTTATAGACCAGTTACATCACGTTCGTAAATTCAAGGAGTTTTAAATTTAAAAAAAAAAACTTGAGTATAATTTGCACCTCTAAACAATGCTACAATGTTTATACTAGTACAATTATTTTTAAGAAACACTGTCTTTTTTCAACTTTTTACAAACACATCGTTATTAATAATTATTCATAAACATCATTTGTGAAGTTTGTTTTGTCGGATACACCATGTATTTTCCCTTTCTAAACTGAGTGACACAGTATTGCACAAATACATTTTCATTAGCGACAAGTATAAAGTATAAATTAGAAATAGAAAAAACCCCCGACATTCGCCATTTTGTGGCAGCGGCCATCTTGGATTTGCAATAGTACTATTCTACTAGTCAAGCCCTTTCATTTGATACCCATATTAAGGGAGTTGTGAAAAAATATGTAATCCGCCATTTTGTAGCGGCGGCCATCTTGGACCGATTTTCATCAAACATAGCTAACAACACTCTCGACTAATTCACCTTTCAAACAAAAAAACCGCATTCAAATCGGTCCACCCGTTTGAGCGCCACAGGGGAACAGACAGACACACACACACACACACAGACACGTCAAACTTATAACACCCCGTCGTTTTTGCGTCGGGGGTTAAAAAAAAGTGTTGCATAATCGTCGAGCTAAATCGTCAAGGACAGAGCGAGTTGCGCCTCGTATCATTTCAATTGAACGATTCCCGGTAGTGACAAGAAATAATCATTGTTTCAGATACACAAAGCCTCAAACGTTCGCGGACTGCATCGGCAATGAGCTGCCCCTCGGCTGGGAGGAGGCGTACGACCCCCAGATCGGGCCGTATTATATCAATCATGTCAATCGTGAGTAACATTTTTATTAGCGCCTCCCGGTATTGACTTAAAAAAAAAATATTAGCCATGATGAACATGACTAATCCTTTTCGCCTCCAAATAAGTCAAAAATTGTGGTAGTGGGTACGACAATAGTGTAGGGTAGTGTAGGGTAGTGTTTGAAGACTTTGAACCGTCGACCTTTCAGTTATCGATCTGCGCCAGACGATCGACCAACGGTCGCTATTGAGGTATAAAGTTTGACAACCTCGACAAAATGAGTTCGACTCTTTTTTGGAGTTGCGTACCAAAAGGGTGCCAAATGGGACCTTATGATCGGGTCGTATTATATCAATCGTTGGTCTAGCGGTTAGCACGTTCGACTGTGGATCACGAGGTCCGGGGTTCGATTCCCGGGTCGGGCCAATAAAAAAAAATGAGGTATTGGGTTTTTCTGTCAAGAAATTCTCAGTGCCAGCCCGGAGTTGGAAGTTGGCGGTGTTTAGATACACCCCCGTGCCTCGGAGAGCACGTAAAGCCGTCGGTCCTGCGCCTAATCTCTCTCCGATCGTGTCGCATTGGCGTCCCATCGGACTATGAGAGTGAGGGAATAGAGAGCGTACCTGTGTATGCGCACACACTTGTGCACTATAATATGGCTAGATGGCTAGTCTCTGCCTCGGTTGAGATTGGCCGCCGTGGCCGAAATTCGGTCAGGAGGACATTATTATTATATCAATCATGAGCAACATTTTTTTTTATTAGCGCCTTTGAGTGTTAACTTGAAAGTTTGCCTCGACAAGACGAGTTCGACTCGCAGACATTGATCTTTTTTTGGAGTTGCGTACCAGGATGCCAAATGGGACCCCATGATCGGGTCTTTCTTATTATATCAATGACTAGCGGTCCGCCCCGGGTTCGCCCGTGGTACATATAGTCAGTCAGTCAGTCAGTCAGTCAGTCAGTCAGTCAGGTCACCTTTTCCTTTTATATATATATTTAGACTAGCGGTCCGCCCCGGCTTCGCCCGTGGTACATAATATATAGCCTATAGCACTCAAGGATCACTTAAAGTCTGTTCGTTTACTTACGGTCAACGTTCGTTTACTTACCACGTTCGTTTACTTACCACGCTGGCCAAGTGCGGATTGGCAGACTATTTGGAGATTCTGTTTTATTCTTAGAATAGAAAAAAAATTACTAAGTGTAAAAAATAATAAATATAAAAGCAGAATAATAAGAGCACCTGCGCCTGTGTGACACTATGTTACCGAACGGACTTTACATATCCAACGGTGAAAGAATTTTTGAAATCGGTCCAGTATAGTTATAAACTTTATTATATTAGTATAGATTATTATATTAGTATAGATGAGCAATATTTTTATAAACGCATCTTGACTTGAGTTTGCGTCGACAAGACGAGTTCGACTCGCAAACATTGATCATCTCTTTTTTGGGATTCCGTACCCAAATAGTGCTAAATTGGACCCTATTTGATACTTGTCGGTTTTCTTACTGTGTGCTATGCAGATCTGATAGGAGTTTGATCCAATGTATTTAAGCTATAGTGTAAATAGTAAAGAATGCTGGGAGTACAAAATGGAGGTTGCGCAAAACTGGATAAAGTGGACAAGTGACAGTACGGGTGGACTGTTATAGAGTCGACTGTCGACTATCGAGGCTGATTATAGCTAAGGAGCTAGTGGCAATTTTGGTATAGGTAGGATTAGCTCAACATTAATAGATAATGAGTATAGAGCTTGTGAACAAGGTAAAAAGATCATGAAGGTGATCGCTGATATTCCTTACAAAAAAGTTTCAAAAATTAAACGAGTAAAATCTATACTATGATTTGCTCGAACCAGGTACTTAGTTTTAATAATTATAACGTTCAATAGGTATATGCAAAAAACCATTTGTCAAACGTCATATCCTTGAAATTAGGATTACGAAAATTCTAAAAAAACAACAATTAATTATGTACTCATTAACGTTGTCAGAGTGCTTAGTCTCAGTTTGGAGCGCTCCAAAACTTTTTAGTATACTATAAGTAATTAAGTATACTATTGATCGAATCACTGTCGAGGTATGCAACCTCTGTTAATTCGTGTGCGCTGGCCAATTACACCAGAAGAAAAGAGTTTGTCAATGAGAACATTTTAAGAATTCGAATTACGAAGCCGCAACCGAGAATTAGCTACGAGAGGACACTTCAATTCTGTTCCTTGTACTGTGCACATACCTGAGTAATCTCCTGTCCGGACCGGAGCCCTAAAATCCTTTTGGTCCATTTATTGTTGTATTGTTTATCACAAAATATACGGAGTTATTGTATTCAAGATGTAGCCACTTGTTTCATTTCCGCTACATATTGGTGATCCGACGTGATCATGATACACGGCTACGAATCCGACGTGATACGATTGTTTGGACCCACGGGCGATTTAATCCATGGAGACATAAATATTTGGAGATGTAACTAATTGGAGGAATTTTATTGGAATTATTTGGAGAACTTCATTACCTACGTACTTTGGAAGACGTGACTGAGGTTTTTCTTTTCCTTAACCAAGTGCCTCCGGAACATAACCAGTGCTAAAAAACATAAAAATCAAGAATTACGATAATTATTGCATTGGAAAATAATTATTTTTCGTTCACTGAAAAGAACGTTGTGATTGACATCTGACACCGTCACGGAATTTATTTTTGAATTTTTGGAATTCGAATGAAAAAATAGAAGAACGTAAAGACATTAAGTGTCAAAGTGTAAACAAGAAATTTTTTATTATTTTGTAATTCTTATATTGTAAATATTTTTCCTTTTTTACCAGTTTATTTTCAGCATTTATTTTAAATTTTGCGAACAATCGTATTGACCATGGACCTAAGGTTAAAGGAATTGGAGGATGAGAATGCAGCTCTAAGTAAAAAGATTAAAGAGTTAGAGGAAATTATAAAGGAAAATGTAACCCTCCGTTCCATATTGGCCAAAGCTTCGGAAACCCCAACCTCAACCCCTACGGAGTATTGTAGTTTCGCAGTTTCGCAGGTTTCCCCAGGCAGCTTGGCACCTTCTGCCACTGATAGTTTGTTCGGTCTTTTAAATTCCCTTCTTGATGATTTATCAGAACAGGTTGCTGCACTAAGCAGAAATAATTATAAACGCAATAGGCGTAAAGGTCGAAATAATAATAATAAAACAAATTCTTACAGATCACAGAGCAATCACCAGCGGCAATCAGTGGGGGCGATGCCTGACTGCCCAGCTGATAGTCGCCGTTTATTCATTACAGAAGCAAAATCTAAATTGCGTTTTTTAATAGATACTGGCTCTGATCTGTCTTGCTATCCGGTAACGTGGATTAATCGACCACCTAAGGTAACTGAGTTTACCATGCGCGCCGCAAACGGCAGCGACATCAAAACGTACGGTACGATTACCTTATTACTAGATTTAGGTCTTCGCCGTGCCTTCAAATGGAACTTTATAATATGCGACGTAACTACCGCTATTATAGGGGCCGATTTCTTATCTTATTTTAATTTAATGCCAAATTGCAGGAGCGGCCGGTTGTTCGATAACACGACTGGTCTGTCCAACGTGGCGTCCGTGTCTTCAGAAGGACACGTTAGTGTAAAGTCTATTGACACTAAAAATGAAATACTATGTAAGTATCCTGCTATTTTAAGGCCACCAGGTCCTGCGCGCGAGATTAAACACAACACGGTGCACTACATCCGAACAACGGATGGTCCGCCGGTTGCTTGTCGCCCGCGCCGCCTGGGCCCACAGAAGTTAGCCATCGCAAAGAAGGAGTTCGCAAGTATGGTTGAATGCGGCTCCGCCAGACCTTCCGATAGTCCTTGGTCTTCAGCTTTGCATCTGGCTCCAAAAGGTGAATCTGATTGGCGTCCGTGCGGTGATTATCGCGCTTTAAACGCGCGGACGATTCCCGATAGGTATCCTGTGCGTCACATAGGCGATTTTAATCAAAATCTAATTGGTTCAACAGTTTTCAGCACGATCGACCTTGTAAAAGCCTATCAGCAGATTCCCGTAGCAAAGGACGACATTTGTAAGACTGCAATTATTACACCTTTTGGTTTATTTGAATTTCCATACATGACTTTCGGACTCCGTAATGCTGGTCAAACATTCCAGCGCTTCATTGACGAAGTCGTTCGGGGTCTTAATTTCTGTTTTGCTTACGTTGATGATATTTTAGTTTTTTCTAAAGATCCGCAACAGCATGCGGAGCACTTAAATATTTTATTTAAACGCTTAGAACAATACGGCGTTGTAATAAATGAAAATAAATGCAATTTTAATGTTTCAGAAGTTCGATTTCTGGGTTACAAAATCAACGCCGCCGGCATAAGTCCGCCGGTTGAACGCATTAAGGATCTTCAGGAGTTTCCCTTGCCGAAGACGGTACAAGGTGTTCGAAGATTCCTTGGTATGGTGAACTTTTATCGTAAGTTTTTACCTGGTATAGCCCGGTACCAGGCCCCACTCATAGATGCTCTGTCGGTCATTCAAGGTAAAGGCGCTAAGCCGTTTACTTGGACGCCTGACTTAGAGCGTTCTTTTAACTCGTGTAAAGAGAGTTTAGCTAATGCTACTTTATTAGCTCACCCAGTCGCCGACGCTCGACTCGGGTTGTTTACCGACGCGTCTAATACGCATGTCGGCGCGTGTTTACAACAATTAGTTGATAAGGGGTGGCAACCAATCGCATTTTTTAGCAAAAAGCTAACTGCAAAGCAATCCGAATGGCCTGCTTATTACAGAGAGCTTCTGGCAGTCTATGAGAGCGTGCAACATTTCAAGCACATTCTGGAAGGTCAACATGCCACTATATTCAGTGATCATAGGCCACTCTTATTCGTTTTTACTCAACGGCGTGAAAAACTTCCGCCTGTACAGTTAAATCAAATAATATTTATTTCACAGTTCACTACGGACATTCAGCACGTCAAGGGTGCTGACAACCTGGTCGCTGATGCTTTCTCACGCGTAGAGAGCATCTCGCTAGAAGACCATCTCGCTGCACTGGCGCACTCACAAGCTTCAGATGAAGAGTTAAAGCGCCTGCGCAATGAAACATCCATGAAGTTGGACTTCATTACGGTACCTGGTACAACAATTAAGTTGGTATGTGATGTTTCTACGGGTAAACCCCGTCCGTACGTAACTCCACAGTTCAGGAGGAGCATTTTCGAAAAACTTCATAACCTCAGCCATCCAGGTATTCGTGCAACCGCTCGTTTAATTATGGATCGCTACGTATGGCCATCGATTCAACAAGATTGTCATATGTGGGCGCGAGCGTGTGAAGCGTGTCAACGTTCGAAAATTTCTCGTCATACAATTGCTCCGTTTACATCTTTCTCTTTGCCATCTGGGCGTTTTTCTGTAGTGCATGTAGACATTATAGGTCCTTTACCCTATTCCTCTGGCTCTAAATATTGCCTCACAGCCATTGATCGTTTTACACGTTGGCCTGAAGCATTTCCAATGCCAGATATAACTGCGGAAACGTGTGCCAGAGTCTTCTTAGATGGCTGGGTGGCGAGATTTGGGTGCCCTTCTTCTATCATTTCAGACCGAGGTTCCCAGTTCAGTTCGCATCTCTTCGCGAAAATCGTTGAGTTGACTGGTGCGCAGCATCGCATGACGACAGCTTATCACCCGCAATGCAACGGTATGGTGGAGCGTTTTCACCGACAGCTCAAGGCAGCCATTGCGTGCCACGCAAATCCGCAATGGACCGAGGTATTACCATTGGTACTCCTAGGTATCAGGAGCGCATGGAAAGAAGACCTCGGTGCGTCAAGTGCTGAACTTGTTTTCGGAGAACCTTTGCGATTACCAGGTGCGTTTTTTAACCCGCCTGCTAACGATCGCGTTTCGGACCCGGCGTATTTTGCCGATAGACTTCGCGCGCATATGGCCGAGTTAGTTCCGACTCCTTCTTCGAAACATGGTAAAACAATTTTTTACATTCCGAAGGACTTAGCCTCTGCAGATCATGTTTTCTTGCGTCGAGGGGCAGCTAAAAAACCTTTTGAACAGCCATACACTGGCCCGTTCAAGGTATTAGAGCGTAATGAAAAATTTTTTAAACTTAGTATAAAAGGCAAACAAGTAAATGTAGCAATAGATCGCCTTAAGCCGGCTTATATTTTACAGCCTCATCAAGACGATTCGCCCTTGCAATCGTCCCGTCCTTCTGTCACTACTCGCTCCGGTCGTAGAGTTCGTTTTTGTATTCCCTATCAAGCAGCTTAATGATTAACAAATTATTAATTTTTCTTTTTTCTCTTTTTTACTCCGTAGGGGGGTGATGTCGAGGTATGCAACCTCTGTTAATTCGTGTGCGCTGGCCAATTACACCAGAAGAAAAGAGTTTGTCAATGAGAACATTTTAAGAATTCGAATTACGAAGCCGCAACCGAGAATTAGCTACGAGAGGACACTTCAATTCTGTTCCTTGTACTGTGCACATACCTGAGTAATCTCCTGTCCGGACCGGAGCCCTAAAATCCTTTTGGTCCATTTATTGTTGTATTGTTTATCACAAAATATACGGAGTTATTGTATTCAAGATGTAGCCACTTGTTTCATTTCCGCTACATCACCATGACTTTAGAGTAAAATGGACCTAAAACAAGAGTCTTTGGGTTCATTTTGCTCTGAAGTCATTTGTGATTCGATCAATAGTATACTTCTAGTATACTTTTAGTTTTGGAGCGCTTCAAACTTAGACTAAGCACTCAGATATTCTTATGTCACAGACATACCTACATAAAGGTCTGTGGCAGAGATTTATATGGAAGTCTTGTCAAGGAGCAGAGCTAATGATTAAAGTCAGATGTTTTATTATTTACGTAAAAACCCAGAGACAGTGGTATTCTAGAAATTGATTTGGGGCAATTTTATAAGCAAAGCATCACTAATAATATGATCTGTCACGCGAGCTGTAATTGTTTTGCCATCAACTCCTTATCTATTTTAACCTTGATCAGCGCATGAATTAATAACAGATTTTGACGTACGATCTATAATGAAATGTTACAAAAATAAATAAAATTATTATTATGAATTATGGCGGCTGGTTTTGTTGTTTGTGATTGAGTGAATTGCGTCTTTTCGGCGCTTAATAAAGGTTATTGTCCACTTCGGGGAATCGTTAAAATTCCGATATGTTTATTTGCGTCATGTCGCGAAATATTATTCATAACTTTTTTTGAGACATTTCGGCAGACTTATAGCTATTTGGTCACACGCTAAGGGCCAGTTGCATGACAACCGTTTGATGTAAAGTAATTGTTAAAGTTAAGCTTGACCACAAAAATGAGCAGTGTGTTCCACAAGTCAATATCCGTGCCTCCGTAAAGATCAAGGATCTTTTGACCAAGCAAACAAAATCCTGAACTGTGCAACCCAAGTGGCTTTTATTTGATAGTCTTTCACTTTAACGGTAACATTACTTTAACTGGCCTTAATGGATAGAGTTTACCCCATAAGTTAATTTCAATGAAAAGCGAAATAGTCGCAGTATTAAGAGCGTTGATGCGTTCTGCGCCGTTTTAGCTCATTTTTCAGCTATTTTGACCCTTCATATGTTGTTCATCTATGCATTTACTTAAAAACTTATTTATACTACATTGTAGAAAATTTTGTATTCTAGGGAATTGGAAGACAACATTTTGCAATTTATTGATAGTTTTTGTCTTATTGCCAAAATACCAAAAGCCTATTTTTGAATTTTGGGAATCGTGGAATCTTTGACGTTCACTACGTCAAAAGTTACTTGTTCAATTCACACACAATGATATATTTATGAAAGGAAATGCCCTGAACTAAAGACATGGAAGAAAACATTTTTTAATTTGGCGTTTTTTACATCATAAAAATCCAAGCAAAGGAATTTTAATTTCAGTAAATTATAGACATATAAAACCGTCATTTTAGTAGATTAATTTTCGCCATTTATAAGTAAAATTAAGTACATATAAAAGTAAAACATATTAGCAATAATATAAGTAAAAAAAATCTAAAATTAAGTACTATTTGTTTCCAAAAAATAACTTTGATACATATACCAAAACGCAGAAAGAGGCAGTAGGAAATTGAACTAGCAAACTAGTATGAGCCGAGGCCTCTCCGCGAACGGACGTAACGCTTTTTGTCTCGGCAATTCTTATTGGATTACATGGAATATACGTAAAATTGTAGTGCGACTGTCACTATTCAATACTAGATATTTTTAATGCTCGCTATTTTTTCTTACAGATAGATTAAAACTTTTTACGTATTTTTAATAATTGTAATATATTATATTATAGTTATAGTTGAGGATTATAGTTGTAAATCAGTAATCCATACTATATAATATTATAAATGCGACAGTGTGTCTGTCTGTCTGCCGATTTTTATGTAATTAGGTACAGAGTTAGCTTACATCCTGGGGACGGATATAGGATACTTTTTATCTCGGAAAATTAAAGAGTTCTCACGAAATTCTTAAAGGTCCGTCCGTTTAACCGATTTATACAAAATTTGGTAGGTACAGAGGTAGCTTGCGTCTCGAGAATTGACACTGGCTGACTGGCCAACATATACTTAGTACAAAATATTATGTGGAAAATGAACTAGAAAATAGCTATCGTCTTCGATTAAAAAATTAATCGAAGGCTATCGTATACAAAAACTATCATCCGGTAACTATTAAAATTTAAAATCGGGAAATTACATCAAAATCAACATGGCGGGCTGATATAGGCAAACTTTCTTGAAAGTAGGTATAAATGTTGGAAAAGGGAGCGAAAACGGGAACAGGAAATCTATGATTCCCTCGGGATTTGTGAAAAACCCAAATTCAAGCGGGCGAAGCCGCGGGCAAAAGCTAGTAGAGTATAATTTTTTTATTTAAATAATCCATACTAATATTATAAATGTGAAAGTGTGTCTCTCCGTCTGATAGCTTTTCACGGCCCATTCTTTTTACCGATTTGGACGAAATTTAGTATCGCAGGCATGGACATTGGTTATTTTAGACTTGTTGATGTAAAAAATAACTTTAGAAACAGCATGTTTTCTAGGTATGCACACCATAGGTGTGTATATATGTACCTATGTTGGGCACAATACCTAGGTTGTTGGGCACAATTTATCGCAATAGCACAAAGTTATTTTTTTGCATTGTTTTATAAAATGGCTGATAACTCTATTATTACCCGTGCAATAATTTTCTATTGTTATTGTGGTAAATGGATTACACTAGCACAACACCTGCAAGAGATTAGATACTAACTATCATTTGCACGTCGTCATCGTTTGAGCAACTTTATTTGATAATTTTATTTATATTTTCGAACAAGATTTTTCTTTTTATTGCATCAAGGGTCGACCTTGATGGCTATTGTCAGTGTGATAAAAACTGCTTTAGCGTTGCAGGTGCTTATCTATTTTATTGCTCTCTGTTTTTGTTTTTACGTTAGTTTGGGTGCGAAAACAAAAAAAAATACTTTTATTAATTTTTTTTACTTTTGATTTTGAATGAATCTGCATTTTTTCTTCACTATCTTACCCTTACACGAGTCGGTATATAATAAAATCAATATCAGAAGCTGTACTATATTCTCCAATTATAATTTTTATGTACTAGTCTACTCTATAAGGTCTTTTTCAAGCATTATACACTAATTATGCCTGATTTATAAAATTAAAAATCTACGAACTAAAAACTTAGGTATAGGTGCATAACAATATTGAAAAAAATAATAGCCCGTTTGAAAATGGTAAAAAGATCAAAACGGTTTGTTACACTACACTGCACTCGGAGCAGTCCGTTCATTCACGTAAACAAAGAATCCCAGGTAAATGCCTAAACTTGCGAAGCGGGTCCGTGCGTCAACGCTCTTAAGTACTTTTATCTGCTCAGAGAAGGTACCTTAGATTAATTTTTAACTGGATTTACAAACTTTGTATCCTAAATATTCATTGAGTACAAGTATAAATTTAAAATTTAAAAAACCCCCGACATTCGCCATTTTGTGGCGGCGGCCATCTTGAATTTGCAATAGTGATATTCTACTAGTCAAGCCCTTTCATTTGATACCCATATTAAGGGAGTTGTGAAAAAATATGTAATCCGCCATTTTGTAGCGGCGGCCATCTTGGACCGATTTTCATCAAACATAGCTAACAACACTCTCGACTAATTCACCTTTCAAACAAAAAAACCCGCATTCAAATCGGTCCACCCGTTTGAGCGCCACAGGGGAACAGACAGACACACACACACACACACACACACAGACACGTCAAACTTATAACACCCCGTCGTTTTTACGTCGCGGGTTAAAAAGTAATCTTTTAATAGAAGGCAAATTAAAAAAATTGGTTGTCTGTAAAGTCGGTTTACGGACGATAATTTTACATGATAACGTTATAAGAAAACAAAGAGAGGTAGATGTGTCACAAGGCGAACGCTTAGGCCGATCGTGCCTTCTCTATCGCGTGTTCCGCACTCTCGTTTACACGCGCTTCGTGACTGTGAGTCATGCTTTTTCGTGCGTGTAGCCGTCGTCAAAACACAAAAACAAATCGAGTCATCTTCCCCATTCATGTCGCAAATTAACGATAACGACACGCACAGTGAGTGTACACCTTAAACTCCATCAACATTGTATTGGTATTGGGTGGTAACGAGGCTTATTTATGTCTCGTGGTTAATTCAGCGCGACAGCGCCGGGTGAAAAATGCTCTACGCGGGGGGCTCTTGAAGGTCCTGTGTGTTATCCCGTATGAATTATTGAAAGGCTTGATTTACGCGCCTGCGTCTAGCTGATGGAGTGCTTGCTGGGAAACCAGCTTCCGAAGCCTCGAGATCTCAGAGTTTTAGGGTGCGTTAACTGTAAACTAAGTCCATGGCTTTAAAACCTTTTTTTTTTCTTACATAATAATATTATCGTTATCTAAATATATGTATAAAAGGAAAAGGTGACCTAACTGACTGACTGACTGACTGACTGACTGACTGACTCATCTATCAACGCACAGCTCAAACCACTGGTAGGATCGGGCTGAAATTTGGCATGCAGATAGCTTTTAAGACGTATCAGATTAAGACGTAGGCATCCGCTAAGAATTTCTCTACAATTACATTTCTACAGTTTAGTTATTATTAATTGTTATAGATTAAATATAAGTGAAGTGGTATAACTATAATGAATGGCTAAAGCCGGTGTCGTGTAGCATTGATGTACTAGGTCTGGCAATAAGTCTAGATTCAATTGACGATTCAAAAGTACTTGTAAAAGTTTATTTGAATAAAAAACTTTTCTATTCTATTCTATTCAGGTTCAGACTTTTTTTTGGTGGTCAAACTTTAACGGCAACTGTAACGTAACTTTAATCGTCTGCGGTGCAACTGACATTAAGAAAGATATCAACTCATAAAAAAAAAACTCTTTGTGTTTTAAAAACACCGCGTATTCTAAAAAAAAAACGTAGTCATGTTTGTGAAATTTTCAACTGGTTTTTATTGCATACAACATAAAAGGTAGGTATATGTATATCGCGAAGTGACAGGTGTTTTGTATGTGAAATAATATAGCATACGCATGCGTTGTATATGTATATATCCGAGATCGTATAATATCGTTACATGTGTTATGTAACAATTATGACAGTACTTTCGAATGCTTTTTCCGTTCTATATTTTATTTATACTTTTTGTTGACATTGTCGGAATTCCGATTTTTGAATTGGAGAGTTGCGTTTCTACTACTTTGGAGTACAAGAGGTGATGGTTTGGGTTTTAAGAATTTGTTTTTAACCCCCGACGCAAAAACGACGGGGTGTTATAAGTTTGACGTGTCTTTATGTGTGTGTGTGTGTGTGTTTGTGTGTGTGTGTGTGTGTGTGTGTGTGTGTGTGTGTGTGTGTGTGTGTGTGTGTGTGTGTGTGTGTGTGTGTGTGTGTGTGTGAGAGAGTGCGTGCGTGCATGCGTGCGGTGCGTGCGTTCAAATTATTGAATGTTGGCGGGCAAGATTCAATTTCAAATTACCGAGGGGACCAATTAGTATTGATTTTATTAACCCTCGACGCAAAAACGACGGGGTGTTATAAGTTTGACGTGTCTGTGTGTGTGTGTGTGTGTGTGTGTGTGTGTGTGTGTCTGTCTGTCTGTTCCCCTGTAGCGCTCAAACGCCTGAACCGATTTGAATGCGGTTTTTTGTTTGAAAGGTGATTAGTCGAGAGTGTTGTTAGCTATGTTTGATGAAAATCGATTCAAAAGGCCGCCGCTACAAAATGGCGGATTACATATTTTTCCACAACTCCCCCACATAATGGCGAATGTCGGGGGTTTTTTAAGTTTTTAATTTATACTTGTTTCGGAATTAAAAGTAAGTGTATGTACTATGTTCAGTACTTTAACCGTGAAAATTTGACGGACAGACACATTTTGCACACACATTCATAATATTAATATGCATAAAGTTTCAATTATAAAATTGCCGGTGGGCTATTTAGGAAACCAGATATTTACGATGACCTAGGGTTGCCTTCTTTACCAGTTCTACCTAAGTAGATATACGATAAGAAAAGATTTTAGAAAGATACTTTAATAATTCAGGAAATACTTAGGGCCTGTTTCACCACCTTCTGATACGTGTCGGATAGCCTAAACGTAAGTTTTGTCATTTTCTTACTTTATGTCAAGTGACAAAGATAAAAATTGTGAATAAGCTGTCCGACACTTATCAGAAGGTGGTGAAACAGGGCCTTAGTCTACAGTTGGAAGCCGCGAGTGTAGAATATAAAAGAAAACCCCACCATAAACACCAAATAAGAAACACAATGAGGGAATAAAAATCATTAGAAAGCCAACAAGAACCTCCCGCTGGTAATATGTTGGGTGGTCGTTAAAAAATAAACAGAAAATGGCGGAAAAGCGCTCCCGCGTTCATGAATAACGCATAGGAATGCGCGTGCGTTTCGTGCGAAATGATCTGTTCCTACCACCACCGTTATCCGCAGGGTTGCCACCTTCCATACAAATGAAATTCAAACAAGAGTTCGTAAATTAGAACCTGACTACGCTTAGTAATTTAATTTAATATAAAACAATAATTTACTGTGCAGAAAGCGCGGGGCAAGCAGCTAGTGGCGCCATGTATTCTGTCTATCCGAAACTAAATAATATTTTAGTTTAGCCGCTCGGACTCGATTCGAGTCGCTTCTCGATTTTTTTCGTACATACAAGTGTAAATTGAAAATTTTAAAAAACCCCGACATTCGCCATTTTGTTGCGGCGGCCATATTGGATTTGCAATAATGCTATTCTACTAGTCAAGCCCTTTCATTTGATATCCATGTTAAGGGAGTTGTGAAAAAATATGTAATCCGCCATTTTGTAGCGGCGGCCATCTTGGACCGATTTTCATCAAACATAACTAACAAGACTCTCGACTAAATCACCTTTCAAACAAAAAAAAACCGCATTCAAATCAGCCCGTTTGAGCGCCACAGGGGAACAGACAGACACACACACACACAGACACGTCAAACTTATAACACCACGTCGTTTTTGCGTCGGGGGTTAAAATGTAGTCTGTCACCCGGATCATAACAAAGAATTAATTGACGACACCTCTTCATCAAAATCGGCTCAGTAGTTTAGGCGCTACGGTGGTACTTCGGTTTCTATGGGAATGGTACCGGGACGCTAAATCACCCGTCGGCTTGTTTTTGCCGGTAGGATGGTAACAAGCCACTGCTGAAGTTGAAATCATCCACCAAGACAGACCAGAGACAAATTATTACAAACTCAGTATTTCTGGGTCTCCCAATTATAAAACTTTTGGTTGAGGTTGTCAAAAGGTATCCTTTTAGAATTTCTAGCTAAGTATGTTATTATACTTTATAGAGTACTAGCGGACCCGGCAGACGTCGTCCTGCCCTCTATTAGCGCCATCTACCGGGTCCAATTTTTATACTTATAAACCTTCCTCTTGAATCACTCTATCTATTAAAAAAAACCGCATCAAAATCCGTTGCGTAGTTTAAAAGATTTAAGCATACATAGGGATATAGGGACAGAGAAAGCGACTTTGTTTTATACTATGTAGTGATGTAAAAGCAAATTAATTAATTCGATGCTATTACACAATTAACGTATTTCTTAATGACAAAGTTGCATGGAAGCAATCGGCTTTGCATTCACCTGCCCACAAAATAGTTTATTAATTTATTAATGTGGCTATAATATTTCCAATACTTTGCATTTTGAAAAAGCAACTGAGCAGTGAGCTATTGTTTTTTTTTTTTTTCAAAACGCAAACTGAGTTTCTTGCTGGATTTTCTCAGCAGAATATGTATTCCTAACGCGGTGGTAGAGTCTTGACTTTTCAAAAGTCAAGTCTGTCTACATGAAAACAAATCATTTTAAAGTTTTGAGACTGATGAATAGTCGACTAGATGGCTGATTTGGACTTTTTGGCCCCATTCAAAACCTGTTGGGGGTTGAAAATAAAATATTTTTAGGTTTGCAGTTTCGTGCTGAGAGACTAAGAGTTTTTACATTTTTAGAGACGTATATTTTTGAACCCTAAAAACCTTAATCCACAAAGACAAAGTCGCCGGGATATCAACTAATTAAAAATAAAAATAACGTAAATAAAAAAAACACTAAAGGACATAGTTCAACTCCGGAAACACGTATACCCTACCCACAAGGTGTTGATTTTATTCCGTAGATTTACGTAACAAAAAGGCCAATTGAGTAACGGGACCAGGCCGCCTTGAGGAGGTCCGGGTCGGTCGGTGTTTTTACTATTATTACCTACACCACTCTATAAAAGCGCGCAATAGAATTTGCAAATTGAGCTTGTTTTATTCTTAAAACTGTATGATACTAACTGTTCCCGGCATGCGTTGCAATGCCATGTAAAGTAAGGTTTATGATTAGGGGACAAACATGCAAATATCCATTTTTATTTAGATTTTTTGGGCCAGAAACCTTCGCGAAAGTACACAGAAGAACCCACAAAAGTTTCACTACATGTTGAATGGAAGCAGGCGTTACTTTGCGGAATTCCATGATATACAATGAATATAAAATTATTTTGCTATAATCCGCTAACAGTGACAAATTTGTAGGCACAACACCACACAGTCTTGTAGGCACAACACCACACAATCTTGTAGGCACAACACCACACAAATTCACCACAAAACAAACTCGACGATCGTTTCGCTCCGACACCGGAGCATCTTCAGGAGATGTCGACTTCACAACGGACGATTGCACTGTGCAATCGTCCGTTGTGAAGTCGACATCTCCTGAAGATGCTCCGGTGTCGGAGCGAAACGATCGTCGAGTTTGTTTTGTGGTGAATTTGTGTGGTGTTGCGCCTACAAGATTGTGTGGTGTTGTGCCTACAAGACTGTGTGGTGTTGTGCCTACAAATTTGTCACTGTTAGCGGATTATAGCAAAATAATTTTAGTTTCACTACAATCAGTTCAATAGTTTAGCAGCGTATATACTATGGTATAGAGGACATACAGACAAACATTGATTTTATTTATATAGACTACAGTTCATGTCGGTAAGAGTGCGGGCGACGTATGAGGCACGGGCTTCGTTCGTTGACTAAAATGCATTGTTGTAGCAACGATCGATGTAGCTTTAACACAATTACCTAAGTAAAAACCGCCGCCGCCGGGAAAGGATTTTCGAAAAATTCAATAGTCAATAATCATTATTGTCAAGTACATATCAAAGTCAATTCGTTTTACTCATAGGTACATGGCACATGCATCGTTACGGATGCCCCGAACGTGGCATCTATTCCAGCGGCAATAAAAAACGCCACTTACGGAATGATACTTGCATTCCTGGGCCATTCTACCGCCGCGTGACATCCAAAGTGCGCGCTCGATCTCCTACACCGAGAGATGGGGGGGCAGATGTAACATGCAAGATGTTACATATGCACGATAGGTATGCATGTCATGTCATGCATGTCTTCACACTCGGTCTATCACCAAACCCCCGCGGAATTGGGTTATCCGCGAATTGAACCATCCCCGAATTGAACCATTCCCGAATTGAACCATCTCTGAATTGAACCATCCCCGAATTCGACCATGGCCGAATTGGACCATCCCCTAATTCGACCAATGTGTAATTTGGACCAATTGAACAAAATGAGAATAGCGCCTAAGTGGCCATCTATAAATTACGTTACAAGTTAAGGGAAGGGGAGGGGGTCAACGAATTGTGACAAGGGGGTGGGAGGGGCCCTAAATTTTGTGATGGCACATTTTAAAATCTAATATATTTAAAGCAGGTAACTACTATTAAAACACTAAAATATGAAAAAAAAAATATTCCGAACTTCTGTTTAAATTCAATGTGAATGTACCTATAGATGTAAAATTGCAAAATATGTGACGTCACAACACTAAGGAGGGGGCGTCTCACAATATAAGGGTACATTTTAAAATACCTATGACGTTGCCGAAATAATGGAAATAAAAATACATGTTATATGAATATCGTCGGCTTCATAATTTTTGTCCAAAAAAAACAAGGTAAATCGTAAACATCAATAGTTGAAATGCTTGATATTGATATCATCATCATCATGATCAACCCATTACCGGCTCACTACAGAGCACGGGTCTCCTCTCAGTGTGAGAAGGGTTTTGGCCATAGTCTACCACGCTGGCCAAGCGGATTGGCAGACTTCACACACCTTTTGAGAACGTTATGGAGAACTCTCAGGCATGCAGGTTTCCTCACGATGTTTTCCTTCACCGTTAAAGCAAGTGATATTTAAATACTTAAAACGCACATAACTCCGAAAAGTTAGAGGTGCGTGCCCCGGGATCGAACCCACGACCTCCGATTAGAAGTCGGTCGTCCTAACCACTAGGCTATCACAGCTTCTAGATATTGATATATACCCTGGTAACCCGAGTAACACTGAACTGACGTCGATAATGATAAAACATTCCTTACATAAATCGGAATTAAAAAAAACTGAAAATTAATTGAGATTAGCTCTATAATATAGATTTAGATTGGGCGGCGTAACATAGAGAGTTGCTGGCAGCCTATAGATACAGGCGGCACAAGATCGTGTTCTGTGGCGATCCTTGTAAGAGATCTATGTCCAGCAGTGGATATCTATTGAGACGACGACGACGACAGATTTACAGTAGTCCAAAAGAAAATATCAAGCCTACTTGTGTTTCAGTTATCAAAACAATATTAAGGGACTCAAAGTTTCGTTTTTTCTACCGTATCATGAAAATTGATGACGACCTCCCTGGCGTAGTGGTGAGCGCTATGGTCTTATAGTGGGAGGCCCGGGGTTCGATTCGCGGCAGGGGCAATTTGGGATTTTATAATTTCTAAATTGTCTCTGGTCTGGTCTGGTGGGAGGCTTCAGCCGTGGCTGGTTACCACCCTACCGGTAAAAGCCGTGCCGCCAAACGATCTTTTATTTTATGGCATCTTACACTGCATCGTCACATACCATCAGATGAGATTGCAGTCAATTAGGGCTAACTTGTGGTTGAACAAGTATAAATTAAAAATTTAAAAAACCCACCACATTGGCCATTTTGTGACGGCGGCCATCTTGAATTGCATAGTGCTATTCTACTAGTCAAGTCCTTTCATTTGATACCCATATTATGGGAGTTGTGAAAAAATATGTTATCCGCCATTTTGTAGCGGCGGCCATCTTGGATCGATTTTCATCAAACATAGCTAACAACAATCTCGACTAATTCAATTTTCAAACAACAAAACCGCATTCAAATCGGTCCACCCGTTTGAGCGCTACAGGGGAACAGACAGACACACACACACTGTGTCACTCACAGACACGTCAAACCTATATCACCCCGTCGTTTTTGCGTCGGGAGTTAATTTAAAAAAAAAATTGCGCTCGGACACTACGGTTCGACGGTCAGCTCTTTCACTATATCAGTTATTATGCTCAATTCTCAACGCAAGGCCGGGGCTAACTGATTGCTACTCAAATCAGATTAGAGACAATGGCAATTGAATACCATCGCAAGCGAAATGGTCCCTCGGCCACATCGAAATGCAATAGAAGATACTTACATTCCTCGTTTCGTATTCTAAGAGGCATGGCGATCTATCTTTCTATTATCTGTAACTGCCGTACCTCTTCTAAGTTAGGGCGTTTCATCTTAAAAATGCATCATTATTGCTGTTAGGATTCCGTGTTAAAATTTTAGTAACTACTTTTCTTTCGCCCGCGGCTTCGCCCGCGTGAATTTTGGTTTTTCACAAACATTGCTATAGCAAATGGTTTATTCAAAATCCCGCGGGAACTGTGGACTTTTTCAGGATGAAAAGTGTTATATTATAGCCTATGTGTTAATCCAGGTTATAAGCTATGCTATGTACGATTTTCATGATGTTTTTCACTATCGTAATCTACATACTTTCAGGAAGGTTTTAATTATAACACCCCTCCCCTAGTAATCATTCTTAGGTAGGTACGAAGTACATGTATAAAATTGTACTCATATATGACTAATATATTTGGTCTAGCAATCTCAGAGAGATTGGTACACCAATTTCTCTGAGATTGCTAGACCGAAGTTAGTTTAATTTTTCCTAAAATATAGCTAATTAAGCATGTCGGTTTAAGCGTAATAGCGATCTCAATCAGACATAGGAATCTACCCTATTTTGCGTACAAACTCGTAGGAAAACAAAAAAAAATTAATAAAATTTAAAAACAAAACAAAACGTGTTATCGAGAAGATGCTCAATTAAGCGGGGCATGATACCTAACAAGCAACAACATTAAAATGAATCACCTTATTCTAATGCTAAAGTATTTAATCCGTCGACTCGAACTTCCGTTACTCGCTAATAAATGCATGTTGACTCATCACAAGCGCTGATGGCGAACGATGCAAATTAATTAATTGCAAGAATTAAATGTCACCCGGAGAAGGTATCTGGTTCGATGTTCTGGCTTTTGAAGACGCAATTTTCACAAGTGTAAATTAAAAATTTAAAAAAATCCCGAAATTAGCTATTTTTTGGTGGCGGCCATCTTGGATTTGCAATATTGTACTAGCCAAGCCCTTTCATTTGATACCCATATTAAGGGAGTTGTGAAAAAATATGTAATCCGCCATTTTGTAGCGGCGGCCATCTTGGATGGATTTTCATCACACACACACACACACACACACACACACACACACACACACACACACACACATACACACACACACACGCACGCACACACGTACACACGCACACACACAGACACACACACACACACACACCCCCGTCGGGGGTTAATAAACTGACCAAAAGCAGGCCAGGCGCACTCCGTATTGCTTACAATGCGCTACAAGTACCTAGCGCGCTCCGTTTGTTCGGGCCCTTTACTTAGTCGGAAGGGATAAGAGCTACACGATAGAAAGACAGGCAAAGTCTACGTTAATAGAAATTGTCATCAATTATTATCTTCATATTTCAACCAATTTATATAAAATATCACTCTGTCTATTGGTGAAAACCGCATGAAAATCCGTTCATTAGATTTTGAGTTTATCGCGAACAGACAGACGCGGCGGGGGACTTTGTTTTATAATATGTAGTGATTATGTTAATTTATAGCGCTTCTATAGTTTGGTAATAATATAAGGAATTAATATTTCAAAACAGTAATATAAGCACATTTGGTGCAAACTCAAAGGAATTCCTAGGCCTTAAGAAAAAAAAATACGAGGCCAATGAGGCTTGTCCAATCAGTTTTGAGTTTATCGTTATGCACCATGAACATTCCTGTTCGGAATTACTTAAAATAAAACCTAGGATGCAACGCAAGCGCATAAACATTGCAAGCGAACGCAGAAAGTATCTAGATTCTAGGTAGATACGGGAGTTTTCATGGTTTATACATTTTTTAATAATAATAATATATTAACTCTACTTACTTTAGATGTCCGCGACTTTGTCCGTGTGTCGATTTAAGTTTCGTAACAAATTAAAAATTTAAAAAACCCCCGACATTCGCCATTTTGTGGTGGAGGCCATCTTGAATTTGCATAGTGCTATTCTACTCGTCAAGCCCTTTCATTTGATACCCATATTGAGGGGGTTGTGAAAAAATATGTTATCCGCCATTTTGTTGTGGCGGCCATCTTGGACCGATTTTCATCAAACATAACTAAGAACACTGCCGACAAATTAACCTTTCAAACGAAAAAATCGCATTCAAATCGGTTTACCCGTTTGAGCACTATGGGGGAACAGATAGACACACACATAACTTGTAACACCCCGTCGTTTTTGCGTCGGGGTTAAAAATAAGGAGCATAAACACATTTTAGCAGCACTTTGAGCCGTCCTTTACGATCACAATCAATTATATTTGTGATTGACTGAAGCTCTAATCTGTGCTATTTGTATATTATATCACTGACCCCTATTAATAAAAGTAGGCTAAACTCTATTGACTGAAGCAATTTGACCATCGCCATTTTGGCGCTGATCGCTAAGAAAAGTGAGAGTGAAGGTACGGGGAACTAATATGAATTGTGATAAATTGTATTGGAATATGTTTAATTTAGTTCTCAGTGCCTTCGGTGCGGACCTGCGGGGCTTTGAATCGTCATAATAATCAACTTATTTTGTATGGCCCCAGCCTGACCAACATATTATATCGCACCCTTAGCAAAGCATGCTCTATAGACTACGTAAGAAAGGGACATCGTATACTTTATGTCGTAAGAAAGACATTTTCATTTCCCAAACCTTTTTAAATTGGGTCACTTTAGTTCTAAGAGTGCGATATGTATGTATTAATTATAGAGATCAGTGCTTTAAATTCAAAACTGCAGCAAGAAATGTGATACTCACAAATTAGGTGTTAGCACCGCAGTTTTAATTTTGAATTTATCTTGTTTTGAAGTCGGTTAAAAGCTAGAATTCCAAGCACATAAATATTGCAAGCGAACGCAGAAAATAGTTATGGGATGGGGGAGATCGCATAGCTCGATAACAATCCTGGAGGCAGTAAACTAAGTATGCAAAGTGGTGGAGGCATTAACAAGAATTTACATTCACATACTCGCTACGACTGAAAATATGTTTTAGCGTTCCTTGTTAAAATATTTGAGGAACCCTTACGGAGTTTTTAAGATAAATGTTTGACATCTCATACACAGTCAATCCGGATAGCGATCCATGACAAAAATCACAGATTACATAAGACTCCACAGAACGTGATGTTCCCTAGAAAAAATTGAGCCGTATGATTCTGGCTTCTGATTGGCTGACCGTGATGATAAATGAAATGGCTAGCCAGTCACATGCCAGAATCATACGGTGCAGTCTGTTCTAGGGCAGATTGTGGTCTGTAGAGACTGGAGTTATGTAATCCTTGATTTTGATCGTGGATCATGATCCAAATTGAGTGTGTATGGGTTCGTAAAGTTTATTTGATAAGGTTTTTAGCTCCATAAAGGTTAAAATTCAAAAACTTTTGCATCGTCACTAATTCATGATGCAATCACCACAGACGTGTCATATCTCATTATTGTATTCTTGCTTGTGTATTTTAGCCAATTGTGATAGAGTGTCCAATCACAGGCAGTTGCGATCGTTACGTCATAACACAATCTAACTTCGACACTTCGCCCGACGGAACACTAGACACTTGAGTTCGACTCGCGCTTGCCGCGACTTTGTTTTACAATATTGAGAACTTTAAAGTTTATTGAGTCAGGTGCTAATTTACATACGTATCGGCTGATGAAGAAATTGAATTTCAATTTTCTTTGCCAATATAAATGTCAAATAACGCCCGTGTTTCGTCCTCACACGATCATATATGTAGCGTTCACATAATTAATGGCGATATTGCCTTACTATATGCAAATTCTTATCTAGAAAACATGATTCAGTACATATTATGCATACCTACACTAACTGATGCCCGCCACTTCGTCCGCGTGAATGTAGGTTTTTAGGGTTCCGTACCCAAAGGGTAAAACGGGACCCTATTACTGAGACTCCACTGTTCGTCTGTCTGTGTCTGTCTGTCCGTCTGTCACCAGTCTGTCTGTCTGTCATCTGTATCTCATGAACCGTGATAGTTAGACAGTTGAAATTTTCACAGATGATATTATAAGTAGGCACGTATTTCTGTTGCCGCTATAACATCAAATACTAAAAACAGAATAAAATAACTATTTTAAAGGGGGCTCCCATACAATGAACGTGATTTTTTGGCATTTTTATAGATAATGTTATGGATCCCTTCGTGCGCGAGTCCGACTCGCACTTGTCCGGTTTTATTTATTTAAACCCTCGTGGGAACTGTGATTTCCCGAGGTAAACTAGCCTGTCTTCAATATATGGGCTATCTCTATGCAAAATTCCGTTAAAATCATGTCAGAGTTTGAGCGATGAAAACCGACAGACAGACAGTCAGTTTCGCATTTATATTTTTTTGATATTGGATGGTATAGCAGTTCTTGCTGCAGTTAGCATATTGATATGATATCAACAAATAAAGATAAAACAACCATAAAACAACTATTAAAAAAACTTAATACCATAAAGGTTTAGGATGACATCGTATTTGGTAATTCAGAGACTTATTCTAAAACAAAATTAGTTTTTTTCTTTAAAAAGTATATTATAATGATACCAACCCGACTCTAGCAAAACTTAAATTTAAAGTAATAAGTAGACATTTGTAAAGTCATCTATTGTAGAAAAGGATGCCTATAAAGTTTTGTATATCTAGACAGTAGGCATATTCTTATTTATCAGCATTGTCTTTTGGGAGTTTTAAATTATTTTTCATAATATCGATAAGGAGTTGCCTCAAGGAGTTATTCTAGGGCCCATAATTAAAAACAAAATCATAAATCATAATACTCTGTGCAACGATCATTTACTTTTAATGTTCCTTATAAAACACGAAAGCGAGCCCAAGACGCATTATTTGTAAGAATGCTATCAAGATAATATCGAAATACTTGGAAACTGAAGTGTAAAAGCTTATTACAAGCGCGTACTTATGCAAAAAATTCGCTCTAGGCAAAATCGGTTAACTATAAGATAGGCCAACATAATTACACTAACGAGTGGTTGCATTAAGGATAAATAATGAACCGTCGGCGGTTCTCGAAATAGGTATGTTCAGTCTAAATATGTTATTAATACAGAAATACTTGATATGCTAATATTTATAGCGAAAAATGCAATTTTTAACGTTTTTTTAACTATAGTTTGCGACTTTTTTTTCTGCGTAGCCTGTGGGAACACAAACTGCGCTTCCAGTGCATAGTTTGCTAATTAAACATTAAAGTGTACATGAGTGATGACTCGAGAACTTGCACTTGAGACTTTTCGATTAATAATGTAGTAGATTTTATGCTAAATAAAGTATCCATGAAAAATATGTTGCCACCCATGATAGCTAGGGTTGCTATATTTTATATTTTCAGTGCAAAAGCCTAAGGAATCCCATCTCGCTATGCCACCGTGTGCTTTTAAACACTGTAAAAACTATTTTTAGTCAGATTTTAAACTAACTTATTTTCACGGACACTTTTTCAATTATTTTAATTGCAGCTGCTGCATATCTTGTACATTCTCGATCGAGGCTCAAGCCTAAGATTATTTAAATGTTATCAATTAATTATTTATTATTTAAAAAAACATTACACTAATAAAGTATTTTTTTAAGTTTTTTATAATTTATTAGTATCGCGTCAAACCACCCCGATGCAGCGGGATAATTCTAACTCCTATAGTTGTCTTAACTTTGTTGTAACTTCTTAATGTTACTAAATTTTTTTTATCATTTGTGAGTGTGAATTCAGCAGAAGCTGTTGTGAAGGACAGCTGTTAGAATTTGGACGTTTCTCCGTTCAAAAATATGACAAGTCCTGTGATACCGAATCACATGGCTACCCTTATCGATTTAACAGCCTTTCGGTTGTTATTGTTAGGTAGCCGATAGTAATCAATAAATAATCATTGACGAATTCTTATGCGGTGACTAACTGACTAGTGACTATGAGGCTTGTTAAATCGATTAGTAGGTTCATATTTACTACTTAGATAATAATAATATGTGCCTTTATCTCTACCTCCGTAGAATAAATGGGTCGTAGAGATTGTAATTGCGTCTTCTTTATATTTCGGTGTGCGTGTGGTTGTAATTCTTCTCCTTAACGGCTTGACCTGTTTGATAAATTTTTTGTACTTCTGGGATCATCTGGATGATTTTTAGATTTCCGTTAGTTACAGTTGGACCCGGTAGGTGGCGTTGTTCTCGACATCCAGATTTTTTTTTTTAATTTTTTAAAAGATTTGGCCAGCGAGGCCTGTGGCAGAACAACGTCTGCCTACCGAGTGTGTGTGTGTGTGAAATTAGGCGCAAAACGGCTTTACGTGCTATCCGAGTTAAGGGGGTCTATCTACCCCTAACTTTCCCATACCGGGATGCTACTGAGAATTACTTTACTTACAAACTAAATTTTAGGAAAAATTAAACTGACTTCGGTGCAGCAATCTCAGAAAAATCGGTGTACTAATCAAAAATATTAGACATATTACATATAACATATTTACATATACGTGTAACTTCATACATAAGAATGATAATTAGGTATGTTATATACCAAAACCTTCCTGAAACTATGTAGATTACGATATTGAAAACATCATCAAAATCGGTTCATAAGTTTTTGAAATAATAGCAAACATACATAAATATAACATACATACGGGTCAAATGCAGAACATACTAATTTTTTAAAGTCCCCTAAAAACCCAATAACTTTGTGTTTGTTGTCTACAGAGGTGACGCAGCTGGAAGACCCCCGGTTAGAATGGCTGGGCATACAGGAGGCGATGCTGAGGGACTACCTCCATACCGCACAGGAGGCACTGGAGGTGAGTGCCGCTAAAACTATCACTGCAACATGGACCCAAAGCCTCTTATTTTAAAGTCCAATTTTTATTTTGCAAAGTTTCCGCTTGTGGCACTTATAAGATGTATGGACGAATACAACGTACTTGATACTTAAAACAAGCTGGTTTAGGTCTATTTTACTTTGAAGTAATTGTGTTTCGATATTTTCGATCAACGTTACCGCAATGTACAAACTCGGCATAACTGCACTGTATGTAGATTGATAGTTCTTCATTTATAGGTAATTTAAAAATCTGTGTAAAAATCTCAATCAAAGTAGACGATAGATCTCTTTACGGTGATGTTTTCTTTCTCATCTCAGTTAGTATAAGTTTTAGCTCATTGAAAACAAGTAGGTATTTGATTTTTAATATCTTCATTACAGTATTTTTGAGTACTGAAGAAATATTAGATTGTAAGTATTACAAGTGCGTGAATCTTGTTATTTTATGCGAGACGTTTATCCACCCGGGCCGAAGTCGAGTGTAGGATATTTAAGTTATGACAAAATGAGTTTTATGATCGAGTTACACAATCTGCTTTTCACTGATTGCGAGGAAATGAAACTGTTATTGTGCAAGTATCTATTGTACATATTATTTTAAGTACACAAGTACTAAAAGTAAATACTATTCATTACGATAATTCTATATTCAATATTCATACACTGGTAGGGCGTTTGTGCACTTACTCGTTTTCGATTCGTTTTCGATTCGTGTTCGTTTTTTTAATGAACATCATAAAAACGTATACGAAATTCACGAATGACATTTGTGCACTTAATCGTGATTTCACTATACGTTTTAAGCATTTCGTAGATAAAACCGTGTTCATAATGTGTGCTGCATTTAATCGTCGTCAGCTTTTCGCACTTCTCTTATACATTCGTAGGCGATCATCACTTAATGACATGACATGACATCATGAAAAAACTTTTTTTAATTACTATCGAAAGAATGTTGCTACTTTCGATTTCATATTGTGTCATATAAAAAAAAGATTCCTCGGCAAGACACACGTTTTAGAGAATGCATAACTCCAGAAAAAATGCTGGCAGTAACACTAAGGTAAGTGATTATGAATATTTCACACGGTACGGTTAGTATCAAAATTATCTAAGCATACGTCATATATTTTGTGAACATCCCAAGTGGACATTACGCTCTTGTAAGAAAACAGTAACAACTAAGTATCAGAAATGATATTTTTTATGAAATGTTCATATTTTGCTGATAGTTTTTGACTACCAACCACAGGTATGGAAATTTTGATTATACTACAATATTTAGGTATTTTACTCGAAGTAAAACTAATTTGAATGAAACAAACGATTTATTTTAATGCCAAACTAAGTAGGTATTAACTTTTAATAATAATCAACTGCTTTGAATCATGTTTTGTTGGAATTCAAGATACCTATGTTTTCCAAATACCTCACAACATCAGGACTCATCTCTGCCCTCTTTCCACACACCATTCCACTCGCGTCCTTATTTTAAAACGATTCGATGTGAAGAATTCACGAATATATAAACACGAAAACGAATCGAAAACGAGTAAGTGCACAAGCGACCATACAGTTATAAGGAAGGCTATGTCGAATCGTGTTTTCACGAACACGAAAACGAATCGAAAACGAATAAGTGCACAAACGCCCGTAGACTTCTAAGGTTACACTTATAAATGTTTATTGCACATACAGCTATCTTGCTATTTTACTGTATTACGTAACGCAGAAATCATCTTCATCTGCATAAATTTTCAAATAGGTTTTTTTTGAACAATTCTACTTCGAGACGCTAGAAATCTTGTTTTAAATGCATTAAAACCTCTTCTACAGGAGCTTTGTAATTTATTACATCAGAGTAGTGTAAGAGCCGGTCGTCATAATATACGTGAATACTACCGCTAAATGTTTCTAGAAATAATTAGAGAATCACCATTTAAGTTTTATTTGTTAGACAAAAAGCTAAGTTCAATTATAATTACCTAACATTGTTAAGTAAGTATTTATTGAGAAATATATTGAAGTGTTAAGAGGGGACTCGAGTGGACCTTTCTCCATACAAACGTATTCTGCTGTTTCCTTCGTGGATAATACCTCTAGAGCAATGTTTTTTCCCCAAAAAATCTATGTCTAATTAATGTGTGCCTCTATCATTTCCTTTTTTCCAAAACATAATCACTACAAGAAATATGACAATCCAAAAACCCGAAAAAAATACCCGTTTTTACTACCGTGTTCAGACGACTATCAGACAAATTTGATAAGTTTTTAACAAAAAAGAAAATAATAGAGGCATAGATAAACTATTCCTCTAAATTTTGATATCAGAATTTTTGAGATCTGTTCAGTTTTGAAGGAGGAAATAGCAGAATACGAAACGTCTTTTCGCCAACGTTTTTGTAGGTAAAATCAGCCTGAGCTGCAGTTGTCCCTATCATACTTTACGGGGGCAGGTTGGTGGCGAGGGGGGAAGGCTTACACGTACACTAATAGGGAAGTGGATATTTTCAATATTTACACTATACAATTATTATTTTTATTTATTGTTTACCGACTTTATTCGCCCGCTACTAGGCTGCGGAAAATTAGTAAATCTTTTGTTGGTAATTCTAAATAGGTAGGTACTTTCTTATAATCGGTTGCCGGTGGATATTTTGGATTTGTTTCTCAATAGGTAAGTTCAAGGTTCTTATAAAACGCAAATAATTGAAAAATCCTATTATAGCGTAAAAGATGTTTTTAATGACAAAAAACCATGAACATAGATTGCTCTAAAAGTCAACAGTTCAAATTATTTAGAAATTATACATTATTTGAGATGGTTATAATAAAAAAAAATAACCCGGCTGAGTTTGTTGAGGGCTCTTCTCAGACCAGGGCGCGTTTGGAATCCTCGTAATTTTAATTATAAGTTTTCGTAGTAATTATCACCATTACCTCATTTTCATGTACTTTATATTATATTGACGTTCAAAAAGTGTATAGTGTACCTACTTTGAATAAATGAAATTTGAATTAAAATTTATTAAATCGTGTGATTGTAAGTAGGATATCGTACCTGTTCTCGGACACCTAGCGAATCACTCAGGAATGCTTACAAAATAAAAGTATTATAAGACTCAGGGCCTGTTTCATCACCTTCTGATAAGTGTCTGGTAGCTTTTGTCTTTGTCACTTGACGTAAAGTAAGAAAGTGACAAAACTTACGACTATCCGACACTTATCAGAAGGTGGTGAAAAAGGGTGTGAATTAAATAAAATTCATCTCTGAGCCAATTTGAATATCTTATCAGGACATGAGCAGTAAAAAAGTTTATTGCGCTCAAGTTTCTTTGAAAACAAAGCGATCTAATTTTGAGCTTGCACCTAATGAATGAAAACGAGTCGTGTAGAGCAAAAAAAATAGTGGCATGCTGCAATTATCACGGTTAGTTATTAATCAATTTACTATAAGATTAAGTCAGTTAGTCTTGGTAGCACTTATTTATGTTTCATAAAATACTATGAAAGTGTTTATTTTACTTTTTATTACATAAGAATACAAAAAAGGAGTAGACAAGAACTAGTTCACTATTTTCTTAAGAAATCCTATTATCGTCCGGGTGGTCAAAAACTGGTTTAGAAATTTTATTTTAGGTACTCTGTACTGTTATACAATGAAGTGTGCAAAAAATTTAAATTAGGTTTATTAATTCGAATCCGAAATCTTTTACACTGAATAAATATTTTAGTTTTCGCCCGTCAAGTTCCCACGGGATTTTGAAAAATCCGAAATCTATAGCTACAGCTGTAGGTAGATTACTCTAACAAACTTCCTTGAAAGTAGGTATAAAGGTTAGAAAAGGGAGCGGGAACGGGAACCGAAAATCCACGATTCTCTCGGGATTTGTAAAAAACCGAAATTCACGCGAGCGAAGACACGGGCAGAAGCTAGTAATTTCTAAATTATTCCTGGTCTGGTCTGGTCGGAGGCCTCAGTCGTGGCTGAATACCACCCTCCGAGCTAAGCCATGCCGCCAAGCGATTTAGTGTTCTAATATGGGTTAAATAAAAACTGCCATATTATATACCCATCTCTTCCAGGTTAGCCCGCTTAGACTGCATCGTCACATCATCTTCAGGTGAGGTTGCAGTCAAGGGCTAACATGTGATTAATAAAACAAAATAGTAGTGTTAATTTTATGTATTTACAAATTAAAATGAAACTGTCTGTCTGTCATTTCGAAATATCATGTACTTAACATAAAATTGTTATATAGAAACTCGGCGGTTGCTCTTTTCCAAATTAACAAAATTTGGAAAAGAGCAACCGCCGAGTTTCTTGCTGGTTCTTCTCGGTTGGAATGACATTCCGAACCAGTGGTAGATTCAATTGACTATTCAAAAGTACTTACTTGTAAAAGTTTATTTGAATAAAAACTTTTCTATTCTATTCTATCTTGCTTTTATTACGTAAAGCCACGTAAACATTTATAAAAAAAAGGTTTTCTTTTGTCCGTCTATTTACACTATCTGTACTCTTGGAAAGAGTTGAACCTATTTTATTCAGAACTTTCACAGACAGGTAGACCTTATAAAAAGTGATGTGGTCTGAAAGTGATGTATACAAAAGTATTACTGACTTAACAAAAGTAATCTACCTATAGCTATAGATTTCAGTTTTTTCAACATCCCGTGAGAACTGTGGATTATTCCAGGATAAAAAGTAGCATATTTGTTAAGTCAGGTAGGGCATAATCTATCTCCATTCAAAATTTCAGCCAAATCGGTTAAGTTACACACACATACACACACTTTCGCCTTTATAATATTAGTGTGATAATATACCAAATTGCCACTGCCGGGAATCAAACCCGGGACCTCCCACTTATAAGATTATAGTGCTCACAACTGCCATCAGGGAGGTCGTCAATGTCGCACGTTCAATTATACTTGCATACATTTCTAAAGAAAATTTCTCATACAAATCAGTGGTCAATAACAGGTATACAGGTGGATGATAACTGGATTTAAAAGAGTAAGCTGGATTTAAAAAAGTACCTAAGTTTAAAACAACTAATATAAAATACAAATAGACTAGTACATTTTAAAATTTTTTTAATATATATTACCTATATTTTCACCCTCTCAAACTCAGTAACTCCACTAAATGGACGATAACCGGTAACAAAACCCTATTATTTTTTATTGTTGAAGCAGGTTGAGATGATCGCGATTAAAATTTTTTTTTTGAGTCGTTGATTTAAATCAATACTTACTTTTTTAATCCAATAAAGTGAAGAAGTGTTTTAACCGAGTTCAAAAAGGAAGAGGTTCTCAATTCGTTGGAATCTTTTTTATTTGTTGTTTTTTTTTAACCCCCGACGCAAAAAGGACAATATCAAATAAAAACACTGAAAAGAGTAAAATAACATAAATTTCGAAATAATATGAATGAATGAATATATTATACGGGCATAGAGGGAGATGCGCGCGCGCGGGCGCGGCGGGCGGCGGCGGCGGGCACACAAATACACTACTCGTGCACACATTGATAGCTCGCTTGGTACTCGTGGTGTCGGGGCCAGAGCGATGGCAATAGTTTCTTCAAATACCTATTTTTCAAATTCCTCACGACTCGAGTACCGTCTTAAAACTAAAAACAAAGCCAGGAAACCTTGTCGTCATTTTTAGTCACTGTCTGTGATTACGCAATTACAAAATTTTAGATAAAATCAATACCTAGACATAATTGCATTCGCATTTCCAGCAAGTAAGGTTGTAGAATATTTACTTTTTTTTATTAAGTTTAACCATAGTTTAACGCGTTTGTACATACTCGTACCTGATAATATTATGTGAAATAATAGACGGTTGCTTAAAATGTTTAAACACGTAGAATTGCTGGCGCTCCTCTCTCGCTCTACATTCTCTCCAATCTTTACATTTTGACGCCACATAACATACCTACTATCAATTTTATTTACACTAATTACTATAAATGAAAAAGTGCGTCTGTCTATTATTTCTTTCTGTAATTTTTTAATGGCACATCAGCTGAACTAATCTTTACAAAACTGGTCACAAAGATATCTTGCATTCTATAGACTTTTTATTCCGGATAATAGAAGACTTTCGATTGGATTTTTAAAAACCTAAATCTAAACGGACGAAGGAAGTACGACTATGTACCTATAAAATAAACAGTTGACTTTGTTACAATACAAGTATAAATTGAAAATTGAAAAAACCCTGACATTCGCTATTTTGTGGTGGCGGCCATCTTGGATTTGCATAGTGCTATCCTACTAGTCAAGCCCCTTTCATTTGATACCCATATTGAGGGCGTTGTGATAAAATATGTAAACCGCCATTTTGTAGCGGCGGCCATCTTGGATCGATTTTCATCAAACATAGCTAACAACACTCGACTAATTCACCTTTCAAACAAAAAAAAACCGCATTCAAATCGGTTCACCCGTTGGAGCGCTACAGGGGAACAGACAGACACACACACACAGAAACGTCAAACTTATAACACCCCGTCGTTTTTGCGTCCGGGGTTAAAAATAAGTCTTGTACAAACTCTTCAAACAATTAATTCGCCAGCTCTTAGCAAAGGACCCGTTACTTCTTAATGACAAACGAAATTTATGGCTCAAGCGACTGGCGTAAGATTCAGTTTGAGAGTAGACGTAATTTTTCTACTCATCCTTATTTAGATAAAAATGCTAAAACTTGGGAAACCTGTTCTCCCGCTGAATGAATGTTGGAAAGCAATTGACTTTTAGCAAAAGCTGACATCATTTTCCCGTTTAGGATGGCGACTTCTAGTGTAGGTATTCTAAACTAGCTTAGCCCGTGACATTGTACGACTGTGTGGACTTAATTAAACTTAGAAACTGTTACATTACTAACTTGCGGTAGAAACGTTGTCTATTTTTCAGGTAAGAAAATCTAAAGGAAAATAAAATTAAGAAAAGGCAAAACTTTCTGAAAATGATCTTTGACCTTACATCTAAGTTTGTCGAAAGTTAATTTCCTTACTTAATGACAGATTTAGGCACGCATAGTATAACGTACAAGTATAAATTGAAAATTTAAAAAACCCCCGACATTCGCCATTTTGTGGCGGCGGCCATCTTGGATTTGCAATAGTGCTCTTCTACTAGTCAAGCCCTTTCATTTGATACCCATATTAAGTGAGTTGTGAAAAAATATGTAATCCGCCATTTTGTAGCGGCGGCCATCTTGAACCGATTTTCATCAAACGTAACTAACAACACTCTCGACTAATTCACCTTTCAAACAAAAAAAAACCGCATTCAAATCGGTCCACCCGTTTGAGCGCCACAGGGGAACAGACAGACACACACACACACACACACACAGACACGTCAAACTTATAACACCCCGTCGTTTTTGCGTCAGGGGTTAAAAATTGAAAAGTTAGATTGTAAGCTTTAAGCCCTGAGCGTCTAGTGTAAGTTTTCAAGGTGTGTAGATACGTCATTTTGTATGGAAATTATTTTTTGGGAGAATATCATGATTTGATAAGTCCAATATAAAAAATAAAAAATACACACACTTTGTTATTTATAAAAAAAGTAATTAAAAAAAGGCTTAAAATAATAACGTTAACTTGAAAAGTTACACACATAGATTTCTTATTAGGCAGGTACCTAGTTGGTATAAGACCTTATCGGTCAACTTTACGTGTCTCTAATTTTATATGTGTAACTCTTAACTTTCGAAACGTACCAAAATACACTTCGACATTAACTATTTATCTATATTGGACCTTAATAGCCGTAAACCGTGTTTTTAAAATTCCTCCACGGAGTAACGGTGAACGGCAATTAAAAATAGATGATATCAATTTAATGGAAACACCTATCTGTAATGCGTACTCAAAACCGCATTAGGTGATCTTTAGTCTCTTGCCGAGATAACAATGGAATGCGATACGCTGATACCGGCTGATAAGATACCGCGAGTATTGTTTCCAATTTGAGCACGCAAGTAGGTATTGTTATACCTATCTGTAGATATATTTAATAATTACATAGTTAACTGTCTCGTTGGTATACCCACATAGTGGTTACCTAATCGAGAAGCAGATCACGAGGTTCCGGGGTAAAATCCTAGGGAAGAAAAAATGTAGTGCAACGGGAGCGTCGGTAGAAGAAGAAAGCCATAGCTTAGAAATATCCTAGAATAGACAGGCACAACCGTTTCGTTTGACAAAGGACAGGGCATATTATGATGATGACGGACAGCCTCCAATAGTGCAGAGGCACGAGCAGAAGAAATTGTACCTGGGAGGCTTTGAAATTACTGTCTGTCTCTATCTGTCTGCTCTTTCCACTCAGGTGGACAGATACTCCTGTCTCTCCCCCTATTACTGACGAGGTGAGTCACGAATAATTCTACGCGCCACCCTACCGGCAAAGACGTGCCACTAACCTATTTTGCCATCCGGTACGATGCCACGTAGTTTTTGGGTATTATCCTCTTTTCATTCTTCTTGGTGTTTTGGCTATGCATGTCCCTGTAAACGTAAGTACAAGACGTGATATAGACAACACTTGTGAATAAGCTATCCGACAATTATGAAGGAGAAGGTAGTGAAATCCTTAGACAACTAGTTGAGTTTGCTGGATTATTTATCTTCAAAGAAGAATAAGGAAACGGTACTTAGTTCTAATATAGATTACCTTTAAACGATTTAAATATGTTTAACATGTAACAAGCATGTCTATTTCCTGTCCTTCTATAGGTACGAGTACACCTTATAATATTGAAGTGTGAACATCCAAGTCTATTATATTCTAATCCGAGATTATCTGAGCACATTTTGATCTAATGGCTGGTAAATCTATCACAACTCGGTCACGTATGCACTAAACTGATGCAGATATGCTATTTGATAACGGGTTTCTCGGACTCGCGTCGGACGTGATGTATTTAGCCAACCTCTTGAGCGTTCCGATTCTCATTCACGGAATCCGGGTAGAACTACTCGTATGTTGATAATATTGTCTCGCTTGAACGTGAAGTTTCTTTGAGGATGGATGAGATGGATTAAATACTGAAATACTATTTCAGTATTTCATCCATCTAGATAGTCTGTCTATCTAGATGCGGCTAAGGCAACTTTTTACGGCTCAGATCAAAAGTCGACACTACGTTTGACGTAGTGACTTGACCCGTCAGAAGGCATCGACGATAAACTCCATTTGACGTCAATCGCTCGATAACGGGGCGAAATGTAAACAAAAAGAACTGCAAATCGCGCAATGATCGCTAATGCGATCGTTTGATCTTGTACCCCACTTCGTACTTATACACTGCCGGCCAAAAGTTTAAGACCACCTTAATTAAAGTAGGAAAATGAAATAAAACTAAAAAATAATTAAGTTTATAAAGGAAACGATTTAATCAACAAATAAAGCAGTTATTCACAAATAATACACATTAATATATACAACAAATATCAATCACATTATGTTAAAAATAGATTTAATATTTTAAACTGACTTTTCATCAAAAAATCCACCTTTGTATTTTATGACCTCTTTAACTAGTCTTGGCATACGAGCGATCAATTTATTAATTGTGTCATTTGAAATTTTACTCCAGCTTTCTTGTAGGGCGTTCCACATGTCCTCTTGTGAGGAGGGACAACAATTACGAACATTTCTATCCAACTCTTCCCATAAAAGTTCTATCGGGTTTAGATCCGGACTCTGAGGTGGCCATACCATGTTTTTTAACACACTTTCTCTCTCTTTCTGTTCTAAATAACCCCTGCATAATTTAGAACTGTGTTTTGGATCATTATCCTGTTGGAAAATAAATCCATTTCCAATTAATTTTAATCCAGAAGGAACAGCATTTTGCTGTAGAATTAGTTTATACTGCTCCTTTTTCATGATTCCTTCGATTCGTACCAAATCTCCAGTTCCATGGCTTGAGAAGCAGCCCCAAACCATAATAGAACCACCACCATGCTTGACTGTTGGCACCACACAGTCTGCCATCATTTTTTCTTCGGCGCTACGTCGAACATAAATTCTTCTTTTTGAACCAAATAATTCAAACTTTGATTCATCCGTCCAAAGAACTTTTTTAAAATCTCCTTCAGTCCAATCTCGATGGGTAAGAGCCCACTGCAGTCGTTTCTTCTTGTTTTGAGGTCTTAATAGAGGTTTTCGGACGGCAACGCGACCAAACAACTTAGCGTCTCTTAATCTACTTTTTACTGTAGTCAGTGATACAGGTTTAGATCGGGATTTATTCACTTCAGCGCAAATTTCCGGTGCTGTTAGGCGTCTATTCCGCTTGCTGGTAATGACAATGAAACTGTCCTCACTAGAAGTGGTAGCTCTCGGCCTTCCTGAGCGTGGACGATCTTGATTACTGCCAGTCTCTTTGTATCGAGTTATTGTGTTATGAACACAAGTCTTCGATAACTTAAGTTGAGAGGCAATCACACGTTCGGATTTGCCTTCGTTGTGTAAAATAACTATAGCAGATCGCATTTCACTATTAATTTCGCGCACTTTCCCCATTTTAAGATGTCTTGACAGTAGAAACTACGAGCTCAGACTAACTCAGATTGTTTGTGGATAAACTCCATAAAAACTTAAACAACAAATATATTTAAGGAAGCTTAAATAATCCTGAATTGATGTCAATGCGAAACAAAAGCTAATTAATTAGTAATGAGCAGATCATAAAAATATATTACAATGAGTCTACCACCTGGCTCACGCGGCACCCTTTGGTATGTTGAAACAATATACCTTTATAGCACAGTGACTTAAAAAATTACAAAAGAATATTTTTAAATTACCATCTTAGACATTCATTAATAACAATAGAATATGCAGGTGTGCAGATTTCTTTTTTATCATAGGTATTTTAAATATATTTTATAGATCATGAAGTCTTTAACAAGTGGTCTCAAACTTTTGGCCGGCAGTGTACATCATCGACCTATGAAAGATCAATGTCGTGTACGTACATCACTACAATACATGGTATAAAACAAAGTCGCTTTCTCTGTCCCTTTGTCCCTATGTATGCTTAAATCTTTAAAACTACGCAACGGATTTTGATGCGTTTTTTTTAATAGATAAAGATAAGAGTGATTCAAGAGGAAGTTTTGTAAGTAGAAAAATTGGATCCGGTAGGTGGCGCTAATAGCGGGCAGGACGACGTCTGCCGGGTCCGCTAGTATACCTATTTATACTGAACTATCAAAATAAAGCGATTCTACTTATTCATTGAAGACACGAGTGGATGGTGTAACATTTTTAACCGACTTCAAAAAAGGAGGAGGTTTCTCAATTCGACCGTATATATGTATATGCTTTTTTTATGAGTGTTCGGGGATAACTTCGTCGTTTATGAACCGATTTTGATAATTCTTTTTTTGTTGAAAAGGAGATATCCCAAGGGTGGTACCATGATAAGGAAACCAGGATCTGATGATGGAATCCCAGAGAAATCGAGGGGAACTTTCGAAAATCGTAGTGACGACTATTGTTAATTTTTTCGTCTACTTACGTTGTATTACTTGTCGATGTAATTGAAGTCGGTTTTTTCGTTTGCTAGCAAACACAATTATTGTATTTTTTTACTTAATTACATAAATGAAAGTGTTATTAAATCCATATATCGTACGTATCTTGAGTCTTGACCTATACATGATACTTTAGCTTTGTTTAAAGCAACTTTGGTAGGTATATTGACACGTATAATTAATTAATATATGCACAACAGCGTATTATTAAAAGTAAAAGTGCGTTAAAATGTACGGAACCTAATAGAGTGGAGTCCGACTCGCACTGTGCCGATTTTGTAATTACATTTTATGAAAGTATGTGAATCACAACAATGTAACACCCGCTAACTGTAAACCGACAAAGTGGATTATAATAATGTTGGTATGCGGAGCTCTTCCGGTCCAAATCCAGTAATTTCCCATAATATCTGCCACACACTTTTTGTGGCCTAGTATGTTGCCCACCTAACGTCTAACGAAGCTGTAATTAGTGCGTGTTTGTAACTTTGTAACTTTGTACCATCGATCTTTGTACCGTTTGGACCTTAATCGTGAGGTCTCGGGAGAATCTGGTCCAAACGATATAAAGTTACACTTTGTACCGTTTAGACCCTAATCGTGAGGTCTCGGGAGAATCTGGAGAATCTGGTCCAAACGATACAAAGTTACACTTTGTACCGTTTAGACCCTAATCGTGAGGTCTCGGGAGAATCTGGAGAATCTGGTCCAAACGATACAAAGTTACACTTTGTACCGTTTAGACCCTAATCGTGAGGTCTCGGGAGAATCTGGAGAATCTGGTCCAAACGATACAAAGTTACACTTTGTACCGTTTAGACCCTAATCGTGAGGTCTCGGGAGAATCTGGAAGATAGGATCTTGAGGAAGTCTAAATATCTCGTAAGAAACACTGATCCATGTAGACTCGAGACTGGAGTAGTAATTTACGAAATCTAATCATCAATCACTAGATACTAGTATCAGATAAAAAGTCTTTGCCCAGCAGTCTGGTATAGACTGATGATGATGGTATTGTGGAATGGACAGAATAATTATTATTACCAGTGGATAGGTAACCGGCATAAGATCATGGGTTGTGGAAATCTTTAAATGTGACTAAAAAGTGATTTGAGAGCCAGAGTAGAGACTAGAGAGTACAATTCATTTTCATTGGACAGTGTGTCAGTCTCTCTTTCTAGTTTCCGTTTTTATCGTATCAAAGTATAGGTACGTAAAAATTCACTAGATGGCGTACCGACTTTCATCCTTCCCCCTTACCCCCTTCATCATAAAGATATGAAGGGTCAGTCATCCACTAATAGATATGAGCGCGGGCGCAGACATGGCGTCTATTCGCGGAATTCCAACTGTACGTCGAACTGGGGCGGTTATCGAGTGATTGAATCACGCAACGGAACGCAATATCCGACCACAAGTTTACCAACTAGCTAAAATTGGCGAAGGAATTCAGTCTGCGCCCATATAAGAGAGATAAGGAAGGAGTTCGTCTACCTATAGAAACGAGCGTAGGTCTACGCTTAATTGATTGGGAGAAATTTTTGAAACGATTTTCTGCAGGCCTATTCCGTGTATCTCAGTGGACAGTGTACCGCCGTATACAGGAAAATATCTTTACATTTAGGAATGTCAATGATATTTTCTCATTTACGATTACGCATTACGCACTGAACGAAGACTTACATATGTCTTCAGATACAGAAATCAAGGTCGATTAGACATCTAGAATTTTCTCAGCTTAGGATTATCATAACCAAAAATCACATGCCTGTTGGGTGGATAGTTCGGCCGACATACTCGTAATGACCACTGGGCCGACCCGCAGTGACATCACCTAATGAATGCGAATTGAATAATTTAGTTTGTTTATTGTTATGTAATCGTGATTGCACTGGTGTACTGACCTGGCCAATAAAACTGAACTAATGGCCTATTACTGCGCCGTTGCAGGGCAAAGGCCTCTCGATGGATATTAAACTTTAAAGTGGTCGCTGTCCTAAAGGTGAGAGGATATGATTTTCGTTTTGAAACCCTACGTACATTGATGGAAGTTGACTTAGAAGCCTTAGAAGTAGACTTAGGCGTCGTCGTAATTGGTTAACGATTGTACGATCAAACGATGCGATTTTGTCGTACGATAAAAATTGATGGATCGTACGATAAAACGATGCGATTTCGTCGTACGAGGAAATTAAACGATCGTACGATAAAACGATGCTATTTTGTCGTACGATGAAAATTAGTACTGCGATCGCGCTATGACTTGCGAGCTTCAAATAGGACACTATAAGGGGATCTGATGTTTGATTCGATCGTGCGACGAAATCGTATCTTTTGATCGTACGACCGTTAGCCAATGAGGACGACGCCTTAAGGTGCGTCCAGACTTGAACATTTCACCGAACCGAACAGCGAACATTTCGGCGAACTTGTTACGCTCAATGTGGACGGCGCGCTTGGAGCGCTTGAGATGGGTTACTGCGTAACAGTTCGGCGAAACTTTCGCCGAACTGTTACGCAGTAACCCATCTCAAGCGCTCCAAGCGCGCCGTCCACATTGAGCGTAACAAGTTCGCCGAAATGTTCGCTGTTCGGTTCGGTGAAATGTTCAAGTCTGGACGCACCTTTAGAGTTAGGGCGATGCCACAATGCGCGTTGCGGTATAGTTGAGTTGCATCTGCGCGTAGAAAAATACGTGGTAAACAACACAGTGCGTTGCGGCCAGTTGCGGCGCTTCTGAATCGCTTTTAGATCAATGCCATACGTATTGCTTTTGTCAGATTGTATACCACACGGATTTCAAACAAACATACATATAAACGCAAAACATATTACCTGTCACAATACATAGTATGTACCTACCCTGAAAAGCTTTAATGATGAACTCAAACAGGTCATTATTCAAACGAACTTATAAAAGCTCTTTCAAATCCTCAAAGGTCTGTTGGTATTGAATCTATCACGTGTATTATAGCTCGTAAACCATTTAACACGCGTCGAGAATATAAAAATCCATCGAGTTATATATCCCAGCGGTTCTAGCACATAGTTGCACGGTGCCCCCACACCATGGGTACGCGGAGGTATGCATACAGAACGAGTTTAGGCTCGGACTGCATTGCGGTCCGGTTCTAATCCGGTTTGGACTGCTTTTTTTTTTTTGGTGACAAGGAGGAAACCAAACTTTCTGGGGGAAGAAATCGGGTTATGTGGGATTTCTTACCCGCTGAAACCACTGTTGACATACTCAGCTTATAATCTCCTAAGAACGTACCTGTACTCCTAAGAACGTATGTAAAAGGTATACTTTTACATACGTTACGTTGGTATTTTACATGCTAATATTCTTTGCACTATGCCCAGTTGTGGACACACACCATAGTACAAAAAAATATTATTTATTTCATGTAGGCCAAATTGTGATAAATCAAGACTTACCACCGCTTCGAAAAGCGAACTCTGCTGTGAAGAATGGATAGGAAACTCAGTAGTTGTTCTTTTCAAAACACAAAAGTTACAATAATTATGTACCTACCTTTATCAATATAATAAATTACAGAAAATAGAGTAACATTAAATATAATTATAATAATTATTAGTTAACAGTGCAAACTCGTTTTCATGATATCTTTTTTTTTTGCATAGTCTAGCATCTCCCTATGGTAAGCAAAGGCCGAATTGCTTTTTAAATTGGCACGCAACCTAGAAAATATTTGTACGAAATTGTACCGGACCGCGAGCGACCGGACCGGACCGGATTACATATTGTAGTTCAAGCCTTATGTCAACTTCTATAAAATCAATGAATTATCGACTTTATATCAAAGGAATTAGACATGAATTCTTATAAAATACATGTCCACATGTATGACATGTTCGTATGTTTGTATGGACGTGGTATTTTTCTTACGCAAGAAAGATGTGACGACTGACGAGGTCCTTGTAAATGGTATGGGCACTTATATTTGGCAATGCTAACATTCTTGAGTGAAATAGTTCTTAGAATATTAAATGAGGTGTGACCTTTACTTTGTATATTTATCTGCCTCGCTGGTCTGGCGGTTGGCGTGGTCAACTGTAGATCACGAGGGCCACTGTTCGATTCCCGATTCCCAAAAATTATGAGGTATTAGGTTTTTCTGTCGAAAAATTCATAATGCCAGCCGGAGATGGAAGTTGGCGGTGTTAGATACATATCCGTGCCTCGCAGAGCACGTGAAGCCGCCAGTCCTGCGCCTGGTCTCTCTCCGGTCTGGTCGCAATGACGTCCCATCGGACTATGAGAGTGAAGGAATAGAGAGTACACTTGTGCACTATGATATCTCCGCCTCGGTTAAGATTGGCTGCTGTGGTCGAAATTCGGTCGGGAGGCCATTATATACTATGTAGTCCCAAGGGCCAAAAAATAGTACCTACGTACCTACTGATCGTAGATATCTCTCGAATAGTGTTTTACCTATACATTCTTAAGCCTATGTTTTTTGATACTAAGTATAATGTGAGCATCATTTTAGGAGTGAATTCTATTAAGGCATAAATAATAATAGATAATAATTAATAACCTGCATGTAACCTGCCTGCTTTATTTTTATCGAGAGTCATAACTTTTGATTATATTTTTTTATTTATTTCAAACAAATTATTTCATAGGCGTACAATCAAAATCATTTCGAGGAAGGCCTAGGCTCAATCTCTTGTGCTTCCACGAACGGTGTGCGCGTGCGGGTATCATAACACTGGGCCCTATCCGGTTACAGAGAAGCTGTGTTACATACAAAGCTGATCGCACACTATGAGGCGATCCGCAAAAACCGCACACAATTTCAGTTGGCATGAGGTAGAGCTAGCTCAGTTCTAAAGTAAAAATACCAACTATTACTGCGTAAAGAAGCGACACTCCCTCCCGCCCATCGTTATTCGTTTCCTGCCATCGCCTAGTACTATTTTAAGCCTTGTCTTTGTCCCGCTCGATTGTACGTGTAGCGTTGTCCTTGTCAGTAAATGAAGTGAAGGGGTGTGCCTGAAAGTTATGATTATCATATTGCTACGATTCCAATCGTTGTGATTGGCTGAATTTATGGTATCATTGCTGCAACTGTCCAAGTGCATTTAAAAAAATAGTGAGAGAGTGTCAGCCAATAAGAAATCAGAGTTTACGTGAAAGGTGACGGCACCTGCACTGAAAATGCGAATAACGATATCAGATAGTCATTAAGTTATTTCCACATCTTTGTCGCGTTTGATGCGGCTGACTCTTTCTGCTGACATACGATTTTGAATATTTACCTACCGAATCTTATATTTAAATATAAATATTCAAACGCAACGCATTTTTAAATTTATCGAGTATCTACCGAAAAATGCGTTGCGTACGGTTCTTGCACCTATAGCGGCTTTGCGGTAGCGTGCGATCAGTGATCACCATTAATGTACTCGTATGTAATTATGTATGTATGTATTATTATTATTATGTATTAAATCATTTTATGGAATGTTAATTGACTCATTATACCTACAGGATGAAAAAGGTGTGCGCATGCGATTATTTTCTCAATAGGTAGGATATGAGATATTTAAAAACTTGTATAATTGATAGTGCATGTTCGTTACGAGAGAATTGCTTAACCAACATACTCTGAAAAGTTGAGGAGGGTGCTGGGTATCGAACTCGCGGTCTCCGAAAGGAATGCCGAAGTCTTAACCACTAGGCTATCACCGCTTATAAAGTTCTAACGACCACCACTACCACTACCTTTTAACGTCCCACTGCTGGGCACAGGTCTCCTCTCTCATAGGAGAGAGGGATTTAGAGCTTAGACCCACCACGCTGCTCCAATGCGGGTTGGCGGGCTTTAACGACTATTGTCTATGATAGTGATAATAACCGGGACCGACTGGGTTAACGTGTTCTCCGAGGCACGGGGGTGAAACACCGCCGACTACCAACTCCGGGCTGGCGCTGAGAATTTCTTGACAGTAAAACCCAGTAACCAACAATTATTTGCCCGACCCGGGAATCGAACCCGGGACCTCGTAATCTGCAGTCGAATATGTTATCCACTAGAATCTAGATCAACGAGGCAGTACGTTAACCAACATACCCTCGAAAAGTTGAGGTGCGTGTTCGATATCGAACTCGGTCCCCCGAAAAGGATGCCGAAGTCTTAATGACTAGGCTAACACCGCTTATAACGTCCTAACTACACGAAGATATTCTAACGACACGTCACCACATCATCCGGCGCTGACGAGATAAAAAACAAATACAGGCCCCGATTGTGTGCAGTGGAACATCAGGGGGTGACATCATTATATCAACATCGACCCGAAAGTGTATACGGTGTGATCGAATTACTAAATGGATGCGTAATATGAATCCGTTCCTTATTGGATAATAATCGGGCATTCATTTATGTCAGAGGTTCCCAAACTTTTTTTCTCATAGACCACTTTCAAAATTTAGCTAGTTCCGGTGGACCCCCTGCAGCCACATTTCTACCATACTCCCAAAACTCGACAAAAATGTGAAGATTTCAAATTTCCATAGACCTTACTATGGAAATTTGCGTTGCGGCTGAGGTCCAACCATGAATTAAAAAAAGGTGAGAACTGATTGGTTAATTGATTGTGCTGTGAGTGGATGTCAAAAAAGTAGTTCTGGTAAAGTAAAGTACTGAATATGGAATATGCATGTTTTTACAAGTAACAGTCCCTGAGCTTCTTAAAATATTATCTGCCTACATTGTTAGGTTAAGTCAAGCCAACATTTTAGTTCTTCACTATCGAAAGCAGATAAATTTTCGTGGACTCCCCCGCTAAAATTTATCTGCTTTCGATAAATTTTAGCGTCTAACAAGTCATAGTTAAACATGGGGGTTAACTATGACTTGTTAACCCCCATGTTTTTGTCACGCAACGTAGACCCCCTTCGAGTCTCCCGTGGACCCTTGGGGGTCCACCTGGACCACTTTGGGAAATACTTATTTATATCATACTTTAATAAATATGGGGTCTAAAGTTCTAAACCACCTCGTTGCTTATTTGGCTGCGGATCAATGGTGTACCGGGTTTGTTCGAAACTTAAAACGTTACGTTACCGAGACCTGGGTTAGTAAAAACTAAAAAGTAAATTGGATTTTCAATTTCAAAAAGTTCTTAGTATCTTCCCGCGAGTTGGATAGGTAGCTTTTGGCGATGTTACATCTTCGTACAACTTTGAAATTGAATTGAACTGAAACTGTACACATATTTATTAGTTTCTAAAGCGTGCTTACCGTTTTGGATGGTTAATATTCAAATAAGAATCTAGACTTCGTTTGTATTGGGCGCTCTCGGGAGCGCTTGATGATGAGGACTAGACGACGTAGTCTGAATCCGATGGCATCCAAACACCGCAAGTTACCTGACTAAAGCCTGAGTACCTACTATCATAGTTGTGAGTGTGACTTGTGTATTGTGACTTGTGACTAACAACTGACCAAAGCTTTTGTTGATGCAAATACTAAACAAAATGGACCCCAAAAAAGGTTATAGCAATTCGAATTTTTTTTTGGTAGTTATTTCGGTCCGTTGTTAATTACCGGGTGCAGGAAGGTTGGACGAAGCCCCGGGCTCGACGGATGAGGAGGCGGATGACTGGAGATGGTCTTAAAGGTTTCGAAAAAATAAATAAAAGGAAAAACTACTTATATCTTACATTCTTTAATTCAATTCCCAAGTAATATCTCTTACATTCTTACTAATTTTAATTCGTTATCATTCGTTAAAAATATGTATACCTACCTAAGTACATAAATAATTTTTAGATTCGTCATTACACAAAAAACACTTCTTTGGGTTCACATTAAAATTGGGTTAGGGCATCGCAATTTAAATCAAAAACATAGTTACCTTAGATAATAGGGTTTCAACATAAAAATACCAAAACAATGAAGTTCCGACTGTAAAGTCTTTAAACACAGACAGTCCTGCCTTTTTCCATGGCGTCGTCGGTAAAAAAGGGTAGCAATTTGCTCCTATATTGTTTTTTGTTACTCCGATCCTAATTGCTAGGGTCAAACCTTTGAAACGGGTTCCGAAGGAGGTCCTCGCTTGGGGCCCCGGTATGATGGAGCGAGCTTGGCTTCTGTCATCTACCAGAATGTTTTATCTGTGGTATTTTAAAACTGGAATTTAGGTTTTATTTTTAAAAATAAAAACAAGATATACAATTAAGCCCCTACGAGTCTCAAAAGTTGAAAAGTTATGTACCTACTAGCTAAGTTCTTAATAGTTAATTGAGCGAGTTAATTGCTTGATAGTTATCAAGCTGACAGCTAGCGACATCTAGTAGCCATACATGGAGTTTAGAAATCAAATCAAAATGTAGGATGACACTATATAAGTAAACTAGTATGGCGCGTGGGTGCGCGGCCCGCAAGCGGACCGCGAGGATTCGAGTAGTTTTTGTTTGAGCACGTCCCACCTATCTTCAATACCCTCGCCGTGTTCTTCATCCGTCTCCGAAATCTTCGATCATCAGCTCTTTCCGTATTTTTCCTCCGCATGAATTTTTGTTTTCTACACGAAACCATCAATAAAAATTTTTTTTGTGTAGAAAAATAATTTCCGCCATCTTGATTTTTTTCTGTTCATCAAATTGTAGATCTTCAGTTCTTGATCATCTTTTGCCAAGAAACCACTCTTCCATCTTTTATACTTGGTGAGATAGACACCGACGAAATTTGTATAGCCGCCATCTTGAATCCGCCATTTTGTTTTTTTTTCAGCTCAGTGCCAATTGGATGAGGTTCTGAGTATTTTTTGTTTGAGCAGCCCCCATCTATCTACAAAACTCTGCCCGGGCTCATCAATCATCTTCCAAACCCTCAATCATCATGTCTTCCCATATTTTTCTTTGAGATTTCTCCAAAGAACCGCATCAACCGCCTTGCATACCTAGTTCACAACTTTATACTCTCTCTCAATATTCGCCATACATTTTCTATGGAAAAATAAAGTCCGCCATTTTGAATTTTTTTTGTATTCATCTAGTAGACCTTCGGATCTTGATCATCTTTTGCTAAGAAACTATTCTTCCATCTTTTATACCCTCCGAGATGGAGACCGACGAAATTTGTATGGCGGCCATCTTTTTTTCGCCATTTTGAATTTTTTTTCAGCTCACTGCCAATTGGATGACGTTTTGAGTGACATTTGCTCGAGCACCCCCCACCTATCTTCATTACCTTAAGCGTGCCCCTCACCTATCTCCGAAATCCTCAATCATCAGCTCTCTCCATATTTTTGTTCCGAATGAATTTTTGTCTTCTATACGAAACCATTAGTAAAAAAAAATATTTTCATACAAAATTTTACAGGAGAGGTGATCAATGAGTCAGTCAGTGACCCAATCAGCACGAGCAGCTATATATATATATTAATAAAAGGATATGTACTTTTTCGTAAATCAATGTTTGACATCAAACTGAAAGCTTAAATAGTGAGACAAATTAAAATTCAAAAGGTATTCCTACAGTCTATCTAATTCAGTGGTTATAGCTTTGACTTATAACTCTGATTTTTTTGCTAGGCTTAACTTAACCAATTTTGATAAAGAGCACAGAGAATAGCCAGTGTCACGGAGACGGATATAGGATACTTTTATCATGGAACATCAAAGAGTTGTTTCGAAATTAAAAAAAAAAAACTAAAATTAGCTTCGGGCATCATCTACTAGAAAATAATCGCGTGTGAAGAAGCGTGCAAAGATTTTATACCAATTTATATCCATCCCAATCTAAGGTAAGGATGAATCCAAGCTTATTTTAAAAAACGAAACCAAATTTAATTTCGGTAGCTGGAAGGATGTAATTCTCGCAACCCGTATCATTTTTTCCCCCCCGGCCAACACCTTGAATCTTTCTCAGAACCTCTGATTACTGTCATTACACACGAACGGGCAAATGTCACCAGATGCTGGTCGCGAGTCAAGGTTGCTGGTTGGAATGTTTTCATTCCGATGTTGTTGGTGAATTTTTTTGAACCAGATTTTTTTTTATAATCGACAATATTTTTTATGACCTAAAAATTTTATAAAATTAAAATCAAAGTTATCAGTTAGGTTTCATGTAAGACAATTTGTGGCGTGATGATAAGTCGAGACTCTACCGCCGGTTTGAAAAACGGATTCTACAGAATATGAGAAATTGGAAGAAACTCAACAGTTTCTCTTTTCGAAGCATAAAAAGTTACAATATGTAGGTATGTCTCGTGGGCAGCTGAAAGCAACAACACTTATATTACAATCAAGTCATATCATATTTCAAAGCATGATGATTGTGTTTGAAACGAAAATTAATTTGCAACGATAAATCAAATAACTGACGTCAACAAAGTTCAAGTTACATTCTTTGCTTGACCTTACGTGATTGAAAGAAATTGAAAATTGGTCGGTCAATAATATGAAAGAATTATTAGTAAACTTTAAAGGATACAAAACTCAAATTTGTACTCAATTTAAAAACTGTGCGGCTATATACTCCATCACAGAACTTACAAGGGAAGGTTTAAAACTACATTAGCTAGCAGTTCCAGGTATGGAATGTTAATGAATGACCAAGTGAAAATGACAGGAACAACAATGTTAAAAGGCCGGAGCCTGTACGGGTTGGAACTTGTGAGTTGCTGCACTAAATTGAAAACGAAACGTACACGCAATAAATATTAGTTATGATCCGGCCACCGGGTTACGCTGCGGGCGGAGTGGTCGAAGATTCCATTTGCCGGAGCCCTCTTATCTGCATTTTGCATTTTGAACATGTATCTTCAATTCTTCATGCATACATCCGTTATGATTTTCTTTTAGTTTTTAACCCCCGACAAAAAAACGACGGGGTGTTATAAGTTTGACGTGTCTGTGTGTGTGTGTGTGTGTGTGTGTGTGTGTGTGTGTGTGTGTGTGTGTGTGTGTGTGTGTGTGTGTGTCTCTCTGTCTGTTCCCCTGTGACGCTCAAACGGGTGGACCGATTTGAGTGCGGTTTTTTTTTTGTTTGAAAGGTGAATTAGTCGAGTGTTGTTAGCTATGTTTGATGAAAATCGGTCCAAGATGGCCGCCGCTACAAAATGGCGGATGACATATTTTTTCACAACTCCCTTGATATGGGTATCAAATGAAAGGGCTTGACTAGTAGAATAGCACTATTGCAAATTTAAGATGGCCGCCGCCACAAAATGGCGAATGTTGGGGGTTTTTTAAATTTTCAATTTATTTTCTTTTAGTTTTACGTTTAAGAATAGCATATTTCTTCCGAATTCTTTACAATTCTATGTATTTTGTTTTTGATAACTCCATCACATATTTGAAAAGTCTTTTTTTTCAATCGACATCAAAAAATGAGGATGTTTCTCAATTCGACCGTATATATGCTTTTTTATGTTTGTTCGCGGATAACTTCGTCGTTTATGAACCGATTTTGATAATTCTTTTTTTTGTTGGAAACGAGATATCCCAAAAGTGGTACCATGATAAGGAAACCAGGGTCTGATGATGGAATCCCAGAAAAATCGAGGGGAACTTTCTAAAATCGTAGTGTCGTACGACTAGTGCGTTTGTTAATTTTTTTCGTCTACTTACGTTGTATTACCTGTCGATGTAATTGAAGTCGGTTTGTTTCGTTTGCTAGCAAACACAATTATTAAATAACTCATTAATTGACTCGATTATTACGAAACAATTTTTGATATCGAATATTTAAAAAAAAATGGTATTTCTAAATCTGTGGTCATAATACGAACCTTATTCCATACTCTCATAAGATATGCTTCTATGAAACTTGTCAATTTGAAAAGATGTAATCTAATGACTAGTCTAGTGGATGAACTATGTAAACATAATGGGGATCTCAACTGTAACCAATAAAGTTTGCCCTGAGCATCTCGAATGCCACAAACACCCGAGAAACATTCGGCCATTTCTCCCCTTAAGGGACCTTTCAGATAGACCGGCGCGGAGAGCAGAGCAAATAATCGCATTTAAAATAGAATCTTAAGACATTGAAATAAGCTTTATTTTTACATTTTATCTCTTTTATGATAAGAGGATGCTCGAGGGTGCTCCCAATACGCTCTGTGTGAAATATTAAGAGCAGCCGCTCGGCTGCACGTCGAGCCGGTCGGCTGCTCCATGCTCGTGCTCTTTTGCGCTCGAGCATCCGACCGGCTCCGTTCGCGTGCTCTTTCATGCTCGCACAGCCGACCGTGGCTTTAAATTGCTCTGCCGTCCGGCCGAAGAGCGTACGCTCGGCTCCAAACGCATCCGCGTATCCGTTCACACAGACCGGCGCGGAGAGCAGAGCAAATTTGAACGGCCGATCTGTGTGAAAAAAGAAATGCTCTCCGATGCTCTCCGCGCCGGTCTATCTGAACGGTCCCTAACAGTGCGGTGTTTAAATTGGTTTCCACTATTCCGAAGTTCCAGACGACCGCTAAGAAATTTATGTGCCAAGAAAGCAAACATAAAATTTGATACATTACGGTCCGGTACAGACTATATACGTGTAGCAGTATAGCGGCCGCATTCCTGGTGAATCTACAATACGATAAATAACCGTGGCCATTTATCACCGGCATTGTTTTGTCTGAATCATTATCGCCGTAATTTGTATCGGCACACCGTGTTCCACCTCACAAATCTTCCATTTCCACTGGAATTTCTGTACGTAAGAATAATGGCGCCGAAGATGCCATTGCTGTTATGGCTGTTACTGTATTCGGGGGGGCTGTATACACAAAATCGCTTTGAATATTTCACTTCTATACCAGTGTCGTTATTTCATTTTATAGTATATATGGATATATTTATATGGATAATATTAAATAATTTAATTTTATATGGATTTTTTTTAAATCCTTAGTCTATTTTCTAATTGAATTATCAAAATATATAATTTTGATAATTCAATTAGAAAATAGAGTTTCGTTATGACCTCTCTACCATCTAAGTCTCCAAAATTTTAATTGCTATAAAAAGCCTCGGATTTTAATTTCATTGGTCATTCATTCAAGCAAAGCTATAGCAAGCGTAATTTCTGGGAAATCATTATTATCGCGTTGAGATATATGTACATTTGTCAGACAGATCACAATTAGATGTCGTACGTCGTACAGTAAACATTATAGCAGCGTGTAGGGCTGTGGGCTTTGAAATTAGAGTCCAGCGTTGAGTAAAGTTGTTTAATGGGTCACTTTGTCACAAAAATACGAGAGTGCGGGAACGCGGGGCGCTGCGTAAGCGACGTGTGTTCGCTAAGCAGACGAGAAATCGACTGACTCCCTCGCTGGCGCGGCGTTTATATTACGCCAGCGTATGAGTGAGAGGTCCGAAAACCGTTAAAACACCCATGCTCTCTCGCATGGGTGAGTGAAGAACAGTTGCAACTACGAATATACTTCTCGAGCCTGGACCTCAAGTATTGTAAGGCTTAGTACATGCATGCGGCTTAAAGGCAGTTACTCATCACGCTATACACTCCCCCTCGAGTTCGTGAGAACGCCCTCGTTCATGAACTCGCTTAAAACTAGTTAACAAACAGGACAAGCATGTTTCCGAGGACGTCCCCTTTTACGCTTAGGAACTACAGGACGAGGAGGCGAAGAATCCCGGCTAAAGAATCGTGTAAGCTCTGAAGAGTGAAATTTACCTAAAACCTCGGTAGGCGAATCCAAATTTGAAATAATATAAGCAGTAGGGCTGACTCGTTCTTTGACCACATAAGGGCCGTCCCTTTTTGGAATGAACTTAGATGTAACATTTTCGCAGCGTTGCTAAGGACATGTGACTTTAAGAGCACCTTGTCACCAACTTCGAAAACATCGCCAGGCCTACGGGAACAATCTGCGAACTCCTTTCGCTGATCCTGTTGAGTAGAAACTCGTTCCCTAACTGCAAAAATTGAAGCAGACGAAAGACGTTGCTTTAGCTCGTCGAACGCACGAGCTTTGTCTGAGCTCCAACTCCAATGTTGATTTTTCTTCAACAAACGTGTTAAAGGTTTTGCGACAGCTGAAAAATTCGGAATAACTCTGCGGAACCAGGAACAACGCCGAATAAATTTGCGAAGCTGTGTCCGAGACGATGGTGTCTTCATCTCTAGGACTGCACGGACCTTGTCATTGTCAAACGACTTGGGAACCAATAAAGCCGGAGACATCCAAGCTGAGTCGCATTCTTCCATGCTGCCATCAGCTAACGTTTTGTCGAGCTCGATCCGCATTGCGTCCTTCTTGGCCGGAGTTACCCTGTAAGGCGGGACAGCAACAGGCGGATGATCGCCGGTATCAACAACGTGTTCGGCGAAAGGAGTCTGCACTCCCCCTAGCTCGAAGATGTCTCCTTTCTCCACGAGGAGACTGGCAAGAAACTCCCGCTGTTCATTGGTAAGCGAAGTCGCCTCATCGTCCCGCAGGACATTAACCGAAGAACACGGAGCGAGAGATGACACTTGTTCGAACGTCATGTCGAACTTTTGCGAACTATCCGCGAAGTGCCATTTACGGTTGCCAAAGTCAAAGACTAAATTAAATATAGACAAAAAGTTAATACCTAACAAACTTTCATTATTGTTTGAGTCAGGAAAAATTAAAAATGGAACAACCTTAGTTCTGTTATGCAGTGTCACCTCTAGTTCCGTTGTCAATACATTCATTTCCCTAGCAACACCATCCGCCAACTTAACAATCTGTGTTGACGGCCCTAACGGGTGCTTCATGTTACGAAGGAGAGCGTACAGCGTGTGACCCGCGATGCAGCTTTTAGCTGCCGAATCTACGAGTGCAGTGCCCCGCTTTCCTAACAAGGAAATATTAAGTATAGGACGACGATTAAGTATATCACTAAAACTAGGATTAGGTAATACACAAGCATTAATATCCGAAACAGAACAAGTATCGTTAACATTAATATCCACAAAAGTGTTAGAAAAGTTATTACAAAAACCCCCTGTCGCAATCGCAGGGTTACCTTTTTCCGCTAGAGTCGTAGGTACATACGCAACGGACGTGAAATTTGCGCCGGACGGGTCTGGCGACGACGTCTTACGCGCGGCGGACGCTTTCGGCGTCACCGTGCAGAACGGTTTGCGCGCGCTGTAGACGCAATTTTTCGTAGGTATATGGTTTATGGAGTAAAATGTCTCTACGCTAGACACATTGCACTTTTTACACTGAGATTTAATTACCCCCGGTGATCCGCAAGTGTAACACTTCACTTCACTTTGTGGTTTGTTTTTATTAGCTAACTTATCGCAATTAATTTTAATGTGCGAACGCGATTTACAGTACGCACAGAACAGTCTATCCTGTTTATTAATTTCCTTGGGATGGATTTCGTTCCGGACGGGAACGGACGGCGTAGACGAACTCGAGGAGTTACTCTGCAGGGCTGTCGGAGGCTTCCTCTTTGGTGCCTCTTCAGCCACCTTCGAACCCGGGTTTTTGCCCTCGGTTAAAGAGTCCTCAATGGCCCTAGCTCTCCGGAGTAAATCGTCGAAGCTTTGAACACTTTCGCGATCCAAACGCTTTCTGATCCGTCGATCCAATAAGGCATAAGTGATATCCAACTCAACTTTCTCGTTGAGGTCGCCTTCCGGCAACTTAGCTAAGAGAGCACGCGCCTTGGAAATGAATATGTCCGTGTTTTCATCACCTTGGGACATTTGAAATAATTCTCTGTAGACAACGAAGGGGGGCCGCCTTGCACCAAACGCTGAACGTAGACGTAGCAACGCGTCTTCCCATTGCGTTGTGGATCTTCGTAATCCTTGCCACCAGCGAGCTGCATCATGAGTAAGTAGGAGCGAAAAACCTTTGAGAGCATTGTCATCCGTGATCTGCAGGCAGTTCTTGTAGACCTGAACAGCGTCGATGAATGCCTCCACGTCATCACTGCTGGAACCACTGAAGCGAGCTGAACACTTGGAGAAGTTGGAGCTGGTCGAAGACAGGACCGGACGATCCGTTGAGAGAATAGGTGTAGAAGAACGAACTTCCCTCAGAAGCCTCTCGCACGTGTCCGCATTTGTTTGCTGGATTGTACTTAAAAGCGAGTGAAGTTGGGCTGACGTCATAGTTAAGTTTTCTGACGAGTCGAGCCTCTGTTCTTCTGAGCCAATGCTCCGCCTTGTTCTTGGCATCTTGTATAGACGAAGAAAAACCGTTAGGCAGTATATACCTATAAAACGATTTACGATTTACCCGAAACAACACATTTACCCGAAACGTATAGGAACACGTAAGTAGGTATGGCTTTATAACTAACTCCGCCGCGATCGCGATGTTATTTACGCGCGCGAGAAACCGGTTTTCACTGGTAATGTTCTCTTCGCGAACGGCACAAATAGGTATAAAGTTTTACGTAAGTTATAAGTTCACTAAAACCCCGAAAAACACTTTGGGCGTCCAGTGTAGGACTGGACTTGTTTTAGACCCAAAGAGACACGTTGGGCAGCCAGTGTAGGACTGTGCCTCTTTTTAGATCCTAAAACACACGTTGGGCAGCCAGTGTAGGACTGTGCCTCTTTTAGATCCTAAAACACACGTTGGGCCGCCAGTGTAGGACTGTGCCTCTTTTTAGATCCTAAAACACACGTTGGGCAGCCAGTGTAGGGCTGTGGGCTTTGAAATTAGAGTCCAGCGTTGAGTAAAGTTGTTTAATGGGTCACTTTGTCACAAAAATACGAGAGTGCGGGAACGCGGGGCGCTGCGTAAGCGACGTGTGTTCGCTAAGCAGACGAGAAATCGACTGACTCCCTCGCTGGCGCGGCGTTTATATTACGCCAGCGTATGAGTGAGAGGTCCGAAAACCGTTAAAACACCCATGCTCTCTCGCATGGGTGAGTGAAGAACAGTTGCAACTACGAATATACTTCTCGAGCCTGGACCTCAAGTATTGTAAGGCTTAGTACATGCATGCGGCTTAAAGGCAGTTACTCATCACGCTATAAGCGTCATTTAAGTCGATCACGGATAAATACGGACAAATGTGTATGCTCTCTATCACATTACCGTGTTTTAAATGGACCCAGCTTCTTCGAGATGATAGTTATTACACGTGAAAGGTAAACACGGGCTGCGTTTTGAATTTAATGGCGTCTCTAGGCACGGAGTAATCTGACTCTGCCGTAAATTATATGGAATAGTTTTAACCGTAAAACCGTTGGCTACCTATAATTGTGATGTGTTACTGTGAAATGTATCGGAACCGAAGAGATTTAAGAGCGCCTTTTTGACCCCCGACGCAAAAACGACGGGGTGTTATAAGTTTGACGTGTCTGTGTGTGTGTGTGTCTGTCTGTTCCCCTGTAGCGCTCAAACGGGTGAACCGATTTGAATGCTGTCTTTTTGTTTGAAAGGTGAATTTGTCGAGAGTGTTGTTAGCTATGTTTGATGAAAATCGATTCAAGATGGCCGTCGCTACAAAATGGCGGATTACATATTTTTTCATAACTCCCTTAATATGGGTATCAATCACCACAAAGTGGCGAATGTCGGGGGTTTTTTAAATTTTTAATTTATGCTTGTTGTAATTCTAGTAGGTAATGTTCCAACTTCCAATGCTGAATAAAATAGCTGTTTTAAGAAAGCCATATACATATATGAGGTACTAGCGACCGCCCGCGGCTTCTCTCGCGTGGAATTAGAGATTCCAAATTCCGTGGGAATTCAAACCCAAACTCTGGGCTTATTCTTTGTTTACACTAATAATGGGAAACTGTGCAAAATTTGAGCTTTCTAGGTCCAAAGGTTTGGGCTGGGTGCTCTAACATAAGTAGGTAGGTACCTATATACCTAACGTAGTTTCGAGCAAGAACAAGTTATGAATATAAACGAATCGACCAATACATTACCATAATAATATATTCGATACAAATCATTTGCGCCCGCGCATTTGTCATTAGAATCTAGCTGTGCTGGGGTTGCCATCACAGCTTGAAATAAAGGACAATAATAAAAAATAGTAGATACGCGTGACTTAAATAACTGCTCGCTGCGCTCGTGCGATAATTCACGGCGTGCATTAATCAATAGCTAGAAGTGCTACAAGTCTATTAAGGCATGTTGTTAGTTAGCCGTGCATTAATGACGTACTTTACTTAAGTCACAAGTGTCGTATATTAATGTATAGCATGTGAGACCTAAACCCACACTCAAGTAATGCTTATCTATGTAAAAATGTGCCCCATTTTGAGTGCGGATATGCGTTACTTACTAAACCTCCACGCCAACTGTACGCAAACTGCGCAGTGGGTAGCGATGCACCGAACACACGAACTGCACTGTGGACAGACAGTTGGGATGCAGTTGCGTCAACTGCAATTGAATTTGTAGTTGACTTGCAGTCCGTCTGCCTAAACTAAGTTGTCCCGAGAATGGCGATCGCTTGGCAACCCGAACCTACAGGCGTATGTCAAGTCTAGATGCACCGGACGTGAGCAAATTTAAATATTTGATTATAATCTCTGTGATAAATGCCATAATTTTTATAAATAATCACTACTTTTTTATTCATGGATCTTTATTCTTTTTGATTTTTCCGCGGCCAATTGATTTAAATTTCCTCTTCGGTAATGACGTATTCATCCGATTATATTTTATCGGTCGCCGGAATAATTTTATCATAATCGATAGTTAACAGGTTATAAGTTTATTTAACTTACGTAATCATTGACAGTCTTAATTATGACTTTAACTAACGTTGTGTCAATGATGATTATAAGAACAGTTAGTTATTTCTCGAAATGTGTTTCTCAATTAGTAGAAATATACGTAAGTATAATCGTATTGATTATGTTTAGGTAAAGGTACGCCTTCTAATATATTAAATTTGTCCCTACTATAATAAGTGCGAAAGTGTGTTTGTTTGTGGGTTTGTCCTTCAATCACACCACAACGAGTTCGCAGGGCTATAGTTGAGGACATAGAGAATGACATGGAATAATTCTTACGCTCGGAAATTCCAGCGGAATTTTCGAAAATCTAAATCCACCCGGAAAGTCTCCGGAAGGATTGCGAACTAGTAGAAGGATTACTAGCAACGATTCCTTGACTAACGAAATAATCGACGTATCAGGTCACCTATTACACCTTATCACCTATTACATTATTTGGTGATATATTTCTATCACATTTCTATCTAGTTAGTGACTCACGATGATTCACATTACAATAAAATAGGTACCTAAGTAGTAAGTATGCGTACCAAATATTGTTTTTAACCTTTAAGTACCGACATACTGTTTTAGTTACATAAGTACCGACGTGTGGTCTGCTAGACCACCATAGTTACCCAGTTAAAAACTTTTGTGTTTCTTAATATTTTTCTAAAAAAAATGTTTCTATGTATTGTTAAATATCTAGTTATTGTATAAGTAAAACAAAATATAGAAGTATTCACATTTATTACTAATTATAAACATTAATATAGCAATCATAGATTCTTCGTTAGAAAAAATTAACTTTTATCTTAATAATTCATATGTATCAGCAATACTATTATTTTTTCTTAAAAACGATTTTTTATTAAAGATTAATAGCCTAGATAAATAATAAAAATAAAAAAACCTTAACAATCAACCGTTTTCTAAAAAATCACAAGGTATCAAATTGCAGGAACTGTCAAAGCTTACAAACAGTCTTTGCATAGGCTTGCTGCATTGTAGGCACACGTGTTTCATACATGTATCACAACCTGTTCAGATGCTGAACTATGGTCACTCTTCAGCAGTAAAATTTAGGTAGATATCCTCAGATTCGGACTCTGAGCTCTCATTTAGCCATCCCACTAAACGTTCTTGGTGGTCTTTATATTGAAGCAGTGTATGATAATTTTTTTTTACGTACAGGAACACTTTTATTTTTGTTTTTGGCTGCCCGTTTCATGCCCAAAGAACCTGGCTGATCCATTGTTATAACTGACTGAAAATAAAAGAGAAAACAATATAATCTGAAAAAAGTCGCATCTAAAAAAAGTTACATAAGTACCGACGAGTGGTCTGACAGACCACTCGTGATCTTATAAAAATCAAAACTTACCGAAATCGTACGCGCCAACACTGCTACTCTGCAGGAACGCTGCTGGGCGACTTCCCGAGGGGTAGAGAGAAGCACAGGAGGATACTATTTCACTAACATAGGTAATCAGACTTTTCGACCTCTCGAGGTGTCTGTCAGACCACACGTCGGTACTTAAAGGCTAAACAAGTGTGTATAATAAAATATAATATGTTTATGCGTTATACCTATGTAGTAAAGTATTAGTACAAAAGGCGCATTATACTAATTGAATAACGGAACAACAGAATAACAGACACATCATTGTGTTTTATCACATGATGTGCACATTAAGGTTTCAAAACAATTTGTGTTGGACATTCTTTGGCCATTTCAGTACAGATTTATCAGGTTGAACGCCTCACAATAATATACACCGTACACCGACTGTAGACATTACCCTTTATATTTGAATACCGTTTTAGATAAGGCTTAGTGCATACACATTCGTCAATATGTTTTTCATATGGATTAAAAAAGAAAAAAAAATTAAAGTGTTTGATTTATAATATTTTTGAACATAGTTTTCAACGAATTCGTAATTAGTTATATTAATTTTATGATAGAGCAACATATTCGATTCGAGTCACGAGCAATGCCATTTATTTATTTTTATTAATTTTGTGCGTGATATTTACTATATTGTACACAAATGTTTGACTATGTGTATCTGTAGGGCTATTCTCTAAAATACCAACTCGATATCGAAGCTCACTCAAGTGAGATAAATCGCTTCGAAAGCAAACTCACTTCACCTTGGTTTGATATTCTGTAAACATCTGTGAGAGTGAGAAGACCTGTACTGTCGAGTTTTACAGAGTACAAATTAGCAAACTCATCTCGAATTCACTCTCTATAATTCGAAAATGGCTTTACAGAATAGCCCTGCTGATGGTTTTCCAATAAATTGAAAATTTTCTTCGCTCATATCACAGAACAAGTTTTTACTGATTTTAAATAGAGTTTTCACTCTATTTTCATCTAAATTCTATAAAATTAATCCTATGTAGGTGTACATTTTTTAATTCTCTAAGTACCTAATAATAATTGTTTTTGTGGTTCCCTTATAAATATAAAATTTTGACTTAATTTCATAGCTCCAATTTCCAACTAAGGGCTGGAAATGGGATGACTGAGTATAGGAACGAAATAATAACGACTATTCTAACACATCCTACATTGTGTATACCTTGCTTTAAGTCAGTTTACAGCACGTGTCACTTGGCTCATACTGTTGGAATGTGCGTAGAGTATTTAATGCATTGATGCACTCACTGTGAAAGAAGTCATATTATTGCTTTTAATCCCTTTAACTATCTATCTCACGCATACCTGTACCACAGTTTAAAGAAATCCTGTACACAGCTTAGGATTTTGTTTTTTTTTTGTGCCTAATATGGGCATTTATTTAATAAACTAGCTTTTTCTAAGAATAGAATCTTACTCTTTAGGTGTTTAACTATGTATCCATATAAAAAATCACGCGATCCGTAGCTCTGTTGCGACTTGCGGAGTTATTGATGTAATGTATCTTTTCGAGCATTTTAATCCCCTATACGTACGCTTAGGTATATCTCACGCATTCCTGTACACAGCTTAGGTTGCCTCACTTTAGAGGAATTCAAATTATTTATACGGGCATAATATTAAATACTGTAGGCTTTTACAACAGGCATCCACTTATTTCTAGGAAGTTAGGCACTGTTAAGTGAACCTAGAATTGTGGCGCCATCGTGGAATTTATGGTTGTTTGAGTTAAATTGCCAGCTGACGCACGTGACTTCATCCGCGTAGATTCCGTTTTTTTTAAATCCCGTAGAGACTATCTTTGATTTTACATATCTCTACCATCCGTTCCGTCATCTAGGCTATTTCTGTCCTCAATTTCGTTATTATCGGTTCAGCGGTTGAACCATGAAAAATTAACAGACAGACAATCATACTAGGTAGGTACATATATAACATAATTAATATTAATTTAATATTTTTTAATATTTTCTTAACACGTAATAGCGCATTAAGAAAATATGTATTAAAGAAATGCTTGCGGTGTTCCATTTTGGACTGTTTACCTACGTGCGTTAGCTAGGGATAGGTGATGTGGTGGTGTTAGATTGAGTTTAGGCTTACGTTTAACTTAGGTTCTGCTTTGGCCATTGTTATCTCTATTGGCTATCTCTGTTCTTTCTAATAAAGTCCATTGGTTATGAATATATCTATGGTTCGCAGTAGTATTTCCAGTTTTCTACTCCGCGCTATGAAGTCGTATTTAAATATAGGGGTGGGATGTAATCAATAATATTATTTTAGTACCCACGAAGATACCTCGGTATCTATGGTAACCAGTAAAGAATTGCAAACCGTTCTATTGATCGACTACTGACATGTCCATAATCAGGACTGTACTACGCTTTTTTATATTCAGGGGACATATTGAGAATTTATTCAATTTTCGATAAGCTATAAATTTAAAAGTATAAAAACTATGAATTTCATATATTTTAAATTTATAAATGATTTTCCGTTCTTTAATCTATAAATTCGCTAAAAAAAGAAAAATTCTCTCGTTAGAAAATAGAAAGTTTTCCCAAACACTGCTCGAATTTTTTGCACTGACGCTTTTTTGAATTTGAACTGACGCTAAAAAAATGCAGTAACTGGAAAAAAGTAGATTTTTAAGCTACCGTTTTATAAAAAAAGTGTCCACGAAATAATATGCAACGCCAAGGTATTAACTGTCAAAAAAAGCTTTCTTAAACAACGTTATACGTTACTTAAAAATTTAATTATCTCAGCCCGAAGTCGTTGACGTTGATTTCCAGAGCCGATATTAAAAAAAAAAAATGCAAAAACAATTTCGTCTCTTTATAAGTGTTCGAGTCGGAGAGATACATTTAAATAATTACAAGTAACAAACCCACAGAACGGCTACCGTTGATAAATTATACACTTTTGTATGAATGATTGTGCAGATGTGAAACGTGAAAGGATCGCGCGGGTAATTGTCAGTTTTGGACTCCCTGAGACAGAGTAAGGGTCCGTTCAGATAGACCGGCGCGGAGAGCAGAGCAAATTTTAATCGCATTTAAAATAGAATCTTATAACATTGAAATAAGCTTTATTTTTGAATTTTATCTCTTTTATGATAAGAGGATGGTCGAGGATGCTCCCAATACGCTCGGTGTGAAATATTAAGAGCAGCCGCTTGGCTGCTCGTCGAGCCGGTCGGCTGCTCCATGCTCGAACCCAAGAGCGTACGCTCGGCTCCGAACGCATCCGCGTGTCCATTCACACGGACCGGCGCGGAGAGCAGAGCAAATTTGAACGGCCGGTCTGTGTGAAAAAAAATGCTCTCCGACGCTCTCCGCGCCGGTCTATCTGAACGGACCCGTACAGCAAAATTGCGACGTATTCTGTTGGACATGACATTGTTTAACAGTATCTATCTTTTTAACCCCCGACGCAAAAACGACGGGGTGTTATAAGACGTCAAACTTATAACAAACACCCCGTCGTTTTTGAGTCGGGGGTTTAAAAGGTTAAAGAGGAATGCGGAACGCGATTGAGAACACGGGCAGTTCCTTCGCACTTTATATACGTCACCCGCTTTCCTCGCTTGTCGAGAATTCTACCGACTATAAAATATATATGGTAATAATTACAAGCTATGTACAATATAAGAGACTAGCTGACCCCCGCGACTTCGTTCGCGTGTTTTTCTTTGCTATAAACCTCACGGAGCCCGAGACCTTTCCAACGAATGCAAAACCGTGGAAATCGGTTCGTGCGTTCTGGAGTTATAGCGTCAGGAAGGAAAACCCGACTTATTTTTATATAGTAGACTAGATGATGCCCACGGCTTCGCCCGTGTGGATTTAGGTTTTTAAAAATCCCGTGGGAACGTTTGATTTTCCAGAACAAAAAGTAGCTAATCTGTAGAAACCCGTCCCCAAAACGGAAAAATCTCGTGGGATCCCCACGATTTCGGAATACAATTCCTTACAGCATCAGGGTTTAGGAGTTGGATATGTACCTACTCGAGTTCATTCAACGATAAAGTCTTTAATTATTGGTACGGGGTACCCCCAATATCAATTTAAATAACCGAAAGTTTCTAAAACCCATTAGTTTTGGGGATTAGGTCCCCTACAGCATCAGGATTGAAGAGTTGGAATCCAAATTTTTTATAGAACAGGGTCGCAATGTTTCTCTATCGATTAAAAAAAAATTACGCAAATCGGTTCAGAAATCTCGGAGATATCGGTGTACATAGGTAGAAAAACACAACTCCTCCTTTTTTGAAAGTCGGTTAAAAAAGTAGCCTATGTTACTCCCTGGTTAATTCTCTACTTGTATGTGAAGGTCCCATCAAAATCGGTTCAGCCGTTCCGAAGATTAGCCCGTTCAAACAGACAGACAGACAGACAGACAGACAGACAAAAAATTTAAAAACGTGTGATTCGGTTATGGTAGCGTTCAAATAACCATATGAGCTTAATATGAGGTAGTTATTTCGATATTACAGACAGACACTTCAATTTTATGTATTAGTATAGATTAGTATAGATATAGATTAGGAACTAAAATTATGTTGAGGTTTTTTCTACTAATATCCGTAATGCACCCTATTGAATAAACTTTTTTTGTTCTTAACTACTCTGCGTTGAATTCGTCATTGCCGTGCTGAGGGGACATGATCCCTTTCCATTTATCACATTATGGTAGGGATTTTCTTGGGATTATTATCCCAAGAAAATATATTATTATACGGTGACCTTCCAGATCCTTCCACGTAATTAAATATAAATCCTCATCAACAAATCAAAATCCGGAAAAACATAGAGTGGGTAGCTACAATATTATCAAACAGATAATAAAAGCCTAAAAATACATATTATTTACAACAATATCATAAAAATTATAATATTATATAGATAATTACATGAGATTAATATGAATCTTAATTACTTTGTAAGAAAACATCATCTTTACCTCTTAGCGATACGCGGTTTATGGGATTTTTATGGAATGTGTAGGTGTCGGTATTAAAGTTATTTAATGTTATTTAATTTAAAGTGTCGGTATTAAGTTTAAATATTTGGGACATGTTCTTACAGAACATCTGAAGGATGACTGTGATATTGAGAGAGAGAGGAGGGCACTCTCGATTCGTTGCAACATGTTAGCACGAAGATTTGGCAAATGCAGTAATCCCGTCAAGATTGTACTGTTTAACGCGTATTGCCAGTGCTTCTACACCTGCCAACTTTGGACGAAATTTCTCAAAAAGTCATACACGGCAATGCGCGTGCAGTACAATGATGCTTTTCGCATATTGATGGGATTACCTAGATACTGCAGTGCCTCAGGTATGTTTGCCGAATCGAGGGTGCCTGATTTCTATGCTGTGATGAGACAAAGAGTTGCTTCCTTCTGGGATAGACTTCGAAAATCTCAGAACCGCATTCTCCAAACGGTTTGTGACGGGATGCCTAGCAATATTTTTTCATATTGGCTATCTGTGCATCAAAATAAAAATAGAAAATAAAAGAAGGTGCTTTGACCAAGACGCCTGGGAAGAGTTTTTTAACCTTTCCAGATAGTTTATAAGTTTTATGTATATTTTACTTTTTATCTTTATTTATATTAGAATATTATTATGTATAATATTGTTCCGTATGTATACTGGGTATTTTGCCTTTAATAAAAACTTTATTATTATTATTATTAAAGTTTTTATAGCTTTTATAGTGGCCACAAAATGATTTTCTATCTACACCTGATCGTCGGGTATAATGAAGAGGAGCCTGCGTGAATAGTGTCTGAAGATGAAAGTCTTCGAACAGTATACTTAGTATAACTCCCGGCACATAAGTCGAGCGGTGACCTTCAAGTGCACGCAGCGTCGTGCGAGTGAGCGGGACACAATACGATTGGAGAGCCAAGCACTTACGAGGGATCCGCGAGAGCTAATCAGTGCTTACGAGCGATCCCCACGCCCTCCCCGCGAGCCCCTTACCACCCGAGATACCTCATTTTCGACTTCTGCACATTGAAGGTCAACATTAGACTTATTTGCCGTGACTTGTACCACTTTGCACATCTCGACAAAGTTTATAGTCTGTTTAAAAGAGAATCGGCGTGGCCAAACAGTGGACTAACGCGCCCGCTAAACAAAATCAAAGCCACCACCACCACTACAGCCTTTTAACGTCCCACTGCTGGGTACAGGCCTCCCCTCTCATAGGAGAGAGGGATTTTGAGGTTAGACACGCTACGCTACTACTATACTAATGCGGGTTGGCGGGCTTTAACGACTATTGTCACATGAAGTGATAATAACTGGGACCGACTGCTTAACGTGCTCTACGAGGCACGGGGGTGAAACACCGCCAACTACCAACTCCGAGCTAGCACTGAGAATTTCTTGATAGAAAAACCCAATACTTACCTAACAGACTTTCATCAGGGGGTTATTCTGTAACTTAGTTAGCAACTGAAAATAGTTGCCAACGAATTAGTTCGATATACATTGCTGCTTTACTGTGTGAAATTATGAAAACACTTTATAATTTCCCACAGTAAAGCAGCAATGTATATCAAATTTATTCGTTGACAACTATTTTCAGTTGCTAACTAAATTACAGAATAACCCAGCAGGTCCTTTTTAAAAGACACATTACATGTAAATCATGATATTACATATTTCCATTAATCCGATAAGTATGTGTGGTTAAGTCCAGTAACGGCAAACATATTTTTGGATTATTTTCAATCTCATCGTAATCGGATTAAGTATAAATAGTTTGCCAGTACTAGAATTTTAAAACTCTGTATTTATGGGACACTCCCATAGTTATAAATAAGTAAGGAATGTCACCCAGGCAGGAGCCAGTTTATTTGTTAACTCGTAGTCACAGAGAACAGCGTAAGATATGCATTGAAGGGAATACAAAATAATAATGTTTTGGCCTACAAAAAATATTACCTATCCTTTTTTTACGGCGTTTCTTCTTAATTCCATCAAATCTAAACCGATTTTGATAGATTTGATATTTGCAACTTGACGGTACATAAGTACCATCTAGTTGGTTCCATTTACATTTCATGAAGACCTGATGAAGATCTTTGGAGGTGAAGGACAGAAATTCTCAAGATAATAGGAGTTGTATTATAAACAGTAAACTTTCAATCATACTACATAGTACATACGAATAGTTTATAACATGTAGTACATACATAATTTAAGTCGGTTAATTTTTTTTTATCTCATTATATTGAAAATAGACACACTATCAATAAACACAGCTTTCAGTGGCCTTAGAAATTAGGATGTGTAGAACGTCATTCTAAAAAAAATATAGACAAGCTTTTACTTTTGAAATATTTACTATAACCCCCGGCACGTAAGTCGAGCGGTGACCTCCAAATGCGCGCAGCGTCGTACGAGTGAGCGGGACACAATACGCCAAATTGGAGAGCCATCAGCGCTTACGAGGGACCCGCGAGAGCTAATCAGTGCTTACGAACGGTCCCCATGCCCTCCCCGCGACCCGCTCACACCCCGAGATACCTCATTTTCGACTTCTGCGCATTGAAGGTCAACGCTAGACTTATTTGCCGTGACTTGTACCACGTTGATTGAAAAACATCTGCACTTTATTTTGTTAATAGAAAATCTTGCGATCGCCTCTCGTCCTAAACGCTACCTTGTCCTGCAGGTGTGACGCAGAAAACCAACCTTTATTTCGTCTCTTTTAAGGGCCCATGGGTACATAGGACAGTTTGTTCCCGGGAAAGGACAATAACGCCGGCTTCTGAGCTACGCATAGATTAGATACGGGGTTGTCACTGTTGATGGACGTACAGTCGAACTAATTAAAATTTCCAGTTTGTGGTCTCCTCTCTGATTGGATTTACATTTTTGAATAGAATGTCGTCAAGTAAAAGCTTACTGGTGTCCCACTATCAAGTAAAAGCCTTCTGTATTTTGTCTAGAGAAAATTTTGTTTGGGAAGAGGTTAATTACCGCGCTTTTAGCAACTGTGAAGTTATTAAGTTCTCTCGAGAAGATGATTTTTAGAAAACTTTATCCCACGTATCAGAAAGTAACAGGTGAAGAAAGCTTAACTTAAGCCCTAACGTTTCGCATCCAAAGGCGAAAGAAAAATATGTTGCTGCAATTTATATTAATTAATTGCGATATTTTGTATGAATGTGCCGCTAGCAATTTGATTACATATTTATCTAAATCACCAGTGGCGACACTAAGGACCAACCGTGCTTAACATTAGTTAAAAAAAATACTAACTTGCTCTCGGACGTAAATGCGATCACGGAAGAAAATAATCTCTATTATTTTGATTGATCAACTGAGCCACCCATCAAAATAAGAACCAATTTTAGCTTAAGGTAAAAAACCTTTTGGGAATGTCACTTAACAAAGGCCATGTCAGTTGTCAACAATTTATGATCGTGAAAGTCGCATTCCATTCCTCGAATCTTAAACCTCCCCGTACGGTGGGAACAATACACGAAATGTATCACGTCAGAATGACCTCTATTGTATGGAGCACAAATGAGGAAATTGTGTGAAACGGATTCCTCTTTTTCTGGGTGTGTACACGAGGCATTTTTGAGTGATTGTCCGAATCGAGATTACTTGTGATGATTTACATTTGGCTCTGTCACTCTGGAAATGTGAGGTCAGAGGTTCGTTTACTCTGGATTCTTTTGATTTATCTGTATAAATAAATAAAATTCAAGTGTCTATGATTAAGAAATGAACTTAGGCTGTAATCGTACCAATCAAACACACGTTTTTAAAATTTTTGTCTGTCAGTCTGTCTGTTTGGACGTGCTTAAGAACGGCTTTATTTCAATTTTGACTAGAATTTCGCAAGCTGCAAGAGGATTACGCAAGGGGTCATCTATAGGATATTTTGTATTAAGTATAATATTGTATCAAGATTTCCCACGGGATTTCGAACAAATCTAAACCTACGAGAATTCGTAGGCATCTTAGCTACTTTTCTTTATTACAGTGGAATAAAAGTATCAACTTTTCCCCCTGTAAACTTTTCAAGTTTTCTATGATGATGTGGATGATTTTGAATGAAATGAATTAATTTTTATATTTTCTCCTAAAGTAAATATCTACGCTGTTTTTGCTTCTAGTACTTACTAGTAGTAGTACTCCTTTTTTCTTGTACTTTGCGCTTGTTTATTGGACCTTGTATCTAACGTATCTTATCCTTTTGTTTCTCGTACCTACCTACGATAGAAGGATATCCTTACTATTATAATAGTTGACATCAAAAAATAGTTGTATCTTATTTTAGAAAAGTCTTGATAAACGGCCTGTTTCACCACTTTCTGATAAGTGTCGGATAGCTTAAACGTGAGTTTTGTCACTTTCTCACTTTGTCAAGTGACAAAGACAAAAGTTGTAGATAGCTATCATATACTTATCAGAAGGTGATGAAACAGGCCTTAAGCCTTCTTTACTGTAACCACAAAAGAAGAGAATTTAGACACCTACGATATTCGACAAAACACCATCATTATAAAAGCTAGTCGTAAAAGCTTTGCAATGTTTTTGAGTTTACGATCGTGCTTGTAACCTTACCTTGGTTAAGTTTTTTTTCTTTTAAACGGCTATACGTAGGTAGATGCTTAGCTTAGTTCTGTCAACCATTGTGCCGAGTTAATGGTTTTGTGCGGCCAAGGTGAGGGGCGGGGTGGGGTGTGAGGGGCGGGCGGGGAGGTAAGGCCGGGGTTCGCGTCCTCGACCCGGCGCGGCCTCGGCGCGCGCGCATTGTTCCAGCCCTTGTGGTGCATGCTCATAACAGTTGTAGGGCGACCACAGTGTCAGAAGATTAAATTTTATCCCTTCCCTTCCCTTTAAATCCCTTGTCCTATAAGTAGGTGAACGATAAATGCGACGCGATGCAATTCCATAGAAAATGACAAAAAAGCATGGATTTAACTCGTTCCAGCAATGCGCGAAACGGCAATTCAATCATGCACATAAAATTGTTATATTGTTATTTTAAAAAAAGCAACCGCCGAGTTTTGCTGGTTCCCCTCGGTTGGAACGGCAGTCCGAACCAGTGGTAGATTCAATTGACGATTCAAAAGTACTTGTAAAAGTTTATTTGAATAAAAAAATTTTATATTCAATTCTATTCAAACTTATCTATATGTAACAACGCAACGTAGGCCACTTGAAAGCTCAGCTACTATTTGATATTTTCGCGTCGCGTCGCATTATATCGCATTCTCAATGTTGTCGTTCACCCAGGTCTAAGACAATGGATTAGGAAGTTAGGCTGAGATCTATAGAGCGCACCTACTCTGTCTTCACTCAAACTTGAGAAAGAGATAAAACGGGACATGAATATGTCCCTGGTATAAATCTGTCTTGTTTTAATTCTGTCTAAAGTATGAGTAGAGTCAGAGTAGAGTCAGAGACTATAGATTTCAGCCTCAGACATTTATCAGCATCGGTTCCCTAGTTAGTTTTAGATACACGTTTTGTTTCATTGTATACAATTATACATGCATTCGTATCCTTAAGCTTTCCTTATGTTTTTTCTTACGTTGGCGTGCCTTATCATCCTTAAGCTGAAATCGAGAGACATTTTAAAATTAGAAATGCTGAAAGGAAAATTGATGCATATGAAATAGCGAATATCAATAGGTACATAGATAAAATGCGAAATAGCTCGACGGTTAGTTGGAAGGGAAGGGGGGAAAATCTTAAATTCGGACCTTGTCCCGAATATTCCAGGACAAATGCTGACCGTACAGCACTCGCCGTAACCCGATATTGTTTTCACAGCGAGTGACGCGTGCGCGGGCGACTTCGAACGACCTCTAAGACGGACCTTGGGCCATGGCTCTTGGATTATGTGATGCCACAGTACACCTTCAATACATACGTACAACCTTCATGAGCCCGTAGCTAATACAATGATTCCCTTTTGACTAGGAGTTTAACTTGCGCGCGCGTAGGTACATTCGAAGTTTGATTCCTATTTGAATCCTGTATTGTGGACGTACACCCATCGGCTTCTCCCACCAGTGGGTGAAAGGGGACGTATTTACTCGTACACCCACTAACGCAGTGGGTGTACGGGAGAATTCGTATTTATCCGTATACCTACCAACTGCGTTAGTGGGAGAAGCCGGTGGGTGTACGAGTCGTCCACCCAAATTTTGTAAGCACGCTCCAGAAATTATCTATGGTTTGTCAGATTTCTGTAAAAGTTTCAAAATTACACGGGGTCAAACTACCAAGCTACCTAGGTACTTTTAGCCGTACAATTTCTGTGTAGGATGAGTGTTAAAATAGTTGGAATAGTTATCGTACCTGGTTTCTATGTAAAAATAAAGGATTTTACTAACAAATCATTTTCCTTTCTACTTTGACAAGCCATAAAGTCAATTTCGCGCCATTTTTTAAAGGAGATTCTTCTATATACCTACCTACGTTCTTCGTTTTAATTTATGCTTTCGTCACACGATGGAAGATAGTAGGTACGGCTCGGATCTAATTTTAAAATATACATCCCATCCCGAAGTTATTCCCATTAGGGGCATGACTAAATTAATTATTGTAACATTTATAACAATTAGTTACACTTTCCAGTGCCCTGCACGCCGTAGATATAATAATATGACACTGGCCTATGAAGGAATCCTACTAATATTATAAATGTGAAAGTGTGGATTCTATGTTTAGATGTTTGGATGTTTGGATGTTTGGATGTTTGGATGTTTGGATGTTTGGATGTTTGTTACTCAATCACGCCGCAACTACTGAACCGATTTGGCTGAAGTTTTGAATGGAGATAGATTATGCCCTGACTTAAAACATAAGCTACTTTTTATCCCGGAAAAATGTACAGTTCCCACGGAATTTAGAAAAACCCGAAATTTATAGCTACAGCTATAGTTAGATTACTATAGCGAACTTCCTTGATAGTAGGTATAAAGGTTGGAAAAAGGAACGAGAACCGGAAATCCACGATTCCCTCGGGATTTGTTTAAAATCAAAATTCACGCGAGCGAAGCCGCGGGCAGATACTAGTGTTTTATAATAATATACTAGCGACCCGCCCGGAGCTTCGCACGGGTAGTAATTACCCGCTACTAAATATATATGTACCTACAATTCCGTAGTAGGTACATTAATTAGATCTGTCTCGTAAGGTTTAGCCAGCGTTTGCAATGTAAGCGCACAAAAATATGTTTGTTACGGCATCACATTACAAATCTTTGAATTTCTCGGCTTTTCTCTACTTATAAAGTTTTCTCTTGAATCACTCTATCTATTGCTGAAAACCGCATTAAAATCCGTTGCGTAGTTTAAAAGATATCTAACAAACAGCGGGAGCGACATTGTTTTATACGATGTACCTATCTATAGATTCTATCATATCATTGACATGATTAACCTATCTATTCACCAAATCGATTGAACATCGAATATTTAATCCAGATAGGTATGTAGTCAAAAACCAAGTTTTTATTATGGTTTATACCTCTAAATACCAATAAATACCTACTTGATACACCTACGGAGGTGACGTGGTGAGTATTGACAAAAACCTCCAAAAAAATCTCCAAAAATAATTAAAAAAATCTTTCTTACTGCATACTAGGTACTACTACTAGATACTATTACTGCTCTATAACTGCTACACATACCCATCAGGGGACATAGCCAAGCTGACCATAAAAAAGAATTAAAACACCCATCGTCAATACAGCAACACAATAGTCTATTATGATATACCAAACAAAAGGGCCTGGCGGCTGGCACGCGAATTCCTAGAAACTGAGATTCCCAAGTCGGAAAGTTTTTTTTTCTCTTCTCACGAGGGAATTTCCGTTTTTTTCTCCGCATTCCTGAGATGTTTGTGGACGAAGGCAATAGGCAGGTAGAAACGCCTTAGGCTCATGGTACATTGGACACGCGACGCGGACACGACTGCGACGTAGAAGGGGCTAACTAACTATACATTAGTGTACATGCTTGTTTGGCAAAAAAAAGAATGAAAAATGTTTATTCATCAATAATGTCACAAACAAACGAATAATATATAAACGTGTTGGTCTGTGACCACCTAGAATGGGTGTACAGCTCAGCATAATGCACTGTATGCGCAACCAACTATGCTACTATCTGTCTAATGAAAACTGAGTAAAAAGAGGCGGCAGTTAAAAAAAATAGGTCACGTATCCCTAGATAAAACAGAAATAAGCTTACTTTTGTGATTACAGAATAATTGCCCTGTTTGTGAAGTGTTGTGTGATGAATGTGATGATGAAGTGTTAAGTGCTGACTGTTCTTAGGTAAATCACGCTCACATAACACATTATTGCAATAGTTTGCTGTATTGCATGCATTGGCAACACATAGGCTACTTTTTATGCTGGAAAAATGCGCAGTTCACACAGGATTTTGAAAAACCCGAAATCTTTAGCTACAGCTATAGGTAGATTACTATAGCGAACTTCCTTGATAGTAGGTATAAAGGTTGGAAAAAGGAACGGGAACCGGAAATCCACGAGTCCCTCGGGATTTGTTTAAAATCGAAATTAACGCAAGCGAAGCTGCGGGCAGGTGCTAGTTATTAATATTGTTTACTTGTTATGGCTGTCTGCTCATAATTTCGCTCTCTAGTCGCGTCCTAATGTAACCTCAGCCTTACTATTACGCTTTATTAGACAAGCTGAATAGCGTTCTTCCTCCGTCGTAAATGGAGACTTAAAAACGTTTACGTACCCTATGTGGAATTTTAAATAGTGTAGAGAATTTTTATGTCCCACAATGCGGCGATTTCATGATAAGACGACAATTTATTTTATAACATTTCAGGTTTTTAAAGCTCTAAAAGCTACGTAACCTACCTGCCGGGCCCCGTCTGTGATTGGTGATTTCTTGACTAAATATACCCTAAAGTACGATTCATATCTAACAGAGCACGTCTGACCGCTAAGACAATGCCATAAAAAATTGTAATGTACAATCTCTCTGTCTCTGTCTCTCTCTCTATAATTTTTTGTTCAAAGTTCATATTTGCATGTCCAGTTTAAAGGGAATCTTCGCGGCTGATCACTTATTCAGTGCATTCACGTGCATAATATACTTATATGAACTTTAAACGTTAAATTTTTAATTAAAAAAAAATATATTTATCACTCCGCTGTGGTTCGACGCACTCCGTTAGATGTGAATCGTACTCAAACTAAAGCGACGCTGCCGTGAACAGTGGCGCCATGTCAAAATATTAATTAATGAAAAATATTTCAATTTTGTTTATGACCAAAACAGAAGTTTCCATCGATGTCGTTTTATAAAGTTTAAAATGCAATTACGCGGCTCGTAATGGCCGTTCAGAATTTGATAAGCAATTTAAATGATAGCTTGATTGGTATAAAATATTTATGGAATTTGATATCAGCGTTGAGATTACATTAATAATTTGTATCTATCTGGCTACCATCTTTAAGTGTAGGAAGTTGAAAACGGCTATGTGGAATTTATTTCACATGTTTTTATCCGAATACGGCAAAGTCAGTCTATTTATGTATGTATGTATGTTTGTATCCAATTTTTGTATCACATTCTGTGTGTTCTACCGTAGCGCCTAAGCTGGGCTGATTTTGATGAATGAGGTGTCAATTGATTCGTTGTTATGGTCCGCGTGACATGGGCTACATTTTATACGTGAAAAAATCGAGAAGTAACCTTCACGGTTTAAACTAGAATATTAAGTTTGTTTCGGATAAACATAACAGATGGCGCCACACGCTGCTTGCTGCCGCGCGCTTTCTTCTGTTCGAATTCTCATTAGTACGCAGTTGAATACATATTTTTCTGCACACTAAATTAGTAGTCGGGTTTTAGTTTAAGATTTTAGCAGTCTATGTTTAGAACCTTAATATTTACATATTATGTGCATTAAATTTTGCCTTTCCAAATCAAAATTTTAAAATTATGCTGTACGTGTACATATTATAAGTTTTTGTAAATAATTCCACATTCTGAAAAGAATGTGCAAGCATTTTAGGCGATATATCTAACAATCTCTATGTCTATGTACCAACTCTACATACTGAATATTACCTACCTATTCACCAGCAAGAAAAATATAAAATACAGAAATATTTCTGATTATCTTACTTTATGAATAGAGAGCTTAAAATTTACGTAGAAATGACTCCTTTTTATTACTTTTATACCTACACAGAGAATAAATGCAAAGTGATCATAGCATAAGAAATTACGCGGCATTTTATGGATAACATTCCAGTATATCCACGAATGTGCTATGGGCGGCATGGTACTATTTTTTTTGCTACACACATCAACTTTGTATTCAATTACAAAGTCAATTACGATAGTTGACAATGTAGGTACACAAAGTATAAAATATGGTATACAAAAGTCTATAAAATGTCGTTTTTAAATGCTTCTATGGTGGTACATATGCATGTTGCCTTTCAAGCAAAAAGTCCGGGTTTTGATTCTCAGCATAGCCATAGAGAAAACAAATATTATTTGGTAGGTATAGGTCAGTTCGGAAATATTGTCTATTTTTAAATTGGCTCAGCCCTGATCAAAGAGCACTTTTTATATGCGCACGTGTATCATACAATGCTTTTCAATACATTTGTTTAACCAGTACAATGACATAGCACTCATTTTGTGAGTGAAGTTGTTAGTTAGCAAGTGTTTAGAACTAGTGAGAAAAGCTGCTTTACCGCACGGTATTTTTTCGGTGGCCAGCTGTAGACGGTATTTAAATCGCACGCGTGCGGTAAAGTCAACTTTACAGTTTTAACAACGATGTAGTAAGATCAATTTTACGAGCAAATAAATTCATTGAAAAAAATATTTAAATTCGTCGCGTCGCCTCTGACCGCGTCATTCTCTATGGCGCATTCTTTCTCCGTAACACCGGGAGCGTCCGTCGGCTTAATATGAAGTAAAAAACGAGCACGTCAAAAAGCGAACATTTCGTGCGCCGCGCCCGCGCCTCGGCCGGCCTTCTGTCATATATTTTTTTTATTTCGAAGTTTTTTTTACCTTTTTTTTTCCATTGCCTCTCGGGGTATAATCGTGTGTAACGCTCCATTGACATGCATAACTTAAGATGTCCACTTCTTCGTCAACCGATAGATGTCCACCGCTGGACATAAATTCTTGTAAGGGCTTCCACATGCCTTCGATCTTGCGTCATTTGAATCCGCGGCTCCCTGCGACTAGTTTGATACCTAGGGCCTGCCACTGCACTTTCCTGTGCAAGGTCATTCCAGCATCTTGGGCTTTAACATTGCCCACCCATTGCCACTTCAGTTTTGCGACCCGTTGTGCTATGTGGGTAACTCTGGTTCTTCTACGGATCTCCTCAGTTCCGATTTGATCACATAGAGAAAGAAACACCGAGCATAGCTCTCTCTATCGCCCGCTGAGTAACTCATGAGCATTTTAAACTTTATATAATGCGTGGAAAGGATTCTGATTCGCGGCTCTAAACCGGGAACACACTAGAAACCCGTTTAGAATAAAATTTTACAAATTCTTATGATTGACAATCATAATATTACGTCTATTAATACCTAATTACTCGATTTCTTTCTGAGTGTGTTCTAATTAAAAACTGATGGAGACAATGGAATATGAAAATTCTTGTCCCGTTAAAAAATGGGGACCCGCGTTTGAGTAGTTGCATTTCTTAGGAACTGTGTATCTTTACCTTTTAATATCAACGGTAACACTAGAACGCATTCGAGAGTATATTAATATGAATATTATTCCCGCATTCCCTTTTGTTGAAGTGATAGATGATAACATGTAGCAAATTGAATACACGTTCTTTAATTCCCCCTTTTTTTCTTTCTTTTTTTATCCACTAGTTTATTTATGTTCGCTTTTTTAATGTGTTAAAAGTATTTGTACTGGAAGGAACTGCCTCTTGATACAGGTTTATAATATTTAGTTTGCTAGTCAAACTAGTCTAGGAGTCAGTGACACAATTTACTGATTTTTATTAGTAACTCGTAGTTATAACTATATCTCTATAATTTTCAATCTAATAATAAAAAACTATATCAATATAATTTTCTTACGGTTAAAATTAATAGCCTATTAACCAAACCATAATCTACAGTTGAAAGGTGAAAACATCCGATATGTAATAAAGGAAAGGGTGCCAATAATAATAAATAATCAAACCCCGCAGAAAGATTGCAATCTTAATGCATGGATAAAAATAATCACTATAATATTGCTTATCTGGATTAAATTGACCTTCAATTTGTACATTTTGGATTAGATGGGTTATTGATTTCCAACAAAAATAGGGACTCATTAAGTTAACTAGGTTAGGTATAGAACTATCGATTTGCATATATCACTTTTTCTCGATTCGATGCAAATTTTATCAAAATTAGTTCAGTATTTTTATACTAAATAAAAAAAGTATGAATTCAGACCTCGATTACTATGTATACAAATTTTATCAAAATTAGCTCAGCATTTTTATAGTAATAAAAAAAGCATTGTATTAAGACCTCGATTACTATAAATTTTTTTCGGGTTTATTTGAGGAAACCGGTCGGTATTTTCGTCACATACCGATAAGGTCAGGTGGCGCGACCGTCGTCGGTGCGACGATTGGTGACGCAGGGTCGCGGGTTCGATCCCGGCGCATGGTTCCACAGACAGTGCGCTTCTATAGTCACGGTCTTCTAAGAACATGCGATAGTAACAGTTGCGATCCGGGAAATGAGATCGTTTCTTCTTAATAGAGATAATCTACCTGGAATGCAAATTACATTCTTTTTAATTTTTTTTTAAATATTTTTTTTTAATATTTCAATTTTAATTTTTTTTTTGTAAAAAAATTCTGTAAAGTTTAATACATATTATACGTATGTTAAAACATACTTATTTACTCAAAAATTCTCTATTCTGTCTATATACTTCTAAATTCTCTATACTTTTCTATTTCTAATCGAACCTCTGTCCTATATATTAGTATTTTGCTTAATTATGGGAAAAATCTGTCAAAAAAATACTTAAAAAACACACTTTAAATAAATAAAATATTTAAATTTCAAACGGTAAATACATTTTTAAAGCCGCTTAATCGATCTTGACGAAATTCAGCCCAAAAAATAGCTTACATCCCGGAGACGGACATAGGCTACCTCTTATTCCGGAAAATCAAATAGTTCCCACGGGATTTTCAAAAATCCAAATCCACGCGGACTTGTAAAATAAACACCTTATTGTGTATACAATTTCGGTCGACCGGCGCGGGCTGAGCGACGAGGGCGTGAGGCATTCGAGGAATTTTAATCGTATCCAACGTCAGCCAGAACTTGCCTTCGGATGACCTTAAAAATGCGCCTTCGCGCGTCCATTTTTAACCCCTCCCCAAAAATGGAGGGGTTGTTTTATGGCTAAGTTAGCTAATTATTTATTAAATAAGCCTGATATCATCACTATTACTACACACTACATAATATTAAAACAAAGTCCCCCGCCGTGTCTCTGTCTGTTCGCAATAAACTCAAAAGCTACTGAACGGATTTTCATGCGGTTTTCACCAATAGACAGAGTGATTCACGAGAGAGGTGTTGGTGTACAGTTTGTTAAGGTTCTGTGTAAATCGGTTGAAATATGAAGATAATTGTCGAAAATGTCGGAAAAAATCAAGTTGTCTGGGAGCTAACGAAAACGCTGCCTAATCTCTTTGAGATAGGTACTTATAACAAAACAATGTAGGATATGGGGTAGAAGCGGGTAATTAGGTACTATCCGTGAAGTATGGTACCTAATAATAAAATCTAGTTGAAAAATAAAATTCAAAATCCGACTGCGTGAAAAACGAACTTAAAAGTCCGCCGTCCGCTCGAATGCTAGTTTGGTAAACAAGTACTTATAAATTAAAAATTTAAAAAACCCCCGACATTCGCCATTTTGTAGTGGCGGCCATCTTGGATTTGCATAGTGCTATTCTACTAGTCAAGCCCTTTCATTTGATACCCATATTAAGGGAGTTGTGAAAAAATATGTAATCCGCCATTTTGTAGCGGCGGCCACCTTGGATCGATTTTCATCAAACATAGCTAACAACACTCTCGACTAATTCACCTTTAAAACAAAAAAAAACCGCATTCAAATCGGTCCACCCGTTTGAGCGCCACAGGGGACAGACAGACACACACACACTCACACACAGACACGTCAAACTTATAACACCCCGTCGTTTTTGCGTCGGGAGTTAAAAAAAGGTAGGTTGTAGGCTTGTAGGTGTAATTACATCACACAATTGATTAAAGAATAAAACATTACAACCATTGTAAGAAGAAAAACTACGGCCGTATCCAGTAGATAGATAAAGAGGAGAAAAAAAAATATATAAAATTAGTTCCGTGGGACTGCGAGTGCGAGCGAGAAAGTGGTATAGGGGAATCTTCCGATGTTAGAAAGGGAGGCAAAATGCAGTGAGTCGAAATGTAACCGGTCCAAAGGGAGGCAGATGCGTTTTAAAACCCCCACGGCCTTACAGATTCCAACAATAAGAAAATTATACGAAAAAAAAAAAGAACTGCTTCGAAGATGCTTCTGTACTGATTGTATATAACTTGGTATGTACAATGTGTTAGATATATATCAGTAGCATCCATTTGTTATACACTAGCAGCTGCCCGCGATTTCGTCTGTTGCATTATAGAATCATGTGTTGTAGGTGCATATAAAGATTCCTCACGATAACTAACAAAATTCTAAATTACTGTGATCCTAAATTATAAATGATTAGCGGTCCGCCCCGGCTTCGCTTGTGGTACATAATATATAGTCTATAGCACTCAGGGATTACGTACATATCCAACGGTGAAAGAATTTTTGAAATCGGTCCAGTAGTTCCTGAGATTAGCGCGTTCAAACAAACAAACTCTTCCGCTTTATTATATTAACTAGATGATGCCCACGGCTTCGCCCGTGTGGATTTAGGTTTTTAAAAATCCCGTGAGAACTTTTGATTTTTCAGAACAAAAGTAGCCTATCTGTAGTAACCCGTCACCAAAACGGAAAAATTCCGTGGGATCCCCACGATTTCGGAATGCAATTCCTTACAGCATCAGGGTTGAGGAGTTGAATATGTACCTACTCTAGTTCATTCAATGATAAAGTCTTTAATTGGTACCCCCAATATCAATTTAAATAACCGACAGTTCCTAAATCCCATTAATTTTGGGGATCAGTTCCCCTACAGCATCAGGATTGAGGAGTTGGAATCCAAGTTTTTTGTAGGACAGTGTCGCTATGTTTCTCTATCGATTAAAAAAAAAATTACGCAAATCGGTTCAGAAATCTCGGAGATATTGGTGTACATAGGTAGAAAAACACAACTCCTCCTTTTTTGAAAGTCGGTTAAAAAAGTAGCCTATGTTACTCCCTGGTTAATTCTCTACTTGTATGTGAAAGTCCCGTCAAAATCGGTTCAGCCGTTCCGAAGATTAGCCCGTTCAAACAGACAGACAGACAGACAGACAGACAGACAGACAGACAGACAGACAGACAAAAATTTTAAAAACGTGTGATTCGGTTATGGTACCGTTCAAATAACCATATGAGCTTAATATGAGGTAGTTATTTCGATATTACAGACAGACACTTCAATTTTATTTATTAGTATAGACTAGCGGTCCGCCCCGGCTTCGCCCGTGGTACATAATATATAGCCTATAGCACTCAAGGATTATGTACATATCCAACGGTGAAAGAATTTTTGAAATCGGTCCAGTAGTTCCTGAGATTAGCGCGTTCAAACAAACAAACTGTTCCGCTTTATTATATTAGTCGCTTTATTATATTAGTATAGATAGTATAGATGTGATTCTAAATGATGATAAAAATCGCATAGAAATTCACTCAGAATTGTACTAGCAACCTATAAATCGTTACAGAGAAAAACGCGGATAGATAAATGAATAATTAATTATTAGCTCAAACAGTTGGGTTTAGAAATATGAGATTTTCATCTAAACTTTCCTTATAACCTAGACCTAGTAAGAAAGGACTTTCCGATATTGCACCTGGGCGAAGGGCGTGGCGAAAAATAGGAATACCTATTAAAATTACTAGTAAAATGTTACCTATGTCTTCTCGTTTTTGTGTAACTAATTCAATCATGCAATATGGAACAAAAATCTATGGGGACGCTTCTTTTGTAAAAATATTTTAATACCTTTTTTATGACTATATAATTGTGCCATTTATGGCAAATAAATCCGTAAAGTCTTCGAAGTCCGAAAATTTTCACCATACAAAACTTATGAGCTTTCGCGTTGTTTGCAACTTTATGGTAAAATTTATACAAACAGAAGGAGTAATAATATAGGTAGAGAAAGTACTTAGAAAGGTAATGTGTATGTGGAAACAGCCACGCAATTCTTCATTATGTTATTTATTAATGAGCGTAAATTATGGACCGCAGATATTTTATGAAAATTTGCGGATTTTAACATCGTAAAAATATGACAAGTTGTGATCAGATTTTTTTTTGAAATGGTTCCACGTATTTCTTACGGGAAAATTCTTGTAAAGAAAAAAAAAACTGGTATTTTTGAAATATTAATATTAAAAGGGCCAAATTTTTAAGAATAAGAAAATATTTATTGTTATCTAAGCGCGAATTACGAGATACATAATATAAACATTCACACCGCGAACGACAGACTGAAGCGAAGCCAGCGATGCGAACTTGCGAGCTTTCATAGTCTAGCGACATGAGCGAAGCGAAACGAACCTCGTTTCGTTTCGCTTCGCTCCCAATATGGCCTGTGCTTAATAGACGAGCGTATTGACGGAGCCTTTAAATAGATTTTCCTCCACGGAACCCTAAAAACTGCTATTAGTTGGCCACGCCGCCTCGTGGAATGTAGGCACTGGGCCAAATTACCTGTCCGTATGAACTCTCGTTAAAGTTGAATGTTATGAATTAAAATTACCTTTGTTCGACTTACAATTTTGCTCCCAGTTATTTCAACGCTGTCGGGCTATGTTATGCTGTAAGATTTTAGTTTATTACATTTTGCTGTTTAAAATTCGTATTATAATGTGTACATACACATTAATTGATGTAATCCGGAAATATTATGGGACACTATGTTATTTTATACCCCAAGAAAACTCCTACCATTATATAAATGGAAAACAGCAACATAGAGTACCAAATATTTTAGCGGAGACCAAAAAAAAATCCTAAATAAAGGTTCAAGAAAATAAAAGATTATCTTCTGAATCTTCGTAGCGTAGATAATCTACTGTACCTACTTGTGAGAATGAGAATGTAAAAATAAAACACCTTTGCGCATGTGCGACCTAAGAATTATGCGGTTAGTTAGATACAAAAAATGCCAACTATTCTGATATTTCTGTGATGCAGGCTACGCTCTCGGGTCTGGTGGCATAACTTTAATCGCATTCGAGTCAAGCGAGCGGAACGAGATTTTATTATTCTTTTAGGTCTTTAAGCGGAAATATTTTATCGTGTTGCGTAAGTGTATGGAATATTTCTAGAATTCAACCCGTTCGGTTAGTCATTGCGGAGACTTGGATCGGGGCGAGATTGCAAATGCGCGTAAAGGAATTCCGGAACAAAAATTCTCTACCTGCAGTCGCGCCGCGCCAGATGCGCTCGCGTCCCGCGCGTTCCGGCACTAAGCCACGTTAATTGTTTACGTGGAAAATCTGAGAAAATCGCCCTCTAACTACGCGCAATCGCCGCCTCACAGCGTCGCCGCAGCATGCGGAGTTGTCGGCCTTTTTGCATTCCGACCCGCTGCCGTGGCCGCTCCAACGCGATTGTCCGCGATTACCGTGATTGTCCGCTGATGGGCAACCACATCATCATCGTGGCCATTACCGGCTCACTACAGGGCACGGGTCACTTCTCAAAGTGAGAAGGGTTCAGGCCGTAGTCCACCATGCTGGCCGAATGCGGATCGGCAGACTTCACACGCCTTTGAGAACATTATGGAGAGAATTCTCAGGCGTGCAAGTTTCCTCACGATGTTTTCCTTCATTAGTGAGTGATATTTAATTGATTAAAACTCACATATAAAGTTGAGGTGCGTGCCATGAAACTCGGCCCCCCCAAAAGCGAGGCCGAAGTTTTAACAACTAGGCTATCCCCGCTTGAAATACGAAATATAATTACCATTGCAAAGACAAAGTTGGACCAGGACGAGATTGCAAATGCGTGCAAAGGAATTCCGGAACAAAAATGCGCTCGTCTACCTGAAGTTGCGCCCGGCAGATGCGTAGCGTCCCGCGCATTCCGACGTTAAGCCATGCAAATTGTTTACTTGAAAAATCTTTTTTAAAAACACAAAACGACGAAGCGAAGAAATTTAATATCGGGGTAGCGAATTTAAATTGTGCAGGAATCCGCGATGTGTTGAATGACACGGGGCGCAGCCGCGGGACCGTTACGGCGGCGGCCCGGGCCCCGGGCCTCGGGTCTCGGGCCTCGGGCCTCGGCGAGCTCGCGTTTCGTCGAACTTATTACGACAGATGGCCGCGGTCCGGGAGGCGGGAGCGGGCCCTTCGGAGAGATCGACCTCCGAAATGCGCCCGAGATTGCATTCTTTCGGCGGCGCGGGCGCATTCCACCGCGCGGCATCCGAGCGCCGCGCGTCCGCGCCAGTCGACGCGCGCCCTTTCGGGGGTTAACATGTGTCCGTCGCGGCGGACTCCGTCGCTCGCCATGCGGTCCGGTCCCGAGCCGGCGGACGCGCACTCCCGCTGCCGGGGGTGCGTCGCCAGGATGGTGCGCGAGTACGGCGTGCGCGTGGACCCCGCGTCCGCGCGCCCGGCGGGCTTACGCGTGCGCGACGAACCGCAGTACCAGAACGTAGAGGAACTCCGCCAGCGCCCCGAGTACGCGAACCTGGAGGAGATCAGCCGCGAGTTCGGCTACCGGCTTTGTCCCGAAGGCCAGAATCTCGAAGACGAGGCGATATATGAGAATATTCTGTCCGTGCGTCGGCTGCGGTCCGCGGAAGTGCGCTTGGTGCCGGTATCCGAGGTGCCGTACTACGAGGGTCAGGGCTACGTGGCGACGCAGGTGCTGAGCAGGAACGGAACGTTCCCGCAATGTCCGCCGCACACTTGGAGCAGGCTGCAGCACGCCGCCGCTGGAGGGATGACCGGATCCTTGAGACTGTTCACCGTAAATATCCTTCCAAATTACATTCACAACGCAAAGAAACGACCGGAATATATTTTATTTGCCAAAATAGGAACATAAAACTCATCGAAACGTTATCCCCAAAGAAATTCTCGCATCTTTTCGTGCGGGCCGCGCGCTGTACAAAATTTTGATTTCTTCGGCCAAAACCGGATATGTGTACGAGTGATGAGGTTGCTTTTTATACGCATTCCGAGCAAAAAGTTGTTGCTCAGCATAATACCGTATTTATTTCGACCGCAAAAAATATCCGTCGGAATTTTGCTCTAATGATTCTTTAATTTTGGTATAGTGACCCGAGAATTTCGTACATACGCGTGAAGTAGTTTGGTACCTTGTTCTAAGTTGTCTAAAATAAATTAACAATTTTAGTTTTAGTTTACATGTAGATGTAGAAACACAAAAGTTTGTGTTACTAACTTTGAACAGTAGGTAGTACCTACCATAAATCTATACTAATAAATAAAATTGAAGTGTCTGTCTGTAATATCGAAATAACTACCTCATATTAAGCTCATATGGTTATTTGAACGGTACCATAACCGAATCACACGTTTTTAAAATTTTTGTCTGTCTGTCTGTCTGTCTGTCTGTCTGTCTGTCTGTCTGTCTGTCTGTCTGTCTGTTTGAACGGGCTAATCTTCGGAACGGCTGAACCGATTTTGACGGGACTTTCACATACAAGTAGAGAATTAACCAGGGAGTAACATAGGCTACTTTTTTAACCGACTTTCAAAAAAGGAGGAGTTGTGTTTTTCTACCTATGTACACCGATATCTCCGAGATTTCTGAACCGATTTGCGTAATTTTTTTTTTAATCGATAGAGAAATATTGCGACACTGTCCTACAAAAAACTTGGATTCCAACTCCTCAATCCTGATGCTGTAGGGGAACTGATCCCCAAAACTAATGGGATTTAGGAACTGTCGGCTATTTAAATAGATATTGGGGGTACCAATTAAAGACTTTATCGTTGAATGAACTCGAGTAGGTACATATCCAACTCCTCAACCCTGATGCTGTAAGGAATTGCATTCCGAAATCGTGGGGATCCCACGGAATTTTTCCATTTTGGTGACGGGCTACTACAGATAGGCTACTTTTTGTTCTGGAAAATCAAAAGTTCCCACGGGATTTTTAAAAACCTAAATCCACACGGGCGAAGCCGTGGGTATCATCTAGTTATTAAATATTAATTATAGCTGACCCCCGCGACTTCGTTCACGTGTTTATAGGTTTTATATAGGATCGGATCGGATCCCATAATTCTTTTATGTACCTAAACTAACTTAAAACATCACCTATCTGCCAATGAAAGTTCCATTAAAATCGATCCAGCCGTTTTGAAGATTAGTTGGGACAAATAGACAGACCGACAAACATAAATTTAAATGCGCACCAGTTTAAAATAAACCGTATGTTCAAAGATCCAGGTCCCAACTTATTTGAAACCCAATACTGAGGGTTGTAATGTCTGTCATTTCTGAACTAAAAAACCTATGACCTTGAAATATTTACGGAAAAATATATAAAGTACTACCTTTCCAACAAAAAAAGAATGAGTGAAATCGAACAACGCGTTAGTGAATTTACAGCTAAATACATGTTTTAACTTTCATCCCCTCTCCCAGGGGAACCGTGCTGAATTTCGAGATAAAAAGTATCCTATGTCCTACCTCGGAGTATAAACTCAAATCTTACCAAGTTTCATTCCAATCCATTCAGTAGTTTCGGCGTGATGCGCGGCCAAGATACAGACAGACAGACAGACAAAAATGAAAAAAATTGCAGTTTTGGCTTCAGTATCGATTATAGAGTGCCCTCCAATAAAAATTTTCAAAATATCTTCAATGTACAGAATTGGATCTGTTACAGTTTTATTATATTATAGATTATACAGTAAGGCGTCTCCATTTCTTTCTTGTTGTTTACTTAAAAATGTCCGATTTAATAAATAGTTACAGAGGTAAAATATGAGCCGAATCTAAAATTTTCAAACGGGAAAAAGAAATAGAGTAGTTTTAATAAAGAAGTCAATAATAAAAAAAGGCCAATAGAAGCTATGAAGACAGAGCATAAAGACTGAAAAAAGCTCTAGCTAGAGTTACAATATAGTTGTTTTATGCTCTAACAGAGACGCTCTATGTAGTCTATGGGAAATAAGACTCTTGACGGAAGGGAATGACGCTTCCGGATTATTTATTTATTTTTGTTATTAAATTAATCTCATAGGTAGGTACTTTTGCAAAAGCAAAGTTTTTAATTCCACATTTGGAGTTTAAGTTGCAATCAAATAAAAGTTAGCACAAAGTGACTGGCAGGTTTATAATTTTAAACTAACATTAGAAGACACAAATGCTTCTTAATGGCTTATTAACTGACGTAAGAGATTATACAAATCTATTTGCATAACACACAACTAGATTCAAAGTAGAACTTAATTGTTATAACAATATTACATTTTAATGTTCTAAGCAAACCAACAATAAAATTAAGTAAATTAAAACCTGATTTGTCGAATGTGTTTAAACTTAAAACGTTCTTAGACAACAGCAATTGATTTGTTAGCACTGATATTATGTTAATAGTTAATGTGTTTGTGCTAACTAAATTGAAAGATCTAGATTTACCCAATGCTATTATTTTCGAGGAGAAACATCTTCAGGCACGCAGGTTTCCTCACAATGTTTTCTTTCACCGTTAAAGCAAGTGATATTTAATTGCTCAAAACGCACACAACTCGGAAAAGTTAAAAATATGCGTGCCGGGGATCGAACACGGTCATCCTGAAAGATAGGCCAAAGTAATGACTAGGCTATCTGTATACAGGGTGTTCCAAGAAATTGTGTCAAGCGATTGTCCAGAGGAGTCCATGTACCTATGTACCGCGATTTTGCGTAGTTTTTACATACCCCATTTAGAACATACATGGGGGTGATTCAGGTAGCCCTAGTGATGTTCTACCTCTGGACAATCGCTTGACATAATTTCTTGGGACACCTGTATATCTGTAGGGTATCTATAATGTGGACCTGTCTACGGTGTAACTTCCTCACCGGTGAAGCGGGTAGCTTGTTCAGGCGAATCATTCGAGCCCCGGTCGTTTCAAAAAAAGTTAGTGGGTTTTTCCGTTCAGAAATTCTCGATAGTAACCCCCGTGCCTCGGAGGATACGTGAAGCCGTCGGGACCTGCGCTTGATGGAATAGTGTGCACCTGTGTTTGCCCATACACTTGTGCACTATAATATCTCCTGCGCAGCTGGTCAGTTTCTGTAGAGACTGACCGCCACGGCCGGAATTCTATCAGGAAGGACCCGAAGGGCTTGATCAGTGTGGACTGTAAAATAATTCTCCCTTGTCACCAGGCTCTGCGCCTGATAGAACAGAGTGTGGACTAGTATTTTCACACACATTTGTGCACTATATTATCTGTTGCGTAGCTGGCTAGTCTGTCGAGACTGACCGTCGTGGCTGGAATTCAGTCACATGAACTTTATTAATGTGGACTAAAAATGTTTTTCCCTTGTCACCAGGCGAAGCGGGAGATGTACGATGTGAAGAAGCAGAGGCTGTGTCTCGCGCAGGACGAGTACAAGCATCTGAACAACGCGCTGTCGACGCTCGCCGCGTCCCGGACCAGCCGTGAGTGCTTCTAGAACATTCTTTTTAACCTTCGACGCAAAAATGACAGGGTGTTAAGTGTCTGTGTGTGTGTGTGTGTCTGTCTGTTCCCCTGTAGCTCTCAAACGGGTGGACCGATTTGAATGCGGTTTTTTTTGTTTGAAAGGTGAATTAGTCGAGAGTGTTGTTAGCTATGTTTAATGAAAATCGATCCAAGATGGCCGCCGCTACAAAATGGCGGATTACATATTTTTTCACAACTCCCTTAATATGGGTATCAAATGAAAGGGCTTGACTAGTAGAATGCCACTATTGAAAATCTAAGATGGCCGCTGCCACAAAATGGCGAATGTCGGGGGTTTTTAAATTTTAAATTTATTAGTACCTACTTGTTATATGACTGCCTGAAAAAAAGTTGTATATTGTTTTCAGGTTTCGTGTATGTATGTGAGTTTGTATATTCCACCATAATTTTTATATGCCTGAACCGATATTGATGTATGGTTGAATGAGGTATGGTTAAAATCCTTAGCTTATTCTGGGTGACATAGGCTACATAAAATTAAAAAAAGTGATGGGGTGACCATGGTCCCGCATTAAAGAATAAAGATGAAAAAAAATAATTCGAAAATAAATAAAAAATAAAGGGGCAGCAGGGCAGTCGTATTTTTATTTAATTTTGGTAATATCACTAGTTGTCTTGTAGAGGATGAGGTTTTGAGCGCAGCTAAGAACTGCGTCAAAGCTGATATTTTTGTATGTAGTCTACTTGCATTACATTCAAAGAGGATTGAGAGATTGTCACCAAAAACAAATTTTAAACATTAGAATATTCTAAATATGAAGACACTTCATATTGGTTCATATTCGTATTGGCTTCAGCAGATTTGATGACTCGACAAAGCTAAATCAAGATAGAAATTCTAAACGTACTGAAGCATTGTGCATGGAAAACTACGAATGGATAAGTATGACTTGTGAATCGAGTTTGTCTGATCTGTATATACTCAGTACGCCTTTACACATCTCGAAAACGTTATAACACTTCGGGAATCGAAACACTATAACGTCAAAGTAAAATGGACCTTAAATGCATTGGTTTAAGTCATAATCCATACATATATTATCTACATCCACAAGCGGAAAATTAGCGAAATAAAAATCGGTAGCGCTGAACTTGGGACTCTTGTTTAGGTCTGCTTTACGCTGACGTTATAGTGTTTCGATACTCAAAGTGTATCAACGTTGTCGAATTGTACAGAGTCGTACTAACTACGAGTATGTATATCTGAGTGCTTAGTCGAGTGGAAGTGGAAGTCTAATGCTTAGTAGAGTAGAGTAGTTAGTTAGTAAAATACATATTCGAACTATGGAATTACGACTTTAAAATACGAGTATTTGAGTTCATTTTGCTCTGAATTCACTTGTGATTCGATCAATAGTTTTCGAGTTCGTTTTCGAGTGCTCCGATCTTAGACTAAGCACTCTGAACATAATTTTCAATGGCTGCGAGCCGCATTCAGTACTGAATAGGTACATATCTGTTCGGTGTAATACAATTGAATATAGAACTACTATTCAAGCTATTCTAAAGGTCAGTTGTATGACTTTTAGTTTTACTCGCGAGCCTACTGAAGCCCATGACTTTGTTTCCACGCATCATTGAGATCTTTCAAAATCAAGATTAGGTACGATAGGTTCATACTTCATACTTTCATAGTGATAAAGCCTCCTATTGTATACCTACAATTTTTGTTTTTAGTTTTGTTATTGTATGCCTAATGGTGTACAATAATGAATGTTTTACTTTCACTTTACTATTTTCATTTTGTTTCCTAGACTACTACTTATTTACAGCAATAATTATGTACACGACCTAAAAGTGTAGCGTAGGGGCCTCTATACATATATTTCTTGTTTAATTACTCTACTTGTTGAAATACTTTTTTATGCAGTCGAGCTTTTGTTTTTTAACTAAAAAACAAAAACACTGTCGACTTTCATGTCGGTCTAAGTAATGTATATTCGATGATTTCTTTGAACGCAGTATCTAGGTACGATTTCTACTTACATGTCTTGTTTAGTTAGAATATTTCAACTCTTTTATGTCGACTCTCTTGTCGGTCGGAGTAATGTAGAGACGATGATTTGTTCTGACGCAGTGTGCTCGTCGACGACGTCCGTGACGACGACGTCCACGACGTCACGTCACGACCCGGAGCTGCTGCGCTCGGAGGTGACGCAGGCGCGCGGTCGCGTCGCGCAACTCAGGAAGGAGCTGCGGCAGGCGAGAGCTGAAGTTGCCAGCGCGCGACGCGGAGTCGACACTCTTGTTGAGTGAGTATAACCCGCGGCACGTACGTCGAACGCTGAACGAAACGTGGAGGGGATAGCTGCGCATGGGAACTGTCGCGCACGTAATACAATAGCTTACCCCCTCCACATTCCTTCATGTGTCGATGTTTATACACTTTGATCATATTATTGTAAAACTCGTATAGCCTCTTATAGCGTCAATAGCGCAACGGTCTTCGGGCATGGATCGAAAACCGAAAGGTCGACGGTTCAAACCCCACTCGTTACACTATTTTCCCACCTACGTTGCACAAGTTATACGCTTATTTGGAAGGGGAAAGGGGAATATTGGTCATGTTCATCATGGATTTTTTTTTTGACGTGGTGGAAACCTTTTATAGGTACCCCCGTTCTGCGGCCGAATGCGGCAGAACGAAGGTTATGTGGGACTCCAACAGGTATACCCACTAAAACCACCACGGCATGACCCTCATGCTGTCTGTGCTGGACGCCTGGGGAACCCAAAGTATGCATCCCAGGTGTCCGGCAGCCGCCCCAGCTGGGGCTCCCGCTCGCCTCTGGGCTGTCCCTCCAGAGGCTCGCGCCCTCCCGTAATTTTTTAACGAGGTTTTCTTCCTCCCGCGATGGGCATCGCTGCCCCCGCCCCGGGGTGTCTCACCCCCAGTTTCATCCGCAGTGCCCTCTGCTAATCAGAGGGACACGCGGAGAAACCTCCCTCCGCCAGGTCATTGGCCATGGCTAACAATATCCCCGGAAAATTATTAACCATGTTACCGGGTCGCACCGGCCCGAATACTGCTCTTCCCCTCGGACGTATCCAAGAGGACCAACAGCACCCAGGCACACTTGGAGGTTACCTGGCTAGCACCCCATGTTCATCATGGCTAATATTCTTTTAAAAAAAAAGAAGAAAAAAGTGTTGATAGCCGCCTAGTGGTTAAGAGCGTTGACGCGTTCTGCGCCATTTTAGCTCATTTTTAGGCTTTTTTGACCCTTCATATGTTGTTAATCAATGCATTTACTTAAAAACTTATTTATACTGTTCTGTAGAAAATTTTCTATTCTAGGGAATTGGAAGACAACATTTTGCAATTTATTGATAGTTTGTGTCTTTTTGCCAAAATACCAAAAGCCTATTTCGGAATTTTGGGATTCGTGTAATTTTTGACGTTCACTACGTCGAAAGTTACTTGTTCAATTCACACACAAAGATATATTTATTAAAGGGAATGTCCTGAACTAGGGACATAGAAGAAAACATTTTTTAATTTGGCGTTTTTTACATCATAAAAATCCAATCAAAGAAATTATAATTTCAGTAAATTATAGACATATAAAACCGTCATTTTAGCATATTATTTTTCGTTATTTATAGGTAAAATTTAGTACTTATAAAAGTAAAATATATTTGCAATAATATGAATTTAAAAAAATCTAAGATTAATTACTATTTGTTTCCAAAAAATGAAATTGAAAGTTACTATGAAACGCGTCAAAAAGCAGTAGTAAATTGAACTAGGAAACTAGTACGGGCCGAGGCCTCTCCGAGAACGGACGTAACGCTTTTTGTCTCGGCAACTCTTATTGGATTACTTGGATTACACGTAAAATTGTAGTGCAACTATCACTTCTCAATACTAGATGTTTTTAATACTCGCTATTTTTCTTAGTCAGATTAAAACTTTTTATGTGTATTTTTTAACTGTGTTTGTAATATATATATATATAATATGTCCTACCTCTATATATATATATATATATATATATATATATATATATATATATATATATAGAGGTAGGACATAGGATACTTTTTATCCAAAAATTCAGCACGGTTCCCTTGGGAGAGGGGAAGAAAGTTAAAACGTGTATTTAACTGTAATTCATTAACGCGATTACAACCCTCAGTATTGGGTTCAAATAACTTGGGACTCGGATCTTTGAACGTACGGCTTATTTTAAACTGGTGTGCGTTTAAATTTATGTTTGTTGGTCTGTCTATTTGTTCCAACTAATCTCCGAAACGGCTGGATCGATTTTAACGGAGCTTCGTGTTATAAGGTTAATTACTCCTTACGCGTAGTTTGATTTAACTCATTCTTTTTTTGTTAGAAAGGTAGTACTTTACGTATTGTCCCGTAAATATTTCAAGGTCATAGGTTTTTTAGTTCAGAAATGACAGACATTTATTCGGTTCAAATAACTTGGGAGCCGGATCTTTGAACGTACGGCTTATTTTAAACTGGTGTCCGTTTAAATTTATGTTTGTCAATCTATCTATTTGTTCCAGCTAATTTTCAAAACGGCTGGATCGATTTTGACGGACCTTTCAATGGCAGATAGGTGATGTTATAAGGAGTAACTTAGGCTACATATAGATTAGGGACATAAAAGAATTATGGGATCCGATCCGTCCTATATAAAAACCTGTATTTACGCGAACGAAGTTGTGGGGATCAGCTAGTTTAACATAAACTAGTAGGGCGCGTGGGTGCGCGGCCCGCAAGTGGACCGCGAGGTTTCGCTTTCGGGTATTTTGGTTTGAGCAGCCTCCACCTATCTCTCCCATATTCCTAATCCTCGATAATTATCACTCTCCATATTTTTTCTTCGAATCATTCTGCTCATCAAGTAGATCTTTAGGTATTGATCATCTTTTTCCAAGAAACCACTCTTACATCTTGTATACTTGGTAAGATAGACACCGACGAAATTTGTATAGCCGCCATCTTGAATCCGCCATTTTGGGTTTTTTTCAGCTCAGTGCCAATTGGATGAGGTTTCGAGTAATTTTTGTTTGAGCACCTCCCACCTATCTACAATACCCTGCCCGAGCTGCTCAACCGTCTTCCAAACCCTCAATCATCATGTTTTCCCATATTTTTCTTTGAGAGTTCTCCAAAAAACCGGATCACAGCCTTGCATAGTTCACAACTTGTAGTCTTTTCAATATTCGCCGTACATTTTGTATGGAAACATAAATTCCGCCATTTTGATTTTTTTTCTATTCATTGAGTAGACCTTAAGATCCTGATCATCTTTTGCCAAGAAACCATTCTTCCATCTTTTATATCCTCCGAGATGGACACCGATGAAATTTGTATGGCGGCCATCTTTTTTTCGCCATTTTGAATTTTTTTCAGCTCTCTGCCAATTGGATGACATTTCGAGTGACATTTGTTCGAGCACCCCCCACTTATCTTCAATATCTTAAGCGTGCTCCTCACCCGTCTCCGAAATCTTCAATCATCAGCTCTCTCCATATTTTTCCTCCGAATGAATTTTTGTCCTCTATACGAAACCATTAGTGAAAAAAAAAATTTCATACAAAATTTTACAGGAGAGGTGATCAATGAGTCAGTCAGTCAGTGACCCAATCAGCACGAGTAGCTATATATATAGTAAATTATGTAGTTAAAATTGAAACAAGAAACAATTTTTATGTACTGGTTTACTCTATAAGGTCTTTTTCAAGCATTATTCATTAATTCTACTTAGTAAAATTAAAAATCTACAAACTAAAAACTTATAGGTACCTAAAAATATTGAAAAAATAATAGCCTGCTTGAAAATGGTATTGGGATCAAAACGGTTTGTTACACTACACTGCACTTGAAGTGGTCCGTCCATTCACGTAAACAAAGAATCTCAGGTAAATGCCTAAACTTGCGAAGCGGGTTCGTGCGTCAACGCTCTTAAGACTTCGGACAGCCTTTCGGGGGGACCGAGATCGACTCCCACCTCAAACTTTTTGGAACTAAGCAATTAAATAGTCTTGCTTTAACGCTGAAGGAAACCTGCATGCTTGAGAGTTCTCCATAATGTTCTCAACTGTGAAGTCTACCAATCCGCAGTTGTCCAGCGTGGTGTACTACGGCCTGAACCTTTTTCATTCTGAGAGAAGACCCGTGCCCTTTTTGAAAATATAGTAAATAACTGAAATTAAATAAAAAAAACCAATACTGTAGCGCCGCTTATAGTGGTCAATAACCTTAAACATAACTAAGAACCTGTTCTGAAGTGTTACCTGTGTAATACAAAAATATCGCTTCAAAATCGAATAGACAACCTTTACGCCAAACGCACATAAACGCATATAAAACGCGTGGGTAAAAATAAAAGTTAAAAATAAGAGTAAAGTTTAGTGCTATAGTACCTAGTCATTGAAAAGTTAATATCCTATGATTGTGTATAACTACGTACTTACCGATCGTTAAACGATTATTATGTTATATCGTTTAACATAAAATTACCGAGAGGTAAAGTCCATAACTCTATATAACTGCAGAGATTGCTTTTACGTCATCCGTCATGATCTCAGCAGCGAAGAATGCTAAAGTCGTGTACTATAGCAACACGGTTCGGGAAATTGGACTCGCATACGGCCCGTTCCGATTTCTTCTGCTTGTAGATCGGTGATTTATATACGAGTGTCTCGGGTCAATGGGTCAATTATGATTGATGATGACGAGATGTCTGATTTTATTTCTCTCGTTCATTGTGTACAGTTACTGATAGAGCGATACGAGTTGAGTGTTAGGCTGAGATCTATAGCGTACTTTGACTCACACATATCATCACTACAGTCTTTTAACCTTCCAGTGCTGGGCGCAGGCCTCAGGAGGCAGGTATTTAGAGCTTGCTGCTCACAGACTCCGCCAACTACCAATTCCGGGCTGGCATTGAGAATTTCTTGACAGAAAAACCCAATCATCATGATCAACCCATTACCGGCTCACTACAGAGCACGGGTCTCCTCTCAGAGTGAGAAGGGTTTTGGCCATAGTCTACCACGCTGGCAAAAACCCAATGCCTAACAATAATTTGCCCGACGTGGGAATCAAACCCGGGACCTCGTGATCTGCTGTTGAATATGATAAGCACTCGACCAACGAGGCACTTTGACTCTACTCAGACTTAAAACAGAGTTAAAACGAGACAGATTTATGTCAGGGACATATTTATGTCACGTTTTAAATCTGTCTCAAGTCAGGAGTAGAGTCAGAGTACGCTCTATAGATTTCAACCTTAAAGATCTTGGGTGTCATGTATGCGTTCTGTTTCAGAGTCGAACAAAAGCTGAGCGCTAACCAGGGATGCTACAACATTACCGAAGCTCAGGCGATAATGACCGAGCTGAAGAACATTCAGAAGTCTCTCACGTCGGGGGAGAAGGAGAGAGCGGACCTCATGCAATCCCTCGCCAAGCTGAAAGATGACCTGACGAGACTCCAATTAGCGGACGCCTCCCCCGACCTTTCAACATTAAGCTTACCCCAGGAGAAGCTGAGTACTGCCTCTCAAACGGATCTGTGCGCGGACTTAGTCCCCATCGGAACCAGACTAGCGGAAATGGCGCGGGTTCGCCTCCAATACGACGACGCTAGGAAAAGAATACAGCAGATACAGCAACAGTTGGCCGATTTGGAGGACAAAGTCCAACCGGGGCAGGCGGAATCCGACAAGGATCGCCTTTTACTGTTCCAAGAGAAGGAGCAGCTATTGAGAGAGCTGAGGAGCAAAACTCCGAGGACCAGATCAAAACAGGAAATGAGCGATATACAATCCGAATGCAAGAGATTAGAGCAGGACTTGAAGAATGCGTTCGAGATGTCCAATAAATGTATAGCGGATAGATTGAGGCTACATGAGGAGAAGCAACTGTTGCTCCAGCAGTTGAAAGACGCTTTGACCTCTATGACGACGCTGGAAGGGCAATTGAAGACCCTGTCAGCGTCTACATTGTCTGTGTCGAGCAGCTCGAGCTTAGGGTCCCTTTCCACTGCGAGCAGTAAGGGGTCCTTGAGTTCGGGTATAAGCTTCACTGACATCTACGGCGGGCCGCAGATAGCCAGTACGTTCCAAGCGGACAAACCGATCGACATGGTGGACCTTCATAGACGAGTCGAAAGGTAATTTTTTCTACTAATCCATAACCATATTAAAATGCAAGCTGGCTTAGACTTCCGGCTAACTTCATTCACTTAGAGCCACCTCACTGATGCCACCACCTTCTGATAAGTATCGGATACCTATCTACAACTTTTGTCTTTGTCAGTTGACATAAAGTAAGAAAGTGACGAAACTTACGTTTAATCTATCAGACACTTATCAGCAGGTGGTGAAACACTCCCTTAATGTTACAATATTGGAAATGAGATTGTGAATGAAGAAAGGCGCAGAACGGCGCTTATTAACGTTTGAATATTGTAATATCTTGCATTTTGATTTCATTTATCATTTAGCTCGAAGAACTGATGAATGTTGGCGTCCCAGAATGCTCGAATGGCAATTGGCAGCCCTGCACCTTAGCAAGACCTCCCCATTAGGTAGAGGGACGATCGTGTTATGTGGCGATGTGGCTAAGGATGTGACAAATAATCTATTTTTAAAATTACCGATTTTTAAAATAATCGATTTTTTTCACTCAATGTCACATCCCTAATCCTCGCAAGACCAGTCCAGCAGTGGACTTCTATCAGTTGAGACGAGGACGTTGTAATCATTTAGAATCATCAAACAATAAAGAAATACTCACAAGCTAAATAAAAAATAGGTCATACAGACAGGAAGTATAGCCATATTATGTTGTTGCAAAAAAAAACATGTTTTTCCTGTACGATAAAAGTGATAAAAGTTCGTTGAATTTTGTTGCTAAATCCAAGTTTATTTTTAGTTATCTTAATCTCTGATAATGCTTACATTACATGCGAAGACCGTGGACTTGCGGACTGAAAATACTTAGTTATGGTATAGTTTGGGTATAATAAAGAAGGAATTGGTTGTCTGTAAAGTTGGTTTACAGACGATAATTTTACGTGATAACGTCATAAGAAAACATTGCCACTCTATCGCTTGTTCCGCGCTCTTGATCGCTGTACGTGACAAAGTCATGCTTTTTCGTGCGTGCGGCTGGTGTTCATCGATTTATAAGACGTTATCACGTCAAAAACACCGACTATTTACAACATAATAATTTCATATTTCTTGACGTTTGTACTAGAGACAAATCGCTCTATTTTTTTTTGTTTCATTTTTCACGACAAAAACCAATTTCAAACCTCGATAATACGAATGTGTCCCACCTTAATCAAAGCTTAATGGCGTTTACATGGAAACTCTCATCAGAATCTGTTTAAAGCACTTCACCCTTACGAATAAGCGACTGTTTCATGCAGCTTATTCCTATAAATAAGCGACTGTTTCATGCAGCTTACTCCTATAAATAAGCGACTGTTTCATGCAGCTTACTCCTATAAACAAGCGACTGTTTCATGCAGGTTACTTCGAGGAGCGAGTTTCAACGCGGACAGCGCCACGCCTGGCGCAAGCAGTTCACCTTCTCAGCCTTCTCTATCGCCTAGAAGTAGTCTATCATCATCTAGTCCACCACCACCCCCACCTTCATACAGTCAGGTACGTTTTATATCTTCACTATTTAGATCCTACATCACTTTATTTCAATGTAAATTATCGAGTCCCGAATCGGGTCAAAAGAAGATTTATTTCTTTTTTTTTGTCAAAGAATTTTTACCGTTTTAAATTACCGTACCGCTAAAAAAGTTCTTAACATTGTATAGACTTATGGCCTGTTTCACCACCTACTAGATAAGTGTCTGATAGCTTATTCTATTATATTTTATTTTTGTCACTTGATATAAAGTAAAAAAGTGACAAAACGTAGGTTTGGCTATCCGACACTTATCAGATGGTGGTGAAACAGGCCCTTAATGTTCTAAATAGGTATCATGACTTTTCTTCAGTGAGCATAGTTTAGTGAAATAAATTCTCACAAATAATATATTTTTCTTGCAGGTGGAAAGACAGAGGCGACAGCAAAGAGAACTAGAGGAGAAACTGGCAGAAATGAGGATAGGTGTCGCCACAGGGTTGAACGAAGTCACAGGACTTGCGACCAGTAAGTCAACTTCATAGTATTGACAGTAGAATAGGAAAGTTTTTATCTTTATAAGAGCTTTTGAATCGTCAAGTGCAAGAACAAGTATAGTGAACCTACCACCATAGAGATAGTAATAATAATTAGAGGTGCCCTAATGTCCTATAGAAAATAGTGGATCGGAAAATAACTCAAGCTTATCAAAATTTTCATAAGTGTGTAAGAGACAACATTACATTTTTGACATAATAATAAAACAGTTTGCGGCAGACTCATTACAAAAGATGGCCTCCCTAAAATGTATACATGAACACTCACACACGCACAACTTGAGACATCACAATGAACACGCGCCATTTTATGTTATGGGATTGTGCGTGTGTGAGTGTATTTTTGACACGTTTTTAAAGTAGGTATGGCTCCTCCACTACTATTCATTTCTCAATGCCTACCACTGGTTCGGAATAAAATTGACTTTGACTTTGACTTTAATATTATGTCAACGATGCTTGTCTTGTCGCCATCGCGCAATTGAGTGACAGATGGGATATGAATGTGTGAACTACTGTGAACGGTAGAGTTAGTAAGAGTTTATACATCTCTAAAATGTTGATATACTTCTAAGTGAAATGGGTTTGAACTGCCTTATTTCAAGTGACTTGTGACTTTAACGTTTAATTGTCTTGGATATTTCAAAAAATGGCTGAATTAACGTGAGATTGGTTTTTAGAAATTGAGGGTAGGTACTCAATAGTTTTTCTCGTAATACTTGTATACCGTAACTCCAAGATCTGTGGATGCTAAAGCAGAATATTTTGTAATAATTAATTGTCATTTCAGTCCCCGTACAACTGCAAGGGCCCGGTCGGCCATGCGAGCCGCTCTCACCCATATCGGAAACGCCACCCCCGCCGCTCTCGCCGAGAACTCCCTCGTCTAGTGGTAAGAGATATTCTATTATCTGTAAACTTTCTCAAAAAAAAAAAAAAAACTTTGCCTAAACTTACTGCGGGAGATGTATGAAGACGGCGGTAACCAATGCGGATTATGACGTGATATGACGTGACATGACAGCGAACCAATCACGGACGCTGCGCCCGTCACGCCCCGCAAAATAGACCCAATAAATGACTTCTTCAAGGTCACGATTTTAGAACTATGTCGATAACTATACTTTAGATTACTAAAGTAAGCCTGCAAAATTGTGACTAGGTGCTAAAAGTTTTGGTGTTTCCGTAGGTACAAACACTAGATCGGTTTCGGCAGCGGTCAGCGATGAGTCGGTGGCGGGCGATTCCGGCGTGTTCGAAGCCGCGCAAGGCGGGGATGCTTCCAACGCTGGTAAATATAGACTAATATAAATGTCCGAAAGTAACTCTGTCTGTATGTCTGTCCGTCTGTCTGTTACGCTTTTACGGCTAAACCGCTGGACCGATTTTGAAGAAATTTAGAAAAGAACAGAGATAGATTAGACCTTGGAGATGGACATAGGCTATTTTTTATCCCGGAAAATCATAGAGTTCTTCTTCTTCCCTAAACTTCTTAGAGTGCCTTAGGCCTCCCATCTTATCCCACTCTGCCGACATCATCTTCTCGGCATATGTTGAAAGCGCCATGCCTACCACACAGGGTGCTAGCGCCACTCATGGTTCAGGACCAATATATCGATTTTAATACTGAACCTTTCCAAGCTGGCTCATCAGCTATCTCATTTCCCTGTATACCAACGTGACCTGGTACCCATATCAGCTTAATTGTATTTGATTTTGCCAGACAGTTTAGACCTCCCAATGGTCTACTAGTATGGTCACTCTAATGGTCAACTAACTACCCTATTGTTGTGGTTTATATTTATGTGTGAATTATAATAAAGTGTTGGTTGTTGCAGTGAACAGTGCCCAAATTGAGATCAAATTGCGTTACTGTTCCGACGAGAGCGCGCTGGAGATCGGCATCCTGAGGGCGCGCAACCTGCACGCGTTGTACATCGATATGGGGACTGAAGTGTAAGTCTATATTATCCTAGAGTGCGACAAGGATCCTTTGGCTTGTGGCCAAAATCGAAACTAATGCCTCCATCTTGCAGGTAAGGGTTGCCATGCCTAAGAATCCTACTAAGTTGTGCTACAACTATGCCCCCCTGCTAATGTCATTCGTGTGCCAAAAGATCCTTGTCGCACTGTATGTATATTGTATACATTACTGTTTCACCCTATTTCGTGCGTAAACTGTTTTACCCTGTTTTATAGGTACACTGTAACCTGTGATTGGTCTTTGATGACTAAGTTTAGTTTTGGAAGCCATATAAAGAGTACATTCCAGACGCTTAAATCTACTGTTTAAGTTAGAAACTCATGAAAGATTATTTTTTGTTTTATTCATCTACAGGTTAGCCTATGACTGATGATGAAATAAATGATGATTTCTGTAAGAATGGCTCATAGTGTAGTTCATCTATGTTAATGACCTTTAATCTTTGATCATATCAATCGAAGCCTTTAATATCTTGATTGATTGAAATATTTTTTTTAATATCTTTAGTTATAAAATTATGGTGTGCGTGTGTTCGTTATTAATCTTCTAAATGGCTTGACCGATTTTAAAGATTTTTTTTTAACTTATGGGGTCACCTGGATAGTTCTTAGCTACAGTTGGACCCGGTAGTTGGCACTGTTGTAGATATCTTTTTGTACAGCCTAGTATTTTATACCAAATCTTGTTTACTATCTTTCAGGGCGGTCCGCGGCGCGCTGGTGGTGGGCGGCGGTGGCGGTGTCGCCTTCAGCACCACTGCGCTGGCGTGGCGCGGCGCCACTCTGCTCTGGAGGAAGAATCAGAGGGCCTCGCTGGGTCCGAGGGCTCTCAGAGCCGCCACCCTACAGTTGAATCTGGCTGCCGGAGCGGAATGTTTGGTGAGTGAAATTTTACATCCTTTTATCTATCTGTGGTGAGTTCCACAGCTTGTGGAATTCACCACAGCTCCTGTGGAAAAATCCACACGTCGCGATATTCTCGTAAAAGTCCTTACAGCTCTTGTGGGAACTTCCACACGCTGCAGTCTTGCGCCCCTTGTATCCAGCGTCTCCCTGCGATTTGTCTGTTGTTGTTCGTTCACCTAGGAGGGGGTCTGCCATCAATGGAGCTTTTCGGTGCGAGGTTGCCATTCCAGCACCTAGGTACCGTAAGGTTTGTCGGTTCTTATGACTGTGCCATGGAACGTCTATTGGTTCTTCAAACTGTCCTGTCAACGGCCGCTTTCAGTCATCGGATTACGAGAGTGAGCGAATAGATAGTGTACCCGTGTTTGCGCACATATTTGTGTGTTACAATATGGCCTTATATAAGTTTTTGTTGAATTCAGCTGTCCTATAGCCGAAATTCATTATCGTCTTCAGGGAACATTGTTATGATGACTAGGTACTAGCCAAATTCGAGTATTCGGCTTAAAAAGAGTGCCATGTGAATAGAACTGGGCGAGAGCGATTTTAATCTGACGATCGTAATAATCTTCCATAATCATAATTCCGTTTTCCGATTTATCTTACGGATTTTTTTACAAGTATACAGGAAAACATCAATGTGATGACAACTAGCCAAATTCGAGTATTCGGCCCAAAGCCTCGAGTGCCATGTGAACATAAAACCAGGCGAGAGCGATTATATTCTGACGACCATTACAATCTTCCATACTCATATTTCCGCTTTCCGATTTATCTTACGGATTTTTTTACGGATTCCTTCTCAGGGTTGCACGCAAGTCAGCCTGGCGGATTTCGACCCGGAGAACGTATCCCAGAAGTGGTACAACGTGCTCAGCTTCCGCAGTATGAGGAGGGATGAGAGTTCCGACGAGTCCACCGTTATATCTTCGCAGACGTCCACTCTCACTAGGAATAGAGGTAAATCACTACATAATATAAAAGTTACCCGCCGCGTCTGTCTGTTTGTTCGCAATAAACTCAAAAACTACTGAACGGATTTTTGTGCGGTTTTCACAAATAGAGTGATTCATGAGGAAGGTTTACGTGTATAATTTGTTAAGGTTTTGTGTAAATCGGTTGAAATGACGACAATTATTGAAAATATTTAAAAAAGTTAAAAGCTGCCGCATGGCAGCTTTCATCAAAAACGCTGCCTAATCCTTTTGAGATATAACAAAAGTATAAATTAAAAATTTAAAAAACCCCTGACATTCGCCATTTTGTGGCGACAGCCACTTGGATTTGCATAATCCTATTCTACTAGTCAAGTAGATACCTTTCATTTGATACCCATATTAAGGGAGTTGTGAAAAATTATGTAAGCCGCCATTTTGTAGCGGCGGCCATCTTGGATCGATTTTCATCAAACATAGCTAACAACACTCGACTAATTCACTTGTCAAACAAAAAAAAACCGCATTGAAATCGGTTCAGCCGTTTGAGCGCTACAGGGGAACAGACATACACACACACAAACACACACACAGACACGTCAAACTTATAACACCTCGTCGTTTTGCGTCGGGGGTTAAAAACAATGTATGGTTGGATAGTAGCGGGTAATTACCGTGCGAAGCCGGGGCGAGTTGCTAATTGTGTAAAAATAACAAGTAATTTACAATATAATTATATGTAAAAAATTCTAAAAATAAAATAGCAAGTAAGTAACTTACGAAAAAATTGCTACCAGGTCCTGAGAGTATGACGGGGGCTGAGTGCAACGTGGACTGCGGAGACAATTCAGCTTCCGAAGATGAGGAGTCCAGAGAGCCACTTAATCAGGTAATTAATATAATATTAAGTAATTTTTGAAGTGAAAACTTCTGTAGTTGCGCTCTTTATTTTGTGGGTATTGAATGAGACTGAGCCGTCACGCTCGGCTATGTAACGCTCGTTCGGGTAAAGTCGGCTCGAGTCGACTGAGGGAAATGTTAGGGTGTTGATGTAAAGAGATTTAAATTTTGTTTGAATTAATTTTAACGTAAAACGATGCACGATCTCGAGTGTAGAAGAAAGAAAAATTAGATGAATCTTATAAATCTTATAAATTGATAAACGCCGGCCGCACGCACGAAAAAGCATGACTCGTTGTCACCTACCGCGTGCAAGCTAGAGCGCGGAACAAGCGATAGAGAGGCAATGTTTTCTACGACATTGTGGCTAATTCTGTTGTACACAATCTCTAAACCTAAACTAAATTGACAAGTTTAAAAATAGTGCTATCCTTTTCCGCAGGAAGCACTGTGAAAGAGATAGGAATATATTTAGGCCTGTCATTTTAGTTTAAGAGATTGTGTACAACAGAAATGGCCACATTATCTCGTTTATGTCCGTTAACCGACTTTATAGACAGCCAAGTTTTTTTGGTAACTTTTCTAACATCGAACTGTTTTATTTTGTCACAGATTGTGGAAGAGGACTCTTTCGAAGACTACATTCCCGAGGAGGACATACCTCTAGAAGACGAGTACTTACTCCCCCCCACCGCTGAGAAGGAGACCAACACCGAGTGCAACTTCTGCCCAGAAGGGAGGCAGCTGCATAGAAGGTATCTTCACTAACATAATATAAGATAAATTCTTGGTTGTAGGCCAAAAAAATGAAAACTAGTGACAACAAATTTAAACGATTAAATTTTATATATAAGTGTGATTGGACCATATAAAGCCAAATAAATTTTTACTTACTCAAATGTATGGAGGATCGAAGATTTTTTTTTTCCAAAACAGATTTCTTAACTCAGGATAAATGATGTCATTGCAACTGATCTGTGAAATGTTCATCTGTAAATTATTTCGTTTCATTGTGCCTTCAAAATGTACAATTTGGCTTTGCTTCAAAACTTTTGAAGTGTTGTAATCATCGTGAAACATCACATAAAGCTAAAGTGTCTAACAATACCTGTACAGTTCTATCTATAGGTTCTTGTTTTCTTTATATTATGTGAAACACAGATTTTTAAGAGGACTGCTTGGCATATACCTCCTCTCTCATATAGGAGAGAGGGATTTAGAGCTTAGACCCGCCACGCTGCTCTGATGCGGGTTGGCGGGCTAGGTCTTCAGCGAAACCAAAATTTTTTCTCCAGATACTTAATGAGGCGAGAAGCCGACGGCCAGCCTTACGAGGACACGGCCATAGCGAAATAGACACATACCGTCCAATATACATATCTGTACATATTGTAATGTAGGTATGTGTATACACGTGATATAGTATGTGCTATGTATGTACATTCACCGGACTGTTGTGTGTTGTCTGTTAGCTTCGCGAAACGTGTGTGCACATTTACTAATACATCATTTGGATTCTACATAAATATAACGCCATTTAAACGGGTTAACTTTTAAGCGTGGACCGACAAAATTTTAACCGTAAACCGATTTTTTTTTTAGTAACTGAAGTCACAATTTTAACAGTATCTACTTCGTATAGCAAAAAGCAGATCTTGGTTTAAAATCGGGAACATAAAATTTTTTAAAATTTCCGAATTCAATTGAATTTTTTATTCTGATTGAAATCAATATAAAATACTATATAAAATTGAAATGTGAATATTTTATTGCTGCATACCGAATATACTCATATACTGAAGCATAGTAACTAAGAACGCCCAGAACGCTTTGACATTTGTTGTATGGACAAAATGACAAAAATCAGATTTTTAATAAAAAGCTATATAGGTGGAATCTAGAATTCAGTTTATAAAATCTCAACGATCAAATGTGTGGAAATAATGATTTCGATCTTTTGAGATGCATGAAGCAAGCGAGTGTTGCATGGCATGACATTACACATTGTTAATGTGTATGTATTTTTTTGAATCAACAATAACCACTAAACTACCGCATGATTAGGTATATTACTCGATGTTTTAGGCCTAAAATCACAAATTATTCAGGAAGCGTAAACTTTGAATTTGTAAAAAAATTTAAGATATGAAACTTTTAAAAAAATTTCCTGAAAATAAAGTTAAAAAATTTATATTCCAAAATAAAATTTTCTTCCTTATAAGAGGTTACTGTATGCTATATTGTGGACAAGGATATAGATAGAAATTCCTTTATAAAGCATTGTGGATTCGTTTAGTTGTTTTTAATCTATTTAGGTATTTTGTTAGGGTGTTTATCCATATTCGTCTAGTTATATATATGCTAATTTTGTGTATAATTTGTTCATAGGAAAAGTCAACAAGTTAGCTCAAACCCCGAAGAGTCGCTAGCGACTATAAAACGATCTCAGACGTTCTCGCCGCAACCTCAGGGCATCGGCAAAGGGCAATACATTTGCAGGTAAATATTTTTTTTTAATCGGTAATTTAAGTTTTTTTTTCCAATTTATTTTTTCAAGTCTTATCATGATATAATAAATATATAACACACTGGCATACGGCACGGCCGCGGAACTTGCCGGACGCGCTGCCGCTCGTCTAGATGAATATATTCTTCGAAATAATTTCATTTATGACCTATTACAGCTTAAGGTGCATGTGCTGACAGTGACTTTCATACATTTTTCTTTTTGATTATTCTTGAAATGTATACATTTTTCTTTAAATTTAATTTGTTTTATAATTTCTTTATGGGTTTCTATGCGCGGAATTTTCATGTCAAGCAAATATTTACATTATATACATTATAAAAACGGCATTCAAAAAGTGGCAAATTTACGCATGTGTGAGTATGTTTTTTAGCGCCATCTATCATTATAGTTTAAAAGTACTTCACAATTATAGAGTATGAGGTTCATATCTAAGCACGAGGATACAGAGTTGCCATTTTCACGGAACGGTGACTCTCCTAATATATTAAAATTTTGTCATGGCAACCCATCGCCAAAACTATCAAACGAGAATGAACTTTCCACTTCTTTTCGAAATCGTTAGAAGAAAAATCGTAAGTATACGGTATACCTACTACTAAGTAGGTATAGGTACTAGTTACTACCAAACAAAATAATACCTATTCGTCTCTGAGCTTCGTGCGAGAGCGAACTCGTGCGGGTTCGTGCTAGCTCCGTCCCTTTCTGTCCGCTCACTGATACCTACCTAAAATATGCTATTGCGACGCGTCTTGCGGTTACATTCAGAGGCGATTATTTATTTGGCGATACCTACCTATTATACCTACCCATTATGGGTCTAATCAATACAAACTAACGTAAAATTATTAGGTTTTTGTTAGATAGGTTGTTACCTACATCAACTTGAATTTATTTGTAATTATATAGTTACCTACCTATAAGTATAACATGAAATGTCCAGTCATCATGTTTCTTTTTATAATTTACCTACCTATTGTCCTTTTCCGCGGCTTTACCGTTTTTAAAAATCCTATACCTATATCTATACTAATAAATAAAATTGAAGTGTCTGTCTGTAATTTCGAAATAACTACCTCATAATAAGCTCATATGGTTATTTAAACGGTACCATAACCGAATCACACATTTTTAAAATTTTTGTCTGTCTGTCTGTCTGTCTATCTGTTTGAACGGGCTAATCTTCGGAACGGCTGAACCGATTTTGACGGGAATTTCACATACAAGTAGAGAATTATCCAGGTAGTAACATAGGCTTCTTTTTAACTGACTTTCACAAAAGGAGGAGTTGTGTTTTTCTACATATGTACACCGATATCTCCGAGATTTCTGAACCGATTTGCGTAATTTTTTTTTTAATCGATAAAGAAACATTGCGACACTGCCCTACAAAAAAATTAGATTCCAACTTCTCAATCCTGATGCTGTAGGGGACCTGATCCCCAAACCTAATGGGATTTAGGAACTGTCGGTTATTTAAATTGATATTGGGGGTACCAATTAAAGACTATCGTTGAATGAACTTGAGTAGGTACATATCCAACTCCTCAACCCTGATGCTGTAAGGAATTGCATTCCGAAATCGTAAGGATCCCACGGAATTTTTCCGTTTTGGGGACGGGTTACTACAGATAAGCTACTTTTTGTTCTGGAAAATCAAAAGTTCCCACGGGATTTTTAAAAACCTAAATCCACACGGGCGAAGCCGTGGGCATCATCTACTTAGTGCCTAATTATAATGAAAATTAACCTTCAGTCTTCTACTTATACCTACCTAGTAGGTACCTATCTACCGTGAGGAGCGTCGTCGCTCCGTTGCAACGTGCAGGACAAACAAACAAACACACTTTCTCATTTACAACGTTAGTTTTACTTTGCGCAAAAACCGAAACACGTGTCAAATATTTTTACATTTGGAATAGGTAGTTACAAAATACAAATACTAAATTCGAAAACATAATTGTAAACTTACAAAGTTGTGTTGCGTCATTGTTCTCAAAAAAAAAAAATAATGGTCACCCCAACTCGCAAGCCATCGTCACCTCGACTCGCGAGTTGAATGACCGCGCGCTGTATGCCGATCGTCAGCTGATGCGCGTTTCAACCACTGTGCCTAAGCTTTTTTGGACAAAATTATAACACAATATTCTAGTTAGACAGTTGAAGTTTTCACAGATGATGTAGGTACCTATTTCTGTTGCCGCTGTAACAACAAAAACCATAATAAATTTTCAAGGGTCTGCCATACAAAAAACGTGATTTTTTTGCCGTTTGTATAGAAAATGGTACGGAACCCTTCGTGCGCGAATCCGACTCGCACTTAGCCGGTTTTATTTGAAGCAGGTAGATAGATAGTTAGGTACTTACTTACCTACCTAGTACCTACCTATTGTTTCATTTATAGGTACATATTTTTATCGAAGTTTATAGGTAGGTACCTAATAATTTAATTTATTTACTAATAGGTACCTAGGTAGGTACCTACCTACTTTTTGTGCATTTTGTGATAAAAACAGTCCATCCCCTCGCAGCCGGTTGGCGAGCTAAAAAGAAAGATCGTGCTGGTTGAAGAAAGTAGGAGTCTGTTTTAGAATAAGTACCTACCCAAGTGATGTTAGACAAGATCAAGAAACAAAGTTTTTATCACCGCGCCGCGCCACTCGGTACCTAATAATTTGCAAATCAAAGACGCCGCCGCGCCGCCCGCGCGGCCGCCTATAATAAAACCTACCTAGTAGCACAGCTAGTAGGTATACTAATAGACTCGAATTAGTAGTGAAACATTATTCAAGTTAGTTACTTATTTTGGAAAAATGATTTCAAATGATTTATAAAGTCGAATAGTTTGAATGGAATTCATAGTCGCGCATCGCTTATATTATCCGAAGTGGCTGAAGCGGCCTCTATAGTCCGGGAGGTAGCGGCACTTTCCGATCATTTCTTCCTGTTTTATTTTTGACTAGCGGTCCGCCTACCCTAGCCGCCTCTTCAGCTTTATAATATTACTAGCTTTTGCCCGCGGCTTCGCCCGCGTGAATTTCGGTTTTTCACAAATCCTGAGGGAATCGTGGATTTCTGGTTCCCGTTCCCGCTTCCTTTTCCAACCTTTATACTTACTTTCAAGGTTTGTTATATTGATCTACCTATAGCTGTAGATTTGGGTTTTTTCAAAATCCCGTGGGAACTATGGATTTTTCCAGGATAAAAAGGCGAGGGCGATGCGATCGTTACTTAGTTTCCAGTTTTAGCTGCCAGAGGGCGCTGTGATCACTTCAAGTTAGGCCGCCAGAGGGCGCTGCGATCGTTTTTAGTTTCCAGTTTTGGCCGCAAGAGGGCACTGCAATTGTTTTTTTTAGTTTCCAGTTTTGGCTGCTAGAGGGTGCTGCTATTGCTTCGAGTTTCTGGCTTAGGCCACCAGAGGGCGTTGCGATAGGTTTTTTAATTTCCAGTTTTGGCTGCAAGAGGGCGCTGCAATCGTTTTTTAGTTTCCAGTTTTAGCTGCTAGAGGGCGCTGCTATTGCTCTAAGTTTCCGTCTTAGGCCACAAGAGGGCGCTGCGATCGTTTTTAGTATCTAGTTTTGGTCGCAAGAGGGCGCTGCCATCGTTTTTAGTTTCCAGTTTTGGCTGCTAGAGGGCGCTGCTATTGCTTCAAGTTTCCGCTTAGGCCGCCAGAGGGCGCTGTGATCGCTTCAAGTTAGACCGCCAGAGGGCGCTGCAATCGTTTTTAGTTCCCATTAAAACTTTCATCCCCTATTTTACCACCCTTAAAAGCAGATTTTTCAAAATAAACCGTGTTTCAGGTCTGTAACTTTAAAAACATAGGACTTTCATAAAAAATTTCATCCCCTATTTTACCACCCTTAAGGAGAGATTTTCCAGAATAACTTATAAAGGTTTTTATCATTTAAAAATTGTAATTTTATATCCTATTTTCATATCTGTAACTTCAAAAACATAACCTTCCAACCCCCATTTTACCCCCTTAGGGGAGGATTTTCGTGAAATATTTTCCAGGCTGATATCTAAGCCCTAGAATTAATCTACCTTCCAAATTTCAAGTTGATAATAGCAAAATTATAATTAAAACGTCCCATTAAAACTTTCATCCCCTATTTTACCACCCCTAAGGGAAGATTTTTCAAAATAAAATATACAGAGTTTTATTATTTAAAACTAATAATCTAAATGCCGATTTTCAGGTCTGTAACTTTAAAAACATAGGACTTTCATACAAACTTTCTACCCCCATTTTACCCCCTTAGGGGAGGATTTTAGTGATAATAAATAGCCTATAACCTGCCCCAAAAGTTTGACTACCGAATGCAAAAAGAATTTTTCAAATCCGATAGGTACTTCCAGAGATTAGCGCGTTCAAACAAACAAACAAACAAACAAACAAACTCTTCCGCTTTATTATATTATATAATATATAATATAATATAATAATAATAATAATATATAATATAATATAATATAATATATAATATTATAAGTAATAAGTATAGATTATCTGTATCATGTACCTATCTCTAATACAGACGTCTTCCGTTGTACCATGGAGGAGGGTTGCGATTCCAACAGATTCCATTCAGAAAATTCATAAAAAAATCCCCTAGCTTCTGGCATGAAACTTGCTCAACTCGTTAATTTAAACTATTAAAATATGTAAAAAATATAGTCTTCCAGCTGAAATACCTACATAGTTGAGGAACAACTATGTACCTAGGTGGACCATCCATCAATATTTTTTTCAGTACATTTGAACATTTTTCGTCATAATGGATACTTTAAAACTTCGTGTAATTATGGAATATGAGTTCCGTCGTGGCACCAACGCGACACAAACGGCACGTGACATCAAAACCGTTTACGGAGAGAACTGTTATACAAACGAACGCACAACCCGTTATTGGTGTTCCCGTTTCCGTTCTGAAAATTTTGACTTACATGATTGCATTGGATCTTTATTACAAATTGCCCGGATACACTTTTACTGAATTAAAAAAATTCTATTCATTTCGGAAGCATTATCCCAAATTAAAACTCCGTACCGAATATTGGAAACAACATAGCCATGATATGCCGAAAGATCCGTGCTTCGGTCAGCAATTTTAGATATTCTATGTAAAGCAAAGACAAATTTATTGATTTTGTTGCACAAGTTGTCAATATTAGGACCTCAAGCACAAAATTCATCCAAAATCATACCCAAAAAACAAATCGTAGATATTCGTTCTATGTTTTCACCAGTACATGTCACCTTTAATATTTTTAAATGTCATTTTTCTGTTTCTTAATGCTTAAAATCATGTATTTAGTTTTTTAAGGTTTAAACATAAGTTATTACTTTTAAGCCATTCGTGGACGTCGTCTAGAGTTTTATTTATTTCAGAAGAGTTGTCATTATTTTTTACACATGGTAAAATAATAGAGACATCATCTGCAAACATAATGCATTTATGTTTAGTAGAATCGGGAAGGTCTGATGTAAATCAAAAATAGAAGTGGTTCAAGGACACTGCCCTGCGGCACACCAAATGAATTTATCTCTACCTCTGAACTAAATTTTGTTAGCGCATTTTTTCATTTAATTTTGATATTTCTACTAATTGCTTCCTATCTTTCAAATAACATTTTAACCAATCATAGCATAGCCCTCGTAATCCATAATGTTCGCATTTTTTCAATAATAAGTCATGTGAAACGTAGTCAACGTAGCCTTGGTCATAATGGATCATACGATTGGAATTGGAATGGATACGATTGGATTTAAATTTTTAAACGTGGGATAAAAAGAAAGCTATCTCATTCATCATATTTTTAAATCTTTCTCATTTTAAAAGCTATCTCATTCTTCATACGTACCGTGCAAAAAACAAAAGACACACAAAAATCTAAAAAAAATAAAGCTTTGGCTTCAGTATCAACTATGGATACTGAAACCAAAACTGCCCTCCAAAAATGTTTATTTCTTCAATGTACAGAATTGATTACAGTTTTATTATATACTAGCTTTTCCCCGCGGCTTCGCCCGCGTGAATTTCGGTTTTTCATTTGAATTTCGGAATCGTGGATTTCTGGTTCCCGTTCCCGCTCCCTTTTTCAACCTTTATACTTACTTTCAAGGTAGTTTGCTATAGTGATCTACCTATAGCTGTAGATTTAGGTTTTTTCAAAATCCCGTGGGAACTTTCCAGGATAAAAAGTAGCTTATGTTTTAAGTCAGGGCATTATCTATCTCCATTCAAAATTTCAGCCAAATCTGTTCAGAAGTTGCGACGTTATAGAGTAACAAACATCCAAACATCTCAGCCGCTGCAATCGCTTCAAGTTTTCGACTTGCCTAAGTCGAGGTTGCCTTGCTAGAGGGCGCTGCGATAGTTTTTTTTAATTTCTAATGATGGCTGCGAGGGCGATGCGATCATTACTTAGTTTCCAGTTTTAGCCGCCAAAGGACGCTGTGATCGCTTCGAGTTAGGCCGCCAGAGGGCGCTGCGATTGTTTTTATTTTCCAGTTTTGGCCGCAAGAGGGCGCTGCAATTGTTTTTTTAGTTTCCAGTTTTGGCTGCTAGAGGGTGCTGCTATTGCTTCAAGTTTCCGGCTTAGGCCGCCAGAGGGCGCTGTGATCGCTTCAAGTTAGGCCGCCAGAGGGCGCTGTGATCGTTTTAATTTCCAGTTTTGGTCGCAAGAGGGCGCTGTGATCATTTTAGTTTCCAGTTTTAGCCGCAAGAGGGCGCTGCAATTGTTTTTTAGTTTCCAGTTTTGACCGCCAGAGGGCGCTGCAATTGTTTTTTTAGTTTCCAGTTTTAGCTGCCAGAGCGCGCTGCGATCGTTTTTAGTTTCTAGTTTTGGCCGAATTCGCGCCGATTTCGGCGGTGGCGCGGGTCGGCGCGGCGCACACGTGTAGTAGGTAGTATAATAATAGTGCTAAGTTTTCGGAAGCGGTCTCCTTATACCCTGTATCGATAAATCGTCCTTCAAATAAAGTAGGTATTACATTCACATCAAAATATTTCGTTTCCTCTTGGTCTATATCTATATTGCGATGATAATTTCGGTTTTGCGCGTGGCTTGTAAAATAAATCACGCCGCATGTAGGGTTGCCACCCGTACTACCCTTTTTTATCTTTTTTTCTGCGATCGAAGTTTTCTATCTTCGATCACAGAAAAAAAAGTTTTTTATTATATTATCGCGAAACTGAAGTGGCAATGGGCGGGGCAAATTTTTCGAAAAACTGATGGACGTTGGAGTTCCTTGGTACTTGAATGGCGACTAGTAAATGAAGCGTAGGTAGACCCTCCACTCGATGGACAGACGATCTCAAGCGAGCAACTTAAAACGAAATCTACGAGGGTTCCAAACGCGCCCTGGTCTGACAAGAGCCCACAACAAACTATTATTATATTCGAAGTTTATTTGACAAATATGTAACTTAATTTGACTAAAATTTAACAAATGAATAAACGGGGAAAAATAACGCAAACAAGCAACTAGACGAAATAAACGAATTAAAACGGAACTGTGTATCATTTCAACCAGGGACCTGACGGGGAATCTTTCTTTGTTATTCAATCACGCAATAACTGTTGAACCGATTTGGCTGAAAGTCGTAAAACTTTTTATCCCGGAAAAATCCATGGTACCCGCGGGATTCGTAAAACAATTGTAATATTATATAATTTTCCAGAACTACTGTATTTTCACAACTTTTGAAAAATAAATATTTTTTTTTAATAAAGTTTTCATGATATGGACAATTGTCCGTTTTCAGTAGGCATATTGCAGTAGCTTATATATAAGAAAAAATTGGAAAATTTTCCAATAAAAATTGGCAACCCTAGCCGCAAGAGTATATTTTATTCAAAAAATTTTCTCGGCGCATTATTAGCTCTGTGCTATGTAGGTACCTAACATCTTAGTTCAACTAAGGTCCAACAGGCTTGACTAGGGGAAAAATCAATACATTATATTATATCGATAGATCGAGGCAATAGTTATCCTGCGACTAGGCGCGGGTGCGAGTAGCAACGTTTATCGATAGTCCAATATCGATAATCTATCTATAGACTACGAGACGAGCGCCATACCCGGCGGCGCGGCGCTTATAAAATAAATATAGGTATATCGATAAACAATCGCTTGTATATCGATAGTCCAATATCGATAATCTATCGAAAGTTTATGTATAGGCAACGCTACCCGCGCCATACCTGGCGCCTAAAAAACAAATATAGGTATATCGATAAACAATTGATTGTCTATCGATAGTCCAATATCGATAATCTATCGATAGTTTATGTATAGGCAACGCTACCTGCGCCATACCTGGCGCCTAAAAATAAATGTAGGTATATCGATAAAAATCGATTGTCTATCGATAGTCAAATATCTATAGGCCACGCTATCCGCGCCATACCCGGCGTCTAAAAATAAATGTAGGTTTATCGATAAACTATCGATAGTCCAATATCGATAATCTATCGATAGCCGCACGTCACCCCTCGACCTGTCGCGCACTATAGATTGATAGGTAGTATAGAGGTTTGACGACCTCCCTGGCGCGGGCGCACCGGTAAGTGCTGTGGTCTTATTAGAGGGAGGTCCCGGGTTCGATTCACGGCAGGGAGGAATTTTATATTTTATAATTTTCTCTAGTCTGGTTTGGTAGGAGGCTTCGGCCGCGGAGAGTTGCCACCCTACCAGCGATGCCGTGTCGCCAGCGATTAGCGTTCCTGTACGATGCCATGTAGAAACAAAAGGGTGCCATGTCTTCATGGGTTTAAAAAACACTGGCGTATACCTTCCAGGTTAGCCTGTTCATATCTTAGACTGCATCATCACTTACCACCATTTTCTACTCGTGTGATGTGAGATTGCAATCTGTAGGCTAACTTGTATCCGAATTAAATAAAAAAATACGAAGCTAGTCGAGAAACGTTTCAGTGCCATCTAGTTCAATTTTATAGTAAACAATTTGTAGTTTATATTGGAACCACTAAACTTTGATAACATTCATTATGTCAGTGTGTGCGTGAGTGTTTCGTCTTTACAATAATTGATATGAAAGCTATATATTTTTGATTGTTTGATTAAATGGCTCCGTTTTAAAGTAAACTAATGATGTGATAAAATAATAGGCATTGTATTATGTTCTGTCGTATAATATTTTTAAAAACTGTACGTAGCAACTAGGCAAAAATTATAAAAACATGTGAAACACGCTAATAGCGCCATCTAGCGGGAATCTGTCCGGAAGAGCTGCGTGTAATGGCCCTTAAATAATAAAACTCTACCGCTATAATCTACTTACCTCATAAATCACTGCATATTATAAAACAAAGCTACCGCCGCGTCTGTATATCTGTTCGCGATAAACTCAAAAACTACTGAACGGATTTTCATGCGGTTCAAGAGTCAAGCTCGCCTGGAACTTTAATCGAAAATGCTGCCTAATTCCTTTGAGACACCTATAATAAACATATTGTGCAATAGTAGCGAACCCATGCGAAACGGTGTCTGGTCACTAGTAAAGAACAAGTATAAATTAAAAATTTAAAAAACCCCCCGATATTCGCCATTTTGTGGTAGTTTGTATTTTGAATAGTGCTATTCTACTAGTCAATCCCTTTCATTTGATATCCAGATGATTTGATATGTGAAAAAATATGTAAGTAAACCACCATTTTGTAGCGGCGGCCATCTTGGACCGATTCTCATCAAACATAGCCAAGAATACTCCCGACTAATTTACCTTTCAAATAAAAAAAACGCATTCAAATCGGGTCAGCCGTTTGAGCGGTGGACATACACAGACACGTCAAACTTATAACACCCCGTCGTGTTTGCGTCGGGGGTTAATAAATGAAATAATTTAATATTTTTGTTTGTTTCAGACTAAACCGTTCGGAGTCGGACTCTTCGATGGCGCAGTACGCCAGGCGGGTCACGTTACAGCCTCCGCCTGTGGGCATACCCTTCGATAGGACTGTGCGCGAGAGGAGATCTTTGAGGTATTGTATTTTATATATCACTAGCGGACCCGGCAGACGTCGTCCTGCCCGCTATTAGCGCCACCTACCGGGTCCAATTTTTCTACTTATAAACCTCCTCTTGAATCACTCTATCTATTAAAAAAAACCGCATCAAAATCCGTTGCGTAGTTTTAAAGATTTAAGCATACATAGGGGCATAGGGATATAGGGACAAAGAAAGCGACTTTGTTTTATACTATTATATGTAGTGATACTGAGGTGTTTTGCCTTCAATAAAAACTATCCTTAGAATATGTAATTATAATTACCTATTCTAAGTATGAACCATCTATGCTGAACGGTAGATTAAAGTACACCTAACAAAGAACAACTAACCTAACCAAATTTAACAATGAACAAGATGGCTTACTTATCTAAAATTGAGAAAAATATACAAACTTTGATCTTTCTTCACCCTTACCATTCAAATGTCGTGTTTGTCGAGATTTACCAATATTTGGGAATGGGGGATACCTCAATGGATTATATTGAATATCTGGTCCGTTTAACTCGGCAGATTTGTATTGAATATCTGGTCCGTTTAACTCGGCAGATTTGTATTGAATATCTGGTCCGTTTAACTCGGCAGATTTGTATTGAATATCTGATCCGTTTAACTCAGCTTTGTATTGAATATCTGGTCCGTTTAACTCAGCAGATACGTATTGAATATCTGATCCGTTTAACTCAGCTTTGTATTGAATATCTGATCCGTTTAACTCAGCAGATACGTATTGAATATCTGATCCGTTTAACTCAGCTTTGTATTGAATATCTGGTCCGTTTAACTCAACAGATATGTATTGAATATCTGATCCGTTTAAGTCAGCTTTGTATTGAATATCTGGTCCGTTTAACTCAGCAGATACGTATTGAATATCTGATCCGTTTAACTCAGCTTTGTATTGAATATCTGGTCCGTTTAACTCAACAGATATGTATTGAACATCTGATCCGTTTAACTCAGCTTTGTATTGAATATCTGGTCCGTTTAACTCAGCAGATACGTATTGAATATCTGATCCGTTTAACTCAGCGTTGTATTGAATATCTGGTCCGTTTAACTCAACAGATACGTATTGAATATCTGATCCGTTTAACTCAGCGTTGTATTGAATATCTGGTCCGTTTAACTCAACAGATATGTATTGAATATCTGATCCGTTTAACTCAGCTTTGTATTGAATATCTTGTCCGTTTAACTCAACAGATACGTATTGAATATCTGATCCGTTTAACTCAGCGTTGTATTGAATATCTGGTCCGTTTAACTCAACAGATACGTATTGAATATCTGATCCGTTTAACTCAGCGTTGTATTAACTCAACAGATATGTATTGAATATCTGATCCGTTTAACTCAGCTTTGTATTGAATATCTTGTCCGTTTAACTCAACAGATATGTATTGAATATCTGATCCGTTTAACTCAGCTTTGTATTGAATATCTGGTCCATTTAACTCAGCAGATATGTATTGAATATCTGTAGGTCTACTCTAATTCAACGAAAAACGAAATATCGGACGAAATTACGCGTATTTCCTACCACGGTTCTTTTCGTTCCGAAGTTTCGTTCGAACGAAAATGTTTGACGTTTAGATTTTCTAAACCTACTCTAATTCATTTACGTTACGAACGAAAATTAGATTTTGACAGTTTATTGTTCGGAATTTTAACCTCAAATTGACGAAACCAAAAGTGTTATCGTTTGATTTTCGTTTCTCGTTCGTTGTGTGAATTTTGTCAAAAAATTGTTTGAAATGGCTACAAGAATGCTTTTAATAGAGGCTGCTCTACGTGAAGAGCGTTTAGAGCGTAGAAGGAGACGGCGCCGCCTGCGCAACCAACTCAATATAAGCCAAATTCCCGATTTAGAGTTTGTAGGAAATTATAGACTCAGTCGGCAATTATTCGAAGAGTTGTGCCAGGAAATACTTAGTGCCTTTACTACCTCGAGCCCACAGTTAAGGTACTGTACATTTTTTTTTTTTCATTTTATTCAATAAAAATAAGCATTTCACTGTTCACAATCTTCATCATTTTCAGATCCTTACGGCCTTGAATTTTTATGCCCGAGGTGCTTACCAAGGGTCTGTGGAGCAAAACATGGACGGGCCCTTTGATTGGACGGGCCCATGGCACAACAGACTGTTTCTCGTTGTTTGAAGGAGGTCACAACTGTCCTAAATACACCCCATATTTTAAGGAAGATATCATATAATATTATAAGAATTAATGAATTACATTCTTTTCCAGATATGTGATAGTGATTGCTAATTATAACAAATGTTGATGCTTCATTTGGTGGAGCGACACACATGATGTTTATATTTGGAGAGAGTGTGAGATAAGAAGCCACATGGAGGGTCATTCATCACCTATTCAAAAGCACTTGTAAAAGTTTATTTGAATAAAAAATATTTCTATTCTATTGTATGCTAAGGAATGCAAATAAAAGCTTTTTTTTTTTACTTTTATATAATAATAAAATTTATTTTTAAATTACAATAATGTTTTATTTACTTAACTCTACCTAGAAACAAAATATTAAAAAGAAAGGCAATAATAGTAGTTAATAAATAATCTAATATAATAAAATAATCTTAATTCCTATTGTCTATCTAAATAATCCCTAATAAGGCCACAAAGGTTTAACAAGGCAGCCCTAATGCCTGCAAGCTCGGTGTTCCTGACTGTTTCTCTCTCTACACGCCCCTCTTCATATTGAATAATCTGCTTCTGCCATCGGTGCCAGCAGCAGAATGTCTCCTTCTGGGATGTGTAGGCTGTGAGGCTGTAAAACAACATTCCAATTTAAAAAGGTACTTAACAAAAATGCCTTAGATAAGACAGAATGGGTTCAGATGTATGTTATGTTATGTAAATATTACTGTGTCAAAGTAACTATACTAGAGTAATAATTGTTTTTTTTTCTTGTATTATATTAACACAGTGATAGCCCAGTGGTCCCAGATATTCTCTGCATTACACAATTATTAATAAATTTATCTTTATGCAATTTGAAGTAGTAGTTATATATTATTCAATGCTAAAATTTAATGTCTTATCTGTAGTTTGTTTGAAAGTTATTTCATGCAAATAGACTCTCAAAATAATGTACTATCATGTACTAAAATTTTTATAACAGCATTTAATGATATACTTAAAATAAAATATCACAGTAATTTCTACTTACATGGATGAGGAGTCAGGATTTCTTGTGACACCGGCGGTTGACTCGCAGGTTCCGGGAGCTCTACGTCACCCTGGATGGGTTCCACATACTCTACAACTTCCTCATGTAGGTACATCCAAACTAAGAGATTGTTTGACTGGAGATTGATGGAATAGTTTCATTAGTCTGAAAATAAAACAGATTTAATACCTAACAGACTCATGAAATATCGAAATTACTTAAATCATATTTGATGAAATTGTTTTAAAATGGACTTTAAGTACTTATAGGTACAAGAAATAAAAATACTGTTTCACAACAATTATTATTGCAAAAAATATTTGAATTTATCTAAGATTGGATTTAAAGTAATTGAGAATTCTAAGAAAGATTACCTAATAAAACACTTCATACCTTTTGCCACTGCTGAATGGTTTTTATGCAGCCGCCCATGGAATTGAGTATATTGCACAATTGTTCCCACAGCCTCTTTGCCTGCACATTTCCTTCGACACTCCTCAACCTCCCGCGGGCTAGATCCCTATGCTCGTCCAAAAAGTTGAGGAGGGTGTCGATTTGTTCGGAACTAGCGGAACCCGTATGTTTAGCCATTTTAAACTGAAAAGATGTATAAAAGAATATTAAGAAGAGGTGATAATTTTAGTGAATAAACAATAAATAAGTTACATATTTAGTTATGAATAAAGATAGGATATTTACCAAAGTTTTTAAATCCAAACTTGTACGACTTGTACGTCTTGTAACTTTCTGACGGAATGTGTATTGAGATTTCGAAGTGTAAAAAGCACTTGAAAACATGATTTATCAACACCATACTTGAGAAACAAACTCCACAAAAGTTTTTAAAGAATTTCAAACAAAAAATCATAAGTTGACAATTGACGATTAGAGTAGGTGCCTACTTTAAAATAGGTAGATAATAAGTGTGCATAATACGGATATTTTTAGTTGTCCTAAGTTACTAAGCATTTTTGGCATTAAATAGTACTCTTCAAATGAGTCGGTTATTAGACCCACACGAAATCGTTCATTCCAATCGTTCACGAAAATTGTCTATGGATCCGTACTTCGTCTGCGGATCCGAAAATAAAATAGAGTAGAGGTGCTAACGAAACTTCGTTTAAATTTCGTTCGTTTGCGAAGTTTCGTTTGAGAGAAAGAGAGTAGGCCCCCTGATCCGTTTAACTCAGCTTTGTATTGAATATCTGGTCCGTTTAACTCAACAGATATGTATTGAATATCTGATCCGTTTAACTCAGCTTTGTATTGAATATCCGGTCCGTTTAACTCAGCAGATATGTATTGAATATCTGATCCGTTTAACTCAGCTTTGTATTGAATATCTGGTCCGTTTAACTCAGCAGATATGTATTGAATATCTGATCCGTTTAACTCAGCTTTGTATTGAATATCTGGTCCATTTAACTCAGCAGATATGTATTGAATATCTGATCCGTTTAACTCAGCTTTGTATTGAATATCCGGTCCGTTTAACTCAGCAGATATGTATTGAATATCTGATCCGTTTAACTCAGCTTTGTATTGAATATCTGGTCCGTTTAACTCGGCAGATTTGTATTGTAATGTTTCAGGATCCAATAAAACACATTTTTCTAGTACTCAGGTAGGGTATTGATGCACGCAAGACAGAGCGCGTCCGCGTCCGTCTATGGCCGGTATGCCACTGCCCTCTATCGTGACCTGCATACACTACATGTATACTATAATCTGTGGTCCGTTTCAGATGGGGTCGCGGTCGTGGCGGCGCCGCTCGCCGCGCGCCCACCACGCGGTCCAAGTCTGCGCGCACGTCTCTCGACCTGTCGCTGGACCTGCGCGCGCAGCACACGCGCCTCGCCGACCTGAGACAGGAGATCTCGCATCTCACACAGCTGAAGAAGAGGTAACCACCTTATTTAGAGGTGAACAATGACCACCACCTTAGAGGTTATTGTTTCATCATGATCAACCCATTACCGGCTCACTACAGAGCACGGGTCTCCTCTCAGAGTGAGAAGGGCTTTGGCCATAGTCTACCACGCTGGCCAAGCGGATTGGCAGACTTCACACACCTTTGAGAACGTTATGGAGAACTCTCAGGCATGCAGGTTTCCTCACGATGTTTTCCTTCACCGTTAAAGCAAGTGATATTTAAATACTTAAAACGCACATAACTCCGAAAAGTTAGAGGTGCGTGCCCGGGATCGAACCCACGACCTCCGATTAGAAGTCGGTCGTCCTAACCACTAAGCTATCACAACTTTTTTTATTACAGGTTTATTAGCACAGGTTATTGTTTACCACCTGGTTTTGTTGACTTGTGACTTGACTTGTGTTGGCGTGTGAAGTCTACCAATCCGCACTTGACTAGCGTGGTGGACTACGGTCTGAACCCTTCTTACTCTGAGAGGAGATCCGTGCCTTGTAGTGGACTGGTTATGGGTTGATGATGATGATAATAATGATGATGATGATGATGATAAAGATGATGATGATGAATCTTTTTGTACCCACAGATTAGAAGAGGCCTGCGCTCGCGGCGACCCCGCAGTAGCCGCGTGGGTGGCCGAAGACGAAACCCTCCGGCGACTTATCTCGGCGCCTGCCGAATCCGGAGACAGGGTGTCCAGACTGTTCCACCGCACCTGCCGGGAGATCTACCGCCTCAGGAAGTCCAGACAAGGAGGCAGGAAACCTGACCTTGTCACCTTTAAGTGAGTATTAAAATTCTGAGTATCTTTCGAATCTAAAGCAATTAAATGTGCTCATGCTAGTATAGATGCAGATGTTGACAAAATATTTTATGGATGTAAAATGGTCAATGGTTATACAGTTTGAGTATGAATGTCTTTGGCGATTCACGTTGCTCATGAAAATCTGTGTTCTAGACGGTTTTGTTACAAATTGCGGGACATAACATAATTAACGGGACTAAGACGCAGAGCTAAATGACTGCGAAAAGGAGATAAAAGTGTTGTATCTGCGGTATCAAAATTTTTGCGATAAATATGATTTTATGAGACGTACTTTCTCCAACTTCGGAATATAGTGAAACTTTTTAAATCTTGATGTATTCCCCTCCTAAAATTAACCTAAAAGATAGCAATATTCTTAAACCTGTTTTAATTTGTGTACAATAGAATTAGCCGAAATAACAGAAAATTGTCACAACTAACAAATGCTCTTCTGTCATCAACAGAGAAAAAATGGCGTTCTTCACGCGACAAAAATCTACAGTTCCACTACCGGACGAGGAGGGGGAACTCTCCGAGGACGATTGGGAGGAACTCGAGGAGCGACGCACCCCAGACGGGCGTTCGTCCAAGACCTCCTACGAGCTCCGCAACCCTGGCGCCAGCAGCCAGGAGCCCCAGGAACCGGTGATTGTGGAGTGCAAGAACCCCTGCATTCCGGAGCCCCGCTACGAGACCATGCCCGTGAAGAAGGATGAAGAAGATGTGAAGACTGACGATGTGAGGTATGATTTTGTTGTGGACAGAGTTCTGGGTGTGCAGGTTTGAAGTGGGTGGTTTTGACTCGGCTGTACCGAATGAAGTATGTTTGACGTGATCACGTCTTATAAATCCATGAATGCCGGCACGAAAAAGCGTGACACATTGTCACGTACCGCGTGCAAGCGAGAGCGCGGAACGAGCGATAGAGAGGGCACGATCGGCCTAAGCGTTCGGCTTGTGACGCATCTATCTCTCTTTGTTTTCACGTAAAATTATGGTCCGTAAACCGACTTTACAGACAACCAATTTTTTTTAAATTTGCTATAAATTGTATAAATGTTTATTGCTAAATATTTTACAACTTTCGGGCATATTCTACTTTTTATGGATAAAAGTTACCCAAGTAAATTAAAAGTAAAAACCATTTTCTGGAACAAGATTTTATTTAAATGCTCTAAAAAAACGCCATCTTTGGGAGTCCACAATATTGGATTTAGAGCGGCTTCATTTTATTTTCCTTTTCATTTGATACCCCTAAAATGGGAGTGCATAAAAAATTACTAGTCCGCCATCTTGGGCGGTCCGCCATATTGGATTTAGAATGACGTCACTTAGATAACCATGCATTGTCATGCATTTTTTTGGTTAATTTCCATCCGTCATTAGAAATTGTTATATTTTTTTTCGCATTGATGAAATTTTTCCGATTCCTTCGTATCCTCCCTCGTTCGTATATTTATTTCGCGTATAAAAAATGAAGGCCGAGTCAAAATTATTCAATTTATTCTATTTGACCGATGTTTGGTATTTGCTTAGCTATAAGAATAATGTAGTGTCAGCAATATCATAGGAACATATCTATGGCTACAGAAGAGTGAGGTTATGTGTTTAACATACAGTATGTAAATGTGTCTTGAATGAATTACGTATTACTTATATACTTTTGACTGTAAACTATGTCATGATATTTTCAAGTACATATTCAACATTGCCTTAAAATATATATCTTCATTTTTAAATTTTTTGTTTTAAAATATTTAAAAGCGGCTGCATTGATCGAGATTTGAAACCACAGAAATTTATTTTGAAAATTTCATGGCTTAGTTCAATAATAAAATATGGATTTAAAAAAAACGGCACCATAAAAATATTATAATTTAAAAAATTCACTTATTTACTGTGATCACCATTGCCTTTGAGATTTCGGGACGAAGACTGAAATTATAATATCAATTATTGTATCAATTTATATATATAAAATATGTGTGAAATATACATACATAGTATTCAAACATGTACGTACGTGCAAACGGGGTGCCATATGAAAATCAGTAGCTGAAATTTGACAATTATCGATCTATATTATTGTACTTTTTTATATATATATTATTAATATTATTGTACAAAATATCGTGCCTTAAACGGTGCCTTGAAATCGGCCTACCATGTGCCATAGAGGGCAATAGTTAAGGAGCAGGTGGTAGGTAATTTTGATATATATGATTAGCTCGTCTTTGTGAGGTGATAGAATAGAGCTTGAATCTTGTGAACAGGGTAATCAAGGTGGCAAAGTTAGATGCCGCTGATTTTATTTTCAAAAATAATAATTTTAATATTTAAATTGTCACTGTTAGCGGATTATAGCAAAGTAATTTTGTTTTCATTGTATATCATGGAATTCCGAAAAGTAGCGCCTGCTTCTATTCAACATCCTATCTATTAATTATGATCAATTCAATATGTAAAAATCATTGATATCTATGTATTGGGCACAGTAAAAACATCAATGATTTTTTATGTATATATTTTTTTAAATATATTTAATTTATTAAAAATGTAGCGATAATGGTATGCCAGAATTTGATTTGGTAATAATTGTTTTTTTTTTTTTTAATTATTTTTAAAACTTTGAACCACGACGACGAGCTAATAACTTAAATATTTCTACCGCCGGCTCCCTAGTTACAAAGGGAACATAGGTGTACAAAGTAGCGTATGTGGATCGAAGAGTCACAAAAAAATGCCAAACCTTTTTTTTTATATAATAGTGGAAGATGTACATAGATACGTAAGACCCACCGGTCTAGTTCGGGTTGTATAGAATGTTGGTATCCACCGAATAAGTTCACTTGATAGGCCAAAAATAAGCTTTGTATATAGGGCACGGGTCGGGTGGTTACGTTATAGTATCGTGGGTCACATTGTAACGGATATGTGTTTTTTTTTATATTGTAAAATCTTTCCTAGTTTATAAATTTTAATATTATGACAATATCAACGACATAGTACATTTTGTTGAGCACAGTTGAATTTTTTAACGAGTGACGTATAGAAGGAAAAAAATTGGTACATTTTTTAACTCAATTTTGTTGACATAAAACTTTATATGTTATATATGATTGCCGATTATACATATATTATATTTATAACGAAGAAAATTCAAAATGGCGTAGACAATATTTCTCTCTCCTTCCCTTAATGTGTAAGCGAGAGGCAAATGTTCTCGCACCAAAAATCAAAATAATTTTATGATTCTTCAAAATTGTGATCTCAAAAGATTTTCTCTTTTGGTCAAAATGTAATTACATCAAAGTGACTACAGATTATACTATACATATTATGTAAGTAGGTATATTATTTAATTTTATTTGTGACACCAATATATTGTATGAAATTTCTTTGCTTAAATCCCGGCTCCACATGTTGGCTCAACCGTTGGCCCAATTGTAGTTCGACAAGTTAGTATTGGGCTTCAACACTCGTACCAACGTTGGGTCCAACGTGTGGAGGCGGCCTTAGAATAGAAATAAGTGTGGCTCATCTTACCTGCCAAATATATTCATTCCTAGTGACTATTTTTGATCAAATCGAATCCAAATATTGGATTATTTTGTATCTCAATCATGCTTGTATCTATACAGTGTGAAAGAGATTGGTTATTGGTTATGTTTGGCCAACTAACGTTGGAACTATTTGGACATAACTATCTGCAGTACTCAGATTAAATGAAAATGTAGACAGTGAATAAGGCTATTGGATAATTTTGCTGTTGTCACCGAACGTAGCCGTTTGTACGTCAGAACAAGCTTCATTTTAACGAACACGTTTATTAGCGCTCTGTCATCTGTGTACTGTCTATCTTTTAATTTAGTCTGAGGTGAAATATTTATTATTTTCTGTATAATTCCATATTATATTGTAAAATTATGTATGTAACTATTCGATCTGAAATTGTACTGAATGGCGTACATCTCAATATATCGAACTCGTACGTAAGAAAATGTCAATTGTAAGAATATTATAATATTACTTTTAGTTGTAATTGTAAAACTTTTGTAAATTATTATTCTCCTGTACATAATACGAGATTAAATCTGCATTCTGATTATTTTACAATTTAAAATTACTTTAGTTTACTTAATAAGTATTTTTTCAAAGCAATAGATAGCCCTGTAGTTAGTAGTTATATTGTTGCATTATTGTAAAAAAGTGTATATTTTATATAAACATTTATGTGAAGTTTATACATAGTAATACATGTAATAATTGTTAAAAAGGCGAACTTGGTTTTGCCAAAATAATTTAATGTTTTAATTCTTCCATTAAAGAAAGGGATTATTATATTTTGTAAAGATGCCAATACGACGATAGGAGATTGATATTAATAAAAAGTGAAAATAAAAATAATAAATCAATTAATACATTGTTTGATTTTTATACCCAATTCTTCAAGTTTTGACCTTTGATCAATGATGTACCTACCTACAAGAGGCGTGTTCTTATTAATTTTATCACTGAAAATAATGAGAAGTATTTTTTCGCGGACATATTTTTGTGACGGTCACCGGATATCTAGTAGGTACGCATAATGCCGGCCTCACACAGCCGGAATGATTCAGAATCTGAAATTTTCAGATTCTGAATTCCGTCTGTGTGAGGCCGGGCTCAGACACAATATTTTGTCAGATCGATCTGAAAAATTAAGAATCTGAAAAAATCAGAATGTGTGTGGGGAACAGTGAAATTGTATGCATTTCTGGGCTTTCTGAATTCAGATTCGGAATTCAGATTCTGAATTCCGGCGTTCATTCCGGCTGTGTGAAGCCGGCCTAATATTGATCGAAGGTTTTGACTGCAAAGTTAGGATAGGTACCCATAGAATTCAAAACCAAGATAATAGAAGTGCTAAAAGAGCGTGAACTTGTCGCTGTCGTCGTCGTCTGTCGTCTTGTCTGAGTCGCACAGATGACTGTTATCAGTGCGCGCTATTGTGAAAACAGATACAGCGTTGGATGCTTTAATTATATAATATCTGTCCTAGATCTTGCCTGCGAATTCGCCTGCGTGGAATGAGATTTACAATAATTCCGCGGGAACCATTTATTTCTCCGAGATAAAATGTATCCATCTAACTCTCCAGTCTGTTCTTATCCATTTAAAAAATCACGTCGATTTGTAGCACTGTTGCGGCGTGATTAAAAAGAAAAACTAACAAAAGACACTAAAATAGTTTTAGTTTTAAGTTTCCGTAAGTAATTATCACCATTCTGTTCCTAAATTGACGTTCAAAAAGTGTACGGTGTACTAATTTTGAATAAAATTTATTTTGATTTGATTTGATTTGAAGTAGTAACTACCTAATGTGTGAATAGGTAGTTAAAAATTGTTATAGAAACGCATTTTCCCGGCATTAAAGATAGAGAGAAGTTAACTAATATTTCTATCGCCCTATTTAGATTCCGTGGTGTGTGAACATACGTAAGCTCCTGTTATACGCTGTCGAAAATTCGAGTAATTTCGTTTATAATGGGGCAATAAAAATTAATGAACATACTTTGCATAGAGCGGGCGGTTCTTTTAGGTGAATTCACGAGCAGTAGTTTTCCTTAAGGCGACGTCACAAGGCGCTTTGCGTAACCGTTATACCTAAATATCTAATTAGATAAATACAGTAATTCTGTCGGATTAATGTTTTTTTTGTACATATTATGGAGTCACCTGGATGGTTCTCAGCTATAGTTGGACCCAGTGAGTGGCGCTGTTGTCAACTTCCAGATTTTTTTGTTTAAATTTTCTGACTTATTAAAGGATTGCTGTGAGATATTCTAATGTAAAAATTACAGGTACATACCACGATTAATTTGTTTTTTGTTTTTGTCGATATTTCGGTCCAGTTACATGGACCGTGGTCGCGACGAGACTGCGGTGCTGCGAGGGGGGAAGTTTCAACTGTCACGGGCAGTATCGAACTACCCGCCTTCTCACTCTTTTCGTCGAAACTACACGGGCTGTCCGGCAAAATACGCTCACAACATCACTCTTTTCTTCTTTCTTACGACGCTGTCTTGGTTTGCAAAATTCAAAAAAAACAAATTAATCGTGGTATGTACTTACCCGTAATTTTTACATTAGAATATGTCGATAAACCACGAAATGAGCCTTAAATCACTGGATTGCTGTGAGGTCTGTGGGCTCTGTGGCAGGACAAAGTCTGCCTACCGGGCCCACTTGTTTGCTTAAATATGCTATAAATCTTACCATACCTTATAATTTACCCACTGCCTACGCAAAAATAGGTACGTTTGTACGGAAGCGCACAAGCGCATCGCGCCGCGCCGCGCTGCCTATAACGCTTAAGATTTGTTCACACTACTATTATACTGTGGGTAATTCTGTTGTACACAATCTCTAAACCTAAACTAAATTGACAGGTTTAAAAATAGTGCTATCACCTTCAGCAAGGAGGACTGTGAAAGAGACAGGAATATATTTAGACCTGTCATTTTAGTTTAGATTTAGAGATTGTGTACAACAGAATCGGAGACAATTGTATGCTTAGTCCCACATTTACATAGTGGCAACGATGATCGTTTGAGTATTGACACACAATGACTACAGAGCAAAATGAACCCAAAGACTCTTATATTAAAGTCGTAATTCAATAATTCGAATATTTATTTTACAACATTTCTGCTTGGGGTGCTGGCTGTTTTCGAATACTAAATGAATTGAAACTATATCTAAGCTATTTTATGTCCATTTTACTCTGAAGTAATTGTGATTCGATCAATAGTCTACTATAAAGTTTTGGAGCGCTGCAAAGTGGGAATAAACATACTGCCGTGTTAATGGTAAAAGCGGTATCTCAGTGAAAGCAAGTTTCGAGTTAACTGAAAATTGAAGATTCATTTGTTTTACTTATGCCTAGGAAATTCACAAATTATATAAAAACTGATAAAAACCTATGTCCAAAAGTCATATGATAACAACAAAAAAAATTAACTAAGTACCAACTAACTTTCCTGTAAAACAATTGAATCAATATGCATTTTTTTTATTTTTTCAATTTATCTGAGTAACTAGGTTGTCTGCACTTATGCTTTCTCTCTTGAGGAGGACAGTTTAGTGTCCTTATCACAGGTCAGAATGTGAGTAATATTTTTCGCCGATCCTGACAGTTTTGTCTTAAGCCTACAGTGTCCTTATAACAAGCCCCTACACAACTCGTAATGCAGTGCGCGGCGCGGCTCACGCGAAGGGTCAATCTCACAATCGCTGCCGTGTAATCTGAGCGAATACCGCTCGGAACACCCCCGCGCTGCCTACAGCCTTTATACACCCCACCTTCGAAGAAAGGGTGCAAATTTTTGTATTTATTTAAAGCTTAGAAAATCCATTAAAATTATAGAAAGAAGTTTAAACTAGTTACTATACTTAGGTAGGTATATTTCGTCGTAGGCGTGTTTATGATATAGGGAAAAAGTATAACCAGCGGCACGAAACTCGAGCGCTGACCTTCAATGCGCAGAAGTCGAAAATGAGGTATCTCGGGTGGTGAAGGGGTCGCGGAGAGGGCGTGGGGATCGTTCGTAAGCACTGATTAGATCTCGCGGATCCCTCGTAAGCGCTGATTGGCTCTCCAATCGTACTGTGTCCCGCTCACTCGTATGACGCTGCGCGCACTTGAAGGTCAGCGCTTCAGTTTCGTGCCGCTGTTTATAAAGACGGAAAGCAAACGCTTACGCACGGAGGGTTAATCTTAATGCTGCTGTTTTGTTTGCTTTTCTGTATTTTAGATACTAACTCAAAACTGAAACGTCCAATATGAATATTTCGGAAAAAGACTAGGTACTTGAATTAAGTGGAGAATCTCTTCATTATTTAAAAGGAATAATAAGGAGCTTCTCCACGAAGTGGACATTTTGAATTTTTAACTGAATTTTTTAACTTTAAAGTTTGAGCAATCCACCATGCATTAGCGTATGGACTTCAACAATAAACTGGCCGTAGTTCAGTAGCAACACGCACAGGATATGCTTAAATACAACCTTAATACGGCCCAGATTATACCGAATAGCGGGCAGTTTTTAATTTTCATTCATACACGTCAAGAGAGATATTAAGAGTAGAGTGGGCGCTTGGACTTTTTCTTCATCGAAAATGTTATAAATAGATTCCTATAATAGGTATAACTTACCATAGGTAGCCTAACATAATTACTATACAATTCATTATCCAGTCAAAGAAGAAGACTTAGAGCTTATTTCACCACCTTCTCATAAGACAATTTATTTTGTGTATTTTAAAAATAGGGGTGCCAGACTAAGAAAAACTAGTACCTACTTAGTATGAGGTACCTGAAGTCGGCAAGAGATCCCGGCTTTAGAATTAGGGTCAGCCCTATTGGATAAACTTGATTTTATCTATATAAAAATTGTCTGATTGTTTGTCAAGGTTGTCAAAATTCTATAAGTAGCTAATTCTTCAAAAATTAAAAACGACGGGGTGTTATAAGTTTGACGTGTCTGTGTGTGTGTCTGTTTGTCTGTTCCCCTGTGGCGCTCAAACGTGTGGACCGATTTGAATGCGGTTTTTTTGTTTGAAAGGTGATTTAGTCGAGAGTGTTGTTAGCTATGTTTGATGAAAATCGGTCCAAGATGGCCGCCGCTACAAAATGGCGGATTATATATTTTTTCACAACTCCCTTAATATGGGTATCAAGTGAAAGGGCTTGACTAGTAGAATAGCACTATTGCAAATCCAAGATGGCCGCTGCCACAAAATGGCGAATGTCGGGGGTTTTTTAAATTTTCAATTTACACTTGTCCAACGTGTAGATATAACCGGGACGTTTCGGTTATAAGCCACTGTGCCAAGCAGGTAGTCACAAAGTAATACAGGGTAAAATAGCCAAAGGGCCTTATTGCTTAACCTAGTTTATACAATTTTCATATTGTACTGTCTATTACGAATTTAACATTAATCATCATCGTTCACGTTTTCAAGAGAACGGGCTGAAAGTAATTGAAATAATCTCGATGAAAATCTATAACTATGTAAATGGGGTGAAAAGTCTGTGGTGTATTTCAGTTTTAATGGTGGTCATATATTGCACAAATTGTTAAATACATAATTAGAATGTGAACCTATGTGAATGATAATTAATTAGGGGATCAAATAAGTACAAATTATATGTTATACCAATCAACGACATTATTTTAAAATCCCTGCTGCTTAATTAAAATTTATATATTATTATAAATATATAATAATATATTTATATTATATATAAATTTATATACTATAAAATTTATAATTATAGTTAGTATGGCGACCTCGCACCAAAGAGCCTAGAGTCTAGAGTCTAGACGGTAAGAAACTCAACAACTTTTCAGTAATACCCTAAGTACGAACCGACGCGACGCCACCTATTAAACTAAGCGACACTAAACAAAATTCTCACAAGCGGCGATGTAAAATATGCATACAATAGAAGAAATCGCCGATAAAACTCTATCACAGTGCGCTAGGTGTAATGTCTGGCATAAGAATTAGCGGCGTTCGCCGATTCTAACTAACACTAACGCGGTGTGTGCCCCTTGTAAGAGCGGAAAATTGGATGCAGATAAAAGCTAGCTTCAAAAAATTTGATCAAAAAATTCAACACACTGAAGACGAAACGAATTGCTGTATGACTATAGGTACTATATACTGTTTTTTTTTTTAATAACAAAGTTTGTTTGTACATAATATTGGGTTCTTCGTGCTCCTAAGCGCTTGACGGCTTGTCTGAGCACTGCATTCCTCTTAAATCATCATCGTCATCATCATGATCAACCCATTACCGGCTCACTACATAGCACGGGTCTCCTCTCAGAGTGAGAAGGGTTTTGGCCATAGTCTACCACGCTGGCCAAGCGGATTGGCAGACTTCACACACCTTTGAGAACGTTAAGGAGAACTCTCAGGCATGCAGGTTTCCTCACGATGTTTTCCTTCACCGTTAAAGCAAGTGATATTTAAATACTTAAAACGCACATAACTCCGAAATAGAGTTAGAGTTGCGTGCCCGGGATCGAACCCACGACCTCCGATTAGAAGTCGGTTGTCCTAACCACTAGGCTATCACAGCTTTCTTCTTAAATACTACTTACTCGTTTAATAGTGGATATCTAGGTATGGCGAAGTGGCTTATTAGCTCTTATCGAATATTAATAATAATTGGTGTTCATTCACCATTAGAGTCACTCACGTCTAGTCCAAGTACAAATGGTACTTTTTCTTTTTTGTTAAATGTATTTATAATTAAAGTTGTTTTGATTGTAAAAAGGAGCTGGTGTCGACGATTGTGTCTGATTAATATCCCAGTGTGTGAGAGTGTTTGCACAAACATTAATTGTGCACTATAACTTCTCCTGTATTGAAATTGGCTCATCATCATCAATCCATTACCGGCCCACTACAGGGCACGGGTCTCCTATCAGAGTGAGAAGAGTTTAGGCGGTACTCTACCGCGCTGGCTGAGTGCAGATTGGTGGACTTCACACGCCTTTCAGAACATTATGGAAAACTCTCAGGCATGCAGGTTTACTCACGATGTTTTCCTTCGCCATTAAAGCGAGTAGCAAGTAAGCAGTAAATATTTATTTATTTATTTATTTATTTGATACACCAACAACACATGTTAATTACAGATGTATACAGCATTATAATTATTATAGGCTCCTAAATAATAAATATTAGAATTGAAGAAACAGTTAAATTTTAACTACTTAATAGAAAGGGGTTGTTTCAAATTTATATGGAGCCTGGATCAGGTATTTGTACAGTATTTTATAATGTTCGGAGTCAAGAAATAGTAATTATTTTTTCTTTATTTCTCATGAAAAAGCCCTTTTTACGCGACGCGAAATTATTTTGCAAATAAAAACGTAACATCATGGCGTCCGTTTTGACAGTGACGTAAACATAGTTATGTTCTGTGCACATAATAACACGTCTTGATGACATTGACAGATGACATTTTACACAAAAATAAGGAATCACCAACAATCACCAACAGTCACCGCCAAGGCGTCAACACCAAGTCGATCAAAATATTTTATTTTTACAACTTAGCGGAGTTATGAGTATTCTCAAAATGTTGAATAATGAAAAATCTCTATAGTGGAAGAGGCGTCATCCCCTTTGCAGATATCCCAATCAGACTGTCAAATAACTAATTAATTCTTTTGTGGGACCTCAGGCCTCAGTTATAATTGTTTTACCTTAAATACTTTAACCTATTTGTGTGCTGTGTGTAATAAATAATAGGTACTCTGCAAAAGAAAATGACGTTGTCCATAGTGGAAGCGAATGTCGAAAGAGTAGTCAAGCGGGTGCTTGCTACTGGTTGGTTGATTGTTATACTTACTTACCAAGCCAATGTCGCAGTGACTACTATGCAACTAACGTGAAAGAGTGAATGTAATTTTATTTTGATACACCTGAGAGTTATTTATGTTCCCAATGTGTATGAAGACTGCGAACCTGTCAACGTGTTGGACTATGGCAAAACCCTTCTTATTCTGAGGCGACCTATGCCTAGTAGTGGGTAATTGTAAAAAAGGGTTGAGACAGACGAGTTATTAGTGAGTTTAATATGGTACTTGTATTGCTATGAATTAATTATTAACATTTTGAAATAGATAAAATATGCAGGTTATGTATAATACTTTATAATAAAAATAATAAATAAAACAATACTTTTACATTATTTTCTTTATTCATTCTCTTCTCTTATTAATAATATGTCATTTAAGAACGAAGCTCGTGCATGAATTATCTGTTGGTGCTGAGCCCAGCTCAAGTACCAGACTATGGTCATTGTATGTGCATCATCCCGCTATATCTCTCTTGTCCTTCACCCAACAAACATGTTTGTCGTTGGAATAGTGATACCCTACAATATGTGCATTCATTTGTACGCTGGTTAGATATTCCTGGTCTTTGCAACTGCTCTGTTTCCTTGCTTTGTTGGTGATGTACGTTTCTGTGAGCACTCGCCCAACATGCATAGCAAACACTGCTATTTAGTGGAATCTACAAAGAATAAAAGATAAGTTATATAATTTAATCTGGTAGATGGATTACATCTTGAAAATTCACCCACACTGAGAATTCCATAATCCAATGACCACTAATCAGCAAAACATGAGACGCGTGAAGAAGTAAGTTTCTCAACCTATCATCATCATTACGAGGGCCATGTATCGAAGGCTAGACGTCCAACATGCTGCAGTGCACTTCTTACCGGGCAGACATTGAGTACACATGCCCTTGCTGCACAAACAGTAATGCGACGGAAGAGCGCTCCCCACCTCATAGAGTCGGACCCTCATAGAGAAAATGTGTACTCAGATCTGGCATGTAAAGTGGTATACATGCATACACCAATACTCATGAAAAGGACAAAATAATAATCAAGAATTACCTGTCTCGGAGTGATTATTTCTGCTATTAGATCTCTCTCAAGACCTTCAGCGAAAAAATGAGGTCATCTCCTGTTTAAAGATGCTGGGCACAATTCACACACATAGGTGTTTACAGATGCAGTATGTTCACCTGACCTGTCTTGTACGAGTCGATACACATACAACCAGCAGTTGTAACAGACTAATGCATTATTTGGAATCTGAAAAATATTAATTAATTGAAAAAATAGCTCATCTAAACTCCGGTTAACTTTATTATAGCAGAAAGTCTCATTTCTAGCAGTAAACATAATGCCATTAATGTGGCTGATTCTGTTGTACACAATCTCTAAACCTAAACTAAATTGACAGGTTTAAAAATAGTACTATCCCCTTCAGCAGGGAGGATTGTGAAAGAGACAGGAATATATTTAGACCTGTCATTTTAGTTTAGATTTAGAGATTGTGTACAACAGAATTGGACACATTTATCTACTTAAAATACAGTTTACATTATAGTATCTACATAATGGGGAGTTTAATTATTATTACATTGTCAATAGGGGATCTATCATGTCATTTGTCTAGTCATTATTTATTATTATGTATTTATTTATTTTATTTACAGTTTGTATATAAACATAATATTGAGTTATTCGTGCTCATAAGCACTTGACAGCTTGTATGGGGGACTAAAATCTACTAGAATGTAGGTTCGATCCCTACTTGACTATTACTATTACTATTATTTGTCCCTGCTCCCTAGCAAAAGCTTAGGAAGAGAGGAATGGAGAATATTATTCAATATAAAACTTGGTAACAGTCAGTTTTTGCAAAAATGCTTATGTATTACATTAACAGTTTTTGTTATGTACCTACTAAGTTAGTATTACAATACAATTGTGGATAGTACTATCATAATCAGATAATCAAAATATATAATTATATATCAAATATATAATATTATATAATAATACAGGTAGTATAAATCATTTGGTTTTACAACAAACCACTAGACACTATTATAAGCTAAACCTACTATTTGAGAACATTACATGAATCTATCTTTTTGCAGTGTGATCTAAGTAGAATAATTAATATACCTGTAGTAATATAGTTACATACCTGATAAATATAGTTGCGTGAAAGCGTTGAAACACGAAGTCCAACAAAACGGTGATCCAATGTTTTGTTTGAGACAGATACGAGCCAAGTTAATGGGTGTGCAACACGAAAAGTCCAAAGGAATGCCGGGGTCTTTAGAAAAATATCCAGTATCATCAAAAGAAACAACGAAAAAACACTTTAAATACGCAGGAAAAGATACTTTAGAATAATTATATTTTATTACTTTTATAACGCGAGATATTTTAAGAAATTACAATTGACATTTGACAATTGAAATGACATTAAGATGACGTAATGTGATTACAATCATAGACAAAGAAGCAGATGGACGCACTTCAAGAGTTGCTATTCTACATTATGTAAGCAATTATTAATTTTATATCGCGACAGCTAATCACTGTAAAACTGCAAAAAAGCGTATTTTACTTTGATTTCTATGATTTTATACTATTTTTTGGAATACTGTACAAGAACCTAACCCAAGATGAAACAACCCCTTTACATTTGTGTGACAAAATTTATACATACTAACAAGGTGATGTCAAAAATTACATTACAATATATATCGTGCTGAAAACGTAAAGCTCCGAAAAGTTGTCAGATATCGAACTCGGTCTCCCCGAAAGGGAGGTCAAAGTCTTACCACTAGGCTATCATAAGATTGGCTGCCCTAAGCGTGACCGAAATTCGTTCAGGAGAACATAATTAAGTAGAATAATAATACAATTAGTATAAATTAAAAATTATTATAGGATTTGCATTCTACTAGTCAAGTCCTTTCATTTGATGCCCATATTGAGGGAGTTGTGAAAAAATATGTAATCCGCCATTTTGTGGCGGCGGCCATCTTGGACCAATTTTCATCAAACATAGCTAAGAACACTCCCGACGAATTCACCTTTCAAACAAAAAGAACCGCATTCAAATCGGTTCACCCGTTTGAACGCTACAGGGGAACAAACAGACACACACACATACACACACACAGACACGTCAAACTTATAACACCCCGTTGTTTTTGCGTCGGGGGTTAAAAATAGTAAGTATGAATAGGTACTTTCCTGCACTCTGTCACTGGAAGCACGCCCGCGGCGGCGTCGCCCGCGGTCGGTATTCAGGGCCCGTGCGCGCATGAGTTAAATGACATACCCGCGGCTGCCTGTATTGTGACACTGGGCCATTGTTGGCTATGGGGGAAACGTAAGATATTTACTACCATTATTTTCACTTTCGTTCTACGTACCTTTACAACAAATAACAATAGTCAATTCTGTTTTCAGTTTCTGTAGACAAGAAATACCTACTTAAAGGTAAGTTTAAAATTTTTTTTTTAAATTCTGATGCAGTCTAATGCCCGCCAACCAGCATTGGAGCAGCGTGGCGGGTCTAAGCTCTAAAACCCTCTGTCCTATGAGAGAGGAGGCCTGTGCCCAGCTGTGGGACGTTAAAAAGCTGTAGTGGTAGTGGTGGTTGCAGTCTAAGGTGGAAGAAAAATAATCTGGGAGAGGTATGGTAGTACTTACTAAACCCATCATAACACTTATAAGACCACAGTGCTCACCACTGCTCCAGGGAAGTCGTCACACAAGTCTCAATAAAATTGGTACTTACTTAACCGAAAGGACATCCACTACTTCTTGTGCACCTGTGATCACCCTCAACCATATTCGAGGGTTGTTACGTTCCCTCGAATATGGTTGAGCGAAGCAATGGCTGGATCATGCGTCATGCTCGTGAACGGGTGCCACCGTCGGAAATGGGGCTACTTTTGTCTGCCCTTCTTCACATGTGTAGAATTGTAAGCACCATTCCGAACCAGTGGTAGATTCATTTGTCGATTCGTAAATCGTAAGCACTTGTAAAGGTCCGAAAGTCGTTTGTGGGAATGGGCGTAATGTTCTATAACAAAATTCCACAAGCAATCTGACACTTGCCTTTACACATAGTTTAAGAACTCTGTTAAAAGTATGCTCATAAAAAAAAACTTATTATACAATTGAAGATTATATAAACGATAGAAAAGCATGGACTTAGCTCGTTCCAGCAATGCGCGAGACGGCATTTCAATCATGTACATAAATAATTGTTATATTGTTATTTTTAAAAAAGAGCAACCGCCGAGTTTCTTACAGGTTCTTCTCGAACTGCATTCCGAACCTGTGGTAGATTCAAATTGACGATTCAAAAGTACTTGTAAAAGTTTATTTGAATAAAAAACTTTTCTATTCTATTCTATTCTATTCAATGGCGCAGCAGCCACATGGCCACATTACCAATACCACGGGGAACTGGATCTGATTAGGTACCACCCAAGAACATAAAGCTTTGAGCCAAGACAGTTTAAAGCAGGTACCTACAATATCGAGGAAATACTTTTTTCTGCGCCTGTACCCGTGTCACATTCCTAACATTTCACACAAAAGAACCTACTACTGACAACGACAACGCTTGTGGGAGTATTCTTTGCCCGTGTTGTGTCCACACAAGTACTGGATTGACGCAACACAAAACTCGTACAGAAGAATCTACAATATATAGCACGCTGTGATAAAGAAGCTCACAGCGAACAGAACTAGATAGATGTCGCTACACGACCCTGAATCTCACGAAGATAAAGTATAACTCTACTATGCTTTTTCCTATGGTAAAGAGAACTTGATACTTAACCTGAATTCCTAGGAATCTCAATAATTATACCGTAGAGAATACTCTATAGAGTGTTCTCTACGGTATATGTATATGTCATATAGATAAGTTCCAAAAAATGATTGGACCAGCTGAGTCTCCGAGCATAACACCAATCTGTAGTGACGTCTTCCTATTGACAAGTTCACGCACCAGATTCCAAGGTTCGTAGATAATAGGTGTTTTGGCTAGTCCAAACCGAACATATCATCTGGTGTCTAAGGTTAATATTTTGTTATGTAACTGGATTTAAATCGGTCGAGAAGTTTTAGAGGAAGACGGTAACAAGCACAAACGAACTTTTTAATCCAGATACCGTCGTGGGTAAAAATAGTACAGTAAGGGCGATTGTCCACCGCCACCGTTACCGGGACGTCACCGAGAACGAGATTATTTCTGGTCGAGAACAAGTTGACGTGACGGGCGTGCGGTGGACACACGGCCGTAGTAAATGTATGTATCACTAAATCGGCGCCGTCATCTTTTTGTCGGTGACGCGGACGTCCCGGTGACGGTGGCGGTGGACAATCGCCCTAAGTATCGATAACTATAAGTATAAAATACGTGTATAGATTGTAAACCCCAGTCGCCAGGCTGTCGGTCAGTAATGCAGCATTTCCATAATACCAATAGTGGGTATTGCACCCCCCTCCTGCCTGCCAACCCCCCCGCCCGGACATTTCCGGCCCAAGCGGCGCGTGACGGCAGGCAGTCACGCAGACTTGTGGCGCGAGGCATAAGAGGTAGCGATTTTATAAACCTATAATAACACACGCAGTTTCAGATAGGCGCTTATCCGTCGTAGGTAGGTATTATATAGAACAAGCGAGAGGAGCTTCGACGTCCCTTGTATTATCTGAAAAGTACCTTATCATGACATACCTATTCTTAATGTGTGTCCTTGATCTATCGAGACATGATTGTGTCCACCACATACTTACCCCTTTTGTATAGACCGAGCATTGTATCATTTGTTACAATGGTGCGGTGGTAGCCAAGTTCTATCCAGATTGTCTACAAAAAGTACCTACCTACAGGCTACATTATTTTTAACAATTTTCTGAACGTTTATTACTTACTAGCTTTTGCCCGCGGCTTCGCCCGCGTGAATTTCAGTTTTTCACAAATCCTGAGGGAATCGTGGATTTCTGGTTCCCGTTCACGCTCCCTTTTCCAACCTTTATACTTACTTTCAAGGTAGTTTGCTATAGTGATCTACCTATAGCTATAGCTGTAGATTTGGGGTTTTTTAGAATCCCGCGGGAGTTGTGGATTTTCCAGGATAAAAAGTAGCCTATGTTTTAAGTTGGGGCATTATCTATTTCCATTCAAAATTTCAGCCAAATCTGTTCAGTAGTTGCGACGTTATAGAGTAACAAACATCCCAACATCCACACTTTCACATTTATAATATAAGTAGGATTGTTCAAAACTAGCTGACGCCCGCGACTCAGTTTATGTGCATTCAAGTTTGTTTTTATACCTTAGGGATCTTCCTCTTCATTTTCCGGGAATCCTATGTCCGTCTCCAGGATGTGCTACATCTGTGGCTTCGTCGAGAGAGCGATACGCGAGTGCAGAGAAATATACCTACTCTATACTTAATGACTCTCACACACGAATACCTTTAATAGTTTTCTACTTGAATTAACTTTTTCTCAAGCTCTAAATTCTTTTTTAAAATTAAAAACCAAGTGAAACTGCTTAAAAACTTGGCCTAGTCCTGTTTTTTTCTATTTAAATTTTTTCTTTACTATAACTGCTATCTTCTGTTTTCAATATTATTTGTACATTTTTACACATGTGTATAATATTGTATATTCTTCTATTTGTATATTATGCATTAAGTAGTTTATAATTTTTAATTATTTAATTTTAATTATTTAAGTATTTATTTTATTATTGTTAACACCTATAAGTTATTTAACATAAGTATAGGTACATTCTACTATACTATCAAGTCAGTATAATAATAATTGATTGCGATCATCTCAATGTATTCTACAAGTTCCTTAATACAAGCACAGCGCTGAAATTTTTAACGCGAAAAGTTTTGAAAAGAATTTTACCGTGGAAGTATTTTAACTGCTTCCGCTGAAATAACTTTGAAAAACCCGTTATACTATTACGGATTTTATTTAGGCTTCTGTTTCGTAACATAGATTTATATAAATCCTTTAATAAGGTCATATTTTGTAGGAAATCTAAGTATATCTATACTAATATAATAAAGCGGAAGAGTTTGTTTGTTTGAACGCGCTAATATCGGAATCTACTGGACCGATTTCAAAAATTCTTTGACCGTTGGATATGTACGTGATCCTTGAGTGCTATATATTATGTACCACGGGCGAAGCCGGGGCGGACCGCTAGTCTAAACATAAACATCCTAATCGAGGAATGGACGTTAAATTAATGTGTAATAAATGATAACTATATTATTATCTACCTTTCAAAATATTATCATAATGAGGGGAAGCTAATACGTTAAAAATAAAATCCCACAATAAGCTTAATTTATTCGTCAGTTAAATTAATTAAAATTAATTTTGTTGGTACGCAAACGGTTTTTACTCCAACAGTTTTTATTAACCCCCGACACAAAACGAAGGGGGTGTTATTAGTTTGACCGTTTTGTCTGCCTGTATGGATCATCGTAGCGCACAAACGGATATACCAATTTTAATGTGATTTTTTTATTTGAAAGTGGGTTTAATTTGGAGACGGTTTTTAGCTATGTTTGATGAAGATTTGTTTAGCCGTTTAAATATTATAATCAGCGCTTTTTCCAGCCGCTGGAAATTCAGAATTCTCTGTCTTAGAGTCTAAGACGAAATAATGCAAACTAACTTAAAAAAAGAAATGTTAAAAACATAATATAAGTATACCTACTTAAATCATAAAAATTACACCTACCACTCTTCTATGGGTCGAAGGAAATGGAGTATGAATAATTTCTTTGTTCTCAAAGCAGATTTTACTATTGTTTTTAGATAAGTCGGTGCGTAACATAGTGTATTGTCTTTTGAAAAAGAATCTTGGCACATAAGAACATGGCTTTGAGAAATTTGCGTCACACCTATGAAGCAGTAATGTACCTTACATATTCAGACCGTGATCGGTTTTTTTATTCATTTACAAGATTTCTTTTACACTGACATAGTTTATTATGTCGGACTGAAATTCTCTTCTAGTCTTCTAAGATGATAAAGGCAAGTCCGTTTCTAAACGATAATTTTTTTTGGTCTATATGTGTAACTAACTACAATATTATATGATATTTTGAAGTAAGTTAAGCTATTATTATAAGCATAAAATCACCACACAAACTTTTAACGTCCCAATAATGGGCACAGACCTCCTCTCATAGGTATAGGAGAGAGGGACTTAGGACTTACCCACTGTTTTCGAGGCACGGGAGTGAAACACCGCCAACTACCAACTCTGGGCTGGCACTAAGAAGTTCTTGAAAGAAAAAGGAGTAGGTATTGAGTTTTTCTGTCTTCTAATTGTATTCTAACAATTTTTGTTCCGACCGAGAATCGAACCTAGGACCTCGTGATCCGCAGTCGAACATAATAATCGCTAGATTTACGAGGCAGTTACAATTTTATTATAAACACTAGCCGACTTCGCCCGCATGAATTTCGGTTTTTCACAAATCCCGAGGGAATCGTGGATTTCCGGTTCCCGTTCCTGCTCCCTTTTCCAACATTTATACCTATTTTCAAGGAAGTTTGCTTTAGTAATCTACCTATAGCTGCAGCTGTAGATTGCTATAGCAAACGATTTTTTCAAAATCCCCGAGAACTTTGGATTTTTTTCAGGATAAAGTAGCCTATGTGTTAAGTTAGGGAATAATCTATCTACATTCTAAATTTCAGCCAAAGCAGTAGTTACGGCGTTAAAGAGTAACAAACATACACACATACACACATACATATGTACAATGTACATACACTTAAACTTTCGCCTTTATAATATTAGTGTGAATATGTGGGATGTTTTTAGACAAAACACAATAAAAATCTCATTTCTTTCACTGCGGTTTCCGCTAGTCAAGAATCAAGATTAACAACAAGCAAAGCCAAACTTTAATATTCTAATACCACTTCTTTTTGTACTATCCAACGTCTAAAGCGTCCTTTGAACCGCCTGGTACAGTAATGGTTCCAGTGAACGGAATTGTTCGCGGTGATTTGGCGAAATTATACAAAGATACGAATATGAGGAGGCATTTCAAATGCTTTCACATTTACCTACACGTGTGGGCGATGATTTTAGATTTTTCCATTTATTAATATTACTTACCTACTAATGGTGTAGGACAAAATAGAATATTTGTTGATAGAAAATTCGATATCTTTCAAAAACAAAATTTAACATTTTCTTGAAAAACTTATTGAGGTAGGTATATACATTCGCAATTTGTTACAGGAAAATGCAAAAAGTGATTTTGCATTTTCCTCTAGGCCACATTTTATACCGGAAAACAATTTCAAAAGGATTTTTCAAAAAGTCCAAAATCACGCAGACAATGTTACGGGCAATGCAACAAGGTAGTGTAGCGTCGTCGAGACTTAGGTCTCTTGTAGGGATTTCCATGCGTCGCAGACTTGCGCCGCTTGTATCCAGTTGCTCCCGTCGACTCGTTTGATTTCATCTGTCCAACTGATAGACAGTCTTCAAAGGCTGCTCTTTCAAGAGCGAGGTTGCCAATCCGGCGTTTCGGGATACCTGAGATCTAACGTCTATCTTTAAACTAGAAAGAACGTAGAGGAACTAAGAGGAGGAACTAACTTAGAGGACGTAATCCATGAAGATGAATGATGATGAATCCATTCTGAAGATGACCACTTTTGGTGGGTACAAATCCCTCGTAACTCAGATCTCCCCCCAAGGAGGTCGAGTATCTTAAGATTTCCCCCTGCGAAAAAATTACCATCCATCGCCGTGCGAGCTAAACTGCACTTTAATGCGTCGAATCAAGAGTCGCTTTTCAGTTAGTGTATCCGTCAAGTATTCTGTGCCCCTGCAGCAAGTGCAGACACGGGTCACGGGTGGATGGAGACAGCTGCGCTCGCACCTGTTATCACGCGTGCGCAACCGTGGGGTGGAACAAATGGGGATAATAGTGGACGGATGGGCTCGAAACGACCCCATGGCTCAGTAAAAAGTGACAGCTGAGCTAGAGATCAACTCTTTCATTGGAGAACGATAGGTAAAAAGGTTAACATTAGTAGTAGTATATTTAAGGGGACATTTACCTATTATTGAGAAGCGATTTTTGGCGAGTCGTAACTTTAAAAATTATACCTAAAAACATTGAATTATATCAATATAATTATGTATATTGGTTATAATATTATATGCAGAAAAGGAAAATCCTGACTCACTCGTTGAATGTCAGCTGCATAACAGTATATGACGGTCGCGTTTAACTCCAATTGGCCGACACTCCTATTGGCTAAAATGCATTTTTGGAGCAAGAATACCATGATTTCAACCAATCATCACAATGATGAGATTGTAGCAATGCTTGATGCAGTTTTTGGACAATAGACCGGCTGGCAATATTGATACATAAGAACCTACATACTTACAATAATATAATATGGAGCTCGTTTGTCGTAGAGCGGTCACGCCGAAATAACAGATGAAATCATTACATGCTCTGGCGGTCCGTCTGTCCGTCTGTCCTCACCGGACCGTGACTGCTGCGGACGCAAGGATCTATGGCGTTTTCAGATTCCTATCAGTTCTGTGTGTTTTAAACCACTATTCATTTTTCTTTCTCTATTCTAAAAATCGGAGCATTGCTATTATTACATCACATCACATTTATTCAAAACAAGCGGCCACCCGCGACTTCGTTTGCGTGGATATTGGTTTTTAAAAATCCCGTGGGAATCATTTTGTTTTTCCTAAGCTTCCTTGAGCTAATACCTTGCTAAAAACTGTTAAAAGTTCACTGGCGGATGTTTAGGTAGATCAAAATGTAAACATCCGCCAGTGAAACTCCCATCAAAATCGGTCCAGCCTTTCAGAGGATAGCCAGTAATCTTTAAAGTATTTCCTTTCTAACAAAAAAAAAGAATGAATGAAATCGGACGACCCACCCGTTAACGAATTACAGCTAAGTACACATTTTGACTTTCATCCCCTCTCCCAAGGGAACCGTGCTGAACTTCGGGATAAAAAGTATCCTATATGTTACTCCATAGTATGAACTTAAATCATACCAAGTTTCATTTCAATCCATTCAGTAGTTTTTGCGTGATGGGCGCACAAACATACAGACAAACAGATAAACAGACAAACAGACAAAAACTTCAAAAATAGCTTTTTTACGTTCTATTACTTATCCCTAACATCCCCCAGTTATTATTTTGCAAAAAATTTCGATGTACAGATACGGCAATTCTACGATTTTATTATATGTATAGATAGATTGGTACACTGTACCTACTGTACATTTTTAATGTCAGTTTTACAAGTAGATTTAGATTAGTGCACAAAGAAACTACAAGTTTGAAATAAATAATATCTAACTTAACCAGGTAATAATGATTTATTGAGACGTTAGAGTTAACACCAAGTTAACACACAGGCAAGTAATCTGTGCTAATGTGGTTTTAAACGCTCACAAGATTATACCCATGTGTATGAGGAAAATTGATAATGGCCGATGTTTATCTATGGAAAGCTGAAAGACAACTAACTTCTTTATAACTCCATTTTCACTCCGTTTGTTAAACTAGTTATGAAGTTTAGAAAAATTTCAAATTCTATTACTTACTTTATTTAAACAACTAGCTGACCCCCGCGACTTCGTTCGCGTGTTTATAGGTTTTATATAGGTCGGATCGGATCCCATAATTCTTTTATGTACCTTAACTAAATGTAGCCTAAGTTACTCCTTATAACATCACCAATCTGCCATTGAAAGTTCCGTCAAAATCGATCCAGCCATTTCGTAGATTAGCTGGAACAAATAGACAGGCCGACAAACATAAATTTAAACGTACGCCATTTTAAAATAAGCCGTACGTACAAAGATCTGGGTCCCAAGTTATTTGAACCCAATAAATGTCTGTCATTTCTGAACTAAAAATAAATATTTCAAGGTCATAGGACCTTGAAATATTTACGGGACAATACTTAAAGTACTATCTTTCTAACAAAAAAAGAATGGGTTAAATCGAACTACGCGTTAATGAATTACAGCTAAATACACGTTTTAACTTTCTTCCCCTCTCCCAAGGGAACCGTGCTGAATTTCGGGATAAAAAGTATCCTATGTCCTACCTCGGAGTATAAACTCAAATCGTACCAAGTTTCATTTGAATCCATTCAGTGGTTTCGGCGTGATGCGCGGCCAAGATACAGACAGACAGACAGACAGACAGACAGACAGACAGACAGACAGACAGAAAGACAGACAGACAGACAAAAATGAAACAAATTGCAGTTTTGGCTTCAGTATCGATTATAGAGTGCCCTCCAATAAAAATTTTCAAAATATCTTCAATGTACAGAATTGGATCTGTTACAGTTTTATTATATTATAGAAAAGCACACGATGTTAGGAAAATTCTAAAATCTATTACTTACTGTGCAAAAAACAATGAAAACATCGAGTAATAACGTAGTTTGTAAAATTTGACCAAAAAACGAAAATTTTTTAGTAGGTCATCATAAAATACGGACCCTTAATAAAGCGAGACCCGACTCGCATTTGACCGATTTTTCTGGTACCTATTCTACTAACCTATTGGGTAAAAAGAAAACGATAAACAAAAAGTAAAGTTGAAAGAGCCGTCATTATAGTAAAAATGAGTTATGGCTACATTTTCGTGAATTTTCATATAAATGACCATTAGGCTATATTATCTGAACACAAAATCGCTCGCGTGGGCTTTTATTTAGGCTTTTCAAGAAAATATTTTTATCGCGTGCCGCAAAAGAGAGCGTAATAGCCCCGGTTATTGTATTTCTTATTTGGTTTAATATGCATCGAGTTAGAAAAAGGTAAGTACCTATAATACCTACGACCACTTTTGTAAATCACATCGCTTATATTCGTTAGCGCAGAAAGGAATAAATCTAATTTTTTTGACCGAAATTATGGAATTTAAACACGTTTCTTTACTCTTCTATGAGGCACGCTTCAATTGCTATGTTGAATAGAAGCAGGCGTTCCTTTGCGGAATTCCATGATATACAATGAATATAAAATTACTTTGCTATAATCCGCTAACAGTGACAAATTTGTAGGCACAACACCACACAAATTCACCACAAAATGAACTCGACGATCGTTTCGCTCCGACACTGGAGCATCTTCAGGAGATGTTGACTTCACAACGGACGATTGCAAAGTGATCCTTTGCAATACTTTGTGTCGTGTCGTGTGTCGGAGCGAAACGATCGTCGAGTTCATTTTGTGGTGAATTTGTGTGGTGTTGTGCCTACAAATTTGTCACTGTTAGCGGATTATAGCAAAGTAATTTTATATTCATTGTATTCAATTGCTATGTCACCTGTATGCTTAGTCCCACTTTTTACATAGTGGCAACGATGATCGAAATTCGAGTATCGACACACAATGACTTCAGAGCAAAATGAACCCAAAGACTCTTATTTTAAGGTCGTAATTCAATAGTTCGAATATTTATTTTACAAAATTTCTGCTTTGGGCGCTGTCTGTTTTCGAATGTTGAATGTATTGGCAAATTCAAACCTTAACATAAGCCATTTTAGTTCCATTCAAGTCATTGTGATTCGATCAATACTATATAGTTTTGGAGCGCTGCAAAGTGAGACTAAGTAATAAGCATACTGGTGGTAAGTGAAGATTCAGTCTAAGATGGAAGCGGGCTAAACTGTAAACTTTATACTAAACCCATACCCGTGAACGGTTTCTGCGGGACATCGTATCGGAACGATAAATGGCACGTCTTTGCCGGTTAGCCACGACCGAAGACTCCCGCCAGATCAAAACAGAAACAATGTAGAAAATATAAATTCTCAAATTGTCCCTGCCGGTTATCGAACCCGGCACTTAGCACATCAGCGCGCCAGGGAGGCCAAACTTAAAAACGAATGTACAATTAAAACAATTTTAAACAATAGGGTTGAATAAGCTAGCTACAACGAGGCAGTTGTAGTAATAGAATAAAATAGACACAAAAAGATAGTTACTCGAGGGTCTTAAACAAAAAAAATTTCAGCACGCACTTTAAAGCGCATAAAGTCCGCCATTTTGATTTTTTATGAAATTTAGGTACCCAGTGACACTCGCGTTATCAAGATGAATCTAATGACTTATCATTTATTAAAATCCGTTGAGCCGTTGAGTTGTTACAAGCAGACATAGGAATGGACATACATACACACAGGTCAAACACATAATATACCCAGTCGGGTAAAAAAAAGACACGTCCGTCTGTTCTATGTTCTAATGTACATAACTACATATTTTTTTTATTGGAGAGTTTTCATCATAGCTGTATTATTTTTTTCATTATTTCTGTTATGTGTATAAAATAAAATAATACCTGCTCAATCCCAAAGCTCGACACTAGCTTTTTATAGTCCAAGTAACGATCTTTAAAACAATTTTTTATTTTATATTTTTTTATTGAATAATTTACACTCAACGCGCGCATTTTTTTTATTCATGCGAATTTCACAATCTATGATTAAGCGACAATACATCTATAATTTATGGCTGTACATTACCCATTCATCAGATTTGAACACGAGTCTATCATATTTCAATACGTTATCTTTATCTATATATTTTGCATGTACAATAATCCAAAATGGTGCACACGATTTTCAACTCTATTCTTTCAGGATTGAAGTTTAATTTTGACAGTTTTAGGGCAATATTATTCAGTTTTTCACACTCCAAAACTGGTCTTTGATTAATAGACCATCACCACTTTACAAAGTGGTTAAAAAGAGGTTTTATGCGTAATTTTGTAGTAATATTAATTAGGAACGAAATCAGAATTGATATTTAAGAAGCTTATTTAGGTCTCTACAAATTATTAGGGGCATGAATTTTAATTATATGCAGGGATCAAGTTGTGGTGTTTGCAATGCGCCTTAATTAGCGTTTTATATAACACAAAGTCTTTTGGAAATCTACCCCTTAGCAAAAAGCTGTGATTATAGAATTGTTGCATCTATGCATTTTAGCCATTATAGTGCAAGAGTGTCAGCCAATCAGAGGTGATTGCATAGGGGTTAGAACGGAAAAGCGATCTGCAAAATAATGTAGAAGATGTAATGTCCTTTATAACATGGTCGGGTGTCTCATTCACGAAAAATCTAAAAAGTCTAATCTAATTATCTATAATACAGGACAATATAAATTTAATGATAGATACTTATACCCTTCGATTAATGAGTAGGTAGATAATCAAAGCTTATACGTAATCTTTTGGACCGTGTGGTTTGGTAATTTGGTAGAGAGAAATATATTTTAAGGAAAAATCTTTGCTTTTTAGATTATTTTTACGTTAAGTCTTGTGAAAAATTCACTAACCTTAACCAACTCGTGGCATGATATCCACGTGGAAATATAATAAATCACGGCAGTCTAGAGTCTAACTAGACGAAGAAAAGATATTTACTTGTATGCATAAGAAGTGTGTATTATTATTAGTAGGTATTGTTTTCTACCAGTGACAATATTTTATGGTTTTTGATTTGCATTTAGAGCAATAAACCAATAGTAATAAAGTATAAATAATTCAAAAATAAATAATAAACGAGAAAAGGGACGTAAATGCATTCCGTAAAAGAGATAAAAATACCATCAATCTTTCTCAATCTTGTTTGTTTTTGTGGTCAAATTATGCAGGATAATAAATTTGGATAAGATGCATAAAAATAAAAGCAACACAAATAACCGACTTCAATAAGTATACCATAAAATAAAATTTGAAAATTTTCCTCGATTTCCTTAGGATCCCATTATCAGATCCTGATCTAAAGACCATGGAACTACCTGGGAAAACCCTATCAAACAAAAGCAGAATTTTCCAAATCGGTCCAGGCGTCTGTTAGTAATCGGGGAACATACTCGTACATAAAAAAAAGATTCCGACGAATTGATAACCTCCTCCTTTTTTGATGTCGGTTGAAAAGACAAGACAAATGATTAAATAATTAAAATAATCTGTCTGTGATTTCGAAATAACTGCCTCTAATTAAGCGGATAAAATATTATGATTTTATTTGAAAGATAGCAGAATTTTGTGATAAAAACCCAATATCTTTTCTTTTTTTTGTGCTCCTTAGTATAATAAATATCAGTAGTTCGGTACGATGATATTCTACGACTTTTCTATTTTAATCCGCCTCTAAAAGTTTGAGCTATTGAGGCCTTATAACGCCTCGTTAAACTGCCTCGTTGGTCTAGCGGTTAGCACGTTCAACTGTGGATCACGAGTTCCTGGGTTCGATTCCCGGGTCGGGCCAAAAAATAATTTGATTTTTCTGTCAAGAAATTTTCAATGCCAGCCCAGAGTTGGAAGTTGGCGGTATCAGGTACACCCCCGTGCCTCGGAGAGCACGTAAAGCCGTACGTCCTGCGTCGGCGGCGTACGGTTGTACGGCGTCCCATCGGACTATGAGAGTGAGGGAATAGAGAGTGCACCTGTGTATGCGCACACACTTGTGCACTATAATATCTCCCGCGTAGATGGCTAGTCTCAGCCTCGGTTGAGATTGGCTGCCGTGGCCGAAATTCAGTTGGGAAGGCATTATTATTATTATACAATTATAACAACCACTCCTTTGCGTTGCGCATTCGGTAAAAATACAGGCCTACGTGTTATATACTTACCACCTAATATCAATCGATAAAACAGTTATAAGTAACTAAAGCTTAAAATTGTATCACTGGGTTAATTATTATAATGATCATAAAAAAGCCGGCTGACTAATTCCGGTAGCCTGTTCGAGTAAAAATATTAATATTATGTTTTTATATTTATACAAATATTAAGTCCGGTTCGACTTGTTTATTTAAGGCCGCTCTCTTCACGCGCTTCTCCATACAAACGTATTACGCCTATTATTCTAATATTTGTCGCAATAGGTCTAAAGTTAAGCCAGATATCAATTTATATCTCCATTATCTATGCCATAAAATAAAAATATTAGTAAAATTATATTTATTTTTAAAGTTATGACGCTTGAAAAATCACTATTTTTGGGCAAATTTTGGGGCAACTTCGTGCGTAATTAAACTAAGTATATAAGAAACTAGAAAATTGAAAAACGACCGAAGTCTTATCATAGGTTACTTCATAATAATTACAAATGTCTTTAGTTCATGTAAAAAATTGCCAAATATTTGCTAAAATAGGCGAAATACCAAATCTAGATTTGGATCTTTTTACTTTGCCGTTTTTCACTAAAAATCATCATATCTCAAGCAAAATTTATTTATTTAATTAATTTATTATTTATTTATGTATATATTTTTAGTACTCTTCTTTACTGAAGACGTCTCGCTCTCTAAATGCAGAAATCACTGTTTTAGACTCCACTCACCAACGATTTGTCGATGCCATGGAGAGGGCTCTTAACCCGTGACTTTGAGGCGTTTCAGAAGTTTGTACTCATTTGCATAGATAAAACAAAAAAATCTTATGTTATCTATTTATGATTTATCGTCGATAAAGATTGTGATTAGCTGGGTACCAATGAGATCTTTTAATGAGAGGAGATCTAGGATAGGATATCTACAATGCACAAAATTGTATTGTAGAGTCTACATCTTCTGAGAAGGACGCCTGCTTCTATAATATAAAAGGTTTATATAATTTCGTTAGGTTAATTAATTTTAATTAGTTTATTTATATATCAGCGCTCTGTTTTGTAAGTATGTCTGCACATACATAGGGCATTACAGCTGAGCTGTACACCCATTCTGGGTGGTGTCACAGACACATAATGTTAACTTACGTTTGTATATTGTTTGTTGGTAACACCATTGGTGAATAAATATGTTTTCTTTCTTCTTTGAAAGTATATTTCGGATATCATCAAGCCTCAATAGCGCAACGGTCGTCGGGCACGGATCGGGAACCAATGGTCGACGGTTCAAACCCCACCCGTTACACTATTGTTGTACCCACTCCGAGCACAAGTTTTTAACCCCCGACGTAAAAACGACGGGGTGTTATAAGTAAAGGGGAATATTAGTCACGTTCATCGTGGCTAGTATTATTTCTAAAAAAATATATCATGGATCGGAATAAGGCATTATATTGATTATGCACCGTCATAATTTTCGCACGCTACAGTAGGTTATGAGCGGTCGTCGAAAGTTATCACAATCTTCTTTCTTACATATAATAAAATCGTAGACTTGCCATATCTGTACATTGAAGATTTTTGCAAAATAATAACTGGGGGATGTTAGGGATAAGTAATAGAACGTAAAAAAAGCTATTTTTGAAATTTTTGTCTGTTTGTCTGTTTATCTGTTTGTCTGTTTGTCTGTATGATTGTGCGCGCATCACGCAAAAACTTCTGAATGGATTGAAACGAAACTTGGTATGATTTAAGTTTATATTATGGATTAACATATAGGATGCTTTTCATCCCGAAATTCAGCATGGTTCCCTTGGGAGAGGGGATGAAATTCAAAACGTGTATTTAGCTGTAATTCAATAACGGGTGGTCCGATTTCATTCATTCTTTTTTCGTTAGAAAGGGAATACTTTAGAGATTACTGGCTAATCTCTAAAAGGCTGGACTGATTTTGATGGGACTGTCACTGGCGGATTTTTACATTTTGATCTACCTAAACATCCGCCAGTGAACTTTTAACAGTTTTAAGCATTATATGAGCTCAAAGGAGCTTAGGAAAAACAAAATGATTCCTACGGGATTTTTAAAAACCAATATATATCCACGCGAACGAAGTCGCGGGTGTCCGCTTGTGTTGATATAAAAGCATACCTAGCACCGGTAATAAAAGCTAAAATAAACTCATACAGACGCGTAGGCAGCCCGTAATGTAGTTACCATGTATACAGCCGTCTAAGCATCTGAGGTGAACGCACTGTTTGGGCCGCGTTACGTGTTAAATATACGAAACACACGCAGGTATACCACGGATGAGTCATACGGCGCGAGATTACGGAATACCATACTACTTCCACCGGCCACCTATTATTTTAACTAGCCTTTGTTCTTTTCTTTTATTCGTTGGGGGATTTATATTCCGTACAAGATTAAGGACGCTGATTAAACCGAGTGCTTGTTATGGATTTGGACGATACGTTATGAGTGCAGAGTGCTTAGTCTCAGTTTGAAGCGCTCCAAAACTAAAAGAATACTATAAGTATACTACTGATCGAATCACAAATAACTTCAGAGCAAAATGAACCCAAAGACTCTTATTTTAGGTATTTTAGGTCCATTTTACTCTGAAATCACTGTGATGCGATCAATAGTATACTGATAGTATACTATAAAGTTTTAGAGCGCTCCAAACTGAGACTAAGCACACAGGTGACGTAATAGGTGCAAGGTGTCTATTACTCCCCCTGCGCCTCATACGTCACCCACACTCCAGTCTTGTCTCGAACTATACCTTACTACCTATAGATCGACCAGAATCTCACGAAAAATAGGGATAAATTTTGTAGTAAGCAACACTAGATTAACTCGGCTGCCCTAGTGATAAACAAAGTAATCGCATTCAGAACACCTTACCTGGGATCGTTTCACGAAACGAAAAATCAAGCAACTGCATTTTAAATACAAAACAAGATAATCAACATTCAATTACTTTTGTGTTGTTTTGTTTTTGTGTTGTGCTTGTTGTTTACTTGGTTTTGCATTTATATTCCGGGTTAGTGTGTGAGTTACTTTGTTTGGGCAATTCAAATTTCAGTTAACGGTTCAAGTTATTTGAAATATTAAACTGTGGTAAAAAACTACTCGACATAAAACTTTTGTTAATGCAAAAAGTCAATTTCACAAAAAATGACAGTTACTTTGTTTATGGCTAGGGCAGCCGTAGTGTTGCTTACTACAAAATTTAATTTCCCTATTTTTCATGAGATTCTGGTCGATCTATACTTACTCATATTTTTAACTGACTTCAAAAAAGAAGGTCCTGTATTCGATTCGGAGGATGTATATGTATGTATGTGTGTATGCATGTTCGCAATTATTTCAAAAACCAATGAACCGATTTTAATGATTTTTTTTCACTATCGTATATTCTACATACTTTCAGGAAGGTTTTAGTATATAACACGTCTAGTTATCAGTCATAAATGTACCCCTATGTCACTAATATTTTTGATTAGTATACCGATTTCTCCGAGATTCCTGGACCACCGATTTCTCTGAAATTGCTGCACCGAAGTTAGGTAGGTTTATTTTTTCTAAAATACAGCTTGTTTTCAAATTTTGACTGACTGTGGGAACTCCATCTGACGTGTACCTACTTCATAACGTGTGCCTACCTGCTAGGTTATTCTGTAACTTAGTTGACAACTGAAAATATGTAGTTGCCAACGAATTAGTTTGATATACATTGCTGCTTTACTGTGGGAAATATAAAGTGTTTTCCATCGAACTATTACGCTTAGAATGGAAGTTTCTAACAAATTTCCGCTCGAAACGTAAGCTATAAACCAACCCATGTGTGCCCTGTAATTACATTTGCCGACACGCACACAAGCGCATGAGTATTGAGTACCTTGAGCACTGACGCGACGATAGCATTTAGGCTTGCTAAAAACGGCTTATCGCCGCGTCGACGACTGCCTTTCTTTACCTATTTATTCTAAGGTGTTTTCATAATTTTACACAGTAAAGCAGCAATGTATATCGAACTAATTCGTTGGCAACTATTTTCAGTTGCTAACTAAGTTACAGAATAACCCCCCTGGTGACCAGAAACTATTATAAGCTCTATAGCTACCAGAGACCAGAGGCATACAGTGCGATGTGACGAGATATCATCGTTCCAAATGTTGATATTAAATGTTTAATAGTCCTTGTTTTAACCCCCGACGCAAAAACGACGGGGTGTTATAAGTTTGACGTGTCTGTGTGTGTGTCTGTCTGTTCCCCTGTGGCGCTCAAACGGGTGGACCGATTTGAATGCGGTTTTTTTTGTTTGAAAGGTCAATTAGTCGAGCGTGTTGTTAGCTATGTTTGATGAAAATCGGCCCAAGATGGCCGCCGCTACAAAATGGCGGATTACATATTTTTTCACAACTCACATAATATGGGTATCAAATGAAAGGGCTTGACTAGTAGAATAGCACTATTGCAAATCCAAGATGGCCGCCGCCACAAAATGGCGAATTTCGGGGGTTTTTTAAATTTTTAATTTATACTTTAATGGGACGATTTCGCCGAAGATTCCGCTCATGTTTTCCTGTTAAATATTTTTGTGTCTGGCCTTAGGATACACACAAAAATTCTATTAAAAAAATAGGTTAAGTGAATCAAAGTTCTAATTATAATAAATTCCAAACAAGTTAAAAAAAAATAACTACACTAAAAATTTTTTTAATTCCCATAACTTGATAAGAAGCCTTGCATACTAAAATTATGAACGGTACAACATCCTTTTATAGACGATCTATTTACTTCTACATGGAAAATGTTCAAACCAGAATGGTGTTTGTAACTATAGGAGTAAACATCAAAGTGCTGTGTATTTATAATTGATATTTAAAGTAATTAACGGCGAAGGCTGTATAAATGTATGCAATGAAGGAAGTGCGTTTAAGACAGGAAATTAGAGTATGAGGTACGTGGGACTTTCGGATAATGATTTTAATCTGGATAAAGTGTTCATTATTAATTAGTTATTACATGTATACAACTAGCGGATGACTGTGACAGCATCTCTTTATTTTGTAAGTACATCAAGTAATTCGACGTTGGGTATCACTTTTTGCATTAAAAACTGGTGAGAATAAGAGAGACGAGAGGATCTCGTGTAACTTTTTAACCGACATCAAAAAAGGTGGTTCTGTATTCGACCCGTATGTATGTACATATGTATGTATGTTCGCGATTATTTCAAAAAGTAATGAACCGATTTTGATGATTTTTCACTATCGTAATCTACATACTTTCAGGAAGATTTTAGTATATAATACACCTAGTTATAATAAATTCTTATGTACGAAGTTACACGCATAAATGTACCCATATATGTAGTAATATTTTTGATTGGTGCACCGATTTCTCTGAGATAGCTGGGCCGAAGTCGGTTTTTTTTTTAAATAGTTTTTAAGTCAACGTTATAACCGTGCTTAAAACATCAGTGTGAACGTTAGTACATAATAATTAATTGAAGTATGAAGGCATTTAAGTATTCAGAAAATGTCGAATCATGACTTTTCCCGAATCTAAGTTTTCATACTAAGGACCAGTTTTATGACAGTAGTTTAAAGAAAGGTTAGGTAACTGTTAAGGTTAAATCTGAACACGAAACATGCAAAGTGAATTTCGTAAATCAGCATTTCCACTCCTTTTAAAAAGATCAAGGGTCTTTTGGTTATACTGACTTTTTCAATCCAAAGTGGCTTGTTTGGTTGTCTAAAACAAGCAACCAAAACGTCAATAGCAACCAGAAATCACCACAGAAACCCTCAAAAATGCACTCAAAGCCGACACCGGAGCATCCTCAGGAGATGTAGGTACACAATATACAATTACAAAGTGAAGACCTAAGTATGCTTACTTTTTTTTAATAACTACTTCAACTGTTGCTGTTTATTTTGCAACATTCTTGGTAAGTAATACTTACTTAGCGTTCGTAGTTACATTGTAGAGTTAATTGATTAGAGAGTATCTACTTGTTTGCTTGTGTTTCGACAGAGTCCTCCCGCTTTGTAAGTGAACTTAGACCACGAATGTATCATAGTCAAAACTCTGTCATTATAGAGCCATTCGGTAAAAAGTTTTGGCTTGTTTTTATTCCACTGTACTTATTTACACATTTACACAAACAACTAAAACCTTTTGTCCCCGTGTATGTCAATTAGCTTATGTTACGTTACGCCATATCGCTTATTGTAAAGTTAAACTACAAACAAGCTGTCGACACCATAGCTGCTACTATGGGTTAAGGCCCTATCACACTCGAAACTTTTTTTGCGTTTACTATATACTAAGGTCTTTAATGTGCATACAGGCTTTTAAGAGGTTAAGAGGTTTCTACTATGGATTAAGGCCCTACCATACTCGATACTTTGTAGCAGCGTTTAGAGACTTAGGATTACTATTCTAGGTCTCTATGTATGCATATAGGTAAGAGGTTCTGGTCAAGCATGATGGCTGTCTTGTCTATTGATCTATGCAGTGCCAAAAACGTGGCCAAGTGGTGGTCTTTTCGAAAAATATTTTTGTTCTGCAGTCTGCAACAACGTGTATGAATGAAAATGCAAGAGCCTAGCAGACGTTAACCGGCCAATCGCAAATAGGTACGACGCCATTTGGCGTACCTTTGCCGTATGCCAGAGCCGCTGGCTTTTCTAGTATGTGGGCTTCATACATTCAGGGGTGTTGGTACAATTCGCAAATAACGTTAAACATTAGTCATTGCACTTGCCGAACGCATTGGGTCAATCTAACTAGAGCCGTGAAAAGTGCAGCCATCGATATTTTTGTCAGATCCCGGCCAAGTTTCAGACTGAATTTTCTTTTTTTCTTGTTTTCACTGCATTGTTCCGTGATATACTTACTTCGCTGGCTTAGTGACCCAAGAAGTGAATCTGATCTTTTGTGGGGTGTAAGTGGCCCAAATTCAACCTCATCTGCGTGCGATGCGCTTTGCCAGTATGCTAACGAGGCCCTGACGCTCTCAGTCCCTTCTACGGATCGTTGTGCCTGCTACCACACAACTTAATCTAGATATGATCACCGCTTTGTGGTAGGATTCTACCCCAAATCCGCCTGGCTAGCGACCACACTTCAGCCCTAATCTGCCGCAAAGCATCCGATGCGTTCCGGCAGCGAGCTGAATAGCCAGTCCCTTCTTCAAACGCCGGCAACGCATTAATTCCTCACGTGCGGCTAATATTCATGGGCGGCGGTAATCACTTAACATCAGGTGACCCACCTGCTCGTTTGCCCGCTATTATTACAAGTATAAATTAAAAATCTTGGATTTGCAATAGTGCTATTCTACTAGTCAAGCCCTTTCATTTGATACCCATATTAAGGGAGTTGTGAAAAAATATGTAATCCGCCATTTTGTAGCGGCGGCCATCTTGGACCGATTTTCTTCAAACATAACCAACAAGACTCTCGACTAATTCACCTTTCAAACAAAAAAAAAAACCGCATTCATATCGGTCCACCCGTTTGAGCGCCACAGGGGAACAGACAGACACACACACACAGACACGTCAAACTTATAACACCCCGTCGTTTTTGCGTCGGGGGTTAATAAAAAAGAGGGCTTACAGGTCTTTGATCGCGACATCCAACCAGCGATACCTGAAGCAACCAACAGGACCTTTTCCTGTTGGATAACACTATGCTCTTCTTACAGTACTTTCCTCTCCCATCGTCTCTCTCCGTGAAATAGCTAAGTTTTGTTAAAACTTAAAAGCATCGAGTGTGTAGAGGCCCTCATTGGCTATTGTTTTTTTTACTATGACAGGTGTGTAGCTTGGCGGTGCGCTCGCGCCAGTCGCTTTTCAACTTGCGCGCGAGTCCGTCGCGCGTTCGTTTCTAAGTGGAAAAATAAGTACGTGAATCGGAAAATTGTGTCTGTGCAATAAGCAATTACACTGTGCGTCCCCGTGTCTGTGCTCTGTGCTTTATGTGTGGGATTTTTTTCTAATAGTTCTCCCGGTCGGATTATTTTCGGTGAGTGATTTTATTGTATTGTTTCCTTGGGAGTTGGGAATTAGGATTGGCGATGATAATCTCCGTTGGTTGTTTGTTTCAAGGCCAAGGCTTTTCATAAAAATCTAAGGCTGTATTATTAGTGTAATTGTTCGCGTTATAGTCAGAGGTATATGTGTGTAAGTAGGTATGTTAGTAAATAATTGCCTATTGTCGGAAATTCGTACGAGGCTTTTTGTGTGTTTGTTTGTTCTGTGAAATGTTGTTGGAAATATTGTCGTTATTCTTATTAGCATCATATTAGAAAAGGAAACTTGGGTTGAGTATATTTTTATTCATAAATGCACTCACTAATTTTATTTAGGTATACCTAGATATACTATTTTAAATAACATAGTTGTCAGCTCCTTACGACTATGTTATGATTTATTATTATTAACATTAATATATAACTTATTTCATGAAAATACTTTTGATGATTCCTTTGATGATTGAATGAGATTGAAATCTACCAAAATAATTAATATTTAGGGATTTTGAATTGTTATTAGCAACCTATTTATATGTATTTATTTGAATGTTAGAACTTTAAACCTAAAGCATAATTTATTATTTTTTGATCGAAGAGCACATAGCAAATTTTAAGATAATCCTAAGTAAAATTTTTAAGTAGAGTTTTTTTTAAAACAAGAATTAGGTACCTATATATTTTTGAAATGCGGAAAATGACGTAAAGTATTTGTCTAATTGTCGTTTTAGACACGCGCTAAATAATTGTTTAAGGCTGAACGCTCATTGGCAACTGCCTCGTTGGTCTAGTGGTTGGCGTATTCGACTGCGGATCACGAGGTCCCGGGTTTGATTCCCGGGTCGGGCAAATAATTGTTAGGTACCTATTGGGTTTTTATGTCAAGAAATTCTCTGTACCAGCCCGGAGTTGGTAGTAGCGGAGTCTCACCCCCGTGCCTCGGAGAGCACGTTAAGCTGTCCAGGTTATTATCACTATCATGTGACAATAGTCGTTAAAGCCCGCCAACCCGCATTGGAGCAGCAAGGCGGGTCTATGCTCTAAATCCCACTGTCCTATGAGAGACGAGGTCTGTGCCCAGCAGTGGGACGTAAAAAGGCTGTTGTAGTGGGTGGTGGAACGCTCATTAGCTACTATGTATTATTTTTCGCAGCTTAGGACTAAGCTCTGTGTCAAAAGCGAAGCATTTGGACATTACAAAGCTGCCTAGAAAAGCTTCACTAAACATAAGCCACGCTGTAAACTAACTTAGCTCAATTTAGCTCACATAGCTCAGTGTGCGAACACCAATGCAAACTAAATGAAGCTACTATTACAGACTATAATATTATGTAAGTTCGGACCGAAAACTAAACGATGTAGTGGCGGGCTTCCAGTCGATGTTCGGCGCGGGTATGAAAGGAGGCAGAACAAAATTCACTGCGTTTAGCTGGAATCATTAGATAGAGCTAGGCTAGCTTTATTCAATGTTCATTTAGCTCGTTTTGTTTAGTTGTGTAGTTCGCTCTGTGAACTGGAGTATGAAAAAATGCTGAACTACGTGAGCTAAGCGAAGTTAGTTTAGTTGACGATTTGGACGATATAGCTGCTAAGCTTGACGCTCAGATAGTAGGTAGCCAATGTGTGTTCAGCCTAATTGTTGTTTTAGGCATGCGGATAAACCGTCTATTATTTTATTCATTTAAAATACAATAACTTGATTGAGTGAAAGTGATGAAATACTCAACTGTCGAATCCTGTTTTTGGTTACCGGTAATTACGATTACTCCGTAATATTATAATTTTTGATGATAGATAGTGGCTGACATAAATATTTATCTGCGCTCTATGAAATAAATGCCATGAGCTTACGTGCGGCGATGTAGAGTTAAGACAAGACTATTTATAGTTAACTAAAATTTTAGGTTTTTCATAAATCCCACCTGCTTCCTTTCTTTCACTTTTAAGAGTCACTGGTATAGAGATTTCTAACAGAGATCAGCGTTTTAGTGTCCATTTTTGTCACTTTATTCCTTTTTTTTCCTTTTCCCATATATTGTAGACTGTCAACAAAAAAAGTAAGACGTAAAATATTAAACATTCGCCATTTTGTGGTGGCGGCTATCTTGGATTTGCATGGTGCTATTGTATTAGTCAAGCCCTTTCATTTGATATCTATATATTGAGGGAGTAGTGAAAAAATATGTAATCCGCCATTTTGTGGAGGCGGCCATCTTGGACCGATTTTCATCAAACATAGCTAAGAACACTCCGGACGGCCAAATCCTTTTACAAGACCTACGAAGATTCCAAACACATCATTGTTTGAGAAGAGCCTACAACAAACTCAGCCGGGTATTCTTTTATTGTCGATTTATCATCATTTCACAGTATCACTTAGACTAAGTGTTAGTAGGTACTATTGCCTATTGAGCAACACATTCTCAAGATTTTATTTCGTAGTTTTCAAGCAGTAATCTTTTTACAATTGCAATAAGATTTCACAATAATTTTGAGTTTGATAAAAACTTTGAACTTTTTTAGAGACATCTTCAATATGTCCTCTGGTAAGTAGTTTATTACAATTAAGTACAAACTGAATGTTACTTAGCAAAGTCTTGTCGCAAGTCTGAGTTGCATGATAAACAGCAGTTACAAGAACCGCCGGAGGCATAGCGACAGGTTTACTCACTATAGATCGCTAATCAGTGTCCAAAGAAAAACTTTTATCTTCTGGATTCGAACTCGCACTTCCTGTCTTCAGAGTAGGTGCGGCGCAACCATATTTGTATGAATAGCAAGCAAATATGTAGGTTAGTTAACACTGTTACATTTATACATTTACTAGCTTATGCCCGCCACTTCGTCGGCGTGTATTAAATTTTAGAAAAACGTGCGGGAACTCTGATTATCCGGGATTACAAATATCCTATGTCCCATCCTCTGTCTTTGCGACTCAGCGAATCGTATTGCCCACCCGCGCTGTTACTTCGTTTTTACTTAGTGTTTTTTCTTACTCTTTTATATTTGCCCGGCTTCTAAGGGACGTACAGTGATATTAAATCGTTAGACGTACAGTCTATAAAATCAAAAATTGGGCTATCAAATGCTAAAATAAATTTTCACATCCGACTGGTATTTAAGGAGATTATAGTGTGTTCAAACAAACAAACAAACTCTTCCGCTTTATTATATTAAATACTAGCTTCTGCCCGCGGCTTCGCCCGCGTGAATTTCGGTTTTGAACAAATCCCGAGGGAATCGTGGAGTTCCGGTTCCCGTTCCCGCTCCCTTTTCCTACCTTTATACTTAAAATATCAAGCAAGGTCGCTATAGTAAATAGTAATCTACCTATAGCTGTAGATATAGATTTCGGGTTTTTCGAAATCCCGTGGGAACTGTGCATTTTTCCAGGATAAAAAGTAGCCTATGTGTTGCCAATGCATGCTACACAGCAAAGTATTGGAATAATGGGTTATGTGAGCGTGATTTACCTAAGAACAGTCAGCGCCCTCTGTGGCGTTTTGGAGGTCTATATCTATTTTAGTTAGGTTACAGGAATACTTTTCCGGGATAAAAAGTTACTTTATGTGTTAAATCAGGGCATAAGCTATCTCCATTCAAAATTTCAGCCAAATCGGTTCAGTAGTTGCGGCGGAGAAGAGGAACAAACATACACACAAACTTAATAACTTAATAACGCCTTTATAACATTAGTGTGATTGTTATTTTCCTCGCTAGAGAGCTCCGATAGCATACGCGTCCGATCGCTGCTAAATTCAAAATGCTATATGGGGAGAACTTTACGCACCGCCCCGGCGCGGCCGGCCGGCTGGAACCGCGCGCCGCGCGTAAAGGCTATGTCCCGCAATTTTTAAATCTGTAATATCTTCGAAAATATTCATTTAAATCATATGCTGTAAAGGGCCATATAGATCTATAATAAATCAACAATGTACTTAAGGTATTTAATTAGATAAGGATTAATGCTGTATTGGTTAAAATCGCTTCTAAAATTAGCCATTATTTGTCGTAAAAAAGTAAATGACAAAAAAAGTTATTGTGGGATATCCATAAGAGATAGACATATACCATCGCGGAGTTTTCTATAGACCTTTTCAATGTGTACAATACTTAGTACATTATATTGATAAATCTCGTAGGGTTCAGCCTGCGTTTGCAATGTAAGCGGAAAAAATTTAATTATTTACGACATCACATTAGAAACCTCAAAAATAACAGTATTTCTCCACAATTTAATGGATGTTATTATACATATAAACCTTCCTCTTGAATCACTCTATCTATTAAAAAAAACCGCATCAAAATCCGTTGCGTAGTTTTAAAGATTTAAGCGTACAAAGGGATATAGGGACAGAGAAAACGACTTTGTTTTATACTATGTAGTGATATTAAATAATATTGATTTTTGTGATATTACTTTGTCTATGTTTCTGTCTAATTGTCTCTCTTAGGTATGTCGGCTAGATAACCCGTCAGGAGAATTTTCTGAAAATCCATTCTTAGTGGGGGTCGTAAGTTATAGTTCTCGTCGATTGAACCAATAGACGTTCACTTATAAATTGCTTGCGCCGCTTGTGTCCGGCTGCTAGCGACCCTCTTGTGTCCAAATTATTCCCACGGGATTTCTAATAAAACCGAAATCCACGTGAACGAACTTGCGGTATTTCTATTTACTATTCATAAGCCAAAAGAAGAAAATACAGACTGACCGCATTATACCAATTATAATGCGGTCAGTCTGTATTTTTAACCCCCGACGCAAAAACGACGGGGTGTTATAAGTTTGACGTGTCTGTGTGTGTGTGTGTGTGTCTGTCTGTTCCCCTGTGGCGCTCAAACGGGTGGACCGATTTGAATGCGGTTTTTTTTTGTTTAAAAGGTGAATTATTCGAGAGTGTTGTTAGCTATGTTTGATGAAAATCGATCCAAGATGGCCGCCGCTACAAAATGGCGGATTACATATTTTTTCACAACTCCCTTAATATGGGTATCAAATGAAAGGGCTTGACCAGTAGAATAGCATTATTGCAAATCCAAGATGGCTGCCGCTACAAAATGGCGAATGTCGGGGGTATTTTAAATTTTTAATTTATACTTGTCTTTCGAACATCAAACCTTCTCTTTGACATGGGAAAGAATATGAATACAATTTTTTATAAAAAATAATATGCTGCTATATTCTTGTATGGATTGGTGTGTTCACCCTACTATCACTGGTCATTACCAATGTAAATGTACCTAGTGCATACCACTGGAGTTTCCTAGCAGAACAATTAGTATTAGGAATATATCCCTATAAGTACCTACCTAAGTATAATTTCCTTAAGGTGGCTATTAATTATGCATTACTTCTTTGTATTGAACTAGTGTGAATTATAATAATGTAGGTATATTTCTTGATAGATTGCATGTCACTAATTTTGTGATTTGTACACCGATTTCTCTGAGATTGCTGGAACTAAGTCGGTTCAGTTTCTTCTAAAATATAGTTTATTCCCTTGCTATTAATCCTTTTTTGAGACACAAAAATGTGTATATTATAAATCTATCCTTCGCATGCATATTTTACTTAAATATATTTTCGAGGTATAATCTCAAACATGTCCTCTTATGACCTATGTTGTCCTTCAAGGAATCCGCACAACTTTAAGATGTCACGCTCCATCACACCCTATTATCTCACGAGAACAAAAAACGAGTAACAAATGTTTCTTAAGAATATCTTAATATAATTAATGAGTGCTCAACCCTAAACGATAAATCGCCAATATATTGTGTTTTTCCGTTTTGTTTTTAAATCGTGTGACATTAACTTGTTTCGACACTGACCTACTACACTGCGAAATATGTTTATCCATGTGAGTATTTTTTTTGTACCACCATAGACCCAGCGCACACGTCGCGCTACAAAACGCGAGCGTCGCGTTGAAGTACATTCAATTTTGCACTGTATGTTAATAGTTGTAAAGTTCATTATTTAGTGTTCTCAGAAAATGCGCTGCTCTTGGTGTGCGATGGGCCATGAGGGCGGTGGCACATCCCCGCCGCGGATGCACACCAGCGGAAAGATATAGATGCATACTCTAATGTCTGCGTTAGAACAACAACTGATCTTTATTTGGATTCTTTTGACGATTCGAAACGCCCCAACGAAAGTACTGGCAATTAACATTTTTGTTAATACAATGTAATATGTATAATAATTCACTTTAGTTCTGGGTACGTACATAATCTACGTACATGACCTCCATGATCTAAATCTACTAGCAATTTACGTATTTCTCACTTAGCATTTGGCGCCAAAATGGAGATATCAAATTCCTTCAGTGAATAGCCAGTCCAATTTACTTTTAGAGATTAAGGGCCTGTTCCACCACCTTCTGATAAGTATCGGAGAGCTATCTACAACTTTTGTCTTTGTCACTTGACATAAAGTAAGAAAGTGACAAAACTTACGTTTAGACTATCCAACACTTATCAGAAGGTGGTGAAACAGGCCGTAACTCTCTGTCTGTCTTACTGAACTGTTAGAATAGGTAGTCAGTCTCGCTATGCTTTCCCTTGTTAACATTCTGCTGTTAGCGTTTCGCGGTGGGGATGTGCTACCGACCTCCAAAAGCCTGGACTATCGGACTTCACTGTAAACTTTTTTTAAATGTCTACATTAATATTAGTACCTACGAGAGACTGTCTCTGGGCCATTTGAAGAAAAAAAAAACAGTTTTTGAAAAACGAATTGCATTTTTTAAAAGACAGTTTTTTTTAAGACTAATATTTTTCTTTCCGCTCTAACTTAGCTTACAGGTTGTGTTAAGAGTGTGGTACAATAATATTGAAACGGGTGGGCGTTGAACCGTCAACCCTTTGTATTTAATTCCACTGCCTGATCGTTGAGCTGCTGAGGGTTAAAGCAAAAATATGTCCCACGAAAGTTTTGCCCCTTTTGTACAAACAAACAACCAATTTGCAGATGAGAATGCATCTTTGATAGCTTTTACCTGTGGCGTGAATTTTTGGAATTTTATATCGACCGAATTTGATCGAAAAAGTCACTAAATAAAACACTTTATATGGTGTTCGGATATTTTCTATACTAATAAATAAAATTGAAGTGTCTGTCTGTAATATCGAAATAACTACCTCATATTAAGCTCATATGGTTATTTGAACGCTACCATAACCGAATCAGACGTTTTTAAAATTTTTGTCTGTCTGTCTGTCTGTCTGTCTGTCTGTTTGAACGGGCTAATCTTCGGAACGGCTGAACCGATTTTGACGGGACCTTCACATACAAGTAGAGAATTAACCAGGGAGTAACATAGGCTACTTTTTTAACCGACTTTCAAAAAAGGAGGAGTTGTGTTTTTCTACCTATGTACACCGATATCTCCGAGATTTCTGAACCGATTTGCGTAATTTTTTTTTTAATCGATAGAGAAACATTGCGACCCTATTCTATAAAAAATTTGGATTCCAACTCCTCAATCCTGATGCTGTAGGGGACCTAATCCCCAAAACTAATGGGTTTTAGAAACTTTCGGTTATTTAAATTGATATTGGGGGTACCAATTAAAGACTTTATCGTTGAATGAACTCGAGTAGGTACATATCCAACTCCTCAACCCTGATGCTGTAAGGAATTGTATTCCGAAATCGTGGGGAGCCCACGGGATTTTTCCGTTTTGGGGACGGGTTTCTACAGATAAGCTACTTTTTGTTCTGGAAAATCAAAAGTTCCCACGGGATTTTTGAAAACCTAAATCCACACGGGCGAAGCCGTGGGCATCATCTAGTCTATACTAATAAATAAAATTGAAGTGTCTGTCTGTAATATCGAAATAACTACCTCATATTAAGCTCATATGGTTATTTTAACGCTACCATAACCGAATCACACGTTTTTAAAATTTTTGTCTGTCTGTCTGTCTGTCTGTCTGTCTGTCTGTCTGTCTGTCTGTCTGTCTGTCTGTCTGTCTGTTTGAACGGGCTAATCTTCGGAACGGCTGAACCGATTTTGACGGGACCTTCACATACAAGTAGAGAATTAACCAGGGAGTAACATAGGCTACTTTTTTAACCGACTTTCAAAAAAGGAGGAGTTGTGTTTTTCTACCTATGTACACCGATATCTCCGAGATTTCTGAACCGATTTGCGTATTTTTTTTTTTAATCGATAGAGAAACAATGCGACCCTATTCTGTAAAAAATTTGGATTCCAACTCCTCAATCCTGATGCTGTAGGGGACCTAATCCCCAAAACTAATGGGTTTGAGAAACTTTCGGTTATTTAAATTGATATTGGGGGTACCAATTAAAGACTTTATCGTTGAATGAACTCGAGTAGGTACATATCCAACTCCTCAACCCTGATGCTGTAAGGAATTGTATTCCGAAATCGTGGGGATCCCACAGGATTTTTCCGTTTTGAGGACGGGTTTCTACAGATAAGCTACTTTTTGTTCTGGAAAATCAAAAGTTCCCACGGGATTTTTAAAAACCTAAATCCACACGGGCGAAGCCGTGGGCATCTTCTAGTAATATAATAAAACTGTAACAGATCCAATTCTGTACATTGAAGATATTTTGAATTTTTTTATTGCAGGGCACTCTATAATCGATACTGAAGCCAAAACTGCAATTTGTTTCATTTTTGTCTGTCTGTCTGTCTGTCTGTCTGTCTGTCTGTCTGTCTGTCTGTCTGTCTGTATCTTGGCCGCGCATCACGCCGAAACTACTGAATGGATTCGAATGAAACTTGGTACGATTTGAGTTTATACTCCGAGGTAGGACATAGGATACTTTTTATCCCGAAATTCAGTACGGTTCCTTTGGGAGAGGGGAAGAAAGTTAAAACGAGTATTTAGCTGTAATGCATTAACGCGTGGTTCGATTTCACTCATTCTTTTTTTGTTAGAAAGGTAATACTTCAAGTATTGTTCCGTAAATATTTCAAGGTCATAAGTTTTTTAGTTCAGAAATGACAGATATTTATTGGGTTCAAATAACTTGGGCCCCGGATCTTTGTACGTACGGCTTAGTTTAAACTGGCGTGCGTTTAAATTTATGTTTGTCAACCTGTCTATTTGTTCCAGCTAATCTCCGAAACTACTGAATCGATTTTGGTGGAACTTTCAATGGCAGATAGGTGATGTTATAAGGAGTAACTTAGGTTACATTTAGTTTAGGTACAAAAAAGGATTATGGGATCTAATCCGATCCTATATAAAAACCTATATCAACGCAGACGAAGTCGCGGGGGTCAGCTAGTTTATAACATAAGCCTCGATGCATTCAAATATTGACATTTCAAACTATGCTTCTGAGGTTTTTACTTATACCTTACGACACGATATTATGATAGACAGTTATTTTTAACTACGCATACTAAATTACTAGAGTCTAGTAGATTAGTAACCAGACGTTGTAACGTTGTAATGCATAATTATATCTTTCTGTCTGTCTGATATAATTTTTCAGTGCTCAACCGCTTAAATGATCTTGATGATATTTTGCAAAGATAACAAGGTATATCTTTGCAAAATGTCGTTCTTTAAGCAGTGTAGACTGCTGCAATAAACATAGAAAATGTTTATTGCCAAAAATCAAAGAGTTCCGTGGGGGTTATTTAAAAACCTAAATCTACGTGAACGTAATTTCATCATCAAGTATCTTATGGATAGAAAGTAGTTTTTGAATATGGGGATGATGTCTCTATAATTTAGGTATAAGAGCATCATAAAGTATCTTGTACAAGTGTCTTATATCTGTTTTTATGAAGAGCAACTTCGGGAGAGCAACAACAACAGCTAACTCTAGAGGTTAAATAGTGTTTAAAATCTCTTTCGTGACTTCTATCTTAAATTTTACTATATTAATATGTCAAATCGATATCGTATCGGTATCCAATCGTGACCTCGGGCTAAAAACATTTTATTGAAATAAGTTATTTGGTGTGGATCCATTGTGAATCCTTTTACGTATTTCTTTTTCCGAAATAATATAATCCAGTGTCAATTTTTCGAGATAAAAATCAAAATAAGCAACAAACTTGCAAATCGATTACTTAAGCGACTTTATATGGATTTATACATAACTTAAACAAGAATATGGGTATTTTTGGAATACATAATAATATGTAAAATATATTCAATATTATGTAGGATTTAGATATTATGAGTGTAAATAAAGAAGTTTTAATTTTCAATTCATTTTATATTAATATGAATATTCAAGTGCCACCTACGGTTAAAATATGTTTTTGAATCTACCTATCACATAAATAATGCCTTACTCACACAGGTGCATTATTGCATTCTGCGATTTTTATACAAACATCTAGCTAACAAATTACATTTATATGTTTAATACATAGAATTATTAATAAATATTTAGATGCCTGCATGCCTGAGAGTTCTCCATAATGTTCTCAAAGGCGTGTAAAGTCTATACTCTGATTGTTAATTCGGTGGAATTCTGACAGCCGTCACTGTCATTTACAGATGAGTTATTTGCATGGAAAACGATGTTATTAATCCTTAACATCTACGAAGTACGATTTTACCCCAAACTATACTTTAGTTCCCTGTCAACATAAAAAACCCTAAGACGCGTAATAATATTAGTCGTTTCATCCTAAAATAGAAATCGCTAAGAGTGAAAACTAGAAAGTGCACTATAGAAAACAAAAGAAGCACATTGAAAGAATTTATTCAAAAATGGAAGTCGAATGACAATATCACCATGGAATGTCTGTCAGGCATTTGTCATATTTACATGCGGCAGTTAATTTTTACTTACATAAGTTTTGAATTTTTTATCTTTCTTGTGGGAATTGTTTTATCTCTGGTAACATTGCGAAACGTCAGAATTCCACGGAATCAAAAATCAGAGTATACCAATCCGCACTTGGCCAGTGTGGTAGACTACGTCCTAAACCCTTCTCATTCTGAGAGGAGACCTGTGCCCTATACTGAGCCGGTAATGGGTTGATAATAGTGATGATGGCCACATGACGCTAATTTTTTCGTGAGCACCATCTGTGTGGCATACAATACGACAAAATCACTACGTTGCAGTGTGGCGTCGCTTGTATGAAGAATACAGTGACAAGACAGTAAGTGAGTACATAATAGGCTTTTTTGTCAGTTAAAAAACCTAATGTAGAGTCAAATCTACTTACTTACTTTATGTGGACTGGAGTGTTCAATGTTGTATAAAACATGCTGTTTCTGCAGCACTTGTTTGTCATTATTATGTAGCCGACGTCGGTTCTCAGATTTAGGAACGGTTTGAATTATTTGCCCGAAGTAGTCCTTTATATCTGTTTCAAAGAATTATATAGCTAACTCTACAAATGCTTTTGTTAAAAATAAAGACTTTTAACCCCCGACGTAAAAACGACGGGGTGTTATAAGTTTGACGTGTCTGTGTGTGTGTGTGTGTGTCTGTCTGTTCCGCCCCTGTGGCGCTCAAACGGTTGGACCGATTTGAATGCGTTTTTTTTTGTTTGAAAGGTGAATTAATCGAGAGTGTTGTTAGCTATGTTTGATGAAAATCAATCCTAGATGGCCGCTGCTACAAAATGGCGGATTACATATTTTTTCACAACTCCCTTAATATGGGTATCAAATGAAAGGGCTTGACTAGTAGAATAGCATTATTGCAAATCCAAGATGGCTGCCGCTACAAAATGGCGAATGTCGGGGGTATTTTAAATTTTAAATTTGTACTTGTTCGTAGAAGTACTTACTAAATACTTCGACTAAGTAATAGAATATAATTGTATAGTAGGTGGAAATCAATCGACGTAGAACATTATAAGCTATTTTTAATTGACACTCTGCCTACCGTTTATCCTACGCGCTACTTGGTACCCGTTGATGTCTTTTGCAGGGAGATTAGGTACGATAGATTTTATCTTTTCATCCGTATGTAGGATTATTGGCTATGTATGGAAGATAAAGGCTTGGCAAATAAGCACGAATGGAGAATGTTACTTTACTTATATCCAAAAATTTAGTTCAATAATTTATTAAATAAAATTATTGAACTAACTAAATTATTAAGTACGCAGTTGAATATACGTTTTTCTGCACATTAAATTAGTAGTCGGGTTTTAGTTTATGAACTTTAGCTTTTGTTAAAAACCTAAATCCACGCGGACGATGTAGCGAATAAAAGTATTTTAACTCGTTTTTCCAAGATAAGTATATATATATAAAGTTATCATAAAATACTACAAAAGTAAAGTTAGTAGTAATACAAAAGTATTTTTAATCTCGTTTTTCCTAGATAAGTAGGTATATAAAGTTATCATAAAATACTATAAAAGTAAAGTTAGTAGTAATACAAAAGTATTTTTAATCTCGTTTTTCCTAGATAAGTATATAAATAAAATATACCCTACGTACGTAGAATTTGTGACCACTGAGACATTTTTAACATCGAGTATGCGCGAAATAACAAACGGTTACTTGAAATAACCTGTGATAGCCTAGTAGTTAGGACGACCGACTTCTAATCGGAGGTCGTAGGTTCGATCCCGGGGCACGCACCTCTAACTTTTCGGAGTTATGTGCGTTTTAAGTATTTAAATATCAATTGCTTTAACGGTGAAGGAAAACATCGTGAGGAAACCTGCATGCCTGAGAGTTCTCCATAACGTTCTCAAAGGTGTGTGAAGTCTGCCAATCCGCTTGGCCAGCGTGGTAGACTATGGCTAAAACCCTTCTCACTCTGAGAGGAGACCCGTGCTCTGTAGTGAGCCGGTAATGGGTTGATCATGATGATCATGATGATGACTTGGAATAACTATTCGTTGAACTTGTAATGTAGGTACGTATGGTACACAAGAACGTGAATTCGACGCAACGAAAATAATATTTTCGGTGGGACGCGAGTTTATTCGGGATAGCTAAGCTTAGGTTGTGTCAAAGTATCAAAGTGTAAGCGGGAGCGGTAGCGGTGGCGTTTTCTTAACAAACTGTGCAATATGCGCCAGTACAGTTATGTATAAGCTGAGTCGATGTTTATTTATTTTTATATAATATTTACAATATTACACTAATTACTTATTACAATAATTACTTATTATTGTAAATAAATATTTTTGTTATTTCTGAGAGCTACTTTGATAGATTTCTAAACTATTGTCGCGTGTCTTTAAAACCCTTGTGTTCTTTATAAAACAGTCGGGTGAAAAGAAGTAGATAAGGAAAATGATGAACATTGTTTTTGTAGTTTGATAAAATAAATAAAATTTTTTTTACTCGCTTTCGCTCATACACTGTGTGACCGACCTTACCCACAAGTGTGAGTTATTCATAGTCGGTCGTGCTTAGTGGGAGTCGTGGTAAGCGCGTGCTCAGAATGATAAGTACTCGTCATTCAGCGAGGCAACGTGCTTTACGAGGCAAGCGGTCGCGTGCTTGCGACGGAGTTTATAACTTAAATATAAAGTAGCTGATGCGAACGACTTTGTCAGCGTTGATTTAGGTTTTTATTAATAATCCCGTAGGAATTCTTTGTTTTCCCGAGATTAAAAGTCCATCTCTGGGATTAAAGCTACCTAATTTCGTCAAGATTATTTCAGTAGTAAGGCCGTGAAGATGTATTAATTAACTAATATCAAAAGTGCCCCTAATATCAAAAATTGTTTTTTTCGGAGAAAACCCAAATTAGGTATAATTTTCTATGTCTGTAAAAGACGCATCAAAATCGGTTCAATTAGGTACATTGCTGCTATGCTGCGATGCCGTTTTGCAATCTTAAGTTAAGTACTTTTTTACGAGATTTCCCACGAGATTTCCCTTTAATCCACGATAACTGAAACAGATTTGGCTGTATGGGATGTTATCCTATACAGCCAAATCCTTACATCCTTACATCATCCCGAGTGACACCAACAAATGTTTTTTTACTTTTTAGTTCGTTTTTTGCAGAGCAATCGTCTATTTTTTACAGCTTGTTTTAGGTTTTATGTAGGTACAACTAAATTAGCGTCATGCCACAGTGATCGATTGTATTACAACCTTTAAAAAACTCAAGTGATTAACCTACTTTTGTAAAAGCAACTTTTATATACTTACTAGAGAATGCCCGCGGCTTCGCCCGCGTGAATTTCGGTTTTAAACAAATCCCGAGGGAATCGTGGATTTCCGGTTCCCGGTCCCGCTCCCTTTTCCAACCTTTATACCTACTATCAAGGAAGATCGCTATAGTAATCTACCTATAGCTGTAGCTACAGATTTCGGATTTTTCAAAATCCCGTGAAAACTGTGCATTTTTTCAGGATAAAAAGTAGCCTATGTTTTAAGTCAGAGCATAATCTATCTCCATTTAAAATTTCAGCCAAATCGGTTAAGTAGTTGCGGCGTGATTGAGTAACAAACATCCAAACATCCAAACATCCAAACATCCAAACATCCAAACATCTAAACATCCAAACATCCAAACATCCAAACATCCACACTTTCACATTTATAATATTAGTAGGATTTCATTCTTTGTGACTTCGTGAGGCATTTTAAATAACAAAGAAATAATAAGGGAATGGAGTCGTAAAGGGCGATAGGACAACGCACTGACATATTTAAATGGCTGTGCGGTTTTGTATTGACTTATAAGGCAGTGGCTGACCTCTGCAGACCTGTAAGCAGGTGCTAGTTCTAGCAAAAAAATGTTAAGGATCAAACACACTCGGCTAGTTTACTTGTTTACCTAGGTACTTGTTTAATAGTCGTGTTATTATGGTTAAAAAAGTTGTTGTAGAGTCTCGTGTATAGTAAGTTTTTGGGTAAACAAACTTGTCTATTCAACTCGTTGAAACAGAGCTTTCAAAACAATTCGCTAGATGTAGTGTTAATTTTTCTGTAGCTTATATACAACTATGATTATCCACACTTCACGGCTCAACCAGTTGCACTGATTTCGTCAAAATATGGCAAAGATAGAAGCTATCTTCGAGATGGATACATATATGATACTCCTTATTCCAGAAAATCAAGGATTTTTCACAGGATTCTTAAAAAACGTAGAAATGTGAAACATGGCTTATATTCGTTTGAAAAAAAAAACTCAATATTTCGTCGAAGGCAGTGGTTGAAATATAAATAATTTGAACATATTCTCTACCTACCAATCTCGTTATCACGATTTACCTACTAGTACTGTGTGATTCCGCCTTAACATGACTTTTTTATCGATATGCATAATTATTTTTCTAAAAAATTTACATGTGGTTACATGTGAACTGAATATGTAATTAAGTAATTAATTATCATAGAAGCGAACCTAGGAAATTTATTGTTAGAAACTACAGAGCAGGTATCCTCAGTATAGATGCTAGTCAGTCTTGTCTAAATCCATGTTTATTTTAACTATCGATCAATTATCAATATCTCTACGTGATCAAATTAGAATTAACAACGGTTTAACCAAAGAATGTACAAACTATTACTACGTGATGAAGAGGCAATATTGTACCATCGCCCAATATGTAGAAGCACGCCTAGCTGTATACAGCCGCTGCACATTGGGCCACTAGTGGCTACGACTAGTGGCCGGCGACAAGTCGCGGAAGAGATTTTTCATACATTTTTATATGGAACCCTAGCACACTGAGCGCTCGAGTGGCCGCATTCGAGCCACAAGAAAATGTATGAAATATCTCTAGACTGGGCCACTAGTCGTCGCCACTAGTGGCCCAGTGTGCGGCGGCCGATAGCGTTGTCTATTTATAGGTACATAGCGTTTTTCTTACTATGTGACTTCTGGATATAATACATGGTAAGCAAAATTTCACAAAGACAAAAAAGATCGATAAATTATTTAATGATATTTTTCATAATTTCTCGAAAATTTCACTTTTTTTTTTCGAAAAAAAAAATGATTTTTGACTCACGAGTTAAAAAATATTCTAACTGGTTGATAAAAGTCCCACATTCGTCATAGAGGCTTATTTTACTGGCCTATAAGTACAAAGTTTCGAAATACATTATTCATCCGGACTACTTTTCTCTCATAAATAAATATTTCCTTCTGTTATAAGTACATACAACCGGTCATTTTCAAAGTCATCTGGCACTGTAATTAGTTCCTTACAAAGTGGGTTTTTCTTCGTAACTAGATATTATATGGAATGATACACTAGAGCTTCAGATGCACCTATCTTTTTATTAGGATTTCGTAACAAGAGAGTGCAATTCAGGACTACTACAGGTAGTAACTGACTGGCCCGTGTTGGCGCGGTTGGCAGTGACCCTGCCTACCTCTCCGGGGCCGTGGGTTCGATTCCCACCCCGAGTCTGGGTGTATTTATGTATGTATATTGATATATTAATATGTATTTCTATTTATACATTTATTAAATATATAGGTATATGTAATATATGTAAATATGTATATCAGTCGGATGTTACCTATAACACAGGCATTAAGTTGCCTACTTTAGGAACAGACGACCGTGTGTGTATGTGTGAGTATTTATTTATTTATTTATTATTTATTAACTACTACTACGCCTCGCTGTCTTTCCATCCGTCCATAAATATTGTCACAGAACTGAGTACTTAGTCTCAGTTTGAAGCGCTCCAAAACTAAAAGTATACTATAAAGTTTTGGAGCGCTCCAAACTGAGACTAAGCACTCAGAGGTCTAAAGCGTCACCCGTAATAGGTAGCCAGTTGAAATTTTTACAGAATGCACGTAACTTTGACTTCAACAAAAAAAAAATTGGGTGTAAAGTCGGTTAACGGATAATTTTACGTGATAACGTCATAAGAAAACAAAAAGAGATAGATGCGTCACAAGCCGAATGCTTAGGCTGATCGTGCCTTTTCTATCGCTTATGCCGCGCTCTCGCTTGCACGCGGTACGCGACAATGAGTCATGCTTTTTCGTGCGTGTAGCCAGCGTTCATCGATTTATAAGACGTTATCACGTCAAAAATTGAAAACTAGAAATTCATACAAAAAAAAAACTCGAAATATGTTGCAAAAAAAAATGCCGTCATATCAGTGTACCTACTTACTCACTCTTTTAAATAACACTTTGTAAAATAATAGGTTATTCTACAAAAGCAAACATCAAGCAAAGTCCACATTGTCAATCACTAAACCCCTACAAAGTCCCCCGTCGCGTCTGTCTGTCTGTTCGCGATAAACTCAAAAACCACTAAACGGATTTTTATGCGGTTTTCACAAATAGACAGAGTGACTCATGGGGAAGGTTTAGGTGTTAATTTGATATGGTTTTCTGTAAATTGGTTGAAATATTACGATGATTGTTGAAAATGTCGGAAAAAAGTCAAGCCGTTTAGTGGCTTTCGAAAACGCCGCCTAATCCCTTAGCCAGTATTACGCATAATATACTCTACTACCCGTGCGAAGCCGGGCTGGGTCGCTAGTCTAAATATATAAAAAGAAAAGGTGACTGACTGACAACACACAGCTCAAACCACGGAACGGATCGGGCTGAAATTTGGCAAGCAGATAGGTATTATGACGTAGGCATCCGCTAAGAAAGGAATTTTACAAATTCTACCCCTAAAGCGATTAAATAGGGGTTGAGAGTTTATATGAGATTTATATCAATCCACGTGGACGAAGTCGCGTGCATCAGCTAGTAGATCAACAATTTAAATAACACCCGAAGTCCATATTGTCAATTATAGATAAGATCGTATCGAGACGGCTCAGCTGCAAGGGGACTTTCACCTCGGCTAACAATCGTAGTGCGACAGTGAATCATCCCGCCCACCACCGTGGATGGTGTTGTTATGTCTCGTGTACATCAAATGACGCGGATGGATTGTGGGGATCATTCCAGATTAATTACGTCATACTTTCGCGCGTGCGTGCGTGCTTGCCTGCGTGCGTGCATGCGTGCGTGCGTGCGTGTGTGTGTGTGTGTGTGTGCAAGGGGACTTTCACCTCGGCCAACAATCGTAGTGCGACAGTGAATCATCCCGCCCACCACCGTGGATGGTGTTGTTATGTCTCGTGTACATCAAATGACGCGGATGGATTGTGGGGATCATTCCAGATTAATTACGTCACACTTTCGCGCGTGCGTGCGTGCTTGCCTGCGTGCGTGCGTGTGTGTGTGCGTGCGTGTGTGTGTGTGTGTGTGTGCAAGGGGACTTTCACCTCGGCCAACAATCGTAGTGCGACAGTGAATCATCCCGCCCACCACCGTGGATGGTGTTGTTATGTCTCGTGTACATCAAATGACGCGGATGGATTGTGGGGATCATTCCAGATTAATTACGTCACACTTTCGCGCGTGCGTGCGTGCTTGCCTGCGTGCGTGCGTGTGTGCGTGCGTGCGTGTGTGTGTGTGTGTGCAAGGGGACTTTCACCTCGGCCAACAATCGTAGTGCGACAGTGAATCATCCCGCCCACCACCGTGGATGGTGTTGTTATGTCTCGTGTACATCAAATGACGCGGATGGATTGTGGGGATCATTCCAGATTAATTACGTCACACTTTCGCACGTGCGTGCGTGCTTGCCTGCGTGCGTGCGTGTGTGCGTGCGTGTGTGTGTGTGTGTGTGTGTGTGTGTGTGTGCAAGGGGACTTTCAGCTCGGCCAACAATCGTAGTGCGACAGTGAATCATCCCGCCCACCACCGTGGATGGTGTTGTTATGTCTCGTGTACATCAAATAACGCGGATGGATTGTGGGGATCATTCCAGATTAATTACGTCACACTTTCGCGCGTGCGTGCGTGCTTGCCTGCGTGCGTGCGTGTGTGCGTGCGTGCGTGTGTGTGTGTGTGTGTGTGCAAGGGGACTTTCACCTCGGCCAACAATCGTAGTGCGACAGTGAATCATCCCGCCCACTACCGTGGATGGTGTTGTTATGTCTCGTGTACATCAAATGACGCGGATGGATTGTGGGGATCATTCCAGATTAATTAAGTCACACTTTCGCGCGTGCGTGCGTGCTTGCCTGCGTGCGTGCGTGTGTGCGTGCGTGCGTGTGTGTGTGTGTGTGTGTGTGCAAGGGGACTTTCACCTCGGCCAACAATCGTAGTGCGACAGTGAATCATCCCGCCCACCACCGTGGATGGTGTTGTTATGTCTCGTGTACATCAAATGACGCGGATGGATTGTGGGGATCATTCCAGATTAATTACGTCACACTTTCGCGCGTGCGTGTGTGCTTGCCTGCGTGCGTGCATGCGTGCGTGCGTGCGTGTGTGTGTGTGTGTGTGTGTGTGCAAGGAGACTTTCACCTCGGCCAACAATCGTAGTGCGACAGTGAATCATCCCGCCCACCACCGTGGATGGTGTTGTTATGTCTCGTGTACATCAAATGACGCGGATGGATAGTGGGGATCATTCCAGATTAATTACGTCACACTTTCGCGCGTGCGTGCGTGCTTGCCTGCGTCCGTGCATGCGTGCGTGCGTGCGTGTGTGTGTGTGTGCGTGCGTGTGTGTGTGTGTGTGTGTGCGTGCGTGTGTGTGTGTGTGTGTGCAAGGGGACTTTCACCTCGGCCAACAATCGTAGTGCGACAGTGAATCATCCCGCCCACCACCGTGGATGATGTTGTTATGTCTCGTGTACATCAAATGACGTGGATGGATTGTGGGGATCATTCTAAATTCATTACGTCACAACATCACGGTTTTTTTGACATGTTTATATTCATTTTTGTATCGTATCTTGCTCTTGACTGAAATCTGCGTATTTTTGAGTTAAATATTATGAAAAGATCATAATATAACACATTAATAAAATGTGGTTAGAATGTTATATAGAAAATCAGATAAATTATTAGTATGCCTATATGTGCCTATTTAAAAAATAATCTTTGTATTTTCTCCGGTGTTTTTCTTTCTTTAAGGGCCTGTTTCACCACCTTCTGATAATATTATTGTTCACATATTTTGTTTTTCTCACTTGACATAAAGACTATACTTACGTTTAGGCTATCCGACACTTATCGAGAGAAGGTGGTGAAACAGACCCTTATTTAGTGTTTGAGATTTGCAATTACGAGCTAAACAGAAACACAGTACAACAGTACTTACCTACATCTTTAAAAAAGAGTATACAGTGTCACATAAAGCCACCAGTTTACGTTAGCCAAACGTCTTACATTACGCGCAATCATTAGAGTGCGTCTAATCGACATTTTATGGATATCCGAGTTTACGACACAGGAAATCCTGAGCGTATCATGAATTATGATATAAAAGTTGATTGGCATCCATTGACCACATCGTAAGTAGGTTGCAGGGTAGGTACCTACATTATTTATTTATGATTATTAAGTGGTCAATGAATCAAATAATAAAGTACACGAGCAGCGTGTAATCAGAGAGGTTGAAATTTCACCGACACCCGAAGCTATATGGACCGGCCCAATGTGCTTGCATCACAAGAGAAAGAGGTTTGTTACCCACGCGACTGATTTTATTTTATTAAAATCTTTATTGAAGCTCTAAGTCACTCAGCGCGCGATAGAGAGAGGTATGCTCAAAGTTTGTCTACGTGATCAAATCGGAAATGACGAGATCCGTAGAAGAACCATGAGTAGCGGGTAGCCAACGTAGCTCTACGAGTCGTGACTATAGGTGAAAATGGCCAATAGGTGGGGCACATGTTACGAAGAACTATGGATGCATGGATCATAATGGATGATCTTGATCACGACGATGGTCAGCCCCATCGTGATCACGATCCATGTAAATTGGGTTGAAACATCGGCAGTCTCATACTTACCGTGGTATGCATTCATTTGCTGCTCTATAATTATGTCAATTCATGTCACTCATAACCGCCATACATCTTTCCGAGACTGCATCGACTTACCACAAAATGGATAGCAGTCAAAAGCTAATTTGCCATCGAATAAAACACAATATGAAAAATGAGTCATATATTCACATCTAGCTGATTGATTTTAATATTATTTGTTATTACCCGGTACAATTAGTATTATCATCTAATTGCTCATCCACACGTTGGCTAACATGCCGGCCCATCATATGGCCCAATGCGTTGGCCCAACGTGTAAAGCGGTAGTTTGTGCTATTTTGGTAGGTATTGGAATGATGGCCCGCAAGTTGGCGCGAGATCCATTTCGTGTCGGTACATCAAAGGGTTTGGGACAGAGTTTGGCCGCACCATCCACACGTTGGAGGCAAGTTCAGTTTGCTACGAGCTCTCAGAGTGAGCGCACGCATGCACGTCTTTTAAATTTTATATTCACGCGTCGTAACTAGTATAATGTCCATAAAATGGCAATGACAATGACCAATGAAGAAACTTTTTGCTTTATAGAGCCCTACTAAGCCGAAAATTGTTTGTGGAACCTAAGAAATAAATTCACAAAAATAAAAAAATACAATTTTCGTATACACATTCCCGTAGTTGCGGTATGCTGTGAATAATTAAACCGCAGCAGCTGTTAACGTCTCAATATTCAATTTAGTAAATACGTCCGCACATTGGCCCTAACCGGAGCATACTGAACGACCTTCCAACGTGTGGATGCGAACACTAACTCCTCGCCCAATACCTTCCATCATATCCGCCATCATGTTGGCCAACGTGTAGAGGCGCCTTAAGAAGTAACTCTCACAAACTCTGATCAGTAAAAAGTCATCTTATCTTCTACAGGTGTTTCAAATATCAAAGTACTTGTAAATCTTAATTAATATGTTAATTCAATCGACCACTTTGTTCGCTCTAGTTTTACGTGTCAACATTACAAATTACATTTGACGCGTGTGGGCGTTGCTATCTTACTGCACTGTTTAAATATTAGAATTGAGAGGGTGTTTTGCTTTAGAGCAAAAGCACACAGCGCATATTGTATATTGATTATTGACAGGTGACATAATATTATGGCAGCGCACCGTATGGCATACCACGGATTTTTATATGTAGCAGGAACTCCGGGAAAGCAACGCAGAAACACCGTAACGCGCACTCTAGAATTGCTATATTGTCGTGTAGTTAAAAAAAAATTAAAAATTGAGTTTATATCTTAATCCATCTTGAATTGGCGAAGTTTTACAGGTGGTAAATGATAGATTATTATAGAGCGATGTGTGGTCTAGCCGCGCTGTTAAAACAACTTTGATTTAAGTCTGTAAATTTTGAAGTTTTGATGTTAAGCCATAGTTTCTGGCTATTATCACTAACATTTGATAATAATTGTTACCTAAGAAATTATACCGAAGTATCAGTAAGCAGATAATCATCGTTGATTTTGTTTTATTAACCCCCGACGAAAAAACGACGGGGTGTTATAAGTTTCACGTGTCTGTGTGTGTGTGTGTGTGTGTGTGTGTGTGTGTGTGTGTCTGTCTGTTCCCCTGTGGCGCTCAAACGCGTGGACCGATTTGAATGCGGTTTTTTTTGTTTGAAAGGTGAATTAGTCAAGAGTGTTGTTAGCTATGTTTGATGAAAATCGATCCAAGATGGCCGCCGCTACAAAATGGCGGATTACATATTTTATCACAACGCCCTCAATATGGGTATCAAATGAAAGGGCTTGACTAGCAGAATAGCACTATTGCAAATTCAAGATGGCCGCCGCCACAAAATGGCGAATGTCGGGGGTTTTTTAAATTTTCAATTTATACTTGTGTAACTACAAGTTAGCCCTTGACTGCAATCTGACCTGATGGTATGATGCAGTCTAAGATGGAAGCGAGCTAACTTGCAAAAGGTATGCATACCCCTGATCGGTTTCTACACGGCATCGTACCGGAAGGCTAAATCGCTTGGCTGCACGGTAAAGCCTCCCACCAGACCAGACCAGACACAATTTAGAAATTATAAAATCCCAAATTGCCCCTGCCGGGACTGCCACAATTTAACCGGAGTCTGTGGCGGCATTAGATATAGGTAAAAATGTAAGGTCGAGTGTAGAATAAGCCAGATATCGTGTGTTAACAATAAATATCACAGCAGATATTCGGAGCATTCGGTCGCTCGCAGCGGTCGTGAGATGCCCCGAAGGATCCGCGGCGTGTGTTTATGACCTTACCTCGTAACGTTAAAATGTAATTAAAATGTATACTCGACCAAAGAAAGTTTTTTATAGGCTATTTCTTCTGGTGGAAGGCTTTGCCGCGTACGTACCATATATTTCGTACAAGCGAACTAATTTAACTATACGTGCTATACTACCGAAGCATCGCGTCGTCCTATCATCACGTGTTTATTGCGTGGGTAATTCAATCCAAGCCAATCACGGCTCGGCAGTATCTGTACTGTGTGTAGAATGTTGTCTTTATTGATGTTAGTTTAGTATTAGTGTATTTATAACTACTGTTAAGATACTATTATGTAAGTATAACGTCTAGGTAAAATGTGTATGAAAGTTCGAAACCATCATTAACCGTTTTTTCACCAAAACCGCCAAAAACACATTCCACTAGGAGTACGTTGTCGCAATTTTTCCCATTTTTTGTTCCCAATGAACGCACGGGAAACAAAATACTTAGGTGCAATTCCCCTTTGACCAACTGGTTGGTCTGGCCGGTTGGTCAACGGGGCATTAACGGGGCATACACCCAAAAAAATTAGTGCTTATCGAGAGGTACGTTAAAATGGTGTATTTCAAATCTCATGAGATTTTCAAGATTCTGCTACAGTAACGTTTCGCTATTTACTAGATCACCTAAATGTTAATTAAGCACATAGGTAAGTATAATTTTTGTTTGTGAGAAAACAGAACTGGAAAAGAAATCCGTTCAGAAACTTCGTGTATTAAAGTAAAATAAAGTTATTATATCGTAATACTTACTTCAATAGGAGCTGTAAATAAATTCTGACTTTAATGTGTCCCGTATGACAGCTTACAATGCCTTGTCAAGTTTCATTGGCCTACTGTAATCCCTTGGTCCTCGGTCCCTTTATATGAATCATGATCAACCCATTACCGGCTCACTACAGAGCACGGGTCTCCTCTCAAAGTGAGAAGGGCTTTGGCCATAGTCTACCACGCTGGCCAAGCGGATTGGCAGACTTCACACACCTTTGAGAACATTATGGAGAACTCTCAGGCATGCAGGTTTCCTCACGATGTTTTCCTTCACCGTTAAAGCAAGTGATATTTAAATATTTAAACGCACATAACTCCGAAAAGTTAGAGGTGCATGCCCGGGATCGAACCCACGACCTCCGATTAGAAGTCGGTCGTCCTAACCACTAGGCTATCACAGCTTATATGAATTATTAATGCAACATTTATATGAATGCAACTAGATAATATGTACGTACATCTGAGACATATATATCGACGAGTATCAAGTAGAAATGTTCTCAAGACCCGCTGACCTGATTTTTTCCAAAATGTCCTCGCGAATAAATCTCGCCCAGCCCATTCATCGTCAGTTAGGAAACACATAGATAAATAATGTGTTGTACCTACGCGCAACCCACACATGCGCGTTATACCGAGGCCTCTATTACTTCACATTTCTGGAAAAACCTACTATAATTACTATTTCAATTATTAAGGCGAATCACAACATTCAATGTATGATTGACTAATCAATGCATTGTGGCTAATTCTGTCATAGGTACAACTTCTGTTGTACGTTTTCTTTTCACCGCGATAACCGTTTCGAACTTGATTGATTTCGGCTCAGAGATAACTTGCTGAAGATGGCTATAGGTCGAAAGTTAATTATTTTCTTCGGAAAAAAATTAATAAGTAGTTAAGCACTCGTAAATTAAAATATTTTTTAATTGTTTTTGATTTTAATAAGTTTTTATGTATTGTTATATTATATGTATATAAATGGGTACCTAATGACATGAAATAAATATTTTGATACACTTATTAAGTGTCACACGGACGAAGTCCTGAGTAACAGTAGTCTTTGAGTAAAAGTAACATATTCCCATTCAAATAGGTCGGCTCACATAAGTTCAAATTGATTTACCGTAAGTACCATAATTTCTCTTTCCGTATTTCACTCTTCTAATTTCTTTTGCGATATGTTTGGAATAATCTGCAAAATATTTCAGGTAGGTAAGTATATACGAATTTGTAGCGTGACTATTCGCCTTAACATAATAATGTTTACTTGATATTTAGTAAGCGAAGAATTTATAGTTTGCGTATATTTTTATTCGTTTGCTTTCCATAAATGTATTAACTAGACTGATTTCATTACGATAAATAATTATTTATCAATTCCTATGTACCTACTTATGTAATTTATTTTAGTTGAAGCCAATTCAGCAAAAGCATTACTTTTTATGTGGCTATAAAGATCTTGATTTTTAGCAAAAATGTGAGAACTATAGATTTATACACTCCCGTGTACCGAGATGTCATTTAATTTGAATCCTCACTTAATGCGTGTTACATCCGTCTAATTATGTACCTACAATAATAATTTAGTTTTAAGAATAAACCATGGTAGCTTACAAAAAAATGATAATTTTAGTACTAAATTGAATAATATTGAAAATTGTCTACTACTTATCTAATTAAACAAAAATAAATTACCGTTTCCGATTTAAACTAGAAGAAAGCAATATTTTGGAGCAGTGATTGGAATAAATTTTCATCGAAGAAGTTTCCAATCTATTTTTCTATTTCTTAACGAATTTGAACCAAAAAAGTATACTTATACCTACCTAATTAAACTTTTTGTCGTGAAACTTATTGTTTTCAATCAATTTAATAGAAAGTCATTATGGTTCCTTAATCCTTATATTTTTCGAGTTCCGGTTTACCAAAAGTAGGCATGCTCCGCTAAGCGATTTTTATCCGATTTAATGAAGTTAGGAAAAGAGAACTTTTATTTCCAATCCATTGCTGTGGAAACAATTAAAATTATAGGGGTCAAAAATACATTGACCGGTGAGTCATGCAAAGTCATAACACGAACGGTATATTTTATGTACATGTAGAGCCCTATTTCGTTAGAAATAGAGTACTTATTTTAATAAAAAGAAACAGTTTTGCGTGTGCTTTCAGATTTATTAATTATAAATCGTAGCGTACAATAAATAAAGTTCTCATTCATTTGTAATTCATTGTTCACTTATGTTCAACACATAATAATTAGTTGTTCTTAATGCTTTAGAAATAAAGGCGATATTGCAACGACAATTTTAACGGCTTGACATAAACGTGTGAAAAATGTTATGTTTTCCATTCCAATGGTTATTGTTGGTCACCCAATTAACATGGATTTTGATGGTGTTTTGAATTATGATAATATGACCTATACGCGTAATAAGAAGTGGTGCGTGATGATACAGATTTAAACAAAAAATATGACGCTTATCCAAAACATTGATAAATAAACAGCTGCGTAACGAACACGCGCTTAAAGGTACCATTGGTACCATCTGAATGGTACCACCATATGAATAAAATTTGACACAAAATATGTCTCGTGCATTCATACATCGAATGGCCGCTAACGCCTGGTAATTCAGCATGTTCTATGGAGTATGTACCTACTCCGGGCGAGCACTGAGAATTACTTGACAGGAAAAACAAATTACCTAACAATTTTTGGCCCGACTCTGGAATCGAACCCAGGAAGGATCCGTAATCGATCATGAACCAAATTATACATCAGTTCTCTGAATGACAAACAACTTAGCTCTGTCCTTATGCACCATTACCGTAGAAACCATTTGGCGGCACATTGCACGCTCTGGAAATAATGTGACATCTCTCTGGTCAGTGATATCTGGCATATTGATCTGTTACTCAGATTTAGCTATTGTAATGGCTTTGCTTGCGGTCACGAGTCATATTTACATAAACAGACATACAGTTTCGTATCAATCGATCATACCGTGAAGAGATACTGTTAGGTAGGCGGCTATGATCAAAACACTTGTGTTTTTAGTCCATTGGTGTAATGATTATGGGTAATTCTAAGTTAACAGGTACTAAGTTATTAGGATAGGCGGCATGACAAAAATAATAGAATGTTAATACAATTGTAGTATTTCTTTATAGAAACACTTATTATCTTCATACCTGAAAAGCAGCCAGTCAATTAATTTATTATTTGTTATTTTATAATGGACCAGGGGAGATACTAAATACAGGGGAGATATAAGGCGTACAGGGTAGGACTTTATTTTCTATTCTGATACTGTTCCTGACGATCCGTGATAATTGACTAACTGACTGATTTTCCTGGGACAAAATAAATCCACCGTTAACAATCAGGCAATCGGTATTCAAACAAAAACATTGTTCGATGTTCCATTAAGTACCTAAGTGAAATTATAATGTTAAGAAAAAGTGGAATAGAGTAAGATTATAAAATATGGATGTATTCACTAAATTATGAAAACAGTACACGTATCGGCTGTAAAAATACTCCAATACGACATATTTGTATCTCCCCTGGACAGTAAGCATCTTCCCTGGCACCTTAAGAGGCAGGGGAGAGAAGGCAGGGGAGATACTTTTCTGTTAAAAAACAGGTATAAACGTCAAAGTTTTTGTTATACGTAATTAACAAAGAAGAATACGATTCTATGCATAAATTACAGTAATTATTTAAAGAAAATAAAGTATTTAGGCTTATAATTGCGAAAAAAAATTTACCAGGGGAGAGAACACATTCACTGATTCACAACTACTCCTAGCAAGTAGTTTCACTGAAATGGCGGACAAAATGACCGCATGCTTGCGTCGTGAATGCTTGCCGCAAACTTCACGTTGAATGCTTTGTTTTGAAGGTCGCAATTTACGCAGCAAAGTAAACAGTCGTGATTTTTAAATTAATACATAATGCCAGGGGAAGAAACGCTAAATATGAGGGACAAATGTAGACATTATAGTTAATATGAAAAAAAAAATGTTAGGTGTTGTTTTTTCTTGGATTGCATTAATTTAATTAGTCTAATTTCTAAATTATTAAAGTTTAATTTACTACATAATTTAAATTTAGTTAAAACTATCGATTGACTAACATAATATGGTTAGGGGACATGGCAGGGGAGATACATTTTTCATATTTGAGGCGCTTTTGCGACTAAATTACATACATTTAATTGGTGAATTTAAGTGACCATATAGAAAGCGGTAACTATTATGACATAACAGTGTTATTTCAAATAAATTAAATATGTATATATGATTTTTTATTGTTGCCGTTGAAAATACCTCATAACTTAGAATTACCCATATAGTGTTCCGAGGCGGAGAATAGCCTACTGAGCAGGAGATATTATAGAGCACAAGTGTGCGCGCAAACACAAGTGCACTCTATATTCCCTCTCTAGGGCGGATTTTACGTGCTTCTATATTACTTCACTAGCTGACCCCCGCGACTTTGTTCGCGTGTTTATAGGTTTTATATAGGATCGGATCGGATCCCATAATTCTTTTATGTACCTAAACTAAATGCAGCCTGTTACTCCTTATAACATTGAAAGTTCCATTAAAATGATCCAGCCGTTTCGGAGATCAGCTGGAACAAACAGACAGAACGACAAACATAAATTTAAACGCACGCCAGTTTAAAATAAGCCGTACGTACAAAGATACGGGTCCCAAGTTATTGGAACCCAATAAATGTCTGTCATTTCTAAACTAAAAAACCTATGACCTTGAAATATTTACGGGACAATACTTAAAGTACTACCTTTCTAACAAAAAAAGAATGAGTGAAATCGAACAACGCGTTAATGAATTACAGCTAAATACACGTTTTAACTTTCATCCTCTCTCCCAAGAGAACCGTGCTGAATTTCGGGATAAAAAGTATCCTATGTACCTCCTATGTCCTACCTCGAACTATAAACTCAAATCGTGCCAAGTTTCATTTGAATCCATTCAGTAGTTTCGGCGTGATGCGCGGCCAAGATACAGACAGACAGACAGACAGACAGACAGACAAAAATAAAACAAATTGCAGTTTTGGCTTCAGTATCGATTATAGAGTGCCTTCCAATAAAAAATTTCAAAATAACTTCAATGTACAGAATTGGATCTGTTACAGTTTTATTATATTATAGATATACAAGGTACCCGCTATTGAAAACTTAGCGCTATTATTGTACTACAATCCAATACGTAGGTACTAATCAACCATTTGTCTAATACTTGTAGTAAGTATTAGTGATTTAGTATTTTTCAAAAAAGCTATGTCTAATTGTTTAGCGTGCACAACTCGGCGACAGCTTTAGGTGTTTACTCAACGTTCGTTGACCTCTAGCGCCAGCTGATTGCATTACATTGCGAACTTTTAAAAAATACAGGAAATATTTTAATTTTCGCGTTTTTTGTGGTACTTATCTTGTCAATTCATCAGTACTGTTATCCGTCTTCATTTTCCATAGCGGTCCACTTACACACATATTGCCTCGGAGAGGCATGTCAGTAAGTCTGGTAGTCCAACAAACCATCTCTTCTCATCTCTGGTTTGATCACGCAGAGTTCGCTCTCCATTACCTACCCGTTTAAGCCCTTAGTCTCCCCATGAGCCAACTTAGGAATTATCTGATTTGAAGACGCAGGGTTCTCTCATTACCGTTTAAGCCCTCAGTCTCCCCATGAACCAACTTAGGAATTATCTGATTTGAACACGCAGGGTTCTCTCATTACCGTTTAAGCCCTCAGTCTCCCCATGAGCCAACTTAGGAATTATCTGATTTGAACACGCAGGGTTCTCTCATTACCGTTTAAGCCCTCAGTCTCCCCATGAGCCAACTTAGGAATTATCTGATTTGAACACGCAGGGTTCTCTCTCCATTACCCGTTTAAGCCCTCAGTGTTCACATGAGCCAAATTAGGAATTATCATTACCCGAATGGACCCGACAGGAAATCGAACTCTTGACCTCCCAACAAGAGCACTGCATTAAGGAGGTCGTCAAAACATTTTTAAGAAACATCGCTCATTACATCACTGCCACTGGTCAATGTATAAATCTCCTACACATTCATAGCTACTTAAATACACTAAGCTACTTCTATAGCTACTTAAGTGGTAGCTAAGTACTTCTTAAACGCTCTAGCGGATAATATGGCGTCATGGCGTGACGGAAGTTGTTTTTAAGCGTAAGTGTTTATGTGTGTTGGCGTGGTACATTACACAAGTATATAAGTGTATAGGGCATAGAAATATATTATCAAGGATAGAACGGCGAAGTGGGAGGAAAACGCGTGCTAAATTGATGCACAGTTGTGCACAAACTAATATCACACTCAGTACGCACCGAGATTTCGATGTAATTTATTTTATAAGGTCCTGGCTCACCACCTGTTGATAAGTATCGGATAGCTATCTACAACTTTTGTCTTTGTCACTTGTCATAAAATAATAAAGTGACAAAACTTACGTTTAGGCTATCCGACACTTATCAGAAGGTGGTGAAACAGGCCGTTACCACCCGTTACTGCCCAAAAATAACCGTGGAAGTATCATTTTGCGCTATTTTGAAGTGTGAACAGAAGCTAGTCTTTACATAAGTAGGTGAATATTATAGTACATATAGGTATATTTAAATTAAAAGTACATATAGGTATATTTAAATTAAAAAACCTTAATATAGTCATTATCATAGACTGAGATCATCGATCAGGATCATCTAGGAAAATTCAAATTGACGTCAAAATATTTATAATCTTCTTAAAATATTCAAATACATAAAACACTCCATAAACTTTTATGTACAGCCGTAAATATTGACCAATAGACTAACAATAAAATAAATGTTTCGACATACTACTATGAATAAAAACTATAAAAAATAACAGTTTTTGTTTGGTAAGGTGATTTATCTATGAACATAATTGATATTAAACCTATTAATTAAGAAAGGTCAATTATTCGCATTACGGTGTAAAAACAAAATTTAAAACATTAAAAATAAACCCAAGGCTGCAGTGATACTGCCCATCTAAACGGTGAGGTAAAAGAATTTGACATACAACTGGCACAAGACCGTGGCGTGTGAAAGTCCCAACAAAAATTTAATTATGTTTTCTTTAATGTTTTATTTATTTTATTTATTCATTTATTTATTTATTTAGTACATACCAAAACTTATAACTAAAACACGAACACAAAAAGGATGTGTACAAGGACAACTTATCTCTAAGAGAGAGATTTCTTCCAGGAGCCCTCAAATGTGGTAACAACAAAAATGAGATAATGCAGAGGTAGGTATATACTTTCAGAAATATTAAAATAATAATAAATACATAGATATAATAAATATATTATATAATATTAATATATATTATATATAAATATAAAATATAAATTTACGTGAAATTAATATACATGTTTTATTCAAAGAGAAACTGCGAACGAAAACATACATATATCGGGTGTAACGGGACCGCTGTCGGAAACGAAGACACGTAATATAATAGTAGTGATGATTACTGACGAGATGTCATGAAAAAAAAAAACACAAAAAAAAAATTAAAATAAGTATTTCCTGTATTTAAAAAAATCGCAATGCAACGTAATCAGCTGACGCCTAAATACATAAAGTAGTCGCTGACCGGCCACCACTCGCGGGCATTGACCCCGAGTTGTGCACGCTTTACATTGCCGGTTTGAAAAACACTAAATACCTAATAGGTAAACCACTAATACTACATGTATAATGCGAATGGATATTGGTATTGAATTATGTTTAGGTAGTATTATAACAACAGCACAAAGCATTTTCAATTATGAGGATTGCTATCGAAAACTTTGTGATGTTGTATATAAACCCTGTAATATTATCTATTCGAACCGATGTTATTGTGGAGAGCTGACAAATTGATTGAAAGCCCTATACCAACCAAACATATCACCTGTTGTGTGCCTTTGATAAGTTTACGACACTATATTACTATAACAAACATTATTAAACTATCATCATCATGATCAACCCATTACCGGCTCACTACAGAGCACGGGTCTCCTCTCAGAGTGAGAAGGGTTTTGGCCATAGTCTACCACGCTGGCCAAGCGGATTGGCAGACTTCACACACCTTTGAGAACGTTATGGAGAACTCTCAGGCATGCAGGTTTCCTCACGATGTTTTCCTTCACCGTTAAAGCAAGTGATATTTAAATACTTAAAACGCACATAATTCCGAAAAGTTAGAGGTGCGTGCCCGGGATCGAACCCACGACCTCCGATTAGAAGTCGGTCATCCTAACCACTAGGCTATCACAGCTTTTATTAAACTATGGTTTAAATAATTACATCTTCTGGAGTATGGATGTTTCAGTTTTTTTATTAACAATTACTTATTGTTAATAAAAAAAATCCAACGGGATCCCCGTTGTAAATTTTGGTTAATAAATTTTAGTTTAGGTGCTACGTTGGTACACAGAATCTGATACAAAAATTGGTTACAAACATACATACATACATAGACTGCTAAAATTATAATCCTTCCTTTTGGGTTTGCCGTAGTCGGATAAAAAATCACGAACGCGACATTAAAGTCAAACAGAACAAGATGGACGCATAAAATGGTTAATAAATCATTGAATAATGAATTTAGTTTTTTATCACCTGGACCAGTGGACGCATAAAATACAGCTACGTTTTATATTCAAATTAATGTCTGTCTTTTAATTATTATCTTTAAAATATTAGTAAGAAAATTTATGAGTTTTTGCATGGTTTCTACCTCTCCGATTTGGGTGGTATCGAACTGGGGTCTGGGATGGAATCCATCCCAAAGGGGGATAGACGTAAATACTGGGTAAGTTTGTCCCACTGTTTTCATTATGATTGCGATAGGTATTTAGTTTAGCTTGCAAATGATTATATGTCCTCTATATATAGATCATCATCATCATGGTCAACCCATTACCGGCTCACTACAGAGCACGGGTCTCCTCTCAGAGTGAGAAGGGTTTTGGCCATAGTCTACCACGCTGGCCAAGCGGATTGGCAGACTTCACACACCTTTGAGAACGTTATGGAGAACTCTCAGGCATGCAGGTTTCCTCACGATGTTTTCCTTCACCGTTAAAGCAAGTGATATTTAGATACTTAAAACGCACATAACTCCGAATTAGAAGTCGGTCGTCCTAACCACTAGGCTATCATAGCTTTTTATATATAGATCAACTATAGATAAATTAACCTGTGTTTATTAATGATTTAGTTTTTTTTTGTATTAATTAGATAACTCACAGCGGCCAGTACCATACAGTTAAGCATATTGTGTATTTTTATCGTTAATCGATATAGTAAGTTGTAGAAGTAGAAAAATCTCCTGTCCCACTTTAATTATTTGGGATTCATACCTAGGTATCAATAGAAATGATAGTAATATACACCTACTTATTATAAAACAAAAATCTAGTCTGGTCATTTTCTTATGTCGATGTAAATTGTGAGATTTTAGGGTCTAGGCAGACGGACTGCCTAGACTAGATTAAAGTTTGGATGCACATAACTACATCGAAAATGCCGATCGACTTCACAAACTGCAATTTTGTCCGTCTGTCTAGACCCTAAAGTTTAATGTCTTTGGTACATAATAACGTAACTTTAAATTTAAAACTATAACAATTATTCTTAGAATCCATTATCCGTAGCGACACACACGTCACAGCTCTACTAACTTTCCACGCACTTAACTGTTAAAGGTTCAGTGAATTACCCGAGTAATGAGTAGTGACAACTTAAAAGTTAAGTACCTCAATGTAGCTGTACTTATCTTTAATTGTTATCTTTCTTTAAAACAACTTAAGAGCCTTAATGCACACATTCCACCAATGGCGTGCACAGGTTCGACCTGTATGCAAGAGGTAGTAGTGGCCAGCCCACATTGGAGTAGCGTGGCGGGCTCTAAATCCCTCTCTCCTATGAGAGAGGGGGCCTGTGCCCAGCTGTGGGACGTTAAAAGGTTGAAGTGGTGAGTGTAATATATCGAATACACAACACGATATATTTGCTTTAAGTTTTTGTTGTGTTGTCATTATACATACCTAGTTCCAAGTTCCTTCAATCTCACTTCTCTTAGAAATCAGGTGGGCTATTCTCTAACTTAGTTACCAACTGAAAATAGTTGCCAACGAATTAGTTCGACATACATTGCTGCTTTACTGTGTGAAATATAAACAGCGATTTCATTTCACACATTAAAACAGCAATGTATATCGAACTAATTCGTTGGCAACTATTTTGAGTTGGTAACTAAGTTAGAGAAAAGCCCCGCAGTTCTAAAATGGTGATAGTCAAATTTCTTCAGCCAGTCCCGTCTACTCATGTTAATTTAAGGTCAGTAAACATTATAGGTAACTCTGATTCTCCTGCGGATCTCCTCATTCTGATTTGATCCCGCAATGATACTCCGAGCCTTCGATTAATGACTTCGAGTAGGTAGATAATCAAAGCTCCGAGCATAGCTCTCTCCATCGCCCGCTGGGTGACCCTGAGCCTTCTTATGAGGCCCATTGTTAGCGACCATGTCGGGTCGCGAAGCTGAAGTGGCAATCGGCGGGGCACATTGCTCGAAGAACCGATGGACGTTGGGGTCCCAAGGTGCTTGAGTGGTGATCTCGCATCAGCAAATGAAACATGGGAAGACCCTCCACTAGATGGACAGACGATCTCAAGCGAGTCGCTGGCGGTCGCTGGAAACAAGCGGCGCAAGATCGTGTTCTGTGGCGATCCTTGCAAGAGACCTATGTCCAGCAGTGGACGTGGACGTGGACGATGACGACGAAACATTATAGGTAGTGGTTCATCTGGTGCCTACGACTATTAAAGTAAAGTATAAACTTTGCCGAGATGTGGAAATCCGTACTAATAGTATCTACGAATACCACAGCTCTTTTATATTATTACCATCGCTACAATGTTGCTTGTAACGTACGGGTAATAACGTGTTAAACACATATGTGTCAAAGGTACCAGTTTTTGTGGCATCTCCGTTACCAAGACGACCTTGCGGTAATCGTCCTATAAAATTGCATGGTCACTTTTTAGGTTTACTTTAGTGCTGATCAGCTTTTTGCATAAATGATTTTACTTGAACGTAAATTTGAAAACACGATTGTCTATGACGTCATCAATGTAAAGAACCTGCAGGATTGTTTTGTTTGTTTGGAGCAGAGGTGTAGAAAATTCGTAGGTTTATCTCTTTATCATACAGTGTTACACCCCACCAGGCTGAATAATGTTTCTTTTGCGGTTTGTGTTTGTGTGCGTGTATGTGTGTAGGTGTGTGCGAGCTTTTTTAAAAAAGAATATTAGACATGATAAACTTGACTAATATTCCCCTTTTCCCTCCAGATAAGCAAAAGCTTGTGTTAGAAGTGGGTACGACAATAGTGTAACGCGAATTCTTTATTTGTTTTGTATCAAAAAATGAAAAGTAACGTACAAGGAAGTACTCCATAGTAGAGATCTAAGATGGAAGAGATAGAAGCAAAACTAAGAAGAAGGATAAAAAGCATCTTTTTCCTTTTTAAATATTTTATGGAAAGCGTTTCAGTCTCTCTATCTGTTTACATCTCTGTTACCTTTTTAGAGTAAACTACCGATCTGATCCATATGAACCTTGTCATAAAAATTACTTGAATTCTGGAGACATACACAAACTACTTTTTACCACTCGAAAATATCTCGGTCCTACTGGAAAACAGAAATTCCAATGCGCATTATAGAAATTGAAATAAATGCAGACATACCCCTATCTTATACAGTTAAATTAATATCGGACGAACTGGAGAGTGTCGTTTACAAAATTACTGTCGTTTTGGACGCGTAGGCGCAATGAAATAGGTTTTAATACACCACAACCCGGGCAATATAGTAGAAACTAGGCGGTAAAGGTGTTGCGTGGAACATACGATTATGCTAATTCGCGATATTGATTTTACTTAATGTTCCAGCAATTCAGCTGCAGTTATACGCCCCGTATAGAATAGAATTTCATAGTTAGGTTTTGCATAGGTAAATTATACAATGGAAAACAAAATTATTTTGCTATAATCCACCAAAAGCTACTTTGTAGGGTACAACCACGGAAGAGAACAAGTGTAAATTGAAAATTTAAAAAACCCCCGACATTCGCCATTTAGTGGCGGCGGCCATCTTGAATTTGCAATAGTGCTATTCTACTAGTCAAGCCCTTTCATTTGATACCCATATCAAGGGAGTTGTGAAAAAATATATCATCCGCCATTTTGTAGCGGCGGCCATCTTGGACCGATTTTCATCAAACATAGCTAAGAACACTCTCGACTAATTCACCTTTCAAACAAAAAAAACCGCATTCAAATCGGTCCACCCGTTTGAGCGCCACAGGGGAACAGACAGACACACACACACACACACACACAGACACGTCAAACTTATAACACCCCGTCGTTTTTGCGTCGGGGGTTAAAAAGCAGTCTTATTCATTTTATCTATGGGTACAACACTACACAAATTCAACACAAAACAAACTCGACGATCGTTTCACTCCGACACCGGAGCATCTTCATCTTCACAAGTTTCGGCTCGAGTTTATTTTTTTTTACCCGAATACGGCAAAGCCAAAAGGAAGGGTTATAATTTTGGCAGTCTATGTATGTATGTATGTATATATGTATGTATGTATGTATGTTTGTGGCCGATTTTTGTATGAGATTCTGTGTGCACCACTGTAGCGCCCATAGATAAATGAATAAGAAGAGATATGGCAAGGGGGCGTGGTTCCTGAGAACTTTTCTGGTGTTAAATACACCTGAGAACCGTTTCTGTCTTTAGTCGAATGTCGTCCACCGATCGCTTCACCGCTCTCGATTTTTAACAAAATGCCGTGTTGTTCAGTGGTTGTTTGAAAAAAATCAAGCAAAAAAGGGAATCACACGAAAGATGGCATCTCATTTCACACTTAAGTACAAGTTATTGTTGTTATTTTCCATAAAAAACAAGAAAACATTATTATGTATATTTACATTATGCTCAAAAAGTGTTAAATTGAGAAGTCTGTATCTCATTATGAACAAAAACCATTGCTTGCTTAGTAGAAATCAAACATTGAATCGATCGGTCTTAGGACGCAATGGTACTTGTACTATATAAATATATTCTTTCACTAAAACTTTAGACCTTTTATGAACGGGCGCCTTCACTCAACATCGATAACGTGTGATGTACGGTGATTGAAATTGAACGCTGTGTACTAAACGATAAAGTCTATATTTGCTGGTGCTGCTTGCACTGATCTATCAGTATGCAATATAGCATTTTGTAGCAAGTGGTGGGGACAAACTAACGACAGCAGGTTTCCATACAATTTGATGTAAAGGGCAATTCTCCCTCTTATTCATTATTCTATGGTAGCGCCTAAGCTACTGGACCGATTTTGATGAATGAGGTGTCTATTAATTCGTTGTTATGGTCCGGGTGACAGGCTACATTTTATGTAGGAAAAAAATCGAGAAGTCGCATTCACGCGGCTTTCTAGGTATATTATAAAATTAGTTTCGGATAGGCGTAACAGATGGCGCCACTAACTGCTTGCCCCGCGCTTTTGCCCATTAAATTATTAAGCGTAGTTAGTCGGGTTTTAGTTTACGAACTTTACTTGTTTACGTTGTTTATTCTTTAATTTTTTATATAAATAGTGAAATTTTCCATAAATATACATAAGTATGTAATTACCTTCTCACTCTGAGAGGAGACGCGTGCCCTGTTTTGGGCCGGTAATCGGTTGATAAAGATGATACCTAATACACCATTAGTTTTACTCATTTGTCATGAACATTTTAGTCGATATTTGCCTATGTTCTGTTGGTCGGCGATTAGTTATGTCCACTGCAATAGAAAAACATCCAAACTGTAATTCTGCAGCTCTGTACAAATACGGTCCGTCTGTTTAGACCGCCTCATCGCATTAGCGTTAAGTTCGCTCGCGCAGGATGCAGTCTCAATACCTAGTCAATTTCACGACCCATACATGTCGTTTGCCTCCCAACTGAGCCCCAGCGGAGCGTCCGTGAACCGTTGATGAAAGCTCACGTGTGTGTGAGCTGCGCTCTGTGTGTGTGTACCTACAGCGGGCAGCTTGCATGAAGATTCCTCTCTGTAGGTACATATATCTTCTCATGAGGCCGGTCTGTTTAGACCGTCTCATCGCATTAGCGTTAAGTTCGCTTGCGCAGGATGCAGCCTCAACACCTATTCTGAATTAGGGCTACGAGCATTGTTATCATACAGGACTCAGGAGTCAATTTCACGACCCATACATGTCGTTTGCCTCCCAACTGAGCCCCAGCGGAGCTTCCGTGAACCGTTGATGAAAGCTCATGTGTGTGTGAGCTGCGCTCTGTGTGTGTGTACCTACAGCGGGCAGCTTGCATGAAGATTCCTCTCTGTAGGTACATATATCTACTCATGAGGCCGGTCTGTTTAGACCGCCTCATCGCATTAGCGTTAAGTTCGCTTGCGCAGGATGCAGCCTCAACACCTATTCTGAATTAGGGCTACGAGCATTGTTATCATACAGGACTCAGGAGTCAATTTCACGACCCATACATGTCGTTTGCCTCCCAACTGAGCCCCAGCGGAGCTTCCGTGAACCGTTGATGAAAGCTCACGTGTGTGTGAGCTGCGCTCTGTGTGTGTGTACCTACAGCGGGCAGCTTGCATGAAGATTCCTCTCTGTAGGTACATATATCTTCTCATGAGGCCGGTCTGTTTAGACCGTCTCATCGCATTAGCGTTAAGTTCGCTTGCGCAGGATGCAGCCTCAACACCTATTCTCAACTAGCGGTACGAGCATCGTTATCATACAGGAGTCAATTTCCTTATCGGGCGGCCTGACGCGCGGACCTCCCGCACACGTGTAATTGCAGCGACATTACAGTAAATATTGATACCGAATGGCCGCACTCATTGGTTATGATGGTAAACTTGCGTACACGATGTTTTCGATTTCTTATTGAGAAATATAATAACAGGAAAGACGTCGATGCGCGTAATATGTGTGCATGTAATAAGAGAAATTCATATTAAGGACTGGTATTATATTTTCTTTTTTTTTTGTGTTTATAATTTCTGAATTGTCTCTGGTCTGGTCTGATGGTCCGGCTTCAGGTTAGGTACCACCCTACTGGCAAAGTGGTGCAGCCAATGTTCAGCGTTCCAGTACGATGCCGCATATAAACCGATAAGGTATGGGTTTAATAATAACTGCCATACATCTTCCAAGTTAGCACGCTTCCATCTGAAATCGCATCGTCATTTACCATCAGGTGAGATCACAATCAAGGGGTAACTTGTAGATGATTAAAAAATGCAGTTTAGCTCGCACAACGATGAGTGCTTAAACTTTATATTCACCTGCAAACCAACTTTATATTCACATGCAAAGCAACTTTATATTCACCTACAATGCAACTTTATATTCACCTACAGTGCAACTTTATATTCACCTGCAATGCTACTTTATATTCACCTACAGTGCAACTTTATATTCACCTGCAATGCAACTTTATATTCACCTGCAAAACTGCATAATCAGTATACCTACATAAATGTAGTGTCTGTGTCTTTAAAATTTTTGTCTGTTCAAACAAATTTACATCACGCAATTTAATTACTTAATATGAATTAAAAATTAACTTTAAGGAACAACCCTGAATAATTTCTCATAATTTCATTTGAATACATAGTAGTATCGGAATACTAAGGTTCTTTAAGTAAGTAGTTTTATGTTAATCGTAGTTTTAATTCGATTTCCTGGGGTCAGATTATTATACCTATCTATAATTATGATGCGACAGTATAATCACACGAGTAGTAAATCTACAGAGGGGAAGCTTCCACAAGCGGCCCGCTGTAGGTATACTCACACAAACACACTCACCAACGGTTCACGGACGCGCGCTCGTTCCACTAACCGGTACAGCTGTTGGTGACAAACATGCGCATATGTGTGAGTGTACCTACAGCGGGCCGCTTACTAGAAGCTTCCCCTCTGTAGGTACTCTGTGGTATAATTGCGTATTTGCGTTCAAGAGGTAACAAAAAGGTACCTTCAAAATAACAGTCTTCGCGTAATTAATACTAGTGTTTTCTCAGTATTTTAATCTACACATTTAAAACCTACTTTGACAACATATCGCTCATTTGGAGCGTCAGTGACACATTTGTTTTGACAAAAATACGCGAAAATGAGTACCTAATTGATTTTAAAAATACTATGCATAATCATCTGCGTCGGCAGTTTAAAATAATTAATTAATTAAAACAGGCAATTTTAAAATAATACTTAGCCGTAAGAATGATTCAGAATCTTCTTTTGAACTATGAAATAATCTTTATTCTGATCTGGTGTAAAGTTAACTAATTTGCATTTGTGTCACTGTCGCTCCAAATGAGCGATATGCTACAAAATATGTTCTAAGCATAAGTTCTAAGCTATTTTTTAGTCTCTAAATAAGCAACAATCGAAACAAACAGATACTTTCACATTTAAATAAGTACTAACCCAATAGACGTAGTCTTGTCCTTTTAATTAAAAAAATAACAATTTTTCAAGAGACAAACAGTGGAGAGTCACCTTAAGAGCGTTGACGCACGGACCCGCTTCGCAAGTTTAGGCATTTACCTGGGATTCTTTGTTTACGTGAATGAACGCGCCGGTTCAAATGCAGTGTAGTGTAACAAACCGTTTTGATCTTTTTACCATTTTCAAACGGGCTATTTATTTTTTCAATATTCTTAGGCACCTATGCCTAAGTTTTTAGTTCGTAGATTTTAATTTTATATAGCAGGCATAATTAATGTATAATGCTTGAAAAAAACCTTATAGAGTAGACCAGTACATAAAAATTATAATTGGAGAATATAGTACAGCTTCTGATATTGATTTTTTTATATACCTACTCCGTACTCGTGTAAGGGTAAGATAAGATAGTGAAGAAAAATGCAGATTCATTCAAAATCTTGTTAATTTACTTATTACATACCAGATTTTGCCCGCGGCTTCGCCCGTGTGAATTTCGGTTTTTTACAAATCCTGAGGGAATCGTGGATTTATCTTTTTACATATTTACAAAATAAAGTTATTACTAAAGTAATTCAAAACAGGTAATAAATACATTTTCTGTATGTAGATTGTAGGTATACTAAATGAACATTAAATATACCGCTAATACAAAAATGCAATTAGATCATTCATTGTAATGACGCAATGTACCTTAAAATATTAGAATTAATAAAATCTACATATATATATAAAACAAAGTTGTGTTAGTTCAAACACTTATAACTCGAGAACGGCTGGAGCAATTTTCATGGTTTTTGATTTGTCTCCGTTCAGAATAGCATAATAACTATTAAAAACATTGGAAAATTGACGAAAAAATAAAATAAGAGGAAAAACATTTTCCCATACAAAATGTTCGAGGGATTCGTAACTGTCAAACAACCCATCGCGTCGATACGGTAAACTCTCTCAACCGTACCTATATAATTCTTTGGTACGTATGTTAGTCACCTCCTCCTCCTAAACGGCTGGACTGATTTGTATAATATTTTGTGTGTATATTTCAATGGGTTCCTGGATGGTTTGAAAACCGTTGTTACCGGACGATAGTTTTTGTATACGATAGCTATTTTCTAGTTCATTTTCCACATAATATTATGTACTATGTTGGCCGCGAGTTCGTCAGCGTGGATTTAGGGTTTTAAAAATCCTGTGGGAACTATGTCAATTTTCGAGACGCAAGCTACCTCTGTACCTACCAAATTTTGTATAACGAATTTGTTAAATGGACGGACCTTTAAGAATTCCGTGAGAACTCTTTAATTTTTCGAGATAACAAGTATAAATTGAAAATTTAAAAAACCCCCGACATTCGCCATTTTGTGGCGGCGGCCATGTTGGATTTACATAGTGCTATTCTGCTAGTCAAGACCTTTCATTTGATACCCATATTAAGGGAATTGTGAAAAATATGTAATCCGCCATTTTGTAGCGGCGGCCATCTTGGATCGATTTTCATCAAACATAGCTAACAACACTCTCGACTAATCCACCTTTCAAACAAAAAAAAACCGCATTCAAATCGGTCCACCCGTTTGAGCGCTACAGGGGAACAGACAGACACACACACACACACACACACACACACACACACACACACACACACACACAGACACGTGAAACTTATTACACCCCGTCGTTTTTGCGTCGGGGGTTAAAAAGTATCCTATATCCGTCCCCAGGATGTAAGCTAACTCTGTACCTAATTACATAAAAATCGGCAGACAGACAGACACACTTTCGCATTTATAATTTTATATAGTATGGATTACTGATTTACAACTATAATCCTCAACTATAACTATAATATAATATATTACAATTATTAAAAATACGTAAAATGTTTTCATCTATCTGTAAGAAAAAATAGCAAGCATTAAAAATATCTAGTATTGAATAGTGACAGTCGCACTACAATTTTACGTATATTCCATGTAATCCAATAAGAATTGCCGAGACAAAAAGCGTTACGTCCGTTCGCGGAGAGGCCTCGGCTCATACTAGTTTCCTAGTTCAATTTCCTACTGCCTGTTTCTGCGTTTTGGTGTCTGTTTCAAAGTTATTTTATGGAAACAAATAGTAGTTAATTTTAGATTTTTTTTTACTTATATTATTGCAAATATGGTTAACTTTTATATGTACTTAATTTTACTTATAAATGGCGAAAAATAATCTACTAAAATGACGGTTTTATATGTCTATAATTTACTGAAATTAAAATTCTTTTGCTTGGATTTTTATGATGTAAAAAACGCCAAATTAAAAAATGTTTTCTTCCACGTCTTTAGTTCAGGGCATTTCCTTTCATAAATATATCTTTGTGTGTGAATTGAACAAGTAACTTTTGACGTAGTGAACGTCAAAGATTCCACGAATCCCAAAATTCATAAATAGGCTTTTGGTATTTTGGCAATTAGACAAAAACTATCAATAAATTGCAAAATGTTGTCTTACAATTCCCTAGAACACAAAATTTTCTACAATGTAGTATAAATAAGTTTTTAAGTAAATGCATAGATTAACAACATATGAAGGGTCGAAATAGCTTAAAAATGAGCTAAAATGGCGCAGAACGCATCAACGCTCTTATGTCGAAATATTTAATATCAGTAAATATTTCTAATACTACACGGAAAACTGTTGAAATCAATATCGAAACACATTCAATGCAAAGTCATCGGGACCACACAATAATAATGTGTTAACCAATTTACGTATATATGTACACACTCGTATCAAACAAGTATTTATATAACTTAACATAAATATACTTACAATTGAATTTGTGCGGCAATTTGCCAGCTTCATAAATATTTAGCATAATTTTGTACCGAGACTTGTAAAGTCATGCGAGGAATATGCTCAAAATGCGAGCTTCGTGAGAAAACCTAATACCTACCTACCTATACGTACTTACTACGTATAGTCCGTTACTGCCTCGGTCGCGGTGGTCTAGTGGTTGGCGTGGTCGACTGCGGATCGCGAGTTGCTGGATTCGATTCCCGGGTCATCATATACCGGGGTATCATTTAATCTCAGTCTAGGTGTAATCGACGCGTAAATGAAAAATAATATTAGGTATAATAAAAATTACAGTAGAAATGAATTACAGAATTATTTATTTTTTTTATAATTATATATACATATATAATAACAATACCTACTACTATTAATAATAATAATTAAATATTTTAAAATATAACCAGTGGTTTACAAGGGGCGAGAGGCCTAACACATTTGCATGCAAATCACGCCACGCGATAGAGGAAGGCACTCTACGGACGAGCGTTTTCTTATAGAAGATAAATTAATTATATCGACCTCGATATCGACCCACGATGAAAATTAGCACTGCGATTGCGCGATGACTTACGAACTTCAAACAGGACACAAGTATAAATTAAAAATTTAAAAAACCCCCGACATTCGCCATTTTGTGGTCGCGGCCATCTTGGATTTCCAAAGTGCTATTCTACTAGTCAAGCCCTTTCATTTGATACCCATATTAACGGAGTTGTGAAAAAAATATAATCTGCCATATTGTAGCGGCGGCCATCTTGGATCGATTTTCATCAAACATAGCTAACAACACTTTTGACTAATTCACCTTTAAAACGAAAAAAACCGCGTTCAAATCAGTTCACCCGTTTGAGCGCTACAGGGGAACAGACAGACACACACACACACACACACATACACACACACATACACACACACACACACACACACACACACACACACACACACACACACACACACACACACACACACACACACACACACACACACACACACACACACACAGAAACGTCAAACTTATAACAGCCCGTCGTTTTTGCGTCGGGGGTTAACTAGGGGATTCACATGTTTGATTCGATCTTGCGACGAAATTAGACAACAATTAGGACATAGGCTAGCATAGGACGCAGTGTTTGTTAGCACTGACACACAAACACTGCGTCGTCACTGAAACGGACAGGTGTGAACGCGTTCATAGAGAATGTATGAAAGAATATTTTTCACTGTGCCGGAACTCTGCTTCACTGATATGTGCGAATACGGCCAGCGATGGCGGCTCGAAGCGTGGTTTAGCCGCCGCGCTGTTGTTACTTGTTACCCGACTACGGCAAAGCCAAAAGGAAGGGTTATGATTTTAGCAGTCTATGTATGTATGTATGTATGTATGTATGTTTGTGTCCGATTTTTGTATGAGATTCGCCTAAACTAGTGGACCGATTTTGATGAATGAGGTGTCAACCGATTCGTGGTTATGGTCCGGGTGACGTAGGCTACATTTTATTACGAAAAAAATTGAGAAGTGACCTTCGCGCGGCTTTCTCGATTATGAAATTAGTTCCGGATTGATATAACAGATGGCGCCATTAGCTGCTTGCCCCGCGCTTTCTTATTAAATTATAGTAAATTAAATTACTAAGCGTAGTCGGGTTTTAGTTTAAGAACTTTTTCTTGTTACACAAAAGTATTATTTTACAATCGCCGAGTTTACAAGCGCCCCGGTTCCCCGCTTTATGTAGACCTACACGATATGCACATTTTTACCGTACACAAAATCGATAGGTCACGCCGCCGGCCGTAAGGGTAATTGTCGAAAATTAACGATTCGTTCCTTATAGAATCGAATCGGTAATTTAACGGAGGTCCGAACGCGGAACTCTCTCGATTTAGATTTTTATCAGAGGCCGATTGTGGCCGGCAAGGAAGGCTCTCGCGAGCGCTCCCGAGCGCGCCCTATACGAACGGAGTTTCGAATGATAACTTGGCCTGTTTTACCACTTTCTGATAAATGTCGGATTCACAAGTTTTGTCATTGTCTTGACTATAAGCAGATCGGTGAAATTAATGCGCCTTTAAGATCTGGTGAAATTAATGTGCTTTTATCCAGACTAAAAAGTCTCCTGTCTGTTCCTGTGTCAATCGCTCTGAGTTTTCACTAAAAATCTGTTCGCTCGCTGTGGCTTTAAATATGTCTTAGAAAACATTTCCGTTGTTTCGCGGCCTTTATACGCACTTACTGACTCGTAGGTATTATTTACTTCTTCAACTACTGATGGCATTTCTATGCAATTCGATTTTGCATACTTAAAATAACTTAAATATTTACGTATAAGTATACGCTTATTGACTGCCTCATTGGTCCTAGTGGTCAGCATATTCGACTGCAGATCACGAGGTCGAGGAATCGATTCCCGGGTCGGGCAAGCAATTGTTAGGTATTGGGTTTTTCTGTCAAGAAATTCTCTGTAGATACCAGCCCGGAGTTGGTAGTTGGCGGTGTCTCACCCCGCAGTCGGTCCCTGTTATTATCATTATCATGTGACAATAGTCGTTAAAGCCCGCCAACCCACATTGGAGCAGCGTGGCGGGTCTAAGCTCTAAATCCCTCTCTCCTATGAGAAAGGAGGTCTGTGCTCAGCAGTGGGCTGTGGGACGCTAAAAAGGCTGTAGTGGTGGTGGTAAATACGCTTATTTCCAAGGCACCAGAAGTGCGCGAATCGCAACTCTCACTTGGCCCGGTTTTACTTTTAATCTTCGCGGGATAATTAATTTTGCGAACAGCTGCTCTCCCTAAAACCGTTAGGGAGTGATAGAATGATAAGCATGGCAGGTCGGCGCGACGCACCGGCGCGCGCGCACCGAGCGTGACGTCACTTCCGCCCGCGCCCGGCCCGCTTCCGGCGAACCGCCATTGTGAGAAAGGGAGAGTGTACATTAGTGATCAATTAGTTTATTAATTAAAGTGACATTATATTGTAGAGCGGCTCGTAAAAGGGGTACCTATACCCGTATTACTAATTCCCTGGAATTCTGACGTTTCGTAATGTTACCAAAGATAAAACAATTCCCACAAAAAAGATAAAAAATTCAAAACTTATGCAAATACAAATCAACTACCGCATGTAGATATAACAAATGCCTGACAGACACTTCATGGTGATAATGTCATTCGACATCCATTTATGCATACATTTTTTCAATGTGCTTCTTTTGTTTTCTGTTGCTGTCAATGTGCACTTTCTAGTTTCCACTCTTGGTGTTTTCTATTTTAAGGCGAAACGAGTAATATTATTACGCGGCATATGGCTTTTTATGATGACAGGGAATTAAAGTAGTTTGGGGTAAAATCGTACTTCGTAGATGTTAACCCTGTTCTCCATACAAATAACTCATCTGTAAATGACAATGACAGCTGTCAGAATTCCGGGGAATTAGTAATACGGGTATACCTGTACTAGGAAGCACAATTTAAAAAATATATCAAAAAAACTCAAAACGCGTGAAAAGTAAAATTACGAGAAAAACAAAACCAAGCCATGATAGACAATAGTACATTGTGATACAAGGGTGGAATGTTGGTTATTGCAAACGAGCTGTCATTAACAAGCCCGAACCGAAGGTGAGGGTTTTTAATGTCACGAGTTTGCAATAACCGATACACCCGTGTATCACACGACGTTTTTCAATACAGTTGTGGGAAATAGTAAAAAACAAATCGAAGAATCAAATGTTTATTTCAACATACATACCTACGTACGTACCTATCTTTGTCGGAATCTTGGGGGCAAAATTCCATCTTGCGTAATTTTTGCCCGAGATAAAATATCAGGTGGAGTTAATTCCATAATATCACTTAAACTTGAACTCATATTTACAAAAAATAATCAATTTATCACACAAAAAATGGAAACTTTCAGAAAATGGCGCGTTTTAGCAACTGGACATTTTAAAACGAAACTAGGCAACGCGTATACGCGTATACAGCCTATTCGATTTTTGAGATATGTTAATGTGAAAATAATTAAATTAAAAATGGTAATTAATTATAATAAACAAACATTTAAAAGAATTTTGAGAATTCAATGCTAAGACGTACGCATTTATTAATTTTTTCTCGTATAAAATCTATCCGATTTTATTCTATGTATGAAAACTCCTTGCTACTAAACTTTTTAAATTGACTTATAAATTTAAAAATAAACTGCAAAACAAAATGATCGAGCTCGTAAAACAAAAGTCACGACGGCGTAAAACAAAACATGCCTGTGCAAAAGATTTAATTTTCGAATCATAACTATAGCCTCTGAAAGTACGCCATGTTAAACAACTGTATTGAAAAACAGCTATTGAACCGTTGGGATGCTTTGAGGGTATGAAAAATCCTATTTACATACAAACCTAAACGTGAAAAACATCACTGAGGGCGTTTGTGCACTTACTCGTTTTCGATTCGTTTTCGATTCATGTTCGTTTTTTTAATGAACATCATAAAAACGGATACGAAATTCACGAATGACATTTGTGCACTTAATCGTGATTTCACTATGCGTTTTAAGCATTTCGTAGATAAAACCGTGTTCATAATGTGTGCTGCATTTAATCGTCGTCAGCTTTTCGCACTTTAATATATATATAGCTGTTCGTTCTGATTCACTGACTCATTCATCGCCTCTCCTGTAAAATTTTGTATGAAAAATTTTTTTTTCACAAATGGTTTCGTATAGAGGACAAAAATTCATTAAGAGGAAAAATATGGAGAGAGCTGATGATTGAGGATTTCGGAGACGGTTGAAGAGCACGCTTAAGGTATTGAAGATACGTGGGGGATGCTCGAACAAATGTCACTCGAAACGTCATCCAATTGGCAGTGAGCCGAAAAAAAATTCAAAATGGCGAAAAAAAGATGGCCGCCATACAAATTTTGTCGGTGTCCATCTCGAAGGGTATAAAAGATGGAAGAGTTGTTTCTTAGCAAAACATGATCAAGATCCAAAGGTCTACTAGATGAATACAAAAAAAATTCAAAATGGCGGACTTTATTTTTCCATAGAAAATGTATGGCGAATATTGAGAGAGAGTATAAAGTTGTGAACTAGGTATGCAAGGCGGTTGATGCGGTTCTTTGGAGAAATCTCAAAGAAAAATATGGGAAGACATGATGATTGAGGGTTTGGAAGATGATTGATGAGCCCGGGCAGAGTTTTGTAGATAGATGGGGGCTGCTCAAACAAAAAATACTCAGAACCTCATCCAATTGGCACTGAGCTGAAAAAAAAACAAAATGGCGGATTCAAGATGGCGGCTATACAAATTTCGTCGGTGTCTATCTCACCAAGTATAAAAGATGGAAGAGTGGTTTCTTGGCAAAAGATGATCAAGAACTGAAGATCTACAATTTGATGAACAGAAAAAAATCAAGATGGCGGAAATTATTTTTCTACACAAAAAAAAATTTTATTGATGGTTTCGTGTAGAAAACAAAAATTCATGCGGAGGAAAAATACGGAAAGAGCTGATGATCGAAGATTTCGGAGACTGATGAAGAACACGGCGAGGGTATTGAAGATAGGTGGGACGTGCTCAAACAAAAACTACTCGAATCCTCGCGGTCCGCTTGCGGGCCGCGCACCCACGCGCCATACTAGTCTCTTATACATTCGTAGGCGATCATCACTTAATGACATGACATGACATCATGAAAAAACTTTTTTTAATTACTATCGAAAGAATGTTGCTACTTTCGATTTCATATTGTGTCATATAAAAAAAAAGATTCCTCGGCAAGACACACGTTTTAGAGAATGCATAACTCCAGAAAAAATGCTGGCAGTAACACTAAGGTAAGTGATTATGAATATTTCACACGGTACGGTTAGTATCAAAATTATCTAAGCATACGTCATATATTTTGTGAACATCCCAAGTGGACATTACGCTCTTGTAAGAAAACAGTAACAACTAAGTATCAGAAATGATATTTTTTATGAAATGTTCATATTTTGCTGATAGTTTTTGACTACCAACCACAGGTATGGAAATTTTGATTATACTACAATATTTATGTATTTTACTCGAAGTAAGTAAAACTAATTTGAATGAAACAAACGATTTATTTTAATGCCAAACTAAGTAGGTATTAACTTTTAATAATAATCAACTGCTTTGAATCATGTTTTGTTGGAATTCAAGAAATGCAAATACCTATGTTTTCCAAATACCTCACAACATCAGGACTCATCTCTGCCCTCTTTCCACACACCATTCCACTCGCGTCCTTATTTTAAAACGATTCGATGTGAAGAATTCACGAATATATAAACACGAAAACGAATCGAAAACGAGTAAGTGCACAAACGCCCATACAGTTATAAGGAAGGCTATGTCGAATCGTGTTTTCACGAAACACGAAAACGAATCGAAAACGAATAAGTGCACAAACGCCCTAACTTTGCTGTCGCGTGTTCGGGAAAAATTTGTATGTAGGTACTTTCCCATTTTGTTTCTGTGAACAATGAAATTTAACTCTCAAATCCAATTACCACGAGTGTTCAACTACCACACAATTAATTTCAAAAAAGGAATAGGTAGCTCATTTATGACCTGGTTAGAAAACCCGTGTTCAAATTAGGTAAAAAACATCAAGCACAATACAGCGGCTAGATTGTGAAAAGTTAACAGATCTGAGAGAGGGTGTTCTGATAAAATAATATGTAATCCGCCATTTAGTAGCGGCGGCCATCTTGGACCGATTTTCATCAAACAAAAAAAACCGCATTCAAATCGGTCAACCGGTTGAGCGCCACAGGGGAACAGACAGACACACACACACACACACATACACACACACACACAAGCACACACACACACACGCACGCACACGCACACGCGCGCGACACACACACACACACACACACACACACACACACACACACACACACACACACACAAACACACACACACACACACACACAGACACGTCAAACTTATAACACCCCGTCGTTTTTGCGTCGGGGGTTAAAAATAAATCCCGCTTATTCATTTTACTTTGCAGAAAGCAAATTGCAGTTCCTATAGAAATGTATGCACTAAGTACTTATTAGTAACGAGGTAAAACTTGAAATTTGCATTTAAACACTAGACCTAGCTCTCTCCGACCTAAAGCCTAGAGGTGTTTAATTGTCCGCACCGTTTGTACCGTAATGGCCCAAGGAGTCTACGAACAATACTGGAATTATTATGATCACGAGCTATAGATAAGATCATCATCGACGACGATCGTCTATACATCGACGCCGTCGATGATCTTATCTATGGCTCTCAATAGAAGCGGTTTAGATTAAATTGCTGCCTGTATAAGCGAGTTAGAACGTAAAACGGCGACGTTAGCGGTAGCTTTTTTAACTCCCGACGCAAAAACGACGGGGTAGTTTAAAAAGTTTGACGTGTGTGTGTCTGTCAGTTCCACCGTAGCGCTCAAACGAGTGAACCGATTTGAATGCGGTTTTTTTTCGTTTGAAAGGTGAATTAATCGGGAGTGTTCTTAGCTATGTTTGATGAAAATCGGTCCAAGATGGCCGCCGCCACAAAATGGCGGATTACATATTTTTCACACAACTCCCTCGATATGGGTATCGAATGAAAGGGCTGACTAGTAGAATAACACTATGCAAATCCAAGATGGCCGCCACCACAAAATGACTGGTTTCTTTTTAATTTTTAATTTACACCTACTTGTTTATTCACAAGTTAGCCCTTGACTACAATATCGCATGATGGTAATAGGGATGATAAGAAGATAAGATGAGAACAGATGGGATACAGACTATTAACTAGGAAGATAAACTACTCTTTAAGAGGAGTTTATCTTGTATTTACGTTTGGGGACCGCTATTGGAAACGAAGACAGGTTATAAGTAGTAGTGATGATTACTGACAAGATTCCACAAAAAAAAAAAACATGTGAAAGTATAGTCTGTTCATTTTCTTACGGTCGCCCTTTGTGTCTGGCCGCCTCCGCCGCGCGGTGTTTTACCAAAGACGCCGCCGCGACTTCAAAGCATGCCGCGCGGCGTGTACAGGCACAAGGGGTTTTGACGTTTTATACCTACTCATATTTTTTAATTAAAATTCTCTTTCCTTTTTATATTTTTTTATATTCGTATTTTATTACAATATAACCATAAACATAAAATATAATATTATCATGAACACGGGTCTTCTCTCAAAATGAGAAGGATTTTAACCATAGTCTACCACGCTGGCCAAGTGCGAATTGGCAGACTATTCGGAGATTCTGTTAGAATAGGAAAAACATTACAAACAGAAAAAAAGTAATAAAAATAAAAGCAGAATACTAAGAGCACCTGCGCCTGTACCGACACTAAGTTACCGAACGAACTATACTTAACATTAAAGTATTTCCTGTATTTTTCGTAAGCTCGCAATGCTTAAGCCTCAATAGCGCAGCGGTCGTCGGGTGCGGATCGGGAACTGTAGGGTCAGCGGTTCAAACCCGTTACACTATTATGGTACCTCATTACCACACATATTATGGTTTTCACTTAATTGGAGGGGAAAGGGGAATATTAGTCTAGGTTCATCATGGCTAATATTCTTTAAAAATAACTGGTCAATGGTCGGAGGTCAATATCCCGAATTTTGCACGTTATTCATTGCCGGTTTCAAAATACTAAATACTAAACCACTAATACTATCTACAAATATAAGACAAATTGTTATTGTTGTTTATATTATAATCCAATGATTATGTTTAGGTAGTGTAATTATATATTATGTAATTTGTAATTAATTTATATGTAATTATTTTGTAATTAATTTATATATAATTTATATGTAATTTGTAAATTAATTATATAGTAGTGTAATTATATATATTATATATTATAATCCAATGATTATGTTTAGGTAGTGTAATTATAGCGCTAAGTTTTCGAAAGCGCTCCCCTTATACCTACCCTGTACCTATCAACTCTGTATAGTTGAAATATTCACCCTAAACTAAGATGCAGTTAGAAAGAAAGTGTGGATGTTTGGATGTTTAGATGTTTGGATGTTTGGATGTTTGTTACTCAATCACGCCGCAACTACTGAACCGATTTGGCTGAAATTTTGAATGGAGATAGATCATGCTCTGACTTAAAACATAGGCTTTAGACTGACTGACAACTGACTGACTGACTTAAAACTTTTTATCCTGGAAAATCCACAGTTCCCACGGGATTTTGAAAAAACCGAAATCTATAGCTACAGCTATAGGTAGATTACTATATATAGCAAACTTTCTTGAAAGTAGGTATAAAGGTTGGAAAAGGGAGCGAGAACGGGAACCGGAAATTCATGATTCCCTCGGGATTTGTGAAAAACCGAAACTTACGCGGGCGAAACCGCGGGCATTCTCTAGTACAATATATTTTTCATCTTCCAATTTGAAATATTCAAATGCTTCGATATAACAGTAACTATGACAGTGACAATACTATTAAACTACATGCTTAATATAACTACGCCAGGGATAACTGACTCTATATCAAAATTATAGAGACCATATTCGCTTGAAGGTATTTTGATTTTTCGTATTTCTCCCGACAAACTATGTAATAGCTGTAAACCTATTCGTACAATAGAGTACCTTGAATCATCTCTCAGGTTATTCAAATTGCTTTTCACTTCAGTGACCCGGCGTGCCCGGAAAATATGGCCATTAGAAGTTTAAAAAATCGTTTTATTTTTATTTTAACTGATAGCACACTATAACATATTACAATGCGACACATTATACAATGCGACAATTTTGTAGACACTTTATATACCCAGTAGCAAAAGTCCACAAAATTACCAGAGACCAACCAAGAAAATAATGAATAACCGGCCGCATTTCCGAATCCCGAATTTGGACTTTGACAGTCAAATTATACGTTTCAATTTTCTTCATTGCATTGCCGTTTCATGAGATCAAAAAATATATTTTCTGGATCGAAAACAGTAGGTTATGCATTGTGGTTCTGTAAATCTGTAGTACCGTTTTACGAGAAACAATTTTTACCGCAAAAGTGATTACTCGAAGGAAACGCCAGATGGCAACCAACAAATCTCATGGTCTCCGAAGCCATAATGTTCCCAATCAACCCATCCACTGAGCAGAACTGTGAGAAACATCCGGAGAACAACATAGTCCTTATCACAAGGCAATAAAAACACAATCGCATAGCAAGTTACCACATTTACATATAACCTGACCGAACATCCGTGCCTAGTCCTTGTTACAACGTAATAAAAACTACAATTGCATAACAAAATTGCATCATTTGAATATAGCCTGTAAAGCATAACTCTTATTTCAAGGGTATAGAGGTGGTATTAGACGTACAGATAAAAGAATTTACTTGTAGGTAAAAAAAATTATATCCTTACAATCAAAATGTTCACAGAGCATATCAAAGGGAAGAAAGAGTAATAAGACCTTACATCAATTACATTTTAATACGGACAGCGCTGTGTGAATGTAACTTTAAAGGCTTGGTCATATTATGCAACGCGTGATGGAAAAATATTCGATGAAGCAGTTCCGACTATGTAGTATAGTATAGCATATACTACTTCATAAGCTTAACAAGCCAATACAATATGTATAGTATAGTACAGTGAGGAAACAAATGAATAATGAGCAATATTTTTAGGTTTCATACAATTTGCTATATCCATAAAAATAATAAAAATGCGATAATAACTAAATATTCTATCTGTCTATTAGCTGTTACCTTTTCTCAGCTCAGATGCTGAACGGATCTTGACGGAATTTGGCACAGGAGACGGACACACATGTGCATTGGAGGATTTCTCTGGCAACACTGACCCCAAATGTCGTAAAATCAGCTGTTCCGTTATTAATTTTAGTTTTTAATTATATTTAATGCAAAAAATATTGTAATTAGTGTTATTTGTGATTAACTTATTGAATAAAGTGTCATTGTATACACAATAGCCGAAATAACCTGGATAAATCAAGTATTGCGAGACAGTAGAATCAGCACAAATACCTATATCTCTAGTTCAGCAATCATACTTTGTTACCAAGTTTAAATTCAAATATGTAGCTAGGTACCAATTGAATTTAAGCTTGGTAACAAACGTCATTTACGCTATCCCATGGAAATTATTCAGATTTCTATGCGCCATGCGGTTAGTATTTTAATTAATAAAGATAAAACATTATTTTATTCACGGCAGAGTTAGTGGAACCGACCGTAAGGAATTTTGCACGCTTATTATACGAATAGGAGTTTACTTATACCAACAAAGGTAGGCAATGCGAGTTCCCACGCAATTATATAGTGGCCATCACTACAACCTTTTTTACGTCCCACTGCTGGGCACAGGCCTCCTCTTTCATAGGAGAGAGGGATTTAGGAGCTTAGATTCGCCACGCTGCTGCAATGCGGGTTGGCGGGCTTTAACGACTATTGTTACATGATAATGATAATAACCGGGACCGACTGCTTAACTTACTCTCCGAGCCACGGGGGTGAGACACCGCCAACTACCAACTCCGGGCTGGTAAGTATCTACAGAGAATTTCTTGACAGAAAAACCCAATACCTACAGTCCATTAAATACTAAGAGAAATTATACCCCACCCCCTCTTATTAAATATAGCTTGATACCTGTGACGTTTGTCATAATGACATTTAATGTATGTAATGACAGTTATTGTAGCTGTCATTACATACATTAAATGTCATTATTGCAAACGTCACAGGTATCAAGCTATATTTACTAATCTATAATATAATAAAACTGTAACAGATCCAATTCTGTACATTGAAGATATTTTGAAAATTTTTATTGGAGGGCACTCTATACTTAATCGATACTGAAGCCAAAATTGCAATTATTTTCATTTTTGTCTGTCTGTCTGTCTTTCTGTCTGTCTGTCTGTCTGTCTGTATCTTGGCCGCGCATCACACCGAAACTACTTACTGAATGGATTCGAATGAAACTTGGTACGATTTGATTTTATACTTCGAGGATAGGATAGGATAGGATAGGAAACTTTTTATCTCGAAATTCAGCACGGTTCTCTTGGGAGAGGGTAAGATAAGTTAAAATCTATTTTATTTTTGGAAAGGGGTACGTTTTGTTTTTGTGCCTCTAATTAACAATCGATTGACTTAAGAACCCTCTCCATGAGAGCGACAAATCATTGGTGAGTGGAGTCTAAAACAGTGATTTCTGCATTTAGAGAGCGAGACGTCTTCAGTATAGAAGAGTACTAAAAATATATACATAAATAAATAATAAATTAATTAAATAAATAAATTTTGCTTGAGATATCATGTTTTTAGTGAAAAACGGCAAAGTAAAAAGATGCAAATCAAGGTTTGGAATTTCGCCTATTTTAGTAAATATTTGGCAATTTTTTACATGAACTAAAGACATTTGTAATTATTATGAAGTAACCTATGATAAGACTTCGGTCGTTTTTCAATTTTCTTGTTTCTTATATAAGTAGTTTATTTACGCACGAAGTTGCCCCAAAATTTGCCCAAAAATAGTGATTTTTCAAGCGTCATAACTTTCAAAATAAATATAATTTTACTAATATTTTTATTTTATGGCATAGGTAATGGAGATATAAATTGATATCTGGCTTAACTTTAGACCTATTGCGACAAATATTAGAATAATAGGCGTAATACGTTTGTATGGAAAAGCGCGTGAAGAGAGCGGCCTTAAATATGGTTGATAAGATAATAATTATTAACCTAAATATTTTTATTTTTAACCCCCGACGCAAAAACGACGGGCTGTTATAAGTTTGACGTGTATGCGTGTGTGTGTGTGTCTGGCTGTTCCCTGTGGCGCTCAAACGCGTGGTCCGATTTGAATGCGGTTTTTTTTTGGTTTAAAGGTGAATTAGTCGAGACTCGAGAGTGTTGTTAGCTATGTCTGATGAAAATCGGTCCAAGATGGCCGCCGCTACAAGATGGCAGATTACACTTTTTTCACAACTCCCTTAATATGGGTATCAAATGAAAGGGGCTTGACTAGTAGAATAGCACTATTGCAAATCCAAGATGGCCGCCGCCACAAAATAGCAAATGTCGGGGGTTTTTTAAATTTTTAATGTATCACTAATTCACTACATAGTATAAAACAAAGTCGCTTTCTCTGTCCCTATGTCCCTATGTATGCTTAAATCTTTAAAACTACGCAACGGATTTTGATGCGGTTTGCAATAGTGCTATTCTACTAGTCAAGCCCTTTCATTTGATACCCATATTGAGGGAGTTGTGAAAAAATATGTAATCCGCCATATTGTAGCGGCGGTCATCTTGGACTGATTTTCATCAAACATTATAGTTCAGAACACTCCCGACAAATTCATCTTTCAAACAAAAAAAACCGTATTCAAATCAGTTCACCCGTTTGAGCGCTACTGCAAGTGCAGGGGAACAGACAGACACACACGCAAGCACGCACGCACGCACGCACGCACGCACACACACACACACACACACATGTCAAACTTATTAGATTAGGTAGGTAGGTGTTAACTCCACCAATTGAGATCCACCTGCTCTTTGTAGTCGGTTAAAAATGCACGTGACAAAGAGAGACGAGTAAACAGCTGATATAAATAAACATGATCGGAAAAAGTTTTAGACGGCGGAATCTAGAAGGCGCTGTAAGCTTTTACATCGCGCGCTTAAACATCACTGTTCACACAATAACCTTGAGAAACATTAATGCGGTCAGCATGTTACAGAATATCAATTCGAGTTTAAGCTGTCAAATCATATAATATTTTTGGAAAGGGGCACGTTTTATTTATGTGTCTCTAATAAACATAGAATAATGAGCAAGCGATTCACTACTAAATTAAAGCCTACTCTTCACAATCGGCGACTGTAGACGATTACATTACACGCGATCACATCATAATGTGGAGACTGGTCAGTGGAGTAGTCTTGCGCATTTATAGTAGTCTCAACTGGGAACGCTCAGTTTAGTTCCCAGTTCCTTAGTGAACTAGGTCGCTCTTTTAGTTCACCATCTCTGAGCTCCCGTTTTGAAACACAGAAAGGAAGATCTTTCGCTCTTAGTGCGTGAGGCTGACTCGCGGCTCGCGTTTGCTTGTTTGTTTTTTTTTTATATAGGCACTTAATATTATCATGATATAGATATATTAATATTCATATATTATGCAAGCAGCAATATTGTCCTAAGCTCCTTTGAGCTCATACCTTGCTAAAAACTGTTAAAAGTTCACTGGCAGATGTTTAGGTAGATCAAAATGTAAACACTATGTGAATCTCTCAGGTTTAATCACGATGTTTTCTTCAGCGTTAAAGCAAGTGATATTTAATTTCTAGTAACGCGCATAACATCGAAAAGTTAGAGATTTGTGCTGGGAATCGAACACGGTCCTCCCGAAAGGGATATTATTTGAGTAATAGCTTCGCAATCCGTTGAGCTATGTCGGTGAATCTGGTACTTATACGGATCTCCTTACCTTATTAATACAACTTAATTTATAAAATAATCCTATTAAGTAATATTATAATTGTGAAAGTGTGGATATTTGGATGTTTGGATATTTGTTACACTATAACGCCGCAACTACTGAACCGATTTGGCTGAAATTTTGAATGGAGATAGATTATACCCTTAAGTATTTAACACATAACTACTTTTTATCCTCTAAAAAATCCACAGTTCCCGCGGGATTTTGAAAAAAACCAAATCTACAGTTACAGCTATAGGCAGATTAGTATGGCAAACTTCCTTGAAAGCAGGTATAACCCCCGGCACGTAAGTCGAGCGGTGACCTTCAACGGTGACTTATTTGCCGTGACTTGTATAAAAGTTAGAAAAGGGAGCGGGAACGAGAACCGGAAATCCACGATTCCCTTAGGATTTGTGAAAAGTCGAAATTCACGTGGGGGAAGCCGCGGGCTAGTCCTTAATAATAATTAATAAACAGTTACATATCCTCTAACATTATAAATTTAATTTTTTGCTCATTGGTTTCTTTTCGTTGTTAGTGAGCTATGGAGATGGATCGGCAATAAGTAACCAGTTCAAGTTGGCAATGTTGGCATGAAGCGGTATTTATGTTAATTAATTATTAATTATTTTCGTACGTCCTTGCATACTGGTGGCTTCGCGAAGCTTTTCTCGACCTGACGATATTTAAAAGTTATTGATCCACAATCCATCAAGCTATAAAGGAAAAAATTAAATCAACTTCGGTCCAGCAATCTCGGTGTAAGTATATGTAAATTGGGTACATTTATGTGTGTAACTACATCAAAATAATAATTAAGTGTGTGTCAGATTATTGTCGAAATTCAATTAGAATTTTTAGAAATGGTTTACAGATTATTAATTTCATAATGGAAATATGTTAGATTGAACTGACATTTGATTCATTTATTGGCGCCGAACCGCCATCTTGAATTATTGGTATAAATACGGGCACTTCGAAGCCATGAATTCAGTCTCCACCAGAGACTCAACCGACTATTGGATGCTTCAGTGTCTAGGTCGTGATATTTGATTGAGGGTTGCGATAGCAATCACACCCTAATCGAATAAATGCTGCCATTTTGGACTTGGCTGAGTGTAATTAATTAATTAGTATAAAATAGATTTGAAAAGAGATCTCCGTTAAACTAATCTGTGATTCGATATTAATTAAGTTTGTGCGGGTGATAAATAAAAATATTTTAATAATAGTTTGATTTGGTTTTAATATTAAACCTTATCCTGCTTCTGTAATGATGATGTTTTACAAATTTCAGAAGTGGGATTCGAATCTCGTTGCCTTGATTTTGCTTTGCCATCTACACAGTTGTGTTTGGTTTATTTTGAGAAAGACATTAATTTGAAGTAAAGTTGTAGAAATACCCGCAGAATAATGAAATACCGGCAGTTGAGATTAGTGATTCGTTTGAAATTAGAAAAAATTTTTGATTAGTTATTTTGAAAGGTTAGACGCCGCCGAGTTTCTTACTGGTTCTTCTCGCTAGGTCGCGGCATTCCGAACCAGTGGTAGATTCGCTTTATTTTGTAAATGAGAGAAAAAGTAATTTAAACAGAACAATGTGTTTGAGTTAATGAGAGTAACTGATAGTTAATGAATAAGGTTTTAAAGTGAAAATCGAATCAGATTTTAAAAGTTTTGATTTATGAAGTCACGAGTTAGATTTTCAATCTGAGAGTTCGGTTATGAATTATTTTGAGTTATCAGTTTAAAAGCGACATTGACGGACTTGACTGAGGGCATGACCGCCCGCAATTTACTGAGGGCAGACAGCCCATGACGTAAGTGAGGGTAAAATCACCCGTGATCTTAGAAACGACGGCAAAACGCCTGCGACATTGACAATGGGCAAGACCGCCCGCGACATGAATAAAGTAACTTTTACTGTGATTGATGAGAAACACGGGGACGTGTTAAGTATAGGACGGCCGAACTGTCAGATTATTGTCGAAATTCAATTAGAATTTTTAGAAATGGTTTACAGATTATTAATTTCATAATGGAAATATGTTAGATTGAACTGACATTTGATTCATTTATTGGCGCCGAACCGCCATCTTGAATTATTGGTATAAATACGGGCACTTCGAAGCCATGAATTCAGTCTCCACCAGAGACTCAACCGACTATTGGATGCTTCAGTGTCTAGGTCGTGATATTTGATTGAGGGTTGCGATAGCAATCACACCCTAATCGAATAAATGCTGCCATTTTGGACTTGGCTGAGTGTAATTAATTAATTAGTATAAAATAGATTTGAAAAGAGATCTCCGTTAAACTAATCTGTGATTCGATATTAATTAAGTTTGTGCGGGTGATAAATAAAAATATTTTAATAATAGTTTGATTTGGTTTTAATATTAAACCTTATCCTGCTTCTGTAATGATGATGTTTTACATGTGTCATATATTAAAAACTCCCTGAAAGTGTGTAGATTACGATAATGAAAAAAAATCATCAAAATCGGTTCATTGGTTTTTGAAATAACCGCGAACATTCATGTACATACTACATACATAATATAATATACGGGTCGAATACAGAACCTGCTTTTTTGAAGTCGATTAATACCTACCGACTTGAATTAAAATAATTTCTGCTAGTAGGTACTCGTACATTTAATAATCTGTTGTAAATAAACTTGCCGAAATCTCTAACAGTTGGCCTATTTGGCCAATGAGACAAAAAATAACAACAACAGCGGAGTTCAATAGTATCTACGTACGCTAGAGAAAACAAGTTGTCCTTATAAGTGGGAATCAAAATAGATATAATACACAAAAAACTACAAACACCCAGACCGTTTTATTCTTGACCTCAAACAATAAGGACGTTTACACACATACGTCAAGACTGTCGCATCCTTTTTATCGTAAAGATGAACGCAAGTCGTGTCGTAATTTCCAACCTAGCACGCGACTCACGAGAAAATTATGTCTACTCATTTTCTCGTCCAAGACAATAGCAATAAACAAGAAAATTAGTATACCTACATTATTTTCTCGTATGTCGCATACTAGCGCAACTGGAGATGACTTGTAAATTCAAATTCAAAATTTTTGCCTTTTGGAGACCATTTTGTGGCTCTTATGATCCTAAGTCTAGACTCTACCATCGGTTCGGAAAGCGAGATCTTCTGAGAAGACCCAACAAGAAAGCAGTCATTAAGTCGCATGAGGCGTACGCAACGCAGTTTTTATTACTGATAATCCGCGATCAATATCAACAGAGATCAGCACTGACGGTGCGCCTTATGTTGCTGACATTACTTAATGTTCAGTACTGAAAAATGCGTCTCTAGCGACTCCTGCGCTTATTACAGTCTTAGAAATTTCTTTTATAATGTAAAAAATACTTTTGAATAAGTATGACATAATTTTACATATTATGTAATACCTGATATATTATTCCATGATTCAGTTTAGTATTTAAAAAAATGCGCACTGAATTGAGAGTCGGTTAAAAATAAGACACTTTGAAAAGTCTTAAGACTGCCTCAAGTGAAAACGTGGCCTTGTACTCGTTAATAATAACGTAAGTAAGGCGCTAGACACATAAAAAAACTGGCCCTTAACATAAGGAATACCTAAGTGAACCCGTTACATGTGTGTTTTTCAATTTGAACCTGTGATCCAGTTTTGTACCACTTCTGAACCAGTCTCGAAACGCAGCTTTCATGGGAATTTGGTGTTTTACAACTTACAACTTATTTATGACTATTATTTATTATATGTTTATGTACTTCGTTGTGACTTTAATATGTCCGCAAATTAAGATTTAATTCAATAGTTATGTAGATGTTCTAATTCGGAGCTAAAACCACCGTTTTTTTTTCACGCTTCAGTGAAATTAATAGTAATAATAATTTCTCCGTGAGATTATAGATTCGGTGGACGTCCGGTAAAAGTGACAACGAAAGTCAAAATCACTTAAGTTCTGTCACGGCGCGATAAATTCACACGAAATCCACTGCGGCACTATTAGTAGGTACATTTTCTTATCTGATTGCAATAGTTTTTGTTTTCCGTTTTTGCGATCAAATTTTTTTTTTTTTTTTGCAGCCTTTAAGCAGCGTTCTTTAAGCTGGTTAGAATTTTCGATATGAATGGATACCTAACTTTTAAAAGTGTTTTAAGAAAATTGCACTTTTAGGCGTGTTGTAGACCCCCGCCGCGAAATAGATGAGCGTAACCGCCGTTGTTTCACCTTGAATTGAATTTGAACCGAAAAATCAAACCGCTGTTGTCGCTTGTCACCGCCGCGCCGCTATGCGCTGTGTTCGCCCAGGCCCTTAGCGCATAAATAATGTACGATTGTGACGCCTTATTAGCAGGACGCGCACGCGCAGACGTCTGTCCGACGATCTGTCATCGGAGCCCCGTACCATGTGAGCATTAAACTATTCAGCATAATCGCAAACGCCTGAGTCCAACAAGGCCTAGATAATGATCGGACTCCAACACGCGGCGGGTTGTACGATGTTTTTCTTCTTCTTCTTGGCTTTTTCTAGTGAATGAGGCCGGGGACAAATCTAACAAATTTCCACGAGCGGAAAAACTCGTGCTCCAATCTTTGGCATTTTAATTTGCTTCCAATAAGTAGAGTTGTGCGCGGACATTCGTTAGATTTGTTTCAGTATAGTTATTCTGAGTTAGTGCACCTCCAAAACTTTACTAAACACTGTAATATGTACCTAACTAATACAAAATGAACCCAAAGACAGAAACAGAAAGAAATAATTTTTAAGTCGTAATTCGAATATTCTTCGAATATTTATTTTCGTTTGCTTCATTGCTGAAGGTCGTGTCCACTCTGGTCCAGGGTCTGGGTCACGGTCTTTATGAGGTTTCTCCAGTCCCTGGAGGGACCTCCAGTCCGTCCACGCGTCCGTAACTCGTCCGTCGCTTTCCTCAGGGCTGTTGCGGTTGCAAACTGAGACTAGACATAATGGTCTTAGTTCGCCAATGCCGCATATTTTGGAGAAAACAAAAGTTTGATCGAGTTTTCCATTTTGGCGCTGAAACGGGTGGACCGATTAGAATGCGGTTTTTTTTGTTTGAAAGGTGAATTAGTCGAGAGTGTTGTTAGCTATGTTTGATGAAAATCAGTCCAAGATGGCCGCCGCTACAAAATGGCGGATCACATATTTTTTCACAAATCCTTTAATAATGGGTATCAAATGAAAGGGCTTGACTAGTAGAATAGCACTATGCAAATTCAAGATGGCCGCCACCACAAAATGGCGAATGTCGGGGGTTTTTAAAATTTTTAATTTATACTTGTTCATAACGCACCTAAAGAAGTAGAACTTCAAAAAATAAATTGATATAACTATCACACGCCATATCGATATGTTTACGAAACTCATTACCTACCGAAAGTAATTAAAGTAAGTAACAGAAGGAATGTAAAGTAAGTGGAGGCCAAGTGCACGTAAGTCGATGCAAAAACTAGGCTGGGTTAATCCTGTTGTTTTAATTATGGTGAAATGGTTATGGCGCAGGTGTTTTTTTTACGCGAAATCTATTTTTAATTCACCTACAGCAGAGAATATTTTTTTCTCTATACCTACAGTTAAGTAGGTATTATACTTGTAAGTTGTAACATTAAGATGTCTACAGTTAAGGTAAGCCTTGTAAGTTGTAACATTAAGCTGGTTCTCCACGAAAGAAAAATTGCCAACTTTTGTGTTTATTGTTTATTGTTTATTGTTTATTGATGAGATATACCCGTGGAGACATTACAGTTGCCCAATTCGTCTCCACGGGCTACAAAAATATAATACAACACAAAAATACAATAGGTACCTACATAATAAAATATAAAAATATAAATACTTAATCAAAAATAATACACAATTACTTATCCTCTAACATCAATTTAAAACTATTTATGAGCTGAAGCGGCGGGGTGTGGAATATATCCAGTTCTGAGTCTCTATGTATTAGATCATTGAGCAAGCGTAGTGCACGAGCTACTGGCGCTTGCCCAGCCATTACAGTTCTGCAGCGCGGTAACACAAACAATTTACGACGGCGCGAAATTGCATAATTATCAGGCGCATACAGACCTACGTGCTCTAGTATAACAGAGTTACTTTTCTTACCCTGTATCAGATTGACCAGGTATAGAAGTAAGGCAAGATTACGCCTCACTTCCAACCTATCGTATCCTGTCATCCCGAGCAAGAATAAGCTTGGATATATTGTGGGATATCCCACTGAATATCCGTGTTGTCTTATTGTCAACACGTGTTGGTGACTAAAGTTGGCAATTTTCTTCTTGGTGAAGGTCCCGGTGTTATACAAGTTTTGACAACGTCGCTGGCTTAGTGGTGAGTGCGGTGCGACGGTGTAGCGGGAGGCAGCGGGTTCGATAAGCGGCAGGGGCTATTTGACAATTTATAAATAGGATGATGGGCAAAAATGTATGGAACCTGGTACCGGCACCAATCAATATGAATGATACATCGCTGGAAAGGTATTTTTGTATTGAATAAGAATATCTATGGCGCTCCAATCGGAGTAATCTTACCTTAATTTATTTTTTGGCTACCTATTGAAATATTTCATCCTGTTATGCCTCCTCTACATGTCTGCAGACGCGTCCGCGAACGCCCGCAGATGCATCCGCAGATGGATCACCACGAGCTGTCCACACGTCTGCAGGTCGATCAGTCTAGATTTATTCTTGACAGACGCAACACGCACGTTTAAAAATGGATATTGAAACCGTAGCTGCCGCAGCTATTTATTTTTTTAGTACTTTTAACTACTACGTGAGTGTGCATACTCGGTGTTCATATTATTAGCCATTTAAATAAGAATTAAACCGCAAGAAGCACGCGTGGACTCTCAATCGCAACTCCGATGAAACTGATGCGTTGCCAGACGTGTGGACAGACGCCGGACGTCCGTGCCGAAACCCTTTGATCTGTGCCACAAAAACCGCCAACAATCGGATTCGAGGCGGACGCGTCTGCGGACGTTAAATACCTACAACAGATGCACAGATTACCCCCTCTATACGTCTGCGGACGCATCCGCAGATGACGTCCGCGGACGCATCTGCAGACGTGTAGAGGAGGCTTAACATTTTTTCTCCATTTTGGCATAGTGAACAATATGAAAGACGTGATAACGTGGTCACTTGCACAATGTCAGCGACTGAAATCGCTTGTAAAAATGTACAAGCTGCCGTGGCCGCCGCGCCACACCGCGAGGGAGTCGGAAATATAATTTTTTTTAATTTTATGTCAAGCTAAAAAAGCCGAAGCCAACATTCCGAAGCGTATATTTTAAAACGGACTAAGTAATTTAAGTTTATTGTCATAGTATTTTTTTGTTCCCTTAAAAAGATCTATCCAACAGTATAGTCCGTTTCAATAGAGTTGAGCTAAAATGTAAACCAACACACCTTTTTGCTAAAAAAGTTTATACTTACTACAAACTTAAATCGTGCCAAGTTTCATGTCAATCCATTCTGTAGTTTTTTAGCAAAAAGGTGTGTTAGTTTACATTTTAGCTCAACTCTATTGAAACGGACTATATATTACTCATCTTGATTGGACATGAGTACCAAAATGCCCATCATCCTTACCTACTACGTAACTACTTATGCCCGACTAGTTTCGAATAGATTCGGGGAATCATGAGTCACAACTAAGTGCAGCGCGAGCCTCTGCCCGCACCGTCCGCAGTGCGTGGCGTTGATACGTCATGCAACAATGAATATCACTCAAGATAGTTTAAACGAAAAAATTACTAAATTTTTCTTGTTCTGGTACGGTGGGAGGCTACGGCCGTGTCTAGTTCCTACTGGCAAAAACGTACCGCCAAGCGATGTAGCGTTCCAATACGATTCCGCGTAGAAAAATGAACGCATCACAATGGACTATACTCCAAACGACGTAACAAAATGGTCGGCTAATTATTTATTATTGTTCAGCATGAACACCGGCGGCCTTGCCATATGAGTAGATATCCGTACAGAGAGGAAGCTTCATACAAGCGGCCCGGTGTAGGTACACTCACACATGAGCTCTCTGCACCAACGTTTCACAGACGCTCTGCCTCTGACGCCACCGGCTCAGTTGGATGGCAAACGTGCGCTATGTGTGAGTGTACCTACAGCGGACCGCTTGGATGAAGCTTCTTCTTTGCAGGGATATCGACTCATGTGTGCGTGAGTTGCGCTATGTGTAGGTGCACCTACAGCGGGCCGCTTGTATGAAGCTTCCTATCTGTATGGATATCTACTCATGTGGCCTTGCGGTACGAATTCGGCGCGCACAATACACAAATTACGGTAGGTACCTACCTACATACCCACAACACACACAATCGGACGAACGGATGCTGGGAATAAGGTCTCATTTGTCATAGACAACACAATGGCCATTCAACTCGCCAACTGTATGAATATTCAATACAACTATTATATAGGTATATACAATATACATACATACATACATACCTACATACATTGCTCGTTTGACTTTATATTGTTAACAGACTGTACTGCCTATTGGCGTTTTTAACCGACTTCAAAAATAGGGGAGGTTCTCAATTCGTCGTAATCTTTTATGTATGTTCCTCGATAACTCAGAGACGCCTGGACCGATTTGGAAAAAAATATATTATTTGTTTCTACTACATGGTACGGATTTCCTCTCAGAATGAGAAAGGTTTAGGCCGTAGTCCACCACTCTGGCTAGTGGCCAAGGGCGGATTGGTAGACTTCACACGCCTTTGAGAACAATATGGAGAACTCACAGTCGTGCAGGTTTCCTCACGATGTTTTTCTTCACCGTTAAGTGTGTGCGTGCATTATAAAACGGCAAGCATAAGAAGAAACGACGAAACCGACGCGCAACTTTTCAACATGATGTTTTACATGTTAGGTACGAGCTTAAAATAATTTTTATTTCCATTGTACCTAGCTGTCCTAAATGACAGTTAATAGTATTTTTTCTAAAATGTCCAACGAACGTAAGATAAATCAACCGGCCAAGTGCGAGTCGGACTCGCGCACGATCGGTTCCGTACCATTATCTATGATAACGGAACAATATCATGTCCGTTGTATAGGGTATTCTTACCGGTTATCGTCCATTTAGTGGAGTTACTGAGTTTGAGAGGGTAAAAATATATGTTCTATAAAAAAAATTAAACAAAAACTTGTTGGTATATACTTCTAATATAGTCTATTTTCATTGCCCGTTAGTATTTTTTTAGTCAGATAACTAGTTTTTTTTAAATCCTAATAAAAAGCTGAAAATGCCGATTTCACCGGTTATCGTCCACTAAATCTAGTTATCGTCCACCCTTGTACCTGTTATCCGTCCACTGATTTCTATGAGAAATTTACTATGAAACAGTATGCATGTAATGAGTAAGTAATTGAATATGTAATATTAACACCACTTTAATATGTATTTAATATCTATACCAATTAAAATTAACTTCCTGTCCGTGTTTTTGAAATATATGGGTTTTTATTAGTGAACTTATGTTTACTTATACATTATTAAAAAGCCACTGTTTATAAAAAATGTTTCTTCTGTTTTTCGTCTATTCATAATACTTACTTTTCAAAACAGCTGAACCTATTTTGACAGAACTTTCACAGGGTGATAGAGTACTTTATACAAAGTCATGTGGTCTTTCTACGCACACGCAATAGCGGTCAACTGCTTGTTTTAAAATAAAACAGGTAAAAAAACTATAGCCTTGTTAATGCGGTTTATAGGGTCTACAATATGATATAATATCTTTACCAGCTTTGCGCCTATCTATCTTTCATCGTCTTTTACCACATCGCACTTACATTATATAAAAGTAGGTACATATAATTTGGCAGCTTCCCTGGCGCAGGGGTAAGTCTTATTAGTGGAAGGTCCTCTACTTGATTCTCGGCAGAGCAATTTGGTAAATTCAATTTAATAATTTCAAAATTGTCTCTAGTCTAGTATGTCTTACTTCAAAGTCATTTAGCGTTTAAGGGTACGGATTCTGCCGTACCTCTTTCAGGTTATCCCGCATCCATCTTAGACTGCATCGTCACTTAACATCAGATGAGATCGCAGTCAAGGACTAACTTGTAGATTAATAAAAAATTAATTATAGATATTTGAGTAATAATCAAAATTCGCCTAAATAATAACATAATATTAAAAAATATATGTTTTTCATACAGTTTAAAATATAGGTGGACGGATAACGGGTGCACTTCAGATTCTCTATTTTAAATTTCGTCCACAAATTATAATGATCGACAATACTATCTTAACTTATAAATATATCGAAGTTCCAAAGAGAAACACATAAAATATAAGGTAATTCTTTTGTCAAACAAGTTTAATTATTTATATTTTTACTAAATCTATTTATTTTCAAATAATAGCTTGGCGGTCGAAACTTAGAATATTTATTCAGTGCAAATTTAGATATCGTCCACGCGTGATTTTGAAGACCCATAGTTTTATATACAATGAGAAAAAAGTGGACGAAGACTGGTCACTAACTAGTGTATGTGTATAGGATTCGAATTAATAAACTTAATTCCAATTTTGTGCACACCTCGATTGATAATAGGACTACCTAAAATTAAGACGCTAAACCTGTGTTTGACCGCCCGGACGATAACAGGTTTTCTTAAGAAAATAGTGAACTAGTTGTCGTCCACCCCTTTTTTTTGTGTTCCAATATAATCAAAAGTAAAAAAACACGTTCACAGTATTTTATGAAACATAAGTAAGTGCTACAAAGAAGAATCAAACTAAATCTTATAGTAAAATGTTTAATAACTTTCCGTGATAGTTGAAGCATGCCACTAATTTTTTTGCTCCACACGGCTCGTTTTCATTCCTTAATTGCATACTCAAAACTCGATCGCTTTATTTTCGAAGAAACTTAAGTGAAATAGATTTTTTTTCTTTCTCTGTGTCTTGATAAGACATTCAAGTTGGCATAGAGATGCATTATTTTTATGTGAATCTTATAATGTTTCTATTTTTAAGCATTCCTTAAGAGTGATCCGCTCGGTGGACGATAACAGGTGCGTGTCCGGAAACCGGTGTTCCAACCCTATTCTGTCTGGAGATGTATTGATGTCTGTCTGTAAATATTTATTTTATTCTAATTTTTAGTATTTATTTTGTTGTTATAGCGGCAACAAAAATACATTATCGGTGAAAATTTCAACTGTCTATCATGGTTCATGAGATACAGCCTGGTGACAGACGGACGGACAGACGAACAGCGGAGTCTTAGTAATAGTAGTCCCGTTGCCCTTTGAGTGCGGAACCCTAAAAAATATATATTAAAGTCCAGCTTTGTTAAAAAAATCTAAGCAGTGTCACGAACAGTCTATAGTGGTTTGGTAACCGTTTGCGTGATCGTTGAAAAAATCACTATCGATGAAAGTTTTTTTTTTCACGTTTTTATCGTTTACCATAAACGTAGTTTTTTTTATTCTTTAATAAAAGCGAGCGACTGTCTGCTACCGAACGACGAGTACCGTTATATTTTAACATTTTTTTTGTAATTTTTTTAATCGATAAAATAAACGTACTTTAGGACACTTACAGACGGAACACATTTTGCATTTTAAACACGAATTTCGTCTATGAAAGCCTGGTAAATCTAGGAGACCAAAGCATGATAAACTGTATCGTGATAAATCTTTTCCCTTTTTGACGGCAAATTATGTTTCAAACGCTATTGGATTAGAATAGAACATTTAAATGTTCACAAATAACTTTTGAATGTACCACAATGGTTCAGATCGGCTCTATCCAGAAGAACCAGCGATAAAATCGGCTCATATTCTTTTGAAAAATTTCAATTAACTGAAAAAATATTTAAGAGATACTTATAACTTAATTAAATAAAAATTTCAGAAATAAATACAGTGCTCAAATTGAGAATTACAGTTTCTGGTGTTAGGTACCTACTATAAGTGTAATCGTTATCGTAATCATATCAATCGATAGACGTCCACTGCTAGACATAGGTCTCTTTGCAAGAATCGCCACAGAACACTATCTTGCTCCGCTTATATCCAGCGGCTGCTAGCAATTTTCTTGAGAATCAGCCTACTTGGTCTTCGTCTAGGGAGGTCTTTGCTGCAATGCTGCGTTACCGGTGCGGGGTGGTGTTTGAGCAACCCGGGACCCCAAGTTCTACAAGTTCCCCGAGCTATATGGGGTCCATTGTCATTTCAGATACGCGTTTCGATTAACTGTTTATTTATTTGGACATCCAAAAAATTGTATCATAACAAAAAAACTAAAAAAAAACTACACAAATACACGTAATTAGATGCATAACTTATTAAAGGTGTCCCAGCATTTACCAAAAAATTTAAAATTAGAATCAAAAATAATAACATTAAGAAGTTTGAAAATACAAAGCAATTTTGTTTTATGTTAGGTACCTAAATTATAGACGAATTAAATAAACAATAATAATTGTTATCAACACTACTCTATCAACTATGTACCCGTATGTCGGTACTTAACTCTGTTTTTTCTACTTTTTTTTTTTTATTATTATTGCGAGATAGGCTTACGCTTGACGACAATCATGCCTGTGTGCTTAGTCTAAATCGGAGCACTCGAAAACGAACTCGAAAACTATTGATCGATTTCAGAGTAAAATAGACCTAAAATGGCTTGTATTAAGGTTTGAGTTCGCCAATACATTCAGCATTCGAACAATGCTGAATGTATTGGCGAACTCAAACCTTAATACAAGCCATTTTAGGTCTATTTTACTCTGAAATCGATCAATAGTTTTCGAGTTCGTTTTCGAGTGCTCCGATTTAGACTAAGCACACAGAACAGCAATGATGAGGTCTAAGTTGGAACGTGCTCCTTTCTAGAAATTTTTAAAACGATTAAAGGTAATAGCTACAATACAAAGTAAAATAACTAGTAGACATACTTTCCCCATACATATCCACCTAGATATCGTCCGAAAACACGCTCAATTCTCCCACGCTTTACGCATTTGACGTGGTGGTGCGAACCATCGTGACAAATACGCAGTACTCCGGCTAAATGCTTGCGGTTTCTGCTTTTGACGACCTCCCTGGCGCAGTGCTGGGCACTGTGGCAAGACCATATAACTGGGGATTCCTAGGTTCGATTCCCGACAGGAAAAAATATATTAAAAAAGCTTAAAATGTAGCTAGTTACCCAACCTGCCGTGTGCATCAGAATGGCGGGTATAGGTGTACAAATCGTCATGCTTTGTGCATGAGAGCAATGTACGAGCAATGTACCGAATGTACGTAAAATTTACGAATGTTGGTAGGTACCTAGTTGGTACTATTGTAAAACCAAAGTTAAGTATTATAAAAATAAGTGAGCCACTACCCTGATGTACGTACACTACCTGCCGATTCCCAGTTGGGGCGATTTGGGAATTTATGATTTCTAAATTGTCTCTGGTCTAATTTCGTGAGAGGCTTCAACCGTGGCTAGCTACCAAGTAGGTACCACCCTGTCGACTAAGCCGTGCTGCCAAGCGATTTAGCGTTCACGGTGGCTATTTACTAACTTAGTTATCAACAGTAAATGATAGCCAATGAATAAGTTCGATATACATTGCTGCTTTACTGTGTGAAATACAAACAGTGATTTCATTTCACACAGCAAAGCAGCAATGTATATCGAACTAATTCGACGGCTTTCATTTACTGTTGGTAACTAAGAGAATAGCTCGGTTTGTGCGACGCCGCGTAGACACCGATCAGGGGGGTTATTCTGTAACTTAGTTACCAACTGAAAATAGTTGCCAACGAATAAGTTCGATATACATTGCTGCTTTACTGTGTGAGTTCATGAAAACACTTTATATTTTTAGGTGGGTATGGGTTTAAAAAAACTGCCATACCTCTTCCAGGGTAGCCCTCTACCATTATTAGACTGCATCGTCGATTATATCGATGAGATCGCAGTCAAAGGCAAGCTGATGAATAAAAAAATAATACGTTGGCATCCTAGATCCTTTCATACACGACTCTAGTATAGAGTGAGTTTCCTCACGATGTTTTCCTTCACATTTTTAACCCCCGACGCAAAAACGACGGGGTGTTATAAGTTTCACGTGTCTGTGTGTGTGTGTGTGTGTGTGTGTGTGTGTGTGTGTGTCTGTCTGTTCCCCTGTGGCGCTCAAACGGGTGGACCGATTTGAATGCGGTTTTTTTTTGTTTGAAAGGTGATTTAGTCGAGAGTGTTGTTAGCTATGTTTGATGAAAATCGGTCCAAGATGGCCGCCGCTACAAAATGGCGGATTACATATTTTTTCACAACTCCCTTAATATGGGTATCAAATGAAAGGGCTTGACTAGTAGAATAGCACTATTACAAATCCAAGATGGCCGCCGCCACAAAAAGGCGAATGTTGGGGGTTTTTTAAATTTTCAATTTACACTTGTAAAGCATACCTATACCATTAAAGCATTAAAGCACCTTTGATTATCCACATGCCTAAAGCAGATTCCTTCATATTTGATTGCTTAAAACGCACATAACTCCGAAAAGTTAGAGGTGCGTGCGGTAGGTACTTAGGTATATCACAGTAAAAAAAAAATAGAAAATTGCATCAAATAGCCAATCACACAATAATATATTATTACTTCACGCTTCACGTAACCTTAATGTTACATATTGTATTGTGATTTTTTTTGTTACATCACGGTGTAGGAAAGTTATTTATTTGATAGAAATTCTCTTTCATATAAGTCATATTATAACATCTACTGGGAAAGTTATTTATTTACTACCTACAGAATTGTTACACAGTAATCTAAATCTTTATGGCATAACAAGATAATACTATATTTTGGATTATAATAATATGAGTGCCTAATGATTGCATTGATTGCAATAAAATAAATGTATGTCCGGTAGACAACGACGTTATGTAAATAAACATAAATTAAACCATTTGGAATTACAAGTTCTTAAATGAGCTGGAGATTAAGTTACGAATTAATTAAAAAGTAATTTGACACCTATTACGTTTTATTTGACAAAATTAATCACACCCCACTAAGCTTTAAGTTAACTGTTGTTTTTAACTTTCATAAATACCTATTACACAAATCAGAGTGCAATTATTTTGTCTAGAATGGCATACTTAATTGCAGTCAAATGTTTAATTGTTTATTTCTGTATAATTTATACAGTTTTGCATCAATTTATCGATTTGCTTTATCGATTCGATATCTGGGTCATGGCTTTCCTATCATTGTTTTTTTATTGTTTTGTTGTTTCCTTCGTTTTATTGTGATTTTAACTATAGATATCTACTTTGTGTTATGACATAGAGTTTAAATTGCATTTTCATGCTGTACCGTACCCACCGTTCGGTGTAACTGTTGGAAAAATCGCACTTTGTAAGTGAAGTTAACAGGAGGATCCGAGTGTTTGTGAAAAGTGTTACTTTACCGCACATGTGCGATTTATGATATACCGCACGGCTTTTGTATGGGGCCAAATTGTGTGACACCATTTTTAAACCCCGACGCAAAAACGACGGGGTGTTTTAAGTTTGACGTGTCTGTGTGTGCGTGTGTGTCTGTCTGTTCCCCTGTAGCGCTCACACGGGTGAACCGATTTGAACGCGGTTTTTTTTTTGTTTGAAAAGTGAATTAGTCGAGAGTGTTGTTAGCTATAATTTAAGATAATTTATTTATTGGAAAAAATTTACATCAAAAATCTTAAATTAAATACATTATATTCTTAGCTATGTTTGATAAAAATCGATCCAAGATGGCCGCCGCTACAAAATGGCCGATTACATATTTATTCACAACTCCCTTAATATGGGTATCAAATGAAAGGGCTTGTCTAGTACAATAGCATTATGCAAATCCAAGATGACTGCCGCCACAAAATGGCGAATGTCGGGGGTTTTTTAAATTTTTAATTTATACTTGTAGTAGCATTTTAATCGCACTTGTGCGGTTAATTGTCAAAACTGTAGTTGTAAATCAATTACCAATTATTACCATTGGTTAATATTGGCTTTTTTTTTTAGTTTTGACTATCATTGGTTAGTACTGACAACGATTTAGTATGATCCATTTTACGAGCAAAATATGTAATAAAAAGTGTGTTTTACTTTACTTTACAGTAACATCTGTGCTATTTTTTAAAGTAAAGATAGGTTAAAAAATTATACACAGACAAGTATAAATTAAAAATTTAAAAAACCCCCGACATTCGCCATTTTGTAGTGGCGGCCATCTTAGACTGATTTTCATTAAACATAGCTAAGAACACTCCCGACTAATTCACCTTTCAAACAATAAAACCGCATTCATATCGGTTCAACCGTTTGAGCGCTACAGAGGAACAGGCAGACACACACACACACACACACACACACACACACACACACACACACACACACACACACACACACACACACACACAGACACGTCAAACTTATAACACCCCGTCGGTTTTATTAAATTGCTTTCGGGCTTTCGTCCTTCAAAGGGTACTTCTGACCAATCACACGGTAATTGTAGATTCTAGATAACATCGATCAGTGTTTGTAAAGGTTGCGTCGTCCGATATCGATCGAGCGACCCCTGGCATTTGGATGGCATCCCCTTAAATTTTAAATGGAGACATTTATTAATGTTTTATTGATGGCAATCGGTAATTGTAGCGCCTGGGCGTGAATATGGAACGACAACACAAATTATAACGAAAATAACTATATACCTATCCACTTGTTAGTCTACTTTCAATGTCTTGTGAGGGCTTTGAAATTTATGGATGTTGCCGTATAAAGGTGCGTCCAAACTTGAGAGGAAACTTGGTTCGGGGAAATGTTCATGTTTGGACGCACCTTAAGTAAGTCCATATTATCAACTTTCTGGTCATCTTTCAATGTCTTGTGAGTTTGAAGAGAGTTTGAAATTGTTGCGCGCTGCTATCAACTATATACTTAGTCTATAGACAGCAAATTTCAGATCTTCAAAATTGGTCACCCATCCAGCTAATGACTTAGGTCAACGTTACTTACCTAGCACAATCGAATGATATACACCGTCGCAACTAACCAAGGCGTCCCTCTTCGATGAAATGACTACTTAGTTACATGAGAAAAAAAAAACAATCAAAAAAGTATAGAACAAAAGTGGTCTGGCTCAGGTTCACGCGACTACTGAAATCTTACTCGACTACTATTCTTCCCAGTGCAGAAAAAAAAAATCGTTGGACTGATTTTGATGAAAATGTAATCAGTTTAAAACTACGTAATTCTGCAAGTATTATCTCAAGTTAGTCGTTGGTAGCTACTAGACACAAATGGCACAAGATCGTGCTCTGCGGCGATCCATCAGGTTGATATGTGGACGATGACAACGAAAATACACCAAAAATCTACGCATTCCCAATTCAGAATTGATAATAATTGGTATTATGGTATCAAGTAAAAAGTTACCAAATTCCAATTACCATTTCTTACCTAAAATGGTAATTGGTAATTCTAAGAATTCTATGGCGGATGCTATTTGAATATCAATTGAACGGAAACGGAACACATCTCACAGATTAACAACGAACAAACTGTATGCATCAGTTAGTTATGTTTAACACGAGACAGCTGAGTGATGTCTTCTACGCTCTACTTAGACTAGTTGGTCTCGTTCACACAGTTCCCGAAAACGATTGAATTACAAGTATAAATTAAAAATTTAAAAAACCCCCGACATTCGCCATTTTGTGTGGGCGGCCATCTTGGATTTGCAATAATGCTATTCTACTAGTCAAGCCCTTTCATTTCATTCACCTTTCAAACAAAAAAAAAACCGCATTCAAATCGGTCCACCCGTTTGAGCGCCACAGGGGAACAGACACACACACACACACAGACACGTCAAACTTATAACACGACTAACGGGCCAGTCGATAGACATCGACTAGCCCGTTGGCGCGGTCGGCAGTGACCCTGCCTTCCGCTCCGGGGTCGCGGGTTCGATTCCCGCCCCGAGTCTGGGTGTATTTATAATATTATGTACATGTATGTATACCTTTATTAAAATATATATGTAAATTTATATGTAAATATGTCTATCAGTCGGCTGTTACCTATAACACAGGCATTACGTTGCCTACTTTAGGAACAGACGACCGTGTGTGTATGTGTGAGTATTTATTTATGTGAGTATTTATTTAACACCCCGTCGTTTTTGCGTCGGGGGTTAAAAACGATTGAATTAAAATATATTTCAAAGGTAGTAAAAATTTTAAAGTACTTACATAAAAACAAACTATAATTTAGAAAAAATTTAATCGACTTCGGTCCACCAATCTCAGAGAAATCGGTGTATCTACTAATCAAAAATTTTAGTGAAAAACGAGTACATAATTATTATGCCTGTAACTTCGTACATAAGAATACCGTGTGTACTAGTGTACGGGCACATAAATGCCGATTGCTTTCATGCAACTTTGTCACAAAGCAATTTTTTTTATTCTTCTACAAGTCAGCCCTTGTTAGTAATCTCATCTAATTGTAAGTGACGATGCATTCTGAGATGGAAGCGGGCTACTCAGGAAGGGACATGACAGCTTTTATTAACCCCCTAATCGCTTGGTTGTACTTTTTACTGGTTGGTTAGTATCTAGTCACGGCCGAAGCCTTCCACCAGACGAAATTAATTAAGTGTGTGTAGCTGTAATAATATAATTGTTTTATTGTATACTTGATGTTCTCAGAAGTAAGAAAATTTATTATAGAAATTAGCATTATAGTTGTTCTCAAAAGAGAACAAACTGCTAATATTCCAAGAGAAAGAGAAAATTTTAAACAACAAAGTATTCATAAATCTTCGGAGTACATTCACAAATGTTCGTGTTGAAACACACAGGCTAAATTATGTTAAAATACATTTATATAGTGTAGAGTAGACGTCGTCTTGTTTGTGGAAACATTTAAATTATAACAACCTATTAGGTACCTAAGTTAAATAGCTGATGCCCGCCACTTCATACGCGTGGATTAAGGTTTTTTAAAAATTCCTTGGGAACTCTGGGATAAAAAGTAGCCTTTTCCTTTTCCAAGGTCTAATCTATCTCTGTACCAAATTTTGTCAAAATCGGTTCAGCAGTTTAGGCGTGGAAGCGTTACATATTACAGACAGAGTTACAGAGTTACTTTCGCAAAACCCTCAGGCAATTCAATACCAGAGCCATTTTAAAAATTATGAAATCCAAAATTCCATTAACCGCTCGGTATCCTAAATTGCGATTTCTGTGGAATTCAAAAAAATATCTCTTTATGATTATGTCCCACAGGAAAGCACTAATTGCATAAAAATAAATCAAGAGTCGCACGGATAAATGTGGGAGCACCCTCGGGCGCTGTCAAGTTTTCAATGTTTATTATGCGACGCAATGTATGCTAATTCGTTTCCTAATACATTTTCACATAGCAATAAAACACAGTGTTTAAGTTTCCTTGGAAATTTAAATTACTTTGTATCATATACGGAATATCTATATACAAATATACGGTACGTCATGCACCTCAACAGTTTGTTTGAGATATGTGCATTTTAACCACTTAAATATCACTCGCTTTAACGGTGAAGGTAAACCTCGTGAGGAAACCTGCACGCCTGAGAGTTCTCCATAACGTTCTCGAAGGCGTGTGAAGTCTACCAATCCGCAATTGGCCAGCGTGGTGGACTACGGCCTGAGCCCTTCTCATTCTGAGAGGAGACCCGTGGCTTGTTATAGTGGGCCGGTAACGGGTTGATAATGGTAATGACAATTTTGAAATGTTGTTGGACTGGTTGAAGGTTTTGGAAGTTATGAGACCCGTGCCCTGAAGTGGGCCGGTAATGGTTTGATGATGATGATGATGATGATTCGATGACCTCTCTGGCGCAGTGGTGAGCGCTGTGGTCTTATAAATGGGAGGTCCCGGGTTCGATTCCCGGCAGGGGCAATTTGGGATTTTATAATTTCTAAATTGTCTCTGGTCTGGTCTGGTGGGAGGCTTCAGCCGTGGCGTTTTACTACCCTACCGGCAAAGCCGTGCCGCCAAGCGATTTAGTGTTTTGGTACGATGCCGTGTAGAAACCGATCAGGGGTATGCATACCTCTTCCAAGTTGGCCCGCTTCCTTCTTAGACTGCATCATCACTCACCATCAGGTGAGACTGCAGTCAAGGGCTAACTTGTACTTGAATAAAAAAAAATGACTATGCAAAGGCGCTCCACAACATAATACATATTATATAACCGAGTAGGTAAATAGCTTGATTGGCAAACTTGAACTAAAGATTTACTCACTGTAACATAACTATTGCATCATGTTACAATCAAATAAATTGCTGGAAACATGATCCAGAACTAATCCGCGGTTACAATCGCTTACAATTCGTGTAGGAACCTACCCGTGTAATTCAATCCTGATTGAATGCCTTAGTGGTATCTATAATATCTAGGCAGCTAAATGAAAAGGTAACTGTGGCATAGTAGTGTGAAAGTTTTACTCGCAATAGTCCGAGTTTAAAAAAACGTCCTGAAATTTTGTAAAACAAAAAGCTACTTTAATATTTTGAAATTAAAAGCTTCGCAATTAGTAAACTAACGTTATGAACAGTTGCATTTTCATAATGGCTTACGAAACAAGCTTTAGTACTGACTCATAGTTATACCTTGTTGTTTAATAACGGCTAGGCAGAAACTTCTGAAATGCATGAGAAGGGAAAAGCTTGATTTGGTTCTTCCAAAAACAAAGGGTGAAAGAAGATTTTGGCCTTTCGAGTAAGTTAGTAGGTAGGTACGTCTTTCAGTTAAATTTTATCTTGGAAAAGTGTCGAATAAAGGCTACGTACAATTTTACATTCTTTAGGTATACACGCCATAAAAACGTTAAGTTCACAAACTTAGGTACATTATAAATTTTAGGATACTCATTTGCCTCTTATAAGTGGTAAAAAGTTTTGAAAACTTTATCGAAGGTGACTTAATCTGACCTTTTCCTTTCAGCTTTACCTTTCAGTTTAGTACTTGCACCCTCCCGACACTTTATACAAGCGAGCTTAGACTTCTGACAAGTACAATGCTCTACCTAAAATGGTATTACTGATGTTATAATACTGCTAAACATAACGTACGAACTTCTTTCACACCGCTGACACTTCATACGGGCGAACCTGCTACCGACAAGTACAACTGTGTACGCAAATCGAGCGGGACAAGGACATACTTAATACTATTAGGCGTACTTCTTCGTTGCGGGCGAATTAACGGCGGTGATTGAGTGAGTCACTTCTTAAACGCATGCCACATTGAGAGCGAAGCGAAAGTCGCTACCGCGTCCTTTCATACTATGGTTCACATTGCGAAGTACAAAGGTAAACGCAGCCAGTGATGCGAACTTGCGAGGTCTCGTCTAGCGACATGACATGAAAGCGAACCTGGATTCGCTTCGCTCCCAATGTGGCCTGCGCTTTATCGCAATAACAGTTGGTATTCTTCGGTATCAGTAAGTACTCGGGTAAGTACACATGTTACGTTACAGTGCAATTTTACTTTCCTTACGCGCCACAATCGGCGGAAACGACGCCGCCCCACTTGACGACGTCGCGTGACAGCTTTGCAAAACTACTACTCACATACAGCTCGGACAAATGGTGAACACTAATCCATCATTCTAATTTACTGACGATCGTACGATCAACGATGACTGTCTCGTTGGTCTAGAGGTTAGCATATTCCACTGCGGATCACGAGGTCCCGGGTTCGATTCCCGTGTCGGGCAAATTATTTTTAGGTATTGGGTTTTTCTATCAAGAAATTCTCAGTGTCAGCCCGGAGCTGGTAGTTGGCGGTTCACCCCCGTGCCTCGGAGAGTACGTTAAGCAGTCGGTACCGGTTATTATCACTATTATGCGACAATAGTCTTAAAGCCCGCCAATCCCCATTGGAGCAGCGTGGCGGGTATAAGCTCTAAATCCCTCTCTTCTATGAGAGAGGAGGCTTGTGCCCAGCAGTGGGACTTTAAAAGGCTGTAGTGGTTGGATGGTGGTGGTACGATCACACGATGTGATTTCAACTTGCCATCGAATCAAACAATAATATATCCATCCCCAAAGCTAAGAGTATCATAATTGAAGCTTGAAAGTCATCGTGCGATGAAATCGTATCGTTTGATTGTACGATCAATTATTATGAAATATGAATTAACCAATTATGACGAAACTGTGTATATATTTTTTCAGTGTCAATAAATTTTACTTAGATTTTCCTATGAAAAATACACCAACCAAATATTAGGTACAATCCTTATATCGGTGGGTACCGAACAATAAGCACGAGCGAAGCGAGTGCAAATTATTCCGTGTTTCGACAAAAAACAAAAGTAAGCGAAACTAAGGTAGTATCCCCATTAGACGAACAGTCTTTGATTGATTTAGCAAAGCACCTCGCTTCGTGTAACCTCATAGTGTGTTGCGAGTGAACTTGCGTGGCCGTGTGTACGTGTACCGGAGATGCGCAAGACGCGTCCGACGGAGGCAGCGGCGCGTGTGACGTGACGTAATACAGCGTGCATTGTGCGCCGCCGCCGTGTGCTGCGTTGCGATACAATGGCGTTATGGTGCAACACACCTTAACTCAGCCTTAAAATACATATACAGAAAATTCACTGTGACAAGTAGGCACAACAGCACACAAATTCACCACAAAGTAAACTCGACGACCGTTTCGCTCCGACACCGGAGCATCTTCAGGAGATGTCGACTTCACAGCGGACGATTGCAAAGTGACGCGCGTGTCAAATGATTTTGCAATGATTGTGCAATGTTTGTGTATATATGTGAAATATTGAACTCTGATTTCCCGGGATATAATTTAGTATGTAATTGTCCAAGTTTTAAAGTATAAATAATTACGTTATAAATATCACTTTAATGCGTACCTCTATTGTGGCATGATTTAAAGATAATATTACCTACAAAGTGACCTACAACATAATATGCGGGCGGCCCCTGCACATCGCCCACACACCTACCTTATCGCCGACTATACATATTTATTGTCAACGGCTCTGAAACGGTTTTACGAGGTTTAGTTTACTTTTCATAAATTTATAATATGTACTAGCGGACCCGGCAGACGTCGTCCTGCCCGGTGACATACTGACATCAGTGCAACCTACCCGGTCATCAAAGTACTAATATCGCAATTAAAAATAAGGGTTGATCGTAGAAGGGTGAAAATTTAGGATTGTATGTATTTTTGTATGTTGTATCATAAAAAAATAAAAACTAATTTTGTCTAAAAAATAAAAAAATAAAAATTTAGGGGTGGACTACCCTTAACATTTAGGGGGATGAAAAATAGATGTTGGCCGATTCTCAGACCTACTCAATATGCTCACAAAATTTCATGAGAATCGGTCAAACCGTTTCGGAGGAGTAGGGGAACGAAAATTGTGACACGAGAATTTTATATTCTTATATATATGTATAGTATGTATGTATGTATAGTTAGGTAGACATCAATATATCTCAAGTATTTTAATAAACAAATTATCTGCATCGATAAATGCAAATAACTATTATTATTAGAGGTATTATCTTACAATCGTGACGTAAAGCGGGTTGACTACTCAATGCGACGCGTAAGCACAGCTGACAAAAAATTATACGAGATCTACCTAGAACCAATAAGTAATTCCTCAGTAAATATATATTTTGAGTGAATCTTTAATTTGGTACAACAGTGTATTACTGCAGGATATTTAAAACGCCTTGCGTGATGTAATATCATATGCATGATACAAGTAAGTACACTCTGTAGCAAGAAGTCAATCACACAGCCAATGGTCCAGAGGTTCAATTTCAAATAGTCTTTCTTTCTGATTCTGATGGTTTTCTATAATTTAAAACCTGTTTCTTTTACATTGAGAAAAAAAGGTCAGAAAACAAAATACACGTATTGAATTAATTACGTGCCCAATTAAAATATTAGTTCTCAAAAAAAAAAATGCAGTGTAAATTGACTTAAGTAAGACAAAAAATAATAAGTTTCCTGTTTTCATACATTGCTAAGAAAGTGATAAAAATTTTGGTCAGCCATTATGGTAAGCGAGGCTATAATGTTTGTTTAGCATAACTAGTGGTGCATTAGCTTAATCGATGTTTTAGTTTTTGCCCGCAAGTAATTTATAGTGAACTTTATCGATATAAATCTTCGGGAACCGAGTTTCGCAACGGTTACGCTAACAGGCGATGGATTTTAATCAAACTATGTTTATATAACATGCCAATTAAAATCGTATCAGGCCAATAAAACATACTAAGACCGATGACTAAATATATTTCAATTTTATTTCACTATCAAAATATATGGTGCCTTTGATTATCTACCTATTGGTGCATTAGGCATATTGTGACTTCCTCTCTCGAGATCAACAGCTTTTTTTCATTTTTTTTTTCATTTTGCCCGACAACTAGCTACAGTCGTAACTAGTCCCGGCTGAAGCCTCCTACCAGACTAGGCAATTGAGAAATTATAAAATCACAAATTGCCCTTGCTGGAAATCGAACCCAGCACCTCCCCACTCATAAGGTCATAAAAAAAGAAGAGCTTTCTTAAAAGGGCCTCATAAGACAGCTCAGTCACTCAGCGGACGATGGAGTGAGCTTCTCTACGAGATCGAATCAAAAATAAGTAAATAGTTAAAACAAGAGCCCTTCAACACAATAACAACAGCGTGGCGGGTCTAAGCTCTATAGCCTATCAGTCGGACGTTTAAGGGCTGTAGTGGTGGTAAGAGAACCAACATCACCTGTCGGTGATTAGCTCTACATGGGAGCGACAAATCGTTTGTGAGTGGAGTCTAAAACAGTGATTTCTGCATTTAGAGAGCGAGACGTCTTCAGTAAAGAAGAGTACTAAAAATATATACATAAATAAATAATAAATTAATTAAATAAATAAATTTTGCTTGAGATATCATGATTTTTAGTGAAAAACGGCCAAGTAAAAAGATGCAAATCTAGGTTTGGAATTACGCCTATTTTAGCAAATATTTGGCAATTTTTTACATGAACTAAAGACATTTGAAATTATTATGAAGTAACGTATGATAAGACTTCAGTCGTTTTTCAATTTTCTAGTTTCTTATATAGTTTATTTACGCACGAAGTTGCCTCAAAATTTGCCCAAAAATAGTGATTTTTCAAGCGTCATAACTTTCAAAATAAATATAATTTTACTAATTTTTTTATTTTATGGCATAGATAATGGAGATATAAATTGATATCTGGCTTAACTTTAGATCTATTGCTACAAATATTAGAATAATGGGCGTAATACGTTTGTATAGAGAAGCGCGTGAGGACAGCAGCCTTAATGGTTTGCGAAGCTGAAGTGAGAATGGGCGGGGCACATATAGTTCGAAGAACCAATAGAAAACTGTTGCGTGAAAGAAAGAGCAAAGCAAAATATGTATTTTGCCCCTTGGATAACTAATCAAATATTTGACTGACGTAAACAGTAGTTATGGACAGAGTCGGGGGCTACTACCAGTTTCGATGCAATCATTGACAGTACACTAATAAGTAATAACTTAACACCATTATGACAAATTCATTAACGCACAGACAGTCCCAATGAATATATTTATAATTTAACACCAGCAAATTATGTTGGGCAAGTATGAATTACGGATTATAAGGGCAGGACAGACAATAGTTTTCTTTTCACCAACTGATTTTCAGTGGCTGAAGCTTTCATTTAGAACTCGAACGATCAGACGGCTGCACGTCTACATACCTGGAGTCCAGAGGTCTTATGCCGACTTTGTGCATAGTGACAACGAGCCCAAAGACCCTCATTTTAAAGTCGTAATTCGATAGTTCGAATATTTATTTTACAACATTTCTGCTTGGGGCGCTGGCTGTTTTCGAATGCGAATGTATTGGCGAACTCAAACCTTAATTTAGGGCATTTTAGGTCCATTTTACTCTGAAGTCATTGTGATTCGATCAATAGTATTTAGTAAAGTTTTCGAGCTCTGCAAAGTGAGACTAAGCATTACTGTAGTGCAAGGATTTAAACAGGACATCTCTTCTAGGTCGTTTGCTTCATTGCTGAAGGTCGTGTCCACTCTGGTCCAGGGTCTGGGTCACGGTCTTTATGAGGTCTCTCCAGTCCGTGGAGGGACCTCCAGTCCGTCGCTTTTCTCAGGGATGTGGTCACTTGGAGGCCAGTGAGGTTGATAACTTGGTCCGACCACCGAGTGGGGGAGCGGTCGTGGTCATTTCCCCTCCACTTTATTAAATCGTTCATTTTTGCGATGAACGATGCACGATACGATATTTGCTATGGCACAGTGCCTGTGAACGATGAACATGAAACGATGAACTCGAAAATGAAAGCAAAAATCCCGAAAAATGAACCATCTAATTAATTAACCGGCTTTACAGTGTGACGATCGCATTTACCTCTGAATGCCCGACACTCTCTCGCTATTGGATAAAATGCATTGTTGCAGCAATAAGAATACCACAAAGTCAGCTAATTTCACCCAAAGGACGCAACACCAAGGGAGCTTGAGCTTCTTTTTAGATGGTACGGCAGCTAAAGTGTCTAATCTTTCCGGTGATAGCAATTGGCATCTAGCTTTAAAGATTTCTTCAAGCATGGAGGGAAGGTTACATTCAAAGTTTACCTCCAGGTTACATCCAATTGCCTGTCAAGTTGCAACAAACGCACTCAACGAAATAGATATTATACACTGCCGCAAACCAGCCACGCTATAAAATCTTTCGTAAATAACTTTGCCACTGTATAAGGGTGGATTTCCCAACAGCAAAATTCGCACGGCATGGGTGAAATCGGTACTGTCCAACGTTAGTATAAAGATCTAATATTTTTTTCTAGGTAGAATAGGTAGATACCTATGCGAGACAATAAATATTTATTGATTAGGACTGCAGTTTAGGAAATAAAAAATTTTTAAAGCCCCGAATTTATCATTTCGGTAGCTGTCCTCACAACCTTTTTCAATGTAATTTCCCTCATAAATCAAAAAGTATTGCTTATTTAGGTATATGGCTACTTTTATTTAAATTGTGAATAGTGACAGTATAGTTATAAAATAATTTTATGATAATATCTACTTAGTTTAATAACTGGTAAGTAAAAATGCTTGTGTCCCAGAAAGTCCTCTCATCTCGGTGTTTTTTTTTAATCGATTGTAGTTTTGCATAGGACAACTCTAGCTCCCCCCTCGTGCGCTTAAAATGTACGTAACAGTGTGGTCTATGTGCTTATCGTGGGAGGAAATGCGCGGCTTGCCTGCGTGTTACCGCAAAAAAAGTAAGTAGTTCAATTCGGTGGCATGTGACAAACTTCTTATCATTTCCGTGTACAGGTGTAACTTATCTTGCAATTAGTTAATACATATAAAATACTATTCAAGAGTGCGTAATTGCAATACGTTTATTTGTGTAATATTCATATCATCTTGTAATAAATAGTTTTCTTGTAATGCTAATTTTTGTCCGTATTTCTAATTTCGGTGTTATCATTTCGGTGGATTCGGTGGGCTAAATTGTCAACCGAAATGACAAAAAACTCACCGAAATGATAGAAATTATCATTTCGGTTTTTTTAAATCTTAATTATCTCATTTCGGTGGATTGCTTTATCATTTCGGTGTTTAATTGTCTCATTTCGGTGGATTGTTTTATTATTTTAGTAGATTATTATTTGTTTCGATGAAAATTTAGGCCAGCAGGTAAGTTTTAAATAAACCACTTCAAAAAAGAGTTTATGTATTTGACCCGTACGTATGTATGTATGTATGTATGTATGTATGTATGTATGGCCGCAATTATCTCAAAGACTAATGAACCGATTTTGATAATAATTTAGTTAATAATGACTCATTATAATCAGTATAAAACTAAATGAAAAGACATATATTTTAATTCTCACGAGTTTATAAGACATATTTTGATGGCATTCAATAAGAGCATAAACAATAACAAGAAGAACAATAAACCATAGTTCAAAGTTGAAAAAACTTAATAATAAAAAAGTCCACCGAAATTCAAGAAAAAACGGCTTTGTTGAAATTGCCCCATAAGACAATCTTATTCTAAAACATTACAGATAAGGCAATTTAAAGCATATTTATTAACCCAGATCCGGCATATAAAGACTTTAACCAACGTGGCAGATCATTATGCAAACTCTTGTACACTAGCTATTGCTTGCGATTTTGATTGAATTTAATTATTCAAAACTTTTTATAGTATAGAACATCTGAAAATGATAATTAATGTTTCGGGTTTATATCTTAACATATTTTAGATAAAATCACTTCTTAAAACCTTATCAAAGGTTTATTACCTACTCATTATTTATTTATTAAAATAAACATTAAACATCTTAATTTAAAATACATAGGATTATAAGACAACTTACTCATCTCTTCTTCCAGACGCGTACGTCCTAAAAACCGGCCAAGTGCGAGTCGGACTCACGCACAAAGGGTTCTGTACCAGCACACATATAAAGTAAATAGTACGGTAGATGCAATCAATATCAAGGTGACAAAACAAAGCATTGAAGTGGCAGCGTCTGAATAAAAAATTCAGCACCCTCTCTGAGCACGGAATCCTAAATTTTTATATTTTGTTCTATATTACTTAGTAGTTATTTATCTGACCAAAGAAACTTGTATGTTTTACCTTTATTCACATAATATTATGTAGTTCAAACAAATAACGTTGCAAAAATAGTAAGTATTTTTTCGAGGTGTTATTTTTATAATAATTTGCCATGATATTATATGCATAACACGTATTTTGTGAAAATTGCACATCCTAATAAATGACATGCGCAAGAGTAAACGTAGGTAACTGAGCTAACTTCAGATTTCAATCAGTTCAAATTGCAAAATTTGTATTAGCACATAGAAGTATAAGTTTAATGAGCAGACAAACAGACCTACTCTCTATAATAAGTCCAACAAGGATATATAACATAGGCTTATTGAAAGCGAAAACCTGCCTTTTATCGCCTCGTTTGTAATTGAGTGCTGCAAATTAATTTCGACAGCTTACATTTGTATTAAACTCTCATTAGTGTTTAGTTATGTTATGCGGTGTGTAAGATACAAGACTTTATTCATATTATAACAAATAGATAGTATAAAATATAATTATCTTAACACTATTATTATTATACAGTTGCAAATTAAGTAGATTCTATCTCTAACTTGCAATAAAAATTATATAAAACTAGCTGAACCCCGCGAGTTTATCCGGGTGTATTTAGGTTTTTTAAAAATCCCTTGGGAACTCTATGATTTTTCAGGATACAAAGCAACCTATGTCCTTTTCTAAGGTTGTCCTAGTCTATCTCAGTTTAGCGATTTAGGCGTGAAAGCGTAACATACCTACCTACAGACAGAGTTACTTTCGCATTTAGAATATATATAAGTATGGATATAAGTATAAGTCGTCGTACGTATATAAAATAAGTCGGGTTTTCCTTCTTGACGCTATAACTCCAGAACGCACGAACCGATTTCCACGGTTTTGCATTCGTTGGAAAGGTCTCGGGCTCGAAAGGAAAAACACGCGAACGAAGTCGCGGGGGTCAGCTAGTCTTATATATAAAATTCTCGTGTCACAATTTTCGTTCCCATACTCCTCCGAAACGGCTCAAGACCGATTCTCATGAATAGAATAGAATAGAATAGAATAGAAAAGTTTTTTATTCAAATAAACTTTTACAAGTGCTTTTGAATCGTCGATTGAGTCTACCACAGGTTCGGAATGCAGTTCCAGCCGAGAAGAACCTGTAAGAAACTCGGCGGTTGCTCTTTTTTATAAAATAACATTATAACAATTATTATTATTAATGTACATGATTGAAATGCCGTCTCGCGCATTGCTGGAACGAGTTAAATCCAAGCTTTTTTATCGTTTATATAATCTTCAATTGTATAATAAGCTTTTTTTATGAGCATACTTTTAATAGAGTTCTTAAACTTGTGTAAAGGCAAGTCTAAGACATATTTTTTATTCAGATAAACTTTTACAATAGTGCTTTTGAATCGACAAATGAATCTACCACTGGTTCGGAATGGTGCTTACAATTCTACACGTTAAGAAGGGCAGACAAAAGTAGCCCCATTTCCGACGGCGGCACCCGTTCACGAGCATGACGCATGATCCAGCCATTGCTTCGCTCAACCATATTTGAGGGAACGTAACAACCCGCACCACACGACACCACCACAGAAATGTTTAAGGAGAGCGTGACATACTTAGGCTACCCATGATTAAAGCATCGAATTAAACACCAATAATCGAATACTCCTCAAGTTATAATAGCGTATAAAGCGAATAAATTAAATCCATGCTTTTTTATCATTTATATAATCTTCAATTGTATAATATGCTTTTTTCATGAGCACACTTTTAATAGAATTCTTAAACTTGTGTAAAGGCAAATCTAAGATTTGTTGTGGAATTTTATTATAGAACATTACGCCCATTCCCACAAACGACTTTTGGACCTTTTTGAGGCGTAATCGAGGAATCACGAGTCTATTTCTATTTCTTAATTGCCTATCGTGTAATTCACACTTTTTATTGTAACTGTGAATGTTTTGCTTAACAAAAATTATGTTGTCTTCTATCTATAATAATATAATAAAACTGTAACGGATCCAATTCTGTACATTGAATATATTTTGAAAATTTTTATTGGAGGGCACTCTATAATCGATACTGAAGCCAAAACTGCAATTTGTTTCATTTTTGTCTGTCTGTCTGTCTGTCTGTCTGTCTGTCTGTCTGTCTGTCTGTCTGTCTGTCTGTATCTTGGCCGCGCATCACGCCGAAACTACTGAATGGATTCGAATGAAACTTGGTACGATTTGAGTTTATACTCCGAGGTAGGTTATAGGATACTTTTTATCCCGAAATTCAGCATGGTTCCCTTGGGAGAGGGGATGAAAGTTAAAACGTGTATTTAGCTGTAATTCATTAACGCGTTGTTCGATTTCACTCATTCTTTTTTTGTTAGAAAGGTAGTACTTTATATATTGTCCCGTAAATATTTCAAGGTCATAGGTTTTTTAGTTCAGAAATGACAGGCATTTATTGGGTTCCAATAACTTGGGACCCGGATCTTTGTACGTACGGCTTATTTTAAACTGGCGTGCGTTTAAATTTATGTTTGTCGTTCTGTCTATTTGTTCCAACTAATCTCTGAAACGGCTGGATCGATTTTAATGGAACTTTCAATGGCAGATAGGTGATGTTATAAGGAGTAACTTAGGCTACATTTAGTTTAGGTACAAAAAAGGATTATGGGATCCAATCCGATCCTATATAAAACCTATATCCAGGCGGACGAAGTCGCGGGGGTCGGCTAGTTATAAATATATTGAGAAGCTACTGTAAGAATACCTATTTCTTTAAATTTCTCTCGAAGGGAATCCCGCGGTTTTAAATTATAAATTGCACGAATTGCCCTTTTTTGTAAAACGAAAATTTTTTCAATATCAGCTGCTTTACCCCATAGTAAGATTCCATACGACATGATACTATGGAAATATGCAAAGTAAACAATTTTTGCAGTTTCAACATCTGTTAACTGTCGAATCTTTCTAACAGCGTAAGCAGCAGAGCTAAGCTTGCCAGCAAGCGTTGCTATATGGGTGCCCCATTGAAGCTTTGCATCCAGGGTTATTCCCAAGAACACAGTTGTGTCCTCAGTTTTCAATGGCTCACCACTTATCTTTAAATTATTACAAGTAACCCTTGTATTGGGCAATAGAAACTCGACACACTTGGTTTTTTTTGCATTTAAAAGTAGATTGTTTATAGTAAACCAGTGTGAAACTTGAGATAAAGTATTATTTACATCGTCAAAATTGTCTTTGGTTCTATTGACTTTAAAAATCAAAGACGTATCATCAGCAAATAGTACAATATCGCAAGCATTTTCTACGAAATGTGGTAAGTCATTAATATAAACTAGAAACATGAATGGACCTAGAATAGAGCCTTGAGGAACACCCATTACTGAGGCTGATCCGGACGACTTAACATCATTGATACATACTCTTTGTATGCGATCACTTAGATAAGAGGCAATAAGACTGAGTGCAGTTTCTTTAATACCGTAGTGGCTTAATTTTCGTAAAAGAGTCTCGTGCTCAACGCAATCGAATGCTTTTGACAAATCACAGAAAATACCAATGGCATTCTGTGACTTCTCCCATGCATCGAAAATATGCCGTAACAGCCTTGCGGCTGCGTCGGTTGTTGAACGACCCTTAGTAAAACCATACTGCTCAGTGTGAAGTAATTTATTTAAATTAAAGTGTAGAAGCAGTTGGTTGAGCATTATCTTTTCAAATATCTTGCTGAGGGTTGGTAGAATCGAGATCGGTCTATAGTTATTTGGGTCACTTTTGCTTCCCGATTTAAAAAGAGGTATCAATTTACTACATTTCATTAGGTCTGGAAAAGATCCCGAATCTATGGACTTGTTAAAAATAAAAGCAAGATATGGTGCAATAACATCAATAACATTATGGATTATTTTTACTGATATTCCCCATAAGTCCCCTGTCTTTTTGTGTTGTAAGGACTTGAATGTTTTGATAATATCATATGGGGTTACGTATTTAAATTGAAATAATACATTGCACTCAGAAACATTGCCCCTTAAAATATTATAGGCTTCTGTTGGCGAGGAATTTATGGAACTAGTCGTGGTAACTGGAATATTTTGGAAAAAGTTCTCAAAAGTATTAGCGATCTCTATATCAGAGTCAATAATATGATTATTAATTTTTAACTCCAGTTTATTATTATACACTTTATGTTTCCCCATTTCATCACTGATAATATCCCATGCTGCCTTTATTTTATTATCAGAATTAATGATTTTCTGTTTTATATAAAGAGATTTTGCCTGTATGCAAACATTTCGAAACAATTTGGAATAATTTCTTACGTATTCAATAAACGCGGGGGTATAATTGTATTGCTTTTCTGCATACAGGTCAAACAACTTGTTTCGACTTTTATAAATGCCAGCAGTTGCCCAGTCACTAAATTTAAGATTTTTAAATAATCGTTTTTCTATAATTTTAAAGATGGAAGTAAATTGAGTGTTTATTACATCAAAAAACGTGCTATAAAGTTCATCCGGATCACCCTGCGTAAGGTCAAGTGTCGGTAATATATTTGAGATAGTATGTTTGAATTGCCTTACTTTTTTAGTGGTAACTGGCCTATATTTTATTACTTTTGTTTTAATCTGTTCACTGCTAGGAACAGATATCATTTGTCCGCAGTGATCAGATCTTAGCTTACTGATAATTGATTTTTCGATGATTTTACAATCACAGAAAATGTTGTCAATACAAGTAGCTGTGTTCGCAGTTATTCTTGTAGGTTCAACAAAAATATTCTCTAAATTAAAGCTTCTAAAAAGATTTAGCAGTCTACCCGTAAAAGGAGTGTGGAGCAAAATATCAATATTGAAATCTCCACAAATTATTATTTTTTTTGATGACCTACATATCCTCCTTAGAACCTCCTCCATGATTTCCTCAAAGAGCACAAAGTCACCTGTGGGAGGACGGTACACGCAAACTATAATATATCGCTCCAGCTCAACACAAGACAGCTCAGTAATGCGTTCAAGAGAAAGACTAACAATGTCTTTTCGTTCTTTGTAATTGATATTGTTGTGCATCATTATTAAAGATCCCCCGCGTATAGCCGTTTTTCTTGAGAACGCACTTGACAGTGAGTAATTTTGTATATGTACAATTAATTGATAATTATTGAGCCAATGCTCAGTGAGGCATAAGATACCAATATCGAATTCTTTAATGAAGAGTTCAACCTCATGTTCTTTGCCAGATAAGCCCTGTATATTTTGGTGCACAAGATGAATTTTACATTGCTTATCTGTTGTCTTATTTCTTAGTTTAAATTTGTAGTGTCAATTTCTAATTCTTTGCCGGTGAAGCTCTGTATATTTTGATGTACAATATTCATTTTACAGAGCTCCTCCGTTGTCTGTTTGACTAGTTTAAACAAGTAGTAGGTTTACTATTACTTGTGTCAATAACTAAAATATTGGTACTTGAAGTACTTGAGTCAAGGGTAGAAATATTTGTACTAGAAGTACAGTTTGTAGAATAGTCAAAAGACTTTGTTACAACACTTGTAACAGTATCATTCTTAAGATTATATGCTAATAATGAAGCTAACTGTCGTTTACATTTTCTAGGCAGATACATATTATCTGCAGTCAATTTAAACTTATAAATAAACTTATTTAAGTCAAAAAAGAAAATAGCATCACTGCAACGGCTTGTCAAATTAAACATATGTAAATTTAATTTATTTATGTGTTGATTTTGTTCCTTACTTAGTGTGTTAGAGTAAGGAAAGGTGCATAAAGTAAATTTACATTGAGTTTTATTATGTAGGTACAATAATTTCTCAACACATTTTAAAATGTTGTGTTTTTTGATCCTTAAACTGTCCCCAAACAATATAATTACATTTGTGTTTTTATCTAAGCTTTCTTCATTCAAGCTATTAATTAAATAGTCGAAACTAGCCCCCGGTGAACATTTGTTAATCACTGAATGCTGCATATAAGACCTCATATAGGAACCAAAGTCTCTACCTAATTGGTCAGAAATAATTACAGTTTTTTTACTGACATTTATGTTTGAGGATGAAGGCACCTCTTTATTTACACTGCACTGCTCAGGACAAGAATCCAATTTGTCAGAGAGCACTGAGCTATTGTGATTTTTGCTGGCCATAGGTACATGTGTATGGCTGCATTGGCACTTACTTGTCAGTGATTCAAAGCGAGCCATATTATAGTTTCCTAGGGCCAACAATTCATCTGCTGCCAATATCTGTTCACGGATCTGATTTTGTGACTGCTCGTACTCAATAGAGACTTTTTTTAGGGAATCATTTAATTTACAAATTTCGTCATTAAGAGTACGAACATCAACATCATATTTAACACTCATTTCTGTTAGAGAGGAGCAGTATGTTTCCAGTTTATGTAATAGATGTGAGCGTTCCTTCCTTAGAGCTATATTTTTAGTGTGAGCCCTTTGAATTTTAATTAAATTTTTAGTTTTTTTAATTATTTTACCAATTTTAATGTATTTTTTAATTTTCCCATGGCTATTAAGTTGTATCTTATCATGTTTTTGTAATGTGTTACTATTTTTAGTACAAGGGCTGTCACATGTCAGATCTATGAATGGCACCATTGAGGATGAAGTAAGTAATTCGTCATATAAGTTATTGCTTGCTCGCATTTCATAGCTTTTTAATTGAGACTGAAGGTCAACAATTACTCTATGAGCCCCACTCTGACTCAATTCATCCTCTAGTACAGCTATCTTTCCCAGAGTCTCTTCATAAGTCTGTATGCACACATTAAACGAGCTGACCGCCTCCTGAAGTTGGTCCCGTTCCTCTAACACTAAAGTGTGAGCGCTGTTTAGGGCAGCCAGTTCAGCTTTCAACTGTGAGTTCTTGGCAATCGCAGCTTTGAATTCAACCTCGCTTTCCTCTTGCTCCTTCAGCAGTTGACCATTAAGTTGTCTCAGTGCTTTCAGTTCATTGAGGGCAGTTTTAAGTTTCTGCTGTTCCTCCATAGCTGCTGCCCGTCTGGTTTGCATTCTGAAGGTTGCAGTTGTGCAATAATACACCTGAAACACCAAATAATAATGTGTGAGTGAAGGAAGTTAGAAAAGAGGGTTACACAGAAGAGAGTCTGAGATATAGGATAGATTTTACAAAATGATTGAAAACAGAAAAAAAAGTTTAAAGTTTACTTTATTTAGTGTGTTTGTATTATTATCTAAGACAGGATTTGCAGATACAACACTTAATTTTGTATAATAAGCAGCTGTTGGTAGGTACCTACCTACCTAAATTATTTCACAATTACAATGAAATTGAAGAGATTTATGTAATCAAAAGTTGAAGGTACAGTGTACAATCTATTGAATATGCTCCTGTCGTGAATTGTCTAAGGCAATACAGGTAATTTTTCTACTTCACTTCCACTATTGTCAAGTGAAGAGAAAAAAATTTGCCTTTCAGTGTGATGAGGGAAGTGTCTCGAAACTCGTGTGTAACGTACGTGTTCAATAAACTAACAATATAATAATACAGTAGGTATTAAGTAATAACTTTTAAAAAGAAAGAAAGGAAATACTCCCCCGGTTTATCACGATGTCGTTGAGTTTTGAATCGCGCCGTCCGCCCAACAAGTGCCGTGTTCGGTTATTGGTATTTTTCGACGACAGTGGAGCTAATGTGTGAAAATTTTAAGATAATATGTCACAAAACACAACTTTAACACTTTTTTTAAGTAATATTTCATCAAGAAACTATTTTAAAATTAAAATTAAATAAATATCAGCTGATTTTTTGAGATTTTGTGAGCATATTTTGTGAGCATATTGAGTAGGTCTGAGAATCGGCCAACATCTATTTTGCATACCTATAATGTTAAGGGTAGTCTTCCCCCAAATTTTTTTTATATTTTTTAGACAAAATTTTTAGTTTTTATTTTTTTATGATACAACGTACAAAAATACATACAATCCTAAATTTTCACCCTTCTACGATCAACCCTTATTTTTTAATAGTCATTTTAAGATATAAATTATGTACCACGGGCGAAGCCGGGGCGTACCGCTAGTAATACATATATTTATGAAAATATAAGCCAAGAAAAAGCTTCTCTAAATCTATATATCACTACATAGTATAAAACAAAGTCGTTTTCTCTGTCCCTATGTCCCTATATCCCTTTGTACGCTTAAATCTTTAAAACTACGCAACGGATTTTGATGCGGTTTTTTTTAATAGATAGAGTGATTCAAGAGGAAGGTTTATATGTATGATAACATCCATTAAATAGTGGAGAAATACTGTTATTTTTGAGGTTTCTAATGTGATGTCGTAAATAATTACATTTTTTCCGCTTACATTGCAAACGCAGGCTGAACCCTACGAGATTTATCAATATAATGTACTAAGTATTGTACACATTGAAAAGGTCTATAGAAAACTCCGCGATGGTATATGTCTATCTCTTATGGATATCCCACAATAACATTTTTTGTCATTTACTTTTTTACGACAAATAATGGCTAATTTTAGAAGCGATTTTAACCAATGCAGCATAAATCCTTATCTAATTAAATACCTTAAGTACATTGTTGATTTATTATAGATCTATATGGCCCTTTACAGCATATGATTTAAATGAATATTTTCGAAGATACCTATTACAGATTTAAAAATTGCGGGACATAGACTTTGCGCGCGGCGCGCGGTTCCAGCCGGCCGGGGCGGCGATGCGTAAAGTTCTCCTATAGCATTTTGAATTTAGCAGCGATCGGACGCGTATGCTATCGAGTATCGGAGCTTTCTAGCGAGGAAAATAACAATCACACTAATATTATAAAGGCGTTATTAAGTTATTAAGTTTGTGTGTATGTTTGTTCCTCTTCTCCGCCGCAACTACTGAACCGATTTGGCTGAAATTTTAAATGGAGATAGCTTATGTCCTGACTTAACACATAAAGTAACTTTTTATCCCAGAAAAGTATTCCTGTAGGACTAAAATAGATATAGACCTCCAAAACGCCACAGAGGGCGGGAACGGGAACCGGAACTCCACGATTCCCTCGGGATTTGTTCAAAACCGAAATTCACGCGGGCGAAGCCGCGGGCAGAAGCTAGTAAGTATATAAAACAAAGTCGTGTTAGTTCGAACACTTATAAGTAACTCGAGAACGGCTAGAGCGATTTTCATGGTTTTTGATTTGTTGTATTTGTCTCGGTCCCGAATAGCATAATAACTAATAAAAACATTGAAAAATTGACGAAAAAATAAAATAAAAGTAAAAACATTTCCCCGTACATAATATTCATTGGTTTGGCAACTGTCAAACATAGTTCATCCCACAGGTTCATCCCGCGCTGTACGTGTGTTTGTCACCTATCTCCTCCTAAACGGCTGGATCAATTTGGATGAAATTTTGTGTGTATGGGTTCCTGGATGGTTTGAAAACACAATTACCGGGTCTCGGTAGGTAACGCTGATGTCGGTATGTCACCACCGAGCAGGTCGAAGTCTGCCGTATCCAATAGTTACAAATATTGCTTAGATGACCATAAAATATTAACTGCTTCGTTGGTCTAGTAATTAGCATATTCGACCGCAGATCACGAGGTCCCGGGTTCGATTCCCAGGGGGGTTATTCTGTAACTTAGTTAGCAACTGAAAATAGTTGCCAACGAATTTGTTCGATATACATTGCTGCTTTACTGTGTAAAATTATGAAAACACTTTATATTTCCCTCAGTAAAGCAGCAATGTATATCAAACTAATTCGTTGGCAACTATTTTCAGTTGCTAACTAAGTTACAGAATAACCCAGTAGGTCGGGTTATTATTAGGTATTGGGTTTTTCTGTCAAGAAATTCTCAGTGCCAGTCCGGAGTTGGTAGTTGGCGGTGTTTCACCCCCGTGCCTCGGAGAGCACGCTAAGCAGTCGGCCCCGGTTATTATCACTATCATGTGACAATAGTCGTTAAAGCCCGCCAATCCTCATTGGAGCAGCGTCGCGGGTCTAAGCTCTAGGCTCCTATGAGAGAGGAGGTCTGTGCCCAGCAGTGGGAATACTTAAAGCTGCAATGAAGCATTCTGGAAGAATGCTGGGAATGTTAAAAGGATATGTAATGGTGTCCATAAAATAAACGCATTAACTGTAATGCTTTAGAAAACATCGCGAAACTTGCGCGCTTGGTTCTTTTACGGATCTCGTCATTTCCACACTTCAAACAAATACTGTCACAAAAAAAATTAACTAAGTAAAGCGACCGACCTTGCTCGTTGGACTCTGATATTATGCACATTAAAATTCATTAGATTTCATTAACATTACCTCATTTGTAGCACCCGCCAATGCAGTCGGACATAGACGCTATAAACTAAGATTTGAGATAGTAAATACCCAGTGAACCACTTGCTCGAAAAGGTAAGCGCTTTTTATGGAACGGTCATTCAAATTCGAAGTAGGTATAATAATATTTAACTAGCTGACCGACTTAAAAGCTGTGATAGCCTAGTGGTTAGGACGACCGACTTCTAATCGGAGGTCGTGGGTTCGATCCCGGGCACGCACCTCTAACTTTTCAGAGTTATGTGCGTTTTAGGTATTTAAATATCACTTGCTTGAAAACATCGTGAGGAAACCTGCACGCCTGAGAGTTCTCCATAACGTTCTCAAAGGTGTGTGAAGTCTGCCAATCCGCTTGGCCAGCGTGGTAGACTATGGCCAAAACCCTTCTCACTCTGAGAGGAGACCCGTGCTCTGTAGTGAGCCGGTAATGGGTTGATCATGACATGATGACATGAGTATCGAGTAATTATTACCCGTGCGAAGGGCAGATCGCTAGTACTATCTAAGGGCTATAAAGAGATACTTAGATCTTAACTGCCCAGTTTAGTCCTCATGATCACATTTAATTAATTGAATTCCCTGATTTGCATTATTTAGCAATAAAAATTAGTATCCGATATACTAATGGCGTGATAAATCTTATATCTAATAATAATTATCATGCAAATAAATTACGGCAGGTAGGTACCTACAGATCAGAAATCCTAACAGAAACATGCGAAATGTACCTAGACGATGAAGTCTTTACACGATAAGTTAATTATTATTAGAGTAAATAGAACTGTTTTAAAGTAATTTGCAAGTCTTAGGCTCTACGCCCTCCGATTAGAAGTCGGTCGTCCTAACCACTAGGCTATCACGGCTATACTCGATACTATCCCACCATTATTTACATTGTTTTGTTATATCTCAAAGAGATATTAGGCAGCGTTTTCGATGAAAGCTCCCAGGCGGCTTGACTTTTTCCGAATTTTTCAATAATTATCGTCATATTTCAACTAATTTACATAAAACCTTAACAAATTATACACCTAAACCATCCTCAGGAGTCACTTTGTCTAGTGGTGAAAACTTTTAGTGGTTTTTGAGTTTATCGCGAACAAACAGACAGACGGGCGGAGAACTTTGTTTTATAATAATATGTAGTGAAGACAATCTTTTCAGAACAAGCTTAATGTTTTAATAACAAAGTGTTATTATTTTCGGAGTTGGTAGTTGACGGTGTTACAAACCCCATGCCTCGGAGAGTACGTTAAGGGACCTTTCAGACAGACCGGCGCGGAGAGCGTCGGAGAGCATTTTTTTTTTTCACACAGACCGGCCGTTCAAATTTGCTCTGCTCTCCGCGCCGGTCTGTGTGAACGGACACGCGGATGCGCTCGGAGCCGAGCGTACGCTCTTGGGCCGGACGGCAGAGCATATTCGGCCTACGGTCGGCTGTGCGAGCATGAAAGAGCACGCGAACGGAGCCGGTCGGATGCTCGAGCGCGAAAGGGCACGGGCATGGAGCAGCCGACCGGCTCGACGAGTAGCCGACCGGCTGCTCTCATATATTTCACACAGAGCGTATTGGGAGCATGCTCGAGCATCCTCTTATCATAAAAGAGTTAACATGTAAAAATAAAGCCTATTTCAATGTCTTAAGATTCTATTTTAAATGCGATTAAAATTTGCTCTGCTCTCCGCGCCGGTCTGTCTGAAAGGTCCCTAAGACGTCGCCCCGGTTATTACCACTATCATGTGACATTATCGTTAAAGCCCGCCAAACCGCATTGGAAAAGCGTGACGGTTCTAAGCTATAAATCCATATCTCTTTTAAGAAGCGATCAGCTGGGTTATTCTGTAACTTAGTTAGCAACTGAAAATAGTTGCCAACGAATTAGTTTGATATACGTTGCTGCTTTACTGTGGGAAATATAAAGTGTTTTCATAATTTTACACAGTAAAGCAGCAATGTATATCGAACTAATTCGTTGGCAACTATTTTCAGTTGCTAACTAAGTTACAGAATAACCCCCCCTGGTCTTTTACAACTTATTAAAACAACCACGCTGTTAGTTTTATAAAAATTAATGAAATGAAACTCATTGAATTTTCTTTGCAGTATCGTATGTCACAAAGGTCCAGCCGACACATAAATTAACAATCTAGGCGCACGAAGTGCGCCAGGCCAAGTTCCTCCGGCCTTGTCGCATGAGTGTGTTATTTACACGATCCATTTCGAGCTGTTTTGACCCCCCTCATAACTCTGGTTCGCGGGATAGTAATCCTACGAAATTTGAAATATAAGTTAAACTCGTGGATGTGATGATAAATTGAAAGTTTCAAATTTTCAAGTTGAACCGTTTCTGAGATACAGAGGTTTGAAAATCACATAAAACAAGACCTACTCACTGACTGATCAAAATTATGACGCACTTCCCGTGTATGTGGAATGTTGAAATTTGGTAAGAAGATGAGTCTTAGTGTGTATATGAAGGGAAAAATCGAAAAATGTCCAAAAGTTGCATCAGACACTGACCAATTCAAAGATATATAAAAATCTGTCTGTTCCCACATCACACAAAAAATACTGAACAAATTTTCATTTTGTTTTAATAAATGTATTTTACTTTATTCGAAGCTATATATGGTTCTTGTTTCATCGAAATCGGTGCACTACTTAGGGAGATGTGACTTTTTAAGTTTTCTAGCAAGGGGTCAATCTTACTGGTCTTGAGTTCTAATAAAAAGTAAAGTGTAGGTAAATAATAAAACGCCAAGAGGTATATTTTTTTATCGAAGTCGCGGGCGCGACTTCGTCGGCGTGGACTACACAAATTTTAAACCCCTATATTACCCCTAAGGGGTTGAATTTTCAAAAATCCTTTCTTTGCGGATGTCGTACGCCACATTAATAGCTATTTGTGTGCCTAAGCCCGTTCCTTCCAGTAGTTTGAGATTCGTCTTTGCCAATAAAACCAGAAGCGCGATTTTCTTAATAATTTTGATAAGCAACTTTGACCCAAGTCAGGAAATGGATGGGTGGCCGACTTTGGAGGTTTGGAGGAGACTTTGGTGTCCTGTTGATTCCGGCTACTAGGTATCACTAATATCTAATACTATTCATTAAACTTAATGAGAGTCAAATACTCAAAATCTTCTCTTAGTTAAGCCGTATGGTTCTAAGTTCTGAAACTGACCACTGAGTGGAAATACTCTGGAGTGGAGTTTCTGTTATCTGTGATTTTGACAGACAGACGAACAAAATAAAAATTCACCCAATTAGAACAGAGAAAGCGACTTTGTTTTATACTATGTATTGAAGATTAAACCACATCTAATCAGACCGTAAAATGTGATAGGGTTCTATTCCTAATTATACTGAAGCGTAAGAGAGAAAAAAGACTTCATTATACTTATTGCATTAACTTTGAAATACTTAGAAAAAAGGAGTGAGATCCAAACAAAAACATTTCATGTGAATAATAAGGCCAACTTCCTATCAAAAAGTTTCGGCCATTAAAAGTACTGATATCAAAAATTATGACCAAGTCCTTTGCTAGGCTCGATAAATGAAACCATACAGTTTTAGAAGGTATATCTTCTTCGATCACCCTCAAGCTGTCATACCATTCCTAATGATCCTGTTAAAATATTTTTAAATAATTTATGTCTTACTAATAACACTATAATATGAAGCTCATTTGGGACTGAGAATAGTTTTATTGTTTTCAATTTGGCAACATTTTTTAAATTAAACAAATTCAAAGGAGTGCAAAAATGTTGTCAAGTTGAAAACAATAAAACTATTCTCAGTCCCAAATGAGCTTCATATTATAGTGTTATTACTAAGACATAAATTATTTAAAAATATTTTAACAGGATCATTAGGAATGGTATGACAGCTTGAGGGTGATCGAAGAAGATATACCTTCTAAAACTGTATGGTTTCATTTATCGAGCCTAGCAAAGGACTTGGTCATAATTTTTGATATCAGTACTTTTAATGGCCGAAACTTTTTGATAGGAAGTTGGCCTTATTATTCACATGAAATGTTTTTATTTGGATTTGTTTTAATCGATATCTTAGTGTTTTTAACCCCCGACGAAAAACGACGGGGTGTTATAAGTTTGACGTGTCTGTGTGTGTGTGTGTGTGTGTGTCTGTCTGTTCCCCTGTGGCGCTCAAACGGGTGGACCGATTTGAATGCGGTTTTTTTTGTTTGAAAGGTGAATTAGTCGAGAGTGTTGTTAGCTATGTTTGATGAAAATCGGTTCAAGATGGCCGCCGCTACAAAATGGCGGATTACATATTCTTTCACAACTCCCTTAATATGGGTATCAAATGAAAGGGCTTGACTAGTAGAATAGAATTATGCAAATCCAAGATGGCTGCCACCACAAAATGGCGAATGTCGGGGGTTTTTTAAATTTTTAATTTATACTTGTAATTCCTTCGTTTCATAAACGTTGGATGAAGTTTTTCTTTATCTGAACGCATTTTTTACCCGACTGGTTTACCCGACTGGGTATACATATGTGTTTCACCTGTGTGTATGTACATATGTCCATTCCTATGTCCGCTTGTAACTAATCAACGGCTCAACGGATTTTGATAAATGATACGTCATTAGATTTGTCTCAATGACGTGAGTGTTATAGGGTACCTAAATTTAAAAAAAAATCAAAATGGCGGACTTTATGCGCTTTAATGTGCGAGCTGAAAAAAATTTTTTTCTTCAAGACCCCCGAGTGGGGTATCAAAATAAAGGGATTCAAAAGGCAAATACAAAAATGTATAAATTTATATATTTGGAAACAATTTGGAGTGATAAATCGTAGAAAATGACCGTTTCCTATGTCAGTTCGTAACTACTTAACGGCTCAACCTATTTTGATAAATTATACGTCATTAGATTTGTCTTGACGGCGCAAATGTTATTGGGTACATAAAATTCATAAAAAATCAAAATGGCGAATGTTATGCACTTTAATGTGCGGGCTGAAAAAAATTTTTTTCTTCAAGACCCTCGAGTGGGGTATCAAAATAAAGGGCTTTAAAAGGCGAGTACGAAAATGTATACAATCTATATGTTTTAAATCAATTTGGAGTCATGAAAAACAAAATAAATAACAACTACACTGTAAGTGGTACGGTGGTAGTTTATTAATTTTTTAGTTCGTTTTTTAGCATGGCAGTCGGGTTTTTTTAATTTTTAAATTATAGCTTGTTAATGCAATGATTTGTAATCGGTGAAGTAAATGAAATGAGTTTTAAAAGGATGATTTATAATTTTATTGCCGAGTGACTCAGCCGGATCACAACATAGCGGCAAAAATGTCACATCCAGACTTTAGTTATGCCGTAAATAAATCCGATAAACTTGTTGGTTAATCCGACTAATATTATAAATGTGAAAGTGTGGATGTTTGGATGTTTGTTACTCAATCACGCCGTAACTACTGAACCGATTTGGCTGAAATTTTATGGATTTAAAGGAGATAGATTATGCCCTAACTTAAAACATAGGCTACTTTTTATCTCGGAAAACTATTCCTGTGGGACTAAAATACATATTTACTTCCAAAAACGCCATAGAGGGCGCTGACTGTTCTTAGGTAAATCACGCTCCCATAATACATTATTGCAATAGTTTGCTGTGTTGCATGCATTGGCAACACATAGGATACTTTTTATCCTGGAAAATGCACAGTTCCCACGGTATTTTGAAAAACCCGAAATCTATAGCTACAGCTATAGGTAGATTACTATAGCGAACTTCCTTGATAGTAGCTATAAAGGTTGGAAAAGGGAGCGGGAACGGGAACCGGAAATCCACGATTCCCTCGGGATTTGTTTAATACCGAAATTCAAGCGGGCGAAGCCGCGGGCCGATGCTAGTCCTTAGATAAACCAATAACAACCGGCTCCAATTTTTTGACATGATAACGTCTTATAAATGCATGTCACGTACCGCGTGCAAGCGAGAGCACGGAACAAGCGATAGAGATGGCACGATCGGCCTGCGTTCGGCTTGTGACGGATCTATAATTCGGCCTTTAGCCGTAACATAAATTTTGAACAGTATTTTCTCAATGTAGTACAGCAGGTAGGTACATACATTGTAAACAATAATAGATTTTGTTGAAATAATCTAAGTAGTAGAAAACGGTGAACAGAAATCGTGATAGGCAACTTTGTCACTGCAATTTGAACGGTAAAAAGCGCATTGCGACAATCACAAGTAAGTATATTACTAACTATATAATATAAACTATGTAGGTCTATAGGTCTGTGTATTTATGTAAACTGGAGCGGTTCATATTAATGTTTGACACGAAATATTGCCGCTATACGTGTCCGCGATAGATAACTGTATTGGTTAGTATGACACCTCGTTGCCTCGTTGGTCTGTTTGTCTGTGCGGCTGCGAATAATGTGGTAACGGGTTCGAATAATAATAATAATGTCCTCCCGACCGGTTTCGGCCACGGCGGCCAATCTCAACCGAAGCGGAGACTACGCAGGAGATATAGTGCACAAGTGTGTGCGCATACACAGGTGCACTCTCTATTCCCTCACTCTCATAGTCTGATGGGACGCCAATGCGACACGACCGGAGGGAGAATTTCTAAAAAAAATCATAAGTTAGTTATACCATGACACAGATTCTTGGCAAAATTTTTTTTTTGCTCAGTCCGGTACTGGGTAATCAAACGACTAAAGCCTGTTTTTATCGAGTATCCTTAAATGTTAGGGATCACCTAAGGCCAATTAGATGACACAACCACCGAGAATACTTAAATTTTAAGGAACACCTAATTTAACCAATGAGATGACATTTAATAACAATTTCGTTTTTATCATCCAACTCATTGGGACACCTACGGACGATGTTTTTAAGTGACGTTTTACGCTAAGAGATCCTTAGGGAGCCATCCATAAATTACGTCACACAAATTTCATGACTTTTTGACCCTTAGTTAAAACAGGAGTTCCGAATATTTTAAAATTTTTCTTTAATAGTTCGTTTAAAATTTTTCTTTAATATTTCGTGTTTTAATAGTACTTTTTGAAAGACGTTACAAAATTTAGGGCCCTTCCCACCCCCTTGTCACACAATGTCACAATTCGTCGACCCCCTCGCCCCCTTAACGTGTGACGTAATTTATGGATGGCCATTTACGTTCTTCGGGAATCGTTTAAGTAAAATGTCGTAAACATCGTTGTAGGTAAAATAGTTTTCATTCGTAGAAACGGGCATTAGGAGCTAATCGGTTCAAATAATTTCATTAAAAAATGCGTCAAAAAAAATCTACAATATTTCACTCGTACATTTTGCCACGAACAATATCGATTAGGATCGTTCTTGAAAAGCGATCAGGACGAAATCCAATCAATCATTCTGTACGGTGCATAATTAATAGTCCGCCTTCGGAATCACCACCACCCCGTGGCAATTTGTCTGCCGCCACGAATAGGCGCCCTTATCAGCGTATCACGGCAATAGGGGTACGAAATAATCAATATTCCGCTACCCCACCCTGCAACGCATGCGTGGTGGTCCCCACCTGGTGGTGGTGGTACCCTGCCACGCATGCGTGGTGGTTGCCACCTGGTGGTGGTGGTATTGCGCCGTGGGATGGTGGACCCCATTTTGGAAAACCACACACCATTCCAACGCAAAGGGTCGAAGAAGTAACAACCACCATTAAGATGAACACAACTCAAGCTGTCAGAACATGGAATTACCACCCTCCATGTAAGTTCAACCCTTCACAATGGTTAAGGAAATTTATCGAAAATTCTAGACGATTCTAATCCACATAAGGTTAGGTTTCACTAGCTGTTACGAGCTATAGTATAATAAACGACCTTGTAAGAAATTCAACGTATCAATCTCTATTTCAAAATAACTTTTTAAAATCTTGTTAAATAAATCTAACGTATCGATTATATTCTAGTGCTAAAAGAAAATAAAAATACGCGCTGAATTGAGAGCCCTCTTCGTTTTATTGGAAATCGATTATAGTAAGGTTAGGTTTGACTAGCTGTTACACGCGAATGGAAACAGTCATTAGCCGAAATATATACGTTTAACTCCTTTATAATTTTATACAGGAAACAAATGCTACGGAATATCTTGTACAATTATTATAAAAACACGATTTTTAAAATAAGTATAGTAAAACATGAACATTAAAGAACTCGTTAAAGTTTAAATCGTACGTTTAAAAGTGTTAAAAATGTAGTAGATTTCGTATTCGGTATCTCAGTTATGCTGTAATTAAGACCCGCTATACTCATATGCGAATGTAGAATGTGGTTTACGCGTAAAACCTCTATATTTAGATTTGTTTCTTGAGAATTAAAAGTTTTGTAAAATTTTTTTGCAATACAAAATTGTAACATAAATCTATCCAATCTGCAGTTGACAGTCGTAAATGCTATGGTTTTTTTGTATCCCAGTAATTAAAAATTACTAAATAAAAAATCCATATACTAGCTTTAAACATGCATTAAATAAATTTTTCTATTCAATTGTTACTGATTGCGATCATAAGAGGCATTGAAAATTATAAATGAAATTAATAATTTTGAGTTTGAATTTGAAAATTTTTAATTCTAGCGGTTCAGATGACTGAAATCGAAAAGAAACTAAATATAATTTCAAGCTCTACTTGTTACACAATTTTGGGTTTATGCAAGTTGAGTTTGGCGGGAATAGAAAATATATTTTAAGTTGTTAGAAAACTAACAAATTATTCAGAAAAATAATACGAATAAAGTTTCCATATAATATTCAATTGCGTAATTTCTTAACTAATTCATGTATTATTTTGCAGAAAAGACACAACAGAGGGGGACCGGTAAGACACGTTTCAAGATTTTGAGCACAAACGCTTATTTATGTTACATACAAAGCTGTAAATAATTAAAGTAAATTACATAGAAAAGTGTAAAAGTATACCCCGGACGTGTACTAACATTTCTATGTGCACAAGTATTGAATAAACATGCTTCGCAAACACACACTATTTGTTTAATGCCTCACCTATCCATATTATGTTAGGTTGCAATCCCATTAGCGCGAACGACTTGCGCACACAGTTAAGGCTGAATTTGCCTCATTGGCTCAGTGGCTGGCTTGTTCCGCTTCGGACCGTGAGGTACCGGGTTACCAGGTGCGACTCCCAGGTCGGAACTAAAAAGTAAAGCTATTGGGGTTTCCTGTCGAGAATAGAAGTTGGCGGTGTTAAATACACCCCAGGACATAATATAAAACAGAATGCGTGACGGCTCATATAAGTTAAACTACGAGAAACTGTATGAAAGCCTTCACACGCAGATACAGCGCACCTACAGTTGCATCGTCGGCGGCACACTCAGTAGTTAGACGTGCTTCCTCTATACAAGCGTAAACGCTTACGCGCGCATTCGGTGTGACGTCATGATGTGCAGTTGCCGACAAACGTTCTGTGTATATCAAGCTTAAAAGCTGCCACAGTATAGGAACTTATAATAAAATTATACCTAGTTTTACGGCACGCTATCTACCTGCACATTTGCCGTAAAAAAGCGACAGAGATAATTTAAAGTAAATCGTAACGTATCGTAACACGTGAATCGAAAAACCAAAAAAAAAAAAAAATAGTTTGCTTCGTCGTCGGTACCGCTGAGACTTTTGTCGTGTCAAAAAATTGTTAAAGTGAAAAATATATATATATATTCCTATTTGAAATTCTTGATAATTTCAGACAAAGTTTCTTTTACAACAATGCAAAATAAAAGTACCTACCTGGTAATTATTATGGAAAATTTCCTAACTATAACTACAGCTCTATAATGTCCCACTGCTGAGCACAGACATCCTCTCTCATAGAAGAGAGTGATTCAGAGCTTACGAAAGTATTTCTTATTAATAATATTGTCAAAGCGACGTTCATGGAGCGCTTCGTTTTAATATTTTACTAGGTATATTGCTCGTTACTATAGGCAACTTGTGTGTGACAAGCAGGGGTCGATAACACGTGCAATTTAATTAACTTCCGCGCCCCACCTTTGTTTTGGCTCTACCTTTGCCCAACGGGATCATAACGAGCGGAATAGAAATAATTAAAATTGTATTTACGACGCGACGAGTCACCTAAATATGGCAGTTGTAAATAATTGTGGGACACTTGAAATAAATCAAGACAATAATTTACGACGAAAAATAGCATAAAGTTTTGCTTCTGTGCCATCGAGAGTTCTAGATATTAATCAAACCTGACACTTAAATAAGTATATTTTTGGTTAAAAATTATCTCTAAAATATTCATAAGAGCCTAATCAACTTCCCACCACCATAACACTTACTGAGGACATAAATTGAGAATTTATGTGATTTTTGGACGTTCATATATATTTTTTTTCATATTTTGGATCTTTAGTTGAAATTCGCTTTACAATAAACAAAATTACTAGAAACAAATTTTTTCTTAAGTAGCGTTGCAGCACCTTAACTAAAAAGAATAACATTGTTTTGAAAATACAGACAAAAAACTTACTAACGAAACCGCACCTTAATCTACAAACCAATCTCTTTCCTATTGTTGTAAGTTGATATATTTGCGTTAACTATTAATTATACGCGTAAGTCAGATCTCTCTTGTATTTCGGTAGTATTTTCGTTAGCACAGCTTCTTAATTTATTAAACAGTTAGGTATACAATAAGATTATATTTCCTTGGAAAATCAATAGGTAACTAAGAACTTTCTATTATAATATGAGGCTTATAAAATCCTTAATTTCGTATTCCAATATTGTTTAACGAGATAAAGTTAAGTAACCACAATTCCTACGGCTTCCATAAGATTGTTATTATTAATAATTATGCGCATTTTATGCACAAAATACAAATATTTTTAAAATTATATGTACCTTTCATCAGATACCAAACTCTAAAAATTTATTTTATTGCACCTACCTAGTTTACATAATATAACGAAGTGTTATTACGAAGTAGTGTTATATTATTTATAAGAATTGGTAGTAGGTACGTAGATGTCCAAAACCATAGTAGATAGAGGCAACTGTCTCAAGAAACATTACCTCTTTTATTTTTGTTAAAAAAATGCAGCAAAGTCAATTTTTTGGCCAAGTCTTCGAATTTTCCAGTGCATATAATATTCAGGTAAATCACAATGTAATGTAATTTCATATAATTATGTATGTACTTGTTATTATAATTTATTCAAATCGTTGTGATAATTCTACTTTATACGTCTCTTTATCTCTACCATCCATCTCTATTACTGTAAATAACGTCATAACGATAAAAATGATATAAGAATGATAACACTTGGGAATATATTATCTACTAACGTCACCTGTTTAAATTATCTTTTTTTTACTGGTAATTATTGGAGACAATTCATAGTTTTCGAGATGTGAAAATTCTTACTAGTTTAATCAAGATAATCTATACCTACTAATATAAAGAAGCTTGTCCTGACTGATTGACTGACTGATCATCAACGCACAGCCTAAACCACTGAAGCTAGAAACTTGAAAATTTCACAGTAGCTTCCTTTTATGACGTAGGCGCACGCTAAGAAAGGATTATTGCGAATTCCACCCCTAACGGTAACCCCGTTACGGGATGAAAGTCCGTAATTTTTCAAGTTATATCCATGAAAGTTGATACTTAGGTTTTTGGTTCAAAATAAAGAGTTACGTGTTTAAGGAATTTTGGAAAAACTACACCCAAGTGGGTTAAATGGGGGATGAAAGTTTGTATGAAAGTCCGTCATTTTTAAAGTTATATCAATGAAAATCGGTATTTGTACTGTCAGTTTAAATTCAAGAATTACATGTTTCAGGGATTTTGAAAATTCCACCTCCAAGTGGGTTAAATAGGGGATGAGATTTGTAAGAATCAAAGCGGACGGTGTCGCTGGCATCAGCTAGTTATGTGTATTTTTATCAGATTTCCACAAACTTGACTTCGATGTCCATTGGCAGTCATTGATGAAATATTAAATTAATACAAATAGACGTAATAAACTAAATCGAATACAGTTATTAATATCTCTAAAAAAAGTGAAATGGCGTTATTTAAACACGATTATTACTCATAACCTATAAGACGAGTTTCCAAAACGGTGTATAATACCAATTTATGTGATAATAATGGTTCGTATGTTTGGCCAGTGGTATTATATTATATCTATTATAATAATACCGATGGTTTGGTATATATTAACGCAAATATTAAAAGTTCTTCGCTTCTGACCGAATCTCGGCCACGGTGGCCGAATCTCCACGGACACTAGCCACCACCACTACAGTCATTTTAACGTCCCACTGCTGGGCACAGGCCTCCTCTCTCATAGGAAAGAGGGATTTAGAGCTTAGACCCGCCACGCTGCTCCAATGCGGGTGGCGGGCTATGCAAATGTATAAATAATGTTATTTTGTGTTCTGAGTGCACTCTCAACCAATGTTTGAAATTTTAAATATTTAATAAGCTCGTCTAAACCTAGAACTGATTAACTATTCGCAAGTTATTTTTTAAGATTATTCTATTAAAATTAAGTAAACCAACAACATCGTGGCCTAGCAACTAAACTGTTGTAGTTCGTCTGATATTTTACATAATTAATTGTAATTTATGCAAATTATCACCTTCTGCGAGGGTCCACGTGCGAGAAGCACAATAAATCAGTGTATACATGCGTGTCAGCCCGCCTTTTATTGACGGCCATTTTGTTAAGCTTTATCGCGCTCTAGATCTAGTGTCTGTGACAAAAACGGTGTCAATAAATACTACTGTTCGTGATAATTAATTACTACACAATGCATACATGCGTGTCTCGTTGGTTTAGTGGTCAGCGTGTTCGACTGCGAATCACTAGGTCCTGGGTTCGATTCCCGACTCGGGCAAATATTGTTAGATATTGGGCATTCTGGCAAGAAATTCTCAGTGCCAGCCCGGAGTTGGTGTATGATAGTGTTTTACTCCCCTGCCTCAGAGAGCACGTTTCTTTGGGAATTGGTAGATTATTATATACTTGCTTCTGCCCGCGGCTTCGCCCGTGTGAATTTCGGTTTTTCACTAATTCCGAGGGAATCGTGGATTTCCAGTTCCCGTTCCCGTTCCCTTTTCCAACATTTATATCTACTCTCAAGGAAGTTTGCTATAGTAATCTACCTATAGCTGTAGCTTTAAATTTTGGTTTTTTCAAAATCCCGCAGGAACTGTAAATTTTTCCAGGATAAAAAGTAGCTTATGTATTAATCCAGGGTATAGTCTATCTTCATTCCAAATTTCAGCCAAATCCATCGAATAGTTTTTGCGTGATTGAGTAACAAACATCCAAATATCCACACTTTCACATTTATTTATAATATTAAAAGGATAGATTTTTTCATAAAAATATTGGGAATTTAAATCTATAATAGAGAGTACTAATTTCTTCGCTTTTCCTTAACTAATTGCTTATCGAATATAAACACAAATTTATTACAAATTGACTGATCTTTTAAAATTCCTAATTCCTACATAATATGTAACGTGTTCGGACAAATCGAAGTCGTAAACTTAAGTGTTAGTTTGTAGTCATTATAATGCCTTTACGTGTGTACGAATAAAATTAATTTAAGATAAACTCGTTATAATTAGTTTTCCGATCGGCGACAGCGATTAATCGCTCAGATTGCATTGATAACGGTTAAGCAAATTAAAACACCGCCGTAGATAACTGGCAACACTGGTGACCGTGACATACATGCATGTATATATCAAATAATTATTAAGTAGGTATATATCAGACTAGTAGGGCGCGTGGGTGCGCGGCCCGCAAGCGGACCGCGAGGTTTCGCTTTCGGGTATTTTGGTTTGAGCAGCCTCCACCTATCTCTCCCATATTCCTAATCCTCGATCATTATCACTCTCCATATTTTTTCTTCGAATCATTCTGCTCATCAAGTAGATCTTTAGGTATTGATCATCTTTATCCAAGAAACCACTCCTCCATCTTGTATACTTGGTGAGATAAACACCGACGAAATTTGTATAGTCGCCATCTTAAATCCACCATTTTGAGGTTTTTTTCAGCTCAGTGCCAATTGGATGAGGTTTCGAGTAATTTTTGTTTGAGCACCTCCCACTTATCTACAATACCCTGCCCGGCGGGCTCCTCAACCATCTTCCAAACCCTCAATCATCATGTCTTTCCATATTTTTCTTTGAGACATCCCCAAAGAACCGCATCAAAGCCTTGCATAGTTCACAACTTGTAGTCTTCAACATTCGCCATACATTTTCTATGGAAAAATAAATTCCGCCATTTTGTTTTTTTTTTCTATTCATCCAGTAGACCTTTTAATCCTGATCATCTTTTGCAAAGAAACCACTCTTCCATCTTTTATACCCTCCGAGATGGACACCGACGAAATTTGTATGGCGGCCATCTTTTTTTCGCCATTTTGAATTTTTTTTCAGCTCACTGCCAATTGAATGACGTTTCGAGTGACATTTGCTCGAACACCCCCCACCTATCTTCAATACCTTAAGCGTGCCATTCGCTCGTCTCTGAAATCCTCAATCATCAGGTCTCTCCATATTTTTGTTCTGAATGAATTTTCATCCTCTATTCGAAACCATTTGTGAAAAAAAAATTTTTCATACAAAATTTTACAGGAGGGGTGATCAATCAGTGAGTCAGTCAATGAATCAGCACGAGCAGCTATATATATATTAATACACATCCATCCATAGTGTGTGTATATGGATCTATGTGTGTGTGTGTTATATATTTTAGTAAATATTTTTACCAAGTACTAACACTGTACTGTAATTTTCATCACGTCGTTACTATCACAGCAGCATGTAAGACCGTTATAAAGATCTATGAATTGATGTAATTAGCATTATAATAGGTATACGTAGCGCTTTAAAACCAAAACGGCTGCATATTGTTGTTATTTCGCATTAGTATAGATCGACCAGAATCTCATGAAAAATAGGGAAATGAAATTCCAAAGTTAGCAACACTACGGCTGCCCTAGCGATAAACAAAGTAACTAACATTTTTTGTGAAATTGACTTTTTTGCATTAACAAAAGTTTTATGTCGAGTAGTTTTTTACCACAGTTTAATATTTCAAATAACTTGAACTGTTTACTGAAATTTGAATTGCCCAAACAAAGCAACTGCACACACTAACCCGGAATATAAATGCAAAAACCAAGTAAACAACAAGCACAACACAAAAACAAAGTAATTGGATGTTGATTACTTTGTTTTTGTATTTAAAATGCAGTTGCTTGATTTTTCGTTTCGTGTAACGATCCCAGGTAAGGTGTTCTGAATGTAATTACTTTGTTTATCACTAGGGCAGCCGAGTTAACCTAGTGTTGCTTACTACAAAATTTAATTTCCCTATTTTTCATGAGATTCTGGTCGATCTATAGTGTGAATGTGACTTCAAACTAATTTAGGATCGGAATAACTCTCGTATAAAAGACATCAACGAGTACAAATCTATGTATCATAAAAATTAATGTTCCAACGCAGAGATCGTTTTTACGTCTTTTATTGCTTAGTATTTTAATTATTACCTACTACTGTTTACATTTTCGTGATTATTTTATATACTAAAGATATATCGAACTTGACAAATATCGCAAGTTTAAAGGTTACATTACTTTGAAATCTCGCGTTTTGCTAAAGCTATGGGGTGTTTAGTGAAACTGTGAAGATACTCATTCCTCTCGCATATCGTCACCCGCCGTCGTCCGTTACGTAGAAGCACACCTATTAATATTACGTAGGTATAGCGTTGTCTTTGTCTCGCTAGATTCAAGTATAGCCTTGCCTTTATCTCGCTCAATTCATGTATAGCGTTGTCTTTGTCTCGCTAGATTCAAGTATAGCCTTGCCTTTATCTCGCTCAACTCATGTATAGCGTTGTCTTTGTCTCGCTAGATTCAAGCATAGCCTTGCCTTTATCTCGCTCAATTCATGTATAGCGTTGTCTTTGTCTCGCTAGATTCAAGTATAGCCTTGCCTTTATCTCGCTCAATTCATGTATAGTGTTGTCTTTGTCTCGCTAGATTCAAGTATAGCCTTGCCTTTATCTCGCTCAATTCATGTATAGCGTTGTCTTTGTCTCGCTAGATTCAAGCATAGCCTTGCCTTTATCTCGCTCAATTCATGTATAGCGTTGTCTTTGTCTCGCTAGATTCAAGCATAGCGTTGTTTTTGTCTCGCTAGATTCAAGCATAGCCTTGCCTTTATCTCGCTCAATTCATGTATAGCGTTGTCTTTGTCTCGCTAGATTCAAGCATAGCCTTGCCTTTATCTCGCTCAATTCATGTATAGCGTTGTCTTTGTCTCGCTAGATTCAAGCATAGCCTTGCCTTTATCTCGCTCAATTCATGTATAGCGTTGTCTTTGTCTCGCTAGATTCAAGCATAGCCTTGCCTTTATCTCGCTCAATTCATGTATAGCGTTGTCTTTGTCTCGCTAGATTCAAGTATAGCGTTGTCTTTGTCTCGCTTGATTTATGTATAGTGTTGTCTTTGTCTCGCTCGATTCATGTATAACGTTGTCTGTGTCTCGCTCGATTCATGTATAGCGTTGTCTTTGTCTCCCTCGATTCATGTATAGCGATGTCTTTGTCTCGCTCGATTCATGTAAGTATAAGTATAACGTTGTTTATGTCTTGCTCAATTCACTCATAGCGTTGTCCTTCATAGCGTTATTCTTGTCGGTAGTAGTTCGCTTATCCATGAAGCTTTGCTTGAGTATGAAGTTTCGGGGTTGTGCTCATACCACACATAGCTTTGAGATGGTTTTAGTGTCACGCTGACCATCGGCGTGACAGGCCAGTATGTATGGTTGCTATAGAAGCGTTTTAGAATAACGCCGACCGCTCAGCGCTGACGCTCGTCAGCGCGACACTAAAACGCTCGCTGAAGACAAGCGCGTGGGCGGGCGGTCAGCGCCAACCAACTACCGCTGAACTTTCAGCGTCGACGATCAGCGTGACACTAAAACCAGCCTTGTGCAATCGGATACAAATCGACAACATAATCGTAGATCGTTAAAATTGCGAGTCGCGTGCCCACATCGGTTTGGCCGGCAATCGCCATGTTGGCGTAATCAAGTCTAATTAGCTTAAATACGGCAAAAAATACCGCGTAGCGCGGCGGCATAGCTAGCTGAATGCTGCAGGCGACGTTTAGTGCGTATCTATAATACCTGTGTTGTACCGTCGGCAACAAAAAATCTCTTACTGAGTTTTTTGTTTGAAAATCTTCTACTATATAAAAATAAGTCGGGTTTTCCTTCCTGACGCTATAACTCCAGAACGTACGAACCGATTTCCACGGTTTTGCATTCGTTGGAAAGGTCTCGGGCTCCGTGAGGTTTATAGTAAAGAAAAACAAGCGAACAAAGTCGCGGGGGTCAGCTAGTTTATCTATGAAATTGAGTAAAAGAGCATGACTTACTAAAAATCGTATAAATACATAAAAAGTCTTCTTAATTTGCCTTGCTATAAAATTTTACCAGATATAAGCAAATTTGTGATAGCAATAAATTTTTCTTAATTAAATAGACAAGAAATAAACTCTTTTTATACAAGACGTACAAGGCTGAAATCATCGCATTGCATTAATACGCATTGTATCTATTAAAATTGAATTCATTGTTTGAAAATGCTCCTATATATTTAAAATACCTATAAGTATGGCTCTCGATTTTACGTGTTACAGGATGCTTAAGCACGTAATCAAAACGTAAAAAAAGAAAAATAAAAAATCGGTGAAGTATGAGACGGGCCTCGCTCTATTAGGGTTCCGTATATAACACCAAGTAACTTTTTTAAACTAGATTTTTCATTTATCCAAGCTAGACATCGCAATAGCCCGTGAAAGTAAAACTCTCAAAAATGTTCATTTGTTTTGGTCACAACTTACAAAGAACATTATAAATCGATGTTTTCTTTTTTGCAGTCTGTACCGTCAGTTTAGACCTAGTATTTAGGTTATGTCCAAACCGAGCACTATTACTGACGATACCATAACGGACAACACTCATTCAAATTTATATCCCCCCTGTATATCTATCAAGTTATCTATTTGAGATAAATATTACCATTTACCGCTTCTATGTAGCAAAATTAATATTTTCCTAGTTTAATATTGCGTTATAAATTATTATGTGCCTACTTTTATAGATTGACTAGCTGATGCCCGCGATTTCGTCCGCGTGGATCAGCTAATCCGCGTCGACATAATAGAAATCTCATACAAACTTTCAACCCCGATTTAACCCCCTTAGAATAGGGGGAAAATAGGTTGAATTTTCAAAAATCCTTTCTGAGCGGATGTTTATGTCTTAATAGCTTTCTGCATGCCAAATTTCAGCCAGATCCATTAAGTGGTTTGAGTTGTACGTTGATAGATCAGTCAGTCGGTCAGTCAGTCACCTTTTCCGATTCTATAGATTTGAGGTGACTTTTGTAGGGCGTACGTTACTGTGTTTCTTTATTACTACTAACTGCCTCGGTTGTCTAGCGGTTAACGTCGTCGACTGTGGACTACGAGGTCCGGGGTTTGATTCCCGGGACGAACCAAAAAAAAAATAATGAAGAAGTATTGGGTTTTTCTGTCAAGAAATTCTCAGTGCCAGCCCGGAGTTGGAAGTTGACGGTGTTAGACACACTCCCGTGCCTCGGGGAGCACGTAAATCCATCGGTCCTGCGCCTGATCTCTCCGGTCGTGTCGCATTGACGTATCATCAGACTATGAGAGTGAAAGAATAAAGAGTGCACGTACATATATAGTATAATGAAATCAGTGAGTGAATCTTGACTTTCTTTTAGGCATATGCCTGCTCTTCATCTTCGCGATGCCATCGTCGATAAAATTGCTGGCAATCGTCATGATCATCGTGCAAGCATCCATACGATCGTCCGTAATTGTTTATAGAGCGACTAGCGGCGCAAATTTCCTTTGAATCGTGCCCGAAAACCGACAAGTCGCCGATTGCCACGGTTGCTGACGATTGTGACGACGATGATCGGCGACTACAAGCGATAAGCCCTCCACACGTGCACGCGTGTAATCGTCTACAGTTGCCGATTGTGAAGAGAAGGCTTTACATATTAAGATACAGTCATCATCATCATCATGATCAACCCATTACCGGCTCACTACAGAGCACGGGTCTCCTCTCAGAGGGAGAAGGGTTTTGGCCATAGTCTACCACGCTGGCCAAGCGGATTGGCAGACTTCACACACCTTTGAGAACGTTATGGAGAACTCTCAGGCGTGCAGGTATCCTCACGATGTTTTCCTTCACCGTTAAAGCAAGTGATATTTAAATACTTTAAAACGCACATAACTCCGAAAAGTTAGAGGTGCGTGCCCGGGATCGAACCCACGACCTACGATTAGAAGTCGGTCGTTCTAACCACTAGGCTATCACAGCTTTTTTACTTAAGATCATCGAACTATTACGCTTAGAATGGAAGTTTCTAACAAATTTCCGCTCGAAACGTAAGCTATAAACCAACCCATGTGTGCCCTGTAATTACATTTGCCGACACGCACACAAGCGCATGAGTACCTTGAGCACTGACGCGACGATAGCCTTTTAGGCTTGCTAAAAACGGCTTATCGCTGCGTCGACGACTGCCTTTCTTTACCTATTTATTCTAAGCTTAAGATACAGTACTCATTGCAAATCAATGCTTATTAATAAGCTACTAAACGGGAAAATGTCAACAGTTGCCACGGTACCCGTTCACCTGTCCGTTGAGGAAGAAATATCTATTGCGATCGCCAATTATTCGTTATGTCAAAGATTCTAATGTATCGCCCGATGTATTGGTATATTTAATGGGACCAGAATGCATAATGTATTGCTGAGTGCTTAGTCTCAGTTTGGAGTGCTCCAAAACTTTTTAGTATACTATTGATCGAATCACCATGACTTCAGAGTAAAATGGACCTAAAATTAGAGTCTTTGGGTTCATTTTGCTCTGAAGTCATTTGTGATTCGATCAATAGTATACTTCTAGTATACTTTTAGTTTTGGAGCGCTTCAAACTTAGACTAAGCATACTGAACGCAGCAGTATCGGTAGTCTCAGTTTGTTCAGAAAACGTTACTAAATACTTATTGATCGAATCACAATGGATTAAGAGTAAAATGTACCTAAAATGATCTATATTAAGGTTAAAGTTCGCCAATACATTCAGCATTCGAAAACAGCAACACAACAGAAATGTTGTAAAATAAATATTCGAACTATTAAATTAAGACTTTAAAATAAGAGTCTCTGGGTTCATTTTGCTCTGAAGTCATTGTGTGTCGATACTCGAATTTCGATCATCGTTGCCACTATGTACAAAGTCGGCATAAGGCCTCTGTTTCCAAACTTTAAAGGCCATGGATCCCTCAACTAATTCCTTTCCTTTCGTTTCGTAACCCTACAGCATAATTTTGAATCACAATCTTTTTTCTTTTTTTTTTTTCTAAAATACATGCCGGTAGTTATAGTTACTACTTAGAACATTAAAATCAAGACGGTTAAGAATCGCGCCTAAAAAGTAAAATTACCTAACTAAATATTTTTTTCTTTGTCCACAGTTCATCTCTCGGAAGAAGAAGAAATGTTCACTTGACGAAGTCTGTTCATCGTGAAAAGGTTAGTTCCTATACAGCTTTTAAGATAAAAAAAATAGATGTAAAGGCATAAGAGCCTCAATAGCGCAACGGTCGTCGGGCGTGGATCAAAAATCGTATAAGATTCAAACCCCACCCGTTACAATATTGTTGTACCCAATCAAAAGTGCCCATACCCATATCGGTTTCTACACGGCATCGTACCGGAACGCTATTGCGCTTGGCGGCACGGCTTTGCCGGTAGGGTGGTAACCAGCCACGGCTGATGTCGATCATCGGACCAAAATTTAGAAATTATTAAATCCCAATTTTCAACCGGGAATTAAACTCAGGACATTATGTGTGGGAGATGACCACATCGCTCATTCGTGATTTTGCGGCTCTTGCGGCTCTTCGGGTATAGCGTATCATACGACCGTGTACCATGGCCTTAAAACTTATCTACCGTTCACGGTATGACATGCATGCGGGCATGAATGGAAGATGCCAATTAAACAAATACTCGGGACAATTATCCATTAATTAGGTATATACAGCGAGCGGTACTCGCGCTTTGAGCCTCGGCTGCCTCATTAATCTAGAAGTTAGAATATTCGAGTGGGTTCGATTCCCGGATAAAAAATTGTTAGGTACTTATTGGACTTTTCTGTCAAGAAATTCTCAATGCCAGTCTGGAGTTAGTAAGTATTTGGCAGTGATTCACCACCGTGGCTCGAAGAGCACTATATCCCTTTTAAAGTTCCACTACTACACTACCACCACAGGCTTCCTCCCTTATACGAGGGGGATTTAGAGCTAAGACCCGCCACGCTGCTCCAATGCAGATTGGGGGACTAATATTCAGAGAATATAGAAATTGAAAATTTTCAGAGAAGTAAAATAACACCATCTGTATCCAAACAAATAATAGTTAATGCTAAATGCTAAAGTGGATTAGGATAAAGCTTGATATGTCAACCAAATACCTCTACCTAGTATTTACCATCGTAACAGTTTTCCAAACAAGGGATGGGTAATGCTCCAATAAAAAAAAGTGTTAAAGTATAAAGCTTATGTCAACTAAATTCCTACCTAGTATTTAACATCGTATGGGCAATTACATACAGTTTTAAGTAAGTTAACATAGATTAAGTTTAATTGTATTCCAATTACCGATTAATCGTTGTAAAGGAACCTGGATTCGAATCGGTACAAAAACGAACATTCTCGCAAGGTTTAACCTACAATCTATAAAACAAACATCAATTACGATGAAAAACTCTTTAGGTTATGAGTATGACAAGCTATCGTGAAACTTATACATAGGCGCATAAAATACAAATTAGAGTGATAAACACGACATGTGCAGTTCGTACATTGCAACATCCTAGAAAGGATTTGCGTTCCAGACGCAATGGTGCTTTCATAATAACTGGATTGTAAAATTTTAAAATATTTATGTTTCCATAATAAATATTATTTCCATAATAAATATTTATTATCTATCTATACGTATAATAAAATCGTAGACTTGCCGTATCTGTACATTAATAGTAGTTTATGAAACGGTTGCATAATAGAGGTTATTAAAACATGAGTGTGGGTTTAAAAAACGAGCCGCAGGTGAGTTTTTTAATAGTATCACACGAGTGTTTAAATACCTAATTATGTAGAGTTTCATACACTACTTTATCTAAACTCATATCTTAAAATCCACTCATATCTTAAAACCATAAAATCTTGGTAATATTTGTCGTGAGTTTTCCTTGATTTTGCTGGCAAAAGATTATTGGTCGGTGGTCAGGTGGAGTTAAATTCTCTTCGGTATTACTGCTAGACATTTTTCCGCATAATAAAAACCACGTCTTGTAAAGTTTTGAGTAACAAAAACAACAAATAAAAAATTTAAATAATATAACTAGCGTATGGCGCCAAAATTCTGTTGTGTCCATAGACAATAGATAGTAACAACAGAATTTGCTCACCTTTGCTCTTGCTCACCTCAGACTAGACAGGTGTGTTTAGAACCTTCGTAGTTTTAGTTTTAAGTTTTCGTAAGTAGGTAATAAAATTATCACCGAGAGGTAATGGTTTCATCGAGGTAAACTTTCATGTTCTAAATTGACGTTCAAAAATAGTATAGTGTACCAAATTTTGAATAAATATACTTTGACTTTGACTTATATTCGAGTCCATTGAATGTGAGAACCATCGCGAACGCGAAGTAATTATGAGGAGGTAGATTTTTCCCCAATTACCCGCGCAACTCCACCCTGTTATAGGATAACTATCGCCTTGACCTTTCAATCGAAACCGCTACGTTACTTTTCTACCTCCACATGTATTCTATTCTTATGTTCTTTTCTATACTATTCTATTCTTATAGACTCTTTGAGTGGCTTATATTCGAATCCATTGAGTGCGAGAGCCGCCTCGAACGCGAAGTAATTATGAGGAGGTAGATTGTTCCCCAATTACCCGCGCAACTCCACCCTGTTATAGGATAACTATCGCCTTGACCTTTCAATCGAAACCGCTACGTTACGTGTTACCTGCCTTCTCGTAATTATCTGTATCTAGAACAATTTTGCTGTTTTAAGCCGCGCGTAATGACTTTTTCAATTATTCATTTGCTCGAAAAATACCTATAACTTATTTTATACTTTGAAAACTTTTTGCATAGACTAGCATTCAAAAGCTGTGAGGTAATATTTTTCCTATCGCAGTATTCAGTGCCTGTGTTAAGGTAAAGGTAGCCTGGTAGGTGACGGTAAGGTACTCGTCTGTGCATTAATCTATCTATATCTATTCTATACATATAATAAAATCGTAGAATTTTCGTATCAGTACATTAAAGATTTTTGCAAAATAATAACTGGGGGGTATTAGGGATAAGTAATGGAACATATAAAAGCTATTTTTGAAATTTTGTCTGTATGTTTGTCTGTTTGTCTGTATGTTTGTGCACGCATCACGGAAAAACTACTGAATGGATTGAAGTGAAACTTGGCACGATTTAAGTTCATACTATGGAGTAACATATAGGATACTTTTTATCCCGAAATTCAGCACGGTTCCCTTGGGAGAGGGGATGAAAGTTAAAATGTGTACTTAGCTGTAATTCATTAACGCGTGGTCCGATTTCATTCATTCTTTTTTTGTTAGAAAGGAGATACATTAAAAATTACCCGGGTAATCCCTGAAAGGCTGGATTGATTTTGATGGTACTTTCACTGGCGGATGTTTACATGTTGATCTACCTAAACATCCGCCAGTGAACTTTTAACAGTTTTTAGCAAGGTATGAGCTCAAAGGAGCTTAGGAAAAACAAAATGATTACCACAGGATTTTTAAAAACCAATACCCACGCGAACGAAGTCGCGGTTGTCCGCTTGTAAATATAACCAACAGCTCTGCCTGTTAGAAAACAACACATTAATCGTACAAATATGGTAAATACACAGACGGTTTCATTTGAAATTTCGTGGAAATGTAATCGATAGCCGCCACACGCGACCTGCAATGCCGTATGCGGTATCAGAAAAAACTAAATAGGTACCTACAACATGGCCAGACAACAGCGCCCGTGCCTAATGCTGGGTAGACACGAAACACTGATAACGACTGCACAGCTGAATTTACATGGGATTTTTTTTTTTTTAAATACGTATAAAACGAAAATTTGACTGACTGATCTATCAACGCACAGCTCAAACCACTGGACGGATCGGGCTGAAATTTGGTAAGTTAATAGGACGTAGGTATCCGGTAAGAAAGGATTTTTGAAAATTCAACGTCTAAGGGGGTTAAATAGGGGTTAAAAGTTTATATGAGACTACCTGATCCCCGCAACTTCGTTCGCGTAGATATAGGTTTTTATATAGGATCGGATCGGATCTCATAATTATTTTATGTACGTAAGCTAAATGTAGTCTAAGTTACTCTTTATAACATTGAAAGTTCCATTAAAATCGATCCAGCCGTTTCGGAGATTAGCTGGAACAAATAGACAGACCGACAAACATAAATTTTAAATGCACACCAGTTTAAAATAAGCCGTACGTTCAAAGATCCGGGTCCCAAGTTAATTGAACCCAATACGGAGGGTTTTAATGTCTGTCATTTCTGAACTAAAAACCTATGACCTTGAAATTTTTAAGGGATAATGTATAAAGTATTACCTTTCTAACACAAAAAAATGAGTGAAATCGAACAACGCGTTAATGAATTACAGCTAAATACACGTATTAACTTTCATCACCTCTCCCAAGGGAACCGTGCTGAATTTCGGGATAAAAAGTATCCTATGTCCTACCTCGGAATATAAACTCAAATTGTACCAAGTTTCATGCGAATCCATTCAGTAGTTTCGGTGTGATGCGCGGCTAAGATACATACAGACAGACAGACAGACAGACAGACAAACATGAAAAAAATTGCAGTTTTGGCTTCAGCATCGATTATAGAGTGCCCCCAATAAAAAATTTCAAAATATCTTCAATGTACAGAATTGGATCTGTTACAGTTTTATTATATTATTATAGAAGATAGATTATAGATATAGATTATAGAAGAAGATAGATTTGTAATAATGCCGATGAAGTCGCGGGTATCAGCCAGTTTTATTATAAAAGAGTATTAGCTCTGTTGAAATATGGTTGCACAATGACTATGGTGTAACGGTGATAGCCTAGTGCTTAAGACTTCGGTCTCCCATTCGGAGGGACCGAGTTCGGTCCCCGGCACGCACCTCAACTTTTCGGAGTTAAATGTGCGCAATTAAACATAAATCGCTTTAACGCCAATTCGGAAAATTCTTTTCGTTCTAAATTCTTTTCTTCTTAATTTAAATAAATAAAGCAACTAAACAAAATAATCAAATACGCGGTTTTGAGCTAAAATGAAATTGCCGTTTTACATTCACCCACAAACTCACACATACGCGCACAATCAGTTGTACCTACTACTGGTCTAAGATCCCGCTATACAACGACCTTCACCGAGATGTTTATTTGATGAAACGTATTTTATATTTAATTTAACATGTCAATAAATATATTGCATATGGGTTGCCTAACAAATTTCAGTCCAGGATAAGATAATTTATAAATAAATAATTTAAAAAAAAAAATTAACATTTCACCGGTTTAATTATTAGACAAATTCTATACCAATTGAAAGTATGATGCCCATAGAATATGCAAACGTTAGGTTGCTTATTCTTTTCCGGTCACAACTCTCGGGTAGCCAGGTGTAAACAGGTAAATCGATACTAGCATTTTGCACCGGTCTGATTATTGAATTAAAATTAAATGAAAACAAAGATGATTTCATTATGAATTTGTCTAATAATCAATCCAGTGAAATGTTTAAAAAAATTTTTTTTTTTTTTTTTCAATTATTAATTAATCATATCCTGGACTGGAATTTGTTAGGCAACCCATATACAATATATTTATTGACGTATTAAATTAAATATAAAATACGTTTCATCAAATAAGCATCTCGGTGAAGGTCGTTGTATGGCGGGATCCTATACTATACCTATACCTGTATTTTTATATTACTTACGATTGCATCGCATATTAACTATAGAGATTCTGATTCTGATCTTGTCATACAGTAAAAACAACAGATATAAAAGTAATTACTATGTCAATAGTAACTTTCTCAGGGTCATAATGACTGGGCTGATTAGAATCGTTCTATTTAATTAATATATAATATGTAGGGGTGGATGTTGTGGGAAAAATAAACGGTCAGTGGTCACATGTTGCATTATTATTGCAAGTCGCAAAGTGTTTATAATGACAGTTTGTATCTAATGATATAGTGACCTAGCGTTTTGATTAAAATCGCATACAACCGCAGTTTAAGAAGAGGGGGTATAATTTCTCTTAGAGTTTATATGATACTTACATACGTCACGCGTCGCTGAGAAAGTTGAAGTTTTAGAAGAAGTCACCCTCAAGTGCTCATACAAACGTAATTATTCTTATTTTAATACGTCTTAACTTTGAGTTCTTTGAGTTAACTTTGAGTCAACTTTGAGATCAATATAATTTTTTAATATTCTAGCAACTAAATAGGTATGTGTCTATCTGAGATTAGTCCGATTTCTGTTAAAATATGCAGTTTTTAACCCCCGACGCAAAAACGACGGGGTGTTATAAGTTTGACGTGTCTGTGTCTGTGTGTGTGTGTGTGTGTCTATCTGTTCCCCTGTGGAGCTCAAACGGGTGGACCGATTTGAATGTGGTTTTTTTTGTTTGAAAAGAGAATTAGTCGAGAGTTTTGTTAGCTATGTTTGATGAAAATCGGTCCAAGATGGCCGCCGCTACAAAATGGCGTATTACATATTTTTTCACAACGCCTTTAATATGGGTATCAACTGAAAGGGCTTGACTAGTAGAATAGCACTGTTGCAAATCCAAGATGGCCGCCGTCAAAAAATAGCGAATGTCGGGAGTTTTTAAATTTTTAATTTACACTTGTTAATATTCTAGCAACTAAATAGGTATCTGTGTCTATCTGAGATTTGTCCGATTTCTGTTAAAATATGCAGTTTTAAGAGCCCTCTCATAATAAATTAATTAAATAAATAAATTTTGCTTGAGATATCATGATTTTTAGTGAAAAACGGCAAAGTAAAAAGATGCAAATCAAGGTTTGGAATTTCGCCTATTTTAGCAAATATTTGGCAATTTTTTACATGAACTAAAGACATTTGTAATTATTATGAAGTAACCTATGATAATACTTCGGTCGTTTTTCAATTTTCTAGTTTCTTATATAAGTAGTTTATTTACGCACGAAGTTGCCCCAAAATTTGCCCAAAAATAGTGATTTTTCAAGCGTCATAACTTTCAAAATAAATATAATTTTACTAATATTTTTATTTTATGGCATAGGTAATGGAGATATAAATTGATATCTGGCTTAACTTTAGACCTATTGCGACAAATATTAGGATAATAGGCGTAATACGTTTGTATGGAAAAGCGCGTGAAGAGAGCGGCCTTAATGTTAAGATTAAGATTTTAAGATACACAAATCTGAACTCCCGTGTGCGTGTTTATAAAATTTCATTGAGTTGATTGGTTGATATTCAAATAATAATAAAAAGTTCGTCTGTAGCGCGCTAGAGTGAAACTTGTTTTTCTTAAAAGGATTTCTTGAATGAAAGCAAAAAAAAGCTGGCTTTATCGAAAGATTTATATTTATTGACTAAATTACAATACAGACTTACTCTTATTTATTTAAAATTGGCACACCACGACACAATGATACAACATAGTATATTAAATGAAAACGAGAAGAAAAAAGACGAATAAAAAGGTTTTATCAAATCCCTACGCTTAATTTGCATTACTATGTTATATCTGATATAGGTACCTACCTATGTACCTGCCTACCAATGTAGTCCAATTTCCCAGAACGAACCAAAATGAATATGAAACTCAAAAAAAAAATATTTATATAAAAATCCTACACGGTACTTTACAACCTGAGTACAAAATAGTAGCTGTTTATCAAAAAAAAAAAAAAAAAAAAAACAGTACAAACTCTTTTACATATAAAAAGCCACTAAAACGCGGATCGCGTGCTTAAAATCACGGAAAGCATACATAAACGCGTCCACCTACCCTTATCGGATAGGTTAACACCCCTTACCCCCTGGGTGTGTCACGTGACCCAAATCTATGCCATTTTAATTTTTACCCGCCGGAAACTATTTGGGTCATTCCATATTATTATATTTGCCACACTATGATCGAAGGTTTTCTTTTTAACAAGCATTGTATTTTGCAAGCATTGTATTATGGAGTGGTTTGCGTTTTAAGCAATTAAGGGGAAATGTGGGTGAAGAGACTTTTGAAAATTAGGTATTTGAAAAACTATCGTTGTCGCGTTCGACCGTCCTCCGCGCCTTATAAATATACTTTTGTATATTTATATAAAAGTATATTTATATGTGTATTTAATTACAAATATTCCCTGTCGGTGTTAGTGGATAATACAGGTAATAGCTATAATAGTTACATTGTTTAAAGATAAATTGGATATCCCCTTTACCCTTACGCCCGGGGGTCAGGGTAAAGGGGATGGATGGATGGATGGACGGGTGACCCCCGAATTGGGCCATCCGAACCCACGTGACCCTTTTTTCACAACACCGGAAATTATTTGGGTCAGGACAGTCTATTTCTGCCAGGCTGCGATAGAAAGTGTGACTATAGATTTCTTGGTAAGTAGGTAGGTATAGATCGACCAGAATCTCATGAAAAATAGGGAAATTAAATTTTGTAGTAAGCAACACTAGGTTAACTCGGCTGCCCTAGTGATAAACAAAGTAATTACATTCAGGACACCTTACCTGGGATCGTTTCACGAAACGAAAAATCAAGCAACTGCATTTTAAATACAAAAACAAAGTAATCAACATCCAATTACTTTGTTTTTGTGTTGTGCTTGTTGTTTATTTGGTTTTTGCATTTATATTCCGGATTAGTGAGTGCAGTTACTTTGTTTGGGCAATTTAAATTTCAGTAAACGGTTCAAATTATTTGAAATGTTAAACTGTGGTAAAAAACTACTCGACATAAAACTTTTGTTAATGCAAAAAGTCAATTTCACAAAAAATGTCAGTTACTTTGTTTATCGCTAAGGCAGCCGTAGTGTTGCTAACCTTGGAATTTCATTTCCCTATTTTTATGAGATTCTGGTCGATCTATACACTATACACTTTTTGAGTGTCAATCAAAGTGAGAATCAAACTCAAAGTCAAATTCACTGCACACTTTTTGAACAAGTATAATTTTAAAGTATAGTAATGTGATGTGGATAATTTACTGTAACTTGAAACTAAAGCTGCGTGGGTTCCAAACGCGCCCTGAGAAGAGCAGCCGGGTATACTTTTTACTATCTCATTCTAACTCAAAGTACCTATACGTAATAGAACTATTAGCTTTAAGAGCCACTCATATCCAAGATTTTTTGTCATTATAGTAATACTTTACACTGTAAGTAGGTAATATTTTTTTAAATAATTTTGCCTCTCATTATTATTATTAAGCCTTTATTTCAGGGGCGTAGCTACCGCCGTATCTGCCGTATCAATTATACGGGGCCCCCAAGCCACGGGGGCCCCCGACGTGCGTAAGCAAAAATTAACAAAAACTTGACAAAAAAATGACAAAAGACAAAAAATGTTGTCCAAAAAGTTGTCCACAGAGGCAGAATCTTTAGAAAAACTAAAGTCATCATCAGCTATAAATGATTATGAAAATAATGATGAAAATAAATCAGTTTGCCGAAAAAAAGGCAAGGAGAGTAGGTATATATTTAATTTGAATTGTTCGTAAAAATTTTTGAAAAAGTGACAGATAAATAATTATGATGAATAGGTAAATATTGCTTTTAATTTTATGCAAACATTTTTTTTCTTTTGTGAGAAATGTTTACCCTTCATAACGGCCCCCAAACAAATTTTTATATGGGGCCCCGCCAAGGTACGCTACGCCACTGCTTTATTTCCTTATTGTTAGTTATATACAATGTAATTACTTAACCTAGTGTTAGTATAGTTTTTTATATAATTCTAAATTCTATTTAATTATAGGTATTCGTTTGGACATCAATAAGGATCCCATTTATTGGGTATAGGCCTCCCCCAGTTTTTGCCATTTCAGTCGATCCTTTGCTTTTTTTATCCACTGTTTTCCAGCTATGGGTATTAGGTCGTCACACCATCGTGATTTTGGTCTTCCCACTCGTCTTTTCCCTGTAGGACCGGGCCATAAAGTTGTTGTGAGTGTCCATCTTTGATCGGTTATTCGAGCTATATGTCCTGCCCATCTCCATTTTAATTGTAATGCTCTTTGTAAGGCATCAGTCAGCTTTGTCTTTTTTCTTATTTCTTTATTGCTGACTTTGTGTAGCCGGCGTAGTTTTAAGAAACTTCTCTCCATCGCTCTTTGGCACACGGCTATCTTATTCTTTATGTTGGTAGTGTAGACCCAAGTTTGACTGGCGTAAGTTAGTGTTGGGAGTATACATGTATCCATTATGATTCTTTTTATATCTATACTGTATTTTCCTTTCATAATTTCTTTTTGTGCCCAGTATTTGTTCCAGCTTAGAGTGATTCTTCTGTCTACTTCTTCTTCAATGTTTGATTGAAGAAGAAGTAGACAGAAGATGCCTCTCATTATAAACGTTGAATTTGTAATTAATTACCAACAAATGAATTGCCGATTTTATGCAGCCTAGAAGTTGGCAATGTTTTATTTGTTTCTGATATTAAGATTATGACAGAAGACTTAAAGTCAAAAACCTAAACATCAAAAGCCACCTTGAACCCCCCATCCCCTCCACCCGATATTCACAGAACCCAAGGACCGGCGAGATATATCCCATTATAAAATCCTCTCAATTCGAAGTCACAAAAACATAAAGACACAAAGCGGTGTGCGTTATGTTATAATGAGTGATTTTCAGGTGATTAAAGTAATTAACAATTATTAAGAAGATCATTACGCTGCGCATGTTTGGCGTGTGATAAACGATTTGTAGGTATGCGACACGCGATCTGTATGCCAGTGTCCGACGGAAAAAATAGATACTTATACCTAACTAGATGATGCCCGCGACTTCGCCCGCGTGGATTTTCATCATCATCATCATCATGATCAACCCATTACCGGCTCACTACAGAGCACGGGTCTCTTCTCAGAGTGAGAAGGGTTTTGGCCATAGTCTACCACGCTGGCCAAGCGGATTGGCAGACTTCACACACCTTTGAGAACGTTATGGAGAACTCTCAGGCATGCGGGTTTCCTCCCGATGTTTTCCTTCACCGTTAAAGCAAGTGATATTTAAATACTTAAAACGCAAAGTTAGAGGTGCGTGCCCCGGGATCGAATCCACGACCTCCGATTAGAAGTCGGTCGCCCTAACCACTAGGCTATCACAGCTTGCGTGGATTTTGGTTTTTTTTAAATCCTGGCAGGAACTATTTGTTTTTAAGAATAAAAGTTGTTTAATGTCAATGTCCGGGACGCAAGCTACATCTGGTATCAAATTTCGTATAAATCGCTTAAATGGATTAACCTTTATGAAACTCATTAATTTTCCGTGATAAAAAGTCTTTAGCCTACAGTCCTACAGCCTACAGTCCGTCCCAGGGATGTAAGCTAAATTTGTACCAAATTTCGTCAAAATCGGTTAAACTGTTGGGCCGTGAAAAGCTAGCAGAAAGACAGACAGACAGACACACTTTCGCATTTATAAAATTAGTATGGATTTGTATTCCTACTGTTTATGGCGTGGTATTATTCCCCTTTCCTTTCTAATTAAGCGTAAGACGATGAGTTCATACGAAAATAGTGCTACAGATGGGATTTGAAGCGTCGACCTTTCGGATTTCAATCCGCTCCCTAACTGCTGAGCTATTGAGGTAGAGGACCATACATGCCGACAAACAAAATACTGTTCAAATTTCGAACATCGATGGACGGAAAAAGGACGGAAATTATCCATTCGTTTCGCGTCCCGTACGAAATAATAGTTTTACGCCCAGTTAAAGTTAACTTAAAAACTTAAACTAGGCCTTCAAATTAATGTATTTTCATTGCTTATATCATTGCTCAATCTAATAAATTATAGACAAACACAAACAAATTTCAACAAAAGCTTTTCCAAACTTGTCCAAACACTCTTGTCATGGGCACACATTAACGAGTTACATTAAAAAAAAAACGTTGCCATAGCAACCGGAGTAACAACACAATTACCAACATTCAAGTGTCACTGAAAAATACGGTTAATAGGTGTAGAAATAGGGTCGTTTTTATATTAAACAAGCTGTTTATTTTAGCCTTGTCACGACTACCTGTAAGAATTTGAGGCATTATTTAAATGCACGGAAAATGTGTGTCCATTAGGAAAACATGTCGATCATTACTATTTTCAATGTCAGTGTTGGTATTAGAACTATGGAGGTTTAAGGGCCTGTTTCACCACTTTCTTATAAGTATTATCTAAAACTTTTGTCTTTGTCACTTGACAAGAAGTGTTGTAAGAAAGTGGAAAAACCACAGGGAAAAACTTACGCTTAAGTTATCTGACACTTATCATAAATTAATAGTTTGTATAACTTATAGTTACTTACTTATAGCATAGCATTTAATATAACTATCTTTATCTTTTTATTTATCTTACTTTCGAGTAGTACATAAAACAAAGTCGCAATGTTAGAATAAATAGGTAAAGAAAGGCAGTCGTCGACGCGGCGATAAGCCGTTTTTAGCAAGCCTAAAAGACTCGGTACGTCTATCGTCGCGTCAGTGCTCAAGGTACTCATGCGCTTGTGTGCGTGTCGGCAAATGTAATTACAGGGCACACATGGGTTGGTTTATAGCTTACGTTTCGAGCGGAAATTTGTTAGAAACTTCCATTCTAAGCGTAATAGTTCGATGGTCGCAATTATCTGTGAATTCGCGTATAGCTTCTAAACTTCTTACTTCTTAGGTTTCAATATGACAAGTGGAACTAATAAAATACTTTTCTAATCGACTCGAAATTTGGAACTCCTTAAACACAATCCATTGGAAGTGAGAATGAGGGAAAAGAGAGCGCACCTGTTTGTGCACACGCTTGTGCACTATAACATCTTCTGTGTAGTTGGCTAGTCTCCGCCTGCATCGAGATTGGCCACTATGGCCGAAAGTCGGTTAAGGTGTTACGTTTTCCATACTAACTTCATGTTACCATTCAAGAGCGAATGGATTATATATTTACACTGAAATTACATCGCACAGCCTTAATATAATTTTTAATTTGCGCGAAATTATATTTATATAAAGAAAACATTACATAGACAGCTTAATTATTATAATAGCCATCTATTAAACGCTGTTTTGCCTAGCCGACCGAGATGGCTTTACTTCACCTTTAGCTGTTTATGTAATGTTTTATTTATGTAAATAAAATTTTCCGCAAATTAAACATTAAATTAAGGCTGTGCGATGTAATTTCAGTGTAAATATATAATCCATTCGTTCTTAAATGGTAATAATAAATTAGTATGGAAAACGTACCACCTTAAGAGGATATTATTACACTTATAACGGGTGTAAGATCACTATCTACAAGTATACTTAAATTGAAAATTAAAAAAAACCCCGACATTCGCCATGTTGTGGCGGCGGCCATCTTGGATTTGCACAGTGCTGTTGTACTAGTCAAGCCCTTTCATTTGATACCCATATTAAGGGAGTTGTGCAAAAATATGTAATCCACCATTTTGTAGCGGCGGCCATCTTGGATCGATTTTCATCAAACATAGCTAACAACACTCTCGACTAATTTACCTTTCAAACAAAAAAAACCGCATTCAAATCGGTTCACTCGTTTGAGCGCTACAGGGGAACAGACAGACACACACACAGACACGTCAAACTTATAACACCCCGTCGTTTTTGCGTCGGGGGTTAAAAACGAAGACAGGTAATAATAATAGTGATGATTACTAACAAGATACCACAAGAAAAAAAAAGCGAAAAAAAAATTACAATATTTCCTGTATTTTTTAAAGTTCGCAATGTAATGCAATCAACTGACGCCTAAATACCTAAAGATCTCTGCGGCCGTCTCCCGCTCGCGGGGCATTGACCCTGAGTTGTGCTCGCTGAACATTCATCATCATCATCATCATGATCAACCCATTACCGGCTCACTATAGAGCACGGGTCTCCTGTCAGAGTGAGAAGGGTTTTGGCCATAGTCTACCACGCTGGCCAAGCGGATTGGCAGACTTCACACACCTTTGAGAACGTTATGGAGAACTCTCAGGCATGCAGGTTTCCTCACGATGTTTTCCTTCACCGTTAAAGCAACCGCTGAACATTGCCGCTTTGAAAATTAATACTAATGGGTGTAGTAGGTACCTACCTATTAGTATTAATTTTTAATTTAATTAATAATTATGAAAATTAATACTAATAGGTACTACTAAACCACTAATACTACAAGTATAAGATAAATGGTTATTGGAGATTTGGTTATAAGATTGTGTTTAGGTAGTACAATAATAGCGCTAAGTTTCCGATAGCGGTTCCCTTGCCCTGTACTGAAAACGGCTTCTTAATCTGGCGTTCCATTTGCCGCCTTTCTGCGGACTAGTGTGCTTAGTCTCAGTTTGAAACGCTCCAAAACTAAAAGTATACTATTAGTATACTATTGATCGAATCACAAATGACTTCAGAGCAAAATGAACCTAAAGTCTCTTATATTAGGTCCATTTTACTCTGAAGTCATTGTGATTCGATCAATAGTATACTTGAGTATACTATAAAGTTTTGGAGCGCTCCAAACTGAGACTAAGCACTTAGGACGTAAAAAACAGGTAACACAATGATACGGAAATTTGCGGTTGGCCATTTTGTGTTTAATGGTGGTAAAAAATATCAACGCTAAATTATTATGGTCACTGAATTTTTTCCGTTAGCGTGAAAGACTGAGCTTTTACGCGGACATTATGAGTTGCGGTAATTTTTTGCCGAATTTTAGAGTAGATTCTTTTTTTACTGGTTTTTTTTTAATTATTTTTAGCGTATTTGGAGAATAATAAGTTTTAAGTCGGCTAAGTTGTTAAGAAAGATCACGTCTGGCCCAGTAAGTAATAATATGTTTGTAGTCTTGTAACGTTCAGTAAGTATCACTACATAGTATAAAACAAAGTCGCTTTCTCTGTCCCTATGTCCCTATGTATGCTTAAATATTTAAAACTACGCAACGGATTTTGATGCGGTTTTTTTTAATAGATAGAGTGATTCAAGAGGAAGGTTTATAAGTAGAAAAATTGGACCCGGTAGGTGGCGCTAATAGCGGGCAGGACGACGTCTGCCGGGTCCGCTAGTATAATATAAGGTAGGCAATCTTTTCCACTCTGCGCCTAGTGCTTTTTACCAACTTCATCATCCGACTTCAAAAAAGGAGGTTATGTATTTGACCCGTATGTATGTATACTATATGTATGTATGTATTTTATCGATTATTTCAAAAACCAATGAACCAATTTTGATGATTTTTTTCTGTATAGTAATCTAACATTTTATGTCACTAATATTTTTGATTCGTACATCGATTTCTCTGAGATTGCTGGACCGAAGTCGGTTTAATTTTTTCTAAATTAAAACTTGTTTTTCTTTTTTTTTTTTTTTTGCTAAAACATTATAGACTATTTGTCTAATGATCGACATATTCCATCATACATTACAAAATCTGATTCTTTTGATGAATTACTCTCATTAGAATGAATTACTCTCATTGAGAGTAATTCATCAAAATCTGATTCTTAACATTGTTTTTTAGTTTAATTGAGTTTTCTTTTCTACGTAAACATAAGAAGCTAGATCAAGAGAAAGTTTGAAGAGAAGAAGGCCATATTGGGTCTTGGCACTGGGAGAATTCACAGGAGTTAAGCGATTACCCGTGAATTTCCTGATGCCTTAGCCCACTGTGGTCGCCGTCGACGGAGAAGAAAGAAAGGAAGAACACGAAGAAACCTGAAGAAGATTTGAAGAAGAACTTTCTGATATCATAGAGATAATATTGCGTTAAGATATTTCGAATTCGTACCGGACACCCCATTCATATTTGTAATTATTAATTTTTAAATTAATATTAAATTTTTAAATTAATTTTTAAGTTAATAATATAATTACTTACAAATAGGAATCTATCTATGTTATTATATTAAATTTATAAAATGTAATATATTATTGACACTGCAAGTAATTGAACAACTGGTTTTTTGGTTTTGTTTGGTTTAGAAAAGCTATACTTACAATATACCTACATAGTCGTAAACGATGGTTCTCTCTCGAGGTTTTGCAACACTTTATCGATGAAAAAGCCACGAGAAAGCTTTGTTGCGCTGATTGTTCATGATTCTGATGTTCTGTACTTAATTATGAGGAATTCCACACCCACGCGTATCATCCGCGTAAGCTCCGTAATTGACAAAGCTTCCTGCCTCATTGTTTTATCTTATACACTAGACGAAGATCGTTCCCATGGGAGGCGGTTCAAGCTTAGAGCGAAAAGCGGATCGCGGTTGGCCTTCACGTATCTACATAACTACTCTATGAAGTTTATAATCGTCTTGATTATCCGATTTTCGAGTGACATTTACTTCCACATATTCAATGCATATATACCCGTATTACTAATTCCCCAGAATTCTGACGTTTCGTAATGTTACCAGAGATAAAACAATTCCCACAAAAAAGATAAAATATTCAAAACTTATGCAAATACAAATCAACTGCCGCATGTGGATATGACAAATGCCTGACAGACACTTCATGGTGATAATGTCATTCAACATCCATTTTTCAATAATTTTTTTCAATGTGCTTCTTTTGTTTTCTATTGCTGTTAGTATGCACTTTCTAGTTTCCACTCTTGGTGTTTTCTATTTTAAGGTGAAACGAGTAATATTATTACACGGCATATGGCTTTTTATGATGACAGGGAATTATAGTAGTTTGGGGTAAAATCGTACTTCGTAGATGTTAACCCTGTTCTCCATACAAATAACTCATCTGTAAATGACAATGACAGCTGTCAGAATTCCGGGGAATTGGTAATTCGGGTATAGGTACGCATATTTTCGCGTTCGGGATTTATTTGGGAAGTATTTTAACTGTCAAATGTACCTAACTAAGTTTTAATTAAGTTAAATATTATTTTCTTAATGTAAATTTGTTGATAAAGAAACGGGCGTTCTAGCCTGCCACAAGGTCGTAAACTAATAATGTATTATTGTTGACCAATAAAGATATTTTTAAAACTAAAACTTCCACAATACATTAGGCAGCTGAATCTATTGTCGCAAACAAGCATGTCTCACTTATTATTGTACCGGAAATTCAGCGCGCAAAAATTTGCGTACAGAATTACGCACCAAGCATAAATGATTACGCGGCGAATCCTTGCGAAAATTCCGTTTCGGTTCTGCGATGTTGGTACAAGGTTGATAGTTGCGCTGAAAGTCAGATGTACATGTGACATTAAGCGTTTAAGGTTAACGCACAGGGTTAACGTTAAATTAGACCAACGAGAAAATACCACTGTGGATTGCACAAGTAAGAAAGACTCATAATCTTAACCATATTGTTCGTAGCCAACGAGGTAAGTATATATAGTACTAGTTTCTGCCCGCGGCTTCGCCCGCGTGAATTTCGGTTTTTCGCAAATCCCGAGGGAATTTCGTTTCAACCAATGGACGCCCACTGCTGGTCATATATGTAGGTCTCTTGCAAGGATCGCCACAGCACACGATCTTGTGCCGCCTGGTTCCAGTGGCAGCCATCGACTCGCTTGAGATCGTCTGTCCATCGAGTCTAGGGGGTCTACCTACGCTTCGTTTACTGGTGCGAGGTCACCATTCGAGCACCTTGGGACCCCAACGTCCATCGGTTCTTCGAGCAATGTGCCCCGCCCCGCCCATTGCCACTTCAGCTTCGCGACTCGATGAGCTATGTCGATGACTCTGGTTCTCCTGCGGATCTCCTCATTACTGATTTGATACCGCAGGGATACTCCGAGCATAGCTCTCTCCATCGCCCGCTGAGTGACTCTGAGCCTTCTTATGAGGCCCATTGTCAGCGACCATGTCTCAGATCCGTAAGTCATCACTGGCAACACGGACTGTTCGAAGACTTTCGTCTTCAGACACTGAGGGATATTGGACGAAAAGACGGATATTGGACGAAAAGACATCTCGAAGTTTCCCGAACGCTGCCCAGCCGAGTTGGATTCGGCGGTTAATCTCTTTCTCAAAATTGGACCTACCTAGCTGGACCGTGTGTCCCAGGTATATGTACTCTTCTACAATTTTGAGTGCAGAGTTCTCAACAATTACCGGGTGGGGCGGAATATGAGCATTAGACATGACCTTCGTCTTACTCATGTTCATTTTTAGGCCCACCTGTTGAGAAACTCTGCTGAGATCATTGAGCATTGTATTGAGGTCTCCCAGAGTCTCTGCCATCACGACTATATCATCGGCAAACCGTAGGTGAGTGATGTACTCGCCGTTATGTTGATGCCAAGTCCGTTCCAGTCCAGAAGCTTAAAGACGTCTTCCAACGCAGCGGTAAATAGCTTCGGGGAGATAACATCTCCCTGACGTACTCCTCGCTGCAAATCAATTGGATTGGTTGAAACGAACGAGGGAATTGGATTTATTTAATAATTGTTATTTTAAATGATCAGAGAGCCTATTCAATGGTTAGAATATTTATAACAATTAACAATTGAATAGACTCTTCGCTCGACTTTGTAGCTTAGAACCCTAATATGGGTTTAAAGCTACAATGCTATAACGCGACTCAGTACACTTGTGTTGCCATCTATCGCAGCGTAGGTAAATTAATTTTATAAAACAAGGGCTCAATGAATGGTGGGAGATCCGGCATAAGAAAAACATACCCTCATCTGTTATTTAATGCTGATAGAAATTATATGCTAGATAATTCATAGATTAATACATTGCACATTGGTTGCCTGGCTTTTGGTGCCTATGATGTTAAACACAAAAAGAAAACATTTTTTTTTTATCTGCTTCCCTCATCTGTTATTTAAACGAATTATATGTCAAATGAAAGATTATTTTATTCCCAATCGAACCGTATTTGGTTGCCTGATCAAAAATGGTGCTAAATCATGGTTGTCTGGATTTTAAAAGATAAAAGCTATAATCCGAACGAAGCTTGTAACTTAAAACTCTACAAGCTATTAACATGACAGTTATCCGCGGCGCGGTTACGAACAATCGACCTCTGTAATCCATTTGTAATGTGCGATTACCATTACAATACCGTTTCGGAGCGTTTTCATCTCATAAGGGCTTTCATTGTGCTTTCATTCTTTACGTTGGAGACTAAAAATAATGTAGAATCTTTCCTACAGTTCATTTATTAGTAGACCAATTAGAATTTTGGGTTTTGGGCGCACGAAGGGGTAACGTCGTACCATTATCTATAAAAACGGCAAAAAAATCATGTATGGGAGCTCCCCTTAAATATTAATTTTATTTTAATTATTTACTTGTGAGTGAGTGAGTGAGTAAGTGAATACAGGTACATTTACAGTCGACTCTCGATAATTTGAAACTCAAAGGGCCAGAGAAAATTTTCAAATTACTAAGAGTTGAAAATAACAAGACTTTAAATAACCAAGATTCCGCAACTTTTAATTGAGTGAGCGCCTTCAGTCTATCATCATCATCATGATCAACCCATTACCGGCTCACTACAGAGCACGGGTCTCCTCTCAGAGTGAGAAGGGCTTTGGCCATAGTCTACCACGCTGGCCAAACGGATTGGCAGACTTCACACACCTTTGAGAACGTTATGGAGAACTCTCAGGCATGCAGGTTTCCTCACGATGTTTTCCTTCACCGTTAAAGCAAGTGATATTTAAATACTTAAAACGCACATAACTCCGAAAAGTTAGAGGTGCGTGCCCGGGATCGAACCCACGACCTCCGATTAGAAGTCGGTCGTCCTAACCACTAGGCTATCACAGCTTTTTCAGTCTATCATTGTCCAATGAATTTTCGTTATTGGTGAGAGCTGAGAAGACAACTTCACTTGTGACTCACTTTAACGTTTGATAGAAGACTGAAATACGAACTGCAAATGGCTCATATCTCATTTATGTAAACAATCGACAGGTCTGTACATGATAAACACTTCAAATTATAGAGAGTACGGAAGCCCGGACTTCAAATTATTGAATGTTGGCGGGCAAGATTCAATTTCATTGTGTGTAGGTACAATACAAAATTTCAACTGTCTAACTATCACGGTTCATGAGATACAGCCTGGTGACAGACGGATAGACGGACAGCTGAGTCTTAGTATTGGGTCCCTTTGGGTACCTACGGAACCCCACAAAAGTAAGTTATCGATTCGACACGTAAGTATGCTTCCAAGCAAAATATGTTCTAAATTTCATAGGTGTATGTATGTATGTTTGTCTGCGGATTTCTCCGAAACTATTGATCGGATTGTAGTCAGTCATTTTTATTGACTTACATTTACTTCACCTTAGAGAACAGTGCAAGTTTTATCAAAATCGGTATAGTAGTTTTCAAGATATGGACGGTTAAGTGTGTGGTGAAGTCGATTTAGCTTTCAATCTTTTAGATTATCACTTGTTTCTTAGCATGACTTCTACAAAAACACCGAGTTTCGTTGGTCAATATTCAAAATAAGAATCGAACTTCGTTTGTATGCGGAGCGCTCGAGATAAACACTTTTTTAAACTACACTATCATTTATCACTTTCCATCCAGTGAGATCTTAATAAAAAACTAAATATGCCGTCTAAACAAAAGCAAATAAGTACAATATAAGTAAGTACAGACATTCAAACAAAAACAAATGTCATTAACCCCTGAATACGTCATAATTATTATGATTTTTTGTCACTCAGTTGGTATGAGAATGGAGAACAATGGACGGGGTACTGTAAAAACTGTACTTTACACTTGATGATAAGTGACGAACAACACGTTTCGAAATTGTAATATAAATAACTAATTATTCTTCGTAGTTCGAATGTGAAATTGTTTCTTACGCCAGAAATACAGGGTTAATTGTAAAATGCCAACAACCATCTAACGGCAACTTCTATGCATCAAAGTAAATAACTTTTGTTCCACGACTTTTTAAAATTCTTAAAAGAAAAAAAAATTTTTTTTCATACAAAAATAAAAATATTTATTTTTCTGATCTAAAATTTTAAAAACTCTACGCGGCACTTGTCAAAGGGAGTCAGGGAACCGTCGCGTCGGGTCGCCCTTGACCCTGCCGTGCGTAGCGACATGCGGGGCGCGGCGTGCGGGGAACCGAAAACCACACTGCCGCGGCGCGCTTCAGTCAGTAGCACAGTCAGTAGTTTCCGCTCGGTCGCACGCGCCGTTGATATTCGCCATATGTACGTAGTACGTAGGTTATGTTCTGTGCCTACTGCCTAGTGCTTAAACGATGGCTTATCATTATTCTAACATTGAATGCATGGAAATGGTTCGAGTGCTCATGATATGTGGTGATAACGTTTCAGAAGCTTGCAGTACCTAAGTTGGCAAGGCGATTCCCTAACGTAGGTACCTACGTCGCGTAGGTCAAGCCACATGCCAGCTGCCTCAGCGATTAAGAGATCAAGGGCAATTCCAGCCTAGTAGATCAGCTAGGGATTGTGGTCGGCCACCTAGGCACACAGTGTGTGAAGAGGAAAACATTACAATTTTTGAAGATAATCCAGCGATGCAGTCCAAAGATGTCGCAGTAGGTACTTTGCTTGGAGCGTCTGCGTCATCCACAATGTATTTCCCATACCTACCCTTTTCATCTTCATCGGGTCAAAGAAATTGTCACTTTTAGGAAGTATGTACCTAGGTAAGTGCTTACCTAGATAAGTACTTAATTAGTTTTACTACACGCGTTTTTTGTTGGCTAGGCATAACTCATAAACCTAGAAAGTAGGTAGATAAGTAATAATCAGTCCGCTCCAATACAGTGACCAACTCCCAGCTTAATTGAACTCTAATAGGTAGGTACTAGGTAGTAGGTACCTACCTACCTAACTTTTTTACATTTTATAAAATAAATTGATAAATTATTTATTTAACACAGATTACTAGTGAATTTAATTTTAATTGACTGTAGGTAACTAACTACCTTACTTAGGTAATTACTAGCCTCTCATTGCGTACCTGTGTATTGCAATAAATTATTATTATTATGCGGCAGAAATCAAAGAAATGGTAAATTCCAAGTATGTAGACGTACCTACCTAGGTAGAAATGTAATCAACCATTTCAATGTTTCAATATCATTTCAATAGTTTTCATTAGCGGCTGCGCGAGGCCGCGGCGCGGCGCGCCGTTTGAAGTCTCAAGGATAGTAAATAAATACCTAATCAGGTGGTCCATCACGCGGTCCATCATTATTCGAATGCGACACAGAGTAGGTACTTAAGGTACTTAAGTTAGTTATGAGTCATAACTAACTTGTAAGTACCTTATAACTTATGACGTGGATAATAGGTAGATGTGTAGCCTACTTTGAACTCCGCATTTTGCATATTAGTTATTTGCGCTGGTCAAGTCACGTTGATTCGGACTGAATCGGAGGGGTAACCGACTTTGGAAGTTTGGAGGTCCGTTTTAAGACCTACCTACTTTTGGTTCTTCCATGCCACCACCACCACTCAGCCTTTTTACGTCCCACTGCTGGGCACAGGCCTTCTCTCTCATAGGAGAGAGGGATTTAGAGCTTAGATCCGCCACGCTGTTCCTATGCGGGTTGGCGGGCTTTAACGACTATTGTTACATGATATTGATAATAACTGGGACCGACTGCTTTACGTGAGGCACGGGGGTGAAGCACCACTAACTACCAATCCGCAACTGGCACTGAGAATATCTTGACAGAAAAACCCAATACAAAATACCTTACAATAATTTGCCCGACCCAGGAATCGAACCCGGGACCTCGTGATCTGCAGTCGAATATACTAACCACTAGACCACCGAGGCAGTTGTTTTTCTTTCATGCGTTCTTCCATGCCTCGGATAGCAAATTAAACTGTCCTAATTTTTATCACTAACATCTGATCTGTTAATAATAACATCGCTAGTAAATCGACATCATTTAGGTAGGTATGTTCTACCTTATACTCTTCCTTGAGCCGTATGGGAAAGTAGGTAGGTACCTACCAATTTGAAAGTGGAAACTGGAAATTCGCCGCATGATCCTTAGGAAATCGTTTCGATTTATGGAAATGGTTCACGACCCTCAACAATGAGGAATACGACGCATAGAGAGATGTTTAAAATATTCAAGTCTTGTACCTACAGATAGGTGTTTGTAGGTAGGTTAGGTGGTAAATAGGTGGTAGTTAGGTAATGCGTTAGGTAGGTAGGTTCGATGTTAGGTACCTTCGCAAGTTAGGTGGTGTTTTAAGTGTTAGTTAGATCAAGTTAGATTGATAGGTATCTGAAGCATTATGTAGGTTCGTGTTGAATGTTGAGAGTTTTGTAGGTACCTAGGGTAGGTGTGAAGATGGTAGGTAGGTAAATAAACTAATAAAGGATTGATAGGTAATAATTTTGCCCTTCTGTAAAAAGCGCGGGAAATTGCCAAGTAAACAATCGTGCTTACTTTGCGTGTATGTAGGTAGGTACCTAGTACCTACCTACTTAATGCCGGTCCGACACTCACGTCTGTCGCCGCGAGAAGTTTTTTGTTTTTCGCGATAAACGTTAATCTAGGAAGAAATTATTGACCTGCAGACGTTAGCTTAGACCGATGTTAGTAATACACATCACAAAGCATTTGTAAATACGTCAGCGGAGCGATAACTTCGGACGGCGGTTATTAGTAGTCGCAGGTGTGGAAGAGGCATTACATAAAATGACCATAGAGTTAAAAAAATTACAGACTCTTCAAGAAAAACTTAGAATTTTTTTTTGGTGAATTTATTGAGTTACGTGAAAAGTCGTTGAACAAATGTTGTTCAGTATCATGCATAGAAGTTACGTGTAGGAGGTTGTTGGTAAATTACGATTAACCCTGTATATCTAACTAGCGGTCCGCCCCGGCTTCGCCCGTGGTACATGTTATATAGCCTATAGCACTCAAGGATCACGTACATACATATCCAACGGTGAAAGAATTTTTGAAATCGGTCCAGTAGTTCCTGAGATTAGCGCGTTCAAACAAACTCTCAAAACTCTTCCACTTTATTATATTATATACTAGCGGTCCGCCCCGGCTTTGCCCGTGGTACATAATATATAGCTTATAGCACTCAGGGATCACGTACATATCCAACGGTGAAAGAATTTTTGAAATCGATCCAGTAGTTCTTGAGATTAGAGCGTTCAAACAAACAAACTCTTCCGCTTTATTATATTACTAGCTTTTGCCCGCGGCTTCGCCCGCGTGAATTTCGGTTTTTCACAAATCCTGAGGGATATTAAGTAGATTTCTGGTTCCCGTTCCCGCTCCCTTTTCCAACCTTTATACTTACTTAGGGAATTTTTTATCTCCATTCAAAATTGCAGCCAAATCTGTTCAGTAGTTTTGACTGGCCCGTTGGCGCGGTTGGCAGTGACCCTGCCTTCGACATACATACGACTAAAACAAACTAAAGAAATAAAAAACATAAGAACTAAAGAAATAACAAACAACAAACAAACAAACCCCTAATAAAAACAAAATCTCCGATTCAAAATAAAAATTACGAAAACGCACGCAACAAACGCAGTACACATCCGCACGCATTAGCTCCCTCGTCCGAAATGGAGATTGGAATTGGATCATTGGAGCATGCACCCTCTTCACCGCACCCGCCCGCCGCGCGGCGGCGTACCGCCGCACCGCGTACGCGGCCGTCGCGCGCAGCGAAAATACCTATCAGGGCGTTTTTTAACATAGGTACTTACCGATTTCAACACAACTCCTTTTTTGAAAGTCGGTTAAAAAAGTAGCCTATGTTACTCCTTGGTTAATCCTCTACTTGTCTGTGAAAGTCCCGTCAAAATCGGTTCAGCCGTTCCGAAGATTAGCCCGTTCAAACAGACAGACAGACAGACAAAAATTTTAAAAACGTGTGATTCGGTTATGGTATCGTTCAAATAACCATATGAGCTTAATATGTGGTAGTTATTTCGAAATTACAGACAGACACTTCAATTTTATTTATTAGTATAGATAAGTATAGATATATCTAATGCTTGTTAACCGACTTCAAAAAAAATGAAGCTATCAATTCGACACTTATGTAGGTATGTAATATTATTGGAACTAAGGTATTCACATCCTTAGGGCTGGATGTGGGGGTAGGAACATTATATGAAAGTCCAAATTTATGAATTTATAGATATGATTTTTTTTATAGAAATAGCGGGCAACCGAGCAAGCGGGTCACCTGTGGGTCTACCATCAACTATAATCGCGACTAAATTAAAGACCTAAACTGAACTGAATCGCTATTTCGTACCATGAATTCTTTTATCCGACCAATAGACGTCATGACGTCATGAACGAAACAAAAACCTAGTATAAAAATATAGAAACCAAAAGATACTTCATGGTACGAATTCAATGCGATTTATTTTAAGCGCCGATATTGAATAGCATCGGAATTGGATCGTTAGATTAAAGATTGTAGTAGGCCTCCTGATGTTAAGTGATTACCGCCGCCCATGAACATTAGCAGCACCTGAGGAACCATTAGTGGTTCCTCCAGTGCGGGCTTTTGAGGAAGGGGACTGACTGGCTCTTCAGCTCGCTGCCGAAACACACGGATGCTTTGCGGCAGATTACGGCTGAAGTGTGGTCGCTAGTCAGGCGGATTCGGAATAGGATCCTGCACAAAGCGGTGATACCATCCAGATTAAGTTGTGTGGTATCAGGCACAACGACCCGTAGGGGGACTGAGAGCGTCAGGGCCTCGTTAGCATTTTGGCAGGGTGCACCGCGCGCAGGTGAGGTTGACTTTGGCCACATACCTACTCGTAGGTGGAATTTGGGCCACTTACACCCCAAAAACTTTTTATAGGTTTTAAGGTCTTGCATGCCGGCAAATGCTAGTAAGTTATAGTAGTGTAGTATATAAGTAATTATATAATGTGGGCGATTCTGTTGTACACAATCTCTAAATCTAAACTAAAATGACAGGTCTAAATATATTCCTGTCTCTTTCACAATCCTCCCTGCTGAAGGGGATAGCACTATTTTTAAACCTGTCAATTTAGTTTAGGTTTAGAGATTGTGTACAACAGAATTAGCCACATTGTACCTTTATTATAGGTTTTATTGTAACCTTATAGTTTTAATGCAACTTTTCTGTAAAAAAATACATGTTAAGTAATCACCCGTCTGCCGTTTTAATGGATAAGTGAAAGTTAATCGATAAAAAAAATATGGTAAAATGCCGATATTGATTGCTTCATACAGACCATAATTTTAGGTTATGAATCCTCGGATGAAATCGCCCGTTCTCGGAAAACAATTAATAATAATTTGGCCCGTGCCGTAACAATGTGCCCGCACAAAGATGTAGGTATAATTTGATCGACACCCAATCCAATTTGTTTCTTAGAAGTTTGCATAGTTTTGTTGTTCAATAGGCTACCAGGAAAAGAATTTACCTATGAAGTATTTAAAATTAAAAATTTAAAAAACCCCCGACATTCGCCATTTTGTGGCGGCGTCCGTCTTGTATTTGCATAGTGCTATTCTATTAATCAAGCCCTTTCATTAACCCCCGACGCAAAAACGACGGGGTGTTATAAGTTTGACGTGTCTGTGTGTGTGTGTGTGTGTGTGTGTGTGTGTCTGTCTGTTCCCCTGTGGCGCTCAAACGGGTGGACCGATTTGAATGCGGTTTTTTTTGTTTGAAAGGTAATTTAGTCGAGAGTGTTGTTAGCTATGTTTGATGAAAATCGGTCCAAGATGGCCGCCGCTACAAAATGGCGGATTACATATTTTTTCACAACTCCCTTAATATGGGTATCAAATGAAAGGGCTTGACTAGTAGAATAGCACTATGTATATCCAAGATGGTTGCCGCCACAAAATGGCGAATGTCGGGGGTTTTTTAAATTTTCAATTTATACTTGTTTGATACCCATATTGAGGGCGTTGTGATAAAATATGTAATCCGCCATTTTGTAGCGGCGGCCATCTTGGATCGATTTTCATCAGACATAGCTAACAACACTCTCGACTAATTCACCTTTTAAACGAAAAAACCCGCATTCAAATCGGTTCACCCGTTTGAGCGCTACAGGGGAACAGACAGACACACGCACACACAGAGACACGTCAAACTTATAACACCCCCTCGTTTTTGCGTCGGGGGTTAAAAATAATCGCTTGGCTGTTGGATCAAGATTTTGATGCTACATTTAATTTTATTCGATACTAGCTTGTGCCCGCGGCTTCGCCCGCGTGAATTTCGGTTTTTCACAAATCCCGAATTACGAAACCGCAGGACACATCCGCACGCATTAGCTCCCTCGTTCGAAATGGAGATTGGAGCATGCACCCTCTTCACCTCACCCGCCCGCCGCGCGGCGCGGCGCGGGGAGTTCCGTGCAGCGCGAGCGTCGGCCGTCGCGCGCAGCGAATATAGGGCGTAAACCTATCAGGGCGTTTTTTAACATAGGTACTTACCGATTTCAACACAACTCCTTTTATGAAAGTCGCTTAAAAAAGTAGCTTATGTTACTCCTTGGTTAATCCTCTACTTGTCTGTGAAAGTCCCGTCAAAATCGGTTCAGCTGTTCCGAAGATTAGCCCGTTCAAACAGACAGACAGACAAAAATTTTAAAAACGTGTGATTCGGTTATGGTTCAAATAACCATATGAGCTTAATATGTGGTAGTCATTTCGAAATTACAGACAGACACTTCAATTTTATTTATTAGTATAGATAAGTATCTGATAATGATGTCATCCTCATCGAATCTCAACGGAAGCGGAGACAAGCCAACTACGCAGGAGATATTACAATGCACAAGTGTGTGCGCAAATCTGCAAACACGAATCTTGCGGATTTGTGCTCACAGACACAGTTGTACTCTCTATTACCTCACTCTCATAATTCGATGAACGATGGGACGCCAATGCGACACGTCACACGACCGGAGAGAGATCACGCGCAGGACCGACGGCTTTATGCGCTAAGTCACGGGGTGTATCTAACACCGCCACACAAGTGCACTCTCTATTCCCTCACTCTCACAGTTCGATGGGACGCCAATGCGACACGACGGTAAAGAGATCAGGCGCAGGACTGACAGCTTTACGTGATCTCTGAGGCATCTAACACCGCCAACTTCCAACTCACTGCTGGCACTGAGAATTTTTTGACAGAAAAACCCAATACCACATAATTTATTTTTTTGGGCCCAAGACCTCGTGATATTCACTAGACTAGAATATGCTAACCATTAGACCAACAAGGCAGTAGATACACTAGTATAACCCCCGGCACGTAAGTCCAGCAGTGACCTTCAAGTGCGCGCAGCGTCGTACGAGTGAGCGGGACACAATACGATTGGAGAGTCAATCAGCGCTTACGAGGGATCCGCGAGAGCTAATCAGTGCTTACGAACGATCCCCACGCCCTCCCCGCGACTCCCTCACACCCCGAGAGACCTCATTTTCGACTTCTGCGTATTGAAGGTCACCGCTCGACTTATTTGCCGTGACTCGTACTAAGGTACCTACTTGAACAATGTAATGTTTTCCATTTTCCGCTGCAGTGAGTCAGGGGTAATTTGGCACGTCCTTGCGTGCCGCTAGTCGGCTTGTTGCCTGTAATTAGGCTCCGAGCAAGGGCTACCGATAATTCGCCTGTTAGGATATTCACTAGTGAAGTGACAGCACGTGATATCGATATCTTTCAATCCATAGTGCTAAGTCGATTTTACGTAGTGTATACGTTATACGTTTTCTTTAATTTATGAATTTAGGTATGCTACAACTCGGCATCACGCCAAGAAGTTTAAAGTTTATAATATATTCCCGATGTTTCTAGATTACGACAGCCCTCGACAAACATCAACGTGACAGTTCATGACATACCAAAGAAAAATATAGAGCGTGGAGATATAGATTAAAGACAAATATAAATTAAAAATTTAAAAAACCCCCAACATTCGCCATTTTGTGGCAGCGGCCATCTTGGATTTGCAATAGTGCTATTCTACTAGTCAAGCCCTTTCATTTGATACCCAATACCCATATTAAGGGAGTTGTGAAAAAATATCGGATTACAATCCGCCATTTTGTAGCGGCGGCCATCTTGGATCAATTTTCATCAAACATAGCTAACAACACTCTCGACTAATTCACCTTTCAAAGAAAAAAAAAACCGCATTCAAATCGGTCCACCCGTTTGAGCGCCACAGGGGAACAGACAGACAGACAGACAGACACACACACAGACACGTCAAATTTATAACACCCCGTCGTTTTTGTGTCGGGGGTTAAAAACGTATATTGGTATACGGAGATATACGCTGACGTTATAATGTTTCGATACCCGAAGTAGGTATATCAACGTTGTCGATATGTGCAAAGTCGTAGATATACATCATCATCATGATCACTCATTACCAGCTCAATACAGAACACGGGTCTCCTCGCAGAATCTTCTTCTCGGTCGTTTACTTTATTGCTGAAGGTCGTGTCCACTCTAGTCCATGGTCTGGGTCACTGTCTTTATAAGTTTTCTCCAATCCGTCCTGTCCTCGGCTTTTCTCAGGGCTGTGGTCACTTGGAGGCGTGTGAGGTTGGTAACTTGGTCCGTCCACCGTGTGGGGGTGCGGCCACGTGGTCGTTTCCCCTCCACTTTGCCAAGCACCATTAGCTTATCCAGGCTGTCGGGCTGTCTTCGCGCTATGTGACCGAAGTAGCGAAGAATACGCTGGTAGCACATACTTGACAGTCTCGTTCTCCTCGCAGAATAAGAAGAGTTTATTAGTCCACCACGCTGGCCGAGTGCGTATTTTTAGACTTCACACGCCTTTGAGAACATCATGGAGAACTCATGCATGCAGGTTTCCTCACGATGTTTTCCTTCACCGCAGCAAGTGATATTTAATTGCTTAATACGCACATAACTCGGAAAAGTTAGAAGTGCGTGCCGGGATCGAACTCGATCCACCCGAAAGGGAGCGCCGCTTTTAACCACTAGGCTATCGATTTTATATTTTATTCGTTTATTAGTTATTTATGCAACTGTTGTGTAATAAGGGGTATTAAAACACGAGAGTGGGTTTATCACATGAGGCGAAGCCGAATGTGATAATAGTATCACATGAGTGTTTTAATACCTAATTATCAACAGTTGCATACAAGACTTTATCTACACCCATAATATGAATCCTCTATAAGATTCTAAAATAGTTAGCTTACTGCTAAACCCCCGACATTCGCCATTTTGTGTTGAAGCCATCTTGAATTTCCATTATGCTATTCTACTAGTCAAGCCCTTTTATTTGATACCCATATTGAGGGAGTTGTGAAAAAATATGTAACTAATCCGCCATTTTGTGGCGTGTCCAATTTTCATGAAACATAGCTAAGAACACTCCCGACTAATTCACCTTTCAAACAAAAAAAACGCATTCAAATCGGTTCACCCGTTTGAGCACTACGGTGGAACAGACAAACAGACACACACACACACACACACTCACACACCCATACCCACACCCCCATCCCCACCCCCGCATTCAAACCGGTTTGAGCGCTACGGGGGAACAGACACACACACACACACACACATCCACACCCACTCCTCACATCCACACTCCATCCTCACCCCCGCATTCAATCCGGTTCACCCGTTTTTAGCGCTACGGGGGAACAGACACACACACACACACACACACACACACACACACACACACAAACACACACACACGCACATCCACACCCAACTCAAGCCCAACCCACGCCCACGCCCACGCCCACACCCCCATTCCCACCTCCGCATTCAAACCGGTTCACCTGTTTAAGTGCTACGGGGGAATAGACACACATACACACAGACACGTCAAACTTAACACCCCGTCGTATTTGCGTCGGGGTTAAAAACGGATGATGTAATATTGTACCGAATTTCATTACATCACTCGTTTGGATGATGTAATGGTTGTTTAGTTACAACATTGGGTGTTCTAAAGTTGGCAATAAGCTAACTGTTTCAGAATCTTTAATAGAGGATTTAAAGCATGGGTGTAGATAAACATATTTACCTATCGATAACTTGACTAAAACAGCTCATCCCAGCACTACAGCTACCGTATAGCAATCTCCGTTGCATGAACACTTCATTTAAATGGGCCCGACCGGACAGCCGCCACTTTGTATCCTAACCACAGAGCGCCACACACCTGGGCTGATTGTACAATGTACCTGCGCCGCAAGCTGTTTTGTTTCGCTTTTTAATCTAACATATTGATTTAGTGTAGTTAAGCCCAAATTAGACGGTGCTAAGTTCATCTTTCATTTTTGCGATGAACGATGCACGATACGATATTTGCTATGGCACAGTGCCTGTGAACGATGAACGGTTGGTGTTTAGATGGTTCATTTTCGACGAACCGAAGCTCGAACCGTTGCTCGAAGAACCGATGGACGTTGGTGTCCCAAGGTGCTTGAATGGCGACCTCGCACCAGTAAACGAAGCGCAGGTAGACCCCCCACTCGTTGGACAGACGATCTCAAGCGAGTCGCTGGCAGCCGCTGGAGTCAGGCGGCACAAGATCGTGTGCTGTGGCAATCCTTGCAAGAGACCTATGTCCAGCAGTGGACGTCCATTGGTTGAAACGATTTTCGACGACTCATCGATGAAGCCTCGAAAATGAAAGCAAAAATACCGAAATATGAACTATCTAATTCGGGCTTTAGACGGTTCATTTTTTGGGATTTTTGCTTTCATTTTCGAGGCTTCATCGGTGAGGCATCGAAAATGAACAATGAACGGGGCACCGTCTAATTTGGCCTTTAACTGTCAGTTTTTACATTATTTTCAACTTGGAGAGTTTATTTCGGACTGGGTCGCTAGTCCCAAATAAACTCTCCAAGCCCTGGCTTCACACGGGGTAGGTTGCCCTAAGTTTGCGCACTTAACGTTTGATGGACTGTGAATCATGAAAATAATAAATTAGCATAATCATCTTTATTTCTTCATAAGCACACATTAATACATTATATTATTGCATAAGTAAATCAAATTTTTAGTGACAATTTTTGGAGTAATTAAACAAAATATTAGAAATGGGAAATGCGCAATCTTACATCCCCGGGTTGGTAACATTGCGCAGTAAGATGTATAAGACTGCGCATACAAAGCAATAGCTTTGGAATTGGAAAAATTAGAAACCCTTCTTTTACCTTTAAATCAAGAGTGAATAAGCATTTTCTAGGCAAGCACGCTCCATATTAGGCTGCATCGTCACTTACAATCTGGTGTAATTGCAGTCAAGAGCATATTGTTAAGTGTTTCTAATTATTTACAAAACTCTTCTTCTTCGGTGGAGAAAAGATTGCATCATATCTTCCCAACTTTGTAGCAACTTCCGTTCTCTCTCTTCCGCGTAGTTAAAGCAATCTACCCTACAAAGCAGGCAAAAATAAAATTGCACAATAACTAAACTAGCAAACTCGGGGCGTGCCTCAAATGTCAGAAGGGTGAACTGGGGTGTAAAGGTCCCCCGGGGGTGCAGGGGTTCCCCGGTGGTGTAGTGGGGTGCAGGGGTTCCCCGGGGGTGAAGATTGGTGCCGGGGGTGACGGAAATGCCTAATGGTGCCGAGTCACGAAACCAGCACTCAAATTACTTAGGCGCCTATGTTAATGGCTGTCGGTGGATTTATAACAAATGCTGTATTCCGCTCGCCTTATCGTTCTACTGTGATAAAAGGGTGGAGTTTTCTTTGTAGTCGTAAAGTCGATTTCTAGGTTCAGATTGGGGGATTTATTTTTTCAAAATTGGAAGTGGAACACTGTACAGTGTACACTTTTTGAGTGTCCATTTTTAATCTATTTTAAAAGTATAATGGAAGTGAGATAATGTCACAATGGTGATAATTATTTTACAACTTAAAAGTAAAGAACTACTTACGAGGCTTCCAAACGCACCCTGTGGGGCTATTCTCTAACTTAGTTGCCAACTGTAAATGGTTGCCAACTATAAAATTAGTTCGATATACATTGCTGTTTTAATGTATCTAATGAAATCACTGTTTATATTTCACACAGTAAAGCAGCAATGTATATCGAACTAATTCGTTGGCAACTATTTTCAGTTGGTAACTAAGTTACAGAATAACCCAGCTGGTCTGAGAACAACTAGGTATTTAAGTTTTCCAATTCTTTAGTAAATAGGTTCATAGGTATAGTTTAGTTATAGGTATGCACTGTTTAGAAATTTCCCAGCTTTATCATATGGTAATCGCCGGCCCGTGCCAGGCGGCGGTTCGACCCCCTTATGCAACTTGTGTTGTTACGCGGTTGCTATGGTTTTTATTGCGGGTAGTTAGTTAAGTACCTACATACCTATAGTAGAAATAGGCAATACCTACAGGCATAAAACAGCATTGATTTTTAGTGTCTACAAACATTCGGAAATGAACTAAGTACCTACGTAACTTTTCTTTTGATGAAGTTTTAGGTACCTACCATCTTGATTGTTCTAATGGGTGCTTATTAGGTACCTAGCTATTCCTTACCTAAAGGAATTCATGATTCGTCGTATATAATGTTTGTTTAAAGAATGTTTTATGAAATCCTTTCCAAAGCAAGAATTGACTGAAGTCACCGTTGAAGGCTATGAAACTTTCTCAACTTTTAAGCGTAGGCCACATTGAGAGCGAAGTGAAGCGAAACGAGGTTTTTCGCTTCGCTCATGTCGCTACCGCGTCTTGTTCAAGTGCGCGCAGCGTCGTACGAGTGATCGGGACACAATACGATTGGAGAGCCAATCAGCGCTTACGAGCGATCCGCGAGAGCTAATCAGTGCTTACGAACGATCCCCACGCCCTCCTCGCGACCCCCTCACACCCGAGATACCTCATTTAACATTTTCGACTTCTGCGCATTGAAGGTCAACGCTAGATTTATTTGCCGTGACTTGTATAGAGCTAAACGAAGCCAGCGATGCGAACTTGCGAGCTCTCATAGTTTAGCGACATGAGCGAAACGAAACGAAATTCGTTTCGCTTCGCCCCCAATGTGCCTGTGAGGGTTTCACTGTCATTAAGAACATTTTATGAAGAGGGTTAAAGTACGGTGGGCTCCACGCGTGTTCAATACATGTAATTTTTTAACAGGATATTATACCTGATACTTAGTCCGGTCAAAATAGACATAAAAATAATTAACAAATAACATAAATTCCGACAGAGCTAAATTTTGGAAGAGACCTTGGCTATAACAGTAGGAATAAAGTGCCAAAACTCCCCATTGATTCCACCTCTGCTAAAAAGTTATTCAAGGTCAAAGTCAAAATTTTCAGTTTTTTGAATTTTTCTCGAAAACGGTAAGTTTTATAAAAATATAGTCTAGACAAAAATTGTACATCATAAAATTATCTACAAAAATGTTCTTTATAATTTAATTCCTAAGATATCGCCATTCTAAAACTTGTGTTAAAATTTCACACATCGAAACAATAAAATTTATTTAAACATAATATGTATTAATTTTAAATAAAAGTGTACTTTTGTCACTTTATTCCAAGTGGTGTACCCAAGGCCTCTACCAAAATTTAACTCTGTCGGAATTTTTGTTAATTGAAATGTCTATTTTGACCGGGCTATAAAAGTCTTTGTCTATATTGTTTTTTGAAAAAGCTGTGATAGCCTAGTGGTTAGGACGACCGACTTCTAATCGGAGGTCGTGGGTTCGATCCCGGGGCACGCACCTCTAACTTTTCGGAGTTATGTGCGTTTTAAGTATTTAAATATCACTTGCTTTAACGGTGAAGGAAAACATCGTGAGGAAACCTGCACGCCTGAGAGTTCTCCATAACGTTCTCAAAGGTGTGTGAAGTCTGCCAATCCGCTTGGCCAGCGTGGTAGACTATGGCCAAAACCCTTCTCACTCTGAGAGGAGACCCGTGCTCTGTAGTGAGCCGGTAATGGGTTGATCATGATGATGATGATGATGATGATGATATTGTTTTTTTGTAAAATTGCAGGTGTGATGGAAGCGTCCTCGTCGGACTACAGCGACGAGGAGGTGGGAGTGATCGCGCGGGGCCAGAAGCTATGGGTTCGCGGCGTCAGACCTCACACTACATGCGCCGACATTGTTCGAGCTCTACAGGATGCCCCGGAAGGTTTGTTTCGCCGATTATCTAAATACTAGCGGTCCGCCCCGGCTTCACCCGTGGTACATAATACATAGCCTATAGCACTCAAGGATCACGTACATATCCAACGGTTAAAGAATTTTTGAAATCGGTCAAGTAGTTCCTGAGATTAGCGCGTTCAAACAAACAAACTCTTCCGCTTTATTATATTAGTATAGATATATACAAAATGCCTCGTTGGCTTAGTGGTTAGCATATTCGACTCCGATCACGAGGTCCTGGGTTCGTCAGACAAAAAATAATTATTAGGTAAGTAGGTACTGGGTTTTTCTGTCGAGAAATTCTCAGTGCCAGCCCGGAGTTCGTAGTCGGCGGTGTTTCACCCCCGTGCCTCGGAGAGCACGTTAAGCAATCAGTCCCGGTTATTATCACTATCATGTGACAATAGTCGTTAAAGACCGTCAACCCGCATTGGAGCAACGTGGCGGGTCTAAGCTCTAAATCCCTCTCTCCTATGAGATGAGGCCTGTGCCTAGCAGTGGGACGTTAAAAAGGCTGTAGTGGTGGATATACAAGAGATAAAGTTCGTAAACTAAAATTCGACTGCTAATTTAGTGTACAGAAAAACGTGTATTCAACTGCGTACCTACCTACTAATGAGAATTCGAAAGGCAATACCTTTCGAATTCTCCTCTCCCCCGGAAAGCGGAAAATTTATTTAAATAAAAAACTTACTCTATTCTATATACATTAAAGATTTTTGCAAAAAAATAATTGGGACACGTTAGGGATAAGTAATAGACCGTAAAAAAAGCAATTTTTGAAATTTTTGTTTGTTTGTCGGTTTGTCTGCATGTTTGTGCGCGCATCACACAAAAACTGTTCTACTGAATGGATTGAAATAAAACTTGGCATGATTTAAGTTCATACTATGGAGTAACATATAGGATACTTTTTATCCCGAAATTCAGCACGGTTCCCGCCGGATTGTACAGGATCCTTTGAACGTATGGATTATCATCTTAAGCTGGCGTGCGTTGTGTTTTGTTTGTCTATTTGTTCCGACTGATCTCTGAAAGGCTGGGATTTTGAAAAACCAATATCCACACGAATGAAGTCGCTGGCATCCGTTTGTAGAACCCTAAATTTTCCCCACAATTTTCACCCTTCTACTATCAACCCCAATTTTTTAATAGGTATATTAGTACTTGAAAAACCGGGTAGGTGGCGTTGATCTTGGCATGTTTGCCGGGTCCACTTGGTAAGGCCATTTGGAAAGCTTATTTTTGTTTTAACAAAGTGTGAATAAATAATATTAGTTTTATAATTTTTAATAAACTAATGGTTGATTTATTGAGCTCTTGTTTTCTATAATCAATTTAACTTTGCCGCGTTAGATGGCAACACGAGTGTACTGAGACGCGCTACAGGTTGTAGCTTTCAAACGTTTGAATTGGTCGGTGGAAAATTCGATACTTTACAGTCTTCTATCACTTCACAATTACAAACTTAGCTTGCGTAATTGAGTGTATCGTCTAGTGCACCGACCGTCGACCGATGTGTACGCTTCGGAAACGACAATTTTTGGAAAAACAATCATTTTATGATTGTTAATAAATTAAGTATTACCTATACTACATTTTTACTTAGCGCTACTATGTTGTAAACAACAATGGCGGACTAGTGACTAAAGACAATAATGTAGTGTAAATGTGTAGCTCTTAAAGTAATATTTAAATAAACTTAGAGTAAAAATGCAAGAGACTACATTTGTGGCAAATTGTATATTAAAACTTTTGTCAGAAGTAATTATAATGCTATTTGTAGAAATTTTCCTGATATGAGAAAAAAACCGAAAAAAGGGACAAAATTAAAAATGGCGGCTGGTTACGCACCCCCCATATAGGGTTTTCGGATATATTCAAGAGGAAGGCCCAAAGAATACATTTGGCCAATTTTTAAAACTATAGGATGTTTTTCCTAGATTTACTAGGCTAAATGCACTGAGCGCGCAAAATGTTTATCACGCTGACTGAACCCTAGTAGCAATTTGCGTTGGCTGTTGGTTGGGCCTCTGTCCCTAGTTTGGTTGGCCAACAGTTAGGCTTGTCATCCCTAAAAAACGTGGTTCCAACCGTTGAAAAGCGGTTGGCCCACTTGACCCGAGCCAACGACTTTCAACCAACGACTAGCCAACAACGTAGGCTAGTCGTTGCTTTTCTCATGATGGCCCAACAAAAGAATTCATACTATATACCTACGTTGGCTAGTCGTTGCTTTTCTTATAATGGCCCAACAAAAGCATTCATACTGTATACCCACGTTGGCTGGTTGTTGATTTTTTTATAATGGCCCAATGAAAAAATTCATACTGTATAACTACGTTGGCTAGTAGTTGATTTGCTTACAATGGCCCAACAAAAGAATTCCTACTGTATGCCCACGTTGGCTGGTAGTTTATTTTCTTACAATGGCCCAATGAAAAAATTCATACTGTATACCTACGTTGGATAGTAGTTGATTTGCTTACAATGGCCCAACAAAGGAATTCATACTGTATACCTACGTTGGCTGGTAGTTTATTTTCTTACAATGGCCCAATGAAAAAATTCATACTGTAGACCTACGTTGGATAGTAGTTGATTTGCTTACAATGGCCCAACAAAGGAATTCATACTGTATGCCTACGTTGGCTAGTAGTTGATTTGCTTACAATGGCCAGAACGCCCTGTCCCAGCAGATGTGGATGCAAGGGTTCATGCCACCTACATAGTTTGGTACTAAAACTAGCGTTAAACTCTGTCCCAGCAGGTGTGGATGCAGAGTTCGTTACCCGTTTAAGTACCGAGTAAGGATTAGAATGATTTACCAACATAAGCCGGCCGATATATATACGCGGACCCGCGGTCAATTGTAGCGCGACTTAACGTATTACTAGCGCCATCTAGTTTCACAGGTCAAGTACTAAAATCGGTGTTACAATGGATATTTATTTCGGCTTTATGATGAAGCAGATGTTGTAGTAGTAGTGTAGTGATAGCCTAGTGGTTAGGACGACTGACATCTAATCGGAGGTCGTGGGTTCGATCCCGGGCACGCACCTCTTAACTTTTCGGAGTTATGTGCGTTTTAAGTATTTAAATATCACTTGCTTTAACGGTGAAGGAAAACATCGTGAGGAAACCTGCACGCCTGAGTGTTCTCCATAACGTTCTCAGAAGTGTGTGAAGTCTGCCAATCTGCTTGGCCAGCGTGGTAGACTATGGCCAAAACCCTTCTCACTCTGAGAGGAGACCCGTGCTCTGTAGTGAGCCGGTAATGGGTTGATCATGATGATGATGATGATGATGATGAGATGTTGTAGGAGTAAGTTTTTTACTTAGGTAAGTTAGTTAGTTAAGCTTTATTATGAATAGGAAGGTGTAACTTCATATCGATCAATTTTTTTTTTTGTAATTTATTGTATAGAAATCTATACTAATATAATAAAGCGGAAGAGTTTGTTTGTTTGAACGCGCTAATATCGGAAACTACTGGACCAATTTCAAAAATTCTTTCCTTGAGTGCTATAGGCTATATAATATTATGTACCACGGGCGAAGCCGGGGCGGACCGGGTGGTTGAGATGCCAACTAAGTACCTCTGTAAGGCCAACTGCATGAAATGTTACGTTACGTCATGCAATATTGCCAACAATCTTGTAACGTTGGGCCAACCTTCGCCATAGTTGGTTTAACAACAAGGTATAATCATACTGTTGGTCCAACGTTGGCCTAACTACAGACTACAGCGTTGTAATATATTCAAAATATGTAACGTTGGGCCAACCTTCGCTATAGTTGGTTGAACAACAAGGTATAATCATACTGTTGGTCCAACGTTGGCCTAACTACAGACTACAGCGTTGTAATATATGCAAATTATGTAACGTTGGGCCAACCTTCGCTATAGTTGGTTGAACAACAAGGTATAATCATACTGTTGGTGCAACGTTGGCCTAACTACAGACTTCGGCGTTGTAATATATGCAAAATATGTAATGTTGAGCCAACGTTCGCTATAGTTGGTTGAACAACAAGGTAAAATCATACTGTTGGTCCAACGTTGGCCTAACTACAGACTACAGCGTTGTAATATATGCAAATTATGTAACGTTGGGCCAACGTTCGCTATAGTTGGTTGAACAACAAGGTATAATCATACTGTTGGTCCAACGTTGGCCTAACTACAGACTACAGCGTTGTAATATATGCAAATTATGTAACGTTGGGCCAACGATCGCTATAGTTGGTTGAACAACAAGGTATAATCATACTCTTGGTGCAACGTTGGCCTAACTACAGACTACAGCATTGTAATATATGCAAAATATGTAACGTTGGGCCAACGTTCGCTATAGTTGATTGAACAACAAGGTATAATCGTACTGTTGGTGCAACGTTGGCCTAACTACAAACTTCGGCGTTGTAATATATGCAAAATATGTAACGTTGGGCCAACGTTCGCTATAGTTGGTTGAACAACAAGGTATAATCATACTGTTGGTGCAACGTTGGCCTAACTACAGACTACAGCGTTGTAATATATGCAAGACATGTAACGTTGGGCCAACGTTCGCTATAGTTGGTTGAACAACAAGGTATAATCATACTGTTGGTCCAACGTTGGCCTAACTACAGACTACAGCGTTGTAATATATGCAAATTATGTAACGTTGGGCCAACCTTCGCTATTGTTGGTTGAACCTACCTTGTTGTTCCTTATACCTTGTTGTTCAACCAACTGTTTCCCCCACCAGAAGTGCAGCTGAAGATTTTCTTTATTATTTTAAAAGTGTGAAAATTCTGCTGTATAAATTTCATAAGGTAATAAAATAACTTTTTTTTTTTCAAAATTTTAATGCACTTCATGCGCGTAGCGGACGTATAACCCACCCTCGGCGGTGCAGCTGAATATTGTTTCTGTATCAAAAATGATTGAAACAATGATTTATGACCATTTTTGTCCGGGATAAAATCACTCGGAGCGCTTTGATTTTCAAGCACTTTCACATGCTCTCACTCTTAACTCCACCACTGGTGCGGCAGCTGAAGTTCGGAGCTGTGATGGGTTAGGTCTAAACTATTGTTGTTAAAATTTCCAGTCGGTATAAAATGACTTTTTAAATTGAACCTTGACCTCCCGTAGTAAAATGTCTCTTATACTTACGGATTTCAGTTTTCCTGTTGGCTGTTTCCATTTTAATTTTTACTATTAGCAGTCTGCAGTAGCGACTCACGCCGGCTTCGCACGGGTAGTAATTACCCGTTACTCGGCGTCATCGTCATCAACCGATAGACGTCCACTGCTGGACATAGGTCTCTTGAAGGACTTCCACACGGAAGGACGGCCACGGTCTTGTGCCGCTTGTATCCAGCGGCTCCCTGCGACTCTTGATGTCGTCTGTCCATCCTAGTGGGGGGGGGGGGGTCTACTAACACCGCGCTTTCCGCGGTGCGAGGTCGCCACTCCAGCACCTTGGGACCCCAACGTCTATAGGTTCTCCGTACCATGTGCCCCTACTATCCCACTACTACACTAGGTACTATCGTTCTATCTCAAAGGGATTAAGCAGCGTTTTCGATGAAAGCTCCCAAGCGGCTTGACTTTTTTCGTTTTCAACGATAATTATCGTTATAGTATATTTCATTACAAGTGTGGAAAGGCTGTCATTGCAAAGAGTTCCGACAAATGTCTACCCGAGCCGAGGCGCAGCTGAAGGCGAGGGTTGACAGTCGGAACAAGTTGCAATGACGGTTCCGCACGTGTACTGAACGACTATTTTTAATACAGTTGCGAAAAAATGAAGCAATTTAATAAAATAATAAAAACACTCTACAAACTCTAAACTCAACTTAACATTTATTTTTATAAAAGTTATAATTCACATATACATTGAAATTGGTACAGTTTTTTATACTAACTGGGGAAGTTTTAGGTTGCATAAGTATTGTTTGAGACAAACTATTATTGAGAGTTCGGAGAAGTATGCCAACATAACATTTTCTGAAAAACTACCTATTTGCTTTTTTCTCTTGGGTTGGCATTTGAATCCAACCGCACAAATTTGAAATTACTGAGGCATGGATTTGATTTAGTTTGGACTCCTTTGTCTAAAAATATGTTTTATCTTTGCGGGAGACGCGTGGTTTTTTTTATATTGACTTTTTATTTATTTTTATTTTTTATGTACAAGCGTGTAATGGAACGACATTTTTAACTTACTTAATATAAAGGAACAAGAACCATAGACAATTTTCTATATTGTATGCGTAAAATAGAACTCAATTTGGCAAGTGACATTTGACTGACATTAGAATTGGCTGCCATTATTCCGTTTCTTACATAGGAGGTCCTGAATGAAGTGAGTCTACGAGACTGAGTGAGGTTTATGATATAGAAAAAAACAGGCACAGAGAACTTAGGGTCCAAGAGCGAGCGAAGCGAGCTCGGGACTTGGGGCACTCCGACTCGGATAGGTTAGGTTAGAAGGGGATGGCGGGGTCTGTAAGACCCCGCCATCCCCTTCGTTGTTATTTCTTTTTATACCACCCAGAAAAAGGAGCCCCGCGAAGCGGGGCTCCGTCGACCGGGCCTCCGTAACATAGTGGAAGTCTCTTCCTTTCACTACACTGGCTTCCTCCATAAGTGAGATTTATGATATAGGAAAAAACAGTCACAGAGAACTTAGGGTCCAAGAGCGAGCGAAGCGAGCTCAGGACTTGGGGCACTCCGACTCGGATAGGTTAGGTTAGAAGGGGATGGCGGGGTCTTACAGACCCCGCCATCCCCTTCGTTGTTATTTCTTTTTATACCACCCAGAAAAAGGAGCCCCGCGAAGCGGGGCTCCGTCGATTCGCGGGGCTCCGTCGACCAGGCCTGCGTCACATAGTGGTGGTACCTTCCCTCCACCAGATTCACTCTCCCCATAGATGAGGTTTAAGATATCAAAAAAATATACAAAAACCTAACCTTAAAATGAGATATTTAAAAATTCATTAAAAAAAAACTAAGAGGCGCCCGCACAGGAGAGTGATATAACAAGGTACTACCCCCCCTCCCCCTCCCCCCCCACCCCCCTACTACTCTTAATTCCTGCGGTTGGATTCAAATGCAATCCCTTTCTCTTCTCTCCACGCAATAAATTCGTCGTATGTAGATTGTAGATATGTAGCGACTTTTTGACTTTTCCGGTAAAATGTTCTCCGAAGCATTTTGTGCAATTATACTGAGTTCCGGTGGTGTTAATTCAAAAAAACTAGGGTCGAAATTACTCATTTCGTGCAACAAACAACTAAACTCGCAAAGAAAATTTCTGTAAAATGGCGCCAACCGTAGAATAAATAAATAAGCAGAGTTTTTTTTTTCACCCATTCTGGTAGGCAAAGGGCCCATACCTACAGCCCAAGTCTTCAGTAGAAGTTTTTTATTGATATGAAGTGAAAATTAAATTTAATGAGATGAAATGAAATGAAACCTAACCAAACTCATTAGTAACAAATTAGTAGCTTCTTTTTAGAAATATACGTATTTGCATGAATCATAAAAACTTCTATGAATTTTTTTAGTAAAAACTTCATGGTTGGTTTTTCTTTTTAATAGACATTATTTTGACAGTTGGGAAAGAGAACGCACGAGTTCGGCAAAGGTAAAAAAAAGCACGAGTATGTAATAGCAATGGGTAATGGCCCTCATCCCGAACGCTATACGTCCCTGCAATACGCGCAAATACTTTTTGAGCAACTGTATTAAAAAGTATATTTCAATTAATTTACACAATACTTACACGTAAAACCTTCCTCATGAATCACTCTATCGATTGGTGAAAACCGCCTGAAAATTCTTTCAGTAGTTAAAGTTTTGAGTTTATCGTGAACAGCCGGACAGACATGACAGACGCGCCGGGGGACTTTGTTTTAGAATAATTATAATTATTATGTTAGGTATGTGCGTTTGAAGCATCGATGTCTACTCGATGGTTTGAAGAAATTAAATATCACTTCGCTTTAACGGCGAACGAAAACATCGTGAGGAAACTGGTCACATTAGTGAGTTCCCCTTGACACAGCTGGTCACATTAGTGAGTTCCCCTTCCCTAGTGTCACGCCACATATTTTGCAATTTTACATCTAGACATTGAATTAAAACAGCAGTTCTAAATATTTTTAATTTTTTTACCCGATTACGGCAAAGCCAAAAGGAAGGGTTATGATTTTAGCAGTCTATGTATGTATGTATGTTTGTGGCCGACTTTTGTATGAAATTCTGTGTGTACCACCGTAGCGCCTAAACTACTGGACCAATTTTGACGAATGAGGTGTCTATTGATTCGTTATAGTCCAAGATCCCAGGGCCGCCAGACGTCACGTATTTTCTGATGGATGAAATGTGGACGATCGAGTAGTGTTAGTATGTACTATGATCGTATGCCTACCTGCTAGCTTGGTCAAACGGCCAATTTCCAGGTATCAGGTAATCAAGGTACATAAAAACATTACTTACTTCACTTAAATTCTCATGGCTGATTTTTATATATGTTTTCGAGTGTATAGTTAAAAATAAATTGTCAATACTCCCAGACACTTTCCGTCGGCCATATTGCTTGACAGACGCTTTTAAGGGTCTCAAAATAAATAATTAGTCAACTTCACCTAAATTCTGACGCTCCATTTTTATATATGTTCATCCGACAACAATTTTAAAAGCTTTGACAAGAAGACAGACCGATCCAAGGGGCCAATCATCCCCTAAACTAAATTTTAATATCTCTGTGAGTGGGAGCGCGAGAGCATTATCTACGCGCATGAGACTGAGTGAGACCGACTGCGCTGTTAAGGCCATGAAAATTACTTGACGGCTAACTTTAGTATTATTTATTACATGTCAATTTTTTTTTTCTTATTTTTGTTGCTATAATTTACTTGTCAACAAAAGTTCTAAAAATTATAAGATATCTGTTCAAGTAATTTTCATGGCCTTAACAGCGCAGTCGGTCTCACTCAGTCTCATGCGCGTAGATAATGCTCTCGCGCTCCCACTCACAGAGATATTCAAATTTAGTTTAGGGGATGATTGGCCCCTTGGATCGGTCTGTCTTCTTGTCAAAGCTTTTAAAATAGTTGTCGGATGAACATATATAAAAATGGAGCGTCAGAATTTACGTGAAGTTGACTAATTATTTATTTTGAGACCCTTAAAGCGTCTGTCAAGCAATATGGCCGACGGAAAGTGTCTGGGAGTATTGACAATTTATTTTTAACTATACACTCGAAAACATATATAAAAATCAGCCATGAGAATTTAAGTGAAGTAAGTAATGTTTTTATGTACCTTGATTACCTGATACCTGGAAATTGGCCGTTTGACCAAGCTAGCAGGTAGGCATACGATCATAGTACATACTAACACTACTCAATCGTCCACATTTCATCCATCAGAAAATACGTGACGTCTGGCGGCCCTGGGATCTTGCTCTATTATGCTCCGGGTGACATATCCTTTATTTTATTTACGAAAAAAATCGAGAAGTGACATTCGCGCGGCTTTCTAAACTATTAAATTAGTTTCGGATAGACAGCAGATGGCGCCAATAGCTGCTTGCCCCGCGCTTTCTGCATACAAAATTATTATTAAATTGTAAAGCGTAGTCGGGTTTTAGTTTACGAACTAATAACAAGTATACTTGTAATTTATAATAGTTTATATTTCGTTCAGATGTCACATTTAGGGCCCTTACCTCACCTCGTCACACAATGTCACAATTCGTCTTCCCCCCTCCTCCCCTTTACGTGTGACGTAATTTATGGAGGGCACCTTATAAAAAGAATTGTTTTACCATCAGCCGGTGGTACCAGCGACCAAGGCGAGTGGGTGCTGGCGGAGAGATGGCGAGGTGTGGAGCGACCGCTGCCACCCGACGCGCCGGTCTTACACGTCCTGGCTGCTTGGGGGGACGCTAGGCACGAGGTAAGACGCCGGGGCGGCTGACAGACGCCTGGGACGTATACAACGGGTTCCCCAGGCGTCCAGCATAGTCAGCGAGAGGGAACAGCCGTATTGGTTTTAGTTAGGGTATACCCATAGGGGGAGTCCCACATAACCCCCGTTCTGCCCAAAGAACGGGAGTAGCCATAAAGCTTTCCACCACGAAAAAAAAAAAAAAAAAATGCACGAGGTAAGACTGATAATTTCCACCTTTCATCAGTCATGGCAACAACAGAATCCGAAGTGCAGCGTTAATGTTAATAGAGCAAGAAGAGCCCACGATAGCCAGACTTTTGTTATTTTATAAAAGCTGAAAGTTTCTCTGTGTATTGTCCCCGACACAGGGAGGAACGATCAGCGGCTATGAAGTTGAGATCATAGTTACTTTGGGACATAACAAGTAGCAAAGGTGTAAAAAAATCTGACGTCAAAGTCTATTTTTAGGGTTCCGTACCCGAAGGGTAAAAACGGAGCCCTATTAATGTCACTCGGCTGTCTGTCCGTCTGTCCGCCGGTCACAGGTCTCTAGCTCGCAGACGAAATGAGTTACAAACCTGAAATTTTGGTATTTAGTGTAAAACGTTAACCCAAAATCAAATATTGAATTAGAAATTGAATTAAATTATTTTTCAGGGGGGCTCCCATACATGAAAAAGGAGCCGGAAAAAAAAATTTTTCTTTACCCTAGCTTGTGGGGTATCATTGTTTAGAGCTCATTAAGTAGAGTACAAATATATATTTTTTTAATTTTTATCTCAAAAAATAAGGGAATGGGAGGCCATCAAAGTTGTCAGTTTTAGACCATTTTTGTGACGGGGGCTATCTCAAAAACTAAACTAGTTGGGAATATGATATTTCAGTATATTATGTACTATATGCTCTATTTAAACAACAAATACTGAAAACAACGATTTATTAAATAGTTTATAAGCTGTGACCAAAATAAACGAACATTTTTTTGGGTTTTTCTTTCACGGTTTGTTGCGATGTCTAGCTCGGAAATTAAATATTTCTTAGACCCAAAATATTATATTGTTCATAATTATGTACGGAACCCTGAAAGAGCGAGGCCCGACTCGCACTTGGCTGATTTTTTTATATTTTCTTCGGAATAGTATTAGAAATCATGTCATGCATTGCCGGACACTTATTACAGTTGCTACCCTCTGCCAGAGACCCTTGAACTTTTCTTTAACTGTTATATCCCAAAGCAAGCATGATCTCAACTTCATAGCCGCTGATCGTTCCTCCCTGTTGGGGATAATACACAGAGAAAATTTCAGCTTTTATAAAATAACAAAGATCTGCGCGTCGTGGACGCTTGGGCTAAACAACTTAAACTCACCTTTAAAACTTCGACTTACGGTGAAAATTAGAAAGAGATAGTAATGCCCAGATGAATAAAAAGAAAAAAATTCAACTTTCTTTAAAAGTTAGATAACCGAGGGTATTTCCTACCAAGCCTATAGTTTAAAATGGCCTAAGCAAAAATAAGAAGTTTTCTAAGCCCTGCTTATCGCACGCGGGATCCTATAAGGTGAGATCTATAGAGCGTACTCATAACTCTACTCGGGCTCAGAAAGAGTAAAACGAGACATATTTATCTCTCGTATTAACTCTCTCGTCTGAGTCTGCGCAGTCAGAGCATGATCTATAGATGTGACCCATAGTGATAATCCACATAAGGGGCCATCCATAAATTACGTCACACAAATTTCATGATTTTTTACCCCCTCCCCCGTCCTTGTCACAGCTGGTCACATTTGTGAGACCCCCCTCCATAGTGTGACGTTACATATTTTGCAATTTTACATCTAGGCATTGAATTAAAACAGCAGTTCCGAATATGTTTAGGTTTTTTTCATATTTCGTGTTTTAATAGTACCTACTTTAAAAGTTTAAATATATTAGATTTTGAAATGTGACGTCACAAAATTTAGGGCCCCCCCACCAGCTTGTAACACAATGTCACAATTTGTCGACCCCCTTAACGTGTGACGTAATTTATGCATGGCCCCTAATCAGAGTAAATAAGCTGATTTTTTCTGTATGTTCAGGTCCGACTGTCTCTTCGCCGATTGTCCAGCGGCGGGGAAGATGACTCTGGTCGTGACAGCGATGGGGGTAGCCGAGGAAAATCGAGAAGAAGAAGAAAGGGGGTCCGAGCAGCCACACCCCCTCCTAGATCCAAGAGCGAGGACCCCGCAGCCAGGCTGGTCTCCGTTATACAGCATCAGAGCAGAACTATACACCAACAGCTCGACAAACTTAGGTAATTCGACATTCGCTTTTCCCTTCAAGCTTAAGCAAGGTTACTACAAGTGTGAGAATAGTTAAATGGGAACGTCTCAAAGCCATATACTTCTTCAAATGTCTAGAGCCAAAAATAACCTCAAAATCGAATCGAATTCAAAATATGTAGTTTGAAGTTCAGATTTAAGTTTCAGATTGAAGTTCAAAAATTGAATCCAGATAAACATATTATGTATTACAGTGTAAGTTTACCAATTGGTAAAACCGGTTGCAATTTCAATACGTGAATTTACTGCATACATACTATCTGAATTAAATTGGTCAACAGTCTTGTAAACTTAGGATTGAATTCCCGTATCTTTATTAGAATAATATGATTTCACCATATTATTTCTGAATCGATTAATGATCTTTGTTTTCAGGGATCAGGAGAAACTAATCGACCAACTAGAGGACCAGACGCACAAAAGTAGGATGGAGAAACATGGGACCAATTATCTCCTCGAATCCTACCTTCGGGATTTGGGGAGAAGCAGCGAACTAAACGACAGTCAAGCGGGGAACAGCGACAGTGGAGTCGGTGTAGGCAGCGGTACCCCACCTCGACGGCACACCAAACACAAATCCAGAAGAGAGAGACATCTCATGAGAGAGCATTACTTCACTAAAGAACTGACAGACATCTGTCAAGTCAACTCCGAAAGACTGATGCAGACCTCAAACGACACAGATTCGGATGCGTCCGCGGACGAACTATCCAGGATAAGGGAAGAAATCGAACTATTAGAGAAACTGGCGATCATTAACAAGAGATTACATCGGGAAGAGGAACTGGTCGTCAGACTAACCGCCAAAGTGAAAAGGTACACGGACGAAAATAAGGCGAACAGTTGCGAAAACGTGTCCCAAGTGTCGATGCTCATAGACAAAATAGAGGAAGAGTTAGGCAGCACGGCGAAAGAGATGCAAGAGAATGCAACGGAATTAGAAACGGCCGATAGGGAGATCGAGTTTAGAATGAAGTTGTTGGACGAATTAACCTTAGAATTAGAGAAAGAGGAATTACAGAATACGATTTTAGAGAGGCAATTGAACGAAGCGTCAAGTAGACAGCCGATAATACTTCAAGAGAGCTACATACCTGTCCTAGACCAAACGAGTAACCAACCAGTTTTTAGTTACAGCGGCAACGGGTACGTTTTAGATACCCTCGTATGACATAAGTGAAAATTAATTCGAACCCTGAATTTGTTCCAAAGATTGTTTTGAAATTACCATAGTTAGCTTCCAGTACGAGTACGATCGAGTGATGTCCTTCCAAAATAAAATGGTCCCAAAATTTGTTAGTGTATTTTTAAGTTACACTGGTATAGATTTGGACTAACTGAAATAAACTCTTTACTTCAATGCATATAACGTTCAAACTTAATAACATAAGATAACAGTTTTTTCTTTGTTTTTGGTGGCGTGTTCCACAAAAATACCATTATATAAGTCAGTTCATTCTAATAAAACAAAACTAAAATTAACATTTATTGGTGGTGTATTCCACAAAAACACCACAATCTTAGTCAGTTAATTCTAATAATTATAAAAAATAAAATTCCTAAATTAAATATTCTGTCTATTTCTTATTTGTAAGTTTGATGTTTTGATATTGTAGTTTATTTTAGTCCAAATCGATACTACCAATCGAATGGTGCTAAGTTGTGTAATAATATTAAATTAACTAGTTATAGTATTTTATGTAATGTGTAAATAGATTTAGTTAATAGGAGAGATATTTATATATCATAATATCAGATACCAAAAAATGTACAACAAAAACCACCAATCACAACATGTATATAAATTAGATAGCACTAGTCAAATTGATGATCTTTATTAGATTATATATTTCATGACAATAAATAAATACATAAATAATTGTTGATTTTAAATTAAACCAACATGTTGAAGTTTATAATAAACAGTATTTTATTCTTATTATAATTTACTAATACCGAAATACTGAAAAGTATATTTAAAGTTAAAAGAACTATTTTTTTTTTGGCATCTTGTATGTAAATGCTCATAGAAAAATAATTCATGTTACTCCATATGACGTGTTATAGATCGACCAAAATCTCATGAAAAATAGGGAAATTAAGTTTTGTAGTAAGCAACACTAGGTTAACTCGGCTGCCCTAGCGTAGTGTTAGTAGCGTAGTAGTGTTGCTAACTTTGGAATTTCATTTCCGTATTTTTCATGAGATTCTTGTCGACCTATAAAAACGTTTTCCGCATATTTTACACGACTTTCAAAAAAGACAATATTTATTATACTCTTCGCAAGTAATTACTTGCGTTTTCTTATACCGTTAATGTCATCTTATTAAGATATTAAAGAACTGTATAAAATTGTTGATACTAATATTTTTTCCATTATTATTATTATTATATTAGGTGTACATAACAAATAAATATACAACGATTTTATATGAGTGTGTTTTATTTGATGATGAGAGTACAGAAATAATTAGAACAAAAAATATGAAAATACAATACCTTTTTATTTGCCTTGGCCAGTGCTTAGATTGTGACATTGCTTAGGGCGGTAGCACATCTCCGCTGCGAAACCATAGGAGCGAAAGAGAAAGATGTATAGGCAAATGTCTGCGTTAGAACAGGCAGTTTCGCTTCAGTTTGTCATACTCAGTATGAACTGAGCCGCGTTAAGGGCCCCGGAGGGTTTAAAATACGGCCAAGTGCGAGTTGGACTCGCTCACGAAGGGTTCCGTATCCTCTATAATCTATAAAAACGGCAAAAAAATCGTGTCTGTTGTATGGGAGCCCCCTTAAATATTCTGTTTATTTTTAGTATTTGTTGTTATAGCGTCAACTGACATACATCGTCTGTGAAAATTTCAACTGTCTAACTATCACGATTCATGAGATACAGCCTGGTGACAGACGGACGGACGGACAAACAGCGGAGTCTCAGTACTAGGGTCCTTTTACCCTTTGGGTACGGAACCCTAAAAACTAGTACGGCATATGAACATAGTATCTATACTAATATAATAAAGCGGAAGAGTTTGTTTGTTTGAACGCGCTAATCTCAGGAACTACTGGACCGATTTCAAAAATTCTTTCACCGTTGGATATGTACATGATTCCTGAGTGCTATAGGTTATATATTATGTACCACGGGCGAAGCCGGGGCGGACCGCTAGTAGTATAGATAACGGGAGTAAGGGGGCCGCTCTCGGAAACAAAGACAGGTAACAGTAGTGATGATTACTGACAAGATATCACGAAAAAAGAATTAAAACATTTTCTGTATTTTTTGAAAGTTCGCATGTAGTGCAATCAGCTGACGCTAGAGATCAAAGAACGTTTGGTAAATACCTGAAGTTGTCGCCGCGTTTTGCACGCTATACATTGCCGGTTTGAAAAATACTAAATATTAAACCGCTAATACTACAAGTATAAGACAAATGGTTATTAGTATTGGATTGTGTTTAGGTAATATAATAATAGCGCAGTTTTCAAAAACGGGTTCCTTATATACCCTGTTTAACTCGATCGATGAACCGAATCAATTGAGCACGATCTATGGTTCTGTGATATCATCCTATCCATATCGATCCACAAGTTATAAGATCGATTCAAAATGCCGATCGACGCCGATCGACGAGGTGATTTAGATAGCAAAGCAGTCGAACCTAACCACTGGCCAAGGCAAACCTTTAAGTGCACAAGAAAGGGATGGCAGAACGAAACGCACGAAACGTACAACAAACAAACGTACAAACATCCCGCCAACAAACACCAGTGTGTTCTGAGACAAATGTGTCTTCCGTTGTAACTCCGTGTCCTTTAGTGTTTTCTGTACGTTTTCCCGCAAGCGATCTGGTTCTATTCTGTGTCCATTGCAACCTGAAAAGATAACAAAATTTAATTATTTATTTAACACGTTACTATACCGGACACAAAGTAAATTATAGAGACAAAAATTAACAAGGAGGAAGAATACATTGCACTCAGTAGCTGTAAAACTGTGATAGCCGGTGTGATAGTGTGGTTAGGACGACCGACTTCTAATCGTTGGTCGTGGGTTCGATCCCGGGCCGACCTCTAACTTTTCGGAGTTATGTGCGTTTTAAGTATTTAAATATCACTTGCTTTAACGGTGAAGGAAAACATCGTGAGGAAACCTGCATGCCAGAGAGTTCTCCATAACGTTCTCAAAGGTGTGTGAAGTCTGCCAATCCGCTTGGCCAGCGTGGTAGACTATGGCCAAAACCCTTCTCACTCTGAGAGGAGACCCGTGCTCTGTAGTGAGCCGGTAATGGGTTGACCATGATGATGATGACTCAGAGCCCGCCAAGCCGCATTGGAGAGAGGAGGCCTGTGCCCAGCAGTGGGACGTTAAAAGGCTGTAGTGGTGGTAGTAGCGATCTCTGCCAGGTATAGCGTCAGGAAGGAAAACCTGACTTATTTTTATATTATAGATATAATCTACTTGAACGGATCATTAGACACTTGTAGCAAATATACATTTTATGTTGTTTTGTATCGTATTGTTAGTCAAATAAGGTAAAATACTATTTACTTTATTTATTGTTATCTCAATGTCAACAAGTATATAGCGCAGGTTTATAAAGTGGTGCAAATTTTCGTCGCAACTTTCATCGACTCCGTGGCGCAACGGTAGCGCGTCTGACTCCAGATCAGAAGGTTGCGTGTTCAAATCACGTCGGGGTCAAAAAATTTTTTTTAATTTATTATTCACAAATAATTTTATTTTTCGTTATTTTGTTATTAAGTATATCTAATGTTTAAGAATTTATTTTTAAAAAGAGAAAAATATCTTTTTAATATAGAACATCACAGTTCGATATTTTTCATGTGTTCTACTGGACGTAATATTATTAAGTAACCCGTGCGAAACCTAATCTTCATCTCTGAACTCGTATCATTTTATATTATACTCAATTTGCTTGTCAACTATTACATGGCAACAAAGATTGGGAATTTAATCGGAATAGCTAACCCGATAAAAATGATGAGTTCACAACTTATAAGCCTATAAGGCCTAAAATGCAAACTAAGTACCTAAGTATGCTACACTAAGTACAAATACTCTTGCTATGCAAGTTGTCGATATAAATTCACAACATCGGCATTAAATGGCTAGGGCTGCCACTAGTATAAAAAAAACGAATACTATTCGATATAATACTTTATGCTATTTCGATATTTTGTATATTTTTAACGCTAATTTTAACGTTTAGGGCCTGTTTCACCACCTTCTGACAAGTGTCGGATAGCCTAAACGTAAGTTTTGACACTTTTTTACTTTATGTCACGTGACAAAGACAAAACTTGTGAATAAGCTAAAATTATAATATTGTAACTTTACAAAGTATGTAGACATGACTATAAAAATACTATCGTAAGTGCATGCTTTCAAGAGTAGTATTATAATAAATAGTTAAATAATAAATAATTATTGTCCTACTAATGCAGCTACAAACTTATCTAAAAATATTAAAGTGCCAACCCTAACTAATTGTACCTTTTATCACGAGGTCAGCGGTCAACATTATTGTTCAGTGTAGGAGCCAAGTCTCATTCGTTCGTAGACTAAGCAAAGGCAAACAACATACTTACGATGAAGATATTATTCACCGGTTTACTGCTGTACAATGTATTTGCGAGCACTTTATCACTTAACCTCGAGTATTTAGACCCAATTAAACTACAAACGAAGACATCGCCCAAAGTTCAAGAGGATGCCGCTTATCGCATTATCAGCAAGTACCTAAACAATGTAAAAGTCGTTGTGAATCCGGTGATGTTTCACGACCACAAAGATGTGTTCTCCCTTCGGACAATCGACGGAACGCTGCAGATACGAGCGAGCACCGGAGTCGCGGCAGTGTGGGGTTTCAACTACTACCTCAAGAAATATTGCAAGAGTCAAATAGCATGGCAGGTTCAGAGAGTGTCGATTCCCAACCCGTTGCCAGATGTGGACGAAACTGTGATCGCCAACGACAGATTCCGATACTACCAAAACGTCTGCACTGCGTCCTACAGTTTCGTTTGGTGGAACGAACCAAAGTGGCAGGAACACGTCGAATGGATGGCTCTTAATGGGATCAATATGGCCCTCGCTCCAGTCGCGCAAGAGGCCGCGTGGGAGAAGATTTACACCCGCTTGGGACTGTCCAAAGACGACATTAACGACCACTTCACCGGTCCCGCGTTCCTGGCTTGGCTTCGAATGGGCAACGTCCACGGATGGGGAGGTCCCCTCCACAAAGCATGGCACGATCAGCAAAAGAAGAACCAGGACTTAGTCGTCGATTACATGTTCCAACTGGGCATGGTGCCCGTGTTCCCGGCTTTCAACGGACACGTCCCTAAGGCCTTTGAAAGAATATTCCCCAATACGACATTTCACCAAGTCGAGTCGTGGAACAAATTCAATAGCGACTACTGCTGCAATTTATTCGTCGATCCCAAGGAGCCACTTTTCGGAACGATCGGAACGATGTTTCTGAGAGAGATCACAGGCGAAACAGGCACCAGCCACATCTATACGGCCGATCCGTTCAACGAGATAAAAATCCAAACGTGGTCAACGTCGTTAGTGCAGGAGACTGCGAAATCTATATACTCCACGTTAACACAAGTCGACCAAAGCGCCGTGTGGCTCGTTCAAAACTGGATGTTCGTCCACAATCCTCTACTGTGGCCACTCGATAGAGTACAAACGTTTCTTACGTCCGTGCCGAGCGGTCGCATGCTGATATTGGATCTACAGTCTGAACAGTGGCCCCAGTACGAATTGTATCAAATGTATTACGGCCAACCGTTTATTTGGTGCATGTTGCACAATTTCGGCGGTACATTAGGCATGTTCGGAAGCATGCAAACTATAAACAAGGACGTGTACGAGGCACGAACGAAGGTGAACAGTACAATGATCGGCACGGGACTGACGCCCGAGGGAATCAATCAAAACTACGTAGTCTACGATCTGATGTTGGAATCAGCGTGGCGTCAGCACCCCGTCGAAGATTTAAATGTATGGGTGAGCGATTACGCCGAAAGGCGGTACGGCTGCAACACTACAGCACGCGCTTGGAGGTATTTACTGAAGAGTGTGTACAATTTCGAAGGTCTTAACAGAATGAGGGGCAAATACGTCATCACACGTCGGCCCAGCTTCAAAATACGACCCTGGGCTTGGTACAGTGGTAGTGACCTTTTCAAAGCGTTGAGAACTCTCGTTTTCATCGAAGAAAACGAATGCGATTCCCCTGGCTTTCAGCACGATCTAGTAGACGTCACGCGACAAGCGCTACAGTACAGAGCTGAGCAACTGTATATGATCTTGTTAAGCGATCGCTCGTCAAACAGTTTGATATTCAACTTTTCCATAAATCGCTTCCTGGATGCAATGACTGACATGGAGAATATATTGGGGACTAACAAAGATTTCACGATATATTATTGGCTGGATAGCATCCGAGAATTGCTGGGAGGGAGATCAGAAGAATCGTACCTTTACGAAATGAATGCACGCAACCAGATAACGCTATGGGGACCGAATGGTGAAATTACGGATTACGCTTGCAAACAATGGGCGGAAGTGTTCCATTACTACTATATACCGAGGTGGTCGACGTTCCTTAATTTGGCGTTGGACGCGAAAAACAGGAACGAAACATTCGATGAAAAGAACGCCCAACGCGTTGTGAGATCGTCGGTCGAAGAAAAGTTTCAGACTATGGAAATTGTCCCGCTGCCCGCTAACGAAACGAGATCAGTGGCGATGCTACTTTACGAGAAATGGGCTTATGTATCGGGTCTGGATGATTTACCAATGTCGGTTATAAGACGAAATCCACAAAAGAGTACTTTGGCAGACATTGAAAATGAAAGTGAAGATTCTGGAGAGTTCAATCCGTCAGTTGTATCTTTGTACTATTGTTTTGTTTCTACTGTTGTATTGTTTGTAAACGCCAATTTAAATGTATGCATTTCTAAATTTTCTTTTTGTAATAAAAACCGTTTTCAGAATTATAATTTGTATTATTATTGACCTTGCTGAAAAATTGTAATTAAATCGTCAGACTGATGACGATGGGTGCATTCATTTGTGCCTGACAAGTTATCGTTAGGTTAGTTCTCTGGTAATCTAGGCTTTTCTAAAGTACCACATATTGCAGTCAAATGATCTATTTATTACTTAAATTCAATTTCATTTTTTTTATTCCTTTCATACTTTAAATGGGTTGACTCTGTTTATTATTCTATGGTTACCTTATGCTGGGGGTCTTTTTCGACCCCCGCGTCTCTAGCCTTGCCGTCCACTGTGTCACTAATGACGCTCCAGCGTATTTAATCACTCTCGATCAGTGTAAGTTAACAGGTTATCTCTGCTTCCTCACACAATCATTATTCCGCAATTACCTGAGGCTGGGGGTCCTCTTCGTCCCCCGCGTCGGGGGCCGGACCAGCGTCCTCAGTGTCACTAGGGACGCTCCAGCGTATTTATTCATTCTCGCCATTCACTGACGCCACCACCGCGTCTCTCTTCGCCCTCGACCAGAGCGAGGTAACAGATTAACTCGGCTTCTTCGCACAATCATAATTTCACAATTATCTGGGGCTGGGGGTCTCTTTCGTCCCCCGCGGCGGGGGCCGGGCCGGCGTCCCCGGTGGCGCTGGCGCCGCCGCCGCGTCTCTCTTCGCCCTCGACCAGAGCGAGGTAACAGATTAACTCGGCTTCTTCGCACAATCATAATTTCACAATTACCTGGGGCTGGGGGTCTCTTTCGTCCCCCGCGGCGGGGGCCGGGCCGGCGTCCCCGGTGGCGCTGGCGCCGCCGCCGCGTCTCTTTTCGCCCTCGACCAGAGCGAGGTAACAGATTAACTCGGCTTCTTCGCACAATCATAATTTCACAATTACCTGGGGCTGGGGGTCTCTTTCGTCCCCCGCGGCGGGGGCCGGGCCGGCGTCCCCGGTGGCGCTGGCGCCGCCGCCGCGTCTCTCTTCGCCCTCGACCAGAGCGAGGTAACAGATTAACTCGGCTTCTTCGCACAATCATAATTTCACAATTACCTGGGGCTGGGGGTCTCTTTCGTCCCCCGCGGCGGGGGCCGGGCCGGCGTCCCCGGTGGCGCTGGCGCCGCCGCCGCGTCTCTCTTCGCCCTCTACCAGAGCGAGGTAGCGGGTTAACTCGGCTTCGTCGCATATGCGTAACGGTGTTTTTACACCGACGACTGAGATCGAGACGTTCTGTGAAAGACAAATAATTTGTTTTTTACAATTACCAGCGATTTAACCTTCCTGCCTACGCGAAATGACGATTCAGATAAGTACATTGTGTGAAAGATAAACAATTTTTTAAAGACATTCATCAGGGACTTAATCCCCACGCAAAAAGTATGCTGTATTTTGACCCCTTTGTCTGTCAGACTGTCTTTGACTGTATGTTGGGTCTGTGACATCTTAGCAGACAAATAGTTGAAACCATTTGGTTGTATCACATTCATGTGTTACAATTAAAGGCAGGTTTAATCATAATGGATGGTGGTCTACGTTTGATAAAAATCTATTCAACCATTTTTTGACCATTAGCTCACTTCCCATCCTGTGAAGAGATCTCAGTCATACATCAGAGTAAGCCCACTACCATATAAAAATGTATCATTGCTTACCACAACTTTGACCACTTTAGATTACAAGTCAAGCATTATTCTATCATATAATAGTACATTATGCTATAAGTGTGTAATGTTGGTGATTACCGCTGAGGCGCTATTGAGACCCGAGCCGTTAGGTGAGGGTCTTAAGATAGCCGAGGACGGTAATCATCAATACACACGTGTAGCATACGACGTTTTTCAACACACTTGTGAAGAAAATAATACTAAAATAGATATATTTCCTTGGTGATTTGAGGTAGTAAACTTGCCATAACTTTAAGAGCTTCACATCTTATATCGGGCGGTGTACAACAGAAATCATTTTCTTCATAATTAGTACTTGTAGACATTTTAATTTATTAATAAATAACTGTAAGTTCAATTCAACAGTGAAAACGAGTTCTGAAAATTTTCTCACAATGGCGGGAAAAATTAATCAGTTTTCCTATGCGCGCGCATCTGTACGATCGGCCATAGACTATATTAGAATGAGGTTTGTTTTCTATGGCATTTCGCAATGGCGGGAAAAATTAATCAGTTTCCCTATGCGCGCGCATCTTAAAATGGCAATCGACCATAGACTATATTAGAATGAGGTTTGTTTTCTATGGCATTTCGCAATGGCGGGAAAAATTAATCAGTTTCCCTATGCGTGCGCATCTTATAATGACAATCGGCCATAGACTATAGAATGAATGAGGTTTGTTTTATTTGGCTTTTTGCGGATAGGTTTTAGCCACGTACAATATGGGGAATTTCAAATTTTCTTTATTACAGAAAAAACGAAAGTTATATTTGAGTTAAAGTTTTATTTATTAAACACGTACAAGTTGAAATTATCTATTTAAATACGAAGTTACATGAAATGAGCAAGCAAAAGGTACATCAATTTATTTGTACTATTGAATACGATCTTTATTGTATCGAAACTTTTTTAAGAACAAAGGAACAACTCAACCAATAAATTAAAAATAAAACTCTATAATTCACATGTGAATAATAGTAAAACAAAAGTCACAGTTTGAATAATAGGAGTAATTATCTGCCTAATTGTGGTGAACGTAGAGCCACTTTATGAGCAAGTGTGTTGAAAAAAGGTTTTATTAAAATTCGCCATTGCAACTTGGTGGAGATTATTATTATTAGAATAGACCTGAAAACAATAAAGTATTTCATACCTTAGTATTGAGATCAACTTCATTAGGCAGCGTATCCCTCAGGGCTCTCAGGCCGTGAGCCACCAGTTCGTTCAAGTCGCAATCCGCGAACGTATTCAAATGCTTCTCCAAGTAGGTGCGGGCGGACTGCGAGCGAGCGCCGATGGCCATCGCTCGACAGTCGAAGTAGTTCGCTGACGGACACGTCTGGTAGATGTGGGGGCCTTGGTCCTGTAATATTGAAACATAAATTTAAATTAGCAGATAGATTTTTTTCTTAGTAAGAAAAAGCCAAAAAGTTCAAATGCTCCATTTAAATTCTTTAAAGAAAACAAGAGATAAAGTTTGTAAACTAAAACCCAACTACTTATACAAGTGTGCCGAAAAACGTGTATTCAACTGCGTACTAATGAGAATCCGACCGGTAGAAGCGCGGGGCAAACAGCTAGTGGCGCCATCTGTTATGTATATCCGAAACTAACTTATATCCTAGGTTAAGCCGCGAAGATCACTTCTCTATGTTTTTCGTATATAAAGGGTAGCCTATGTCACCGGGACTTTAACAACGAATCAACTGACAACTCATTCATCAAAATCAGCCCAGTAATTTAGGCGCTATGGTGGAGCACACAGAATCTGATAAAAAAATTGAATACATACATACATAATTATATACATAGACTGCTAAAACCATAACCCTTCCTTTTGGCTTTGCCGTAGTTGGGTAAAAAAGTGTCTGTGTGCAATTTACACACAGTAGAAGTTAAACTTATATTCTAATTTTTCAAATAAATTGCTCCAAAATGTTATGTAAATATTTTATTAAACATTAAAACCTTTTATGTTTTTGAAATAAAATTTGGGTTCAAAAACAGAACATAGGCAGAGAGCAGAAGTGGAGCGTCTTGGAAACTGAACTGACTTGTATTCTATCTCATTCTCTTGCAGGCTAAATCCTATTGAAATAAGTATGTTTGTCCCTCTTTGACACTAGTGCAGCGCCTGAGAACTCAAACAACTTCCTGTCACCTTATGGACTCCTGGTACACAATAGAGGATGTTTGTGTTGTTCTTTGTTTCATCGATGTTCAAATGCACAACAATATAGAAAGAACTAAGTTTCCCTTCAAAAAATGCAGAAAAATCATATATTTAAACTAGCTGATGCCAATCATCCACATATGGAATTAGGTTTTTAAGAATACCATGGGAGATCAAAGAGTTCAGATGGATTATCTGTCACCAGGAAGTAAACTATCTTTTATGCCAAATTTCATCAAGTTGAGATTAGCAATATAGATATTTAGAAGACGAGAAGACCTTCTTTTTTCTGTGAGTGCCCTACATAATAATATTGTATTATAATACACTTTTATCTACTCTCATATCTTAAAATCCTGATTAAGAAATCAAAATGTATCATATATTGGCCTACATTATTCACATACATCTATAATATTAAAAAAAATTCATTATAACACTTTTTTGCTAGGAAATTCTTGCAAAATAATGCTTTAAAATAACACTTTATCATAACTAAACCATAACTCACATCATATCCAGCTACCAACAACCCAACCCCCAAAGGACGTTTGTCGTATCTCTGCGTACATATCTGCATCTTATTGCCAACCATTCCAATGAGTCTGCCCACTGGCATTGGTGCATCGTGAGCATATCGGTAGTTTAGGCATTCTGTGCGCATGTAACGACTGGAATTTATAAGAAGCAAATAATATTAAAACTTATTTTTGATGTAGTTAGATTGAGTGAATTTATCTTTTATACTACTATATCAGTTTCTGACAAGAATGTAGTTAGTACAGCTTTTTATTTTCTTTGTTAAAGGAGTGTGGGTTCTTTTCAAAACATTCAAATGTTTTTAAATAATAGTTTACATTTACTTAGTACAACTTAGGGAACAGTGTAAATTTCATCAAAATTAGTAGAGTAGTTTTCAAGATTTGGACTGTTAAGTGTGTAGTGATTGGTAAATTAACTTTAAATCTTTTAAGATTATCACTTGCATAGATTGAAACTAACTATTTTGTATGAAGACACTTATGTATCAAAAAATCTCCTTTAACCAAAACTTCAGCTTTCACATTTTTATATTATATACAAATGTGACTCTATTTTTTATCTATCTTCTCGATTACCTCAACATCCGGGCATCGGCTGTCAAACCAGATAAAGAGATGCTGATATGCTCATCAATGGGTATGATCTTCTTCTGGTACGCTGACAACTCACTGACAGCTCTCTTCAGAGCAATCAGCACCGCAAACTGCTTGTTCTTCAAGCCAACAGTTGCAGAGCCGAGTTTGACAGCCTCCATGGCATACTCCACCTGGTGGAGACGACCTTGAGGACTCCATACTGTGACGTCGCTGTCGTATTGGTTACGGAACTGAAAATTACAAATTCAAAATTTGTTTTATAGACTTACAAAACAAGAAAGACTTTACAAAAAAAACAAGAAGCTTTATAGAGAAATATTGAATAAAATAAAACAACCATTGTTAATATATTGTCAACCAGAACCACAAACTAAATGTCTATGCATATTGCTAAAGTTGATTTTTGATGAGTAAACAATTTTCAGGTTATCAATCACTACATAGTATAAAACAAAGTCGCTTTCTCTGTCCCTATATCCCTATGTCCCTATGTATGCTTAAATCTTTAAAAGTACGCAACGGATTTTAATGCGGTTTTTTTTAATAGATAGAGTGATTCAAGAGGAAGGTTTATAAGTAGAAAAATTGGACCCGGTAGGTGGCGCTAATAGCGGGCAGGACGACGTCTGCCGGGTCCGCTAGTATACAATATAAACAATTTGCGCTAACCAAAACGATCAATCAACGTTCCTATTTTATAAAAACATCTATTTCCGACACAAAGCACAAGTAATGCAGCAGGATTTTAAGTAATTTTATTCAAAAAAATGTAATTTCGGTGAGACATAAAGTGACAATGCATATTTTGTATTTGACATAGTTGCAGCACGAATTTCAGGTATATATTTATTAAAATTTACTTACCATGTTTAGTAGTATTCAAATTAGTAGATAATATTTGCTAAATAACCCAATATTTCCAATAAATTGTAAAAACCGCAAATCGAAACGATGACTCTTCAAAATGTCAAATAATTGACATCACATTGACATTTCACCTCTTGAATTTGACAATGACAAGTGACACTTATTCGCAGACTAAAATCCACACTACAGCTTGGACCCATGAACCTATAGAAGAGGACTTGGCATAATGTCCTATAGAAAATAGTGGATCGGAAAATAGCTTAAGCTTATCAAAATTTTCATAAGTGTGTAAGAGACAACACTACATTTTTAAACATAACAATAAAACAGATCGTGGCAGAAATTTTATTGCAACTTCCCTTAAGATGGCCTCCCTAAAATGTATACATGAACACTCACACACGCACAACTTGAGACATCACAATCTAAGATATTGTAATATATACTCTAAATAGATGTCAAGTTTACATCTGTCTGTGGTCACAAGTTTTTTAATGACACTTGACGATGACACGTGACGTGCTAGTGATGTAACTATCGATATTTTGACTGTGAGGATCTATAGGGACACAAATACAATATGCGTGTTTAAATATGTGGACCATACTCTAATATTACATTATGCGAAAGTGTGTCTTTCTGTCTTTTACCTTTTCAGGGCCCATCCGATTTGGGACGAAATTTTGTACACAGACAGCTTGCATCCCGGAAACCGATATATAAGGCTACTTTTGTCTTGCAGTATCAAAGCGTTCCTACAAGATTAATAAAATAAAAACCTAAGCTCACGTGAATGAAGTCTCGGGCATCATCTTGTTAGGAAATACAAGAATAATATGTTTCATATTATAGTATATTTTTAACCGACTTCAAAAAAGGAGGTTGTATGTATGTATATATGTATGTATATAAGTATGTTCGCGATTATCTCCGCAACTAATGAACCGATTTTGATGATTTTTTCACTATCATAATCTACATACTTTCAGAAAGGTTTTAGTGTGTACATCGAAAAATATACATATATATATATATATATATATAAAAAACACAAAATATACATATCCTTCTAGAACCTTTGTTGTGCCTTCTAGAACTGAAATAAAATCGAGTCTTTTTGGAGTCGATGAAACTTTATGACGTTGGGGTCCCAAGGTGCTTGAATGGCGACCTCGCACCAGCAAAGGAAGCGTAGGTAGACCCCCCCACTCGATGGACAGACGATCTCAAGCGAGTCGCTGGTAGCCGCTGGAATCAGGCGGCACAAGATCGTGTGCTGTGGCGATCCTTGCAAGAGACCTATGTCCAGCAGTGGACGTCCATTGTTTGAAACGAACGAACGAACGAACGAATATTATACACTTACTAAATTTCTTTGAACATTAATGTTTATACGTCACTCCGTTAATGTGCGAATGAAAACTTCATTGGCGGAATTTTCTTCTGCATTACAGACATCCATTGGTAACGGTTCTCTTGCCTTAAATTAAAAAAATCAGACGTGGTAGAACATTTTTCACGTTTCGCTTCAGCGTTTTTCATACACCAATAATAGCTTTTAGGGTAAAACTTTTAAAACGTGCCGCCTTGATATGGGTTATGGGATGGGGGGAGGGAGAGGGTAAATCATCCAGTGTTGAGGTTAGAATTGATTTTCGTTGTTTTCTTGAAAACGATGAATTACCTTATTATAAGAGTGTTAGCATTATACTCGTGGACCAAACATCTATCACTAATGACTATTTTATCTCTGAATTCGTGCCAAAGACTATTAAGTCCAACCCTAGTATTTGCATGTATTTTGCACCTTCACACAACACTAGCATGAAATTATGGTATTATTACAAATATTTGATATTATTATAATTACCAATGTGTCTATATGCGGCATAATAATAGCGTTTGCTTTTAAGCGCCTCCATTTTAAATTGTTTTTGGGCACAAATCAATTAAGTGTGAAGTGTTTTGAACAAATATGACTGTGTTTCTGCGATGTCCAATATTGCGGTCTTATTCTTTGTGCCCATTCATTTCTTATTTTTGGGTTCTTTGGAAATCTGTAACAAATAAAAATTTAGCGATCATGATACAACAATCTAGCACGCGGAAATACACGTAAGTATTCATTGTGTGTAGTGGCTACGGAATCTAATGTTCGAAAATTAAAAAAAACCCCGACATTCACCATTTTTTGATCGCGGCCATCTTGGATTTGCATGGTGTTATTCTACTAGTCAAGCCCTTTCATTTGATACCCATATTAACGGAGTTGTGAAAAATAAATAATCTACCATTTTGTAGCGGCGGCCATCTTGCAGCGATTTTCATCAAAATAGCTGACAACACTTTCGACTAATTCACCTTTCAAACAAAAAAACCGCGTTCAAATCGGTTCACCCGTTTTAGCGCTACAGAGGAACAGACAGACAGACAGACACACACACATACACACACACACAACACACACACACACAGACACATCAAACTTATAACACCCCGTCGTTTTTGCGTCGGAGGTTAAAAATTTTATCGCACGTAATCGATATGCAATTTTAGTACATCACTATGCTAAAAAACATAACCTTTATTAGTCAACAGAAAATATTTAAAAAATAGGCAAAAATCGGTGTAGAATTGAACACGATGACGATTTCCAAAAACTACAAATAACGTTACATAATTTTAGATTATATTTACATACAAAACTATCAAAACTCACCGATGAAATGATAATGTTTCTTTAAAATTTTCTTTTCGGCCCCTATAGGAATTACATTCTTTCACAGCACAGGACATTATAATAAAACTACGGAAAATTTATCAAAAATAACTTAAGATCAAACATTTATAAATTCTTGGAAGAAGAACACCAAAATAATAAAAATTTATCAGCCTCGTAATGTATGTTTTTGGAAAATTATGATGCGACTAAATTCAATGGTCAATTGACATAAAACATGCAAAAACAATATCTAAACAATCCATAAATAATGATGGTTTATGAGACGTACCTATTTAATTTGGTAGGATTAAATTTATTAAAATTTAACAAATAAGTCCATTTGACAATCAATTTAGTGACATGCTTAGAAATAATAAAAAGCAAGTGCGATTCGGTGTTTCATTTACACCTAGACAGGAGTCATTTAGGTTAGGTGAGTACAATAACTGTACCTCAAGTTAATTTTTAGCTTCAGATCTCTTAGTTAATAGATCAATGATTACAATGAACACGCGCCATTTTATGTTACAGGATTGTGCGTGTGTGAGTGTATTTTTGGCACGTTTTTAAGGTAGTTATGCCAACTCTATTTATTATTATTTTCTCTATGCTTGGACCACACAAAATCACAAAATCCGGTTCCACAAAACAGCTATATATCGACCAGAATCTCATGAAAAATAGGGAAATGAAATTCCAAGGTTAGCAACACTACGGCTGCCCTAGCGATAAACAAAGTAACTGTCATTTTTTGTGAAATTGACTTTTTGCATTTACAAAAGTTTTATGTCGAGTAGTTTTTTACCACAGTTTAATATTTCAAATAACTTGAACCGTTTACTGAAATTTAAATTGCCCAAACAAAGTAACTGCACTCAGTAACCCGGCTTATAAATGCAAAAACCAAGTAAACAACAAGCACAACACAAAAACAAAGTAATTGGATGTTGATTACTTTGTTTTTGTATTTAAAATGCAGTTGCTTGATTTTTCGTTTCGTGAAACGATCCCAGGTAAGGTGTTCTGAATGTAATTACTTTGTATATCACTAGGGCAGCCGAGTTAACCTAGTGTTGCTTACTACAAAATTTAATTTCCCTATTTTTCATGAGATTCTGGTCGATCTTTACCGGTTACCGGAGAGGTGGTACTTGGAAAATAGCATCGCTATTTTATTTGATAAGTTTAGGGTGCCTAAAACTTTTAGCTATGCTTGCATTTATTGTTCTAGCTTGTCACTACATCACAATATGCTTAGTCTACTCTCAGTTTACACATCTCGAAAACTTTACTAAATACAATATATCGAAACACAATGACTTCAGAGTAAAATGGACCTAAACTGGCTTATTTTGAGATTTGAGTTCGCCAATACATTCAGCATTCGTCTAAGCAGAAATGTTGTGAAATAAATAGGTATTCGAAGTATTGAATTACGACTAAGGTACTGGCACATAGGAAGGCCCACCTTATTTAAAACCTCAATAAAAAATAATGTTTTAAAGATTTGACAAAAACAACTATGTGTAATAATGCAATGTTTTATTGCCTTTCTAAAAATAATCAAAAAACTATAATTTAATTACTCAAAGTTATGTATATTAAAGAGTGTTTTTAAAAAACACTATAGTGGGCCTTGTTAAAGGCACTGTCCCTTACTAAGGCCCGTTTATAACTAACTGTTACTTAACATCAACTTAATATTTCTACAAAATAATTCACAAATCACGTTTAACAGTTAAGATATAAGTTATTTAACCAATACTTTAGAGATATAATGAAAAAATTGCACACTGGGCCTTGACCCATGTATGAAAAACAAAAATACACATAAAAGTAAAATTCTACTTTAAATCAATAAAAAAACAATTATTTCTAATGACAAATTCGTAACTCTAGACAGTATTAATTTAAGAATCAAAATATTCAGTTCTCATTTTCCACTTAAATTTTAAGTGGGCCTTACTAGGGCTATTGAATATTTTTTATTTTATTTTCACAAGCTATACAGCTTTATCAACAACTTTTTAATAAAAAAAACTAATAAATTGAAAATGTATGCAAACATACAAAAATCAGTACAAATATTATAAAAATAAAGTACCTATCCATATTGAGAACTATCAATAATTTAACAAATTATCAATGAAAATTATGATTAACTGCTAAAAAAATCGTAAAAAATTTGTAAACTAAATTCGTTTTAATACTTTAGTACTTAAGTATTTACAATCCAAGTGCATTTGACATTTTCATAGATGTAGTAAAGCCCATAGGCCTCTACGTAGGCCCGGGCCATACTACGGATTTTTCATAGTGGCGGAAAAATTAACTTATAATCACAAATATCTAAATAATCGGTAAATTTAGCATCGCATTCTAGTCTCCAATGATTATATTTTACAATATGATGATAGAATCACTCTAAAACTGACGCTATTTGTGGAAAAATTGGCAAAAACAATCACAGCGAGATTATAAACACGCGATATCGACAGCGTTCAGAGAGAAATGAACGAAATGTAACAAAATGGCAGCGCGGAAATGATTTGGCGCCATTCAACATTCAATGTGGGGTCAAGGTGAATATGGGCCCGAAATTTCGAATGCTTTAGGCAGTGGCAAGTGCGTTTTTTCAATGTGGGCTTTCGTAGAGGCCGGGCCTTCGTATGTGCCAGTACCTTATGAATTAAGATTCTTTGGGCTCATTTTGCATCACAGTTTTTCGATACGTAGGTAGTATTTGGTAAAGTTGTGGAGGTGTTCAACCTGAGACTAAGCATACTGAACACTTAGCTATACTCCTAGAAGTATTTGCCAAGTCATCGAGTAAATTGTGGCCTATAGGTACATATTAAACTAGTGTTGCGCTCGGTGCGCGAGCTGCAAGCAGCTCGCGGGCCTTGTAGTCTCTTCAATATTCGTAAAATAAAGAAATGGGAGGCCATACCAAATACCAGAATATTCCGCGACTATTATGGTTCACCGCGCTCGCATTCAAAAGTGGATATTCTGATTTTACTTACACGAATTGAATGTGGTTTGGCGCCGACTCCAAAAAATTATATATCATTTGAGTTAGGTACTTTAATCGTCAATCTAAATGAATAAAAAATTATTTTAAACTTTTTAGTTCGATTCGTTTGAAGTCGGTTCATTTTTCTTTGAAAAAAATTATTTTATTCTTTTTAGTGATTTGTTTTCTTTATATTAGGTAATAATAATAATATAAATGAGAACTATGTAAAATAGATTATGACCTAGGTATATATTATTAATTATTATTAATAAATATCATGTGACATAAACTTTATGTGTCATACTATAGGTAAGTGGTTTTATAATGTTCTAACCCAACCTAACCTAACTTCTGATCTATACCTACAAGATTAGTTTGTATGCGTACTACTCTTGTATAATTTGGATAGACCGTAATGTACAATCTATACGCGACTAGTTTCACACCCTTGCGGTTTGGCTTTGTATAGAATAGAAATACACGTAACCGTGCACAAACTCCAAGGAATCACTCTATATGCAGCTGTACTGACTTCGGCCCAAAACTTTTTGCAAAAGGTCAATGTTACGTAGGCGTAGCAGAGTGAAGTCTTTGGACAGAATAGCTATATCAGACTTCAGCAATAGGTCTGGCAATCTCAGAGAACATATTAGTGATATATGTGTACACTGTACATTTATGCTTATAACTTCGTACGTATGAATGATAACTCGATGTGTTATATACTAAAACCTTCTTGAAAGTATGTAGATAATGATAGTGAAACAATCATCAAAATCGGTTCATTAGTTGCGGAGATAATCGCGAACATACTTACATACATACATACATACATACATACATACATACATACGGATCGAATACAGAACCTCCTTTTTTTGAAGTCGGTTAAAAATGTTCTGGAGAGCCACTTGAAAATTAAAAAGAAATTTTGTATGGACACGAATTTTTTTGTTCCGTAGCTAACTTTTTTTTACTGGCTCACCAAAGGGCCTAAGCTCTTGAACATTTTTAGTCACAGGACCATGCCTCTATGATTGATAGTTTTTGAGGGCCGTTAGGGTACTCTGGTAATTTTTCCACATTCACTATGTTTTGTATTTTTTGTGAAAAAAAAATCTTTAAGTTCTATTTACTTATACGTGAAGTGGGGGGGGGGGGGGAGTTTCATACAAAAATGTTTAAAGAGCCTCTTAAAAAGAACCCAAAAAATTTGTATGGAGAGAATTTTTTTGTTTGTTCGGCGGCCAAATTGTTTTTACCCATTCACCCAATGGCCCAAGGTCCTTAACAACATTTGTTTGGGACCGTGCCTCTATGATTGATAGATTTTGAGAGCCTTTGGGGTACTCTGGTAAATTTTCCACATTCATGACATTCCATAATTTTACTGAAGAAAGACCCATAAGGTCTACGCATATAAATAGTGAGGGAAAAAAGTTCCATACAAAATTGTTCTGGAGAGCCTTTTGAAAAGAACCCAAATTTGTATGGAGAAAATTTTTTTTTGTTCGGCGGCCATATTTTTTTTAACGGTTCACCCAATGGCCCAAGGTCTTTAATAACATTTGTTTGGGACCATGTCTGTATGACTGGTAGTTTTGGAGGACCCATGAGGTACTCTGGTAAATTTTCCACATACATGACGTTTCATAATTTTGCTGAAGGAAGACCCATAAGTTCTACGCACATAAATAGTGAAGGGAAAAAAGTTCCGTACAAAATTGTTCTGGAGAGCCTCTTGAAAAGAACACAAAAACTTTGTATGGAGGAAATTTTTTTTTGTTCGGTGGCCATCTTTTTTTTACCGGTTCACCCAATGGCCCAAGGTCTTTAATAACATTTGTTTGGGACCATGTCTGTATGACTGGTAGTTTTGGAGGACCCATGAGGCACCCTGGTAAATATTCCACATTCATAACGTTCCGTATTTTTCCTAAAAGGACACTCATGAGTTCTATGCATGCGCTTAGAGATAGAAAAAAGTTCCATACAAAAATGTTCTGGAGAGCCTCTTGAAAATTAAAAAAAAATTTGTATGGACGCGAAAATTTTTTTTGTTCGGTACCTATCTTTTTTTATTGGCTCACCAAACGGCCCAAGGTCTTGAACATTTTCGCTTTCAGGACCATGTTTCTATGATTGATAGTTTTTGAGATCCTTTGGGGTACTCTGATAAATTTTCCACATTCATGAAGTTTCATAATTTTCCTAAAAGAAGACCTATAAGTTCTACGCATATAAATAGTAAGGGGAAAAAAGTTCCATACAAAATTGTTCTGGAGAGCCTCTTGAAAATTAGGAAATTTTTGTATGGAGACGAAAATTTTTTTTGTTTGGTGGCCATATTTTTTTCACCGGTTCACCCAATGGCCCAAGGTTTTGAACATTTTTTGTTTCGGGACGGTACCTCTCCGACTGATAGTTTCTGAGATCCCTTAGAGCACCCTAGTCAGTTTTCCACGTTCAGCTCTCTCTATAATTTTGTTGACCTAGAATTTTTGAATTTTACACACACGAAAAGTATGGTGAAAAAGTTCCATACAAAATTGTTCAGGAGAGGTGATCAGTACCTTCAAGTAGCTTTATATATATAACTAGTTTTTCGCTCTGTGCGCGAGCTGCTAAAGCAGCCCGCGGGCAGCATTGATGCCTTGCATATTTCATTACTTCTAGCATTTGACATTATATACATCTCGGCCGCCATTTTGTTTTTAAGTTTTTTCTACATTTTCTATGAATTGTCTACAAATTTCTTCAATAGTTACGAGTTGTAACGAAATCGGTTGGAAAACAAAACAGTTACAAAATTCACGTCGGCCGCCATCTTGTTTTTCTGAAGTGTCATAATTTTTCCATACTCCGCTCCCGCACTCAAACTTAACATGTCTTTCCATATTTTTCTTCGAGAGTTCTCCATAGAACCACATCAAAGCCGCTTCAATATTCGCCATACATTTTCTATGAAAAAAGAAACTCCGCCATTTTGAATTTTTTTCCATTCATCAAATAGACCTTTGGATTTTGATCATCTTTTGCTAAGAAACCACTCTTCCATCTTTTATACCCTCCGAGATGGATACCGATGAAATTTGTATGGCGGCCATCTTTTTTTCGCCATTTTGAATTTTTTTTCGGTTCACTCCCAATTGGACGACGTTTCGAATGACATTTGCTCGAGCACCCCCCACCTATCTTCAATACCTTCAGCGTGCCCTTCACCCGTCTCCGAAACCCTCAATCATCAGCTCTCTCAATATTTTTTTCTGAATAAATTTTTGTCTTCTTTGTGAAGCCATTAGTGAAAAAAAAAACTTTCATACAAAATTTTACAGGAGGAAATTTTTGGGGAAATCTCGAAAACTACCCTAAATGTGGCAACACTGTGTACATACCTCGATACTGCCGGTCAAGTTGCACAATCGATTCATACATGTCAACTTTCTAAAATGTTGCCAACTTCCTCAAAAACATGATCAAAATTTTCAAAAACACTCAACAACAATACAAAATGGCCGCCAACTCGTTTTATAGAAACAATTCACATAGTTTTATAATTTTTTCAATAAGTACAGGATATACCGCTCTTGATGACGTTTACATGTTCCATCTCACTCGCACCCAGGCGAAATGATTGCCCCTGAAAAAAGACCATGTCGCGAAAATCACTTTTTCTTTGATAAATTCCAGTGTTGCCAGTATCTGAAGACAAAAATACCCAAATGTCATTTGTACAAGTAAAACACGTGGTCGCTCATACTCGGATTTTTCAAAAAGTCCGTATTTCGATTTTTTTATTTTTGGGGTAAATCTTGAAATTTCCCCAAAAGTGGGGTATTTTTTCCATCACCAATTTATACCTCAAGTCTAGGAAATCAATCGCTTCATAGAAGTCAAAACGCTTCGATGTTGCCAACTGTGAGAAAATTGAATTTTAAAATTGCGTTTTTTCGTACCTCAAACCAAATGGCCGCCACAACAGCCGCCATCTTGAATTTTTAAAAACCGCTCCCATTTTGTCAAAATACAGGATAATTGTAAGCGGAAACAAGAAAAAAATATTATCCACAATTACCCCGTTTCGGAGCTGTGGTGCCGCGGTTTGGGGTCGAAAAATCAAAAATTTTAAAAATCTAAATCTCGGCCGCCATCTTGTTTTTTCAATTTTTTCCACTTTTTCTGTTAATTGTTTACTAATTTCTTCAATAACTGCGAATTTTAATGAAATCGGTTGGAAAACAAAAAAGTTACAAAAATCACGTCGGCCGCCATCTTGTTTTTCTGAAATGTCATAATTTTTCCCTACTCGACTCCCCCATTCGAACACATCTCCCATACATGATTATATCGTTTTCTGTCTCTTTCTAGGAGAACAATTATGTCAATGAGTCAGTCAGTCAGTCAGTGGTAATTGAGCTATATATAGTATAATAATAACTAGGTGCCTATTAGGTATAGTTCTAACTTGTAGATTTTGATTATTATAGGTATGTACTTACACAAGGTACCTACTTACCTAGGTTACCTATTGTTTAAAACTTGAATTGATTTCTATTAATACTAGGTAGGTACTTAATACTTTAGCTTGCTCTTCGTTAGCATACCCTATTTCTAACCATATTTATTATTTTCGACCCAATATACCTTACCTAGGTAGGTACTTAGGTAGGTGTCTACCCGTGCACTAAAGTTATAAGTACCTAGTCATGAACTCGTGAATCTCGTCTAGGTAGGTATTCACCTCAGAATCATCCTTTGTGTATATTATGGTGACATGATCCGAGCGGTATCCTGAAAGATGGTATTGTTACGTGATCCTGCATTGTTAGGTAGGTACGTGCGGCCACTGCTATGCGATGCAAGTCACGTACATAATTGTGTATGTTTGTAGGTGTCATCTACCTCCTGCAACTTGCGAGTATTGTTAGTACAACACAGCGTTGATTAGAATGTTACCTACACCTACCACTTGCACTTACTTAAAGAATATCTCCTACTTAAAGAATATGCCCTACAACATAAAAAAATAAAATGTTACTGAATGTAATAGGTAAGTAGGTATATCGGAAAATTCCCAGTAACAGCACCGTAAGAAGGGAAACTGATGGTGTTAAAAACTCTGCCTCGGAGGGCAAGGAAAGCCGTCAGTCCTTTTCTTGATCTCTCGCCGGTTGTGTCGCATCGGCATCCCATTGGACTATGTAAAGTATGCTCATAAAAAAAGCTTATTATACAATTGAAGATTATATAAACGATAAAAAAGCTTGGATTTAACTCGTTCCAGCAATGCGCGAGACGGCATTTCAATCATGTATGTACATTAATAATAATAATTGTTATAATGTTATTTTTAAAAAAGAGCAACCGCCGAGTTTCTTGCAGGTTCTTCTCGGCTGGAACTGCATTCCGAACCTGTGGTAGACTCAATCGACGATTCAAAAGCACTTGTAAAAGTTTATTTGAATAAAAAACTTTTCTATTCTATTCTATTCTATGAGAGTGAGGGAACATAGACTGCACCTATATTTGCGCACACATTCGTGCAATTTAATATCTCCTACGTAGTTGTTTGCTTCCGATGAAATAGGCCGCCAAAGAAATTCGATAGTGCGCAGTAGGTATTTTTTAAAGGCTGGCTGGAAAAAAAAAAAGTAAAATTAGTTCCACAGATCACCGAATATATTCATAGTTCTATTTAAAAGATAAAGATATTGTGTTTTTCTAAGTGATTTTATTGAACTTGTGTAGGACAATATTCTAGTTATGATCCCATTTTGGTATCTCCTAAGAGTTTTTCTATATTCAGCATCATATTACATTGGCGTCGTAAAACACGGTATAAATAACGCGAAATATAAATCTATACTAATATTATAAAGCTGAAGAGTTTGTTTGTTTGAACGCGCTAATCTCAGGAACTACTGGACCGATTAAAAAATTCTTTCACCGTTAGATATGTACGAGATCCTTGAGTGCTATAGGCTATATAACATGTACCACAGGCGAAGCCGGGGCGGACCGCTAGTTAGGTATAAGTAGCGATACATATACCTAATATGAAGTTATAAGTTCAAGAATTTGGATACCGTCCAGAAACGTAGTTTGACATGAATGAAACTCCCACGCCTTTGATTCACGCATAAAACCCTTTCAGATTTAACATGCGATAAACGCTGCGTTCAGTGCCTAGCCGATCGACAGTTGGTTAATTGGTAGGGAAATAAATAAAGGTCAGAGAGATATAGAACTTAAGCCCACCACGCTGCACCAATGCGGGTTTGCGGACTTTAACGACAATTGTATTGTTTCACCTCTTTGGGTGTTTAGGGCTCACACTGTCGCACTCACTACCACTCGGTTCCGCTGTCGGGCCACGACTGCCGACTCCACCCCGACTTCCCACTACGCACGTGTGACGTAGCGATGTGACGTAACGACTCGTCTGATTGGCGCGCATGAAACACCAATCATCTTAGTCAATACACTATATCCCTTTTTTGTTTTATTTATTTTTATTTATTTATCTATTTATTAATAAGCAGTAAGTCATCATGCAGTAGCTCGGAGGGTTCTCGCTCACCCTCGCTTTCAATTAGATACTCTTTGCTAGGTTTTCTAACGAACTAAGGAACTGCGGATCTGCCAATACGGGAACTAGGTCGCGTAGTTCATATAAAGGGGCGCTCTTAGGAACTAGTTCGTTGGCGAACTACACAAGACCAGTTATAATTGGAGGTCAGCTTATTATTCTTGATTAGGTACATTTTCACCAATATTCTTTCCTATTTCCAGGTTGCTATCTGTCGCTTTCCTTTTGAGATCCAGGTACTTCTTCCCTTTTTCCTTCATTTACAGATATCTGTCTCTCACTCATCTCTATTACTCGTCTATTGTTTTGAATTCCATGTCTGATGCTGCTGGGATCCTGCCTCTTCTTCTTCTTCTTAAAAACAAGAACCATTGGTGATACCCATGGTGAGGGTCCATTCACTTCCTCAATAATGTCCGCATCCTTCGGTTCCTTTAACGTTCCTTCTGTACGGTTGGATGACTGGTTTTACTTAATTTTCTTTATTTTATTTGTTTGTGAATACAGTGTTAAATAGGGTGTTATTACAATATAAGTACCTTGTATTCTACCACAGCGTGTATAAATGAATCGTAGAATTAGTTACATATAAATTAGCATTTAAGTTAATAATACATACGTGTTTATAGCGAATCCAAAATGACACCTTTACGTCATAAATACAATTTTAACTTACACAGCACAGTCACTAAACGAAAAATAAAACAAGAATAAAATTACTCAATTAAAATTGAACACCTATGTCAAATAACAATGCGGGTAGTAAGGAAAGTGGCATGTTAATGCTAATTAGTTAGTGTCATTATTCATTTTGTCAAGAAGGTTATAAGTATACTGTCATTCAAATTTATAGCGTCAAGAAGTATATATTCTATATACCCCCGGAGACTGCGTCTTGAACATTTCAATTTTTTCCCAATTTCAATCTCATGCTATACAGACTATAATAATTAGTAATTAAAACAATCAAAGTAACTATAAAGTTTTAGATTATAAGAGTTTTATGTAATACATTATAATACATCATTTATATACATTGTAATACATTATGTAATTTCATCCAAATATCGTAAAATAGAAAAATACCCTTTACCAAGTTGAACATGTAAAAAGTCATAATATAAAATGTTGACCATTATTCTTATAAAAAAGTAAAAATTTATTATATATATATTTATAAGTGATTACCATTACTTTTAACAAATATTGTAATTCAAATATTCATTGACTGGATGGAATTGAACTCCTGATTTGAGGTCCAATTTTAAGCACGCTTAATTGAATCGCATAATAAATGCTTTGCCTAATAAATTGTCTGCCATCTCTGATGACTTATACGGTACAGTTTATACTTTTGACAGACCGGTCATAGTTCTACGTTCAGCCAATAACTTCTTTATCTACTTCTACTTCCTTTACATTCAAAGCCATTAGTTTATGGAATAAACTTCCTTCGCAATTATATCATGTCAAAAGTCCTAACTGTTAAAATCAACAGTTCCTTTAATAATTTTAGATTTTAAGTTTAGTTGAATAGTATTTACTGTAAGAATTATAGTCAGAATTATTGTAATTCAAATCAAATCAAATCAAATAAACCCCATTCAAAATTGATACACCGTACGCCTCTGAACGTCAATTTAGGAACAGGCCATGGTGATAATCACTTACGGAAACTTAAAATTAAACTACGAGGGTTCCAAACGCGCCCCGGTCCGAGAAGAGCCCACAACAAACTCAGCCGGGATTATATATATTTTTTGAACAATCTGTGTCCATGGGTTCTTGTCATTAAAAATCCTTTAAGCCATAGTAAGATTTTCCAATCAATTTGTGTTTAATGAAACCCTTGAACTTATTGAGAGACACATCCAAAATGTTCTCCGGCAACATACTATAAAAAGTACAGAACTACCAACAAATGATTTTCCAACCCTTCGCAATCAAGTAGTGGGCAACACAAGCTCATCTTTATTTCTAAGATCAATACTATGACAGTCACCTTTCCCTTAAATTTGTTGATCTTTCTGTACACATATGGGCATTTTCACTTTAAATGGCACATTGCTGTTTTCGAGGTGTCCTTTTAAATGCATAATTTTAATAAATATTAAGACATTCATTTTAGTAATTAATTTAATTTATATTGAAAATATATGAAATAGACATCCTGTATTCGATATTTGCAGCAACATAAAATAAGTTTTTTTTAGTAAAAATCACATTTGAAATTAGCCGAATTTCGAGTTTCATACTGTCCCCTTTTTGGGTGGTCAACTTTGGATTGATTTTGTGGGATATTTTTATATGATGGCTAGTGTTGAGATTACTTACTTTAATAACAAAACTCTTGTACTTTATCATATGACAAATATAATAATAGTTCTCATTGCTGTTAATGTGTTATTAATTTTTATAGTCTGTCCCCTAGTTTTTCGCATTGCGGACATGTCCGCTTTTGTAACGTTAATATTAGCTCGATTATTTACCCAATTGTGGAATTTTGTTTAGTCTTGCAATCCCCAGCATCAGACTATTGCAAAAAGCATAAATCTACTTGAAAAAAGCGTCAGATAGCATTATAAATGAATAAACATTTTTCGTGATTCAAACTAACCGTCTTTTATGTCCATTTTGTGCGCCATCCTGAGTATTTTTAAGGTCTAAACTTTCTGTTTACTTATGTGAAATGCATGCCTTGGAATGTCTTTTATCCAAAAACAATACATCATGAAAGCATTTATCGTGTTAAATTGGCTTAAATTTAAATTGTTTTCGAAGCGGTAGCAATTTTGTAACGTCCGTTTCGTAGCGTTAGACAGTAAGGGTTTGTGCATACAGACACTTTAATAATATTAACTATCATCATCATTGTCATCAATCGATAGACGTTCACTGCTGGTCATAGGTCTCTTGTAGGGACTTCCACACGGCGTAGTCTTGCGTCGCTTGTATCCAGCGGCTTCCTGCGACTCTTCTGATGTCATCGGTCCACCTCGTCTGTCATTTTAGCGCGTCTATTAAAGTGATGGACAGAGTCGATGTTTTATGTATATCATCGACATAAAAAAAGAATTGGATTTTTTTCAAATACAGGGTATAAGGAGACCGCTTCCGAAATTTAGCGCTATTGTTATACTACCTAAATACAATCTTATAGGGTACGTATCGGCGTCGTCGCGAGCGCGGTTTCGCAGGTACCTACCGCTACGTAAATCACAAAAACACTGATTAGCTCTCGCGGATCCCTCGTAAGCGCTGATTGGCTCTCCAATCGTATTGTGTCCCGCTCACTTGTACGATGCTGCGCGCACTTGAACGTCACCGTTTGACTTACGTGCCGGAAGTTATATTTAATGTAATAGTTTTTTTATAAATAAATAATAAATAATCTGAAGAGTTATCCAGAGTTTGTTAGTTATTGATTTGAATAATTATAAAATTATAAAAAACAAAAAAAGTGTTTCATTTTTTTTTATACATTGAAGATATTTCCTTACAAACTGTGTGAAAATGTATTGATTGTGAAAAATTATGGACTCTATTTCCCCCCCTAGGTCAAAATATCAAAAATGCTTAAACAAATGTTTCATTATTTCTTATCAAGTGTCATAATACAAAATTTCATGATGACAGACTCCTATATAAACTTTAATCCCCTATTTCCTTCCCCTTCCAGCCTTTTTTTCGCAACAAAAGATAGCCTATGTTCTCTAAGTCTAATTTATCTCTGTACATTTCATCAAATTCGTGTCAGCGGTTTAGGAGTAAAAGCGTAACATACAGACAGAGTTACTTTCGCATTTATAATATTAGTATGGATAAAGATATAATATCTCTTATTTAAGAAAAAAAACGCATGTGTGTGCAATAATTCACACACGGCAGAAATGAAACTTCAAAAAAGTAACCTTAACCTTAACCTAAACCTAGACTTTGACTTCGACCTCGACCTCGACCGCAACCGTAACCTAAACCTTTAACTTTAACCTTAACTTTAACCTTAACTTTAACCTTAACCATAACCGTAACCATAACCTTAACCTTAACCATAACCTTAACCTTAACCGTAACCATAACCTTAACTTCAACCTCAACTTTAACTTTGCAGGCAACAAGTATAAATTGAAAATTTAAAAAACCCCCGACATTCGCCATTTTGTGGTGGCGGCCATCTTGGATTTACATAGTGCTATTGTACTAGTCAAGCCCTTTCATTTGATACCCATATTGAGGGAGTTGTGATAAAACATGTTATCCGCCATTTTGTAGCGGCGGCCATCTTGAATCGATTTTCATCAAACATAGCTAACAACACTCTCGACTAATTTACCTTTCAAACAAAAAAAACCGCATTCAAATCGGTCCACCCGTTTGAGCTCCACAGGGGAACAGACAGACACACACACACACACAGACACGTCAAACTTATAACACCCCGTCGTTTTTGCGTCGGGGGTTAAAAATGGTGTCGCTTTTTCGTTTCATCGAATTTTCCTATTACCACGGTGCTAAAGAAGTTTCACTTCAAAAACGTCACTTTTTATATTTTTTGGTACATTAAGAACTATTCCTTACAATGTCTGTTTTGTAACAATCGTGTCCATTTTGTAACTTTTGGCTGATTTTTGCTCTGTTTTCTTTTAATTTCTTAGAAATTGTCATATATATTCTATATATTTTTTGTCATAATTAAAATTAAAGTGAAAATCTTTTTATTACAGCATAAATCCTTAAGGTATCTAAAAAATTGAAAGTGTGACGTTAAAGATAAAACTCTATTTTGACCAAATTCGTTACAAAACCAAACAAAATGTTAAATAGTATTTTCAGTTTGAATAATTTGCTTCATATTTATAGTTATTTGATATTTATGTGCCCCAAAGTTAACAAAAGTTATGTTTTTCAATGTATTAACTGGTTTATTTTATTTTTATAGTGATTTTATTTTCGTTACAAAACAGACAATTTTTGACCACCCTACTCACAAAAATATCAATTTAAGCAAGAAATATAAATTTATTTAATAAACTTTTATAAATAACATAAACTTTATTAAATTTATAATCTGTTTACATAGTTTTTGCAGCCTTAATTAATAAATTTTTAAAATGTAACAAATTTAAAACATGTGTCATTTAAAATGAAAATGCCCATATATCAAACTTTCAAAAATATATTGGTTACAAACCGTCATAATTTTAACCTCCCCGAACCCATCTCTCAGTGACTCTCTGGGACCCACACTACACATGGCACGAACAGCCCTCTTCTGCAGCACGAAAATGGATTAATGTCAGCAGCATTGCCCCATAATAGGATGCCATATAACGTAATACTGTGAAGATAACTAAAATAAACTAACCTCGCAGTTTCAATGTCAGTCAATTGGCGAGTCTTTTTAACCCGAGTGGGGATGAACTCAGGGCCATATTGTTGCCAAGAACCCACAGTTAAAGGCTGAACTGGCCAACCTAGGCAGCACTAGGTGTTAGCGTTTTTGTTAGCACCAGGTGTTAACACTGTGGTGTCAGCGCCTGGTAGCATTGAAACTTATGGAGACGTATTGGGAAGAATCTCTATGTTGGAGCATGAACTGAGCAGATCTCACAACCATTCATGACTTTTTGTCACAAATAAAGTTATGAAATATAATAAACAATACATAAAACAACAACTTATACAACAAGCCGCTCCAATGTGGGTTGGTGCGTTTTTCAACAAGTATTGTCACATGATAGTGATAATAACCGGGACCGACTGCTTAATGCGCTCTCCGAGGCACAGGGGCACAACACCACCAGCCTCCAACTCCGGGCGGGCATTGAGACAGAAAAACCCAATACCCATCAATCATTTGCCCGACCCGGGAATCGAACCCGGAACCCCGCGATCTGCGTTCGAACATGCTAACCACTAGACCAACGAGGCAGTATTTATTTTTTCGTGGCTCTTTACTGAAAATCAATAACAATAAACAGTAAATATATTTTTGTGATGCATGAGTCATTTGACTCATATTACTATTACTATTACTTTTTTTTTTTTTTTTTAGATACGGCTTTTTACTGTTTACTCATTGTGTGACCTTTAAGTGAACCTTTACTATAATTATGATTAGTCTTTTGAAACTGTTGATTCAAACAATTTATGTTTGAACTATCAGTTTTTTTCTTACTCAATAAATCAAAACTTTTAAAATCTGATTCGATTAATCTATACTTTAAAATCTTAATGATAAACTATCAGTTCTCTCGATATCACATCAAATCATATCAAATCTCTTCTTAAAATATTTATGGTTCAAATTATTTTGACAGTTACATTGTCAAACTAAAAGGAGTCTACTCCTGGTTTTGAATGTCGTGTCTATGATTATTCAAAATATTTGTCAATCAAATTTTCCTACTAAATGCAATCAAACTACATTTCTTTAGCTCTAATCGTGTAAGCACTTATCATCTTGATAAACCTTTTTCCGATCTAAAACGGCTTCATGGCTTTTCACAGCCAGCGGATTCTAATTTGATCACATTCCAACATCAATGAAGGTGCCAGGATATCATGTAGGTAATATTCTAACGAAATCAAACTATTATTCAAACATCTACGTTTATCACCCACAAAACTCAGTTGAATCGAAACGGAAATTAGTTTGACCAAAATGTCATTTCAGATTTTTCTCTTAATTAGATAATTATACTCAGCGGCCCAAAATGGCAATATTCACCCGATTTATGTGTCAGTTCAATCTTAGCTATACCAATTGTGAAATTTAATAATCTTTAAACCATTTGTAACATCTACATCGATTTTCAGCAAGAAGTTCGGCCGTACCGTATTTAAATATAGGAATATTCAAATACGTTATTATCCCGAATAAATGATTATTTATTTATTTTATTTTATTTATCTATTTGCTATCTAAAGTCATATTTAATAATAGGATAATAAATACAACATCTAAAACAACATTTAAAATGTAAGTAGGTCGGTACAATGTCTTTAAACGAGCTGTAATAGGATTTATGATGAAATTGTACACCCACCGATTTTGATTCACCGTTACAGTCAAACTTTTCCAATGAAAGGAATGACATCTTTGGGGCGGCCTGGAATAATCAATTTAATGATTCAGATAAATGTAATCTGCTATTTTGTGGTAATCAATTTAATGATTCAGGTAAATACCTGCTGTTCTGTGATAATCAATTTAATGATTCAGATAACCATTATCTGCTGTTGCGTTTTTTATACAAACATATCAATTTAATGATCGGATTTTATCCGCCCAAATAAATATTATCTGTTGCTGTGCGATAATCAATTTAATGATTCAGATAACCATTATCTGCTGTTGCGTTTTTTTTACAAACATATCAATTTAATGATCGGATTTTATCCGCCCAAATAAATATTATCTGTTGCTGTGCGATAATCAATTTAATGATTCAGATAACCATTATCTGCTGTTGCGTTTTTTATACAAACATATCAATTTAATGATCGGATTTTATCCGCCCAAATATTAAAATATTCAGTCGTTTGTATCAGTCAAAACGTATCAACTCAATGTTTCATATACTCGTAATGTGAAATTATATTCACTCAAAGCTTGCCAACACTACTACTTGTTGCATGATATCAATTTAATGATCAGACTCTTAATCTGCTCCGTGTGTATATGTACTTGATGACCTTATAAGGCACTATTTCCGTCCAATTTATATCAATTTAATGATCAGTTTAATTGTAACTGCTTAATTCAAATGAGAACTTACATTTGTAGGCAGCCTACACATATTTAAATATATATATTCATATTTATCTAAGTATTTATGTAAAATTTTCACGCCCGTGTGGCAAAACATGTTTGAAATGTAAGTGCTTAATCCACCTACCATCTAATGTACCCATGTTTCAAGCAAATAAATAATATTATTATTAGATTTATAATTATCATTTCAATATATAAAAATTAATTCACAAGTAGACTCGGGTGAAACCGGTAGTTTAGGTCACCGGAACAGCGTGAACGTATCGGTAATGCATTCACAATTGTTCGGCCGCCATGATTCCGGTCATTGTTTACGACATCTTAATAATCGTAAATAAAGGGCAGTACCGCTTTATATATATATATTTTTTTATGCAGGTTGCAGGTACCCGCAACTCTTAGTGTTGTTATCTGAGTGCAAACAAAACCCCAAACTAGTGACACTCCGACGTTCCTCCGACGTCAACAACCTGATATGTCTATTAACATGACTTATTAATATCAACACATTCTACATCAGACGGTTGATCTGTTAAGAGCTGTTATGCCCATACTACAACTGTCTTTGATTAAACATGAAGTGTAATCACGTGTGGTAATTACTCAGAAAAATGCTAAATATAATAGCACAAATAATTTGTACGTACTTTTGTCGAACATAATATTGTTTTGAAAATAAAAACTCACCGAAATCCAGTATTATTTTAGCCACTTTTTATTCCATCTTCCCTTCCCTTCAAACATTTTTTTTTTCTTATTTTGTTTTTTCCTCGTCGCCACATGTATTGTTTCATCTCTTTGGGTGTTTAGGGCTCACACTGTCGCACTCACTACCACTCGGTTCCGCTGTCGGGCCACGACTGCCGACTCCACCCCGACTTCCCACTACGCACGTGTGACGTAGCGATGTGACGTAACGACTCGTCTGATTGGCGCGCATGAAACACCAATCATCTTAGTCAATACACTACAACAATTATTACACGATAGCGATAATAGGGATCGACGGCCTGAAGCACCACATTGTAGCAGCGAGGCGGGTCAAAGCTCTTAGTCCTCTCTCCTAAAAGAGAGAAGTGTCTAGCATTGGTTATGTTAGTGGTGGGTGGTAATCTTATAGTATTAGTGTATTATCTATGGTGGTAACTAATGATGGTTCAAAACGTCATGCACTTTTTTAACACAATCGTTAGTTTTTTTTTTTCCATTAACTCATTTTATTCAACCCAAATTAATTATGTTTTTTAAATAAAGAAACTTCACGGAAAGCTAACTTCTACTATCATATAAATAGTTTATCACAGCGTCAGACGCAAACTGAAAAACTTTAATAAGTAACAAGAAGTAACTACCTATCTACTTCATTAAAATTAATATACCTAGTACCTTAGAATAAATAGGTAAAGAAAGGCAGTCGTCGACGCGGCGATAAGCCGTTTTTAACAGGCCTTAACAGGCTCGATACGTCTATCGTCGCGTCAGTGCTCAAGGTACTCATGCGCTTGTGTGCGTGTCGGCAAATGGAATTACAGGGCACACATGGGTTGGTTTATAGCTTACGTTTCGAGCGGAAATTTGTTAGAAACTTCCATTCTAAGCGTAATAGTTCGATGCCTAGTACATAATTTTAGTTCTGTGATTAAAATAGACTTGAAGAATTGGTGTTAAGTAAATGAATTGTTAAACTGAAAAAAAAAGCATTTATCCAATAGAAAAAACGCAACATATTAACACGTTTGTCTGGAAAGGCCCTACATTTCACATAGATGGACCAATCAAATGGAGTGCGTCATTCCGTCACTTTACGAAAATCTCTAAAATATTAGATTTCAAGCCAAATGTTCACCCACCGTAGATAAATTTGTTATTTATGCGTCGGTGTTAACAAAGAATCTAGAGATAATTTCGGAGATGAACTCGAAGTTATATTTTTAGAAATATGAAATAACCTAAATATGGTTTATTTTTAAACTTCGGTAGATACATTTCCGAGCACGACCCGGGTCATACCCAGGATGGAATCAAAAGAAATGAAGAAACCGACGCGCGACGCTCGCCCGACTTCAACATCTAGATACTTACGTGTACAAACAAAAAATATTTCTATGCTTTGTATTGCCTAACTCGTCGTTTGTAACAGCTAGGGAAACTTTTACAGTGAATTAATAAAACATTCAACTACCTTTACAGAATCTGACACATCGCAGATAGATCTTAGTTTCTAGAGCGTACCTATACCTACTTTGTTAATCTTTGATTGGTTAGTATTCAAATAAATATAAAGATCAAAGATCGTTTGTATGGGGCGCGCTCGGGAACGTCTCTCTCGAGCATACTCTTCTACTCTTCTTTGTAGGTATTCGACCACGTCAGAACTTTCGACTGTGATAATGTCTGTGGCAGTTTAAAATTGTAATTTCCTAAACGCAAAGACGTAAATTCGAATTCGGAATCTTCCACTTCTACTTTCGTCAGGTCATCTACTATTTTCATGCCAAAATTGTACTTAACACAGTTTTCTTTTGTTCCTTTTTGTTGACCTATTTTAATTGCTAAGTTCGCACGTAATATTTTAAAAGAATCCTCTCAAGGAAATGTAGCTAAATGTTAATGTTTTAACTTTTAAGTACCGTTTTTTGATCAGCAACTATAATTTTTAGTAATTCACTTAAGGAATTTGCACTCAGTTAAGTAGTTTTTCTGTTTCTCCTTTTGTTTTTTACAATACATGCCAAATTTATGTTTCGCAAATTCAGAAAACAGTTTATATTTGACTTTGATTTTAAGTTTGACATTTAATTATTTAATAGTACGGCAGCCCTGGAACAAAATTTTTAGTGATTAATAACAAGCTGAATTTTCGTGAGCAGGTTCGTTTCGACGAGACGAATAACTTTTTTATTTATGAAAATTCTCGATGGAGGTAGCTACTCGAGTGGGGAGGTGTAAAAATTTCGATTCGCTCGGGTGGGAAATCGTTCCACTAAATTTGTAGGACTATGTAACCATTTCATTATACAAGTATTTGCTAAGCTGCATACAAAAAATCAGCTAGTTATTAATAATGTTTAATCATTTTTATAACCTCATTAATTGCAAATATTCGAAGTGGAGGACGCTGTAGAATATTATTAATATTTTTTGTATGCAGCCTAATAAATACTTGTATAATGAAATGGCCATATAGTCCTACTTAGTGGAAGAATTTCCCGCCCGAGCGAATCGAAATTTTTAACACCTCCCCACTCGAGTAGCTACCTCCATCGAGAATTTTCATAGATAAAAAAGTTATTTTTCTCGTCGAAACGAACCTGCTCACGAAAATTCAGCTTGTAATTAATCACTAAAAATTTTGTTCCAGGGCTGCCGGTAAAGTCTCCTTATTCCGTGGTATTCTAAAATTGGCACCCAATTCCGCGGTATATAGAAAAACAGCGTTTTCTACCGATCACCAAGCTATTTTTTACTGCAACATATCTTAATCAATTGATAGTTTATCATTCCATAGATAAATGACGAAATTGTTGGTTTTATATGTATATGTTTTAAAATAACCGGCAAGTTTTACACTAGCAGCCGGCCCGAACGCATGTTTCATACATTTTGGACCTCGTGCACGAAATACCTACGTTTTTTTAAATAGTGTTTATCCGTTAATTTTGAGCTTTATTTGTTTTTATTTAGATTTGAATATTTGAAGGACTATATTTTCAATCGAAAACAATCAACTTTTGTGAATATTTGTAAAGAAATTAAGGTGAAAATAGGTTTTGAAAATACCTCGGCGTTAGGTGCCAAATATTTTAGCCGGTTCCTAACGCCGTGGTATACCGCGGAATTGCGATTTCATAGACTTCATAACTTTTTCAATTTTTAGAGTCGTTTTATGTTAAATACTTCTTGTTTCGGTTTTGAATATTTAAATAGGCAATAAGGTTACAGAGTCCTAATTACGAGGTACACTTTGGCGTCTCAATCACTAACTATACCGTGTCAAAGTTTACCTATTTAGGTAATTTATTGATAGATTGTATGGGAAAGCTAAAGAAAATTAATTTAAAAGAAAATTAAATTTATACATATTTCAATGCAATTTTGTGAGAGTTTTGTACATATTTACGAAGATAATCTAATTAAGCTTTAAATTATTTGTTTATTATGGAAAAATCTTTTCTTTTTTAACACTCGGAATTAGGAAACGTGTTTTTTGTTACAAAACTCAATTCCGTGGTATTACCTCGGAATAAGGTTCTATGAGCCCCTAATTATGTGGTATGGATAGAAATACTACCTCGGAATAAGGTTCTATGAGCCTCTAATTACGTGGTATGTATAGAAATAAAATACAGGATGCTCACAATATTTAAGTATGGTTTCAGTTACACCAAGTATCATTCGCGTTCAGTCACGCAATCATTCATATTCTAAAACGTTTATCTTATTATTGCTCGTGCTGATTCATTCACTGACTCACTCATTGATCACCCCTCCTGTAAAATTTTGTATAAAAAAATTTTTTTCACTAATGATTCCGTATAGAAGACAAAAATTCATTCGGAACAAAAATATGGAGAGAGCTGATGATTGAGGATTTTAGAGACGGGTGAAGAGCACGCTTAAGGTATTGAAGATAGGAGGGGGGTGCTTGAGCAAATGTCATTCAAAACGTCATCCAATTGGCAGTGAGCTGAAAAAAATTCAAAATGGCGAAAAAAAGATGGCCGCCATACAAATTTCGTCGGTGTCTTCCTCGGAGGGTAAAAAAAATGGAAGAGTGGTTTCCTAGCAACAGATGATCAGGATCCAAAGGTCTATTCGATGAATAGAAAAAAAACCAAAATGGTGGAATTTATTTTTCCATAGAAAATGTATGGCGAATATTGAAGAGACTACAAGTTGTAAACTATGCAAGGCTTTGATGTGGTTTTTTGGAGAAATCTCAAAAAAAATATGGGAAGATATGATGATTGAGGGTTCGGAAGATGGTTGAGGAGCCCGGGCAGGGTATTGTAGATAGGTGGGAGGTGCTCAAGCAAAAATTACTCGAAACCTCATCAAGTTGGCACTGAACTGAAAAAAACCCCAAAATGGCAGATTCAAAATGGCGGCTATACTAATTTCGTCGATGTCTCGTACTAAGTATAAAAGATGGAAGAGTATTTTCTGGGCAAAATATGATCAAGACCTTTTAGGTTTTGATTATCCATTTAGTAGATCTTTAGATCTACTAAATGGATAGAAAATAAATCAAGATGTCAGGATTTATTTTTCCGTACAAATTGTTTTTTTCATTGATGGTTTCGTATAGAAGACAAAAAATCATGCGAAGGAAAAATATTGAGACAGCTGATGATTGAGGATTTAGGAGACGGATGAGGAGCACGGCCAGTGCATCTATTGAAGATTGGTGGGTGGTGCTGAAACAAATATCACTCGAAACATCATCCGATTGGCAGCGAGCTAAAAAAAACGATTGTACAAATGTAAAATTAGTTTTTTTTAAGAAATCTCATCCTTACAAATTATTCGGAGCAAAAATACGGAGAGAGATGATGATCGAAGGTTTGAAAGATGGGTGAGGGGCACAGCCAGGGTCATATTCTAGATAGGTAGGAGTATATATTATATATATACAGTAGTACAATATTATACAGTAGTAATACAGAGTACAATATTATACTGCCAGGCGCCAGCCCTCCGGTCACCCGTGGACTCCACGAGACGGGATGACAGGCCCGTAAAAAAGGACTTAGCATCCTCGCCCTACGAACCCATGGTCTCCTCCCCAAAAGGCACAAATATGAAATTATTTTCTATATTTTCATATTTGCGCCTCTTGGCCCTTTCCGCCTTAGTGGCTGCCGCTCCGGCCGCCACGGAGGTCACCTGTATGTGAGACAGTGCCAGTGTATCCACACACGTGGCATCCCATCCAAGCTACCTCCTTTGCTTTCATGGAACAAGAGTCACACCGTTATACCTAAACCTGTCATGTTATCAAATCTAAGATTTTTGTCGAACAGCTGATTGCTAACCTAGTGAGTACAGAGGCCTTATGCCGACTTTGTACATTGGGGAAACGATTATAGAAGTTCGAGTATCGAGACTAACATAACTTGAGAGTGAAATGCAACTAAACTGGCTGGTTTTAAGGTTTGAGTCCGCCAATATATTCAGCCATTCGTCTACGCCCCAAGCAGAAATTTTTAAAATAAATATTCGAAGTACCCTACTACATTATGACTTTAAAATCTTATTTGACTGTAAGAGCATTAGGGTTAATTTTGCTCTGATATTATAGTTTTTCGATATTCAAATCTAGTACCGTTTTCGAAGTGTGCAAGCTCGAACTAACCATACAGGTCGTTAACTTACATTCGTACGCACCGCCTTGAATTTATTGAGGCTCGCGGTACTGTCAAAGAAAGTAAAGGCCACGCGACTTCAAGGCCACTATTTGACTCCTATTAAGTTTTGATCATCTTTTGCTAAAAAAACCACTCTTCCATCTTTTATACTTAGTGAGATAATCACCGACGAAATTTGTATGGCCGCCATCTTGTATCCGCCATTTTGGGTTTTTCTTCAGCTCAGTGCCAATGGGATGAGGTTTTGAGTAATTTTTGTTTGAGCACCTCCCACCTATCTACAATACCCTGCCCGGGCTGCTCAACCATCTTCCAAACCCTCAATCATCATGTCTTCCCATATTTTTCTTTGAGAGTTCTCCAAAGAACCGCATCAAAGGCCTGCATTGTTCACAACTTCTCTCTCTCTCAATATTCGCCATACATTTTCTATGGAAAAATAAATTCCGCCATTTTGATTTTTTTTTTCTATTTATCCAATAAACCATCGGATCCTGATCATCTTTTGTCAAGAAACCACTCTTCTATCTTTTATACCTTCCGAGATGGAGACCGACGAAATTTGTATGGCGGCCATCTTATTTTCGCCATTTTGAATTTTTTTTCAGCTCACTGCCAATTGGATGACGTTTCGACTGACATTTGCTCGAGCACCCGCCATCTATCTTCAATACCTTAAGCGTGCCCATTGCTCGTCTCTGAAATCCTCAATCATCAGCTTTCTCCATATTTTTGTTCTAAATGAATTTTTATCCTCTATACGAAACCATTTGCGAAAAAAATAATTTTCATACAAAATTTTACAGGAGAGGTGATCAATGAGTGAGTCAGTGAATGAATCAGCACGAGCAATAATAAGATAAACGTTTTAGAATATGAATGTTTGCGTGACTGAACGCGAATGATACTTGGTGTAACTGAAACCATACTGAAATATTGTGAGCATCCTGTATAATAATATACATATATTAATATTTTACACACAAACATAATTAAACAATTACATATGTATCGAATTGATTTTGAAATCTATTAATAAATACAGTTCATTTTTGAACACCATGTAGAATTCATTCTACTCGTTTCCCTTTGTATTCTGTACCCTCGGAATTAGGAGCCATTTGCCTCGGAATTAGGATTTTTACCTCGGAATTGGAGCATTCAGACTTTCTTCATATTTAATTTAATTTTAAATTTAAATTAAGTTGTAATTGTTGTCCTTTTAGGATATTTCAAGAGTTAAATAAATAACGCTTCTGATAAAAATAGCCAGTTCTTCAGAAAAGTGTAGTAAATGCTTAATTTTTGACGTTCTTTCGAGTTTTTATGAAAATACCACGGAATAAGGGGACTTTACCTTACTTATAATTCATATCAAATTAACTAAGTATATATTTTTTACACTGATAATATGACAAAATCGTTGATCTATCTGATCTAATTATATGTTTTTATCTCGTGAAAACAAAGTGTACCTATACCCAGTACCCGCCGCTAACGTGTTTACTTTCACGAATTTAATTAAACATACATATAATTATGTTGTTATTTTTGACGTGATAACGTCTTATAAATCGTAGAACACCAGCTACACGCACGGAAAAGCATGACTCATCTGTCACGAACCGTGCGCGTAGCGCTCGCTTGCACGCGAATGACGTTATCACGTAAAATTTTATCGTACGTAAGTCAACTTTACAGACAACCAATTTTTTTTATTAAATAATGTGCGGAGCGTATACTTAATATTCCACAATTTTTCCAATTTAAAAAACCCGTGATAGTTTGTCGGAAATAATCCGTTTAAACTTTTATGATGAAGATGAAAAATATGAAGAAAATTTCTCTCCTCAAGTCATTTTGATTTCCCTATCTCTTATCATTTATAACGTAGATTAATTCTTTGGCCTAGAATAAGTAGATTGAACACGCGGAAGTGTATCCAGTCATGAAGTAGTTTTGACATCAAATTGAAAAGAATGAATTTCTTGAAAATGGTTTGTTTATATTTCGATTCAAGTCTACGATTGATAGAGTTTGGCCACCAACAATGTGATGTCCTCCCGACCAAACGGCGGCCAATCTCAACCTAGGCGGATACTAGCCAAATAAGCAGGAGATGTAATAGAGCACAAGTGTGTGCGCATATACAGATGCGCTCTCTATTCCTTCACTCACATAGTCCGATGGGACCCCGATGGGACACGACCGGAGAGAGATCAGACGCAGGACCGACGGCTTTAGGAGCTCTCCGAGGCACGGGTTTGTATCTAATACCGCCAGCTTCCAACTCCGGGCTGGCACTGAGAATTTCTTGACACAAACCAGTTAAGTATTCTTGACCCGACTCGGGAATCGAACCCAGGACCTCGTAATCTACATTGACTATTCCAAATCGCTAGACCACCAAGGCACCGACAGTTACCAACAATGTATTAACAACATTATCATAATATTTCTGATATTGATTGATTGATTAACGTGTAACTTTTTTAGTTTGGATAAAAAATTCTTGATAATTCCAAGACAAATTGATATTAAAAACCAATCTCATCGATCTTGTAAGTCCGTTAGAAAACTGTTTGAAATCTTCGCATTATTTTCTATGAAAAAAAAAAACAAGCACATGTTTCCATTTATTTTTTTCCAAGCTTAGTTTAACTTTTCAACTCAATGTAGGCTCATAAAATTAAAATTAAATTATAAATACAGACTGCCACCACCACTACAGCCTTTTAACATCCCAGTGCTGAGCACAGGCCTCCTTTCATAGTAGAGACGGATTTAAAGCTTAGACCCGCCACGCTGCTCCAATGCGGGTTGGCGGGCTTTAACGACTATTACCACGTGGTAGTGATAATAACTGGGACCGACTGCTCAACGTGCTCTCCGAGGCACGGGGGTGAAACACCGATAACTACCAACACTGAGAATTTCGACAGAAAAACCCAATACCTAATAATTTATTTGCCCGATCCGGGAATCGAGCTCGTGATCTGCAGGCGAATATGATAACCACTAGACTAACAAGGCAGTTATACAGACTGTATATCTATTAATAATTAATTAATTAATCTATCTATACTCTATACTAATAAATAAAATTGAAGTGTCTGTCTGTAATATCGAAATAACTACCTCATATTAAGCTCATATGGTTATTTGAACGCAACCTTATCCGAATCACACGTTTTTAAAATTTTTGTCTGTCTGTCTGTCTGTCTGTCTGTCTGTCTGTCTGTCTGTCTGTCTGTCTGTCTGTCTGTCTGTTTGAACGGGCTAATCTTCGAAACGGCTGAACCGATTTTGACGGGACCTTCACATACAAGTAGAGAATTAACCAGGGAGTAACATAGGCTACTTTTTTAACCGACTTTCAAAAAAGGAGGAGTTGTGTTTTTCTACCTATGTACACCGATATCTCCGAGATTTCTTAACCGATTTGCGTAATTTTTTTTTTAATCGATAGAGAAACATTGCGACCCTGTTCTATAAAAAATTTGAATTCCAACTCCTCAATCCTGATGCTGTAGGGGACCTAATCCCCAAAACTAATGGGTTTTAGAAACTTTCGGTTATTTAAATTGATATTGGGGGTACCAATTAAAGACTTTATCGTTGAATGAACTCGAGTAGGTACATATCCAACTCCTCAACCCTGATGCTGTAAGGAATTGTATTCCGAAATCGTGGGGATCCCACGGGATTTTTCCGTTTTGGGGACGTGTTTCTACAGATAAGCTACTTTTTGTTCTGGAAAATCAAAAGTTCCCACGGGATTTTTAAAAACCTAAATCCACACGGGCGAAGCCGTGGGCATCATCTAGTTAATAATATAAAGTAGCTTGTCCTGACTGACTGACAATCAACGCACAGCCAAAACCACTGAAGCTAGAAACTTGAAATTTTCACAGTAGCTTCCTTTTATAACGTAGGCGCACACTAGGAAAGGATTATTGCGAATTCCATCCCAAAGGGGGTTAAACAGTGGATAAAAGTTTGTATGAAAGTCCGTCATTTTTCAAGTTATATCCATGAAAATTGGTATTTAGGTTTTCGGTTAAAAATAAAGAGTTATGAGCTTAAGGATTTTTGGAAAATTTACCCCCAGGTGGGTTAAATGGGAGATGAAAGTTTGTATGAAAGTCCGTCATTTTTAAAGTTATATCGATGAAAATCGGTGTTTGTGTTGTCGGTTAAAAATAAAGAATTATGTGTTTCAGGCATTTTGGAAATTCCACCCCCAAGTGAGATTTATAAGAATCCACGCGGGCGAAGTCGGCGGAGCATCAGCTAGTTAATAATCTATAATAATATAAAGTAGCTTGTCCTGACTGACAATCAACGCACAGCCAAAACCACTGAAGCTAGAAACTTGAAATTTTCACAATAGCTTCCTTTTATAACGTAGGCGCACACTAAGAAAGGATTATTGCGAATTCCACCCCTAAGCGGGTTAAATAGGGGATGAAAGTTTGTATCAAAGTCTGTCATTTTTCAAGTTATATCCATGAAAATTGGTATTTAGGTTTTCGGTTAAAAATAAAGAGTTACCAGATTAAAAAACTTTGGAAAAAATACCCCCAAGTGGGTTAAATGGGGGATGAAAGTTTGTATGAAAGTCCGTCATTTTTAAAGTTGTATCAATGAAAATCGGTATTTGTACTGTAGGTTAATAAAAATAAAGAATTACGTGTTTCAGGATTTTTGGGAATTCCACCCCCAAATGGGTTAAATGGGGGATGAGATTTGTATGAATCCACGCGGGCGAAGTCGCGAGCATCAGCTAGTTAATAATAAATAATATAAAGTAGCTTGTCCTGACTGACTGACAATCAACGCACAGCCTAAACCACCGAAGCTAGAAACTTGAAAGTTTCACAATAGCTTCCTTTTGTGACGTAGGCGCACACTAAGAAAGGATTATGGGAAATTCCACCCCTAAGGGGGTTAAATAGGGGATGAAAGTTTGTATGAAAGTCTGTCATTTTTCAAGTTATATCCATGAAAATTGGTATTTAGGTTTTCGGTTAAAAATAAAGAGTTACGAGTTTAAGTAATTTTGGAAAAACTACCCCCAAGTGGGTTAAATGGGAGTTGAAAGTTTGTATGAAAGTCCGTCATTTTTAAAGTTATATCAATGAAAATCGGTATTTGAATTTTCGGTTAAAAATAAAGAATTACGTGTTTCAGGAATTTTGGAAATTCCACCCCCAAGTGACATTTATAAGAATTCACGCGGGCGAAGTCGCGAGCATCAGCTAGTTAAGTATATTAGATAACAATAGGAGACTTTCCTGTCTTATCTCAATTGGCGTTGATGCGTTACCCTTTCTTGTCATTTCCCATTAGCGAGATAAAAACATGCTGGTAGGTTCGAATCTTTTGTATCGAAATCCTTTTACTACGGGAGGTCAAGGTTCAATTGAATATACTAATATAATAGATTTTAATGAAGAGGTTTCAGGTTACGTTACTCAATATTTAAAGTAGAAACAAATTTGTAAATTCGCTGAAAAAACTGCGAGGCAGTCCTTGGGGACCGCTAGAAGTGAAAACTGTTTTCACTTCTAGCGGTCCCCAATTAAAGTTTAAAGTCGATAGAAGTGATCCTGGATTAAAGTTTAAACAGCATACTTATAGCTCATGGGAAGCGTGCGGTGACGATGACGCGAGTTCCATGATTTTTGTTCACCCAAAAAGTACCCAACTCAAAGAAGTTTTCACTGCAAAAAACGTGGAAAAAAAATTTAAATATGTCCTGTATTTTTTATAACTTCGCAATATAATTTAATCAGTTGACGCCTAAAAATACCTAAACTTGTCACAATTTTCATTTTTTGATCCCGAGTTGTTCACGCTTTGCAGCTTTGTGCTGCCGGTTTGAGAAATACTAAATTCTAAACCACTAATACTGAGTGCTTAGTCTAAGTTTGAAACGCTCCAAAACTAAAAGTATACTAGAAGTATACTATTGATCGAATCACAAATGACTTCAGAGCAAAATGAACCCAAAGACTCTTATTTTAGGTCCATTTTACTCTGAAATCATGGTGATTCGAACAATAGTATACTTATAGTATACTAAAAAGTTTTGGAGCGCTCCAAACTGAGACTAAGCACTCTGCAAGTATAAGAAAAATAGGTATTGGTGTTGGATTACGCTTAGGTACATTAATAATAGCCATATTAAGTTTTCGATAGCGATAGCAGGAAAGTATGAATATTAATGGGGATACTTTGCATTCATGCTAACAAAACAGAACATACTAATAAAGCCAATTTCAATTAAAAAACACAAGCATAGAGCAAGGTAGGCACAGAGCAAGTAATTTCCTTTTCATAATAATATCTATGTCATTAGGTTGGTTGGTATGTTACAGTGCAAATTGAATGTGCTATGAAATAATGCCGCGGCTTCCTGTGATGGCCTAGGCATAGAATCTATAATAGAATAAAACTGTAACAGATCCAATTCTGTACATTGAAGATATTTTGAAATTTTTTATCGGAGGGCACTCTATAATCGATACTGAAGCCAAAACTGCAATTTTTTTCATTTTTGTCTGTCTGTCTGTCTGTCTGTCTGTCTGTCTGTCTGTATCTTGGCCGCGCATCACGCCGAAACTACTGAATGGATTCGAATGAAACTTGGTACGATTTGAGTTTATACTCCGAGGTAGGACATAGAATACTTTTTATCCCGAAATTCAGCACGGTTCCTTTGGGAGAGGGGATGAAAGTTAAAACGTGTATTTAGCTGTAATTCATTAACGCGTTGTTCGATTTCACTCATTCTTTTTTTGTTAGAAAGGTAGTACTTTAAGTATTGTCCCGTAAATATTTCAAGGTCATAGGTTTTTTAGTTTAGAAATGACAGGCATTTATTGTGTTCCAATAACTTGGGAACCGGATCTTTGTACGTACGGCTTATTTTAAACTGGTGTGCGTTTAAATTTATGTTTGTCGGTCTGTCTATTTGTTCCAGCTAATCTCCGAAATGGCTGGATCGATTTTAATGGGACTTTCAATGTTATAAGGAGTAACTTAGACTACATTTAGTTTAGGTACATAAAAGAATCATGGGATCCGATCCGATCCTATATAAAAACCTTATTTCTACGCGAACGAAGTTGCGGGGACCAGCTAGTACTTAATAAATACCGGCACAGGCTTACAGATACTTAAATGTTTTCATATAAGAAATACCAAATTTTTTACATATACATAATAGTAGTTTATGAAACGGTTGCATAATAGAGGTTATTAAAACACGAGTGTTAGTTTAAAAAACGAGCCGCAGGCGAGTTTTTTAATAGTATTACACGAGTGTTTTAATAACTAATTATGTAGAGTTTCATACACTACTTTATCTAAACTCATATCTTAAAATCCAAACCATAAAATCTTGGTAATATTTGTCGTGAGTTTTCTTTGATTTTGCTGGCAAAAGATTGTTGGTCGGTGGTCAGGTGGAGTTAAATTCTCTTCAGTATCACTGCTAGACATTTTTCCGCACAATAAAAACCATGTCTTGTAAAGTTTTGAGTAACAAATAAAAAATTTAAATATTATAACTAGCGTATGGCGCCAAAATTCAGTTGTTACCATAGAGATTCTTCTTCTTCTTCGGTTTGTCCCTTTCGGGAGAGGCCAAGATCGTTGACCATACAGCCTGGGTTACCATAGAGAAATTAATAGTAGTAGAGGAGTCCTAATGTCCTATAGAAATTAGTGGATCGGAAAATAGCTCAAGCTTATCAAAAATTTAATTTTTAATAGTTATTAATTTTTAGTAGTTATTTTTAGTAGTTACTTAATTTTAAGTAAACTTAATTTTTAGTAGTTACTCTTCTGCAATTTAACACAATTCACAATGTTTAACGCGTTTGTACAGTTACACACATCTACTGTAAGGAGGTCGCACGAATTTCCCGCCATGGCTCAAAAATACCAGAACCCAGTTCGCCTGTACTATAATGTAGAAAAAATTATTTTATAACATTACTTTGCAATAATTTCCTAACAAAGTAGTGTTATAATGAATTTTTTTAATTTTTTTTTTTAAATATTATAGATGTATGTGAATAAAGTAGTCCAATATATGACACATTTTGATTTCATATTCGGGATTTTAAGATATGAGAGTAGATAAATGTTCTTATGATATTTTCACATATTATGAGAATATATTTCTACGTAGCAAACTACGGCGGAGCTACAACGCTACGGAACTCGTAGAGAATCCGTAGCAAAAAAATAAAACAAAATGACAAGGCGTTATTGTAAAGATTAAATGGCTCTTTATATTAATGACCAATTAAATTATATTCTAATTTATCACTGGTAGTTCCCACTCCATTTATATGTATAAAAATAAATAATGATAAACATGTCGCAAATCGCAATTACGCAAATTAGAATACTTACATATTTTAATAAATACTAGCTGTTCTTATGATATGACAATTTCGAAGGAATTTCCTTAAGGAAGTTTGTCCAGGGGGAAAAGTCTCTCTGCCTATAACCAGGTTGCAAGTTATATCTGCGCCGAGTTTCAGCTCAACGAACGATGCCCCACAGACAAAACCGAGCCGCCAAGCGGTTTAGCGTTCCTTCACGATGCCGCATAGAAATCAATCAAGAGTATGTATGGGTTATTAAAAACTGCTACGCTTCTTCCAGATTAGCTCGTTTCCATCTTAGACTGCATCTTCACTTACCATCGCGGAGATCCCAGTCAAGCTAACTTGTGAATAAAAAAAAAAGATATGCGAACCCATACTTAATGGACGGTAATGCTATGCCCGGGAATCTTTTTTAGAAGATCAAAATTATCTTATGTTCGTTTCTAAGATATAAACCTTGACTGGCCCGTTGGCGCGGTTGGCAGTGACCCTGCCTACCTCTCCAGGGTCGCGGGTTCGATTCCCGCCCTGAGTCTGGGTGTATTTATGTAAGTAAGTATATAAGTATGTATTATGTATTTATACATTTATATATAATATATATGTAATATATGTAAATATGTATATCAGTCGGTTGTTACCTATAACACAGGCATTAAGTTGCCTACTTTAGGAACAGGCGACCGTGTGTGTATGTGTGAATATTTATTTATTTATTTATTTATTTAATTATTTATTTATAAACCGTCTCTAAGATCTAATGTGCGTCTCTAAACTATATCTGTGGCAAGTTTCAGCTCAATTGGATAAACACAAAAGGACGACTTTTCTGGAGTAATCTTTTCCGGGATTAAATGTAAGTATCTTATGTTCGTACCTAGGACGCAAGCTATAACTCTGTGTCAATTTGCAGCACAAACATATAAACGATACACAAAGGAAGAACAGACAGACAATTTGCAATTTTTATACAAGATAAAATATTTATTTTTGATATAATAATTTCCAAATTATTTTTACGTTAATCTCTGTTTTTGTAGCTTCAAATATCAAAAGCTATCATATTTTCGTGAACGTAATAATTAGGTTACTTAGCTAATTGTGTTCTAGAAATTATACTTGACGGTATGTTAGACTATGGAGTGCGATTACCAAGATGTTTATTTGAATTAGATTTTATAACTATGTACCTAATTACAATCTATAATAATAATAAAACTGTAACAGATCCAATTCTGTACATTGGAGATATTTTGAAATTTTTTATTGGAGGGCACTCTATAATCGATACTGAAGCCAAAACTGCAATTTTTTTCATTTTTGTCTGTCTGTGTGTCTGTCTGTCTGTCTGTATCTTGGCCGCGCATCACGCCGAAACTACTGAATGGATTCAAACGAAACTTGGTACGATTTGAGTTTATACTCCGAGGTAGGACATAGGATACTTTTTATCCCGAAATTATTTGTAAATAATATTTATGTTTCTTGGGTAACTAACTATATCATCTAAATTCACTATGAAAAAAATGATGGTGAACAACTCTCTGAGTAGGCAGTCTATTTCTAGACTAAAAAAAATATTATCGGATAAGAAAATAAGCTCCAGGTTTTGAAATACTAATCTTTACAGATAATTATCTGTAATAATTAATAATAATTATAATTATTAATAATAATTGAAATAATTGCAGAAGTGTATTGTTTTTGATTAATTATTTAGGCTTTTGAATTTTAGATTTCGACCAGAGACTTCATTCCCGTGAATTTTTTTTACATTCACCCCTGAAAAAAATCCTCCTCAATGCATTTCTAGGGTACTCAAGGAGTAATTCCTCCAAAAAATCACTAGATCAGACAGATCAGTCAGTCAGATTACTATTTAATAAAAATACTTTAAAGATTTGAAAATTGAATAGCGATCAATTTTAATTTGGGCTGCAGAAGCGCCGTTAATAGCAACAACAATATTACATTAAAGGAAAACATAAATGATTGCTTTAAATAGCTAATCTGTTGATAACGAATCGCCCTTACAGAAAACCAATTTGAAAAAGATCCAATGATTAGAAAATCCGATCACTGAAAAGCATTTCAAAAACACCAAAATACCTATACAAAAACTTTATACTGCTAAAATAATATTCTAAAAATAGCATTTAATGAATTTTTAGATTATTTTAAGATATTTTAGATTTAATTTAAATGTATTAGATTTAATTCAAATTTAAATATATTTTTGCATCATAAGATATTATTAATTTTCCTCTGATAGTATTTACTTAAATGGCTCATGAATTTAATTTGTACTCGTATGTGTGGTTTTTAATGAATGAATGTTTTTAACCGCGTATTTCAATACTATTATGCAGCACGGCGATTCTTAATTTATAAATTGTTGTTTGTTTCTATAAATGTCGTACATATAATATAAAATCTTGTAGATACGTATGATATAGGTACCTAAACAAAATAGAAACGACACTCACACGAATGATGGATTCACATAATCAACCATTATTCAACTCAGACTTTTGACCATTTTAAAAGTCCTGGATTTTTTATTATTTGAATAATTAAGTACAATTAATTAAATTATAATCATGATTTTTGAATAAATTACCTACTAAGTATAAAAGTACCTACTTTGAGTTTGACTACTGATATTTTCATTTTAATCGGCTACTTTTAATAGTTGTTAAGGGGATATATTGAGAAAATTATATTTTTCTACAAGACATTGTATGTAAAACGTGATTGAAAACATGTCAGTGTTTATCAATCTTTCTATACATATACATATACGAATTGTCCTGATTGACTTACTAACTGATCTATCAATAGACTAAACCGCTGGGATTAGAAACTCGAAATTTTGACGTAGAGACTCATGAAAGGATTTTTGGAAATTCCACTCTCAAGGGCATGCAAGTTTGTAACTATATCATAAAATTTCGAAAATTTTCAACTTATATCCATGAAAATTGGTAAACCGAACCGATGTTTTTGTAAATATCAGATCAGGTTTTATAATATTATGGGGCCACCCGATACAATAATTAAGTAAATTCAGGACTTACGCGAAGAGTGGTCTCTTATAACGGGTTCTACTGTAGTCGTAAATAAATGAAGTCTTAATTTATAGTAACCTAACAAACCGTTATTATTCCCAGCTCCGGTGTTCAATTAAAACAAATAAACAACCCGACCCACTATTTTATCGCAAATTACAGTTTGTTACTACAAAACTATCACTATCCCGTCTATTTTTCACCATAAATCGTAGAGATCACGGTGTAAGGGTACACCGTCCCACGCCGCGGTGACGTCACACCATGGAGACAACATAAAAGCCTCGGTTCTCCGCTACAGCCTTCAAAAACGTGGTGTGCTTTGACCGTTAAGGACTGCGCTAGTGTTGCACGGGTACGTACGAATAAAACTTTTTTTAGAAAGTTATTTATAGAAGCTTATATTAATTTATTAATTTTGGTTTTTTCTATTATAAACGGAAACTTATTAATAGTAGGTTATTATAATATTTTATTGATTTTGGAATATTTAAATTTCTGTATTTTAAAAATATTTTCAAACACACAGAAATTAACAAAAGTGGAATTCAATAGTTTTATACTAATTTATTTACTCGATTTAAAAAAACTAAATCTTATTTTTATGAATTAATTTATAAACGAGTAAATAATAGAGTGAACAATTTATATTAATTTTGTAAAATGACAAAAACTATATATCTTTTGAATATAAATAATTGATATATGTATTATACTTCTTTTTTATAGGAACATGTAAAACATAAGATATATTTAATAATAAATTTATGTGTTTTAAAAATATTTTCAAACACACAGAAATTAACTAAAGCGGAATTTAATACCTAATAGAATAACTTACTACTACTAACTACTTTTATCTATACTCTCGATTTACAAAAAAAACTTAAACTTATTTTCATGAATTAATTTATAAACGAGTAAATATAGTGAACAATTTATATATTATTAATTTTGTAAACGTGATAAAACTATTTGAATATAAATAATTGATATGTATAATTCTTTTCTATAGTGATATATTCCTTTATATCATGATATATTCCTATTTTATCATGATATATTCCTATTTTATCAGACAACAATACAGTTTATGTAGAGCCCCATGGGGCTACGGAAGAGCTACGCGCTACGGAATCTTTAAGGAAGCCCAGTAGATAAACTCATTTAAGCTACGGTATCTTAAAAACTCTTTAAAAGGGTTCAATTAAAGTGTTTAAGAAACTGTATAAATATAAATTATTACAACCACAGATAAGAGAATAAGATTACAACAATTTTATTTCTTAGAAGTTTTATACTTAAGGTTTGAATTTTATAAGTTATCAACAAAAGTTTCACTTCCCTACCTTCACCTATTCTATAAACTAAAATTGTGAATTTTTTGTGCATATAAACAAACCTATAAAGTTATAAATGAATTCGCAGACACACACGGATTACGACTTTATTTTATACAATTCACAAAAAAGAAGAGAAAATCATTTGTAGTGAAATGAAACTTAATAAAAAAAACTTGTGGAATAATTAAACCTAGTGTTTACCTAAATAATCAATTTTGGATTCATTATATTACTTAGTACGATGTCCTTCAGATCAATGATTTATATGTAATCCAAAAAAACTTTGGTATTAAAACATAACAATATTTTTATATCTTTCCTTCGTTGTTTGAGACAACAACATAATAACTCTGGCAAAAGGCCAACAATTGTGAGATTTATCGTGTAAGACTGTCTTAAAACTTACTTGCAAACGCAACCAGTAGGTATTAATTTCTGTTAAAAAAATCTCCAGTCAAGTCAGAACTCTACCGCCGTTTCGGAAAACGGAAATTTGATTAGAAGAGTCAGTAAGAAACTCAGCGGGTGGTCTTTTCAAAACACAAAAGTTACGATACATAGCTAAATCAATGTTACAAATTATGACAGTTCAACCGAGCTTTACACAGTCTTCTGGGTAAGTTCCTGGTGAATGCCAAGCATTATGGCTTGATTTTATAAGAGGCAGGTCCTATAGATTCATTATCAGCAGGCGTAGTTAAAGAATTGCAAGATAGTTGGCTTCCATCTTAGACTGTATCCGTCACTAATTTAGATCGCCGATCGCCGATAAATTATTCTTAACAAACAATATTTTAGTTTAGCCATTGAGCCAAAAATAATTCATAATAATATTATGAAATCATACTTTATCCAAAATTGGTAGATTGTACACTTTTTGAACGTCAATATTATCTATACTAATATAATAAAGCGGAAGATTTTGTTTGTTTGAACGCTTTAATCTCAGGAACTACTGGACCGATTTCAAAAATTCTTTCACCGTTGGATATGTACGTGATCCCTGAGTGCTATAGGCTATATGTATATTATGTACCACGGGCGAAGCCGGGGCGGACCGCTAGTAAGTGCATAAAAGTGAGGTAACGTGATTATAACTCACGTCAATTTAAAGCTAAAATGACGAGCGTTCCCAACGCGCAATAGACTGAGAAGAACGCACAATTAACTCATCCGGGTTTCATTTATAGACTAAATATATATTAGAACAACTATTAGAGGAAATTAAGTCCATGTTTTTATCTTTAAAAAATACTAGGTTTTAGTAAACTGTTCGACCGAATACTGAGAAATAGAAAGACCCATTAATTTTGTTACGTTACCCGTGGACAAAAACAAGGTCTTCCCAATTCTAAACTGAAAATGTGATTTTTAACAAGTAAGGACCTATTTAAATATCAGAAGTTGGCGATTAAGACAGTTAAGGGCCTATTTAAATCAAGAACAGGCTTAAAGTTTCAATTTAAATCCTAGGTATTCGTTTCCCTAACCACCACCACCACTACAGCCATTAAACCATTAAAGAATATTGTCACATGATAGTGATAATAACCGGGACCGACTGCTTAACGTGCTCTCCGAGGCACGGGGGTGAAACACCGCCAACTGCCAACTCCGGGCTGGCACTGAGAATTTCTTGACAGCAAAACTCAATACCTAACTATTATTTGCCCGACCCGGGAATTGAACCCGGGACCTCGTGATCTGCGTGATGCTAACCACTAGACCAACGAGGCAGTTTCAGTTATTCGTTTCCCTGAGAACAGTTTCAATTCATCCCTCTCGAAAATAATTATGTAAATTGCACCCCAACGAAGGAAACACCTTTAATTAAGTTAACCGTACCTGGCGGTATAATAGAAGTAGGAAGTGAACCTATTTTTAAACGAAACTTTACCGGCGAGCATAAAAAGAAACGACGAAACAGAAGCGCGACGCTCACTCGACTTCAACATACGCGTACAAATAAAAAATATTTTTAATACTTTGTACTTAATGGCGTTTCGTTGAAAATTTTTATTTTAAGCTTTTCAGTTTACAATGATTGACAATTATTTGCATTATATCTGAATCACACTAAAATTTAATGGTAAAAAGTTTGTTCGTTATCTCTTTTTATCAAAATTGAGCAGCTAAGTTGGTCGTACCGATTTAGAAATAGATTTTCTAAATCTAGATTAGCTTTCGAACACCATGACGACCTCCCTGACGCAATGGTGAGCGTTGTGGTCTTATAAGTGGGAGGTCCCGGGTTCGATTCCCGGCAGGGGCAATTAGGGATTTTATAATTTCTAAATTGTCTCTGGTCTGGTGTGGTGGGAGGCCTTAGCCGTGGCCTGTTACCATCCTACCGGCAAAGCCGTGCCGACAAGTGATTTAGCGTTCCGGTACGATGTCGTGTAGAAACCGATCAGGGGTATGCATACTTACCTCTTCCAAGTTAGCCCGCTTCCATCTTAGACTGTATCATCATTTACCATCAGGTGAAATTGCAGTCAAGGGCTAACTTGTAGTAGAATTAAAAAAAAATGAAAAACTCTATGCCCGATTTTAAAATAATTTTAGACACCTAGGTAGGTGAAAAGAAGAAAGTTTTTTGAAAGGATTAAATTTCACATTAATTAGAGATGACATTAGTTAGCTGGAGGTATGAATAGAGGACATTAACATTTACCTTTCCTTCTTTGTCTCAGCTTTAAAGGCTTAATCCCATTATTTGGGGTCGACTCACCCTGTTCTTAGGCGTTAAGATGATGATCTATTTTATACTGTCAAAGGAAGTTTGGAAATTTTGTGGTTTTTTAATGAACTGTCTTTAAGCGTTAATTTTAAGAACCGAATCTCGTTATTAGAAGTTTATTTTTGGTTCTAGTACATAAACTTACTCCAGACCCAACGCACACCAACGGAGTTTAGACGAGGCGCGTAGTTTTTTGATAACAACTTATATCTACTCGGCTAGCGACGGCCGCGATTCAAATAAGAGGAGCCGCCGTAGCGGTTCGATTATATTTACCAAATTTCAACCGAAGTCAAAGTAAATAATATAGCTGAGCTTATCGATACTTCGATTTGGCGCCACTATTAAGCTTTACGTTAATTAAAACGCCGACTGATACTTCCCACAAACATCAGTGAAAAAAGGTGTACAGTGTACACCCATACCTTATATTACCGGGAAATATAGAGAATTTATTCGATTTGATAAGCAATACCTAACTTGAAAACTTTAGGGACAGTTAACTTTTATATTTACACTAGATTCTGCCCGCGGCTTCGCCCGCGTGAATTTCGGTTTTTCACAATTCCCAAGGGAATCGTGGATTTCCGGCTCCCGTTCCCGCTCCCTTTTCCAAACTTTATACCTACTTTCAAGGAAGTTTGCTATAGTAATCTACCTATAGCTGTAGATATATATTTCGGTTTTGTCAAAATACCGTGGGAACTGTGGATTTTTCCAGGATAAAAAGTGCATACGCATACAGATGCATGCAACTATTGTAATAATGTGCTATGTGAGCGTGATTTACCTAAAAACAGTCAACGCCATCTATCGCGTTTTTGGAAGTCTATATCTATTTTAGTCCCACAGGAAAACTTTTCCGGGATAAAAAGTAGCCTATGTTTTAAGTCAGTGCATAAGCTATCTCCATTCAAAATTTCAGCCAAATCAGTTCAGTAGTTGTGGCGTGATTGAGTAACAAACATCCAAACATCCAAACATCTAAACATCCAAACATCCAAACATCCACACTTTCACATTTATAACATTATAAGTTAAGTAATAAGTATAAGTATATAAGTATAGTAGGATTAGTAGGATTGGTATTGTGATTATGTGTGATAGCTTCTGCCCGCAGCTTCGCTCGCGTGAATTTTGGTTTTGAACAAATCCCGAGGGAATCGTTGATTCCCGGTTCCCGTTCCCGCTCCCTTTTCCAACCTTTATACTTTATATCAAGGAAGTTCGCTATAATAATCTACCTATAGCTGTAGATATAGACTTCGGGTTTTTCAAAATCCCATGGGAACTGTGCATTTTTTCCAGGATAAAAAGTAGCCTATGTGTTGCCAATGCATGCAACACAGCAAACTATTACAATAATGTGTTATGTGAACGTGATTTACCTAAGAACAGTCAGCGCCCTCTATGGCATTTTTGGAAGATTATATATATTTTAGGCCCACAGGAAAACTTTTCCGGGATAAAAAGTAGCCTATGTTTTAAGTCAGGGCATAAGCTATCTCCATTCAAAATTTCAGCCAAATCGGTTCAGTAGTTGCGGCGTGATTGAGTAACAAACATCCAAACATACAAACATCCAAACATCCAAACATCCACTACTAATATTAGTAGGATACTATTTATATATACTATTAATATTAGTAGGATAATGGTTAATATTATGTTTCTTGGGTCTTAAATATTAAATAGCTATGATATAGAAAAATTATTGGAAACATTTTTTCGATACAAAGTTTTTCCAAACACTGCTAGATTTTCAAACGGAAAATTCGCAGCTCTTTCTGCTATGTATGTATATCAAGTAACTCACCAATAAAAGATTTCAATTAGAAAATGATACATACTGCTAACAAAACTCAGAAGAAACTCCAGTGTGCCTGAGCTCCGCACGCCACTTTAAATCGCCTCTATGCCGAAGTAGAAAAGCTGTGATAGCCTAGTGGTCAGGACGACCGACTTCTAATCGGAGGTCGCGGGTTCGATCCCGGGCACGCACCTCTAACTTTTCGGAGTTATGTGGGTTTTAAGTATTTAAATATCCACTTGCTTTAACGGTGAAGGAAAACATCGTGAGGAAACCTGCATACCTGAGAGTTCTCCATAACGTTCTCAAAGGTGTGTGAAGTCTGCCAATCCGCTTGGCCAGCGTGGTAGACTATGGCCAAAACCCTTCTCACTCTGAGAGGAGACCCGTGCTCTGCAGTGAGCCGGTAATGGGTTGATCATGATGATGCCGAAGTCAATAAATCTGAATTTGAGTTGTCATAAAAAAGTTATAAAGAAAGGCATACCTCGGCTCCACGGCTCACATTACTCTACAGGTGTGCGTTGCACCTTTGTTCTCTCTGCTAAAAATGAATTTGCTTTTTCTAAAGGAAACACTAAAATAGAGCCTACACAAACAAGTAGCCTAATTGCGACCTTTTACAGTCTTTTTAGAGATGTTTGCACAACAAAATATTCCACAGTCAATTAACATGAAATCGAAAAGCCCTCGTGTTCTACGAGAAATAGAGATAATTAGTGAACTCCAACTCCTTTTGTATTTAATAACAAGTTAATTATAACCGCGGGCTAAGAAAGGGGCATTCCGATTTCGACAATTATCCCAATTATCTTCGAACACAAAAGTTCACTGACTTCAAGAATAACAAGTATAAATTAAAAATTTAAAAAACCCTATTCGCCATTTTATGGTGAAGGCCATCTTGAGTTTGCATAGTGCTATTTTACTAGTCAAGCCCTTTCATTTCATACCCATATCGAGGGGGTTGTGAAAAAACATGTTTTCCGCCATGTGGTAGCGGCCATCTTGAACCGATTTTCATCAAACATAGCTAAAAACACTTCCGATAAACTCACCTTTCAAACAAAAATAACCGCATTCAAATCAATTCACCCGTTTGAGCGCTACGGGGGAACAATCAGACACAGACACACAGACACAGACACGTCAAACTGCCTGTCGTTTTTGCGTCGCGGGTTAATTATAATAAGAGATTTACGGCCGGTTTCACCACCTTCTGATAAGTGTTGGATAGCCTAAACGTAAGTTTTGTCACTTTCTTACTTTATGTCAAGTGATAAAGACAAAAGTTGTAGATAGCTATCTAATACATATCAGAAGGTGGTGAAACAGGCACTTAGTGCCTGTTTCACCACCTTCTGATGAACAGAAAAAAATTCTTTCAGAATTTTTTCAGAATTTTTTTCAGACAAAATATATGGCGAATATTGAAGAGACTATAAGTTGGGAAACTATACAATACTTTGATACAGTTCCTTTTCAAAATTTGTTTTTATGGAAGAAGTCTCCTTCTGGCAAATGGTTCGGAGAAAAAAATTTGGAGAGTGATCATGATCGAGGGTTTGGAAGATGGATGAGGAGCACGGCCAGGGTTAAAGATGCTGAAAATGATAGAAGAAGGTGGAGGCTGCTAAAACAAAAATAATACTGAAATCCCCGCGGTCCGCTTTAGCGGGCCGCGCAGCCAAGCGCCCTACTAGTCTGGATATATAGGGGAGTTAGGTACATTAAAACTTTGTTTGCTTTTCAAATGCAGAACTTCTGCATCGATTCTACTCCGTTGAAGTTTTGTGGTCGTGAAAATTTTATCGTGACTAATCAAAATCGGTTTAACTACTAGATGGCTAGAATTTTATTTTGAAAGCAAAAGCTATTTATTGCCTTCAGCGTTAAATTTAATGCGAGAAACAACCGTTTACAATTAATGCATGTTGATACTGTATAAGATTCAATAATTAAATTCGGAGTGAATATTTTAACGACGAAAATAGCAGTAAGTACCTGGATGTTATTTTTTTTTTGGTACTTAAATCGTGTTTTTTTAGAAATTAGGTAAGTATATTTAGATACGAATTTACTTCTTACTGATGAAATATGAATAATAATAAACTTGAAAAAAAAAACGAAAAAAAAAATAATCATCTGTACTCGAACTGGGGTCTTCTGGTTTTGGTACCGCCCGATTCCCCACCAAAGCTATTATTTATAACCTTGTAGATGGTAGCGAAAACCTTCGTATTCTATTGATATTGTTTACAGTTTTTCATGGCCTGAAAACACGGATAAATCGACGTTTTCTAAAAATGAATCATAACCCCCCGCATACTAAATATATATAAACATAATTATATACAAGAATTGCTCGTTTAAAGGTAGGTATTCAATATATACCTACATAGGTTGTAGACACAATGCCTTTTTCCCTAATAGAGTGCATCCGCTGTTCACCGTTCTAATACTTAATCAATTATTGTATGCACCGTGCAGGCTTTTGAACCTTATTAAGCTGTAACTAATATTATAAATGCAAAAGTGAGTTTGTTTGTTTGTTTGTTACGCTTTCATGCCTCACTGAACCGATTTTAACAAAATTTAGTACAGAGATAGACTAGACTTTCGGGAAGGATGCTACTTTTTATCCCGGAAAAACTAACGGTCAAAGTCGCGGGCGTAAAATTATAATTTGACGTCAACACTGTGAATTTTATTTAGATAACATTTTATCAATTTTTCTTCTTTATGTTTCCAAATCAGGTTCTTGAACCTTGATTTGGACAAGCATCCCACACCATGATTATAATTATTTATTCACAATAAATTTTAGTAAGCATAAATGATATTGCCAACTTCTTTAACTTGTATTTTTGAATGTCAATAAAATAAGTCCAAGTAAGTTTCGCGTCGCGTTGTATAATATTATGTCGCATTTTCACTTTTGTCTTTCATCTAGGACAACGGGTGGTGACAATTTAAAACTAAGGCTGTTGGGTTCCAAACGCTTATGGTCGGAGAAGAACCCACAATAAACTTAGTCGGATCACAAACGATCTAGATTCTAACTCTGATCTACTTAGTATGATAAGTGGATTCCAATGCGGTCGTACACACTCTAGATGCAATCACACTACCGGACGCCTGTTGCATAGGAAGTGCACGCCAAATTGAAACTGACCGCAGTTCCATGATGACGTTCCATGACGCATACACATGCACATCCACACAAACACATACACACACACACACACACACACAAACACACACACACACACACACATCCACGCCCACACATCCACGCCCACACCCACACACACTAGAACGCATGCTCTTACATATTATTATAAAAATAACAAAAAACTAACTTAGAAATTATGTCGGTATGATTCTATGTTTATTTCATCGATGTTGTTATGAAGAGCGGTGTCTTCTAATACAGGTGTCTTACTCACTTAAAAGAAGACTCCAGCCCCTGTTCTTGTTATTTATTATTTTTGTTTATGAAATAAAGCATTTTATTTTTTATTTTTTATTTTTTATGTTGTATACCTATTCCCACAGTTCGGTAAACATTCACCGTTCATAAAATTGTAAGTTCTAGATTTGAATGCAAAGAAGTAATCTAATGGGTAAGTACTAAGTAGTTAGTTTGATTTAATAGGCTTCTAATACCATTTTAATCTCGCAAGTATTCCGTTATTTGAAGTTACTTAAGAAAAGGCAGCCTTGAGCGCTCCCGAGTGCGCAACAAGGAAGTTTGAGCCTTAGTTTAATATTGAACGATGAAAGTCAATGAAATGTGGTGCTCATACTGTAGGAACTAATATACTTAATGTGTCTGTAGTTTTCAGAATTCCGTGAAAATTCCGTAATAACCGTAAAGATATTTCAATTTTCATTCTATGTAAAGTAAGTAGGTATGTCTTGTTATAAACTTTAATAGTTTAAAGTCAAGTTCAAGTCAACTCTACATACCATAAATTATGTATGTTGTACACAATCCCTTAACGGAACTAAATTTATTGTATGGTTAGTCTGTGCTGTGATAGCCTAGTGGTTAGGACGACCGACTTCTAATCGGAGGTCGTGGGTTCGATCCCGGGCACGCACCTCTAACTTTTCGGAGTTATGTGCGTTTTAAGTATTTAAATATCACTTGCTTTAACGGTGAAGGAAAACATCGTGAGGAAACCTGCACGCCTGAGAGTTCTCCATAACGTTCTCAAAGGTGTGTGAAGTCTGCCAATCCGCTTGGCCAGCGTGGTAGACTATGGCCAAAACCCTTCTCACTCTGAGAGGAGACCCGTGCTCTGTAGTGAGCCGGTAATGGGTTGATCATGATGATGGTTAGTCTCAGTTTGCACACCTCGAAAAGTTTACAAAATACTACATATCGAAACACAATGACTTGAGTGAAATGGACCTAAACTGGCTAAGTTTATAGTTTGAGTTCGCCAATACATTCATTATTCGTCTACAGTCAGCGCCCCAAGCAGATTTTTTTAAAATAAATATTCAAAGTATTGAATTACGACTTTAAAATAAGAGTCGTTTTGCATTGCATATTACAATTTATCGATATTTAGTATTTGGTAAAGTTTTGGAGGTGCGCAAACTAAGAATAACTAACTATACAAGTCTAAAAATTAAATAGTGTTATCCTTTTTAATACGTTTCTTGCGAAAAAGGATAACATTATAATATGTATTTAGAGCAATCAATTTGGTTTAGTTTCGAGATTGTGTACTACAGAATTAGTCCTAGTATTAAATACCAGTTTTGTGTAGAAAATACTCAAAATCTTCTTTTCTTCATCATCGTCATCATTATCAACGTATTATCAGCCCACTACAGGACACGAGTTGAGAATGAGAAGGGTTTAGGTTTCTCTTCATAACGTAATAATGTTACATTTGCACAAAGCCTGAATCAGTTACAAGTATAAATTTAAAATTTAAAATACCCCCGACATTCGCCATTTTGTGGCGGCGGCCATCTTGGATTTGCATAGAGCTATTCTACTAGTCAAGCCCTTTTATTTGATACCCATATTAAGGGAGTTGTGAAAAAATATTTAATCCGCCATTTTGTAGCGGCGGCCATCTTGGATCGATTTTCATCAAACATACGTAGTTCATCATATCAAGATATAATTGATGAGTCTTGTCTGACACAATTTGAGTCACAGAAATTTTTAAAGAATGGTACTTTTCAAATCGAGACTGTACACGAAAACGTGGTTGCAAAAATGATAGAATAGAATAGAATAGAATAGAATAGAAAAGTTTTTTATTCAAATAAACTTTTACAAGTGCTTTTGAATAGTCAGATGAATCTACCACTGGTTCGGAATGCCGTTCCAACCGAGAAGAACCAGCAAGAAACTCGGCGGTTGCTCTTTTCCAAATTTACAATATCAATATAACAATTTTATGGTAAGTACATGATTGAATTGCCGTCTCGCGCATTGCTGGAACGAGTCAAATCCACGCCTTTTTATCATTTATATAAGTAATCATAATTTTATTCAGATAAACTTTCGGAAGCGTTTACGAATCGACAAATGAATCTACCACAGGTTCGGAATGGTGCTTACAATTCTACACATGTGAAGAAGGGCAGACAAAAGTAGCCCCATTTCCGACGGTGGCACCCGTTCACGAGCATGACGCATGATCCAGCCATTGCTTCGCTCAACCATATTCGAGGGAACGTAACAACCCGCACCACACGACACCACCACAGAAATGTTTAAAGAGAGCGTGACATACTTAGGCTACCCATGATCAAAGCATCGAATTGAACACCAATAATCAAATACTCGGTTTAAGACATTGAGAAATTGCTCCATGCTTTTTTATCATTTATATAATCTTCAATTGTATAATATGCTTTTTTTATGAGCATATTTTTAATAGAGTTCTTAAACTTGTGTAAAGGCAAGTCTAAGATTGCTTGTGGAATTTTATTATAGAACATTACGCCCATTCCCACAAATGACCTTTGGACCCTTTTGAGGCGTAACTGAGGAATCACGAGCCTATTTCTATTTCTTAATTGCCTGTCGTGTAATTCGCACTTTTTAATGTAACTGTGAATGTTTTGCCTAACAAAAATTATATTGTTATAGATATATTGAGAAGCTACCGTAAGAATACCTATTTCTTTAAATTTCTCTCGAAGGGAATCCCGCGATTTTAAATTATAAATTGCGCGAATTGCCCTTTTTTGTAAAACGAAAATTTTTTCAATATCAGCCGCTTTACCCCATAGTATGAGTCCATACGACATAATACTATGGAAATATGCAAAATAAACAATTTTTGCAGTTTCTATATCTGTTATCTGTCGAATCTTCCTAACAGCGTAAGCAGCAGAGCTGAGCTTGCCAGCAAGTGTTGCTATATGGGTGCCCCATTGAAGCTTTGCATCTAGGGTTATTCCCAAGAACACAGTTGTGTCCTCAGTTTTCAATGGCTCACCACTTATCTTTAAATTTTTGCTAGTAACCCTTGTATTGGGCAATAGAAACTCGACACACTTGGTTTTTTTTGCATTCAAAAGTAGATTGTTTGTAGTAAACCAGTGTGAAACTTGAGATAATGTATTATTTACATCGTCAAAATTGTCCTTAGTCCTATCGACTTTAAAAATCAAAGACGTGTCGTCAGCAAATAGTACAATATCGCAAGCATTTTTGACAAAATGTGGTAAATCATTAATATAAACCAGAAACATGAATGGACCCAGAATAGACCCAGAATAGAGGGAGATATAGAGAGACCCAGATATTGGCTATTAAATCAAATGCTCAAGGAATAGACAAGATTAACATGGATATGATTGTTCTTACTTTACCTACTACTCTTACTGTTATCTCAGCCATAGTTAATAAGTCAATACTGTCCTCGAAATTTCCTTCACACTGGAAAACAGCCTTAGTTTTACCTTTGCCAAAAATCAATAATCCTGCAGATATAAAAGATTTACGACCAATAAGTATTCTTCCATATATTTCTAAGATTTTGGAAAAAATAATCTACAACCAGGTCATTAAGTACTGTGAGACCTATAATATTTTACCATATTTTCAATCTGGATTTAGGAAAAATCGTAGCACATCTTCTGCTCTGTCAGACGTAATTGATAATATACTTACCTTTCAGGATTCTGGTAAAGGTAGTATTCTTGCGTTGTTAGACTTTTCCCGGGCATTTGACTCAATTAATATAAAACTAATGCTTGCTAAACTTTCATACTATGGCTTTTCTTCAACTACAGTGCAATGGTTCTTCAACTACAGTGCAGGATAGGATGCAACAAGTAGTTATTCAAAAACAAAATGGAAATGATTTGCTGTCATCACTAAAACCTGTAAATAGGGGCGTGCCTCAGGGCTCCATTCTGGGACCGCTTTTATTTATATTGTACTAGAGAATACCCGCGGCTTCGCCCGCGAGAATTTTGGTTTTTCACAAATCCCGAGGGAGTCGTGGATTTCCGGTTCCCATTCCCGCTCCCTTTTCTAACCTTTACACCTACTTTCAAGGAAGTTTGCTATAGTAATCTACCTATAGTTGTAGCTAGAGATTTCGGTTTTTTTCAAAATCCCGTGGGAACTGTAGATTTTTCCGGGATAAAAAGTAGCCTATGTTTTAAGTCAGGGTATAATCTATCTCCTTTCAAAATTTCAGCCAAATCGGTTTAGTAATTGCGGCGTGATTGAGTAACAAACATCCAAACATCCAAACATCCAAACATCTAAACATCCAAACATCCACACTTTCACATTTATGATATTAGTAGGATAGTAGGAGGATTAGTAGGATAGTAGGATTAGTAGGATTGGTATTGTGATTATGTGTGATAGCTTCTGCCCGCAGCTTCGCTCGCGTAAATTTCGGTTTTGAACAAATCCCGAGGGAATCGTTGATTCCCGGTTCCCGTTCCCGATCCCTTTTCCAACCTTTATACTTTCTATCAAGGAAGTTCGCTATAATAATCTACCTATAGTTGTAGATATAGACTTCGGGTTTTTCAAAATCCCATGGGAACTGTGCATTTTTTCCAGGATAAAAAGTAGCCTATGTGTTGCCAATGCATGCAACACAGCAAACTATTGCAATAATGTGTTATGTGAACGTGATTTACCTAAGAACAGTCAGCGCCCTCTATGGCGTTTTTGGAAGATTATATCTATTTTAGTCCCACAGGAATACTTTTCCGGGATAAAAAGTAGCCTATGTTTTAAGTCAGGGCATAAGCTATCTCCATTCAAAATTTCAGCCAAATCGGTTCAGTAGTTGCGGCGTGATTGAGTAACAAACATCCAAACATCCAAACATACAAACATCTAAACATCCAAACATCCACACTTTCACATTTATAATATTAGTAGGATTCGGCTGATATAATTAACTGTATTGAAAATTGTCAATATCATTTATACGCTGATGACCTTCAAATATATATTCCTGTCGATCATCAAGATATTAATAATGCAGTCATCTATATGAACAAAGTCCTCAACAACATCTCACAGTGGTGTCAGGAAAATGCTCTCATTCTTAATCCCCAGAAGTCTAAATTTATGATTGTGGGTACTAAGAAGCAAGTTAGTAAAATTCATGCCCAGCAACCAAGATTATGCATTGACGGAGTAGACATTGAACACGTCAATGAAACTCGTAATCTTGGCCTGCGTATGGATGAAAACCTTCGCTTCGAGAGCCACGTAGCTGATCTTGCTCGTAACTGTTTCTATAGACTAAAAGTGTTGTACAAGATTCGGCCTTACATTCATGTTAGTCTTAGAATTAAGCTTTGTGACACACTGATATTGTCGAAATTAAATTACTGCTTAACTGTTTATGGTCCTTGCCTTTTGGGTAAAACATGGCGATTACTTGAACGCATACAAAACGCGTGCGCTCGTTTTTGTTTCCCCATCCCACCAAGATCTCACGTCACTCCATTTTTAAATGAAAATAATTTGCTAAAAATAAAGAATAGATATAATCTGCTCTTAGGTACTTTATTATTTGGTGTTATAAAAACTAAACAACCTGAGTATCTGTATAAAAAGTTAGTATGGCGCGAGCCTAGTAGACTCAGAATGACAGCACCTCCATTATCAATGCCACGCCACAGGTCTGCAGCATTTCGTGGCAGTTTTAAATATCTAGCCACGAAATGCTGGAATGAAATTCCCCCACCTTTTCGTAACGCTGGTTCCAAATTTACTTTCAAAAAATTATATCGTGCTTATTTACTTAAAGTTCAAAAGTCAGTAACCTAGTAGTGGCAATTCGATCGACATAATCTTTATATAAAAAAAAAATATATATATAATATATTATATATATTTACATAGGTATATATTTGTAACATGTAGGTATTTTAGATAAAGAACACAAATTTCTATTTTGTAATTTTACGTTTGATTTTCAACCATGTTTTGCGCGGGGCTTCCCTCGTTTGGGCTCTAACAGAATAACAGCGTTGTGGTTACTTTCTGTATCCGCAACATTGAGCTGAGTTAGGGCCTTTTCATTGGCACGACACATTTTAGACATTAGTTTATTAGTTAAGTTAGATCTTAAGATTGAACTTGTTGTATAATCTGTCTGATGTGTGTTTTATCAATGAATAAACGATATTCTATTCTATTCTATTCTATTCTATAGGTTCAAATCGGTTCACCCGTTTGAGCGCTACAGGGGAACAGACAGACAGACACACACACACACAGACACACATACAGACACGTCAAACTTATAACACCCCGTCTTTATGCGTCAGGGTTAAAAAACGGTTAGATGAAGAGATAAATAGCGTTTAATCCCAAAGCTTCTTTGAGCATTACATTTACACAAAGACCGAATCAATTAAAAACGGTTAGATGAAGAGATAAACTTATCCCGACGCTTCTTTGAGTCAGGATTAAAATGACATATATAATTGTGAACACATTCCGCTATCACAAAGCGAGTCAGAACCATTGTACTCCGGCGGATGCTTTCGAAGTCTGTCATAGCTATTTCTAATGTTATTCCAGTCTCGACGTGACCCATTGCTTACGGTGTTCCACCCTTTGTTATAATAAAGCGTGGAGGTTATATTATATAACGCATCTACAGATGCGCGAACAAGTCAGCCGTAGCTTAAACGATCAAAGTCGTGTACAAATTGAAGTTTGGATCGCAATGGTTTGGATGCAGTAGTATTTCTTAGTTTATCGGACTACACAGTCGGTCCGTAGTTGCGATGTATAATGTCAATTGCAAAGGAACTGTTTCCAAACTACCATTTAAAAAAAAATAATAATAATAATGAAGTTAAATAAAATACGATGTACAAGGTCTCCGACCACCGTGTCGGAGGTACTGGTCATCTTTCAACACGAAAGATAATTATAAAAAAAAAACTACCATTTTGCAATTAGCGTTTAGTTCAACTTCAGTTCATCCGTCATTGACTGTCAGAACATGACGGTTAAACTGAATATCATTCATTATCTGAATCATCATCTGAATAATATTTGTATAAATAGTGATAGTTTACTATGTGTCGGAATGCTTCCGAGAAAAACCAGCAAGAAACTCAGCGGTCGTCCGTTTTAAAAATTATTTTACAATGCGTCCAACTTATACCTAATTTGGACTACACTGGGATGATTATAGGTACCCATAAAAATTTCAGGTGTCGATACTTTCCAACTACGTAAATACCTAGGTAAAATATTATAGTAATTAAATTTGTTTCACTCGAATCGACTAGACAACCATTTAATATGCGAAACAGTCACATAATGGACTTTCCAATCATTCCAAAAATATGCGAAATGATTACATAGATCCCGACACGCTCCAATAGGCAATAATAACTAAATTAACCAATCGTCCTAACTAACCAATCAATTGACGAGCAAAAAACTTTTTTCTGACGGAAAATCGAGCCGATACACCACCCAACATAAATTGTGATAGCTTGAGTTGGAGTCGGCATGTCTGTGGATGTATATAATGTGGCCATCCGACGTCTTATCGGGTCCCACATCTAATGTTATTATTTCTTAGTTGACATGCTTACGTATTTACTTACGAGACAGTTATTTTAAGGTTTTCTATTAATACGAATAAAATTATTTTGTAAAAATTGCTTATTTCAACTGAAATAACTCAAAATCGAATTATTTATCCAAAGTTGGTATATACTTACTTATTTTTTAATGTCTTGCATATGCTTACAAATGAAGCATATTCCCAAAGAAAAGATTAATCAATCACATAATATGTTTTACTTAAATTCATTTATGATAAAATGTTTGCTAAATTATATAGGGGCGAGTTCACCCTTCTTTGAATACCTTTGTAATTAATCCCATGTTAAGAACACATCAAAGTCTAAGTATTTCGTATGATCCGAGCTTTTCTATTTTGCTGAGTATTTATGTTTTTTGTATTCGTAAATAACTTTTTCATGTACATAAATTAAAAATAGCTGACTATTCCATTTTGAATAGATATTTAAATATTTATAGATGAAGCTGTGATAGCCTAGTGGTTAGGACGACCGACTTCTAATCGGAGGTCGTGGGTTCGATCCCGGGCACGCACCTCTAACTTTTCGGAGTTATGTGCGTTTTAAGTATTTAAATATCACTTGCTTTAACGGTGAAGGAAAACATCGTGAGGAAACCTGCATGCCTGAGAGTTCTCCATAACGTTCTCAAAGGTGTGTGAAGTCTGCCAATCCGCTTGGCCAGCGTGGTAGACTATGGCCAAAACCGTTCTCACTCTGAGAGGAGACCCGTGCTCTGTAGTGAGCCGGTAATGGGTTGATCATGATGATGATGCATATGATGATTTATTTTGTGCAAAATTCATGTCAGATATTTTCGACAATGTGCCCAGTTTTACAGCCTAGTTATATTATATAACTTACACAATTAGTCCCTTAAAGTTACAAGTAGTTACAAGTTACAAGTTACTACTAGGAAGGAAACTACGAAGACTATTGCACATGAGACAGCTTTAACCAGAATAGATAACTTATAACTATTTAGGTATGTGTAGATATAGTGACTCGATTTAGATCGTTTGTCCACCTAGTATTCACCACTACAGCCTTTTTTAACGTCCCACTGCTGGGCGCAGGCCTCCTGTTTCACAGGTGAGAGGGATTTAGAGCTTAGACCCGCCACGCTGCTCCAATGCGGGTTGGCGGGCTCCACCTAGGGATCTACAAATCCTGTGCTTCCCGGTGCGAAATTCCCATTCGAGCATCCCCAACGTCTATCAATTTTTAAAACAACGTGCTTTGCCTTATAACTTCATTTGACTTGAATGAACGTTATTTGTTGCTTAAAAATATATAAAGCTTACGGCCTGTTTCACCACGTTCTGATAAGTATTGGATAGCCTAAACGTAAGTTTTGTCACTTTCTTACTTTATGTCAAGTGACAAAGACAAAAGTTGTAGATAGCTATCCGATACTTATCAGAAGGTGGGGAAACAGGCCCTTATAATAATAGGATGTTGTTAGCTTCTGGGGTAAAGACCATTGTTGATATCACTCACCAGTCACCTTCTCTCAATAAAATAATCGACGTAATAGTCCTTATTCTCCATTACCTAAATACCCTAGTTTAACTTAGATACTTAGTGCCTGTTTCACCACCTTCTGATATGTATTAGATAGCTATCTACAACTTTTGTCTTTGTCACTTGACATAAAGTAAGAAAGTGACAAAACTTACGTTTAGGCTATCCAACACTTATCAGAAGGTGGTGAAATAGGCCGTAAATCGTTTTATTGCATCAAAGACAATTAGATCATGCTTTGCCATATCCCGTATTCACTAGTTCTCTTTCAGAACATGCACTGAGATATTAGGTATATCATAAAATTATAACTCAAAAGTCGTAAATCCACGGTTTTATAGTTGGCTCGACAGATAAAGTTTTCAGGTTTATGAATACGAAAACTAGTACATAAATTTCATATAATTTAAAACAGCAAATATCTGTTACTCGCGTATACATTATGGCAGAGTCCGCGAGGCATAAGCTCAGCTATGCATTTATGTGAGTGATCGCTGAAAGCAGTATGAATCGGGTGTCAAAAAGCAGTACTAAATGACTTGCGACCTTGCAATCGTCCATTGTAAAATAACAATATCTCCTGAAGATGCTCCGGCGTCGGAGTGTAAAAGTTTGTTTTTAATTAAAAAACGTATTAATTATACCTGTATTACTAATTCCCCGGAATTCTGACAGCTGTCATTGTCATTTACAGATGAGTTATTTGTATGGAGGACAGGGTTAACATCTACGAAGTACGATTTTACCCCAGACTACTTTAATTCCCTATCATCATAAAAAGCCATATGCTGAATAATAATATTAGTCGTTTCGCCCTAAAATAGAAAACACCAAGAGTGGAAACTAGAAAGTGCACACTAACAGCAATAGAAAACAAAAGAAGCACATTGAAAAATTTATTGAAAAATGGATGCCAAATGACATTATCACCATGAAGTGTCTGTCAGGCATTTGTCATATCTACATGCGGCAGTTGATTTGTATTTGCATAAGTTTTGAATATTTTATCTTTTTTGTGGGAATTGTTTTATCTCTGGTAACATTACGAAACGTCAGAATTCCGGGGAATCTTCTATAATATAATAAAACTGTAACAGATCCAATTCTGTACATTGAAGATATTTTGAAAATTTTTATCGGAGGGCACTCTATAATCGATACTGAATCCAAAACTGCAATTTTTTTCATTTTTGTCTGTCTGTCTGTCTGTCTGTCTGTCTGTCTGTCTGTCTGTCTGTCTGTCTGTCTGTCTGTCTGTCTGTATCTTGGCCGCGCATCACGCCGAAACTACTGAATGGATTCGAATGAAACTTGGTACGATTTGAGTTTATACTCCGAGGTAGGTTATAGGATACTTTTTATCCCGAAATTCAGCACGGTTCCCTTGGGAGAGGGGATGAAATTTAAAACGTGTATATAGCTGTAATTCATTAACGCGTTATTCGATTTCACTCATTCTTTTTTTGTTAGAAAGGTAGTACTTTAAGTATTATTCCGTAAATATTTCAAGGTCATACGTTTTTTAGTTTAGAAATGACAGGCATTTATTGGGTTCCAATAACTTGGGTCCCGGATCTTTGTACGTACGGCTTATTTTAAACTGGCGTGCGTTTAAATTTATGTTTGTCGTTCTGTCTATTTGTTCCAGCTAATCTCCGAAACGGCTGGATCGATTTTAATGGAACTTTCAATGTTATAAGGAGTAACAGGCTACATTTAGTTTAGGTACATAAAAGAATTATGGGATCCGATCCGATCCTATATAAAACCTAAAAACACGCGAACGAAGTCGCGGGGGTCAGCTAGTTAGTAATACGGATATAGGTACCTATAGCAATATAAGTTCACATTTCCTTTATATGCATCATGGACATGCGCAAAGTAACATCATCTTCTAGTCAACAGAAATATCCCCTAATGAATATTGTAAACGGAGACACACTCAACACTAAAAATTATGCCCAAATAAGTAATATTTTATGACGCCATTTTAGTTCCTGATTCGATCTGATTTTACCGCGGTTTTATAACACCATAGCATTTTTACAGTAATTTTACCTTCCTTGGATCAAATTCTTGAGACATGCTTAAGATCAAATTTTTTCTTGCATGTTTATATTTATAGCTTTTTTCTATAAATAGCAATGCACGGGTTGAAATCCTCATTCTAATATTCAAAGGAATATTTGGTACCTAGTCATATTTTCCTATAAGAGAGAGTTAAAAAGTGTAATTATAATTAAAAACTATAAGCCGACATGTATCCTATAGCGAAAATAATAAACCTTAGTTATTTTTCATTCCTAATTCTTACTTAGTACATAGTACATACATTTGTTTGGTTGTTTCATCTTTTGAAATTTCACATATTATTATAACTTTTTATAGGTACCTACTCAACTGTAGGTACTTTAATTTCAAACAACTTAACTTTACTCCCTTGCATTCGTGAGTTCTGCTGGAAAGAGGATCTGCTTCTGAAGCATGGTTAAAGACTTGCGAATAAACGCAATATCAAGCGGTAAGCTTAAATACTGGGAAACTTTGATCATCGCTTCAATCGTTTTCCCGTTACAAAAGCAATAGTTCAAACAACTTTGCTTCATTATTTATCAAATTAAATAACTTATGATGACCTGACGCCACCTCAGATGGTAGTACAATGCTCAATATTGAAATTGAACTTTGACCGCTTTGAAACTTCGTAACCATTTGAGCGACTTACGACTGCCTCTTTGGTCTAGCGACTGACCTCTTCGGCTAGGGATCATTAAGCTCCCGGGTTGAGCCAAAAAAAAGTTGTTGGGTTTTTCTTCTAAGAAACTCTCCAGTAGCAGTTGGGAAGTCGAAGGTGCTACACCCCCGTGCCTAGGAGACAACGTAAAGTATATAACAAACGTAAAACGTTATCGTACCCTCGCCCTACGCATCTCTCTCTAGATTACCGTTCTATTTTATGAAAATAAATATATAATACTAGTATGGCGCGTGGGTGCGCGGCCCGCTAAAGCGGACCGCGAGGTTTTGTTTTCGGATATTTGGGTTTGTACTGTATCAAAGTCTTGCATAGTTCTCAACTTGTATTATCTTCAATATTGGCCATATATTTTGCATGGAAAATAAATTCCGCCATCTTGTTTTTTTCTGTTCATCAAGTAAGCACGTCTTGACCATCTTTTGCCAAATAACCACTCTTCCATCTTTTATACTCAGTGAGATAGACACCGACGAAATTTGTATGGCCGCCATCTTTAATCCGCCTTTTTTTCAGCTCACTGACAATTAGATGAGGTTTCAAGTAATTTTTTCAAATAATTTTGAGCAGCTCCCACCTATCTTTAATACTCTGACTGTATCCCTCATCCGTCTCCAAAATCTTCAATCATCAGCTCTTTCCATATTTTTCCTTCGCATGAAATTTTGTCTTCTATACGAAACCATCAGTGAAAAAGATTTTTTGTGTGAAGAAAATAAATTCCGCCATTTTGATTTTTTTTCTGTTCATAAAACTGTAGATCTTTAGGTTTTGATAATCTTTTGCCAGAAAACCACTCTTCCAAATTTTATACTTGGTGAGATAGACACCGACGAAATTTGTATATCCACCATCTTGAATCCGCCATTTTGGGTTCTTTTTTCAGCTGAGTGCCAATTGGATGAGATTCTGAGTAATTTTTGTTTGAGCACCTCCCATCTATCTACAATACCCTGCCCGGGCTCCTCATCCATCTTCCAAACCCTCAATCATCATGTCTTCCCATATTTTTCTTTGAGAGTTCTCCAAAGAACCGCATCAAAGCCTTGCATAATTTACAACTTATAGTCTCTTCAATATTCGCCATACATTTTATATGGAAAAATAAATTCCGCCATTTTGATTTTTTTTTCTATTCATCGAGTAGACCTTCTAATCCTGATCATCTATTGCGAAGAAACTACTCTTCCATCTTTTATACCCTCCGAGATGGATACCCTTGAAATTTGTATGGCGGCCATCTTTTTTTCGCCATTTTGAATTTTTTTTCAGCTCTCTGCCAATTGGATGACGTTTCGAGTGACATTTGCTCGAGCACCCCCCACCTATCTTCAATACCTTAAGCGTGCCCATCGCTCGTCTCCGAAATCCTCAATCATCAGCTCTCTCCATATTTTTGTTCTGAATGAATTTTTATCCTCTATACGAAACCATTATTGAAAAAAAAAAATTCATACAAAATTTTACAGGAGGGGTGATCAATCAGTGAGTGAGTGGTGAATCAGCACGAGCAGCTATATATATATTAACTAGTAGGGCGCTTGGCTGCGCGGCCCGCTAAAGCGGACCGCGGGGATTTCAGTATTATTTTTGTTTTAGCACCTTCTTCTATCATTTTCAGCATCTTTAACCCTGGCCGTGCTCCTCATCTATCTTCCAAACCCTCGATCATCATCACTCCAAATTTTTTTCTCCAAATCATTTGCCAGAAGGAGAGTTCTTCCATAAAAACAAATTTTGAAAAGGAACCGTATCAGAGTCTTGTATAGTTTCCCAACTTATAGTCTCTTCAATATTCGCCATATATTTTGTGTGAAAAAAATAAATTTTGCCATCTTGATTTTTTTCTGTTCATCAAATTGTAGATCTTTAGTTCTTGATCATCTTTTGCCAAGAAACCACTATTCCATCTTTTATACTTGGTGAGATAGACACCGACGAAATTTGTATAGCCGCCATCTTGAATCCGCCATTTTGGACTTTTTTTCAGCTCACTGCCAATTGGATGATGTTTCGAGTAATTTTTGTTTGAGCACCTCCTACCTATCTTCAATACCCTGCCCGGGCTCCTCAACCAATTTCTAAACCCTCAATCATCATGTCTTCCCATATTTTTCTTTGAGAGTTCTCCAAAAAACCGCATTAAAGCCTTGCATAGTTCACAACTTGTAGTCTCTTCAATATTCGCCATACATTTTCTATGGAAAAATAAATTCCGCCATTTTGAATTTTTTTTTCAATTCATCAAGTAGACCTTTGGATCCTCATCATCTTTTGCGAAGAAACCACTCTTCCATCTTTTATACCCTCCGAGATGGAGACCGACGAAATTTGTATGGCGGCCATCTTTTTTTCGCCATTTTGAATTTTTTTTCAGCGGACTGCCAATCGGATGACGTTTCGAGTGACATTTGCTCGAGCACCCCTCACCTATCTTCAATACCTTAAGCGTGCCCGTCGCTCGTCTCTGAAATCCTCAATCATCAGCTCTCTCCATATTTTTGTTCCAAATGAATTTTTGTCCTTTATACGAAACCATTAGTAAAAAAAAAATTTTTCATACAAAATTTTACAGGAGGGGTAATCAATCAGTGAGTCAGTCAATGAATCAGCACGAGCAGCTATATATATATTAAGTAATATGGCGCGTGGGTGCGCGGCCCGCAAGCGGACCGCGAGGTTTTGTTTTCAGGTATTTTTTGTTTGAGCAGCCTCCACCTACATATCTTCCCCCATATTCCTAACCCTCGATCATTATCACTCTCCATATTTTTTTCTCCGAATAATTAAAAAAGATTTTGAAAAGGAACTGTATCAAAGTCTTGCATAGTTCCCAACTTACATTCTCTTCAATATTCGCCATATATTTTGTATGGAAAAATAAATTCCGCCATCTTGTTTTTTTCTGTTCATCAAGTAGACTTTTAGGTCTTGATCATCTTTTTCCCAGAAACCACTCTTCCATCTTTTATGCTTGGTGAGATAGACTCTGACGAAATTTGTATAGCCGCCATCTTGAATCCGCCATTTTGTTTTTTTTCAGCTCAGTGCCAATTGGATGAGGTTTTGAGTAATTTTTGTTTGAGCACCTCCCATCTATCTAACATACCCTGCCCGGGCTCCTCATCCATCTTCCAAACCCTCAATCATCATGTCTTTCCATATTTTTCTTTGAGAGTTCTCCAAAGAATCGCATCAAAGCCTTGCATAGTTTACAACTTGTAGTCTCTTCAATATTCGCCATACATTTTCTATGGAAAAATAAATTCCGCCATTTTGATTCTTTTTTCAATTCATCAAGTAGACCTTTGGATCCTCATCATCTTTTGCGAAGAAACCACTCTTCCATCTTTTATACCCTTCGAGATGGAGACCGATGAAATTTGTATGGCGGCCATCTTTTTTTCGCCATTTTGAATTTTTTTTCAGCTAACTGCCAATTGGATGACGTTTCGAGTGACATTTGTTCGAGCACCCCCCACCTATCTTCAATACCTTAAGCGTGCTGCTCACCTGTCTCCGAAATCCTCAATCATCAGCTCTCTCCATATTTTTGTTCCGAATGAATTTTTGTCCTCTATACGAAACCATTAGTGAAAAAAAAATTTTTCATACAAAATTTTACAGGAGGGGTGATCAATCAGTGAGTCAGTCAATGAATCAGCACGAGCAGCTATATATATATTAATTACTTAAGTACATACTTACATTTACATTCGTAAAAATTAACATAAGGCGTAGAGATAATGTAAGATAAAGTATTGAGGCTCTGTGGTTTTTCCAATTAATTGTCAATTTTTAAAATATATATCTTAATAAAAAACAAAATCCAACTGTTTGCGCACTCATTAATTTGTGCTCCATAATATATGCGTAGTTATGCGTAGTTGGCTAGTTCCCAATGAGAGTCACCGTAGCCGAAACTTTTTCACACTTCTACGTCGTAGCACTCATTGCTACGACGTAGATAGTGGCTTTTTCGCTATGGTAGGGTTTTCTTGGGAAAATGATGTGGTCTCCCAAATCCTTCAGAATACCACCGACAAGAATATCTATGATTTCAACTTTTAGGTTTCGTTATTATTAACAATGTTACTGGTAATAATCGGAAACTTAACATACCCTAGGACCATTTCCCGACTTAGATCAACCTACCCAGAGCAATCGATTGATATTTAAGGCTGTCCGTAAGTAGACCACAACTCTACCCTGACAATAACGATCTTCATATATTATTCGAATCCATTTATACCCATGCTGAAACTTAACAAAATTATATAGAACATGGCGTCGCGCCGCGCCGTCGTCGGCTCCGAAATGTCTATCGTGGTGAAGGCCGGCCCTCTGTATAGTTATTCTGAGTTTGCGCACCTCCAAAACTTTACCAAATACTACGTATCGAAAAACTGTAATATGTAATGAAAAATGAACGCAAAGACTCTTATTTTAGAGTCGTAATTGAATGCTTCGAATATTTATTTTACAACATTTCTGCTTGGAGCGCTGGCTGTTATCGGATGCTAAATGTATTACCGAATTCAAACCGTAAAATAAGCCGGTTTAGGTCAATTTTACTCTGAAGTCATTGTGTTTCGATCAGTAGTATTTAGTAAAGTTTTCAAGCTGTACAAAGTGAGATTAAATATACTGTTGTTGAAGTTTACAGTTAGCGGGAACATTCTGGTTAGTTAGCAATATGGAAGCTAATTCAATTGTCGGCCAAATTTGTTTTCACTGGGTGCCTACTTTAAGTTATACAGTGTAAACTCTTACAGCAATGAGATTTCAACAGGGTGTCGTACGTAAGTACGCACTTTACAATTGGTGATGGTACTCTGAAAGATCCCTCCCTTTCACCACCAATTGTATATAGAGAGTGCACCTTTGATATGTGGCTGAAATTCTTTTTTTTAGAATAGAATAGAATAGAATAGAATAGAAAAGTTTTTTATTCAAATAAACTTTTACAAGTACTTTTGAATCGTCAATTGAATCTACCACAGGTTCGGAATGCAGTTCCAGCCGAGAAGAACCTGCAAGAAACTCGGCGGTTGCTCTTTTTAAAAATAACATTATAACAATTATTATTATTAATGTACAATGTACATGATTGAAATGCCGTCTCGCGCATTGCTGGAACGAGTTAAATCCAAGCTTTTTTATCGTTTATATAATCTTCAATTGTATAATAAGCTTTTTTTTTTGAGGAGAATACTATCATAGGTTGAGAGTTGAGAAAACGATTTTCAAATGGTAATAAAATAACTGTCACCATACCAAATACGAACTCCAATATACTTAACATACACGTATAGTCTGTAGAGTTCTAATCTATGGATTAATTATTCGTTTAAAATAAAATTCAGGTCTCTAATTTCTAAAAGAAGATTTACTTCTCATTTATAGAATTTAGGTACGTATTCTTCCGGTCTGTGCGTTTAAAACACGAACTAAATATTTAAGGTCGGCGCCAAAGCGTCTATTGCAACAGACATTATACAGTCAATGTGTTAATACTCTATCCAATACTAAGCATTTACAAAACTAATTAGGTAAAAATATAACAATTTAGAAAACTTCTTCCTTGGAAATTTTTGTTTATTATGCCGGTCTGTATGTATTTACTCGTATTGTAAATCTATATTTGACAGGCTAATATAGGTTTTACCTAGTTTAGTTTTTTTCTGAAGCGATTACCTACCTGTAAACCTAATCTTTTACACCCAAGAGCGTCACCAGCTGATGGATGGGCATTGGGCAGCTTGGTATATGGAGGATGAGAAAATTATGAATTTCAGGTAAAGTCGAGCTTACGAAGCTGTAAAAAGCAGGTGTTACAAGCTTTTGACTTGACTTGAGTGAAAACTTGTAAACATAGTTATGGCACATTGTACGTGACCATAATAGTCATAATTATAAGTAATTATAAGTCAACTGAGTGAATTTAGGCTTTTGGTTGCAGTTGGCTAAATTTTTTCAAATCTCTAGGGGGGAAGCTGCCCCTACCTGCACCCCCTTGGCGCCGCCCTTGCTTACACCCTTTCTTGTGGCAGAATACTTTACCACTATTTGGACCGCCTGTGGAATTCAGGTTAAATACCAAGAGTAAATATTAGCTCGTCCCGGGAATCGAACGCGGGACCTCGTGATGCGCAGTCGAACATGCTAACCACTCGACTGACGAAGCTATGAGGTAGTCAAAGCCATTCGGATGAGGTCATACGGGCAACCGAATACATGCAATAGGGACAAAGTTTAATTGCGTCATTATTATCGACGCCTATTATAAGAACTAACGTGTAAGCAATTCTCCTCAGGGGCCATCCATAAGTTACGTCACATATTAAGGAGGGGAGGGGTCAACGAATTATGACATTGTGCGACAAGGGGGCTGGGAGGGGCTCTTTTTGTACATCATCACACATTTCAAAATCGAATTTTTAAAGTACTATTAAAACTAGAAATATGAACTACTCGTATTGAGAAAATTAATATAATCAAATGGAAATAAAACTAATTTAATTCAATGTCTATTGTTTAGATATACTTACAATTGCAAAATATGTGACGTCACCTTAGGAGAGGGGAGGATCTCACAAACGGGTCAAAAAATCATGAAAGTGTGACTTAATTTATGGATGGCCCCTTATTTGTGAACCGTTTCAAGCCGTCTCAAAACTTGACCGACCGCCGGCGCCAGAGCGGCTGCCGAATCGACCTTCCTCTGTTGACCTTTACATGAGTAATATAATATTATAATAGTTACTGACATATCCAGGAAATATTTCTGTTAGATCAGCTTTGGAACTAAACTGAAGACAACAAATATGTTACCAACTCTAGTTTTGCGAGATACACCTACCTACCTATCTATAAAGCTATTTAATGAGATTGAAAAAATGTGCATCTGTACACACTCCCTACCTATGTTATACCAGTTGCGTTATGTCAAGTTTGCAAATTTCAAATAGATTTCGAATATCGAAAAACTATGTCATCAGTAAAATGGACAATGCGCCAAATCGGAAACATCGTCTTCTTTTGGAAGTTGGTTAGTTATAAATTTAAAAAAAAATGAAGAAATTGAAAACAATAATTAATAGAATACAGGCGATTTGTTATTTTTCAATTTTTTTCAATCAGGAATATAATCAGTTCCTTGATTATAAGATCAAATCACACCACCGACCACCGCGACAGGGATTTAGTCCAAAACATGTTGTAAATATATATTTTTTTAATATTCTAGAAGACATGACGACTAACAGAAACATAATGGTGGTGGTCGTCCTCTGCGTGGTCGCGGGCGTGGTGCCCAACCCAGTCCGGCGCTCTCCAGATCTGGAAGCGAGACGTAGAAGTTCCATAGACAGAAGTATGATAAGGTACATTATCGCGTGTTTAAAAAAGATTCCGACCAATTGAGAACTTCCTCCTTTTTTCATCATGTCATGTCATGATCAACCCATTACCGGCTCACTACAGAGCACGGGTCTCCTCTCAGAGTGAGAAGGGTTTTGGCCATAGTCTACTACGCTGGCCAAGCGGATTGGCAGACTTCACACACCTTTGAGAACGTTATGGAGAACTCTCAGGCATGCAGGTTTCCTCACGATGTTTTCCTTCACCGTTAAAGCAAGTGATATTTAAATACTTAAAACGCACATAACTCCGAAAAGTTAGAGGTGCGTGCCCCGGGATCGAACCCACGACCTTCGATTAGAAGTCGGTCGTCCTAACCACTAGGCTATCACAGCTTCCTTTTTTCAAGTCGGTTAAAAACTAGTAGCAAATTTCTATAAACTGAGTGAGCAATAAAGTTCGGCCACTTGAAAAAAATTGTAGCAAATTTCGATTGAGTAAATTACTGTATTTTTCTAAAAACTTATGCAAAGTTACGTCTAATTAATTAATTAATTAATGTACTTACTACACATCTATGAATTACTTATTTACTTAAATTCGTAGAAAAAAACATAGTCATAATGTCGCTATCCAGTTTATTCGCTAACTTAGTGATCATCATTAAATGAAAACCACACAAATTAATTCGATATACATTGCTGCTTTAATGTGTGAAGTATTCTAAAGTGTGGCTTTCATTTTCTAACAGCCACTGAGTTAATGAAGAGGGGATCTGGTCGAACTTTATTGAGTTTGTAACTGTGTTTAACCATAAATTAAATAGTTACCTTCTAATCGTCCTTAGGTTCGGAAGATCCTATCCACCGGAACCGTCAGCAGCCGACCTCCGGGAGATAATGCAACGCTCTACACGCAAAGGCAACAGCTTCCTGCGCTTCGGAAGATCCCAACCCGTCCCCATCACGACCGACGACCTCATATCCCTGCTACGAAGCTACGAAGACGAATATGACAGCCCCACTAAACGCGTGTCGAATTTTGTGAGACTGGGAAGAGACCCCAAGTTCATCAGACTCGGAAGGTCCACTGACGAAGAGAAACTTGGTTACGAACAAACCTCCGACTTAGTACTCAGCGGGTACCCCCAGAGGAAACACAGAGCAAGAGACCACTTCATAAGACTCGGTAGAGACAGCGAAGAACTGAATAGCGATGAAGAAGTTTCGGAAGAGAGGAAGAAACGCTCGACAGATTGTCACGATTGCTAAGTTTTAGTACCCGATTGATAGCCGATAAATGATTTCAGTGCCAAGGATTTAGTGCCATATATTTATTAAATTGAGAACAAGGTTACATTAGTTTGTATAGCGCATTACTATTGTTCCCATTTCTTTTCTGTGTAGGTAACTAATTACTTATTCTGCATTTCGGGAAAGATTGTTCGAGGTTATATTAGTTAATGTACTATGTGTTTGTATGTTTGTTTGGTGGTGTGAAGCGATATTACCTAAGGTTAATCAACGCTACGTCTTGGTCGGGCCGTTAAGGCGGCTGGGGAACTGTGAATAGTTTGTGCTCGGACGGATATGGCGGGACAGTCTAGCATGAATTCGTTAATGCTTCAATCACCATACATGATCTTTCCAGGCATGGGCCCGACCCGAGTGTTCTATCATATATTTGCTGTTTTTTCATACCGTTGTTTGTTAAATATGTAATCGTTTGTCAATTAACAATTTGAATTAATTTAGCTTTTGAGGTTTTGATCTGCATTTTAATTCAACTGCATTTTTCTTTTGTAATTATTTATTAGATACGGTTGTTAACTTTCTCTTTACTTTCGCATATTTAATAGAGCTACTTTCCAAAGAAAATTATGATAAATTTTAAATAATGTTGTATCCATAAATGTTTATATTATATATACGATAAAATATATTATGTTATAATAATAATTATAAGATGTTTTTAAATAAATTTTTAACTAATAAAAAGTTGATGTTTCTTGATTATCTACTTGAATAGAATTAAAGCATAATACGCTTCTATTACATTACAATTATTGTAATTCAATTATCTGTATTATTTAAAAAAATATTCATATAAACACGATTTCACTTAAAATATTAGATACTTTGGAGAGTAAGACTTGAATTAAATTCTGGAAATTAAATGAATAGAATATAATTATTGTAATACTGGACTATTAAACAAATTAGAAAGATGACGCGTGACGTAGTTTATTTAACTTAAAGATAGACAAGTGCTTCTTGAGCAGGGACAAATTTTGCGGAAACTTATTACTTATATTGTAACGAAATCGAATTTCGCTATAATGTATAATTACGATTGAAACATGAGCGCCATATCTTCGCGAATTCCGAAAGAAACCGCATTCTTCCGCTAGATTTGTCCCCAGCCTTATTTTGTCAATTATTTTATCTATCTCATTAGAGTTTTGAATTTTTTTATCTAAAAAACAAAAAAAAATTACATAAAAAAATTCTTTGTTTGTCTGTTTACTAAGGTCTCTGAAAGAATTTTAAATTAAAAAATAAATTTAGTACCTACCTAATAATACAATATGCAGGATGAAAAAAATAGAGATAAAATTCAGAGTAACTTTTTCAGTGCTCACTCTTTACTGGAGTTATAATATTATCTCAATAAAAATTTATTTAAGAATTTCAGTTTTTATTCAAGAAATTGCACAGGAAACTCTAACCTGATAATGTGCCACGATATTATTGTAGCACGATATCACAAAACCTATTAAAATTTTAATTAAAACCACCATACGTAGCTTGTCATCAAAAAATTAACTAAACTACTTATCTTTTTTTAATTCGTAATGCCAAGTGATCTCTAACAATAAAACTTGCAGAAGTCATGCTCTGGTAAGTCACTTCCACTCACAGTAAGTCAACTTCTGCAAGTCTCAGCTCATCTGGTATTTACTTCTGCAAGAAATTGCTAAAGCAACTTACCAGTGGACACTCCACATATCAATTGGTTATCAGTTTTTCATCATTCAAGAAATTAATTTACTATCGTAATTTATTTAAGTACAAAATATTTATACCAAAGAAACTTAAACTATTGAATATGTATAATGATATTGTTTTTTTTTTACTATTCAAATAGTCCGCCCCTGGTTGCCCCTGGGCCAAAGGTGCCCATCAAACTGGCAGCATTACCACGCTGAATGGCGATGGACAACCTTTGGACCAGGTAGGCCCCAGAGCGCGGATCTCAACCTCATTGGTTTTTCATCATACGGAATTTCAAGCACCAATGTATCCGATTTTGTAAGGCTGGGTTACGAAATCGTATACATACTCATAAACATAACACAACAGATATAAACTATAGATATAAGTACTATTTTTATTAATCAACGCTTAATTATCTACATCAAATATTAATACTTAAAAGAATTGTTATGAAAATGATACTTAGATAGTGTTGTGTAAAGTACCATATTATATTTTCCTGGTTTAATTTTTCTTTGGAAATAAACTCGTGTACATCAATATTTTTAACTGTTTTTTAATTCCTCCCCTCTGAATTCAAACCCCTTCTTCTTCTGTAAATTAACGGTTAAAAACTAACATAAATGGATGGATGAACCGATTTTGATGTGAATTTCACAGGCAGGCAGATGATTATACAAGGAGTGATCTAGGCTACTTTTTATCCCGGAAATGGTTAGTCCATTTCCACTACTGAATCGATATTGACAGGCACAGAGATATCTTGAATCCCGGAGACGGGTAGTATACTATACTTTGTATACTATCCCGGAAAATCAGAGTTTCCACGGGATTTTTGAAAAACCCAAATTCCATGCGGACGAAGTCATGGGCATCAGCTAGTTCTCCATATTACTTGGGTTAACATAAAATAAGTAGGTAACATAAAGTTGTATACATTTTGTAAATCTGTGCATATCAGCGTAGCGACTTATAAGAAAACAAATACATGTATTTTTTGCACATTTCATAAATATGCAAGACTCCTTTCATGCTCATATAACTACATAGTCACGCGCTTCGACAGCATAACGTAGGGTAAAAGCATTTTTTTTACGTTTTTTTAGGTAACGTGAAAATGTTTCTTACGTTACTTAACGAAACACGCCTGACGTAAAAATTTTACCAACCTGAAAATATTTTACATCACGTTACCACCTATTGTTATGCTTACCTATATGCATTTAAATTTCCATAGAGAGTAATAATTATCCCTAATCCCCTACTTATATTATTATGAATACAAAAACTTTGTCTGTCTATTACGCTTTTTCGCCTTAACCGCTGAACTGATTTTGGTGAAATTTGATGTAAATATACAAAGATAGATAACACGAAAAGGAGACAGTCATTTTGTCGCAAGAAAAACGTTTAAGGAGTTGAAATAGGGGATGAAAGTATGTCGAGATTTGTACGAATTCACGTAGACAAATTTTCTGGCACTGAGAATTTCTTGACAGAAAACCCAATACTTAACAATTATTTTGCCCGACCCGAGAATCAAACCCGGGACCTCGTGATCTGCAGTCGAATATGCTAACCACTAGACCAACGAGGCAGTTAAGAGCAGTTAAGCTTACAGATTCACAAAGACTAATTAATTGGTCACTTGGTGTCGCTTCCCGCCATAAGCGTCGACTTACGCGACAATTAGTCATTAATTTACTTCCCTCGTGGAAGAATTAGAGGCTAAATGTTCCTACAAAATAATTTCAGGAACGAGGAATTTCATTGTTAACATTAATTCTAGACTAGTAATAATTATACCTAGTCAAGTATCTTTCGGAGTTTATCTACACCATACACATATCAGAAATGAGGAGATCCGTAGAAGAGACGTAGACCTAGAGAGGCCTACGACGTAGGTCAACGGATGCGAGCCTGAAGTGGCATTTGGTTGGGCACATAGTCCGAAGAACCGAAGACATTGGTGTCACAAGGTGCTGTAAGAGCAACTTCGCACCGGAAAGCTCAATCAGCAGACTATCTACTACGTCGATCGAGTCGCAGGGGGCCGCTGGATTTAAGTGGTGTAAGAACGGAGTGTGTGGAAGTTCTTACAAACGTGGAAGTTTCTACGTATTACGTACTGTAAAAACAAATACTGAAAACACCGATCTATTAGGTTTATACTGTAGTTTGTAAGCTGTGACCAAAACAAACGAGGGAGAGATTTTGACGGATTTTTCTTTCACAGGTTGTTGCGATGTCTAGCTCAGAAACAAAATATTTCATAGGCTCAAAATTTGGAATTATCTAGTTTAAAAAAGGCAAATTTTTGTAATACGGAACCCTAATAGAAAGAAGCGCGATTCGCACGAGGACGGTTTTTAAATTAGCTTTTGAAAAGATGCATTTTTACAACATATTCTTCTATTCACAAGCATAACAAGGTAGTTTGTAAGAGGAAAATGAAGAAAATCCACACTTTTATCAAGTTAACTTATGATCTCCGGCAGCCGGGGCCGCGTAGGATTACAGATATTTATCTGGTGGCGCGGGCGTGTCGCCGCGTCATCTTATACAGCTTCATTGCAGTTTTATAGTGAACTATGAGCTTCTATTTATTTTCTTAGCCTTCATAGACAGTTTATACACATGCTGCGTGTGCAAAATGATAATTTTCACGGTGTTGGAGTATCGTTAGGTTATCATGTACCTACTTAGCTTCTGACCCCGGCTTCGCCCGCGTGAATTTCGGATTTTCACAAATCCCGAGGGAATCGTGGATTTCCGGTTCCCGTTCCCATTTTCTTTTCCAACTTTTACACCTACTTTCAAGAAAGTGTACTATAGTAATCTACCAACAACTGTAGCTATAGATTTCGGAACTGTGGATTTATCCAGGATGAAATGTACATAGACTACATTTTATCCTAATAAAGTTAAGTCAGGGCATAATTTATCTACATTCAAAATTTCAGCTAAATCAGTTCTGTAGTTGCGGCGTTAAAGAGTAACAAACACAGACACACACACACACACACATATCATACTCATACGGACGGACAGACAGACAGAAACAGAGTGCCATAAATAGGGCTCCGTTTTTTACTCTTTAGGTATGGAACTCAAAAACCTACGTAATTAGGCATTTAACTAAAGGCGCCATCTGTTATGCATATCTGAAACTAACTTAATATTCTAGTGTACTTTTCTAGTGTACCGCGAACTTTTGATCGATCGTTTTTCGTATATAAAATGTAGCCTATGTCACCCGAACTATAATAACGAATCAATTGACACCTCATTCATCAAAATTGGCTCAGTAGTTTAGGCGCTACGGTGGAACACACAGAATCCGATACGAAAATTGAATACACATGCATACATACATACGTATATAAATATACATGCATGCATACATACATACGTACATACATATACATAGACTGCTAAAACCCTTTCTTTTGGTTTTGCCGTAGTCGGGTAAAAAGTCTTCACTAGCGTTTACAGATAAATGGAAATGCTATCATAAAAGCTGCATCAGAGGTTAAAACAAACTTTCCGAGAACTCTCAACAGTACGTACCTATTAACACTGTTAACTAACAATTGCAGCACTGTTAGTTGCACAATAAACCTGAATACACTACTGCATGTGCATAATAGATAATTAAGTTTTATGTTTACAGCTGACTGAAATTAGTTTGCTACGAATTAATAGCTTTTTGAATATTTACGCAGAAAATTATAGTAAGTAATTAATGCGAGAGTATTTCGGTCTCTCGGTATCTTCGGTCTATGTCTGATAACTTTTCAAAGCTGGTACCACTGAAACGATCTTGACAATAGGTATGAGTACCTGTGATCTCCCACCGCTCTGCAGTGTGTGGGGGTTAAAAAACAGATTTTCTTAAGAAAGTATAAGAGACATTTCTTGGGTAACAATGCACAGGTCATTGATAGCTAAGGAATGTCTCAGCTACTATTATTTATTGTATAGTGTAGTGTATAGTAAGTAATAACTATATTGTTTTTGTTAGTGGTTTGTTTAATGATAGTATAATTTAAATAGTATTATTAGTTTATTAAGCGAGCTCGCCATCCTCACATAAACGCAAAGTTTTCTTGAGGATGACCGAAATTGTATTTAAAAAAAAAAACAAACATTGTATTATATTGATCAATAAAAGAAAAAAAAAAAAGAAAAAGCTAGGTCCGTAGGTAGTTACGCAGAAAACTTGCATCTTGGAAACGGACATAGGATACCTACTTTTTATAATAGGCGTTAGATCGTGTTCAGCGTCGATCCTTGCAAGAGATCCTTACAATCTGTACAATCTGTTTATCTTAGAGGTCTTAAAAGGTAAACAAATATTAAAAATCTTCTCGGTGAAACGCTGTGACGCTAAAACGTAAGTGACGCTCTTTCCCCTGCGTTTAGACGTTTAGACCGTTTAGACGTTCTAGTTTTGAATTTTCACTTAAGTAAATCATGACTTCATTGTTAGTTCGCGATAAAAACATCCTATGCGCCGTGCAATGCGCGTCGCTTACATGTTTCTGTTAGAATGGACTTGTTTACCTTTTAAGACAACGAAGGAAAAACAGACTGTACAGATGGTGACGAAAGGTATTTAAATAATTAAAATCTGAAACTATGCAAGCGAGGATTTGGACAAAACCAAGTAGGTACCTCTCTGCATTTTCATTTCAGGAAGTTCTAATTTTAAAATTTTTACTTTTGACTATGGTTAGTTGTAGTTAGTTTGTACAGTAGGTTAGGTATTCTTGTGGCACAGGGTTTTACGTTTAGCCCACAATAGTAGTTTAAAGTTAGAATATATTTTTACACGCTTTACTTATTCTTCACCTGTAACTTTGTAAAAATGTGACAACTAACTTTTCACTCACTTCTTTCTGTAGTATCAATTTGTAACTTATGCAACTCTGATCGAAATTATATGATGAGTTCTTTGAGTGATTTCCTTTCGACTTGTCTCACTGAGTCACATAAGATTACTGAGGTAACATAATAATTGTTATTTTGATTAGGTAAAATGTTAAAGTGTAATAAAGTATAAATATATTTTGCCAACAAAAGTATTCAAGTGTTAGTTTAAGTCCCGACATAATAGGTATTTCTATTTTTAGGGCAAAGAACTTAGCACTGGTCTTTCAACAGGTAATATACCTTATTTACGTATTCCATTTATACGAGAGGTCATTTTCCGTTTAAGTAGACACCCCGCATTCAGTTATCATCTTTAGATGTACTTTAGCATTTCATCGAATCGATCAATCTCCCCGGCCCACTATTTGTCACAGCACGGGTCAATTCACAGAATCCGATTGATGGCTCTTTCATACCGCTTGAAAATATAAACCTTTTTTTTTTGTACTAGTAACGTGAATAACACCTACGTTGCTACGGGTCGTGTTGCAACTATTCCTGTAGGTACATAAATACGCGTAGGGTAATTATACTTTCAATTCTGTACATGTAGTGTAATAAATATTAATAAAAACTATTAAATAAAAATCACTTACTGTTGATTATGAATTCATATTAAAGTTACTAATTATAGAGTTGATGATCGAACTGCAGGTCTTAACTCCTCCCGTGTGGGGTTGCTGGTCCCCCATCGGGCGCGTCCCCCCGGTGGCGGATGGGGGAACGCCTCCCAGATATGGGAGGTACCGGGGAAACCCGGCGCGGACCAAAACCAGCAGGGGGTTGCCGCTTGGAGGCTCCTGGTACTTCTCTGTTCATCAGAGTGGACTGTGGAGACTCCGGGCGGCGACAATTGGGGGGGAGGCTTTCGGGCCGTGAGGAAGAAAACCTCGTTAAAAAATTACCGGAGGGGGTGGAAACGCCCTGCGCGGCGGGTCCGCTGGTCTTTGTGGCCGGTGGGCGCTGGCTTCGGCCACCGTCGGGCAACCCGTAATCCGCACTGAGCGGAACCGGGGGCCCCACGCACTGAGCGAGGGGCCGCGAGGAAGAAAACCTCTATAAAAAATTACACGAGGGGTGAACCTCTTGAGGGTCGCCTGCGGGTGTGGCCCTCTTGAGGGTTGCCTCTGGCGAGGAACTCCGGGTGATGGAATGGCGTATCCGTCGCCCGTTGAGACGCCTCGGGTCGGGAGGCGCACCACTATGTTCCTGGTGCGCCTCAGACGGTGTTAGGGGGCCTTTAGGTCCCCCGGTGGAGGGTCTGCCTCGGCGGACGGCGCCGGCTGGGTCGCGGATGATTGCGCAAGTGTACCCGTAACCCAGCCACCAGGCGACACGGAGGAACATCGCTGGGTTTTAGTGGGTATTCTGGCCACTTCTTGGCCTGCCTGAGTCCCACACTACCTTCCGGAAGCATTGCAGTTCGCTGTAAGGCTTCCGGAGGGTGTGCGTAAATGCATTTCCCAGCGTCAAAAAAAAAAAAAAAAAGGTCTTAACTCCTCAAACCTGGTGCTGCAAGGGTACTTACTGCTCTCCTAAGTCGTGAGGATTAGGAACTGTTGATTATGAATTCATGTTGTAGGTACCAAGTATAGACTTCATCATTGATTTCCAGATCTCAGAACATCCTGGTACTGCAGCAGTAAAGTCGGGCGGAAATAAAAAGAAACGACAAAACCGACGTGCAATGCTCGCACGCATCTGTCCACCTAGAAACATCGCGTCTACCATCACTGCGCTCTCCGATGTGGGATCGCAATTTCAGCACCTTGAGATCCCAACGAGAACCAGTGGTAGATTCAATTGATGATCCAAATGTACTTGTAAAAGTTTATTTTAATAAAAAACATTTCTATTCTTTTTTAACGTCCACTGGTGGTTACTCATTAAGTTGAAATGCACAGAAGTGTGTGCCACTAAGGCTACATTTGTACCAAATATGTGTAGGTAGGAGATATTGCGAGGGATGTTTTTCAAACCCAAAAATAAGGAGAATCTCTTATGCACCGTTTCGCTACCGCCAAATTAAAACAAACTGCGTAAAGAAACGACATTCACTACCAATAGTCGCTCGCCGTCGGTCGCAAAGTAGAAGTAAGCCTAGTAGTTGTAGTTGTCAAGAGTAGGTACGTTGTATGAAGTATCGGGGGTGAGCCACTTTATTTTAACCGCCCGGCTTTACAATTATTGTTTAAGCTATTTGTACAGTATTTTATTATACTTTTATGCGTGAAGATTAATCTGAGTAAAAAGATTGTCATCTCGAATTAGAATGAAGAATAACGACGTGTTTCTTTCGTGGCTTTACCAATATATACCATTGCGTGTCGGCTTTATGAGAATGAATAGGCATTTTCTTGGCAAGCGCGTTCCAACTAAGACCTCAGATTGTCGCCTATCATACAATTTAAAAAATGCAAAATCTTTGACATTTCTTTATTATTTGAAAGTCGGCGGCCTATTTGTACTAAGACAAAGTATCTCTATTTGTAACTATCTAAGCAAAGATAATAACTTACCGCTAGTCGGCGACTTTGATCTGAGTGCTTAGTCTAAGTTTGGAGCACTCCAAAACTTTGTAGTATACTATTGATCGATTTCAGAGTAAAATGGACCTAAATTGGCTTGTATTAAGGTTTGAGTTCGCCAATACATTCAGCATTCGAACACAGCGAGCGCCCCAAGCAGAAAGGTTGTAAAATATATATTCGAACTATGGAATTACGACTTTAAAATAAGAGTGTTTGGGTTCAGTTTCTCAAAACGAGTGAGCAAACGAGTCGCAAAACTATTTATATTATGTGTAAAATCTTAGACTAACCGTACTGTAGACTGTTTTACGAGTGTCTGGTAGACTGCCAAAGTTGTTCGGTTGTTATCTATTACCATAAGCTGTAGACCAAAAAATACAATTATTTTTCTATAAATGGACTAGCCTCAAGCAACGGCTGGCGGCTGGCGGTCATTCATGATCAATGATAATTTTATTGAAGTGTACGTGAATTGCTTATGTAAGTACATATTCCGTCGTATTTAAAAATATTTGTTAGTTACCGAACTGAGCTAGGTTCCCCCGCCGCGTAACTATAAATGTAGTACTAATTAATTGCGTGGTGGGGAAACCCCAAAATTTGACGGAAATAATTTTTCACGCATCCATGCGTCTAGCGTCAAATGGCATCTCCTTTTACTGTAATATAGGAAAATGTCGTTTTGTTTATCTCTATAAAGATGTGTGGACACATGTATTGAATTAGTATTCTTTTTTTTTTATAACGTCTGCGATGCGCCCTCTCGTCTGAAGAGAGCTTTAATAAAGACGTCGTCCATTAGTGCAATATCAATGTAGATGGATGTAAATAAATCGAGTGAGTGGTGACTAATGAATCGCTTTATTCAGTATGAAAGCGACAAACTGGTATAAGATGAAGATGTAGAGAATGAGAGCGTGACTCATAGAGGCACATCTTTAATCGTTATTATTTAAAAGAAAACGTTACATGGTTATTTTTAACCCCCGACGCAAAAACAACGGGGTGTTATAAGTTTCACGTGTCTGTGTGTGTGTGTGTGTGCCTGTTCCCCCGTAGCGTTTAAACGGGTGGACCGATTTGAATGCGGTTTTTTTTGTTTGAAAGGTGAATTAGTCGAGAGTGTTGTTAGCTATGTTTCATGAAAATCGATCCAAGATGGCCGCCGCTACAAAATGGCGGATAAAATATTTTTTCACAACTCCCTTAATATATGGGTATCAAATGAAAGGTCTTGACTAGTAGAATATCGCAATTGCAAATCCAATATGGCCGCCGCCACAAAATGGCATGTCGGCGGTTTTAAATTTTTAATTTATACTTGTATATTATACATGAAGTATTAAAGTAAGCCATCGTAATGCCTCGCAATTAAAAAATAGTGTGCAATTATGACCAAGAATAATAATTTGCACGCCTAAATTGAGGCAAAGCATGTACGGAACTATATCCGTACATGCTTTGCCTTATCCATGTTGTTGTTACCCATGTTTTGAGCAAATAAATTTCATTTCATTTCTCAACTGAGGCGGAGACTAGCCAACTACGCAGCAGATATTATAGTGCACAAGCGTATATACAGATGCACTCTCCATTCCTTCACTCTCATAGTCCGATAGAACGCCAATGCGATACGATTAGAGAGGGATCAGGACCAACGGCTTTAAAAGTGCTCCCTAAGGCACAGGGGTGTATCTATTATCACCAACTACCAACTCCAGATTGGCACTGAGAATTTCTTTACAGAAAAGCCCAATACCTACCTCATAATTTATTGCCCCGGACATCGAATCCGCAGAATCGTAATCCGCAGTCGGCCATACAAACTACTAGACCACTAAGGCAGTCAAATTGCAACAACCACTATACTATCGGGAAACAAATAACTCACAAGTTACTTTTTTTCACAACTTATACACTAGGTAACCACTGATTCATCAAGTTTGATTATATCAAATAAAATCGGCTAAGTGCGAGTCGGGCCTCATTCTTTTAGGGTTCCGTACATAATTATGAATAACAATAATTTGGGTGTAAGAAATATTTAACTAGACATCGCAACAAACCCTACCCTGGGAACCCTAAAAAGTACCTCACCCATATACAACAAAAGGCATATTTGATATCTTCTAATCAGTCAACCGAAAGTAATGCCCTTCTATTCCCTGATATCGGGTTAAAAAACATAATACCGTACCAATAACCAAGATAATATGCGAAAAACCTATAATATTAAATTCGCGCTTCACCAAACTTTGAATGTTGTATTATGCGGCCGAATTACAAAATAAAAATAGATTTCTAGATACCTACTATCAATAGAAATTCTACTTAAGTGTAGATACTAAAATGGTTTGACAAAAATATATATGGATTATGAATAAATAAACTTCTATAAAGTTCAAATAATCCTAGTATTAGGAGCTCATATAATAAGAAACAGTTATTTCGAAATCATGGACAGACGTTTCGATCTTATTTATTTAAGTAGGTACATATTATAGTCAAAGTTAAAATCAAATAAACTTTATTTAAAACTAGCGGTCCGCCCCGGCTTCGCCCGTGGTACATAATATATAGCCTATAGCACTCAGGGATCACATACATAATATCCAACTGTGAAAGAATATTTGAAATCGGTCCAGTAGTTCCTGAGATTAGCGCGTTCAAACAAACAAACTCTTCCGCTTTATTATATTAGTATAGATTGGTACACTGTACACTTTTTGAAAGTCAATTTAAGAAATTAGATGATTGTACACTCGTAAGCAAAACTTAAAATTTCGAGTTCCAAACGCGCCCTGATCTGAGAAGAGCGCACAGCAAACTCTCACTTTTTTATAGATTCTATGAAATTCTAAACTTGCACCCACTTACATAAAATGTGTAAACGTTATCACCCCTTTTCAACTCGACTGACACGCCTGCACCCTTCACTATCCAAACAAAGCCAAATGTTATTCCAATTTGCCGGGCCCCGCTGAAAGGAATGTTAAAACATGTTGTTTTTGGTCCTCACACGACTTTAAAATTTCATACAGTGTCCATGTACAATTTTTCAGCGTGACTACTTTTGTTATTTCATCTTTAACTGTCCTTGACTCATCATCATCATCATCATGATCAACCCATTATCGGCTCACTACAGAGCACGGGTCTCCTCTCAAAGTGAGAAGGGTTTTGGCCATAGTCTACCACTCTGGCCAAGCGGATTGGCAGACTTCACACACCTTTGAGAACGTTATGGAGAACTCTCAGGCATGCTGGTTTCCTCACGATGTTTTCCTTCATTAATTTTATTCCTGATTTAAATACTTAAAACGCACATAACTCTGAAAAGTTAGAGGTGCGTGCCCCGGGATCGAACCCACGACCTCCGATTAGAAGTCGGTCGTCCTAACCACTAGGCTATCACAGCTTTTTTTTTTTCTTGACTACTTGTAATAATATAACCATCCATTTTCAGGATAAAAAGTAGCCTATGTGTTAAGTCGGGGCATACTTAATCTATCTTCATTCAAAATTTCAGCCAAAACGGTTCTGTAGTTGCGGCGTTAAAGAGTAACAAACACACACACACACATGCACACACAGACACACAAACGTTCGCCTTTATAATATTAATGTGATTTACAAACACCGATTTAAAAATATTAAGGGGTCTAGAAGGTATAGCTTAACAGGCTCATCTCGTTACATCGTTGCTAAGGTAAAGTCCCCTTATTCCGTGGTATTTTCATAAAAACTCGAAAGAACGTATAAAATTAAGCATTTACTACACCTTTCTGAAGAACTGGCTATTTTTATCAGAAGCGTTATTTATTTAACTCTTGAAATATCCTAAAAGGACAACAATTACAACTTGATTTAAATGTAAAATTAAATTAAATATGAAGAAAGTCCGAATGCTCCAATTCCGAGGTAAAAATCCTAATTCCGAGGCAAATGGCTCCTAATTCCGAGGGTACAAAATTCAAAGGGAAACGAGTAGAATGAATTCTACATGGTGTTCAAAAATGAACTGTATTTATTAATAGATTTCAAAATCAATTCGATACGTATGTAATTGTTTAATTATGTTTGTGTGTAAAATATTAATATATGTATATTATTAATATATATATAGCTGCTCGTGCTGATTGGGTCACTGACTGACTCATTGATCACCTCTCCTGTAAAATTTTGTATGAAAATATTTTTTTTTACTAATGGTTTCGTATAGAAGACAAAAATTCATTCGGAGGAAAAATATGGAGAGAGCTGATGATTGAGGATTTCAGAGACGAGCGAATGGCACGCTTAAGGTATTGAAGATAGGTGGGGGGTGCTCGAGCAAATGTCTACTCTCAACGTCATCTCAAATCACTCTAAACGTCATCCAATTGGCAGTGAGTTGAAAAAAAATTCAAAATGGCGAAAAAAAGATGGCCGCCATACAAATTTCGTCGGTCTCCATCTCGGAGGATATAAAAGATAGAAGAGTGGTTTCTTAACAAAAAATGATCAGGATCGGAAGGTCTACTTGATGAATGGAAAAAATATTCAAAATGGCGGAATTTATTTTTCCATAGAAAATGTATAGCGAATATTGAAGAGACTACAAGTTGTAAACTATGCAAAGCTTTGATGCGGTTCTTTGGAGAACTCTCAAAGAAAAATATGGGAAGATATGATGATTGAGGGTTTGGAAGATGGATGAGGAGCCCGGGCAGGGTATTGTAGATAGATGGGAGGTGCTCAAACAAAAATTACTCAGAATCTCATCCAATTGGCACTGAGTTGAAAAAAAAAAAACAAAATTGCGGATTCAAGATGGCGGCTATACAAATTTTGTCGGTGTCTATCTCACCAAGTATAAAAGATGGAAGAGTGGTTTCTAAGAAAAATATGATCAAGAACTAAAAATCTACTAGATGAACAGAAAAAAAAAACAAGATGGCGAAATTTATGTTTTCACACAAAAATTTTTTTAGTGAAATTTCTTTTTTTAGTAAAAATTCATGCGGAGGAAAAATACTTATGGAGAAAGCTGATGATTGAGGATTTTGGAGACGGGTAAAGAGCACGGCTAGGGTGTTGACGATAGGTAGGAGGTGCTCAAACAAAAGTTACTCGAAACCTCATCCAATTGGCAGTGAGCTGAAAAATAAGTCCTAATCGAGGGTTTGGAAGAGGGATGAAGATAGGTGGAGGCTGCTCAAACAATAAAACACCCGAAAACAAAACCTCGCGGTCCGCTTTAGCGGGCCGCGCACCCACGCGCCATACTAGTTAATATATATATAGCTGCTCGTGCTGATTCATTCGCTCACTGACTGACTGACTGATTGATCACCTCTCCTGTAAAATTTTGTATGAAAATTATTTTTTTCACAAATGGTTTTGTATAGAGGATAAAAATTCATTCAGAACAAAAATATGGAGAGAGCTGATGATTGAGGATTTCAGAGACGAGCGATGGGCACGCTTAAGGTATTAAAGATAGGTGGCAGGTGCTCGAGCAAATGTCATTCGAAACGTCATCTAATTGGTAGTGAGCTGAAAAAAAATTCAAAATGGCGAAAATAAGATGGCCGCCATACAAATTTCGTCGGTCTCCATCTCGGAAGGTATAAAAGATAGAAGAGTGGTTTTTTGGCAAAAGATGATCAGGATCCGATGGTTCATTGGATAAATAGAAAAAAAAATCAAAATGGCGGAATTTATTTTTCCATAGAAAATGTATGGCGAATATTGAGAGAGAGAAGTTGTGAACAATGCAGGCCTTTGATGCGGTTCTTTGGAGAACTCTCAAAGAAAAATATGGGAAGACATGATGATTGAGGGTTTGGAAGACGGTTGAGCAGCCCGGGCAGGGTATTGCAGATAGGTGGGAGGTGCTCAAACAAAAATTACTCAAAACCTCATCCCATTGGCACTGAGCTGAAGAAAAACCCAAAATGGTGGATACAAGATGGCGGCCATACAAATTTCGTCGGTGATTATCTCACTAAGTATAAAAGATGGCAGAGTAGTTTTTTTAGCAAAAGATGATCAAAACCTAATAGGAGTCAAATAGTGGTCTTGAAGTCGCGTGGCCTATACTTCCTTTGACAGTACCGCGAGCCTCAATAAATTCAAGGCGGTGCGTACGAATGTAAGTTAACGACCTGTATGGTTAGTTCGAGCTTGCACACTTCGAAAACGGTACTAGATTTGAATATCGAAAAACTATAATATCAGAGCAAAATTAACCCTAATGCTCTTACAGTCAAATAAGATTTTAAAGTCATAATGTAGTAGGGTACTTTGAATATTTATTTTAAAAATTTCTGCTTGGAGCGTAGACGAATGGCTGAATATATTGGCGGACTCAAACCTTAAAACCAGCCAGTTTAGTTGCATTTCACTCTCAAGTCATGTTAGTCAATGTGTTTCGATACTCGAATTTCTATCATCGTTTCCCCAATGTACAAAGTCGGCATAAGGCCTCTGTACTCACTAGGTTAGCAATCAGCTGTTCGACAAAAATCTTAGATTTGATAACATGACAGGTTTAGGTATGACGGTGTGACTCTTGTTCCATGGAAGCAAAGGAGGTAGCTTGGATGGGATGCCACGTGTGTGGATACACTGGCACTGTCTCACATACAGGTGACCTCCGTGGCGGCCGGAGCGGCAGCCACTAAGGCGGAAAGGGCCAAGAGGCGCAAATATGAAAATATAGAAAATAATTTCATATTTGTGCCTTTTGGGGAGGAGACCAAGGGTTCGTAGGGCGAGGATGCTTGGTCCTTTTTTAAGGGCCTGTCATCCCGTCTCGTGGAGTCCACGGGTGACCGGAGGGCAGGCAGTATAATATTGTACTCTGTATTACTACTGTATAATATTGTACTACTGTATATATATATATACTAGTTGCTCGGTGCGCGAGCTGCTAAAGCAGCTCGCGGGGACGTTCGACATTACATAACATGGGGCTGCACCCTATAATTTCGAAAATATAAGCATTTAAAAATTTGATCACGTGAGCACATAGACATCGCAAAAATAAGAAGTTTGAGTTATAACAACATGGGGTTGCACCCTATAGTTTCGGAGATGTAAGCTTTTAAAAATCTGATCACGTGAACATCTAGACATCGCGAAAGTAAGTTTGAGTACCAACAACATGGGGCTCGACCCTATAGTTCCGTAGATATAAGCTTTTAAAAATCTGACCACGTAAGCATACAGACATCGCGAAAATAAGAAGTTTGGGTAACAACAACATGGAGCTGCACCCTATAGTTTCGGAGATATAAGCTTTTAAAAATCTGACCACGTAAGCACACATACATCGCGAAAATCAGAAGTTTGAGTACCAACTACATGGGGCTTCACAATATAGTTTCGGATATAAGCTTTTAAAAATCTGACCACGTGAGCATAAAGACCAAGATAAGAAGTTTGGGTACCAACAACATGGGGCTGCACTCTACCCTTCTGTATCCTTCACTTGTCTCCAAAATCCTCAATCATCAGCTCTCGCCATATTTTTTCTCCGAATGAATTTTTGTGTTCTCTGTGAAACCATTTGTGAAAAAAAAAATCATATAAAATTTTACAGGAGGAAATTTTTGGGAAAATCTCGAAAAGACCCCGGTCGGTCCTTAGTCGGTCCCTAGTCAGTCGCTAGTCGGTCCCTAGTCGGTCGCTAGTCGGTCCCCAGTCCGTCCCTAGTCGGTCCGTAGTCGGTCCCTAGTCGGTCTCTAGTCGGTCCGTAGTAGGTCCCAATCGGTGTCTAGTCGGTCCGTAGTCGGTCTCTAGTTGGTCCGTAGTCTGTCCCTAGTCGGTCCATACTCGGTCTCTAGTCAGTCCGTAGTCAGTCCCTAGTCGGTCCCTAGTCGGTCCGTAGTCGGTCCGATGTTGGTCCGTAGTCGGTCCGTCGTCGGTCCGTAGTCGGTCCATAGTCGGTCCATAGTCGGTCCCTAGTCGGTCCGTAGTCGGTCCCTAGTCGGTCCGTAGTCGGTCCAAAGTCGGTCCGTAGTCGATCCGTAGTCGGTCCGTAGTCGGTCCATAGTCGGTCCGTAGTCGGTCCATAGTCGGTCCGTAGTCGGTCCCCAGTCCGTCCCTAGTCGGTCCGTAGTCGGTCCCCAGTCCGTCCCTAGTCGGTCCGTAGTCGGTCCCTAGTCGGTCCCTAGTCGGTCCCTAGTCGGTCTCTAGTCGGTCCGTAGTAGGTCCCTAGTCGGTGTCTAGTCGGTCCGTAGTCGGTCCCTAGTCGGTCTCTAGTCGGTCCGTAGTCTGTCCCTAGTCGGTCCCTACTCGGTCTCTAGTCAGTCCGTAGTCAGTCTCTAGTCGGTCCCTAGTCGGTCCGTAGTCGGTCCGATGTTGGTCCGTAGTCGGTCCGTAGTCGGTCCATAGTCGGTCCCTAGTCGGTCCGGAGTCGGTCCCTAGTCGGTCCGTAGTCGGTCCGATGTTGGTCCGTAGTCGGTCCGTAGTCGGTCCATAGTCGGTCCCTAGTCGGTCCGTAGTCGGTCCCTAGTCGGTCCATAGTCGGTCCCTAGTCGGTCTCTAGTCGGTCCGTAGTCGGTCCCTAGTCGGTCCCTAGTCGGTCCGTAGTCGGTCTCTAGTCGGTCCGTAGTCGGTCCCTAGTCGGTCTACCCTAGTCGGCCGTAGTCGGTCCATAGTTGGTCCGTAGTAGGTCCGTAGTCGGTCCGTAGTCGGTCCGTTGTTGGTCCGTAGTCGGTCCGTAGTCGGTCCGTAGTCGGTCCGTAGTCGGTCCATAGTCGGTCCCTAGTCGGTCCTTAGTCGGTCGCTAGTCGGTCCGTAGTCGGTCCCCAGTCCGTCCCTAGTCGGTCCGTAGTTGGTCCATAGTCGGTCCGTAGTCGGTCCGTAGTCGGTCCCTAGTCGGTTTCTAGTCGGTCCCTAGTCGGTCCGTAGTCAGTCTCTAGTCGGTCCCTAGTCGGTCCGTAGTCGGTCCGATGTTGGTCCGTAGTCGGTCCGTAGTCGGTCCGTAGTAGGTTCGTAGTCGGTCCATAGTCGGTCCCTAGTCGGTCCGTAGTCGGTCCCTAGTCGGTCCGTAGTCGGTCCGATGTTGGTCCGTAGTCGGTCCGTAGTCGGTCCGTAGTCGGTCCATAGTCGGTCCGTAGTCGGTCCCTAGTCGGTCCGTAGTCGGTCCCTAGTCGGTCCGTAGTCGGTCCCTAGTCGGTCCGTAGTCGGTCCGATGTTGGTCCGTAGTCGGTCCGTAGTCGGTCCGTAGTCGGTCCATAGTCGGTCCGTAGTCGGTCCCTAGTCGGTCCGTAGTCAGTCCCTAGTCGGTCCGTAGTCGGTCCAAAGTCGGTCCGTAGTCGATCCGTAGTCGGTCCGTAGTCGGTCTATAGTCGGTCCGTAGTCGGTCCATAGTCGGTCCGTAGTCGGTCCCCAGTCCGTCCCTAGTCGGTCCGTAGTCGGTCCCCAGTCCGTCCCTAGTCGGTCCGTAGTCGGTCCATAATCGGTCCGTAGTAGGTCCGTAGTCGGTCCGTAGTCGGTCCGTTGTTGGTCCGTAGTCGGTCCGTAGTCGGTCCGTAGTCGGTCCGTAGTCGGTCCATAGTCGGTCCCTAGTCGGTCCTTAGTCGGTCGCTAGTCGGTCCGTAGTCGGTCCCCAGTCCGTCCCTAGTCGGTCCGTAGTTGGTCCATAGTCGGTCCGTAGTCGGTCTCTAGTCGGTCCGTAGTCTGTCCCTAGTCGGTCCCTACTCGGTCTCTAGTCAGTCCGTAGTCAGTCTCTAGTCGGTCCCTAGTCGGTCCGTAGTCGGTCCGATGTTGGTCCGTAGTCGGTCCGTAGTCGGTCCGTAGTAGGTCCGTAGTCGGTCCATAGTCGGTCCCTAGTCGGTCCGTAGTCGGTCCCTAGTCGGTCCGTAGTCGGTCCAAAGTCGGTCCGAAGTCGATCCGTAGTCGGTCCGTAGTCGGTCCATAGTCGGTCCGTAGTCGGTCCATAGTCGGTCCGTAGTCGGTCCCCAGTCCGTCCCTAGTCGGTCCGTAGTCGGTCCCCAGTCCGTCCCTAGTCGGTCCGTAGTCGGTCTATAATCGGTCCGTAGTAGGTCCGTAGTCGGTCCGTAGTCGGTCCGTAGTCGGTCCGATGTTGGTCCGTAGTCGGTCCGTAGTCGGTCCGTAGTCGGTCCATAGTCGGTCCCTAGTCGGTCCTTAGTCGGTCGCTAGTCGGTCCGTAGTCGGTCCCCAGTCCGTCCCTAGTCGGTCCGTAGTTGGTCCATAGTCGGTCCGTAGTCGGTCTCTAGTCGGTCCGTAGTCTGTCCCTAGTCGGTCCCTACTCGGTCTCTAGTCAGTCCGTAGTCAGTCTCTAGTCGGTCCCTAGTCGGTCCGTAGTCGGTCCGATGTTGGTCCGTAGTTGGTCCGTAGTCGGTCCGTAGTAGGTCCGTAGTCGGTCCATAGTCGGTCCCTAGTCGGTCCGTAGTCGGTCCCTAGTCGGTCCGTAGTCGGTCCATAGTCGGTCCGTAGTCGGTCCATAGTCGGTCCGTAGTCGGTCCCCAGTCCGTCCCTAGTCGGTCCGTAGTCGGTCCCTAGTCGGTCCCTAGTCAGTCCCTAGTCGGTCCTTAGTCGGTCCATAGTCGGTCCATAGTCGGTCCCTAGTCGGTCTCTAGTCGGTCCGTAGTCGGTCCCTAGTCGGTCCCTAGTCGGTCCGTAGTCGGTCTCTAGTCGGTCCCTAGTCGGTCTACCCTAGTCGGCCGTAGTCGGTCCGTAGTCGGTCCCTTGTCGGTCCCTAGTCGGTCCCTAGTCGGTCCGTAGTCGTTCCGTAGGCGGTCTCTAGTCGGTCCGCAGTTGGACCCTAGTCGGTCCCCAGTCGGTCCCTAGTCGGTCCGAAATAAATTCCTCCATTTTGATTTTTTTTTTCTAGTGATCAGGATCCGAAGGTCCTGATCATCTTTTGATAAGAAACCACTCTTCCAACTTTTATACCCTTTGAGATGGACACTGATGAAATTTGTATGGCGGCCATCTTTTTTCCGCCATTTTTAATATTTTTCCAGCTCACTGCCAATTGGAAGCCGTTCCGAGTGACATTTGCTCGAGCACCTCCCACCTATCTTCAATACCTTAAGCGTGCCCTTCACCCGTCTCCGAGTTCCTCAATCATCAGCTCTATCCATATTTTTTTCTGAATACATTTTTGTCTTTTTTGTGAAACCATTTGTGAAAAAAAAAAAAATTCATACAAAATTTTACAGGAGAAAATTTTTGGGGAAAATCTCGTAAACTACCCCGAAGGTGGCAACACTGTTTACATTTATCGATACTGCCGGTTAAGTTACACAGTCGATTCATACATTTCAACTTTCCGAAATGTTGCCAACTGCCTCAAAAACATGTTCAAAATCAATTCCAAAACAAATAAAATACAAAATGGCCGTCAACTCATTTTACTGATTTATTTTAGAAAGTTGAATAATTTTTCCATTAAGTACAGGAGATACCGCTCCTGATGACGTTTCAAGTTTTCATCTCGCTCGCACACAGGCGAAATGATCACCCCTGAAAAAAGACCGTATCGCGAAAACAACTTTTTCTTTGATAAATTTCAGTGTTGCCTGTCCCTGGCGATAAAAATATCCAAATTTCGTTTGTACCGGTAAAAAATGTAGTTGCTCATACTCGGATTTTGCAAAAAGTTCGTATTTCGATTTTTTAATTTTCGGGGTAGATCTTGAAATTTCCCCAAAAATGGGGTATTTTTTTCACCAATATATACTTCAAGTCTGTACATACAATAGCTTCATAGAAGTAGAAACGCTCCGATGTTGTCATCTGTGAGTAATTTGAATTTTAAAATTGCGTTTTTTCGTACCTCAAACTTAATGGCCGCCACGACAGCCGCCATCTTGAATATTTAAAAACCACTCCCAATCTGTCAAAATACAGGATAATCGTAGACGGAATCAGGAAAAAAATATTATCCTCAACTAACCCGTTTCGGTGCTGTGGCGCCGCGGTTCGGGGTCGAAAAATCGAAAATTTGAAAGACAACAGCTAAGCCGCCATCTTGTTTTTTAAATTTTTCTACTTTTTCTATTAATCGTTTTCTAATTTCTTCTAGAATTGCGAGTTTTAACGAAATCGGTAGGAAAACAAAAAAGTTACAAAAATCACGTCAGCCGCCATCTTGTTTTTATTTGAGCAGCCCTTTTCTATCTACATTACCTTTCCCGGGCTCCCCAACCATCTTACTAACCCTCAATCATCATGTTTTCCCATATTTTTCTGTGAGAATTCTCTAAAGAACCGCATCAAAGGCACTTCAATATTCACCATACATTTTCTATGAAAAAATAAACTCCGCCATTTTGATTTTTTTTTCCATTCATCAAGTAGACCTTCGGATTTTGATCATCGTTTGCTAAGAAACCACTCTTCCATCTTTTATACCCTCCGAGATGGATACCAATGAAATTTGTATGGCGGCCATCTTTTTTTCGCCATTTTGTTTTTTTTTTCAGTTCACTCCCAATTGGACGACGTTTCGAATGACATTTGCTCGAGCACCCCCCACCTATCTTCAATACCTTCAGCGTGCCTTTCACCCGTCTCCGAAACCCTCAATCATCAGCTCTCTCCATATTTTTTTCTGAATAAATTTTTGTCTTCTTTGTGAAACCATTAGTGAAAAAAAAAACTTTCATACAAAATTTTACAGGAGGAAATTTTTGGGGAAATCTCGAAAACTACCCTAAATGTGGCAACACTGTGTACATATCTCGATACTGCCGGTTGAGATGCACAATCGATTCATACATGTCAACTTTCTAAAATGTTGCCAACTGCCTCAAAAACATGATCAAAATTTTCAAAAACACCCAACAACAATACAAAATGGCCGCCAACTCGTTTTGTAGAAACAATTCACATAGTTTTATAATTTTTTCAATAAATACAGTACATACCGCTCCTGGTGACGTTTTAATTTTTTATCTCGCTCGCACCCAGGCGAAATGATTGCCCCTGACAAAAGACCATGTCGCGAAAATCACTATTTCTTTGATAAATTCCAGTGTTGCCAGTCCATGAGGACAAAAATACTCAAATGTCATTGGTACAAGTAAAACAAATGGTTGCTCATACTCAAATTTTGCAAAAAGTCCGTATTTCGATTTTTTAATTTTTGGGGTAAATCTTGAAATTTCCCCAAAAGTGGGGTATTTTTTTTACCACCAATTTATACCTCGAATCTATACATACAATCGCTTCATAGAAGTCGAAACGCTCCGATGTTGCCAACTGTGAGAAAATTTAATTTTAAAATTGCGTTTTTTCGTACCTCAAACCAAATGGCCGTCACAACAGCCGCCATCTTGAATTTTTAAAAACCACTCCCGTTATGTCAAAATACAGGATAGTTGTAAGCGGAAACAAGAAAAAAATATTATCTTCAATTACCCCGTTACGGAGCTGTGGTGCCGCGGTTTGGGGTCGAAAAATCAAAAATTTTAAAAATCTAAATCTCGGCCGCCATCTTGTTTTTCCAATTTTTTACACTTTTTCTAATAATCATTTACTAATTTCTTAATAACCTGCGAATTTTAACGAAATCGATTGAAAAAAAAAAAAGTTACAAAAATCACCTCGGCCGCCATCTTGTTTTTCCGAAATGTCATAATTTTTCCCTACTCGACTCCCGCACTCAAACATATCTCCCATACATCATTGTATCGTTTTCTGTCTCTTTCTAGGAGAACAATTATGTCAATGAGTGAGTGAGTGAGTGAGTGGTAATCGAGCTATATATAGTATAACTAGTTGCTCGGTGCGCGAGCTGCTAAAGCAGCTCGCGGGGGGGCTTTCGACATTTGATATTCATCTTCCAAACCCTCAATCATCATGTCTGCCCATATTTTACTTGAGAGTTCTCCAAAGAACCGCATCAAAGCCTTGCATAGTCAATATTCGCCATACATTTTCTATGGAAAAATCAATTCCGCCATTTTGATTTTTATTTCTATTCGTTGAGTAGACCTTCGGATCCTGATCATCTTTAGCTAAAAAAACACTCTTCCATCTTTTATACCCTCTAAGATGGACACCGACGAAATTTGTATGGCGGCCATCTATTTCTCACCGTTTTGATTTTTTTTTCAGCTCACTGCCGATCGGATGACATTTCGAGTGACATTTGCTTGAGCACTCCCTACGTATCTTCAATACATTAAGCGTGTTCTACACCGGTCTCCGAATTTCTCAATCATCAGTTCTTTCCATATTTTTATTAAAATTATTTTTTGTCTTCTGACTGATAGTTCTTGGAGTCGTTAGGGTACTCTGGTAATATTTCCACATTGACTACGTTTTGTAAGTATTGTGGAAAAAAACCTTTAAATTCTATATAAATTATGTATTACGTGTAGTGGGGGGAAAAAGTTTCACACAAAAATGTCCAGGAGAGCCTCATGAGGAAAACTACGAGTTTTCCTGAAAGAACACTCATGAGTTCTATGCATGCATTTAGTGGGAACAAAAAGTTCTACACAAAAATGTACTTCGGAGATAAGCTAAGCTTTTAAAAATTTGACCATGTAAGCACATAGACATCACGAAAATAAGAAGTTTGCATACCAACAACATGGGGCTGCACTTTATAATTCCGTAGATATAAGCTTTTAAAAATTTGATCACGTAAGCACATAGACATCGCAAAAATAAGAATTCTGAGTACCAACAACATGGAGCTGCACTCTATAGTTTCGGAGATATAAGCTTTTAAGAATTTGATCACGTGAGCATACAGACATCGCAAAAATAAAAAATTTGCGTACCTACCAACAACATGGGGCTGTACCCTATAGTTTTGGAGATATAAGCTTTCAAAAATCTGACCACGTAAGCAAACAAACATCGCGAAAATAAGAAGTTTGAGTACCAACAACATGGGGCTGCACTCTATAATTTTGGAGACATAAGGTTTTAAAAATCTGACCACGTGAGCCTATAGACATCGCGGAAATAAGAAGTTTGAGTACAACCAACATGGGGCTGCACCCTATAGTTTCGGAGATATCAGCTTTGAAAAATCTGACCACGTAACCAAACAGACATCGCGAAAATAAGAAGTTTGAGTACCAACAACATGGGGCTGCACCTATAGTTTTGAAAATACATATAAGCTTTTAAAACTCTGACTACGTAATCACACAGCCATCGCAAAAATAAGAAGTTTAAGCACCAACAACATGGGGCTGCACCCTATAGTATCGGAGATATAAGCTTTGAAAAATTTAACCACGTAAGGAAACAGACATACCGCGAAAATAAGAAGTTTGAGTACCAACATCATGGGGCTACACCCTATAATTTTGGAGACATAAGGTTTTCAAAAACAGACCATGTATGTTAGAATATAGACATCGCGAAAATAAGAAGTTTGAGTACCAACAACATGGAGCTGCGCCCTATAGATTTGGAGATATAAGCTTTTAAAAATCTGACTACATAAACACACAGACGTCGCGAAAATAAGAAGTTTGAGTACCAACAACATGGGGCTCTAACCTATAGTTTTGGAGATATAAGCTTTTTAAAATCTGACCACGTGAGCTTATAGACATCGCGGAAATAAGAAGTTTGAGTACTTACAACATGGGGCTGCACCCTATAGTTTCGGAGATATAAGATTTTAAAAATCTGACCACGTGAACATATAGACATCGCGAAAATAAGAAGTTTGAGTACCAACAACATGATGCTGCACCCTATAGTTTTGGAGATATAAGCTTTTAAGAATCTGACCACGTAAGCAAACAGACATCGCAAAAATAAGAAGTTTGAGTACCAACAACATGGGGCTGCACCCTATAATTTTGGAGATATAAGCTTTTAAAAATCTGACCACGTGAGCTTATAAACATGGCGGAAATAAGAAGTTTGAGTACGAACAACATGGGGCTGCACCCTATAGTTTTGGAGATATAAGCTTTTAAAAATCTGACCACGTGAACATATAGACATCGCGAAAATAAGAAGTTTGAGTACCAACAATATGGGGCTGCATCCTTTAGTTTTGGAAATATCAGCTTTGAAAAATCTGACCACGTGAACATATATAGACATCGCAAAAATAAGAAGTTTGAGTACCAACAATATGTGGCTGCACCCTATAATTTTGGAGATATAAGCTTTTAAAAATCTGACCACGTGATCATATAGACATCGCGAAAATAAGAAGTTTGAGTACCAACAACATGGGGCTGCATCCTTTAGTTTTGGAAATATCAGCTTTGAAAAATCTGACCACGTAAGCAAACAGATATCGCAAAAATAAGAAGTTTGAGTACCAACAACATGGGGCTGCACCCTATAATTTTGGAGATATCAGCTTTGAAATATCTGACCACGTAAGCAAACAAACATCGCGAAAATAAGAAATTTGAGTACCAACAACATGGGGCTGCATCCTATAGTTTCGGAAATATCAGCTTTGAAAAATCTGACCAAGTAAGCAAACAGACATCGCAAAAATAAGAAGTTTGAGTACCAACAATATGTGGCTGCACCCTATAATTTTGGAGATATAAGCTTTTAAAAATCTGACCACGTGATTATATAGACATCGCGAAAATAAGAAGTTTGAGTACCAACAACATGGGGCTGCATCCTTTAGTTTTGGAAATATCAGCTTTGAAAAATCTGACCACGTAAGCAAACAGACATCACAAAAATAAGAAGTTTGAGTACCAACAACATGGGGCTGCACCCTATAATTTTGGAGATATAAGCTTTTAAAAATCTGACCACGTGAGCTTATAAACATCGCGGAAATAAGAAGTTTGAGTACTAACAACATGGGGCTGCACCCTATAGTTTCGGAGATATAAGCTTTTAAAAATCTGACCACGTGAACATATAGACATCGCGAAAATAAGAAGTTTGAGTACCAAGAACATGATGCTGCACCCTATAGTTTTGGAGATATAAGCTTTTAAAAATCTGACCACGTGAGCATATAGACATCGCGAAAATAAGAAGTTTGAGTACCAACAACATGGGGCTGCATCCTGTAGTTTCGGAAATATCAGCTTTGAAAAATCTGACCACGTAAGCAAACGGACATCGCAAAAATAAGAAATTTGAGTACCAACAACATGTGGCTGCACCCTATAATTTTGGAGATATAAACTTTTAAAAATCTGACCACGTGATCATATAGACATCGCGAAAATAAGAAGTTTGAGTACCAACAACATGGGGCTGCATCCTATAGTTTCGGAGATATAAGCTTTTAAAAATCTGACCACGTGAACATATAGACATCGCAAAAGTAAGAAGTTTGAGTACCAACAACATGATGCTGCACCCTATAGTTTTGGAGATATAAGCTTTTAAAAATCTGACCACGTGAGCATATAGACATCGCGAAAATAAGAAGTTTGAGTACCAACAACATGGGGCTATGCCCTATAGTTTTGGAGATGTAAGCTTTTAAATATCTGACTACGTAAACACACAGACATCGCAAAAATAAGAAGTTTGAGTACCAACAACATGCAGCTGCACCCTTTACTTTCAGAGATAGTCACCCGTCTCCGAAATCCTCAATCATCAGCTCTCTCCATATTTTTTCTCCGAATAAATTTTATCTTCTACGAAATCATTTTTGAAAAAAAAAAATTCTTACAAAATTTTACAGGAGGAAATTTGTAGGGAAAATCTCGAAAACTACCCCAAATGTGGCAACACTGTTTACATTACTCGACATTGCCGGTCAAGTTACACAATCGATTCATACATGTCAACTTTACAAAATGTTGCCAACTGCCTCAGAAATATGATCTAAATTTTCAAAAACACCGAACAACAATATAAAATGGCCACCAACTCGTTTTACAGAAACATTTCACATAGTTTTATAATATTTCCATTGAGTACGGGATATACCGCTTTTGATGAAATTTAAAATTTTTATCTCGCTTGCACCTAGACGAAATGATTGCCCCTGAAAAAAAACCATGTCGCGAAAATCACTTTTTCTTTGATAAATTCCAGTGTTGCCAGTACCTGGCGACAAAATACACAAAAGTCGTTTGTACAAGTAAAACACGTGGTACTCGGATTTTGCAAAAAGTCCGTATTTGGATTTTTTATTTTTGGGGTAAATCTTGAAATTTCCCCAAAAATGGGGTATTTTTTTGAACCAATCTATACTTCGAATCTATACATACAATCGCTTCATAGAAGTCGAAACGCTCCGATGTTGCCAACTGTGAGAAATTTGAATTTTAAAATTGCGTTTTTCGTACCTCAAACTGAATGTTCACCACGACAGCCGCCATCTTGAATTTAATTTCAAAGCACTCCTGTTTTGTCAAAATACAGGATAATTGTAAGCGGAAACAAGAAAAAAATATTATCCTCAACTACCCCGTTTCGGCGCTGTGGCGGCGCGGTTTGGAGTTGAAAAATCGAAAATTTTAAAACACTACATTTCGGCCGCCATCTTGTTTTTTCAATTTTTTCTATGAATCGTCTAATAATTTCTTCAATAGTTGCGAGTTGTAACGAAGTCGGTTGGAAAACAAAAAGTTACAAAAATCACTTCGGCCGCCATCTTGTTTTCTGAAATGTCATAATTTTTCCCTACTCCTCTCCCGCACTCAAACTTAACGTGTCTTCCCATATTTTACTTGAGAGTTGAAACACACACACCTTGCACAGTCAATATTCGCCATACATTTTCTATGGAAAAATAAATTCCGCCATTTTGAATTTTTTTTCCATTCATCGAGTAGACCTTCGGATCCTGATCATCTTTAGCTAAGAAACCACTCTTCCATCTTTTATACCCTTCGAGATGGACACCGACGAAATTTGTATGGCGGCCATCTTTTTTTCGCCATTTTGAATTTTTTTTCAGCTCACTCCCAATTGGACCATGTTTTGAATGACATTTGCTCGAGCACCCCCCACCTATCTTCAATACCTTCAGCGTGCCCTTGACCCGTCTCCGAAACCCTCAATCATCAGCTCTCTCCATATTTTTCGTAAAATAATTTTTTGTCTTCTATGTGACACCATTTGTGAAAAAAAATATTTTCATACAAAATTTTACAAGAGGAATTTTTTACGGAAATCTCAAAAACTACCCTAAATGTGGCAACACTGTGTACATACCTCGATACTGCCGGTTGAGTTGCACAATCGATTCATACATGTCAACTTTCTAAAAAGTTGCCAACTGCCTCAAAAACATGATCAAAATTTTCAAAAACACCCAACAACAATACAAAATGGCCGCCAACTCATTTGACAGATACATTTTAGAAAGTTTTATAATGTTACCATTAACTACAGGATATACCGCTCGTTATGATGTATCAATTTTTCATCTCGCTCACACCCAAGCGAAATAATTGCCCCTGAAAAAAGACCATGTCGCGAAAATCACTTTTTCTTTGATAAATTCCAGTGTTGCCAGTCTCTGAAGACAAAAATACCCAAATGTCATTTGTACAAGTAAAACACGTGGTCGCTCATACTCGGATTTTTCAAAAAGTCCGTATTTCGATTTTTTTATTTTTGGGGTAAATCTTGAAATTTCCCCAAAAGTGGGGTATTTTTTCCATCACCAATTTATACCACGAGTCTATACATACAATCGCTTCATAGAAGTTGAAACGCTCCGATGTTGCCAACTGTGAGAAAATTTAATTTTAAAATTGCGTTTTTTCGTACCTCAAACCAAATGGCCGTCACAACAGCCGCCATCTTGAATTTTTAAAAACCACTCCCGTTCTGTCAAAATACAGGATAGTTGTAAGCGGAAACAAGAAAAAAATATTATCCTCAATTACCCCGTTTCGGAGCAGTAGTGCCGCGGTTTGGGGTCGAAAAATCAAAAATTTTAAAAATCTAAATCTCGGCCGCCATCTTGTTTTTTCAATTTTTTCCACTTTTTCTGTTAATTGTTTACTAATTTCTTCAATAATTGCGAAATTTTAATGAAATCGGTTGGAAAACAAAAAAGTTACAAAAATCACGTCGGCCGCCATCTTGTTTTTCTGAAATGTCATAATTTTTCCCTACTCGAATCCCCCATCCGAACACATCTCCCATACATGATTATATCGTTTTCTGTCTCTTTCTAGGAGAACAATTATGTCAATGAGTGAGTGAGTGAGTGAGTGAGTGGTAATCGAGCTATATATAGTATAATATATATATTATATACTCCTACCTATCTAGAATGTGCCCCTGGCTGTGCCCCTCACCCATCTTTCAAACCTTCGATCATCATCACTCTCCGTATTTTTGCTCCGAATAATTTGTAAGGATGAGATTTCTTAAAAAAAAACTAATTTTACATTTGTACAATCGTTTTTTTAGCTCACTGCCAATCGGATAATGTTTCGAGTGATATTTGTTTGAGCACCACCCACCAATCTTCAATAGGTGCACTGGCCGTGCTCCTCATCCATTTCCTAAATCCTCAATCATCAGCTGTCTCAATATTTTTCCTTCGCATGATTTTTTGTCTTCTATACGAAACCATCAATGAAAAAAACAATTTGTACGGAAAAATAGATTCTGACATCTTGATTTATTTTCTATCCATTTAGTAGATCTTTAGGTCTTGATCATATTTTGCCCAGAAAATACTCTTCCATCTTTTATACTTAGTGAGACATCGACGAAATTAGTATAGCCGCCATTTTGAATCTGCCATTTTGGGGGTTTTTTCAGTTCAGTGCCAACTGGATGAGGTTTCGAGTAATTTTTGCTTGAGCACCTCCCACCTATCTACAATACCCTGCCCGGGCTCCTCAACCATCTTCAGAACCCTCAATCATCATATCTTCCCATATTTTTTTTGAGATTTCTCCAAAAAACCACATCAAAGCCTTGCATAGTTTACAACTTGTAGTCTCTTCAATATTCGCCATACATTTTCTATGGAAAAATAAATTCCACCATTTTGGTTTTTATTCTATTCATCGAATAGACCTTTGGATCCTGATCATCTGTTGCTAGGAAACCACTCTTCCACTTTTTTACCCTACGAGGTGGACACCGGCGAAATTTGTATGGCGGCCATCTTTTTTTCGCCATTTTGAATTTTTTTCAGCTCACTGCCAATTGGATGACGTTTTGAATGACATTTGCTCAAGCACCCCCCTCCTATCTTCAATACCTTAAGCGTGCTCTTCACCCGTCTCCGAAATCCTCAATCATCAGCTCTCTCCATGTTTTTGTTCCGAATGAATTTTTGTCTTCTATACGGAATCATTAGTGAAAAAAAAAATTTTATACAAAATTTTACAGGAGGGGTGATCAATGAGTGAGTCAGTGAATGAATCAGCACGAGCAATAATAAGATAAACGTTTTAGAATATGAATGTTTGCGTGACTGAACGCGAATGATACTTGGTGTAACTGAAACCATACTGAAATATTGTGAGCATCCTGTATTTTATTTCTATACATACCACGTAATTAAAGGCTCATAGAACCTTATTCCGAGGTAGTATTTCTATCCATACCACATAATTAGGGGCTCATAGAACCTTATTCCGAGGTAATACCACGGAATTGAGTTTTGTAACAAAAAACACGTTTCCTAATTCCGAGTGTTAAAAAAGAAAAGATTTTTCCATAATAAACAAATAATTTAAAGCTTAATTAGATTATCTTCGTAAATATGTACAATACTCTCTCAAAATTTCATCGAAATATGTATAAATTTAATTTTCTTTTAAATTAATTTTCTTTAGCTTTCCCATACAATCTATCAATAAATTACCTAAATAGGTAAACTTTGACACGGTATAGTTAGTGATTGAGACGCCAAAGTGTACCTCGTAATTAGGACTCTGTAACCTTATTGCCTATTTAAATATTCAAAACCAAAACAAGAAGTATTTAACATAAAACGACCCTAAAAATTGAAAAAGTTATGAAGTCTATGAAATCGCAATTCCGCGGTATACCACGGCGTTAGGAACCGGCTAAAATATTTGGCACCTAACGCCGAGGTATTTTCAAAACCTATTTTCACCTTAATTTCTTTACAAATATTCACAAAAGTTGATTGTTTTCGATTGAAAATATAGTCCTTCAAATATTCATATCTAAATAAAAACAAATAAAGCTCAAAATTAACGGATAAACACTATTTAAAAAAATGTAGGTATTTCGTGCACGAGGTCCAAAATGTATGAAACATGCGTTCGGGCCGGCTGCTAGTGTAAAACTTGCCGGTTATTTTAAAACATATACATATAAAACTAACAATTTCGTCATTTATCTATGGAATGATAAACTATCAATTGATTAAGATATGTTGCAGTAAAAAATAGCTTGGGGATCGGTTGAAAACGCTGTTTTTCTATATACCTCGGAATTGGGTGCCAATTTTAGAATACCACGGAATAAGGAGACTTTACCTTATTGTTATTTATTTACGTAAGCCGGCAGTAAGGTAAGCTAATTATAAGTGCAGTGATTCTCAAAGTGTGGAAGATTATCTCTGTTTTTAACCCCCCACGCAAAAACGACGCGGTGTTATAAGTTTGACGTGTGTGTGTGTCTGTCTGTCTGCTCTACCGTAGCGCTCAAACGGGTGAACCGATTTGAATGCGTTTTTTTGTTTGAAAAGTGAATTAGTCGGGAGTGTTCTTGGCTATGTTTGATGAAAATCGGTCCAAGATGGCCGCCGCCACAAAATGGCGGATTACATATTATTTCACAACTTTCTCAATATGGGTATCAAATGGCTTGACTAGTAGAACTGCACTATGCAAATCCAAGATGGCCGCTATCACTAAATGGCAAATGTCGGGAGTTTTAAAAATTTTAATTTATACTTGTTTAGTATTTGTTGTTATAGCGGCAACAGAAGTACATCATCTGTGAAAATTTCAACTGTCTATCACGATTCATGAGATACAACCTGACAGACGGGTAGACAGACAGCGGAGTCTTAGTAATAGGGTCCCGTTGTACCCTTTGGGTACGGAACCCTAAAAACTATATTTCAAACAAGCGGATACCCGCGACTTCGTTCGCGTGGATATTGGTTTTAAAATCCCGTGAGAATCATCTTGTTTTTTCTAAGCTCGTTTGAGCTCATACCTTGCTAAAAACTGTTAAAAGTTCACTGGCGGATGTTTAGGTAGATCAAAATGTAAACATCCGCCAGTGAAAGTCCCATCAAAATCGGTCCAGCCTTTTAGAGATTAGCCAGTAATCTTTAAAGTATTTCTTTTGTAACAAAAAAAGAATGAATGAAATCGGAGCACCCGTTAACGAATTACAGCTAAGTACACATTTTGACTTTCATCCCCTCTCCCAAGGGAACCGTGCTGAATTTCGGGATTAAAAGTATCCTATATGTTACTCCGTAGTACGAACTTAAATCATGCCGAGTTTCATTTCAATCCATTCAGTAGTTTTTACGTGATGCGCGCACAAACATACAGACAAACAGACAAACAGATAAAAAGACAAACAGACAAACAGATATACAGACAAACAGACAATTTCATAAATAGCTTTTTTACGTTCTATTACTTATCGCTAACATCCCCCAGTTATTATTTTGCAAAAATCTTCAATGTACAGATACAGCATTTCTACGATTTTATTATATGTATAGATAGATGTATAGATAGATAGATTTTTCCGTCAAGTTCTGTGGTCTAGACTCTACAGTTCGTTTACACAAGTACAGTCGCATCGCATTCGTCGCGTTTAACACCGGGAAGTTATTGAGGAACGCACTCGCAATCAGTATAAAATTTACTGTTATACAGGGTGACTGGTAACAGGATACATTCCTTGCAGGGGCTTAAAGTAGAGCTCATTTGCAGCAATTTTTTTCATATAATGTCCTATCCGAAACTTAGTCGTTTCCGAGTTATTGAAGATTTAAGGTTTTTAGCAAAAAATTCCAGTTTTAAAGTTAAAATTAGTTGCTGAAGAAAATCATACCCGGTTTTGTTGGTTTTTTTGTAGTTTTCAAGAAAAACGTTCAGAAACTCAATCAAAATCAAAATAAGCTAGAAAATACCGTTAACTTTTCAGTTAAAGCCTAAAAACCACGTATTATTTTTAAGAAAAAAATCGAATTTGATGAAAAGCAATAGTATTTCTAAAAAAAAATGTATGGAACGTTACGTACACATTACTGAAATAACTTCCTTGATTCATTAGCTATCCAAACAGGTACAGATGTCTACGACTTTTTTCAAAACCTCGATTTTATTAACAAAATTCTGAGGACTGACGAGTTTCAATTTGACTGGGATGGAATCACAAAGTATCATAATTTACATTATTGGGCGGCAAAAGGAGAAAACCTAAAAAAGAAAAAGAAAGGGCACATCAACGGAGGTATTCTGTAAAAGTATGGATAGGATTAATCAATTAGACATCTAATTGGCCCGCATTTTTCCCTCAGAATTTAAAAAATACGAATTAGGTGAAAAGAATATTATTTCTAAAAAAAAAATGTATGGAATGTTACGTAAAAATTACTGAATTAACTTCTTTGATTCATTAGCTATCCAACGAGGTAAAGATCTTTACAAAAAACTGCAAGAACGATTTTTAATTCAATTTGAAACTTGTAGTAGTTTAATGACTAATTGATTAATTTTAGGAATAAGAATAAACTAACTAATAATTATTAGTAATTACATATTTTAGGTTCGCAAAAGAAAAACTAGTTATGATTTTAATCTAAATTTTAATCTTTATTTTATTCTAAAGCTTAGTGTTAGTCTTAATCTTAATCTAAATCTAATTTTAAACTTGCTCTAAATGTGAACCTCTTTGTCTGATACAAGCCCAAAGCCTTTTTCGTATTTCCGTTTTAGTTACTCTTGTTGGCTAATTCTTACGCATTTCATGAGCTGCACGAAGAGTCCTCGCGAAGCTCATCTGTGATCATGGGGTAAGCGTACATCAAATCATTCATGTGGCCCCAAAGATAAAAATTTCAAGGCGTTAAATCTGGACAAGGAATAGGTTCACCTATCGTTATTGCAGTTTTTTGTAGACATCTTTACCTCTTTGGATAGATAATGAATCAAAGAAGGTAATTCAGTAATTTTTACGTAACGTTCCATACATTTTTTTTTTATAAATAATATTCTTTTCACCTAATTCGTATTTTTTAAATTCTGAAGAAAAAATGCGGGCCAATTAGATGTCTAATTGATTAATCCTATCCATACTTTTACATAATACCTCCGTTGATGTGCCCTTTCTTTTTCTTCTTTAGGTTTTCTCCTTTTGCCGCCCAATAATGTAAATTATGATACTTTGTGATTCCATCCCGGTCAAATTGAGACTCGTCAGTCCTTAGAATTTTATTAATAAAATCAAGATTTTGGAAAAAGTTGTAGACATCTGTACCTTTTTGGATAGCTAATGAATCAAGGAAGTTATTTCAGTAATTTGTACGTAACGTTCCATACATTTTTTTTTAGAAATACTATTGCTTTTCATCAAATTCGATTTTTTCCTTAAAAATAATACGTGGTTTTTAGGCCTTAACTGAAAAGTTAACGGTATTTTCTAGCTTATTTTGATTTTGATTGAGTTTCTGAACGTTTTTCTATCAGAAAACTACAAAAAAACCAACAAAACCGGGTATGATTTTCTTCAGCAACTAATTTTAACTTTAAAACTGGAATTTTTTGCTAAAAACCTTAAATCTTCAATAACTCGGAAACGACTAAGTTTCGGATAGGACATTATATGAAAAAAATTGCTGCAAATGAGCTCTACTTTAAGCCCCTGCAAGGAATGTATCCTGTTACCAGTCACCCTGTAGATAGTTGAAGTTAACAATCGTTACCTCAGTAAAACAAAAGCTATGGAACTCAAAACCACACTGTATCTATGTATATAAATTAAAAATTAAAAAAACCCCCGACATTCGCCATTATGTGGCGGCGGCCATCTTGGATTTGCATAGTGCTATTCTACTAGTCAAGCCCTTTCATTTGATACCCATATTAAGGGAGTTGTGATAAAATATGTAATTCGCCATTTTGTAGCGGCGGCCATCTTGGACCGATTTTCATCAAACATAGCTAAGAATACTCTCGACTAATTCACCTTTCAAACAAAAGAAACCGCATTCAAATCTGTTCACCCGTTTGAGCGCCACAAGGGAGCAGACAGACACACACACACACAAACACACACACAAGCAATTCTTCTAAATCAAATGTCTAACAACTTGCTAGTTGAGTAATCTCTTGCCCTAATTTTGGCCACGGGGAAATTCGGAGAAAACAAACCCTAATAATAAGATTGTGTAGATGTAGCTTTAACAGAATCCAACTGATGAAGTTTGCTTTATGTATTAACATGATGTTGTTTGTATAGCTTAAGTAGGCCGTTAAATAATAAATCACGTCTTGTGAATAAATACGTATTGTTCTATTATACTGTGGCAACAAAGATTGTTTAGTTAATTATAGTTTATGACCTTTTGGATTTCACGAAATAAACATACAATTGCGGAGTCAAACAGGATTTACACACAAAGCATATTAAGTACACAACTGAAAGTCATAAGTACGTAAATGATAAAATAGTAGTTTATGAAACGGTTGAATAATACCTAATTATGTAGAGTTTCATACACTACTTTATCTAAACTCGTATATCTTAAAATCCAAACCATAAAATCTTGGTAATATTTGTCGTGAGTTTTCCTTGATTTTGCTGGCAAAAGATTGTTGGTCGGTGGTCAGGTGGAGTTAAATTCTCTTCAGTATCACTGCTAGACATTTTTCCGCACAATAAAAACCATGTCTTGTAAAGTTTTGAGTAACTAAAACAATAAATAAAAAAATTTAAATAATATAACTAGCGTATGGCGCCAAAATTCAGTTGTTACCATAGAGAAATTAATAGTAGTAGAGGAGCCCTAATGTCCTATAGAAATTAATGGATCGGAAAATAGCTCAAGCTTATCAAAATTTTCATAAGTGTGTAAGAGACAACATTACATTTTTGACATAATAATAAAACAGTTTGCGGCAGACTTAAGACAAAAGATGGCCTCCCTAAAATGTATACATGAACACTCAACACGCACAACTTGAGACATCACAATGAACACGCGCTATTTTATGTCTTCGGATTGTGCGTGTATGATACCTAATCTAAGCGTGTGTGAGTGTATTTTGACACGTTTTTAAAGTAGGTATGGCTTCTCCACTACTATTAATTTCTCAATGGTTGTTACGACGTAAACGACCAAGGAGGTCGCGCGAATTGCCCGCCATGGCTCAAAAATCTAGAACCCAAGAGCCTGTACTATAATGGAGAAAAAATTATTTTATAACATTACTTTGCAATAATTTCCTAACAAAGTAGTGTTATAATGAACTTTTTTAATTTTTTTTTTAAATATTATAGATGTATGTGAATAAAGTAGTCCAATATATGACACATTTTGATTTCTTAATCGGGATTTTAAGATATGAGAGTAGATAAAAGCGTTTATTTGATCTTTATTTGATCTGCGATGTGCGAGACGGCAATTTAATTATGTAAATAAGTAATATAATTTTATTTATCTTTTAAAAAGAGAAACTGCCAAGTTTTTTGCTGATTCTTCTTTTTTGGCATTCCGAACCAGTGCTAAATTCACTTGACGATTCGAAAGCACTTGTGTAAAATATTTTTGCATAAAAAACTTTTCTCTTCTATTATTTTCTACTCTATTCTTCTTTATTCTAAAGACTGGTGTTTAAAAGACCCACGGCCTGTGAGGTGAAATCATACCTGGGGTTTGATTTCCGTCAGGGTCGATTTGGGAAGCTATAAATTCTAAATTGGCTCAGATCTGTTCTGATGCGAGGCTACAGCCTTTGCTAAGGCCAAGATCTATCGACAAGGTCGTACCGCCAAGCCATCCAGCGTTCCGGTACGATGCCACATAAAAATCGTTTATAGATATGGTTTGCATCATAATTCTCATCGTTTTGTTCGCTTCTAATTTACCTATACTCTATGAAAAAAAAAAAACTTTAATTGTAGCACTTTTGTAGCATATTCGTAGCATATTGTCCGTAGCACCTAAGTAGCTACGTCGACCTACTAAAATTTAGTATGTATGTAATTTTTTAGACAGCACCAATACTGTATCGTTTGTATTAACTTATTTAGTTAGCTTGTCAATCAATAAAAGTCGAGATTAACCTAGTTACATTTGTACTGATACCTTGAAAACTTTTGTGCTATAGCATTGAGTTCTATTAATTCAAGTGCGCTGGCTAATCTTATGGAGCAACATAAATAAAGCCATTTTGTCGCCGATTGGTAACAAAAGTGTGTGAAAAAGAGTGAAGGTACCCGAAATACTAATTACGAAATACTCATGTTAATTTATCCGGAAATATCAAATTTAGTTCCGAGGACCTTCGGTGCAGCACTTTCAATAGTCACAAGAATCAACTGTGATCCGACGTATCGCTGCGTATTCACGTAATGAACATTCGCCATATTCGTGTTGATTCTGCTATTTTCAGACACACAGACACACAGACGAAATTAAAACTGTTAGAGATAGAATAATTCTGTCTAATGAACCATTGCGTCGATTTTTTAAAGAAAACAAAAACTACCATACTTACTCTATGAATTTATACTATGTACATACTCGTAGTGAGAAGTGTTTATAATTTATAATAGTATACTTTATTGAATGGTAAAAACCCAATCCAATTTAAATGTTACATTTAATCAATTAAAAATAAATATTATATACATTGATGATTAAATATACTTATTTAATACAATAAATACTTAAAAATAAAAATTAAAAATTACAAATCAAATAAAACATCCAAATCACTGTAACGAGGCAAGGTGCCCAGAACGCTGGCTGCGTTACCTCGTTGAATGGCCAGACTAATATGCTGACCGAGGTAACTGCCAGCCCTCCGGTCACCCGTGGACTCCACGAGACGGGATGATAGATCCTTAAAAAAGGACCTAGCATCCTCGCCCCACGAACCCATGGTCTCCACCCCAAAAGGCACAAATATGAAATTATTTTCTATATTTTCATATTTGCGCCTCTTGGCCCTTTCCGCCTTAGTGGCTGCCGCTCCGGCCGCCACGGAGGTCACTTGTATATGAGACAACGCCAGTGTATCCACACACGTGGCGTCCCATACAAGCGACCTCCCTTGCTTCCATGGAACAAGAGTCATACCGTCTGGTCTCTTGCCATCGCTACGTGCCAAACCATTTGGTTCCAGTACAGCAGGCACTTTAGCCGTGACAAGAGACCTACGTATGACTCCGTTCAGGGAAGCATGACGGGAGAAACGACCAGCACTTTTGGCACATGCAAGGCCGTGGTGACCATATATGTCCACTGCCTCGCCACAGTGACAAAGATGTGGCTGCTGAATCCTAGCGCCAAGCCGAAGACCAACCGCGATAGTAAGAGTAAGGTGGTCCAACAGAGTGCCTATATGTTTTGAAGGGAGAGCTTGTAGCCAGTAACTCGATTCTCTCGTAGACACCGCGAGGAGACGCGCGCGGTCTCTTGCAGAAGTTGATGTGTTTATCAACTCCTGCAATTTAATAAATACAATGTAAAATGATGGTACACTTAAATTATAAAAAATACATTAAAAAATATCAGTCGAAACATCCTTTTTAAAAATGTCGATATTAGTCAATCATAATAATGTGCACTGTGCACATATTATATGATATTATGTACACTATAAGTATAGCATAGAAGAAAAACAAAACAGCTAAGTATACTAAAAAATACATTTAAAGGTACATTATTGTATCAGGTCTACTTTTTGTTCGCCTCCTGATGCACTGAGAGCCAGTGTTTAAATATATAGTATACAGTGTGTCCGGGATCGAATTAGCGATATTTTAGGGACATATTCTACAACTCATTACCTCTCTGAAAATACCACTTATTAGGGCCTGCCCCCCTCCCCCTCCCAGGGACAGCCATTTCAATTTGGTGTGCGTTTTTGTGGGTATGTGCGCACAAAAATTGTAATAACTCAAAAGTCTGCTGATGCACAGGTCTTCAAATGACCTTATTCAATTGGATACAATATTCTCCATCACTAAATACCAAACAATAGAATAAAATGTTAAAATAACTCGATCAAAAATGCTTCGGAAAAAAATTAATTTTTCAAAAATATTGAAAACTACAAGTTTTTGCTGCATTTTGCAAAAACGAGGTCATTAAGACCACATTATAAAGTAATAAATCGATAGCTTTTGAGATAAGCAACAAAACGATATAAAAATTTTGACTGTAAGTTACTTACTTCTGGAGATATTGGTAATTGTAAGTACTTCGTCCCCAAGCATGAATTACGAGTATTGAACCCAAATTTAAGATTCATCATTTTTTTACTACAAATAAGGTAAAAAAATCTTAACTTTATAATTTAATTTTTGTTAGTTATAAACTCAATAACTCAATAACTCTGATTTGTGTATGTGACACAAATCAGATATCCTAAAAACTAGGTTATTTCCGCCACAAACCGAAATTACCACCTCTGTTCTGCTAGCTAGTTGCTTCATGTTGGGAGGATCGTTGGATCATGTCCAAATACAATCTTATTTTATCTGCAACGGACAGGATCGTCTCCAATATTTCTTTTCTGGTATTTGGTACCATATAAAAGACCTTCTGCTTCATAGGTCCTCATAAAAAGAAGTCCAAAGGTGTAAGGTCTGGAGAATGAGGTGGCCATTCCATTGAATTGCTGCCACGTCCGATCCAAGGCGAATAGTTGACATCTAAATGCTCTCTTATGGCTATAATAATACCGAGTAGGCATGTCTTTAAACCTAGCAAAATTCACAAACCTGAATCACAAACAAAAATGAGTAATAACTTAAGTAGCGATCATAACGCCTCCTCGCCAGGAACAACAAAATAAAATTTCAGATATTTAAATTTTTTATACGAATTTTTAATCAGTTGAAGTAGGGGTTTGATCCTAAGTTTTAACCTCATTCACTGACTCATCAAAAACAATATTATTATTACCTGATCGCCCGAGGTATGCGATGGAAACCCACATTCGAATAACATAAGAACTTACGCGCTCGCGGTTAAGTTATGTTTAAATAATAATATCTCCAAAAGTAAATAACTTACAGTAAATTTTTTTATGTCGTTTTGTTGTTTATCTCAAAAACTGTCGATTTAATACTTAACAATGTGATCTTAACGACCTCGTTTTTGCAAAATGCAGCAAAAACTTGTAGTTTTCAATATTTTTGAAAAAATATTTTTTTTCCGAAGCATTTTTGATCGAGTTATTTTAACATTTTATTCTATTGTTTGGTATTTAGTGATGGAGAATATTGTATCCAATTGAATAAGGGCATTTGAAGACCTGCGCATCAGCAGACTTTTGAGTTATTACATTTTTTGTGCGCACATACCCACAAAAACGCACGCAAAATTGAAATGGCTGTCCCTGAGAGGGGGAGGGGGGCAGGCCCTAATAAGTGGTATTTTCAGAGAGGTAATGAGTTGTAGAATATGTCCCTAAAATATCGCTAATTCGATCCCGGACACACTGTATATATATATACCTACATACTTGTATAGAATAGTAGTAAATACTCTACTCTATAGTAAGTTACAAACGCGAACAAGGCCGGCCTGCAACGACCCATTGAACTTGAAACAAACCAGTTCTTAATCCAATATACCGCAGACCGCGGCTCGACTAATTACGAGTAGGTATCCAGGTACTAAGTACTGTGATACAATGTTGCTTTTAAAATTGTTTCCAGGCAGAAGATGCCTACGACTACAGGTATCAAGGTAAAATCAAAAACCGATTCCAAAAAAAAAAAGAATAGTAATTCTTTTCCTCAGAGAGCTATTACTGAAATGAGGAGATCCGTAGAAGAACCAGAGTCACCGACATAGCTCAGCGGGTTGCGAAACTGAAGTGGCAGAGGACGGGCTACATAGTTCGGAGAATCTATAGACGTTGGGTTCCCAAGGTGCTGGAGTGGCGACCTCACGCCGGATAGCACATTGTTGGCAGAACCCCCCCCCCCCCCCTGGGTGGACCGACGACATCAAAAGAATCGCATGGTGCCGCTGGATACAAGGGGAAGAACGTGGCGCGTGGAAGTGCCTTCAAGAGACCTATGTCCAGCATTGGACGTCTATTTGTAGAAAACGACGACGACTACGACTATTTTTAACCCCCGACGCAAAAACGACGGTGTGTTGTAAGTTTGACGTGTCTGTGTACTTGTGCGTGTGCGTGTGCGTATGCGTGTGCGTGTGCGTGTGCGTGTGCGTGTGCGTGTGCGTGTGTCTGTGTGGGTGTGTCTGTGTGTGTGTCTGTGTGTGTGTGTCTGTGTGTGTGCGTGTATGTGTGTCTGTGTGTGTGTGTCTGTGTGTGTGTGTCTGTGTGTGTGTGTCTGTGTGTGTGTGTATCTGTGTGTGCGTGTCTGTGTGTGTGTGTGTATCTGTGTGTGTGTCTGTGTGTGTGTGTGTCTCTGTGTGTGTGTGTCTGTGTGTATGTGTGTGTGTGTATGTGTGTGTGTGTGTATGTGTGTGTGTGTGTGTGTGAATGCGGTTTTTTTTGTTTGAAAGGTGAATTAGTCGAGAGTGTTGTTAGTTATGTTTGATGAAAATCGATCCAAGATGGCCGCCGCTAAAATGGTGGATTACATATTTTTTACTAGTAGAATAGCACTATGCAAATCCAAGATGGCCGCCGCCACAAAATTGGCTAATGTCGGGGGTTTCCTAAATTTTTAATTTATGCTTGTCTTGTAAGGCGTGCGAGTGGGGCATCTGCCAACACTGCACTTTCCGGTGCGAGGTTGCCATTCCAGCACCTCGGGACTCCAACCCCGAGTTCTTCGAACTATGTGGCCTGCCCATTCACACTTCAGCTTCACAACCCGCTGAGCTATGTCAGTAAACCTGGTTCTTCGTTCTAAAACTCCTAGATAAATTCTCTACATCGCCCGCTGAAGTTCGGAGCTTTTTTATGAGCCCCATACTTAGCGACTATACCACGGAGCCATAAAATTATGTCATCAACTCATCACTATTTAATCTATTTATCATATTAAGCACTGTTTTTTAATTTATACGTAATAATTTATTAGGTATCCTACCTTTCTACCAAACCAGAAATCGAATTTGAGGACATTTTTTTTTTTGTTTGCTTCATCAAAGCATGAATAAAATCGCTACTAATATTCACGTGTATTATAAACAAGAAAAGCTGTGATAGCCTAGTGGTTAGGACGACCGACTTCTAATCGGAGGTCGTGGGTTCGATCCCGGGCACGCACCTCTAACTTTTCGGAGTTATGTGCGTTTTAAGTATTTAAATATCACTTGCTTTAACGGTGAAGGAAAACATTGTGAGGAAACCTGCATGCCTGAGAGTTCTCCATAACGTTCTCAAAGGTGTGTGAAGTCTGCCAATTCGCTTGGCCAGCGTGGTAGACTATGGCCAAAACCCTTCTCACTCTGAGAGGAGACCCGTGCTCTGTAGTGAGCCGGTAATGGGTTGATCATGATGATGATGATTATAAACAAGCAGACACCCGCGACTTCGTTCGCGTGGATATTGGTTTTAGAAACCATGGGATCTTTTTGTTTTTCTTAAGCTCCTTTGAGCTCATACCTTGCTAAAAACTGTTAAAAGTTCACTGGTGGATGTTTAGGTTGATAAAAATGTAAACATCCGCCAGTGAAAGTCCCATCAAAATCGATCCAGCCTTTCAGAGATTACCCGGTAATCTTTAAAGTATCTCCTTTCTAACAGAAAAAAGAATGAATGAAATCGGACCACGGGTTAATGAATTACAGCTAAGTAGGTACACATTTTAACTTTCATCCCCTCTCCCAAGGGAACCGTGCTGAATTTCGGGATAAAAAGTATCCTATATGTTACTCCGTAGTATGAACAAAAATCATGTCAAGTTTCATTTCAATCCATTTAGTAGTTTTTGCGTGATCCGCGCACAAACATACAGAAAAACAGACAAACAGATAAACAGACAAAAATTTCACAAATAGTTTTTTTACGTTCTATTACTTATCCCTAACATCCCCCAGTTATTATTTTGCAAAAATCTTCAATGTACAGATACGGCCAGTCTACGATTTTATTATATGTATAGACCCAATTAACGATAAGTTACGAATTTCATGAACTAAATAGTATTTTATTTATCTGGACAAGGTACCAATGCTTAGAAATAAAACATATCGACATAGTAAAAAGCGGTGGACTTACATTAATAGCATTAACGTGGCTTGCGGATTAGGGATGAGAAAAGTTTGTATCGATTAAAATTTTAGTAGATTTCGTCATTGCCATGTCAGTTACTGCAACATGAAAAATTACTATTCCAAAAACGTTGGTTAAAATGTGTAAAAAAAAAGTGTGATTGATCGCGTTTTACACATTCTCTAAATTAAATTGACAAGTTTTAAAAATAATACCATCCTTTCCACACGGAGCATTGTGATAGGAATAGATTTAGACCTGTAATTTTAGTTTAAGTTTAGAGATTTCGTAAAATAGAATTAGCCCCAGTTTCTGTGGAATTCAAATTATGTAAATGAAATGGATTCGTTAGAAACTGAATAGATCTTCTGGTATGCCTATTCTTGAACTCGAGACTTCTCTACGTGAGCTTATAGGTCTTATAATTCGTTACAGAGAGATCAGGTTACAAACTATGAAGTTTCCATAAGGAAACTAAGTTGCGACCTAAGCGGCATAAGCCGCACATCAACTTGAATAAAAAAAAAATAGTTGCAGTGATAATGTAATTTTCTTCACAAAATAAACCTAACTATCGATATATTGATATGTCAACCCGCATCACTAGAGCGAACCCACTTTGAAAATTCGATTAACGTATCACTTAGCATATTGTCCAGTGTCCCGTAGAACAAGTCGCGGTGCGCCGGTTTTGCTCGCGTTTTGTGATATCAATAGTGAACTCACACGCCAAATATACAGAGTGAAATTTATCATGTACGAGGATTAGGAATAATTGGTGAGTTGGTTTTCATTTATGTGTTGACTTTTATGAGTCATAACCTACCTAAATAATAGTCCATTATTTAATATCCAGAAATTGCCTATAGGTAGTTGATTATTATTTGTTTTAACTAGGACTACTTAACAAGCAATTTTGGTATTAAAGTTCGTGTGTTAGTAAACTTAAACATTCATTTCAAAATACCTATACTTAGTATGATATTAGTATGATATCTATACTTAGCTTTAACTTTTATCTATATTAATTTGAACTTTAAACGCTTTGGTGTGCGCTCAAAAAACCAATACCGGATAGCAAAGTGCAAATGTGAGTTCAAATTTTGAACAAATACCGAAGACCCCTGCCACATATGTGTTCAAACAAGTGTTTTCAATTGTTTATGAAATACGAGCGGATACCCGCGACTTCGTTCGCGTGGATAATATTGATTTTGATAATCCCGTGGGAATCATTTTGTTTTTCCTAAGCTCCTTTGATACCTTGCTAAAAACTGTTAAAAGTTCACTGGCGGATGTTTAGGTAGATCAAAATGTAAACATCCGCCAGTGAAAGTCCCATCAAAATCGGTCCAGCCTTTCAGAGATTAGCCAGTAGTCTTTATAGTATCTACTTTCTAACAAAAAAAGAATGAATGAAATCGGACCACCCGTTAACGAATTACAGCTAAGTACACATTTTGACTTTCATCCCCTCTCCCAAGGGAACCGTGCTGAATTTCGGGATAAAAAGTATCCTATATGTTACTCCATAGTACGGCCTTGAATCATGCCGAATTTCATTTCAATCCATTCAGTAGTTTTTACGTGATGCGCGCACAAACATACAGACAAACAGACAAACGGACGAACAGACAAACAGACAAACAGACAAAAATTTCAAAAATAGCTTTTTACGTTCTATTATTTATCCTTAGCATCCCCCAGTTATTATTTTGCAAAAATCTTCAATGTACAGATACGGCAATTCTACGATTTTATTATATGTATAGATGTATAGATGTATAGATGTGGCGCGGGGGTAAAGATAATAATATTTTTTGTGTTGTTACAAATTTTTATTATCTTGTCGGGTTTTCGTCAAAATGGTCAATTTTGGTTTTTCGACCACTTCCAAGTTTTCAGAAAATTGACAGAAATAAACCACATGTTTCGAATGTCTAACGTGCGGTTTGGATGATATTAGATTTTTTTATGTTACCTTTGAGCCTGTCTGATGATGGGGGTTGCAGTTGGACTCTGGAACTTCTTAATATCATAACATCTATATATCTATAACAATATAAAGAGGCTTGTCCTGTCTGACAGACTGACTGACTGATCATCAACGCACAGCCTAAACCACTGAAGCTAGAAACTTGAAATTTTCACAATAGCTTCCTTTTATGACGTTAACGCACACTAAGAAAGGATTATTGCGCATTCCACCCCTAAGAGGGTTAAATAGGGGATGAAAGTTTCTATGAAAGTCCGTCGTTTTTCAAGTTATATCCATGAAAATTGGTATTTATGTTTTTGGTTAAAAATAAAGAGTTACGTGTTTAAGAAACTTTGGAAAAACAACCCCCAAGTGTGTTCAATGGGGGATGAAAGTTTGTATGAAAGTCTGTCATTTTTCAAGTTATATCCATGAAAATTGATATTGGTATTGTCAGTTAAAAATAAAGAATTACTTACGTGTTTTAGGAATTTTGTAAATTCCACCACCAAGTCACATTTATAAGGATCCAAGCGGACGAAGTCGCTGGCATCAGCTAGTTTAATTATTATATACCCTACACCAATCGAAGCTAGCTTTGATTTATTTTGTTTTCAATGATTCAGCTCCTCCAAAAAGCATCGCTTTTCCAGCCAAAATATAAATAAAGATCAAATTGAAAATATTATTAATTTATATATTAATATATATAGCTGCTCGTGCTGATTGGGTGACTCACTCACTCACTCACTCATTGATCACCTCTCCTGAACAATTTTGTATGAAAATATTTTTTTTCACTAATGGGTTCGTATATCTCAATAATATATCTCAATCAAATCCAATATCTCATCCAATTGGCACTGAGGTGAAAAAAACCTCAAAATGGTGGATTTAAGATGGCGACTATACAAATTTCGTCGGTGTTTATCTCACCAAGTATACAAGATGGAGGAGTGGTTTCTTGGATAAAGACGATCAATACCTAAAGATCTACTTGATGAGCAGAATGATTCGAAGAAAAAATATGGAGAGTGATAATGATCGAGGATTAGGAATATGGGAGAGACAGGTGGAGGCTGCTCAAACCAAAATACCCGAAAGCGAAACCTCGCGGTCCGCTTGCGGGCCGCGCACCCACGCGCCCTACTAGTTCTTGTAATAACTAAAATAAAATTATCACATAATAAGACCTCAAAAAATTTTACAAGTTTGGAATAAGTGACGTACCTACCTAATATTCGACTTGTGAGTGGTGAGATAAGCACTTGGTAAGAATTTCATGGAATAGAATAGAATAGAAAAAGCCTTATTCCAATAATCTTTTACAAGTGCTTTTGAATCGTCAAGTGAGACAATCTATCACGGACAATAACGATAAAATGTGTAGATAATATGTAGGGTATGTACCTATACATACAGTTGTATATAGTGTTATACCGAATTAATTAACAAATTAACAAAAAACGGGTCACCGGTTTATCGTAATTCGCAGGTGGTTAGCTTATAATACCTAGGTGTATCAAAGCCGCTTCTAATCCATCGTCTCGCCATACAGAGCCACGAGGTGCCCAATATATTTAACTTATGACGCTATAACGACGGGGTGTTGTGTGTGTGTGTGTCTGTATGTTCCGCCCGTAGCGCTCAAACGGGTGAACCGATTAGAATGCGGTTTTTTTTGTTTGAAAGGTGAATTAGTCGGGAGTGTTCTTAGCTATGTTTGATGAAAATCGGTCCAAGATGGCCGCCCCCACAAAATGGCGGATTACATATTTTTTCACAACTACCTCAATATGGATATCAAATGAAAGGGCTTGACTAGCACTATGCCAATCCAAGATGGCCACCACCACAAAATGGCGAATGTTGAGTGGTTTTATAAATTTTTAATTTATACTTGTAACGTGTACCTATAGCTTGTTACTGCCTCGTTGGTCTAGTGGTTAGTTCGATTGTGGACCCGAGTTCGAATCCCGGGTCGGGAAAATAATTGTTAGGTATTGGATTTTTCTGTCCAGTTTTGGTCCAGAGTTGGTAGATTCATTTGACTATTCAAAAGTACTTGTAAAAGTTTATTTGAATAAAAAATCAGCCAAGTGCGAGTCGGGCCTCGCTCTTTCAGGGTTCCGTACATAATTATGAACAATATAATATTTTGGGTCTAGGAAATATTTAATTTCCGAGTTAGACATCGCAAGAAACCGTGAAAGAAAAACGCAAAATAAGTTCGTTTGTTTTGGTCACAGCTTATAAACTATTTTATGAATCGTTGTTTTCAGTATTTGTTGTACAAATAGAGCATATAATACATAATATACCGAAATATCATATTCCCAACTAGTTTAGTTTTTTAGATAGCCCCCGTCACAAAAATGGTCTAAAACTGACAATTTTGATGACCCCCCATTTCCTTACTTTTTAAGCAAAAAATTAAAAAAATATATATTCGTACTCTACTCAATGAGCTCTAAACAATGATACCCCACAAGCTAGGGAAAGAAAAATTTTTTTTTTTCCGGCTCCTTTCTCATGTATGGGAGCCCCCCTGAAAAATAATTTAATTCAATTTTTAATTCAATATTTGATTTTGGGTCAACGTTTTACACCAAATATCAAAATTTCAGGTTTGTAACTCATTTCGTCTGCGAGCTAGAGACCTGTGACCGGCGGACAGACGGACAGACAGCCGAGTGACATTAATAGGGCTCCGTTTTTACCCTTTGGGTACGGAACCCTAAAAACTTTTCTATTCTATTCTGTCAAAACATTCTCAATGCCAGCCCGAAGTTGGTAGTCGGCGGTGACTAACCCACGTGCCTCGGAGAGCCGTAACATAAAGTCGTCGGTCTCAGTTATTATCACCATCATGTGGGATGTAGTCGTTAAAGCCCACCAACTCGCATTTGAGCGTGGCGGGTTTAACTCTAAATATAATAAAAAGCCTGTGCCCGGCAGTGGGTCATTCGTACACTTTAACCAAAAATTTACATTTGTAAATAAGGACAACGCTATTCATAATACTATATGACGACCTCCCTGACGCAGTGGTGAGCGCTGTGGTCTTATAAGTGGGAGGTCCCGGGTTCGATTCTCGGCAGTGGCAATTTGGGATTTTATAATTACTAAATTGTCTCTGGTCTGGTCTGGTGGGCCAATTATGCGCAATTATGGGCAATTTAGCATTCCGGTACGATGCCGTGTAGAAACCGATCAGTGGTATGCCTCTTTCTTTTAGCCCGCTTCAATCTTAGGCAGTCAAGGGATAACTTTTAATTGAATAAAAAAAATACTATTGGGAGTACTACTAGATGACGGCGGGCGATGATTGGCGAGGGGGGCGAGCCTATATAAGACCTTTCGACATCGAATTCGTGGACATGGACGTACCACAGCACACCAGACCTTGTGTTTGTATGATATGTACCTACTCGGAGTAAATCTGAGTAGATAGTTAGTATTTGTGTGAACTTGACTATATGTCATACGATTTCTGCAAGCGATTTACTCGCCACGTAATGAGATTGCCACCCAAGGTGAGCGCCGCGCGCCGGTGACAGCTTTCACGTTTCTATCCACAATCCACAACAAAACCACTGATTTTGCGTAGAAAAAAAACCTTTTTGCATTGATAATATAGAGTTAAGAGGACATTGGATATAGAATTTCAAGATGCCTCGTTAGTCTAGTGGTTAGCATATTTGACTGTAGATCACAAGGTTTGATTCCCGGCTCGGGCAAAATAATTGTTAGGTAGGTTAAGGTATTGGGTTTTTCTGTCAAGAATTTCTCAGTGCCAGCCCGAAGTTGGTAGTTGGCGGTGTTACACCCTCGTGCCTTGGAGAGCACGTTAAATAGTCGGTCCCGGTTATTCATTATCATGTGATAATAGTCGTTAAAGCCCGCCAACCCGCATTGAGCAGCGTGGCGGGTCTAAGTAAGCATAAATCTTAGGGTTTTAGCATGATGTGTTTGCGGGGGAAGTTCATTCCATAAACTGATGGCTTTGAATGTAAAGGAAGTTTCAAAGTACTTTGTCCGATGTGTAGGCACTGAGAGGAATAGTTTGCCGGCTGAACTTAGAACTCTATCCGGTCTGACATGACCAAGAAATTAAAGTTTTCCTTTAAATAGCTTGCAGATAAAGGATTGACTAATACACAACAAGGGCGTTGCCAGCTGTAGGGCAAGGGGGGGGTTGATATAATATGGAAGATGGGAAAAGATGAATTTTAGGTTCAGTCGAGAAGTTATGAAGCTATAAAGGAAGTAGCTCTTGACAGAACTTGACGTTATTAATTTTATAAGTGAGTGGACTTCGGTTGCATTTGGCTATATTTTTCAAACCTCTAGGGGAGCAGTTGCCCCCCCCCCCCTATCCCACCCTTGGCGACGCCCTTGATACACAGTAGATATAAATAATATGCACATTCCGGCGAAAGCGAATGAGTAACCGATTGAGCTTTGAATGAATTCGCTAACCAATAGAATTTGAATTTGCTCAAGTTTATTTAATTGGTACCTACTCGGTCACGTCAAGATAACTTGCGTCCGCATAATCGAGATCGGAGAGAAGTATTGTGCAATAAAAATGTATAATTTTAGTAGGAATTAATAGGGGAAATAATTAGGAAGGGTTAAATATAAATTATACTTAGTTTAAGAAAGGTTACTAATTATTATTGTACGTCGACAATTAAAAAAATAGTTTAATTTTAGTAGTTAAACCGAAATCAGCTGTTTGTTGCTAGTTACAACAGTTATTCTAGTTTATTTTTTATTTATAGCGTCAATATTTTTTGTAGCGACTCATATAATTAGAAACACCTAAACAAAACACTACAACACTATAACAAAATTCATACAAAAGTTGTATGCACTATGCACACTTCGACATTATATTCCCGTAGTCGAATTGATCATTTGATCAATTTGCTCAGCAGAATGAAAAGAGTTTTATAGAAGCATCGCGTCGGTTCTACGTTTACGTAGACATCTATAAGTGTTGATTTGATGATACCAATTTTAGATTGAGATGCGTCATTGCTAAGAAATTAGCATCAATGCAGAATATATGAGATATATATTATGATTCCGTAAGATTTTCCTGTGCACATATTTAGTTTAACCGCAAGTAGCAAATCCATGCTGTCCTAAGTATATAGTATATCTATATCTGTTTGTCTGTACGCACATCACGCTGAAACCACAGAACGGATTTGAATGCAAATTGGTATGTTCGTAGCTAATACTCTGACTTAACTATAGGATTTTTTATCCCGTTAATAGGGTTCCTTCAGGATACGGGATGAAGTTTTTCACCGATTTTACTGTTTAACTTCGTGAGATTTGTGGTGTTGTGCCTACTATGTCACTGTTAGAGAATTATAGCAAAGTAATTTATTTCGTTTTCATTATTTACGTGCCCAATCCCCAAGGTTAGGTTATTTTACTAATATTATAAACGTGAAAGTGTGGATATTTGGATGTTTGTTACTCAAACACGCCGCAACTACTAAACCGATTTGGCTGAAATTTTGAATGGAGATAGATTATGCCCTGACTTAATTAAAACAGGCATTTTATCCCGGAAAACTATTCCTGTGAGGCTAAAATAGATATAAACTTCCAAAAACGCTATAGAGGGCGCTGACTGTTCTTAGGTAAATCACGCTTACATAATACATTATTGCAATAGTTTGCTGTGTTGCATGCATTGGCAACACATAGGCTACTTTTTATCCTGGAAAAATGCACAGTTCCCACGGGATTTTGAAAAACCCAAAATCTGTAGCTACAGCTATAGGTAGATTGGGTACTATAGCGATCTTCCTTGATAGTAGGTATAAAGGTTGGAAAAGGGAGCGGGAACGGGAACCGGAAATCCACGATTCCCTTGGGATTTGTCGCGGGCAGATGCTAGTATCTAATAATAGCGCTAAGTTTTCGGAAGCGGTCTCCTCCTACTCTGTAATGCACAGTTATAGTCTATAGGTTGAGACGACGACGACTAAGGCATAGATAAAAATTAATGATTACTCTTAGAATAAACTTCGATGTGATTACTTAATTATTTGTTATAAGATAGCGTTTTAACCGTTGAAAGTCATTCTATCTCACATATGGCTATGACGCCGCTTTGATCAGAACGCGTCGACGAGAGTTTGTTTACACTGATAAAACAACGAGCCTCGTTCAATATAAGGGCACGGTCAAAGTTGAAGCGGGCTAGTGATGATCATCAAGCAATATTGAATCGACTTCAAAAAAGGATGCTCTGTATTCGATCCGTATGTATGTAAGTTCGCGATTATTTCAAAAACCAATGAACCGATTTTGATGATTTTTTCATCATCGTAATCTACATACTTTCAGATTTTTTTAAATATATAACACACCTAGTTGTCATTCTTATGTACGAAGTTACAAGCATAAATCTATCAATATGCCACTCATATTTTTGATTGGTATACCGACTTTTCTGAGATTGCTGAACCGAAGTCGGTTTAATTTTTGCTAAAATGTAGCTTGTTTAAAAATCGCTCTCTGCTCTGGTAATATGTTTGTTCCTATGTTGTGCTTATTTTTCTCAAACTTTTTTACCTCTTTTATGCACCAGACCGGATACTTTATAATTTCCAAATTTGGAAATTTATAAATTCCAAATTGCCCCTGCCGGGAAGTGAACCCGGGACCTCCCAAAAAACAATAGTTCTCACAACTGCGCCAGGGAGGTCATCAAAAATATATGTCATCGTGTACGAATAACAATGTAATGAGAAAGCGAGACAGATACAAATAAAAAGCGGTCATCTATGTTTACTTTTACAAATCGCTGCATCTTATAAACACGCTTATTCTTTAGCATAGCTCTAGTTGTAAACTGCTCGAGCCAGTAGAAAATTTATGATCCGAGTTTTACTGTTTCTTTTACGATAAATTACGACTGTAAGTGCTCTCGATTAAAATATAGGTGCAGAGCCCTGAAATACATCGTTATACTTATGGAATGACAGTGATTTTTTAAGTGAGTTTTTTTGTCCTTTGAGTAATAGATTGAAAAGTAGGACTTTTAAATGTTTATATTGAAGGTGCAACCCAAGAATAAAATACACTGATTCTATTTTATCAATTCTGTAGTATATGTATGTAATATTATTGAAACTGCAAAATAATTCACTTAAAATAATCTATGAGGGCTCCCAAACAAATATAATATACAAACATAGGTATAGGTAGGTGTAGGTATAGGTATGTATGTTTGTCCGCGCATTTCTCCGAACCTATTGATTGGATTGTGACTATTTTATTAGCTTACGTTCACTTCAACTTAGGGAACGTGCAAGTTTTATCAAAATCAGTTCGGTAGTTTCCGAGATGTGGACGGTTAAGGGCGAGGTGTAGCCGGTTTTACTTTCAGTCTTTTAGATTATGTATCACTTGTAACAGTATTTACAAACATAAAAAAGAAAAAAAAAAGTTTCCACAAAAAAGACCAATCCACAAATTTTATCTGGGATTGATTTGGAGAGTGAGTGATAGGGACGCCGCGTTTAAGAGGTCGTCAAAGTCGCGTAAAAAGTGATTTAGAAATGCAATAATACTACAGAAATAGATCGCCAATCCGTCACTAGAGAGACGTTGCACTAAAATTAGTTGCGTTCGGCAGTCGATTCGTGCCGGTTCGGCAGTTTATCATTTTATCGATCAATCCGAGTATCGAATGGCTTTAATACAATTTTAGTGACTTTTAATCGATAACGTGTGTGTGTACGACGTGATTCTAAAATCAATAACTTCGTTTACTTACTATTCAGTATCTATTTATACTTATAAATGACCTTTAAACCTATTTACAGTTTTATACTTACTGTAAGACTTTTGAGTTCTTAAGAATCTCTTAGTTAAAAACAAACAACAGTTTTCGCTGTCGTTACAACCAATAGACATACTGCTGGTCAACGTCTTTTGCAGAACACGGTCTTGGCTTGAAATTAAAACTTTCTATAACCTAGAGCACCTCGGGTTGCATGCCATGGTATAATTACGACCTTGACAGTTAAATTTTAAGACGTGTTAGATGTTATAAATGTATCTATAAGAAGGCTACGTCCTCACCAAATCTGCCCACCCATTATTATAACTCCTGTTTTCAGAAGCTGAAATTGCCAGTACTACGTAAATCCTTTAGCTTTAGTCCGAGATTTTACATTTCCACAATATTAATAGATTTCGAGTATCGAAAAAATATAACCAAATAGTCACTCCCTACAGTCGACAGATACTAAGTATAGGTACTCCTGGCATCCAAAATTGCAAATTTTTTAAATTAACGGCTCGAAATTCGTTTTATTTCCAAATATAATGGGTTGAGGGTTGGTTATTCGAAAATTAGGATTCAAGATGAAGAAACGCAAACGAAGTAAACGGCCACGGATCCGATTTGACCCGGAGAATGTGGTAATTTTATATTATTTTACTTTATTAGAGAACTAGCGACCCGATCTGACTTCGCACGGATAGTACCTACCTGCTATTATCCCACCATACATCTCAAATGGATTGGGCAGCATTTTCGATGAATTCGCTCCCTGGCGGCTTGACTTTTTTCGATGTTTTCAACAATTAAATATCGTCATATTTCAACAAAACACAAAATCTTAACAAATCATACACTGTTTGAGTGTATTATTTTTTTGTTGTTCTTCCTCATGAATTGCTCTGTATATTGATGAAAACCGCATGATAATCCGTTCAGTAGTACACTCAAAAGATTTTGTGTTTTGTTGTTCTTCCTCATGAATTGCTCTGTCTACTGATGAAAACCGCATGAAAATCCGTTCAGTAGTTTTTGAGTTCGCGAATAAACAGACAGACAGACGCGGCGAGGGACTTTTGTTTGTAATATGTAGTGATGCAGTATGGATGTTCAGTAGCGAAGAAAGTGCGTGAAATGCATCACAGTCCACATTTTGTTATCACTTTATTCTCATAGCATAGTTCATTGAACCTTTCGTGAGGTTGTCACACGTCCTTGAACATCCCTGGCGGAAAGGCAGCCTACCATCAAATCAATTACATTTTTCATGAAAGGAAGCTTTACACGCTCCGACATGAAAGTACCAAGGTATTTTATTTTGCGCGCGCGACTACGTGCCTTGAGAACGAATCTGAGAAGTCTGAACTTATCATCACGTTAGATAATCCGAACTGATTTATGAGTGTACACTTGAATGTTTGTCTTGTGTCAAGAGCATTTTAACCGACTCTAAAAAGGAACCTCTTCCTTTTTCTTCTCAGTTATTTGGTGAATCAAGAAAATATATTTAGTACGGTTTGAGACCCAACACTTTTAGTTTTTTTTTTTTCATGCCTCGTATGTCGTATACAGATTTGTCGACGAAATATGCCTCTTCGGCTTCCACATTATTTTAACCCCCGACGCAAAAACGACGGGGTGTTATAAGTTTGACACGTGTGTGTGTGTGTGTGTGTGTGTGTGTATGTGTGTGTGTGTGTGTGTGTGCGTGCGTGTGTGTGCGTGTGTGTGTGTGTGTGTGTGTGTGTGTGTGTCTGTTCCCCTGTAGCGCTCAAACGGGTGGACCGATTTGAATGCGGTTTTTTTTAAAGGTGAATTAGTCGAGAGTGTTATTAGCTATGTTTGATGAAATACCATCCAAGATGGCCGCCGCTACAAAATGGCGAATTACATATTTTTTCACAACTCTCTTACTTAATATGGGTATCAAATGAAAGAGCTTGACTAAGTAGTAGAATAGCACTATTGCAAATCCAAGATGGCCGCCGCCAGAAAATAGCGAATATCGGGGGTTTTTAAATTTTTTATTTATAGTCTGTTCGTTTTCTTACGGTCGCCTTTTGTGTCTAGCCGCCTCCGTGTTGCCAAAGACACCGCCGTGACTTCAAAGCATGCCGCGAGGGGTGTACAGGCACAAGGGGTTTTGGCGTTTTATACCTACTCATATTTTTTCATTAAAATTCTCTTTCCTTTTTATATTTTTTTATATTCGTATTTTATTACAATATAACCATAAACATAAAATATAATATTCTCATGAACACGGGTTTTCTCTCAAAATGAGAAGGATTTTAACCATAGTCTACCACGCTGGCCAAGTGCGGATTGGCAGACTATTCGGAGATTCTGTTAGAATAGAAAAAAAATTACAAACAGAAAAAAATTAATAAAAATAAAAGCAGAATACTAAGAGCACCTGCGCCTGTACCGACACTAAGTTACCGAACGAACTATACACTTGTATTGTAATAGGATGAAGGCGCGATTACATTCTTAGGCAACTGTTCCAAAGAGATTCCAAAGAGGCACGAATAGGAATTTTCACAAATCTTCGCCATATCGCAGGATGACCAAGGCGGAATAAATTATCAGGAATTTAGTTGGACGGAAGGGGGGTTTAAATCCTCTGATCGGGATAGGCAATTAGGAGAAATTTAATTTCACTTCTAGACTGAGGTTTTGTGGGGAAAATAACTCGCTGCCTACTGTCTTGTATATAGCTATTCCATCAACTTAACCGCTGTAAGATCTTTAACCAAATAATACCTACCTACTTATATGTAGGTACACAGTGTGAGTAAAAATATGTATACACTAGCGGTCCGCCCCGGCTTCGCCCGTGGTACATAATATATAGCCTATAGCACTCAGGGATCACATACGTCATCATCATCATCATCATGATCAACCCATTACCGGCTAACTACAGAGCACGGGTCTCCTCTCAGAGTGAGAAGGGTTTTGGCCATAGTCTACCACGCTGGCCAAGCGGATTGGCAGACTTCACACACCTTTGAGAACGTTATGGAGAACTCTCAGGCATGCAGGTTTCCTCACGATGTTTTCCTTCACCGTTAAACCAAGTGATATTTAAATACTTAAAACGCACATAACTCCCAAAAGTTAGAGGTGCGTGCCCGGGATCGAACCCACGACCTCCGATTAGAAGTCGGTCGTCCTAACCACTAGGCTATCACAGCTTTCTAAGTCATATAGGGACATAGTCCAGTAGTTCCTGAGATTAGCGCGTTCAAACAAACAAACTCTTCAGCTTTATAATATTATTAGTATATTAGTATTACTTAGTATCTAGATATAGACAGATAAAATGTATGTTTATAAGATTATATTATTATCCTATTTCTGTTGTACATGTTGTAGGTATAATATCTTATTTCTCGTTCGCCGTCAACCCGTCGGAAGCTTTTGCTACTCGCATTGTAGCAAATGGACAGTGGTTAGCAAAGGGATCTTGGACAGTCCAATATTATTTGTTTGAATATCATTACGCATTATTTACACATTTACTACGAGTAACATGTTAAATATCAGTAGTGTGAAAGCCTCTGCTTTAGTAGGTAGTGTCGGAATTCTTGTTTGTGTTTAGGTACTATTATAGATATGCAATTAAAAAAGTGTAGTCATACGAATATGGAAGTTTAAGTGTTACTTCACATGCCTCCTTTTTCTGCAATTTTTCCCATCGTCACCAGGCGGTGCCCCTTGTGCCGTTAACTCTCTTTTAATGCACATTGTCTGTACATACCACTCTCCACAAAATAATACTAATGAAAGATTTAGAATAGTTATTAATTCTGTCAAGCTTTTCAGGAAAAAAACAAATTTTTTTCTCAAAACGAACAATTAAATTTTATTTTTGAAAATATATAACGTTATTTTTAAGAACCTTAAATTTTTTGCGACAAACAATATCGTTATCTCAAAGGATAGACGTCCACAACATGACCACATAACAGCACACAACACGAACTTGTGTCGCATGTATCCAGTGACTGCCAGCCCTTGAGATTATCTGTGCACCTAAATCTTCCAACGTTTTCCAGTGCGAAATCGCTATTCGAACATTTTGGACATTAACCTCTGTAGGTTCTTCGAGCTATAAGTATGCCCCACCTGTTTATGAGTAAATGAGCTATGTTGGTAACTCTGGTTCTCCTACGGTTCTCTTTATATCAGATTTGATCTTACAGGCATACTCCTTAATACCGCCGAATTATTTAAGCCGATGAGCTATGTATAACTCTGGTTCTCCTACGGATCTGCTCTTTTCAGATTTGGTATCGCAGGGTTCTCACCGCCGAATTATTATTAAAGTTATGATTTGTTTCCAGAACAAGATGAACAGCGGCTCCAGAGAGGAGCTGCTGGGCAGCACGCAGGAGGCGATGCGCAACAGCCAGAACGACCTGCGCAGCTTCTCCGAGCGGCCGCTCACCAAGGAGGAGAAGACGTACCTGCTGCACGCCGACAGGGGGGACTATGCCACTGTACAGAGGTGAGCTCTTTGTTAAGATTTGTTTTCAGAACAAGATGAACAGCGGCTCCAGAGAGGAGCTGCTGGGCAGCACGCAGGAGGCGATGCGCAACAGCCAGAACGACCTGCGCAGCTTCTCCGAGCGGCCGCTCACCAAGGAGGAGAAGACGTACCTGCTGCACGCCGACAGGGGGGACTATGCCACTGTACAGAGGTGAGCTCTTTGTTAAGATTTGTTTTCAGAACAAGATGAACAGCGGCTCCAGAGAGGAGCTGCTGGGCAGCACGCAGGAGGCGATGCGCAACAGCCAGAACGACCTGCGCAGCTTCTCCGAGCGGCCGCTCACCAAGGAGGAGAAGACGTACCTGCTGCACGCCGACAGGGGGGACTATGCCACTGTACAGAGGTGAGCTCTTTGTTAAGATTTGTTTTCAGAACAAGATGAACAGCGGCTCCAGAGAGGAGCTGCTGGGCAGCACGCAGGAGGCGATGCGCAACAGCCAGAACGACCTGCGCAGCTTCTCCGAGCGGCCGCTCACCAAGGAGGAGAAGACGTACCTGCTGCACGCCGACAGGGGGGACTATGCCACTGTACAGAGGTGAGCTCTTTGTTAAGATTTGTTTCCAGAACAAGATGAACAGCGGCTCCAGAGAGGAGCTGCTGTTCTGTTAGAGGAGAACTCTAAAAAACTCACCACGTCTTCGTAGCAACGAAGCAATGTCGTGTCTTGAAACACACTAAACAACATCAAAGTAAAATGCCCCTAAATGTTCTTGTTTAAACGGAAACTTTCGTCCATACATTCGCATCCAGCAAAAATTTTTCGAGTAAAACTGGGTTGTACTGAAAGTTTACCGACCTTAAAACAAGATGTGCAAATTCGCATTAAGGTTAGTCCGGTGGTAAGTAACAATACTACTGAGGGTAACTTACTATAGAAACGACCTTTTTTTGACGTGGTGGAAAAGCTTTTATAGCTACCCCCGTTCTGCGGCAGAATGCGGCAGAACGAAGGTTATGTGGGACTCCCCCCACATGAGGCAATGAGGGTATACCCACTAAAAACCAAAAACCACCACGGCATGATCCTCATGCTGTCTGTGCTGGACGCCTGGGGAACCCAATGTATGCATCCCAGGCATCCGGCAGCCGCCCCAGCCGGGGCTCCCGCTCGCCTCTGGGCGGTCCCTCCAGAGGCTCGCGCCCTCCCGTAATTTTTTAACGAGGTTTTCTTCCTCCCGCGATGGGCACTGCTGGCCCCCCGCCCCGGGGTGTCTCACCCCTGGTTTCATCCGCAGTGCCCTCTGCTAATCAGAGGGACACGCGAAGAAACCTCCCTCCACCAGGTCATTGGCCATGGCTAACAATATCCCCGTAGGAAAATTATTAACCATGTTAACGGGGCGCACCGGCCCGAATACTGCTCTTCCCCTCGGACCAAGAGGACCAGCAGCACTCAGGCACACTGGGAGGTTACCTGGCTAGCACCCCGCCATAGAAACGACTTAACCTGGAAGGGTTAGGCAGTTTTCTGTCTAATCGGTTTCTGGATGGAATTTCCTGTACCGGAATATTTACTCGCATAGCTGCACATCTTTGCCAGTTGGATAATAACTAGCCACGGCTGAAGCGTCCCACTAGACCAGACCATAGACAATTTAGAAATTATAAATGTTCCCGGCAGGGGCAATCTGGAATCGAATCCAGGACATCCACAGGTTCCGTAGCCAGACTCTAAGATCACGTGGTTTTGTGTCCACGTTTTAATACGTATTAATACTTCATTGACCATATTTTGCTACGGAATAAACAAACATATACAAGTTTATATCTAAAAGTAGCGAACAAAAAATATCTCTGTAAGTACACCATGCATGTAATCTACGTTATCATGATCAACCCATTACCGGCTCACTACAGAGCACGGGTCTCCTCTCAGAGTGAGAAGGGTTTTGGCCATAGTCTACCACGCTGGCCAAGCGGATTGGCAGACTTCACACACATTTGAGAACGTTATGGAGAACTCTCAGGCATGCAGGTTTCCTCACGATGTTTTCCTTCACCGTTAAAGCAAGTGATATTTAAATACTTAAAACGCACATAACTCCGAAAAGTTAGAGGTGCGTGCCCGGGATCGAACCCACGACCTCCAATTAGAAGTCGGTCGTCCTAACCACTAGGCTATCACAGCTTATACAGCTTAATCTACGTTATACTTACGTTGTTTCACATAGAACATCTTGTATTTCTGCTTATAAAATAGAAAAAAATATAACCTAAAAACAATGACACGAGACAAGTAAAGTAGTACGTAAACTGGATTACTGCTCTTGTGGTGATTCTCGACTTAGCGACTGCCACCAAATTATACGACTTGCCAACCGGCGGATTGATATAAAAGGTTTCGGGGATAGATTAGTTTTGCTTACTTCGCGCAAATCTAATTTTATTTTTATGTGATTATTGAAATAAAAAGTTGGAATTTCTTTTTTATGCTTCCTTTTTTAATGCGTTGTTGACGGGGTTCGTGCGTGTTCCACCGTAGCGCTCAAACGGGTGAACCGATTTGAATGCGGTTTTATTGTGGGTAAAGGTTTAAAGGTGAATTAGTCGGCAGTGTTCTTAGCTATGTTTCATGAAAGTCGGTCCAAGATGGCCGCCGCCACAAAATGGCGGATTACATATTTTTCCACAACTCCCTCAATATGGCTATCAAATGAAAGGGCTTGACTAGTAGAATAGCACTATGCAAATTCAAGATGGCCGCCACCACAAAATGGCGAATGTCGGGGGTTATCTAAATTTTTAATTTATACCTAGGTACTTGTTTAATTTTTAATTACATGTTACCTGTAATACTCACAGCATTAGTAACAAAATACATTCATTTACTGTATTTTCGTAGCACAAAGGCTCTCATGAGTAATGAAAATGCCTCTCAAAGGCCTATTCATAGCAATTTTTTAAAGTTGGTTTTTTAATTCCATATTTATTCTGTTTCACTTTGAGCTATTTTTAAAGTTGGAACTATAGTTTTAATTCCGGATACCTATTACGTATATTCTGTTTCATTTTAGACAGGGTTTCTCAAAGGTGGATACGCGAAACTCTGGGGTTGGTCAGTTGACAAGATGGCGAATATCTAAGGCCTCTTGTTCACACGCCGTGAAAAATTACGGTTACTGTTACACTGTCGTCAGTGTTGTATGGAGCACAATGGAAGCTTGCAGGTTTTTTTTTTATTCAACTACAAGTTAGCCCTTGACTGCAATCTCACCTGTTGGTAAGTGATGATGCAGTCTAAGATGGAAGCGGGCTAACTTGGAAGAGGTATGTATACCCCTTGATCGGTTTCTACACGGCATCGTACCGGAACGCTAAATCGCTTGGCGGCACGGCTTTGCCGGCAGGGTGGTAACCAGCCACGGCTTAAGCCTCCCACCAGACCAGACCAGAGACAATTTAGAAATTATAAAATCCCAAATTGCCCCTGCCGGGAATCGAACCCGGGACCTCCCACTTATAAGACCACAGCGCTCACCACTGCGCCAGGGAGGTCGCCAAGGTACGGTATACGGCACGGTGCCGCCGCCGTATCTCCGCACGGCGTGTTGACAAGCTCCCATTGTTTTCACAATACTGACGACCGTGTAACCGTCGGTAGCCGTTCCGTAACCGTAATTTTTCACGGCGTGTGAACATGAGGCCTAACTCGCGAGTGAAACACGGGTTCTCACACCTGTATACTTAGTACAACTTTGCATATCTCGAGACATCGTAGATATACTTCGAGAATCGACTCACTATCATAGTAAAATGAACCTTGAAAGAATTGTTTAAGTATTTATTTATTTATTGTTTTAATCGCGAGTTCATCCATACATCTACAGCCAGCGCCCTAAGCGGAAAATTAGCGAATTAAAAATCGGTAGTACAGAATTGGCGACTCTAAAATATAACTTTAACATAGCGAAATTTAAGTCCGCTTTACGCAGACGTTATAGTGTATGGTTATGCCGACTTAACACTTAATATATTTACATATGATTGTTTGTATCAGATTCTGTGCGTTCCACCGTAGCGCCTAAACTATTGGGCCAATTTTGATGAATGGCGGATTTGATCGGTTGTTATAGTCCGGGTTGGCATAGGCTATATATACGACAAAATTCGAGAATTGACCTTTACAGCTTAAACTAGAATATTAAGTTAGTTTCAGATATATATAACAGATGGCGCCACTAGCCGCTTGCCCCGCGCTTTCTTCCGTTCGAATTCCCATTAGTACGCAGTTGAATACACGTTTTTCTGCACACTAAATTATTTGTAGTCGGGTTTTAGTTTAAAACTTTAATCTCTTACTGAATATTTTCTCTTCCAACAGGTTAATACAACAGTACGCGGGCAAACCCGAAATCCTCGACATAAACTGCGTGGACCCGCTGAACAGGTCGGCGCTCATCGCCGCCATAGAGAACGAGAATATCGAGCTCATCAAGCTATTCCTCAACTCCGGAATCAAAGTCAAGGTATACTCAAACTCAATATATATAAACTCCTGGCACGTAAGTCTAGCGCTGAGCGAGGGAAGTGCGCGCAGCGTCGTTTACGAACGATCCGCGAGAGCCAATCAGCGCTTACGAGGGATCCGCCTCATACCTCATACCTCGAGATACCTCATTTTCAACTTTGAGGTATCTCGAGATACCTCATTTTCAACTTCTGCGCATTGAAGGTCAACGCTAGACTTATTTGCCGTGACTTGTATTGTCGTCGTCGTCTCAACCAATACACGTCCACAAGGACATAGGTCTCTTGCAAGGATCGCCACAGAACACGATCTTGTGCCGTCTGTTTCCAGCGGCTACCAGCGACTCGCTTGAGATCGTCCGTCCAGGGTATGATATGTAATAACTCCGGTTTCCTAGTACCTACTGGTGATACTGAACTCAGTAACTGGTAGTGGTAACCAGTTACTGAGTTTGATAGGTAAGAGTACAGACAAATTGATTTGAGGTGCCTTCTCGAATTTTCTTGTGAGATAATAATCGTGCCGAAAACGGAGCGAGCTCTCGGACTAGGTTAGAACTCATCCCATAAAATAACCTACAGAAGTCCTACAGTCTGGTAAAGCCTCGTCTCTATTGCGAGAGAAATATCTCTTCTATAGAAGTTTACGCGGATAAAAAATCTTTGTACTTCACTGAGTATGATTTTGGAAATTTTTCCACAATTGTTCATAAATTTGGCACGCGTTTTCCTCCCACTTCTATCTATCCTTGATTCATATTTCAATGGTGAAAATTACACAAGAGCCTGTATAACTTCGGACTTCGTAAATGCGAGAGGAGAGGTATGGTCTAGAGAGGGAGCTATGAACTAGTACAATGTTGGTTATGTGTTATTAGTCCAGAAAAAAATGGCAGCGACGGTAAAGAATTTTCATAAAACGAAACTATGATTCTACAACAAAAAAGTAAGTACGAACATTTCACTAAAACATATCGCGTTCCTCGGGGAAATCACTTGTACGATAGTTTGCATCGATACCCTCTGTACTCGTACGTATAGATCGACCACAATCTCATGAAAAATAGGGAAATGAAATTCCAAGGTTAGCAACACTACGGCTGCCCTAGCGATAAACAAAGTAACTAACATTTTTTTGTGAAATTGACTTTTTGCATTAACAAAAGTTTTATGTCGAGTAGTTTTTTACCACAGTTTAATATTTCAAATAACTTGAACCGTTTACTGAAATTTAAATTGCCCAAACAAAGTAACTGCACTCACTAACCCGGAATATAAATGCAAAAACCAAGTAAACAACAAGCACAACACAAAAACAAAGTAATTGGATGTTGATTACTTTGTTTTTATATTTAAAATGCAGTTGCTTGATTTTTCGTTTCGTGAAAAGATCCCAGGTAAGGTGTTCTGAATGTAATTACTTTGTTTATCACTAAGGCAGTCGAGTTAACCTAGTGTTGCTTACTACAAAATTTAATTTCCCTATTTTTCATGAGATTCTGGTCGATCTATACATATATTTTCATATCCGCCGTCTATAAGACTCCTTTGCAAATCTCAAAAGACAATAAATATGATTTTCGTTTGACAAAAATGAGTTTTCCATTTGCGTAAAGACTTTGGCTTTTTCGCTTTTTATATTTCGCCCCGACCGTCAGATATGCGTAGGTTCTTGGGATATCTTTTTACTAGATTTAAGTAAAAAAACGAATTCATCTTAAATATTTTGTCACAATAAATGTTAGTCATAATATGAATCCTTACATTAAGGTTACACTAGTCAGTTGCTACTTCAAACGTATTACTTACGCTTATAAGTCTTTTTTTTTTGTTCTAGATCTAAAACTTAGCCGGTTATTGATTAATCTCTTCATTGCCCATTACCTTACGGCAAACAAAACAATAATAGTACATGATACATTGTGAAATAAGGGCGGTCTTTACCGCTCTTGTTTCACAATGTACTTACTATTAGTTTAGTGTGTTTATGGTGTTTACAACAACTCGAAGTAGAGCAGTAAAGCAAAGTGTATTGAAAAATTATATTTGTTTTGTACGCTATGACCCTTCAAACATCTATATTTCAGAATAAATAAAGTGGTTGTTCTCCTAAGTTAGGTGCTAACAAAATGGGCGGAAAGCGTAATAGAGTGTTTTCATTTTAATTTCAATGGGTATAACATCAAATGTGATGTGTATTCCAATTTTCATTCTATACTAAAACCATGTCAAAGTTAAATCAAAAAGTAATAAGAGTCTCAAAAGCAATTTCGTTGCAACTTGCAATTACCGATCGATATAATGCACTTGCCATGTGCATGTTTAGCATTTCCTCTTGGGACGACATGTACGAAAAAGTCCAATGTAGACCCGCTTATTATAATATACTATACTACCTATAAAGTCGCGAGCAAAAGCTGGTCAGAATTAATTATATTCTTATCCATATCTATCGGTTTCTAGGCGGCATCGTACCGGAACGCTAAATCGCTTGGCATTACACCTTTGCCGATAGGGTGACCGAACTTGCCATAGCCAAAGCCTTCCACCAAAACAGGCCGGAAATAATTTTAAAATTATGAAATTCCAAATTGCCCTTGCCAAGAATCGAATCCGAGACTTCTAATTTATAAGATCACAATGCTCACCACTGCGCCATGGAGGTCATCAATTTTAATACTTTAAAATATAAACATCTATATATTTAGAGTTTCCATATCTCATACACACATCCATCCATCCACAACAACCCTATCAATGCTAATATTATAAATGCAAAAGTATGTCTATTATTTCTGTCTGTCAAAAGTTTTACCGATTTGGATGAAATTTGGTACAGTATTAGTTTACATCCCGGGGACGGACATAGGCTACTTTTTATCCCGAAAAAGCAGAGTACCCGTGGGATTTTAAAAAAACCTAAATCCACGCGCGCGTACTTATATCATCTAGTTATCCATATATTTAGAGCTTCGATATTTCATATCCACAATAACTCTATTTAAAATGTATAACCCGAGTATATTTTTTTAATATCCCGACGATGTCCTAATTCTAAGCTAACTAATTTAATCCTAAGCTTTAACTTTGATAAGCACGACGCGACGCCACGGTCAAAGCATCGATGCATGATAATCTGATAGTGAACACAAAATTAGGACAATTTCACACACTAGGACCTAGGTAAACGACATCCATAGACTATTTTGCGACTTCTTTGCTGTGGTGTGTATTACTTTTAAACTCATTAACAAGCTATAATTTAAAAATTTAAATAACCCGACTGCCATGCTAAAAAACGAACTAAAAAATTAATAAACTACCCACCGTACCACTTACAGTGTAGTTGTTATTTATTTTGTTTTTCATGATTTGTCACTCCAAATTGATTTAAAACATATAGATTGCATACATTTTCGTACTCGCCTTTTAAAGCCCTTTATTTTGATACCCCACTCGAGGGTCTTGAAGAAAATTTTTTTTTCATCTCGCACTATTAAGTGCATAAAGTCCGCCATGTTGATTTTTTTTTTGATTTAGGTACCCAGTGATACTCGCGTCATCAAGACAAATCTAATGACGTATAATTTGTCAAAATCCGTTGAGCCGTTGATTAGTTACAAGCGGACATAGGAATGGATATACATACACACAGGTGAAACACATATACCCAGTCGGGTAAAAAAAAGGTACAGCTTTTCACAGAGTATCTTAAGTACCTACATATACACTAAAATTCCCACTCACTGATCAATGCGTTAAACTGGAAGGCTTGTTTACTTTTATATATTATTACTAGCTGATGCTCGCGACTTCGCCCTCTTGTATTCATACAAATCTCATACAAACATTCATTCATTCATTTGTTGCAAGTTTGATAGATACACGAGTTAAGGAGTAGTATATCTGATGGTCTTCTCAATGAAAATGTATAGAGAAATCCTTATAACTGTTTACACGTTATGTGAAAGGTCCTTCAGCAGGTGTACCTATGCTGCACAGACAAGTGAGGAGGTTTTATCATGGCCTGGAGCTGGCTTTAATTAGGTTATAGCGAGCACGAGACGCTAACGTAATGCTCTTAGTGCATGAACCATAAAATAATTATTTATATCATGTACTTTTATCATATTCTGCGAAGTGATAGGTGTTTATGAGTAAATTGGTCCATATTCGATTATACATTATCTCTAAGCGAAACTAAATTGACTAATTTGAATTAACACTGCACTGCAAGACCGGAACTTGCCTGACGCATTCCGTGCGTCTCGATATTTATATAGCATAATTGCTATCTTTACAGAAAATAACTGTAAGACAGATTGTGTAGACAGTAACCGAACTAGCACCAATTGCCTCTAATACCCCTAAACCGTATCTATACACCATAACCCCTACACCATAACCCCTCTCAGGAGAGCACCTTAATCGCAGGATAGGCCTTTCCAAATGCACTTCACCACACTATATGATCTCCTCCTTCCTCAGACGATTACACAGCAAAATGAGACTGACCTGGCCGAACGTATAACGACGTATAGGAGGTCCTGGGTTCGATTCCCGGCAGGGGCAATTTGGGATTTTATAATTTCTAAATTGTCTCTGGTCCGGTCTGATGGGAGGCTTCAGTCGTGACTGGTTACTACCCTACCGGCAAAGCCGTGCCGCCAAGCGATTTAGCGTTCCGGTACGATGCCGTGTAAAAACCGAACCGGAGTATGCATACCTCTTCCAAGTTAGCCCGCTTCCATCTTAGACTGCATCATCACTTAACGTCAGGTGAGATAGCAGTCAAGGGCTAGCTTGTACTTGAATAAAAAAAACCTAAACTGGCCCGAACTGAGAAAAAATGTACTATTCTCCTGCTGTATTATACATACGAGATAAAGGGGACGAAACTTACTGTATTAATTACTACCTACCATACTTTTTATAGTAACTACTAAAAAAGTATGGTATAGTAATTGGTACTTATTGGTAGACATAAACTGGTAGACATAAAACTGCCATATTGTCTGCTAATGCCTCCGTGGCATAAAGTACTTCGCGGACTCATGGGGAGGTGGATAACTAAAATATAAGCACTGCAATTTAAGAAACGGATCTACAACACATCAATTTTGTGGAACGGTTTTAAAAGAATGGAACCCGCGTTATTGCAACATAAATCCACCGCTCGGCAGATCGGCTTCGATCAATTTATTCATATTCCCGGAAGCCGTCGTGAGATTGATGCTGAGTAGCGTTATCTCACGCGACGAATTCATCAGAGCGAACTAGAATTGTTGGTGACAGAAAGTGCACTATACCCGTATTACTAGTTCCCTGGAATTCTGACGTTTCATAATGTTACCAGAGATAAAACAATTCCCACAAAAAAGATAAAAAATTCAAAACTTATGCAAACACAAATCAACTGCCGCATGTAGAATAAAGATATGACAAATGCCTGACAGACACTTCATGGTGATAATTAATGTCATTCGACATCCATTTTTGAATAAATTTTTTCAATGTGCTTCTTTTGTTTTCTGTTGCTGTCAGTGTGCACTTTCTAGTTTCCACTCTTGGTATTTTCTATTTTAAGGCGAAACGAGTAATATTATTACGCGGCATATGGCTTTTTATGATGACAGGGAATTAAAGTAGTTTGGGGTAAAATCGTACTTCGTAGATGTTAACCCTGTTCTCCATACAAATAACTCATCTGTAAATGACAATGACAGCTGTCAGAATTCCGGGGAATTAGTAATACGGGTATATAAATGTTAAATCTAACCACCTATCTATATATCCTTTTAACATCCGACTGCTGGACATAGGCCTCCTCTCATAAGAGAGAGGGATTTAGAGCTAAGACCTGCCATGCGAGTTGGCGGGCTTGGTTAGATCTAACACCCTGTAGGTATAGATATCTACAGCCCTATTTTCTCTTTATTAAAAATCAATATTTGTCTTTTTGTCCTCCTACACCTAAACTGTTATACCGATTATGATGAAACTTTGGGGAATGGTTGGGCGCAAGCTCGCAAAGGTTCCTGACCCACTAATCTATATAAAAATTAATGTTTGTTTGTTTGTCCTCCAAGCGTTCTTAAACCACATTTTACGTGGCATTGCAACGCATACAGCAAACAGCTAGTTTTAGAAATAAACTGGGAAATTACGTACTTTTCTCTGCCTTTGAGTAATTATTCAAAAGTTTCTGTCTTGTTACTCTAAGGCTGAAGTCTATAGAGCGTACTCTGACCCTACACAGACTTGAGACAGAGTTAAAACGAGACATAAATCATCATCATCATCTTAATCAACCTGTTACCGGCCCACTACAGGGCACGGGTCTCCTCTCAGAATGAGAAGAACTCAGGCCGTACTCCACCACGCTGTCCAAGTGCCGATTGGTAGACTTCACACGACTTTAACGAAGATGAACATTATAGAAAACTCAGGCGTGCAGGTTTCCTCACGATGTTTTCCTTCGCCGTTAAAGCGAGTGATATTTAATTGCTTACAAGTATAAATTAAAAATTTAAAAACCCCCGACATTCGCCATTTTGTGGCGGCGGCCATCTTGGATTTGCATATTGCTATTCTACTAGCCAAGCCCTTTCATTTGATACCCATATTAAGGGAGTTGTGAAAAAATATGTAATCCGCCATTTTGTAGCGGCGGCCATCTTGGATCGATTTTCATCAAACATAGCTAACAACACTTTCGACTATTTCACCTTTCAAACAAAAAAAAACCGCATCAAATCGGTCCACCCGTTTGAGCGACACACACACACACACATACACACACACACAGACACGTCAAACTTATAACGCGTAAACGTCGTCGTCGTACGACGTCTTAAAAACGTACACAACTCCGAAAAGTTAGAGGTGTGTGCCGGGGATAGAACTCGGTCCTCCCGCAAGGAAGGTCGAAGTCTAGACAATAAACATACTAAATATGTCTTAGTATAAGTCTGTCGCCACGGGTTAGTTAAATTATGCGCATCTATAGGGAGCCACTTAATGAAGCGTTTTAATTTAAGGGCCCTAGTTAATATAAATACTACCTATATGAGATAGTTTATTACCCTTTAATTTTATGTATCCTCATAATTTTAGCCATTAATTTTACGATAAAGTTCATTGTTTGAAAGAACCATTATTCAAAAGAATTAAAATTAAAGGTTCATTCTTGTTCATTCATTCGATTCATTCTTGGTTCCTCCTCTCTCATAGGAAAGAGGGATGTAGAGCTTAGACCTGCTACGCTGCTTCAATGTGGATTGACGGGTTACTCATACTGCCCAGCAATGGGACGTGAAACTCAAATGCATTCTGTAGGCCGTGGGAGTAAAGAATCTGATACCAAGTCATCTTATTACAAATGTTACCTATATCTTTAATACCGATCATCGCCGTCACAATCGTAACGAGGTGTCGGTATTCGGGCACACATCAAAGGGAATTCGCCGCTAGCCGCTCAATATACGATCGCGGACGATCGTGTGGATGATTGCACGATGATTATGACGATTACCGGCGATTTTATCGACGATGGCATCGGCGATGATGAAGAACAACCATAACCTTATAATTTGGTTGCAGGATGCATTGCTGCACGCCATCAAAGAAGAGTACGTCGAGGCTGTGGAATTGTTACTGCAGTGGGAAGAGGAGCACCATGTTGCAGGCGAGGCTTATGTGAGTCATATGATGTTTATTATTCATGCCTCGATGGTCTAGCGGTTGGCGTCCTGGACTTTGGATTCCCGGGTTGGGCTTGGGTTGGTTGGGTTGGGTAAAAATTATGAAGTACTGGGTTTTCTGTAAATAAATTCTCAGTGCCAGCCCGTAGTTGAAAGACAGATACACCCTCCTGCCTCGGAGATCATGTAAATAGAGATCATGTGCGGTCCCATCGGATTATGAGAATGAAGGTGAGGGGAATATTAATCACGTTCATCATGGCAATTAGGTATTTTTTAAATGTTTTTTATTGGCATGTTCTACTGATGCAGTCCTACTACTATAGTACAGTTAATATCCTCTCCACCAGAGCTGGGAGTGCATAGACCAATCGGCGGCGACCTTCACGCCCGACATCACGCCCCTCATCCTGGCAGCGCACCGCAACCACTACGAGATCCTGAAATTGCTGCTCGACCGCGGCGCCACGCTGCCCGTGCCCCACGACGTCAAGTAGGTACATACACTGCAATGTACCATCGTCACCATCCACAGTCTTCTGTCAGCTATATTTACTGAACAAAGACCACCACAACACAATTCCAATTCCTCATCCAAGACCCACCTTCCGCTACATTCCATTGTCTTGACCGCGGTCGTCCGGCACTTGATTTTTACTCAAGAATACCTAAATCGTCTACGACAGTCCAGACCTGCCAATTACCAATATAACTAAATCCTTAGGCGTAAATGTCTCGCCCGACATCACGCCCCTCATTCTGGCGACGCACCGCAACCACTACGAGATCCTGAAGCTGCTGCTCGACCGCGGCGCCACGCTGCCCGTGCCCCACGACGTCAAGTAGGTACATACACTGCACTGTACCATCATAACCTGCTGTCAGATATATTTACTGAACAAAGACCACCACAACACAATCCCAATTCCTCATCCAAGACCCACCTTCCGCCACATTCCATTGTCTTGACTGCGGTCGTCCGGCACTTGATTTTTACTCAAGAATACCTAAACCATCGTCTACGACAGTCCTGACCTGTCAATTACCAATTTAGCTAAATCCTTAGGCGTAAATGTCTCGCCCGACATCACGCCCCTCATTCTGGCGACGCACCGCAACCACTACGAGATCCTGAAACTGCTGCTCGACCGCGGCGCCACGCTGCCCGTGCCCCACGACGTCAAGTAGGTACATACACCGCACTGTACCATCGTCACCATCCACAATCTGCTGCTATATTTACTGAACCTTTCCGAAATTGCGTCACAATACACCTCCACCCACTTTCCTCCATGTTCTATTGTCTTGGGAACGGTCATCCGACACTTGATGTTTACTCCAGAATACGATTGCCTCAGCTATCGTCTACGACAGGATTTGACTGAATTGGCAATTGTGCCAATTCTGTTAAATTCTTGGACGTAAATTTTCTCTCGCCCGACATCACGCTCTTTTGGACAGCGCACTATACCTACTGCACTGTACCATCGTCACCATCCACAGCCTGCTGTCATCTATATTTACTGAAGAAAAGATCTGTCCAAAATTGTACCACAACACACATCCACCCAGTTTCCCCCATGTTCCAGTGTCTTGGTGTTAACGCTCATCATTACATTTGTACAAAGACATTTGCGTACCTACCGTCGTTTTAGTATTTGTGCGAGTATGTGTGCGTGCGTCGCGCTCCGGCCTGCGTTATGCCCATATAAGGCGATAATTTGAATGCGGGAAGATGACCTCATTAGATGACGCATTACGCTGTGGGCGTGGCTAATGTATATATAGGCTAAGATTTATAATAAAGGACGCTCTTTGCTGTTAACACTCAAACTACTAGTTTTCTTTCTTGTCCTTCGAATCTATTGTAGAGGACCCGCTAATCGGGCCCTCATGTGTCGGTTCTCATAACCGACATAATTGGCGACCGTGACAGGACACTTCAAGAAGAAAGCCAATTACTCAGCCAGCAAGAGTCGCGTTGTAGCCATCGCCGGTACGCATTATTCGGACCGCAGCATCGGGCGCAACATACGAAGACGTAGTCATCGCCGGGACGCTAATCGTTTCGCAGCAGGAGACTCGTCATCTCAATAAACTACACTGAAGCCTCATCGGACGCCAATCGTCTCGCAACATCAGGCAATCATCATCTCCAAAAAACTACGTTGAAGCCATCGCCGGGACGCCCATCGTCTCGCAGCATCAAGGCTCATCGTCTACACAAACTACATCGAAGCTATCGCCGCGACGCCAATCGTCTCGCAGCATCAAGGCTCGTCATCTACACGAGCTACCTACGTCTGAAGCCATCGCCGGGACGCAAATCGGACCGCAGCAACGGGCTCAGGCTGAGAAACTACTTACGCGCCAGCGCACAGCAACAGCAGCTGGCGCAGCGCCGCGCCAGTGGAGGCCGGACCAATAATTCAGATAAGTGTCCTATCCAAATCACAAACACACGACATTCATCCAATCATCCACGAATCCATCTCACATCCATTTCGATTAACCATCCATCGCTCCATAATCATTCACATATCACGCACTACTCATATCGCTGCTTAAATCGAAAAGGGCCACAAATCAAAAAAATGCGAAATCGTTTTTATTTCAAAAAAGCGATGTAAATAGGTCATATTTTTATATTCAAAGAAGACTCCCATTGATTTTGCATTTTTCGATACGAAAAAGCACAAACGCCTCTTTTACATTTTCGAGTTTTTAAGCTAAAGTTCTTAAAAGTTATGAGCAAAACCGACGTTTTTTAGTTGCGCCCTTGTTTCAACACTTTTTATAAAGAAAACGCACGTTTTCTATAAGTTAAAGTGCCATATTGTGGAATACGTCCATTTTGCACTGAAAAATCACGTAATTATATCCCTATTTCTATAGATCAAATTAAATCAAAAGTGCCATATTTTGAAAAATGGCACTTTTGGGCAAATTTTTTCAATATTTTTTAATTTTTATTTATTATTTAATTTTTTTTATGTTTGAAGCAAATAGTTTTCTTTTCAGTCAAGTAATAATTATTTCAATTGTTTTTTATAAAGTGGCATGGCCATCTTAATTTATTTATGTTATAGTTTTAGATTGCCTAAGTAAGTTGAGAAATATATTGATTTTAACCTTTTGTATTTTGACTTGTGTCTTATTTTTCAATTATTTACCAGAAAACATTCAATTATTTTATATACAAAAGGGACTTATCTGCTAATATATCTTTCCAGACAACACTGAGGATATATTTCTTAGTATCATTAAATGCAGCTTTAAAATACGCTTTTATCGGTATATAACATGCATATAATTGACAAGACAAACACAAAACTATAGACTAAAAACAAATTCCAAAACTTTGAATGGCTCTCCTGTAAGAAAGTGAAATTCTGACTTGTGGCCCTTTTCGATTTAAGCAGCGATATAGTCATCCATTTTGCACAATTAAATTCACTAATTTCATAATTCACTAACATTTGTTTACGTCATACGTTAGGCATTTGTTCAAATTCAAACAACTGCAACGGTGACGCGCGCACTCAATTCGACTGCGCGGGCGACTGAATAGTGAATAACGTTTCGCGTTGCACCCAGAAGTAGGAGCGTATAGCTATATTTAACTTGCACCGAGCGATAAGAAACCAGTTTTTTGTTTATTCAAAGCCGTTCTAACGCTTCACTATGTCACTGAAGGAATTAATTGTGAAACGTAGCAGCGTCAAGGGACGCGTTACTAAATTCAAAAACTACATTTCAAAAATTAATAACCTTTCAGTGTTGGATTCATTGCAATTACGCGAATTAAAATTTAAATTACGTAGACTTGAATGCTTAGATAGCGAATTCAGCGACGTGCAAAGTCAGATAGAAATTTTAAACGGTGATATTTTAGACGTCGAATTAGATATTCGTGAAGAAATAGAAAACGAAATAGCTAGTGCAATATCGTTGGCCCAATATATTTTGTCGCGCAATAATTCAAAAGTGCCGTGTTTTAACAACGCTCGAAGTGACTCACATAGTCATCAAGGGCAAGACAGCTCGCACGGTATCGGTTTTGAACTACCGTCGATTCATATCGCGAAATTTGACGGTACTGTTTTTCGTTGGCTCGAATTTCGAGATACTTTCAACGCTCTTATTCACGATAACGATCACATATTACCTATTCACAAATTTCATTATTTAAACTCGTACTTAGAGGGAGATGCCGCGCGTGTTATCGGCAATCTCGAAGTTTGTGCTTTAAACTACGACAAGGCATGGACTTTATTATGTGAACGTTACGACAATAAGAGACAATTAATAAGTAATTACCTCGACGCTTTGTTCAATTTCGAGACACTGTCCCGCGAATCGGAACAGTCATTGCGCACGTTAATAGATAACATAAACAAAATTTTACGCGTGTTCGCAAGTCTAGGCCAGCCTACAAACCAGTGGGATACGCAAATCATTCACATGGTTAACTCTAAATTAGATAGCCAAACAAGTATGAAATGGGAGGAGTATCGAAATTCTTTAAGCGATATGCCAACTTTAGATCAATTTTACAATTTTCTTAAGGATCGTGCTGATGTTTTAGAGTCATTCAATGAAAACAAAATACAAAATAAGTGTGTTTCATCTAGCGCCGTGCCTATCGCGAGCGCGAGCGAGCGACTCTTTCAATGAGCGCTTAGACAATCAAATAACTAAATTTGGGGACTTAGAAAAATCACCCCAAAAGTCACTATCGAGTGACATCGAGAAGGCATGTGAGCCACAATTTAAAACTCATATCACTCGCCTAAAATCAGGTCAATTTTGTCTCGGGCTACCCCTTAGAGATTCGCCATCGACCTTAGGGGATTCAATTAGCCATGCTAAGACAGGATTTTATAATCTTGAGAAACAAGTTCGTAAAAAATCCGAACAAAACTACGTTACAACTAAACTTCAAACAGTTTCAAATACCTATAACTTATTCGATCGATTAAAATTGCTTTCACCCGCTACGATTCAAACAAAAATGTTGATTCAAAAATTAGGGATTTTGAAGGTAGAATGCGATCTACTCGTACCGAGCGCTCTGTTAAAGGAATGGGAGCGCATGCAAGCAAATACAGCTAGTCGGTTTACAATTGAAATACCGAGATATGTACTTTGCGACAATCACGTTAAGGTCGAACTTCATTTGTTTTGCGATACTTCTATGAGCGCGTATGGCGCGTGCTTTTATTTTAAGTCAATCGACAACAATTATTGTCCTATTAATATCAACTCTAAGGTTGCTGACGAAATACCCGAATTAAAAACACCCTCAGTAACTATTGAACCAGATTTGATTAAATTCGAAAATCATTCAAAGTTCATTAAATTAAAACTCGGTGCCGCGTATGTACTAATATTTGTACACAATTGCACAAACTATAATTCAAGGCGCGCGGGTAATATAACGCTATCGGAGCTAGAAGAGTCGTTTTTAAAACTTGTCATTTCAAGTCAGCAAAGTTCATTTCAAATTGAATACTATAATCTTCTAAAGAAATTACCTATCAGCGCTAAGAGCAAGCTCTTATCTCTTAGCTCATTCTTAGACAAAAACAAAGTTATGCGGGTAGGCGGTAGACTCGATTCGTCTGCATACGAGTATAACAAAAAACATCCGATCTTACTAGGCGGTGAATATCATTTGACGAAATTATTATTTCGTTACGATCATAAGCGTCTTTTACACGCAGGGCTACAAGCGCTTCTATATTCTATTAGAGAGACAGTGTGGCCAATGGGGGGAAGGACTTTAGCGAAACGTACAGTGCGCGATTGCGTAACGTGTAGGCGTCACAGAGACAAAACAATGACTCCCGTAATGGGAAATTTACCTACACAGCGTGTGATACCTACTTTTCCATTCCAGACAGTTGGGATTGACTTCGCGGGTCCGTTCTCAATATTGAATATAAAGGGTCGAGGTGCAAAAACTGACGCTAAACCTAATTGCTATTTATGTTTGTTTATTTGTTTCCGTTATAAATTATATGATAACGGCCGTAATCTAGTAGCCGCCGCCAAAGAAATCACTCACCTTTTAAACGTCATATCTAACTTTGCAGTCGAAGTTCAAATTAAATTTTATTTTATACCTGCCTACGCTCCGCACTTCAGCGAGCTATGTGAAGCGGGAATCAAATCCGCCAATCATCATTTCAAACATTATTTAGGAAACAATAATTTTACTTTCGAGGAATTGAGTACGCTTTTTACGCAAGTGGAGGCTGTATTGAATAGTCGTCCCTTGTATCCTCTCTCTTCCTCTCCTGATGATTTTCTCCCTCTTTCCCCAGGACATTTCCTGATCGGTCAGCCTCTGACTGCGCTGCCGTCACCGAGCTTGAAGGACTTCTCTTCGAGCAGCCTCGACCGCTACGCAAGGCTGGAGAAGGTTCGCCAGCAATTCTGGCGCCGCTGGCAACGAGATTACATCAGCGAACTGCAACAGCGCACCAAGTGGCGCACGAACAGAGAGAAGCTGCGAGTGGGGGATCTCGTTTTATTGCAAGAAGACAACGTCGCACCCCTCAACTGGCGGCTGGGTCGGGTCACTGCTCTTCACCCTGGTCCCGACGGAGTTCCCCGTGTCGCGGACATTCGTACCTTGAGAGGAATAGTGCGCAGAACATTGACTCGCGTTTGCCCCTTGTTTTCACCGGATTCTTAAACGCTTAGCGTTTCAGAGGGGGGAATTTATGTTAACGCTCATCATTACATTTGTACAAAGACATTTGCGTACCTACCGTCGTTTTAGTATTTGTGCGAGTATGTGTGCGTGCGTCGCGCTCCGGCCTGCGTTATGCCCATATAAGGCGATAATTTGAATGCGGGAAGATGACCTCATTAGATGACGCATTACGCCGTGGGCGTGGCTAATGTATATATAGGCTAAGATTTATAATAAAGGACGCTCTTTGCTGTTAACACTCAAACTACTAGTTTTCTTTCTTGTCCTTCGAATCTATTGTAGAGGACCCGCTAATCGGGCCCTCATGTGTCGGTTCTCATAACCGACACTTGGGTACGATCGTCCAACACATGATGTTTACTCCGGAATACTTCTGCCTCAGTCATCATCTATGACAGGATTTAACTTAATTGGCAATTATGCCAATTCAGCTAAATCTGATTTTTTAGTTTGACTTTCCCTGGAACGACGAAGACGTTCAATGGTCATAATTTCAGCCCTGGATATGTTACTAAAGCATGTGAGAATGTCTGGATGAGGACCTTTATTCTGTGTACAGATTAACGAGAACTCACTATTACACGAGATAGTGTTTTCATTCACACACTTCCTGCCACCTTTTATCACGTCTATTCCATCGTGGTGATGGTTGTATTACGGTTTTCTCTCTAGAACTCGTTTGCTACAATAACTGTGTCACCATTTATTTTTGGCCTGAGATCTGATGACAAAGTAACCAAAACTACAAGATGTTTTACAGGATATATTTCGGAGAGTGCGCTCAAGAGCTCTTCGATCTTGTTCCCCCATCACCTTTCTACCACCGTATCGCAAGACATCGGATGGGTTTCCATCCCTATGTCGTCGATGTTCCAGCTACGCGAACGAAGAGATTCAAGTCTTCGTTACTTATACTTTAGGCTAGGGTTTGGAATACCCTTCCAAAATCTGTGTTTCCTGACACCTATAACCTGGGTATCTTTAAAAAGAGAGTGAATAGACATCTCCTAGGTAAAAGCGTACCATCATAGGCCACATCATCACTTTCCATCAGGTGTGATAGTAGCCAAGCGTATGTCTATACTGAATATTAAAAAAACCAAAACTACAAAATTGTATCTTCTAAATAACTATTTAGAGTGGAATTGAAACTATCATTTTCGATTTAAACCATTTTAGTGTTTAGGTATAATCATTCTACTAGTTTCTTAAAATAAAGCAACGTAACTTCTATAACTGATGAAAGGTTTAACTAAAACCTCCAAAATTGTATACTTATGGCCTGTTTCACCACCTTCTGATAAGTGTCTGATAGCCTAAACGTATGTTTTGTCACTTTATTACTTTATGTCGAGTGACAAAGACAAAAGTTGTAGATAGCTATCTAATACATATCAGAAGGTGGTGAAACAGGCACTTAGTTATTTTGAGTGAAATTGAAACTATCATTTTCGATTGAGACAGTTTTAAAATATAATCATTCCATTGGTTCCTTTGCAATTAAATAAGCAACGTAATCTCCAGTACTTACACTTATAATTTTATCCGGTACCATTTCCTCACATATTTTTCTAACACCAGGTGCGGCTGCGATGAATGCGTGAAGTCGTCAACCGAGGACTCCCTGCGTCACTCCCAGGCCCGCATCAACGCGTACCGCGCCCTGAGCTCTCCCTCACTCATCGCCTTATCATCAGCGGACCCTTTGCTCACTGCATTCGAGCTGTCCTGGGAATTGGGCAGGCTGAGCCGAATGGAAACGGAATTCAGAACGGAATACAAGGTAATTATAATTTCACAATCTTAATGTGTACTGGAATAATGTCCTATATTACAAAGATAATGATTGGTGTGTCTTTGTTACCATTGTAATTGCTTTTTGAAAGAATTCATGAAACTCTTGCTTCAACTTTTAAATCACATCACATATTATAAAGTAGCATCTGCCCGCGGCTTCGCCCGCGTGAATTCCGGTTTTAAACAAATCCCGAGGGAATCGTGGATTTCCGGTTCCCGTTCCCGCTCCCTTTTCCAACTTTTATACCTACTATCAAGGAAGTTTGCTATAGTAATCTACCTATAGCTGTAGCCTATAGATTTCGGGTTTTTGAAAATCCCGTGGGAACTGTGCATTTTTTTTTTAAAGTAGCCTATGTGTTGCCAATGCATACAATACAGCAAACTATTGCAATAATGTGTTATGTGAGCGTGGTTTACCTAAGAACATTCAGCGCTCTCTATGGCGTTTTTGGGAGTTTATATCTATTTTAGTCCCGCAGGAATACTTTTCCGGGATAAAAATAGCCTATGTGTTTTTAGCCAAATTCTCAGCCAAATCGGTTCAGTAGTTTCGGCGGAGAAGAGGAACAAACATACACACACACACACACACACACACACACACACACACACACACACACACACACACAAACTTTCGCCTTTATAATATTATATTGTGATATTGTGATACGTGCAAGAAAAGGAAAAATACACAGTAGCTAATATTAAAATCATAAAGCACCATATAAGCTATGTTTTGTAGACTATCTAAGCCAACAGTCCTTGCCTTGGCAGTCGATATCTTACCTTGGCCCACGCTGATCTAACTTGAGCAATAAAAGCCTACTTTTCTTTAAGTTTCGTAGCACGTGCTATGATTATGTGTTTCATCTAATAAAACTAATCAACATTATTATCACAAGACACAATGGTTGATACTATAGGTTTGTAATTTCGTTATTTTTCATCATGTTTTCCAGGGTTTTAGAGATTTTTAACTATAACAAGTATAAATTAAAAATTTAAAAAACCCCCGACATTCGCCATTTTGTGGTGACGGCCATCTTGAATTTACATAGTTGTTTTCTACTAGTCAAGCCGTTTCATTTGATATCCATATTGAGGGGGTTGTGAAAAAATATGTTATCCGCCATTTTGTGGTGGCGGCCATCTTGGACCGATTTTCATCAAACATAGCTAACAACACTCTCGACTAATTCACCTTTCAAACAAAAAAAAACCGCAACACAAACACACACACACACACACAGCTAGACACGTCAAACTTATAACACCCCGTCGTTTTTGCGTCGGGGGTTAAAACAGATTGATTTTGTTTTATTAATTTATGATTATTTAATTTTACCAGAGCTTACGACAGCAAGTCCAAGAATTTGCCACCGCACTGTTGGACCACACGAGAACTTCGCAAGAGCTGGAGATCATGCTGAACTACAACCCTTGGGACCTGGACACCTGGGTGCCCGGGGAAAGACAGACTTTGGGAAGGCTAAAGTTGGCTATCAAGTATAAGCAGAAAATGGTATGAAGTATTATTTAACCCCCGACCCAAAAACGACGGGGTTTTATAAGTTTGACGTGTCTGTTTGTGTGTGTATGTGTGTGTTTGTGTATACGTAAGTGTGTCTGTTCCACCGTAGCGTTCCAACGGGTGAACCGATTTGAATACGTTTTTTTTTTCGTTCGAAAGGTGAATTAGTCGGGAGTGTTCTTAGCTATGCTTGATGAAAATCGATCCAAGATGGCCGCCGATACAAAATGGCGGATTGCATATTTTTCACAACTCCCTTAATATGGGTATCAAATGAAAGGGCTTGACTAGTAGAATAGCACTATGCAAATCCAAGATGGCCATCACCACAAAATGGCAAATGTCGGGGTTTTTTAAGTTTTTAATTTATACCTTTTAAAAATATGCTAATTTTATAAATCAAATCAAATCAAATCAAATAAACTTTATTCAAAATTGGTACACTGTACACTTTTTGAACGTCAATTTAGGTACAGGCAATGGTGATAATTATTTACGGAAACTTAAAACTAAAACTACGAGGGTTCCAAACGCGCCCTGGTCTGAGAAGAGCCCACAACAAACTCAGCCGGGTTTATTTTTTTTTATTATCACCATCTTACAATATGGTATAATAGCCATAAAAATGATTTGAACTGTTGGCTTTTAGAGCAATCTATGTCCATGGATTTTTGTCATTAAAAAAATCTTTTAAGCTATAGTAAGACTTTTCAATTAATTTGCGTTTAATAAAACCTTTGAACTTATTGAGAGACATATCCAAAATGTTCTCTGGCAACATATTATAAAAAAGTACAGAATTACCAACAAATGATTTTCCAACTTTTCGCAGCCTAGTAGTGGGCAACACAAGTTTATCTTTATTTCTAAGATTAATGTTATGACAGTCACTTTTTTTCTTAAATTTATCGATATTTTTGTGTACATATATTAAATTTTCAAGAATATATTGGTTATAAACTGTCATAATTTTAACTTCCTTAAACTTATTTCTCAGTGACTCTCTGGGTCCCATATTATATATGGCACGAACAGCCCTCTTCTGCAGCACGAAAATGGAATTAATATCAGCAGCATTACCCCATAAAAGTATGCCATATGACATAATGCTGTGAAAGTAACTAAAATAAACTAACCTCGCAGTTTCAATATCAGTTAGTTGGCGAATCTTTTTAACCGCATATGCAGCAGAACTAAGTCTGTTCGATAAGTTATTTACATGAGGAATATTTATATTTAATAAGAATATTATTTACATAAGTTATATACTTGACGGAAATAAAGTTACTTATTTTTTATGTGATTTCAGTTTGTAGCACATCCAAATGTACAACAGTTGCTAGGATCAATTTGGTATGACGGCTTACCTGGATTCAAGAGAAAAAACATCGTTGGGCAATGTGTACAGGTATGGGAATATAATTTTATTATTCTTATGTTATCTCTTGTATCTTTTATCCTCAAAATAATGGCGAAGTGACAATAAAATAATATGATAATATCATTTGCTTTTTCACCATCGTAAGTATAGTATACGATCTTTCAAGTTTCAACATCATCACGTATCATTTCTTCAAGATTTCTTATAGAGGTCTGCTTAGTAATTATTATTAATTAGCTGATAACCACCATTTTATAAATGCCGATTTTATTTAATAAAGTCTTATATTTCCAGACTGCAATTTTTCAGTCGCAAGAAACCGGTTTGCCCAAAGTCAATCCGTCTGTCTAGACCCTTATAAATTATATTGATTATATTATCTTATACATTATTTTAGTTATTTTAATAATTTGTTTTTGTTCCAGGTCGCAAAACTAGGTGCTATGTTCCCCATATACTGCAGCATATACATGCTCGCCCCGGAGTCCGAATACGGACAATACATGAAGAAGCCATTCGTCAAATTCATCTGCCACAGTTCCTCTTACATGATGTTTCTAAGTAAGTTGTTCTTTGTATTTAAGCTTATGAACACGATAAACAAGTTGGGAAGGTCAAGCGTCAATATACTTACTTACCTATTTCGAAAAAAAGTCTTATTTAAAAAAGTAAGTAAACAGTACCTACACTTTTTATCATGTTTATCAGATAGGTAACTTAATAATGCCGTTCAAATAATCTGTAACTACAGTTATAACTTTTTTAACTTTTTATTTTGCTACATAAACTGAAACTTAAACATAATAAGGACATACAAAAGGATAGCTTATCACTAAATAAGAGATTTCTACCGGAAGCCCTCGTGTGCGCCAAAAAACAACAGCAACAATGAATGAATTAATGAACAATGAACAGACAAAGATAATGTCCTCTTGTAGTAACTGAAAGTCCGGTTCACGCAAGCAGTCGTTTATTACTGAGTCATTACAGACTTCGTCGAATGTTCGATGCATTTGCGATACACACATACGATGCAGACATGGGTAGGTAGATATACATCACCTTTACATTAGGTACTCATACTTTAAAAAATATTTCATGCCTTATAATCTTCTATATATATAAAACAAAGTCGTGTTAGTTCGAACACATAACTCGAGAACGGCTGGAGCAATTTTCATGGTTATTGATTTGTTGTATTTGTCTCCGTCCCGAATAGCAGAATAACTATTAAAATATTGGAAAATTGACGAAAAAAAAAAATTAAAAAAAATCCCATACAAAATGTTCACGGGTTTCGTAACTGTCAAATCGAACATCCCGTCGATACGGTAAACTCCCTCACCCGTACCTATATAATTCTTCCATACGTGTGTTTGTCACCTAATTCCTCCTTAACGACTGGACTAATTTGGATGAAATTTTGTGTGTATATTTCAATCCTGGATGGTTTGAAAATACAATTACCGGGTAGGTACAGGTAACCTACCGGGTTTCTGTAGGTGGCTCTGAAGTCGGTATGTCATCGGGCAGGACGAAGTCTGCCGGGTCCACTAGTTAAGTATATTTTATTATCTTGTTTACTTACTTATTCATCTTTGATTGCAACGAAGACAAATCATGATTGTGGCGACCATAATACAATTAGAGTTAGAGAGCTTTCAACAAACTTACTTAATTCATATTTTATAATGATGAATGATGCCGAAAATATATCTTCAAAAGAATAAAAACTGGACCAGACGTCTTCGCGTTATTGTTTTACGGAACCAAGTGGCTCGTAAAAGTTTAGAATCCAGTCGATTTCTCAATCTTAACACATTTGCGGGAAGCACTTTATTAAGATGATAAAGCATTTTTGTTTCCGTTCTACTTGTTTATTGGTATGGCGAATTGCACATTATTTATCGTCTCTATGTTCTCTATACCTACCTAGAATAAAATTGTATAATAATTGAATTATTTTTGAGTCTACTGATTATATATTATTATTATTATTATTGAACTACTACCTACACTGTTCAATTAAATATATACGATTTCTACGTACCTACATATTGTGGCCAATTCTGTTATACACAATCTCTAAACCTAAACTAAATTGACAGGCTTAAAAATAGTGCTATCCCCTTCAGCAGGGAGGATTGTGAAAGAGACAGGAATATATTTAGACCTGTCATTTTAGTTTAGATTTAGAGATTGTGTACAACAGAATCGGCCACATTATATTATCTTTAGTTTTTTTTATCGATGTAACATAACTCTTTTTTTGACCAGTGCTACTGTCTTTGGCGTCTCAGAGAGCGGAATATTTGGTCCTGGAATGGTCCGGCATCTCGTGGCTTCAGGAGCTGGTGGAGTTTTGGAAGAGCAGAGAGAGGGGCGCCTTGCCAGGGGTAATCGAATTCGGCGTCATACTCTTCGTTGCAAGTGAGGAAATTACTTTCTAGTATTACTTTCTATTAGGTTTCCGTAACCAAGGGTAAAACGGGACCCTATTACTAAGACTCCGCTGTGCGTCCGTCTGTCTGTCCGTCTGTCACCAGACTGTATCTCATGAACCGAGATTGACTTCATTTAAGATTTCATCACAAACAGTTGAAATTTTCACAGATGATGTATTTCTGTAAAATAAATATATAAGGGGCTCCCATAGAACAAACGTAATTTTTTTTGCCGTTTTTATAGATAATGGTACGGAACCCTCCGTGCGCGAGTCCGACATGCACTTGACCGGTTTTCTATATTACTTTCTAATAGAAATTTCTAGAGAATAGTATCTACAAAATATCTTCGAATTTGATTAGTTGATTCACCACCACTACAACAGCCCATGAATGTCCCACTGCTTTGCACAGGTTCTCTCATAGGAAAGAGAGATTTAGAGCTTAGACCCGTGACGCTGCTCCAATGCGGGTTGGCGGGCTTTAACGACTATTGTCACACATAGTGATAACAACCGGGACCGACGACGGCACGAATGAGACACCGCCAACTGCTAACTCTGGATTTGCACAGAGAATTTCTTGACAGAAAGCCCAATAAGTATGTAACAATATCAGCCCGACCCGGGAATCGAACCTGGGACCTCGTGATCCGTACATGTACATGTTAACTACTAGACCAACGAAGCAGTTAATATTAAAATATAAATCAAACATCGTTTGTATGGGATGAGCTCGGAAGTGCTCAAGGATGATTTCCCCTAAAATAAAATAAGTTTTCAGGTTTAGTCTGGGGTGAAATAAGATCGCTCTGGGACAACGGGCTGTTGGAGTACGCGAGCGACCTGTGGAACATAGTGGACTTCATCACGAACGTGTTCTACATCGCTTGGATAAGCCTGCGGTTCTCTTCGTGGTACATCGTGCAGGTAAAGAAAGCTCTGGTCTCACAGACCGCGCTACGGTAGCGATACATGGTGACATTCGTAATGAAGTACATCGTGCAGGTAAATAAAGCCCTTGTCACAGAGACCGCGCTACGGTAGCGATACTGTGAATAAGAAACTACGTTCTAGAATAGAATAGAATAGAAAAGTGTTTTTATTCAAATAAACTTTTACAAGTAAGTACTTTTTAATCGTCAAATTGAATCTACCACTGGTTCGGAATGCCGTTCCAATCGAGAAGAACCAGCAAGAAACTCGGTGGTTGCTCTTCTTTAAAATAACAATATCGATAGGTATAACAATTTTATGTTAAGTACATGATTGAATTGCCGTCTCGTGCATTGCTGGAACGAGTCAAATCTACACTTTTTTATCATTAATTGTATAATGTTCAATTGTATAATATGCTTTTTTTATAAGCATACTTTTAATAGATTTCTTACTATATGTGATACTTGTCTAAAAGCAAGTCTAAGATTGCTTGTGGAATTTTATTATCTAAGAACATCAATCCATGAGTGTATAGACATTTTCATTTTTGAGCGCGGCTCAATTTAGAACTTTGCTCTCCATCGGGCATGATTTTCATCAAGCGTCTATCTTACAATAAAAGAAAAAAGATGTAAATTAGATACAATTGTTTTATATTGTTGCGAAAATTTTGTCACAAGGGACGCTATCCTAGTAATTTGTCTATTACGCAGAATTTGCTCCGCGGCCGTCGCTTGTGAAATATATCTCGTCACACTTGAAAGTCGACATCTTGTTTCTTACGACCCCCTGGTGCAGTTGTAACGACCTCCCTGGCGCAGTGGTGAGCGCTGTGTGGTTCTGTTGAATAACTGGGAGGTCCCGGGTTCGATTCCCGGCAGTGGTCATTTGTGATGTTATAATTTCTAAATTGTCTCTGCCCTGGCTGGTGAGAGGCTTCAGCCCTGGCTAGTCGCCACCCTACTGGTAAAGCCATTCATCATCATCATCATGTTCAACCCATTACCGGCTCACTACAGAGCACGGGTCTCCTCTCAGAGTGAGAAGGGTTTTGGCCATAGTCTACCACGCTGGCCAAGCGGATTGGCAGACTTCACACACCTTTGAGAACGTTGGAGTACTCTCAGGCATGCAGGTTCCTCACGATGTTTTCCTTCACCGTTAAAGCAAGTGATATTTAAATATTTAAAACGCAGATAACTCCTAAAAGTTAGAGGTGCGTGCCCGGGATCGAACCCACGACCTCCGATTAGAAGTCGGTCGTCCTAATCACTAGGCTATCACAGCTTAAAGCAGTAAAGCAGTAAAGCCATTAATGATGACTTAATGTTCTGATGCGATGCCGCGTAGAAACCGGTCAGGGGTAGGGGTTTAATAAAACTGCCACACCTCTTCCAAGGTAACCCGCTTCCACCTTAGTCTGCATTGTTACTTACCATCAAAAAAGTACTTACCTACTATTTTTTTTTTAATTCAGAGGGACTATCATAACGGCAAGGATCCATGGTACCCGCGGGAGCGCTGGGACTCTTTCGACCCGATGCTGCTCTCGGAAGGTGCCTTCGCCGCCGGCATGATCTTCTCGTTCCTCAAGCTGGTGCACATCTTCTCCATCAACCCGTACCTGGGCCCGCTGCAGGTGTCCCTCGGCAGGATGATCATCGACATCATCAAGTTCTTCTTCGTTTACATGCTGGTGCTGTTTGCGTTTGCGTGCGGTACGTTGCTTTTTTTTGTGATTGCGTACACAGGTGTGTGCGCAATCACAAGAGTACCATTTATTCAATCGTATAGTCTAGGCACAGAGTACCTACAGAGGGGAAGCTTCTACAAGCGGCCCGCTGTAGGTACACTCACACATATGCGCACGTTTGTCACCCAACTGTACCGGTTAGTGGAACGAGCGGACGTCCGTGAACCGTTGGTGAGTGTGTTTGTGTGAGTATACCTACAGCGGGCCGTTTGTGGAAGCTTCCTCTCTGTAGATTTACTACTCGTGTGGTCTAGGGGCCGGCAATTTGACACGACTGGACAGAGATCAGGCGCAAGACCGACAGTTTTACGTGCTCTCTGCCCATGCCTCGGCACGGGGTTGTATCTAGCACCGCCAACTTCCAAACTCCTGTGTGCTCCCAATAGTCATGTAAATACATGAGCAATAGCCACCATCACCACCACTACAGCCTTTTTAACATCCCACTGCTGGGCACAAGCCTCCTCTCTCATAGGAGAGAGTGATTTAGAGCTTAGACCTGCCACACTGCTCCAATGCGGGTTGGCGGGCTTACTTGAGCAATAGCACTCTTCGATAAACAATTTGTTCCCTACCGTGACTGACCCATAAACAAAATGAAAATTGTAACACAGTGATTAAAGACTGTTCAATAGTCTTTAATCTCAAGAGCTAAGGTCTGTTCGTTTTCTTACGGTCGCCTTTTGTGTCTAGCCGCCTCCGCCGCGCGGTGTTTTACCAAAGACACCGCCGTGACTTCAAAGCATGCCGCGCGGAGTGTACAGGCACAAGGGGTTTTGGCGTTTTGTACTTACTCATATTTTTTCATTAAAATTCTCTTTCCTTTTCATATTTTTTTATATTCGTATTTTATTACAATATAACCATAAACATAAAATATAATATTCTCATGAACACGGGTCTTCTCTCATATTGAGAAGGATTTTAACCATAGTCTACCACGCTAGCCAAGTGCGGATTGGCAGACTATTCGGAGATTCTGTTAGAATAGAAAAAAAATTACAAACAGAAAAAAGTATTAAAAATAAAAGCAGAATACTAAGAGCACCTGCGCCTGTACCGACACTAAGTTACCGAACAAACTATACTCAAATACAATTTCAGCGAATTTATTTTAGCAATCTCTATTGCAGAATTTGACGCTTCCCTTTAACATGACTCATACTTTATTTGAACTTAGTTTGTAAGTAAGACGTGGAATTGATGATGTTTTTGCTAGGTCTCAACCAGTTGCTGTGGTATTACGCTGAGTTAGAGAAGAACAAGTGCTATCACCTTCCAAGCGGTGCGCCTGATTTTGATAACCAAGAGAGAGCCTGCAGCATATGGAGACGCTATGCAAAGTGAGCAAATCAAAAACATCCTCAATAATACTTAAGCAACTTTAAAATAGCTAGATTACAAAACGACCAGCGTGGAATCAAGGATTGTTGTTTCCGCGCTGAACAGCCGGACTGATTCTTTGCACAAATAATGAGCCAGCACTTTCGTCACCAGATGAGGCAATTAAACGCTTTGATTTTTTTAAGCACTCCATGGTCCCATGGCAAACGATACTTTTTGCCTCCTCCATATATCAACTTGCCCCCCACCCCTCCTTGCCCATCAGCTGGCGACGCTCTTGCCTGTATGCGCTGCGTGACAAACTAAGTGTTATCTCGTAAGTAATTTCAAGATATTATGCTACTACTATGTAATTTTTTTCCACTTGTCTGTTTAAATCACGCATTTTTAGAACTTAATAAGGAGCGATGCAAGAAATGATGGATGGACTGTGCTGTCACCGTTCTTATAAGAAGTTTTTTTATTGGAACTTGGCTGGGCACACGACCGTGTGTCTTGATATATGCGCGTAAAAGGGGTAAATGATGTATTATCGTATAACAGAAGTGAGTGGAAGAAGAAGACATATTGTGCCGACCCCACATAGCGTGGGATAAGGACCGGAAGCGCTGAAAGGACCGATTTATAGCGCGTTGCGGCGTCTCTAAGTTGCTTTTATGTTGCCGCCACGGCTTTCTGCATCGTCGAGTGTGTTGCGGCACCGCGACGCAATGCAGGGGCACTGCGGTGCTTTTGTAGAGTCCCTGCTTAGGTCTTGGCATGGAAAATCCACAGTGAACTTTCTGTGTTTCCGTGAAGATATTTTCCGGGATAAAAAGTACCTAACTAATATATATCCGTCTAGGGGAATTAACCTATTTCTTTCAAGATCAGTTCAGTGTCTAAGCCATAAAAAGGTAACGGACAGACATATAGAGTTCAACACTTTACATTTATAAATATTAATACGGATATGGTTTTTCTTCTATCTCTTGAGATCTATTGTGCTCGCCAAAAATTAACATGTTTACTAAAATGCTAAAAATTTCTAACCCAGCTTTTCCCCGGCAGAAAAATTTCTAACCCAGCTTTTTCCCGGCAGAAAAATTTCTAACCCAGCTTTTCCCCGGCAGAAAAATTTCTAACCCAGCTTTTTCCCGGCAGCTTATTCGAAACATCACAGTCCCTGTTCTGGGCGTCCTTCGGTCTCGTAGACCTGACCACCTTCGAGCTGCAAGGCATCAAGAGCTTCACCAGGTTCTGGGCGCTGCTGACCTTCGGATCGTACTCCGTGATCAATATCATCGTGCTCCTGAACATGCTCATCGCTATGATGTCCAATTCGTATCAGATTATTTCGGTAAGAAATAGGATTTTTTTTAATTAAAATGTTACATTAAATTTATAACTAGATTACAAAACGACGAGCGTGGAATCAAGGATTGTTGTTTCCGCGCTGAACAGCCGGACTGATTCTTTGCACAAATAATGAGCCAGCACTTCTGTCACTGAGGCAATTAAACGCTTTGAATTTTTCAAAGCACTCCATGGTCCCATGGCAAACGATACTTTTTGCCTCCTCCATATATCAACTTGCCCCCCACCCCTCCTTGCCCATCAGCTGGCGACGCTCTTGCCTGTATGCGCTGCGTGACAAACTGAGTGTTATCTCGTCTTGCAGGAAAGATCAGATATGGAATGGAAGTTCGCGCGCAGCAATCTTTGGATGTCGTACTTTGAGGACGGCGACACCGTGCCCCCGCCCTTCAACATCGTGCCCACTCCCAAACACATCAACGGCTTTATTACGCGCATCTTCAGCAACAAATCCAGGGGTTCCATCATTGTAACTACTTATTTTATTAAGATCATCTAAAATTTTATATAAAACTAGCTGATGCCCGCAACTTCGTCCGCGTACATTCATATAAATCTCATACAAACTTTCAACCCCTATTTAACACTCTTAGAGATTGAATTTTGAAAAACCCTTTCTTAGCGGATGCCTACGTCATAATAGCTATGACGTAGGCATCCGCTAGCTCCTGCATGCTAAACAGCCCAATCCGCCGAGTGGTTTGAGCTGTGCGTTGATAGATGAGTCAGTCAGTCAATCAGTCACCTTTCCTTTTATGTATTTAGATTATGCTATTTTTTAAACGAAACTTCGTCATCAGTTTCACATTTATGGCATAACGCTACATTATTAAATTTCGACAATGCCTTAGAACAAAGTTTTGATCAATTTTTGATGTATTAATATTTTCTGTATTTTCTTATATTGTGATCCACAGTAAAAGTATATTCGTTCCTTCATTCATACGAGACCAAGCACTGTGTAGAGTGAATACAGAATCTAAATTAAATTAATCCCTTAGAACAAATCACGAGAAAAAGCCAGACAACAACACGAAAGTATAATGCGTATCCTGGTCAGGAGATACGTAACAGCGGAACAGAGGGCGAGAGACGAGGTTGGAGTGACAGAAGACGATGTGATGGAGATCAGACAAGATATATCAACATTGCGATACGAACTCATCGATATACTGAGCACTAATGGAATGAAGACGCCCAGAATCAATCAAAAGGAGACAACAAGTAAATACATTTTAATTTCGGTTCTCTAAGTAACAACCACTAATGCTATGCACTGATCCGATCCATTTGTTATTTTAATTAGATGTCCATATAATTCTAGGACATAAAATCTTGCTCGGGTTTCCACAGAACATGGAATTCCACATAATGCCTTGTCTCTAGCAACTCCTTGGAATTTGCTTAAGATCTTAAGTTTACCTAGTTCGAGTACCTACAAGATTGCCAATCGCCATCAATAACTTGAAATACCGACTTGTAAAAGTCGGTATTTCAAGTTTACATACACAAACACAGTCCTTTAGTTAAGTAGGTACTACGACAATTTTGTCAAATTAGCCAAAATTGCCGCAAGATCCTAAAGGTCCCAATAAATAATAAGCAAAATTTTACATCATGTTATCTAGCCTGAATATGTTTTTGATCAAGCGAAATTCATCAAAACACTCACTACTGTACGTATGGCAAACTATTTTGTAACGCGCTGTCAGTGGTTCTGTTAATTTTCTCCTCTAGCGAGCAAAAAATTAAAATATTTCATGCCAACAAATTACATTCGAAGCTCTGATTTGATCTCCCATTTTTTCTATGTTTCATATCTATCGAGCATTGATCGCATTTCATATCTATTCAAATTGCCTATTTTGTATGAAAATGAAAAAATTATACCTATATATACGAAAACTGACTAGCTTTCTCCTTACAGTTGCGGGCAAGAAGGGTAAAGTGATGGAGAGACGAATTCTGAAAGACTTCCAAATTGGCATCGTTGAAGGGATAATCAAAGATGTCATATCCAAAGAGAGCAAACCCAAGGACGTATTCAGCCAGATCGCTAAGGCTATTGGCAGACGAGGAAGTGAGAATGACAAGTAAGTAACACTAGATACAGAAACTTTTACTGCAGGGAATGTTGTTTGTTTCACGTTCTTTGTTCATCATCGTGATCTCAACCAATAGACGCGCCTCTTCTTGTCATAGATCTTGAGAACTGTAAAGCCTGGCTTCAAAAGATGAAGGAGGTTTAAAATTCGATTCGATTTTTAAACCCCGACGCAAAAAGAGGGGTGTTATAAGTTGATCGCTAGGTGTCTGTCTGTATGTATATCTGTCTGTCCCCTGTAATTCATAAATGGATGAACCGATATGAATGCGGTTTTTTAATAGTTAGATTTGTCTGGAGGAGTACTTGGTAGACACATTCACGGTGATCAAGGTTCTAACGTTTGAAGCAGGAAGATGGTTGGACGTTAGATTTTCCCCACAAGTCGGGGGTTATTCAAATTTTTAATTTACAGTTATGCTTTCATTAAACTTGTTGTTTCTGCTTGTAATTTATTTCCTCATTGTGTAAGTAAAATAACTTTCTATTTATCGTCTACCGTTCTATTTGCGTATTTGGCGATTTATAAATAATCTGACCCAGTGGCGTAACAATACCGTTTGAGGTTCGTGGCAAATTATCGGCTGGGGCCTCTCCTATCCAATTTATAGAAGCTCAGACAACGTCAAAACTATAACAGGAAGATATTTTTTTTTTTTTTTTTTTGGATTTTTGGCACTCTATAATCGATACCTTTTAAAGCTAAAACTACTTTTTTTTCTCATTTTTATCTGTCTGTCTGTCTGTGTTTATATCCCGAAATTCAGGTTCCCACCAGGGCCCACGGTTCCCTTGGGAGAGGGGATGAAATTGAAAATCTGCTGTGTTAGGATGCTCCGATGCTCACAGCCCTCTTAGGCCGGGGCCCCCTTCCGACTGGAGGCCCATGGCATTTTGCCGAAATGCCACCCCATAGTTACGCCACTGATCTGACCTCAATACTCGATTATTTGTAGGAAGAAGGATTGGAACGCTCAAGTGCGCAGGAGTACAATACGTCGCGACCCCATCGGCTCCACCTCAGAAGCGAAAAGCCGACAGTCCCTTCGCGCTCACATTCTGGACAATGTGCAAGGACGCACGATTGATCCACAGAAACTACTACGTAAGATTATGCGTCATTGACATTTCTTTTTAGGGTTCCGTAGTAAACAAGGAACCCTTATAGTTTCGCCATGTCCGTCCGTCTGTCCGTTTGTCCGTCTGTCCGTCTGTCCGTCTGTCCGTCTGTCCGTCCTCGGTTCGTAATTTGGCATGAGTATAAATATTAATCACGCCAACAAAGTGGTGAAATAAAATTTTGACAAATATTTTTTTTTAGGGTAGCTCCCCTACATGTAAAGTGGGGATGAATATTTTTTTTCTCGTCTACCCCATAGTGTGGGGTATCGTTGAATAGGTCTTTTAAAAATACTGTGGGTGTGGGAACATCATTTTTCGATTTCTAGATCCGTTTGTAAAATATGATGTTTTAAAGTGCAAATTTTTATTAGAGTCAAGCGTCCCCCCCCTCTATCAGCCAAATGGCAGTATATAGGAACTTGAAAAAATTCACAGCAGTAGGGTATATAATCAATTTTAAAGGAAAACTATCACAGCTAAGTAGGGTTCACAGGTTAAGGAGTTACATCTGTTTTTCGAGGATTGTGACTACGGAACCCTACACTGCGCGTGGCCCGCCACGCACTTGGCCGGTTTTCACTATTTTTTGTCATAATATATGGTCTAGGGTTATGCTTTTTATGTGAATATGCCGATCTGAAGCGATGGTACTTTAGCCCCGTGCCATTCAACTCTACATAAACTCCAGGTTCCTGAAGCCAAACTCTCTAAACCTCGAACTGTAAATTGATATTGTGGATACAAACTATACGACATGAACTCAGTCTCTAACTCCTCACATCTAATACTGAACTGCACAGGAGAAATATCTTCTTTCGTAGTGTACGCACAAACGCAGGTACACTGTATATTCCCACACTCTAGTAATCTGATAGGATGGATGACAATCCAACATGATCACAGAGATACCTTCACGTACTTCCGAAGCACGGGGACGTTACCACAACTTCCAAACTTCGGGCTGCTACTGAAAATTTAATAGCAGTAATACCCAATTAACTTTTTTTTGATCCAACTCGAATACAATGAGGCTCGAACTCGATCCGCAACCAAATAAGCTCATCATTAGACCAAGAATACCTATTACGTAGTCAATGGACAAGTTCCCAAATTTTTGTTTTAATTAATTATAAAAATTTAAGTAAAATAAAACAAAAATCTGAAAGAATCATTAAATTATCTCAAAAACTGAAAAAGTTATGGAACTTTAAACTTTAAAAAAAACTTTTTTTTTTTCGAAAAAATCAATAGGACCATTGTGCAAACATCCTCAACTGTCGATTAAAAAAAAATCACGCAAATCGGTTCAGAAATCTCGGAGAAATTGGTAAAACAAGAAAATTTACATGGAAAAAATACCTCCGAATAGACGCGATACTCGAGTAAGAAGTGGCAATCATTTTGCGTTAAAATACATGATAAACTTAAATAATTAATTTCTCCATCATTTATTGATGGATTTCAAAAATGTTTTCACTGATTTATTAGTTTTGATCTATATTTTAATTCTATTGTATTAAATATGATATTTTCAACATCAGGAAACTTCCTCATTGATACCTATTACAGACAAAATAAGCTGTTTATAACCACTAGACTGACGAGCTAGTCATTGACACCTGTTACGGATAAAATAAAACTGTTTAACCTTTTTATGTGTTTCTGTTAACTTTCTTGTTTATCGTTCAGAATACAATCCGAACCTGTCTACGGTTACTCCAACAACCAGAGTGGCTTACGCTAAGTTCATGAAGAAGAAGATACAGTCAGATTTCACGACAAAGGAGGACGATCCGGAGGAAAATGAAATAGTAGAAGGGCAAACTGTAGTACCGTCGATGGCGAAAGATGCTATATTGGATAAGGCGAAGAAACGTAAGTCATCTCTCAATTTTATAATTTCCAACCAATAATTATCAACAAGCTATGTTTTACGAAAATTCAAAACTACTTCGGTCCAGCAATCTCAGAGAAATCGGTGTATCAATCAAAAATATTTAAGTGACATCTATCTATAATATAATAAAACTGTAACAGATCCAATTCTGTACATTGAAGATATTTTGAAAATTTTTATTGGAGGGCACTCTATAATCGATACTGAAGCCAAAACTGCAATTTATGCTGTCTGTCTGTCTGTCTGTATCTTGGCCGCGCATCACGCCGAAACTACTGAACGGATTCGAATGAAACTTGGTACGATTTGAGTTTATACTCCGAGGTAGGACATAGGATACTTTTTATCCCGAAATTCAGCACGGTTCCCTTGGGAGAGGGGATGAAAGTTAAAACGTGTATTTAGCTGTAATTCATTAAAGCGTTGCTCGATTTCACTCATTCTTTTTTTGTTAGAAAGGTAGTACTTTATATATTGTCCCGTAAATATTTCAAGGTCATAGGTTTTTTAGTTCAGAAATGACAGCCATTACAACCCTCAGTATTGAGTTCAAATAACTTGGGACCCGGATCTTTGAACGTACGGCTTATTTTAAACTGGTGTGCGTTTAAATTTATGTTTGTCGGTCTGTCTATTTGTTCCAGCTAATCTCCGAAACGGCTGGATCGATTTTAATGGAACTTTCAATGTTATAAGGAGTAACAGGCTTCATTTAGTTTAGGTACATAAAAGAATTATGGGATCCGATCCGATCCTATATAAAACCTATAAACACGCGAACGAAGTCGCGGGAGTCAGCTAGTAAGTAATATGGGTCATTTATGAGTGTAACTTCGTACATAAGAATGATAACTATTATAGGTGTGTTGTATACTAAAACTCGGTTCATTGGTGTTTAAAATAAATGAGAACATACATCAATACATAGGGGTTGAATACAGAACCTTCTTTTTTGAAGTCGGTTAATAAACCTACGTAATGTACCGGTTCATACACATTTAGAGTGGAATATTATCCAACTAAATTGCGTTCCAAATAGCAAAATACACTTTTCATATGCTTGCACGGGTAATTTCAATTTACTGTGCAATAACTGCATTTACATAATCGTACTGCTATATTCTACTTATTTCAATGCATAATATTTTCAATCACCTGCGATTTGAGTCAATTTAAATTAAAATACCATACAAGACATAGCTAAGAGATACAAAAAAAATTAAAAGTACATAGTTTAAAATATATAATCATTCTAAAAAACACCAACCGAATTGTCACCATCAATAACTACCATGAAACGAACCACAAACTAATTTCGTACGAGAATGGACACACTTAGAAGCGCGTGTATATTCCATTATTAAAAAAAATATTTTACTAGTGACAAATCAAATTATTATATTTTACGATTATGCTTGCTTGTCAAAGTGCTAGCATATAAACCGCCCATAATATAAGTGATTATCATACGAGTGCTAAAATAGGAGCTTATACGCTCCAAAAATAATCGCAAACAGAAAGCACACCATGATAGCCTAGTGGTTAGGACGACCGACTTCTAATCGGAGGTCGTGGGTTCGATCCCGGGGCACGCACTTCTAACTTTTCGGAGTTATGTGTGTTTTAAGTATTTAAATATCACTTGCTTTAACGGTGAAGGAAAACATCGTGAGGAAACCTGCAAACCTGAGAGTTCTCCATAATGTTCTCAAAGGTGTGTGAAGTCTGCCAATCCGCTTGGCCAGCGTGGTAGACTATGGCCAAAACCCTTCTCACTCTGAGAAGGAGACCCGTGCTCTGTAGTGAGCCGGTAATGGGTTGATCATGAGAAAGTACACTAAACTGTAGCGTTATTTTCAGTTCGTGACTCAGTTCGTGCGAGAACACCAATACCTGAGAAAGAAGAAGATGCAGGTCCAGCACATGAAATTAAAGTAGAGGCTGACATCGAGAACAAAGGTTTATTGCTAAACTAATCTCAAACTGTTGATTTTGCGGAATCTGTAGCTATCAATTTTTTTCTGACGTATCTTAGAATTTAAAATAATAAATACCCACCATAAATATACCCCGTTCAGATGCTAATAGGATAGATTTGATAATTCAACAATAACTTCAAACACAAAATGAAATAATATTGGTAATATTACGAAGTCATGAGTGAAGTAAGCAGCTAATGTTTAGGTCATCCTATTATTATTTGGAAGTGGTATCAGTATTAATAAAGTATCTCATATTTATAATAATAATAATCCAGGTCCAGATTCTGATGGAGGCTCCGAACAAACAAGACCACTGACAACAGAAACATCCGATTCCGGCACACCAGATTCAGGACCCGCTGAAAAGCCACAACAGAAAACCGAATCGACAGACCACGTCATTCAAATAGACGAACCGGAATCACCATCGAAAAGTCTATACATGACCAAAGAAGAGGACGAGAATTTGCAAAAACCAATGTCACCCACACCGAGCGCACCTTCGTCAGAGCAAATACTATCAGCGGCAACATTGGAAAGCGATCAAGAAAAAGCAAAGTCTGAAACCCCATCTGTTACAATCACAGTGCCTGAGGAAGAGCCAGAAAAACCGGAATCTCCGAAACCTGCCAAAGAACCTAAACCGAAACCTACTTCTAGCGCGCCTCCTCCTGGTCCCCCTAAACCCGGTATAGTTACAGACAAGGGCAAATCAAAAGTTACTGGTAAAATTGTTTCCGGTTGGCTCTAGGAAGGAATTGTTTGAAAAACTTATTGAAATAAGTTATTATTTTTGTAAGGTAGCTTTGAATTAAATTAGTGCCTTATTGACGTAGTAGTGGTGTATTTTGTAGGGGCGACCATTTTAATTAATATTCTGATGCTAATTAGGCGTTACTTTTATTTTAGTATAAAATCATTGCAACATAAAAAGTACATGAGCTTGTTGGAATTTGTTTTTATATTAAACGTTAAAGTAACGTAGAGTAAAGTAACGTAACTTTCTCAACAACAACAAACCACAAGGTTTGCTGTTTCACCAACTTTTGAACATTATTTTAAAGTTTTTATTACATCTGAATAACTATATCTTGAAATTCGGACATACGACATTTCTTTTGCGAAACCGATTATTTTTTATAAATTTTGTTTATTCGCTAGAACCTATCACAGTTATCATTATTTGGTATTATTTGTTATACTTTAACTTAAAATATGTATATGATTGACCAAATGTTAACGTATTAGTGAGATATTATTAGTTAAGTATATTTATAGCAATAATTAGGTTATAATTGCTTGGAAGAAAGTTGTACTAGTATAAGTCTTGTGCTTTTGATAATGGATTTACTTTTGTAAGGTGTTCCGAATGAATCATTATTTATCATTACAATGAACTTATAATTATTTATATATAAATAGCTTAAGTAAATACTTCTCTTAGTTAATCAATTATATAATTATATTCCAAAATGACTTCGCAGAAATTTACCTTTTGGTTGTTCTATTCTCCAATTTTTTATTGATGTTTGCACTTGCAATAGATCTCATTGAATGCGAGTTAGTTATAATGCAGTCTAACATAGATCGTGCGTCTCATATTTAGGGGCCATCCATAAATTACGTCACACGACTTTCATGATTTTTTACCTCCTCCCCCGTCCTTGTCACAGCTGGTCAGTGGTCACATTTGTGACCCCCCTCCCCAGTGCATAGTTCAGTGTTAGTGCATCACATTTTTTTTATTGAAAGTGCATCACATATTTTGTAATTTTACACCTAGACATACAAAAAAAATTAATTTTGAATTTTTTGTCCTACACGTTGAATTAAACCAGCTGTTCCAAATATTTTTAAATTTTCTTTAATTTTGAAATGTGACTTCACCAAATTTAGGGCCCCTCTCACCCCCTTGTCACTCATGTTACAATTCGTAGACCCCTTCCCCTCTCCTTAACGTGTCACGTAATTTATGGATGGCCCCTTACTTGAATGTTAGGAATTTAACTTTGGTTTTTATTTACATTAAGAGTTGTTTTCTCTAAAGTGATATTTAATAGTCATTACTTTTGTATTTAATAATTGTTTTTATTTAGATATAGAGGATATCAATGGATTAACAAAGATGCTGGACAAATTAGGATAAACTAAATTTATTTTCACACGGGAAATTCAGTTTTCAACATCGAAACAAATTATCGCGTTGGTTCATAATACTTCGGGTTGCTTGAAACTGGTTCAATTTTTGTCGCTCCGTGTGAGAATGGGCTTATGAGAACTTCGTTCAGGCATCGGTGTGACTAGTCAGAATTAATTCAACATTTCTCGAAAATAATAGAGGAATTATTTATTTACTTACCTAAACATAAATAAAGTACTTAAAATTCGCAAATCAATTACCTGGGACAGTTATGTAAATGTTGAACAAAAACGGCCCTACGTGTGACCCTTGGGGCACCCTGACTACGATAGTATATGTATACCTAAGATATAATATAGATCTGATCTAATAATAATTTTCATAAAATTATAATATTTTAGGATGTTTTACTTTTATCACATAATATAATTCTACAGAAATATGTTTTATTTTTACGAAAAAGTGTTCGTTATCCTTGTTATGTTTGGTTACAGTTAAATAAATTTTATTTAGTCGTTGTTTTAATAGCATAAGAATGAATTATTATTTATGGTTACAATTCAATAAACTTACATTTCACGTTTGTGGTTTTATTTGTGGTTTAATTTTTAATTTTTTTAATCTTTATTCAACTACAAGTTAGCCCTTGACTACAATCTCACTTGGTTAGTGACGATGCAATCTAAGATGGAAGTGGGCTAACTTGGAAGAGGTATGCATACCTCTGATAGGTTTTTACACGGCATCGTACCGGAACGCTAAATCGCTTGGCGGCACGGATTTGCCGGTAGGGTAACTAGCCACGGCCGAAGCCTCCCACCAGAAGAGACCAGAGACAATTTAGAAATTACAAAATCTCAAATTGCCCCTACTAAGAGTTGAATCCGGGACCTCCTACTTACAAAACCTCCTACTTACAAAACCTCACCACTGCGCCAGGGAGGTCATCTTATGGTATCGTATGATAAATGGTTAATTTAGTCAACTTAATTAAGTTAATCGAACTCTCTGCCACAACAGCCGTGATATCTTTCGATATGTGGGGGCTATTCTCTTAGTTACCAACAGAAAATGGTTGCCAACGAGTTAGTTAGTTCGATATATATTGCTGTTTTAATGTGTGAAATGAAATCACTGTTTATAATTATCACACAGTAAAGCAGCAATGTATATCATGCTCAATCTTTGGCAACTATTTTCAGTTGGTAACTAAGTTAGAGAATAGCCCACCATGTGTGAAATGAAATCACTGTTTATATTTTACACAGTAAAGCAGCAATGTATATCTTTTAATCATTGCCAACCATTTTCAGTTGGTAACTAAGTTAGGGAACAGCCCAAATGGTCTAGTTCCGTTGCTCACGTCTATCATATTTTCAGTGGATACAAAAAAATGCGGCAAGAAATCTTTGAACATTTTTCATTTTCGCCATTAATTTCTGGACATTGTAGACTTTTATGAGAATATTATGTAACGTCGCTTATTTGGTTCAGTATACCTATTTACTATCGGAAATGTATGTCATTATATAGGATTCCTAGATAATGCATATACCTACAACTATCTATTTCAGATTGAAGACTTCAAGAATGAAGAAGTATTTCGATTAATTAAATTCTGACTTATTATGAAAAGATGAATGTATAAACAAAAAATAATAACACAATTTTTCCGATCGTAGTTCATTTATTAAAAACACAAACGCTTAATAAAAATATATATAATAGTAAATGAACATAAAGCAACTGATAAATTAACAAAACAAGTATGGATACTTATTTATTTTTTATTATTTCATTAACTTTCATGTAAGAACAGAAACTCTAAAGTAAGTACATAGCATACAAATACAAAATAAAAATATGAATGTAGGGTAAAACCCGGATAGATGCCGCAGTTGGATAGATGCCTCAGTGTCAAAAAACCTGACTTCCCAAACTCGCGACTAAAAATTGATAGTTTAAATAAGAAGCGCAGGCCCCCCAAACCTCAGGCCCCTACATACATTTGTATTAAAACAATTTGTTTCGCTTGTGCGTGTGATTATCTCCGCAGCGAACGCGGCAAATCCTTCAAAGTTTTAGAGGCGAGTATTTGCCGTTGTATAACTTTTGAAGTAGTAGTAGATTCTGTTATATTTTTTATTATGTCAATACACTGGTTCAATAAGTGTACACCTAAGTGTAAATAATCGCTCTTTACTTTTTAGTTTATTTAATAAATAAAAGGGCATCTATCCATATCAAAAAGGATAGTTGCCTCGATTTTTCGAGGTATAGGTGCCCTTAGAGGCATCTATCCCCTAATATACCTATAGATATATCAAGTATTTTTTTTAAATATTTTTAATGTTCTTTTATATTTTTATTTCTTTTTTCAATAAATTCCTAATACTTTTATATTCTTCGGGGCATCTATCTCTTTCAGCCCGATCTGTCCAGTGGTTTGAGCTGTGCGTTAATAGATCAGTCAGTCAGTCAGTCAGCCAGTCACCTTTTCCTTTTATATATTTAGATAATAAAACCTTATAAAACTATGTATTTTGCTTATTTTTTTCATAGGGCATCTATCCTTTTTAGTATTTTCATAGTGGGGCATCTATCCACACAGGTAGGCATCTATCCTCAAAAAAAAGGGTCTGCAAAAAGTTAAATTCTGCAAAATCTGTAATCGTTAGGATAACAAAAACAAGTCATAATGGAACCCAAAAGATTAAACTAGCTATATTCATAAATATTATTTGTGATAAATTAATATTTTAAAAGTTAGGAGGTCATTTCAAAAAGTGGGGCGTCTATCCGGGTTTTACCCTATTATAATTAAAATAAATAATTACTTAGAATTTATAATTGAAAACGTATGTTAAATATTACGAGCATTAACCATAGGTGATAATTATGTATATAAATAACACAATAATTTTCCATTGCAAAGTATAATTATTATATTATTTATCATGGAATCTTGTAACATAAAGCCGAGAGGTCTATCGAATGTACGAAACTACCTCTGTCGCATTAGTTTTATATGTGATTCCAAATCATTTTTTCAAACATAATAAATACATTACTTTAGACTATTTATAATAGTGACAGTACGTATGAATAAAAGTAGGTATTTTGTCATAACTTAATTGGTATATAATAAGAATCCTAATGTATTTAAAGGCTTATAACAACAATACAAACATACACTTTTGATGCTTAAATTAATGGACGGATCGATAAGGATTTTCCTACATTTTTAATACTATAAGAAATACGGTAAGAATAGAAAATATACCATAAACATGTCTTATTGAATACGTAATAATCATTGAATAGGTACTTACTTAGATTAATTCAAGAATTTTTAAAACTATAATTTAGGTATATAATAGATAGATACACTAAATGTAACTATTGAGACACTAAAATATAATTTAGGTATAATAGATAGATACATAGCTAGATTCGATATAAGAGTTGAATAAAGTTAATGAGCAAGTAATACGAATAAAATTATGATTACGATAATTACAAACGCGTGGTTTACAACGATCTAAAACTAATAACTACCCCTAAAAATGGTGTCTATATTACAGCCAACCAGCTTTCGGCTGTCGTGTGATGGTCCTAACGTCTTGGATGCTCTGCCCGGTACTGGGATCCGAAGCAGGTGGCGGGATCAGTTGTTCCGTGCTTAATGAAGACTGAAGATTGACTGGCGCAGAGTTTGCATTTGTCTGAAATTAAAAAAAAACAAGTATAAATTAAAAATTAAAAAAACCCCCGACATTCGCCATTTTGTGGCGGCGGCCATCTTGGATTTGCATAGTGCTATTCTACTAGTCAAGTCCTTTCATTTGATACCCATATTAAGGGAGTTGTGAAAAAATATGTAATCCGCCATTTTGTAGCGGCGGACATCTTGGATCGTTTTTCATCAAACATAGCTAACAACACTCTCAACTAATTTACTTTTCAAACAAAAAAAACCGTATTCAAATCGGTTCACCTGTTTGAGCGCTACAGGGGAACACACACACACACACACACACACACACACACACACACATACACACACACACAGACACGTCAAACTTATAACACCCCGTCGTTTTTGCGTCGGGGGTTAAAAATGAGGTCAACCACTGAATCCTACTCGGCAAGGCAGTATCCGGGAAGCTTCAACATTTCTTCTCGTCCGAGATCCCTGTATCTTAAGACGAAAACCTTCGAACAGTGCATGTTGCCAGTGGTAACTTATGGATGCGAAACATAATTTATGGTTGTTAATTATGTGCCTCATAAGGTGTCCAGACATAACCAGAATTACCGACATGGCTCATCGAGTCACGAAGCTAAAGTGGGGCGTAAATTACTTAAAGAATCGATAGGGGTCGGGGTCTCAAGGTGCTCGAATAGCGACCTCGCACCACGAAACGTAGTGTTGGAAGACCCCCTACTAGGTGGATGGACAATCTCAAGCGAGTCGCTAGATCATCTTTTGGGACGATCCTTGAAAGAGACCTACAAGTATAACCGCCGAGTTTCTTGCTGGTTCTTCTCGGTTGGAATGGCATTCCGAACCAGTGGTAGATTCGTTTGACTATTCAAAAGTACTTGTAAAAGTTATTTGAATAAAAAACTTTTCTATTCTATTCTATTCTAACCAGCAGTGGACGTCAATCAGTTGCGACGACAAAGCAGATTTTGATGATATTCTGCAATGTGAAATGTGAATGTGTGTATCCCCTTTACAATTATATGAGTTTATTGCTCCGCTCTAAAACCGAAGTAAATAATGTGCATACAGCGCAAAGAAACGCGGCTACGTTCAGAGTGGCCATAAAAATTGCCGTTTACTTTAGGTGCGTTCAGATCAAGTGTATGGAGGTGTCCGTACCGAATCTAGAACTCTACTGGCCGAAGGAGATCTGGATCTTGGCATCTTGACCGGCGTTCTTTTTGAGGCGCAGGGACTCATATCCGTCGGTGGCTGCATTACAAACAAATTAAAAATATATATTTATATAAAAGATATACAACGTTAGTTTTACTTGAAGCAAAACCTGAAAGTAGTTTGCTCAAAATCAGTAACAGAATCGAATCCAAGTATTCTTATACTGTGTTATAATTTTGTCCAAAAATATTTTAAAATCCTGCAAGCTTAGGCACAGTGGTTGAAACGCGCATCAGCTGACGATCGGCATACTGCGCGCGGTCATTCAACTCGGGAGTCAAGGTGACGATGGCTTGCGAGTTGGGGTGACCATTTTTTTTGAGGACAATGACGCAACAGAAGAAGCTTATAACTTCGTAAGTTTACATTATATGTTTTCGGTATAACTATTCCAAATGTAAAAATATTTGATACGTGTTTCGGTTTTTGCTCAAAGTAAAACTAACGTTGTATAAAATCGACTTGCCATAAAGTATCTATGACGCAGAAATTCGCTTAGAAAAGATTTTGGTGGAATCCCGCAAGATTGAGAAACCTAAAATAAACGTCATGTAGCATGCGCGTAGCACGCACGTAGCATGCGTAGCTCGTAGCATGTAGTAAAATGATAGAAGATGAACACAGTGCACATATCACAACATATTTAAAAACAAGGCTTACATAAAGGTATAACTACATCAGATATGACTACTGTATATAGGTAACATAAAGGTATAACTCTTGTATAACAGCTGTACCCTGTTTTTGGAATACGGCGGCGGTGGAGGCAGAGCATCCTCTGAGGGTTTGATCTCCGGGGCCACGGGTCGCGCGACTGCTATGGTATCCCCTGACTTTTCCGCCTGCAGCTTCGATTCTGTCATCTGATTTAAAGAAAAAAAACATTACTTAAACATATTCGAGAATCTAATTCAATGATTTATTATTGTCATTTCATGTTGGTAGGTATCTTTTTAAGGATCTCCGTACACGATATACTTTTTGTAGGTTCAATAATCGGGTCGATAATTTCACCAAATTTTATCACCGATTTTGTGAACGACTCAACGCACAGGTCCAGTCACTTTGGCTATCGTGGGAACAGCTATATTTCAAGCAGCTGACTATCGTTGAGTTAGTATGCGTCAGTGCATATACATTTTCGTAAGTCCATTTTCCAGTATTATGACAAGTCCCGGGCCTCGGCCCCAGGACTCACGATCCGGAGCCGAGTCCAGTCCAATCTAGTTAAGTCATTCGTCAACCAACTTACATTGTTATCACCAGGAAGAGGTGCTGGAGCTTTCTTCTTCACGACTTTCGGCGGCGAGCTACTCTGAACGCGATTCGCTTTCAAGGTACTCGGCTCTAAAAAATAAATATTCTTAAATATATCATGTATTGTTTTTATAAACACTCATACATATTTTTATGTATCAGAAAATGAGAAGAGTTTGACTACTTATATGTATATAAGAAACTTTGTAATTAAAGATCTCATATCTCATTACCTATCTAAAAATTTATGAGTTTCCGAATCTGAGTTAACATTTAGCAAGAATGAACCAAAACATAGTTTTAGCAATATACTGAGCGTCATTTACCTGGTTGTAATTTATCGCTACCGCAAGGACTTGCCGGTCTTGGAACATCTGAGCTTCGTGGTAGAGCTAAAGAATCCTATAAATATGTAAATAATTAAAATAAATAACGTCTATTTCACTCATCCGAATGTACGGCAAATTCTAAATATCTTTTATAATTGGGCCACAAGATAAGTAAAATACCTGTGGCGGCAGCGCCGGAGATACTGGTCGAAGGTTAGCTAATACGGCATTCGTCCTGTTTCCACCTGGCGACACTAATTTGATTATCGGCAATCCACTTGTTCCTGGAAAAAAAGCTTTGTGATACAAGTACATAATAATACCTTTCGTTCATTGAACTTGACAAAGTGATCATAAAATATGTTATTTTTATTAGTAACTAGTGGACCCGGCAGACTTCGTCCTGCCCGGTGAAATAGCGACATTGGCGCCACTTACTGAGACCCGGTAGGTTACCTGTACCTACTCGGTAATTGTGTTTTCAAAGTCAAACCATCCAGGAACCTATTGAAATATACACACAAAATTTCATACAAATCGTTCCAGCCGTTTAGGAAGAGTTAGGTGACAAACACACGTACAGAATAATTATAACTATAAATACGGGTGAGAGGGTGAGAGAGTTTACCGTATCCACGCGACGGGATGTTTGACAGTTACGAAACCCGTGAACATTTTGTATGGGAAAATGTTTTTTCTTTTATTTTATGTTTTCGTCTATTTTTAACGTTTTTAATAGTTATTCTGCTATTCGGGACGGTCCCAAATATAACAAATCAAAAACAATGAAAATCGGTCCAGCCGTTCTCGAGTTATAAGCGTTCGAACTAACACGACTTTGTTTTATATATACATATATAGAAGTAGAATCCACTTTAAAAAAAATACATAAATGATAGCTTTAAAATGGGGGTCATATTTTGGTGACAAGATAAATAAAAAAATCAAATCTATAAGCGCTCATAAGCATTAGCGGTCAGCCGCCCAGGCGGTTCTTGCCGCCTGACGCGGTTGAAACAGCGGTTCACCGCCACCGGCGGCGAGCCGCTGTTGAACCGCGTCAGGCGGTTGGACCGCTTGAAGTCTGACAACAGCGTTCAGTCTATCATAAACGAAGAATTAAGTATATATTTTCCAAAAATATCTTCTAATTCTTTCCATTGTTTTCATTTTAGGTCTCTGTTTTTATAATCTGCTGCTTCACAATTCCATATTGCTTATATTTTATTTTTTGACCACACACCTGCGGCACGCCGCGAACTGAACCGTCTAGTGCGTATAGGCAACATGGCGGCCAGCCGCGAAGCGGGCCGCTGCCTCCCATTCAACCGCCGCGGTTGAAATTTCGTCGCGGTTTAGTGCGTACAAAATGAGCGGTTGCATATAAAAATACAAAAGCGGCTAGCCGCGCCGCTACCGCAACCGCTAATGCGTACGAGCGCTATTTGTTTTAATTATTTCGAAGCTGCCACCATCTCTAAAACTTTAATATCTGAAAATACCTGTAATTATGACCTGAATGAACTGTAGACGAAATACCTAACTATGTATATAGATGTAGAAGTTTTGGAATTGGGAATACCAAAACATCTACTTCTAGTTACGTATAGATTTTTTTGTTTAAATAATTACCTGCTCCAACATTAATCGGCGTTCGAGGCATACTGGCACTTGAGTATTGGTTCTCCTTAATTTCCGATGAAATATCCTTAATCAGCTCCAGGATAGATTCGTTGTTGGAGTCCGGCATATCTATTGGTGTCGTCGATCGTGATTCTAGATAAAAGAAGAACCAATATATATTTTTTCTCGAATGTCGAGAATATTTACTGGCATTCATCTAATCTTTCATACTTATAGACCAAGAGCCCACGACGGCCAGACCTTCGTTATTTTATTAAAGCTGAAAGTGAACAATACACAGATGTATTGTCTCCATAGGTAAGAACGACCAGCAACTATGAAGTTGAGAACATGGTTACTATGCGAGATAACTTACGTCAAAGTATAAAGTCTAATTTTTTTATATTTTCTTCGAAATATTATAGTATTAGAAATCACGTCATGCATTGCCAGACACTTACTACAGTTGAAACCCCATGCCAGACATGCCATCCAACTTAAAGTTCCAAAATTCAAGAGTGTCTGGCATAAGTAACCATGATCTCAACTTCAACCTCCCTGCGTTGGGGACAATACACAGAGAAACAACTTTTATAAAATAACGAAGGTCTGGCCGTCGTGGGCCATTTTATATATATTAATATCATTTACATTTTCGGCACATAGTATTTCTCACCAGGAATAGGTGCTCGTAACACCAGTCTTCTGGCTTCGTCCATTGCTCGCTGCAGGTTCTGCTGATTCTTAAACGATTGCCGTGTTCGACAGCGTCCAATTTGAGATCTTTAGAGAAATTAAAAAATATATTTATTTAAGTATTTGAAATATAAAAATTATATAAAATATAAAAAAAAATATTAAATAATAATAAAAAAGTAATTTACTTTAATTACAAACTTAGGATTAGGATTCAACTGTCATATCCAATAACAAAATAATTTTGATAACTATGAGATGTGTACATAAAAAAGTAGGGCAAAACTTACGATATCCCCGTGGCAGCTAACGTCTGGTCCCACTTAGAGCCCTTGGCAGCGGCCGCGGCCATCTTGGCAATCCTCCTGAACCGGGACAGGCTGTCCTCGTGCACCGGTCTCCCGTCCTCCTCCACTGTCGATACCGGCGCCACTTGGAAGTCCTTCATCAGACGACGCTCCCAAACCTTCATGCGCTTTGCGAGGACCGCTAAACGTACAAAGACAAGCATGTTAATCGTACTTGTAAAGCATATTATTACATTTTTTACATACATATGTACATACAAAATATCTCAACACAAACTCGTTGACCTCATTGACGTTATAAGTACACTCTCACTGGCCTGGTCTTTTGAACTGCTATGTCCTTTTCAGTTTTCACAACTTACCAAATGATTGTAGTCCATCCTGAATAATGAATACATTATAGAAAACAAACCTGTGGATCTTTTGAACTGCTATCCCTCTTCCAGTTTTCACAACTTACCAAACGAGATCAAACTCAATCCAAAACTTGTTAAGTATACCTTTAATAACCTATTATCTTATAATAACATCCAACATACCCTTATCCTTTCTATCAGTGAACGATACGTCCATTCCATTCTTCTCAAACACTTCAAGCAGCTCGTATCTCAACGTCGACACATCTCCCTTGAGCTCATTGATGTCATCTTGTCACTGGCTCATCCATATCTCTAGTAGCTGGCTCTTCCTTCGAGGTAGAGTGCTGAGACTACTTCTTATCCTTTGATCTAAAACAACATCATTCATACCCTTCTCCTTCCTATCAGTGAACGACACGTCCATTCCGTTTTTCTCAAACACTTCGAGCAGCTCGTATCTCAACGCCAACACATCTCCCTTGAGCTCGTTGATGTCATCTTCCATCAATGGCTCATCATCCATATCACCGTGGATCTTTTGAACTGCTATGCTCCTTCCAGTTTTCACAACTTACCAAACGAGATCAAAGTCAATCCAGAACTTGTTATGGAACACCTTTAATAACCCTACTATCTTCCGTCGAGGTGGAGTGCTGACTACTTCCTTTCATTTACAAAAATATCCAACATACCCTTCTCCTTCCTATCAGTGAACGACACGTCTATTCCATTCTTCTCAAACACTTCGAGCAATTCGTATCTTCACGCGGACGCATCTCCCTTGAGCTCATTGATGTCATCTTGTCACTGGCTCATCCATATCCCTAGTAGCTGACTCTTCCTTCGAGGTAAAGTGCTGAGACTACTTCCTTAGATCAAAAAATTATCCAACATACCCTTCTCCTTCCTATCAGTGAACGACACGTCCATTCCGTTTTTCTCAAACACTTCGAGCAGCTCGTATCTCAACGCCAACACATCTCCCTTGAGCTCGTTGATGTCATCTTCCATCAATGGCTCATCATCCATATCACCGTGGGTCTTTTGAACTGCTATGCTCCTTCCAGTTTTCACAACTTACCAAACGAGATCAAAGTCAATCCAGAACTTGTTATGGAACACCTTTAATAACCCTACTATCTTCCGTCGAGGTGTAGTGCTGACTACTTCCTTTCATTTACAAAAATATCCAACATACCCTTCTCCTTCCTATCAGTGAACGACACGTCTATTCTATTCTTCTCAAACACTTCGAGCAATTCGTATCTTCACGCGGACACATCTCCCTTGAGCTCATTGATGTCATCTTGTCACTGGCTCATTCATATCTCTAGTAGCTGGCTCTTCCTTCGAGGTAGAGTGCTGAGACTACTTCTTATTCTTTAATCTAAAACAACATCATTCATACCCTTCTCCTTCCTATCAGTGAACGACACGTCCATTCCGTTTTTCTCAAACACTTCGAGCAGCTCGTATCTCAACGCCAACACATCTCCCTTGAGCTCGTTGATGTCATCTTCCATCAATGGCTCATCATCCATATCACCGTGGGTCTTTTGAACTGCTATGCTCCTTCCAGTTTTCACAACTTACCAAACGAGATCAAAGTCAATCCAGAACTTGTTATGGAACACCTTTAATAACCCTACTATCTTCCGTCGAGGTGTAGTGCTGACTACTTCCTTTCATTTACAAAAATATCCAACATACCCTTCTCCTTCCTATCAGTGAACGACACGTCTATTCTATTCTTCTCAAACACTTCGAGCAATTCGTATCTTCACGCGGACACATCTCCCTTGAGCTCATTGATGTCATCTTGTCACTGGCTCATTCATATCTCTAGTAGCTGGCTCTTCCTTCGAGGTAGAGTGCTGAGACTACTTCTTATTCTTTAATCTAAAACAACATCATTCATACCCTTCTCCTTCCTATCAGTGAACGACACGTCCATTCCGTTTTTCTCAAACACTTCGAGCAGCTCGTATCTCAACGCCAACACATCTCCCTTGAGCTCGTTGATGTCATCTTCCATCAATGGCTCATCATCCATATCACCGTGGGTCTTTTGAACTGCTATGCTCCTTCCAGTTTTCACAACTTACCAAACGAGATCAAACTTAATCCAGAAATTGTTATGGGACACCTTTAATAACCCTACTATCTTCCGTCGAGGTGGAGTGCTGACTACTTCCTTTCATTTACAAAAATATCCAACATACCCTTCTCCTTCCTACCAGTGAACGACACGTCCATTCCGTTCTTCTCAAACATTTCGAGCAGTTCGTATCTCAACGCGGACACGTCTCCCTTGAGCTCATTGATGTCATCTTGTCACTGGCTCATCCATATCCCTAGTAGCGACTCTTCCTTCGAGGTAAAGTGCTGAGACTACTTCCTTAGATCAAAAAATTATACAACATACCCTTCTCCTTCCTATCAGTGAACGACACGTCCATTCCGTTCTTCTCAAACATTTCGAGCAGTTCGTATCTCAACGCGGACACGTCTCCCTTGAGCTCATTGATGTCATCTTGTCACTGGCTCATCCATATCCCTAGTAGCGACTCTTCCTTCGAGGTAAAGTGCTGAGACTACTTCCTTAGATCAAAAAATTATCCAACATACCCTTCTCCTTCCTATCAGTGAACGACACGTCCATTCCGTTCTTCTCAAACACTTCGAGCAGCTCGTATCTCAACGCGGACACGTCTCCCTTGAGCTCGTTGATGTCATCTTCCGTCACCGGCTCATCTTCCAGCTTCCTGTGCATGGCTGACACGTAACGCCAGACGAGCGCGCGCATGACCGCCGTGTACCGCACGTCGTCTTGTTCCTTTTGCTCCTGTTCCTACACCAAATGTTTTATTATAGGCCTAACGTTTAACTAACTATAACCAGACTGAAGGTTAGGAGGATATCTATAACTCCTGAACTATAAAACCGATGACCTTGAAATATTTACGGGAAATTCTTCAAATACTTTCTTTTTAACAAAAAAGAATGCATGAAATCAGACTATGGTATCCTGGAGAAATCAATTTAATTTTTCGGTAAAAGTATACCTTGTTTTAGGATTTTCAGGCAACAGATATAACTGAAGAGATATTAATTATATTATATTCTAAAACTAAGAGGTCTTATCAAAGATTCATAAGAGTGACTCATCGATGTCGAACACATCAGTCTGCCTGCACTAAGCGATTATGTTATCATTTGTTTGCGCTAAATTGTTTGGAAGGGAATTAACGGACCAACCTTGAAGGTCTCCACCTGTTCCTTCTTCCTCATGCCCAGCAGCCTCATGACGAGCTTGGGGGTCGGCAGGATATTAAACGGAGGCGGCAGCGTGGCGCTCTCCTCGAAGTAGCTCATCCAGAGACGTGTCCGAGCGAACTTCCATTCCACGTCCGAATGCAGCTGGGTAAAATAATTGAATGTAAAAAATACTCCAGCCTCCACAGTAGTTTTCTTTTCTAATTCTGTTCTAGCCCTACCTACCGTATAATTTTTTAATTACTTATAGATACCAAAGTATGCTAGTCTCAAGCCTCAAATCGGTAGTTCATCATCATCATCATTATGAACCCCTATCTTGTCAGTAATCATCAGTACTATGTGGATAATGGAGACATAACTACATAATATTATGATGTGTTTGCGATAGTACTACACTACCCTGTTACCATATTATGTTCTTTTCCTTTTTAAACAAGGGTTGCCTGGAAGAGATTGCTTTAGCAATAAGGCCGCCTTTGCATGCTACTGTACTTACAATAATTGTATTTTTTTTTTCTTCTTTGTGTTATTTGTATTTTGGTATGGAATAAAGTGTTTCTATCTATCTACTATTGCCTGTCTTCGTTTCCGAGAGCGGTTTCCTTACACCCTATATACACGTACTTACATCGATCATGGCATAAGAGTTGGACATCATGGCAATGAGCAGGTTCAACAGGACGATCACGTTGATCACGGAGTACGAGCCGAACATGAGCAGCCCCCAGAAGCGCGTGTAGCTCTTGATGCCGGCCAGCTCGAAGTTCTCCAAGCCGACCATGCCGAACGACGCCCAGAACAGTGATTGTGAAGCTTCGAATACGCTAGTGGAAAAGGTAATAAAATATTCTTGAAATGCGTCGATCAATCCATACTAATCCATACTAATATTGTAAATGCGAAAGTGACCCTGCCTGTATGTTAAACCTTAAATCCACACGGACGCCACGCGATATCGCGGGTATCAGCTAGTTATGAATAAGATATGCCAAAGTCTAATTGAAAAAGTGTATACTTGAAAAATAAGGTGAGAAACACCTACAAGAAATAAGCAGAAATACATTTTCCTTCAAGCATTATAAGCCTGTCGTTTTGTATTAATTGTTTTTTTAAACTTAGAAAAATACACTGCGGTTTCATGAGGCATGTTTGCATTGACTTTCTCAAGGGAAAATAGGTTCAAAATCATGGTTAGAATATGCTATCGGTCGTCAAAAGTATCAGTGAAAAATTAGTTTTCACTGATACTTTTTGACGACCGATAGCATATTGATCGAAGGTAAAAGTGACTTTTAAAAGTTTAAAATAAAAAGTATTTTTACTTAATGCTCAAACGTGACAACTTATTTTTCATGCACTCTAATTCACAATTTTTGTGTGGGATGTCATATCGATCGAACTTTTTATTGATCGAAGCTTTTTCTACACACAGATGTAGGTGCAAGTAATATACAGTATTGCTTTTTCATTTTGTTTATTACGAATGTGATAATATGCCATATAAATTGTCTAAATTCCTCTAGCTTCCTCTAAAGTACGATTCAGATCTGATGGAGTACTATAGCACAATGTAATACAAACAGTAAACTCCCGCAAGTGATCCTACAAGCAATGAAAAACACACGAAACACGAACGCCCGGTACCTATATTGTTCAATACAATATCTGCAATCTATAGACTGCAATTTAACAACTTTGTTTTATTCCTTAGCGTTCCTATACAAATAACAATGTTAGCGGAAAATTGCCAAAACTTTGGCATGACTTGTCCGTTGTATGATATGAGAAACTGAAGCGAAACTGCTAAGATTTGACGCTGCTATCTCTTTTCCACGCGATTTCGGCTATGTAGTCAGGCGCAAGTCACATCTCCGTGTTCGGTTTCGCTGTAATTTTTCTGCGACGAAGGTGTGCTATCACCGGAATCGGAAAGAGATAGAATTATAATCAAATCTCTGCGTTAGAACAGGCAGTTTCACTTTTGTCATACAGCGGATAATTTATGCCGGAGCTTCAGAAGTTTGCAGAGGTCTATACAGATCTTAATATAGGACGTAAATAGGACATTATTAGTATGCATGATAATCCATAGTAGCGCGCAAAGTCATACAATCAACTTCGTCTATTTTCAAAGTGTTCATTTTCACATTAATGTCCTCTTCCAATTGTATTTGGGTCTGAAGTAGATAGCGCAATGACGCGTTTGCTTCATGAAGCATCAGTTGTAGTTGTTCTGTACTGTGACGTAACATCTCGCATTCGTAGTACAGCGACTGGCCAGGCGGGTCTTTGACTAGCTCAGCGCCGACCCTCTGAGCCCTCCTACCCAGCCTTGTGTGCGCTAATCCAATGTAGCCTTCCTTGGCGGATAGCGCCTTCTGCAACTCGAGTATGTTGTTCTGCATGTCTGCGATCTTCTGAGTTGTCTCCCGATGCATGTCCTCGAGCTTCGCCTTCGTCCGCTTAGTGTCTTCGATGCGTTCGTTGAATTCGTGGTTGCATTTGTTGTACGCGGTCCACAAATCATCGATAACCTGCTTCAGCAACGTATCGATGAACACTCTTATTGGACGAGCGCTGGTCACTTCCCTAGCCGCTGACTGGATGTTCTTAGCCGAGTACGCGTTATACTCCTCAGCCGATATGTTGGCGGGGTCGAGGTTCGTGTATCCCTCGTAAACGGATAGACACAGATCCGTCGGTTTCATACACAGCGATCCCTTGTCCACGTCGATCGCCGCTTGTTTGTATTGCAAATCGCGATCGAGAAGATAGCGAGTGGAGCGCAGACGTCGCATTTGCTCGTTCAATTGCTCCAAAGCCCTCCTCAACAGGCTCTGACCTCCGAGGATGGTTGTTATTTCTTGCTGCAGAGCGTGCTCGACTTCGTCCACAACTAAATCGATGCCAATCCGACCGTCTCGAAGCATTAAGCATTTCCGACATATCGACAATGCATTCGTTTGTAGCGATGAAAGGCAGTCCTGTAAGCGGGTCTTATAAACGCTTAGAGCTTCCAGTTCGAGGCATATTTCTTTTCTCTGTATCTGCAACTCTTTTTTGTTGAACTCTATGTCGCCGATTCGCTCTTCTATTCGTCGATCGGACGTGGCTTTCATGATGGACGCTCGCTCGGCTGTTTCGTCGCGAATCCGTTGACATTCTCCCAAAACACGATCGGCTAGCTGCTGTTGGTCCTCGGTGTTTCTGCAGCGTTGGTCGTTGCTCAGCCTCCATTCTGCTAGAGTGAACTTGGCGGACCGGGGCGGCATGCAGACCAACGCTTGTTCGGATAGCCTCGTGGTTGCGACGGGCGCCCCTATCACGTTGCGTACACCGAATTGAGCGTCACCCATTTTGATAACGAGTAAAAGTACTAGCAAAATTTTACGAAAATAAACTAAGTATCACAAAAATAATGAAAAGGACAAACAAGCTGACAGTACAAAATAAGCCTTTGACATGACAATTAACGACAAATCTGTTTATTGTCATGGAAACGGCGAGCCAAAAAGTTCGATCAAACAATCAGTGTGCTTAGTCTAAATCGGAGCACTCGAAAACGAACTCGAAAACTATTGATCGATTTCAGAGTAAAATAGACCTAAAATGGCTTGTATTAAGGTTTGAGTTCGCCAATACATTCAGCATTGTTCGAATGCTGAATGTATTGGCGAACTCAAACCTTAATACAAGCCATTTTAGGTCTATTTTACTCTGAAATCGATCAATAGTTTTCGAGTTCGTTTTCGAGTGCTCCGATTTAGACTAAGCACACAGGCTTTTTATGGCTTCCACTCTATCGAATCACACATATGTAGGTATGTAGGTATATAGATATATCCCGGAAAAACAAAGTCTTTGATTTTCCGGAGTAAGAAAAAGGGAGAATAAAAAGATAATAATATAAGAGATATATATAAGAGATATATATAGATATAATATAAGAGAATAAAAAGAAAGAAGAAAGTGTTAAAAACCTATTTGTACGCGGCTGAAGTCACTCGAAAAAATACCTGTTGAATGCAGATCGTCCTTTTTTGTTATATTTATAAAACCACGAACGCAAGGAAATTTTTCTTAGGTCAATGAAATACATGCATAAGTTAACAACCAAAAGCATCTAGCGTACTTCAAAATAATCTAGCTAATTAGATACAGTACAAGACAGGTAGCTACTAGTACAAGATAGAATCTGAATGGTTGCTGGACCTATATCGATAAAACCGACTCACTTTCCAAAGCTACGCCACTTCATGCAGGAATCGCCCGCGTTTTCCCAGTCGGGCAAACCACCCGGCAATATATAACATTTGCTTTTCTCCAAGTCGGCGAAGTACCAAAGCAATTGGTTCAGACCTAATATTGAAATAGGTACGACTTATTTTGCAGATTACTCTAAAATTAAAATATTTCATTTCAATGGCTATTTTAGGGTTTTAGGGGTTTTTTAATGTTTACATTTTGTAGCTTTCTTAATACCTAACTCATTGTCATTACAGTTATAAGCAACCAATTCTCACTAGCTTCGATCACAGCAAAGTGCAGCAATCTTAAAAATAGTAATTTTGTAACACAAATCGCTGCCTTAAAAACCCTACCATCCCTAATTTCTTCTCTGTATCTACTAGTAAGTAGCTCAGTAGATCTCAGCCTGAGTTTTAAAACGAGATATACTTATTTATGTCAGAAGCATATTCATGTCCCATTTGATATTAGTTAATGTAACTAAAACCTGCCTGAAGGTAGGCCGGGCCCGCACTGCGCAATTTATTCGCGCGGTTTATTTTCCGTATTTTTTTTAATATATTATATCGCGAATTTTAAATCGCAAGTGTGTGCAGCTTCATACATTTCCATATGTCACAGAATTCTGCGACCTCAACGGGTTTATAATCCGTCAATTAAAACTTACCACAAGCAAAAGCGAAAAGCACCAGACTGTAGATGAAGAAAAACTTGACGATGTCTATGACCATCCGCCCGAGAGAGATCTGCAGTGGACCCAAGTGGGGGTTGATTGAGAATAGATGCACCAGCTTTAGGGCACTGTTGTAGAAGAGAAGCTTATTTAAAAAAAAAACTAATTTAAGTAAAAGGAAAAACACATAAACTTACTTTTTACTGAACTTAAAATTACAAATGGTCATGACTAGTATTGCCAGGTGAATGTAGATAATATTATATCATATGATAATTTTTCCTATTATGGTGGACTCATGTAGCTTATGATAAATTTATTTATTAACGTATGGGCAATCGAATATGATACTAGAGATAACATCACCAAACTTTTAGACAAAGTAGATGCTTAAGAGCCCTCTCCATGGGAGCGACAAATCGTTGGTGAGTGGAGTCTAAAACAGTGATTTCTGCATTTAGAGAGTGAGACGTCTTCAGTAAAGAAGAATACTAAAAAGATATACATAAATAAATAATAAATTAATCGAATAAATAAATTTTGCTTGAGATATCATGATTTTTAGTGAAAAACGGCAAAGTAAAAAGATGCAAATCTAGGTTTGGAATTACGCCTATTTTAGCAAATATTTAGCAATTTTTTACATGAACTAAAGACATTTAAAATTATTAGGAAGTAACGTATGACAAGACTTCGGTCGTTTTTCAATTTTCTAGTTTCTTATATACTTAGTTTATTTAGGCACGAAGTTGCCTCAAAATTTGCCCAAAAGTAATGATTTTTCAAGCGTCATAACTTTCAAAATAAATATAATTTTACTAATTTTTTTATTTTATGGCATAGATAATGATAATATAAATTGATATCTGGCTTAACTTTAGATCTATTGTGACAAATATTAGAATAATAGGCGTAATACGTTTGTATGGAGAAGCGCGTGAGGAGAGCATCCTTAAGGCCTTTTAAATTAACATTATTTACCTACTAAGATGACTGGAACATACAAAAAAGCATAATTATATCACTTGCTTTAATGGTAAAGAAAAACATTTCAAGCAAGCAGGGAAACCTGCTTGCTTTAAAGGTCTCCATCAATGGCCTGTGAAGTCTATTAATCCGTAGTCGGCCAACGTGGTGGACTACGTCCTAAACCCTTCTCATTCTGAGAGGAAACCCGTGCACTGCAGTGGGCCGGTAATGGGTTGATAATGATATTTTCGGTAGACTTGCCTGAATATATTGGCCGCTGCAAACAGCCCCTCAGCTATCAACTGCGGATCGAATGCATCCCAGTTCTCTCTGGGAATGAACCTTGTCTGGGGATTCTTGGCAATCTCGGCAGCTTGCTGTATGTACGCCGCGAACCTCAGAATTGCGACCATCGCGTAGAGCAAGTTGCGCGTGAAGTCGATAAAGTTCCACATGTTCCGGAGATACGAGCGAATGCCTTCGACGTACATCTCTTGGGTTTCTTGCCAGATGAAGCCTGGTTCAAATAGATCGAAATTAAAGTATTAATTTAAGATTTTATACATTTTATTGTATACTCAGAAAGCTGTTTCCGATCTATTGCAAATTGAACTTAGATTAAAATCCAATAAGCATTGCTTAAATATGAAAATCATTGTTCTTCTAGATTTCAAGTTATACGAAAATCAACGCAGACAAAGTCGTAAGCATCAGCTTGTTATCAATATGTCCTATTAAGACTGTAGATAGCATCGATAGAAATTCAGAAATGGACTAACTAATCCATCTTTATAGATCATAAAACAATGTGGATAGAACCAATAGGAATTCAGAAATGGATTACGTAATCCATCTCTTCAGATCGTCAAAACTGTTGAAAGCTGTAAAGCGGAACGAAGTACGGCATCAAGAGATAAGCGTTTCAAAGAAGAAAGAAAACTTACCAAGAACATAAACAGCGACCACCATCTCCAAGTAAGTCGGTCCATTCCCTCTTTGCTTCTTGAGCTCCATTTGTAGTTGCTTTACCATATTCTCAGTTCCAAACATCTGTATCACTTCCACTTCTGCTCTTAGAGACACCAGGATTAGAATAACTAGAAAATTAAAACCAACTGTTAGTACTGGCTGACTGCCTCGTCGATCTAGCGGTTAGTATATTTGACTGCAGATCACGAGGTTCCGGGTTCGATTCCAGGGTCGGGCAAATTGTTGTTAAGTATGTATTGGGTTTTTCTGTTAAGAAATTCTCAGTTCCAGCCCAGATTTGATAGTTGGCGGTGTTCCACCCCCATGCCTCGGAGAGCACATTAAGCAAGTCGGTCCCGGTTATTATCACTATCATGTGACAATAGTCGTTAAAGCTTGCGAACCCGCATTGGAGCAGCGTGTCTGGTCTAAGCTCTAAATCCCTCTCTCCTATGAGAGAGGAGGCCTGTGCCCAGTAGTACGACGTAAAAAAGCTGTAGTGGTGGTCCAAATACTCACACAGAAAGAACAAATAACTCGAAGCGTGTATCAAGAACTTCATAAAAGGCTTTCTCATCAGCTTGCCAGTGGCGCAGTTCGGGGCGATCATGTACATCGTGCAGTAGAACGGAAACATCACAGCGACTCGCAGGATTATCATAAACTTCTCCATGGGACTCTTTCTACGGAACCCCGGGACACCTTCGTACCAGATCGCGGCGAGCAGTTGTTGGATGTTCGGGTGGGCGACGAACTAAAGGATAAAGAGGCGTTTTTTAAAATAAATACAAACCGTATTTAAAAATGAATTCTATAATTGCAATTATAATTAATTAATCAAAGGATTGGGTATTTTTGAACATTCTAATTAAGAAACGATGAGGGTAAGAGTAGGAGTTACTTAGTCATTGTTTTGAAAACAAATTCGTGAGAGAAATTAACGTTGTTCCTTTCTTTTCCAATTAGAGATATTTATTTGAGATTGTTATTAGTTTAAAGAAAAATTCTACACAGAAATCATTACAAATGATAAAGACACACGAGTAGATAAGTACAGAGGGAAAGCTTCTGCAAGCGGCCCGCTGTAGGTACACTCACACATATGCGCACGTTTGTACCGGTTGGTAGACCGAGCGCGCGTCCGTGAACCGTTGGTGAGTGTGTTTGTGTGTGTGTACCTACAGCGGGCCGTTTGTATGAATCTCAATTCATATTGGGTTTACCGAAAAATGCTTAGAATCAAATGGAATAGTTTCACATCTAATAAAAAGGTATTAGATCTAGTAGGGAAAGACCGAGAACTAATGTCGACCATTATCCGCAGGAAACTAGCTTTCTTTGGTCATCTACAAAGAGGAGACCAGTTTTCCTTCCCAAGACTCATTCTGGAAGGAAAAATTGCTGGAAAGAGATCCTCAGGGCGCCAGAGACGCAAGTAGTTGGACGACATAAAGGGGTGGACCGGACTAAGTTACTCAGATTTAAAGAAAGCGGCACTGAATAGACAGGCTTTTCGAATGTTGACCGCCAAACTTCAGTACAAGTGTAAATTGAAAATTTAAAAAACCCCCGACATTCGCCATTTAGTGGCGGCGGCCATCTTGAATTTGCAATAGTGCTATTCTACTAGTCAAGCCCTTTCATTTGATACCCATATCAAGGGAGTTGTGAAAAAATATATCATCCGCCATTTTGTAGCGGCGGCCATCTTGGACCGATTTTCATCAAACATAGCTAAGAACACTCTCGACTAATTCACCTTTCAAACAAAAAAAACCGCATTCAAATCGGTCCACCCGTTTGAGCGCCACAGGGGAACAGACAGACACACACACACACACACACACACACACACACACAGACACGTCAAACTTATAACACCCCGTCGTTTTTGCGTCGGGGGTTAATAAGGAAGACGGCACGCGATGATGATGATGATGATGTTTGCATGAAGCTTGGTCTCTGTACCTATCTACTCGTGTGGTAAAGATAAGGTGATCGACGGTTCAAACCCCACCCATTACACCGTGTCGGTGCAGTACCCACTCCACACAAGATTTCACTTTATTGGAGGGGAAAGAGAAATATTAGTCATTTTCATCATGGCTAATATTCTTTAAAAAAATGTGTGTGCAATTCACACACGGCAGAAGTGAAATCTCAAAAAAGTAGCTTGCGAGTGAATGAGATAAATATAGAGTATCAGGATACTCTGACTCCTACACAGACTTCTGCCTTCCGACCTCCGATTTTCGAATCCGACTTGCGACTTCCAACTCCGACTTACGACTCTGACTTCCGACTTCCTCAACCACGCCCTCGCGCACGCCTTCGCCCTCAACCTCAACTTTAACCTTTGGCTTTGACGGCGAAAATGGTGTCGCTTTTTCATTTCATCGATTTTCAAATGCACAACGATAGGTACTAAAGTTTCACTGCAAAAAATTCCACTTGCCTTTTTCTGCTTGAAATCGACCGCCAGTTCCAGCCTGGCCAACTTCATGTGGTTCCCGTGTTCGAAGGGCGGCGCCTCCGGGTCGTGGTTCAGTATGATGGCCAGCTCCTGCGAGCCTCGCGTCTGGTCGAGCAGGTCCACCGCGAACTTCTGTACTCGACGTCGGAGCTCCAGATACTCATTTTTACTCTCCTAATATAAACAAAGAAAACTTATGTTAGAGAGTCGCCAACTGATTTGCAAGGGGCAAGTTGATGTATGGAAGATGGGAAAAGTATAAATTTTAGGTGGGTTCAGTCGAGAGGTTATGATGCTATAAAGCAAGTAATACAAGCTCTTGACCTGACTGAAAACGTAGTTATTAACAACTAAAAACGAAGTTACTAAGGGCCTCTTCCACCACCTTCTGATAAGTGTCAGATAGCCTAAACTTAAGTTTTGTCACTTTCTTACTTTATGTCAAGTGACAAAGACAAAAGTTGTGAATAAGCTATCCGACACTTATCAGAAGGTAATGAAACAGGTCCTTAGTCTATGATTGCATTTGGCTATATTTTTCAAATCTCTAGGAGGGGCGGAGGGGGGGGGGCAGCTGCCCCTACCTGCTCCTCCTTGGCGACGTCCAACAAGTACCTACAATAGAATCAGGAAAGAAATTTTGATCGTGTAAAATTATTTGTACACCATTAGAAGTCGTCGTCGTCATCAACCAATAGACATCCACTTGTTTCCAACGCCTCCATGACTGACTATTCATCTTTCCTTTAATCTATACATATAACAAAATCGTAGAATTGCCGTATCTGTACATTGAAGATTTTGGCAAATAATAACTGGGGGATGTTAGGGATAAGTAATAGAACGTAAAAAAGCTATTTTTGAAATTTTCGTCTGTTTGTCTGTATGTTTGTGCGCGCATCACGTAAAAACTACTGAATGGATTGAAATGAAACTCGGCATGATTTAAGTTCATACTATGGAGTATATTATATAGGATACTTTTTATCCCGAAATTCAGCACGGTTCCCTTGGGAGAGGGGATGAAAGTCAAAATGTGTACTTAGGTGTAATTCGTTAACGGGTGGTCCGATTTCATTCATTCTTTTTTTGTTAGAAAGGAAATAACTACTTTAAAGATTACTGGCTAAGCTTTGAAAGGCTGGATCGATTTTGATGGGACTTTCACTGGCGGATGTTTGCATTTTGATCTACCTAAACATCCGCCAGTGAACTTTTAACACTTTTTAGCAAGGTATGAGCTCAAAGAAGCTTAGGAAAAACAAAATGATTCCCACGGGATTTTTAAAAACCAATATACACGCGAGCGAAGTCGCGGGTGTCCGCTTGTAAAATAATAAAATATACCTGTTCAGTAAAAGCCAAAGTCCTCAGCTCCCAGGACAGCTGGAACGCTGTCAGTATGGGATCGGTGGCAGAGAGCGCGATGAGTGATGGCGACGACAACGCTCGGTATGCGTTCAGTCGCGCCATCGAGTACCTCAGCGAGTCTTCGCTCGACAGTCGAACGCAGGTGTCGCAGCCGCACCTGCACACAACAGATCATATTGGCGCAACAAGTCGAGACGCGTCTGTGTCGTGAACACGGCCGTGTGAATACGTGAACACGTGCACAGCTGAAACGCTGTCAGTATGGGGTCTGTGGCAGACAGCGCGATGAGTGACGGCGACGACAACGCTCGGTATGCGTTCAGTCGCGCCATCGAGTACCTCAGCGAGTCTTCGCTCGACAGTCGAACGCAGGTGTCGCAGCCGCACCTGCACACAACAGATCATATTGGCGCAACAAGTCGAGACGCGTCTGTGTCGTGAACACGGCTGTGTGAATACGTGAACACGTGCACAGCTGAAACGATGTCAGTATGGGGTCGGTGGCAGACAGCGCGATGAGTGACGGCGACGACAACGCTCGGTATGCGTTCAGTCGCGCCATCGAGTACCTCAGCGAGTCTTCGCTCGACAGTCGAACGCAGGTGTCGCAGCCGCACCTGCACACAACAGCTCATATTGGCGCAACAAGTCGAGACGCGTCTGTGTCGTGAACACGGCCGTGTGAATACGTGAACACGTGCACAGCTGAAACGATGTCAGTATGGGGTCGGTGGCAGACAGCGCGATGAGTGATGGCGACGACAACGCTCGGTATGCGTTCAGTCGCGCCATCGAGTACCTCAGCGAGTCTTCGCTCGACAGTCGAACGCAGGTGTCGCAGCCGCACCTGCACACAACAGCTCATATTGGCGCAACAAGTCGAGACGCGTCTGTGTCGTGAACACGGCCGTGTGAATACGTGAACACGTGCACAGCTGAAACGATGTCAGTATGGGGTCGGTGGCAGACAGCACTCGGTAAGCATTAAGCCGAGCCATTGAGTATCTGAGTGAGTCCTCTGTGGACAGTTGGACGCAGGTGTCGCAGCCGCACCTGCATACAACAACTCATATTGGTACGACAAATCGGGACGTGGCCGTGTCGTGAATACGGCCGTGTGTTTTAAGTGAACACGTGCACAGCGGAAACGCTGTCAGTATGGGTTACAGCAGACAGCGCGATAAACGATGGCGATGATAGCGCTCGGTATGCGTTGAGCAGAGCCATTGAGTATCTGAGTCGCAGCCGCACCTGCACACAACAGCACAGATTGGCGCGACTAAGTGGGACTTGGCTGTGTCGTGAACACGGCCGTGTGAATACGTGAACACGTGTACAGCTGAAACGCTGTCAGTAGGGGATTGGTGGCAGATACCGCTCGGTAAGCATTGAACTGAGTTATCGAGTAGGTATCTCATTGAGTTCTCTGTCCACAGTCGGACGCAGGTGTCGCAGCCACATCTGCACACAACAGTTCAGATTGGCGTGACAAATCGGAACGCGTCTGTGTCGTGAACACGGCCGGGCCGTGTGCTTTGTGTGAATGCGTAAAGGGTAATATTATTTTCTTTGAGCGTATTATTAATTATGTATCTTAACAAAACGGAAATTATATGACGGCGCTCCCCTATCTGCCGCTCACGATGCATCACAGTTCTCACTCAACGTAACGAATTCTTTGATCCTTATTGAGTGGCGTGATTAAATATTGTATGTAGATGATAGATGTGTAGATGCAACACCATACTGTGTCCCTCAATTCTGTTATTATCAGTTCTCTGAATTGCCTCCTAGGAAGCTGTATTCACGTCAATAAAAAAAATTAAATTATTTTCATGTACCTAACTTTTGTCCGGTGAATAAATAATATTCTTGGACTTTTTCAACGGTTCCTTTCTTTAACAGCATGTGCTTTAAAAAGACTTATAATGACCCTTGGTATTAAAATTGCGTACTATGCAACTGACCTTAAATAATATCAATTTGCACTGTTCAATTTAGCAAGTCTCAATTTAAAATTTCAAAGTCATAATTATAATTTTATCAACCTTCAAACTAAAAGCTAAAAGATAAGAAATTCCACTGAATTTTTATAATGGTATCATTTTCAAATGTCAAGGAAAGTTTTAAGCGAAAAATAAACTTGAAACGAGTCAAAACTTTTACCGATAGACGTGAACTAGCCCGAAACCTACGATTTTGTCTGAATTGATTGTTATAAGACTCAGTGGCCTATTCCAAAATTTTACTTAAAACTTAAAATAGCAGTATTTCTGCCGATTCTGAATATACCTTTAGTACCTATAATACCAAGACATTCTGTGTAGGTATATCAAGGAAATGGACGGACGATCTCCGGGTCGCTGGCAGCCTCTGGAAACAGGCGGCGCAAGATCGTGCTCTGTGGCGATCCTTGCAAGAGACCTATGTCCAGCAGTGGACATCTATTGGTTGGACGACGGCAACGATATCAAGGAAAAGCAATCAAAACAAAAATATATTTAAATACCACTACTTTTTAATATTTTTTATTTTCATATCTGTAAACTTTACAATGAAACTTATGGCTAATTTAAGCTTTTTCATATATTTGGCACTCTTTGATAAATACCTAACGTCGTGGGGATCGGGCAACGTGGCTCCGCGGTCTAGAAGTATCTTGATAATTTCATAGTTGTTCTTATGCGCAGCCAGCATCAGCGGTGTGACGTCAGCAGAGAATGTGGCCGTGTGCGGTTCCACTTTCTGCCAGCTCTGTGCGAAAATTCAAAATTATTTTTATTTCGTGAAGGCCAACTTGTGAAGTCTCTTATAAGCAAAGATCGGACTACCTATAGTGCAATTTGTGGTGAACCACCTGGAACATTATCAATAGGATATGACTGTGTGATTACTGTTTTGCACAATTTTGATACCTCTTATAATGTTCAGTATCGAAGAGATTTCTCTTTTTCATGTTTTATTAGTAATAAAAACTGAGTAAGGAAACCAGGTATAATATTTAAAAAAAATTATAGGGTAAAACCCGGATAGATGCCGCAGTTGGATAGATGCCTCAGTGTCAAAAAACCTGACTTCCCAAACTCGCGACTAAAAATTGATAGTTTAAATAAGAAGCGCAGGCCCCCCAAACCTCAGGCCCCTACATACATTTGTATTAAAACAATTTGTTTCGCTTGTGCGTGTGATTATCTCCGCAGCGAACGCGGCAAATCCTTCAAAGTTTTAGAGGCGAGTATTTGCCGTTGTATAACTTTTGAAGTAGTAGAAGATTCTGTTATATTTTTTATTATGTCAATACACTGGTTCAATAAGTGTACACCTAAGTGTAAATAATCGCTCTTTAGTTTTTAGTTTATTTAATAAATAAAAGGGCATCTATCCATATCAAAAAGGATAGTTGCCTCGATTTTTCGAGGTATAGGTGCCCTTAGAGGCATCTATCCCCTTATATACCTATAGATATATCAAGTATTTTTTTTAATATTTTTAATGTTCTTTTATATTTTTATTTCTTTTTTCAATAAATTCCTGATAGTTTTAATATACTTCGGGGCATTAGCTCTTTCAGCCCGATCTGTCCAGTGGTTTGAGCTGTGCGTTGATAGATCAGTCAGGCAGTCAGTCAGTCAGTCACCTTTTCCTTTTATATATTTAGATAATAAAACCTTATGAAACTATGTATTTTGCTTATTTTTTTTCATAGGGCATCTATCCTTTTTAGTATTTTCATAGTGGGGCATCTATCCACACAGGTAGGCATCTATCCCCAAAAAAAAGGGTCTGCGAAAAGTTAAATTCTGCAAAATCTGTAATCGTTAGGACAACAAAAACAAGTCATAATGGAACCCAAAAGATTAAACTAGCTATATTCATAAATATTATTTGTGATAAATTAATATTTTAAAAGTTATGAGGCCATTTCAAAAAGTGGGGCGTCTATCCGGGTTTTACCCTATATGAATTGGCATATCCACATTATGATATGCGGAATTGCACCATCTATTCCGATCATTGATGATAAGTCACGACTCTACCATGGGTTCGGATTTTTGGTGCATCCAGGAGACAAACACGGGATACTTTTCATCCCGTAAAAGCTCCCCACTTTCGTCAAGTCGCGTTTTTATTTTCTTGGCGTAAGTACTTATTTTTCTTCTGCACGCGGACCAAACAGGTATTATTTTTATCAAAATCATATGAGTAGGTATAGTTTATCAGTAGTGAGGTAAACAAATCACATACATAACTGCCAAACACTATACCCTCCCGTAAGCCCGTAGTAAAAGATAATATTTTGATGTTTGGTTAATTACCAAGGATATTAAAATGATAATAACATACAATATCCATGGTAATTATTATTACAGACTTGTTTTTCGAGATTGCCAACAGGGCCGACAGTCGGTCGACATTCGAACCACAAAAACAGTAATTATCATCAAACAGTCTCGCAAACTAACCAAAGTTATTTATATTACTAAACTGCCCTCAGCTTCGTTCGCATGTACATAAAGGTGGGCATCCACGGTCAAGCTATTATATTTGGAGTGACTCAGATCAACTGAAGTTAACTGAATCGACAAAACCATGGGTAGTCAATTGTCATCGGGCCAAAGTTTGACTGACCGTTAATGCCCAGCTTTTTTCAGGTAAAGCTGTCCCTCGAAATGCTCTGGTGAGCAAAGGAGCAGTGGGTGTGAAGACTTTAACATTAGAACTAAAGTTAACTAAAGTTTTGTCTTAGAGTGACTCAACTCTACGTGCTCCAACAACAGCTCGATAGCCTCCACGAACTAAGGGTTGATGGCCTGCAAGAGAGCGTCCCTGGTCTGAACCCCCATCACGACCAGCAGTTCCAGCATCTCCATGTTAACTACTTACATGCAGTCCCGGGTCCTTGTGAATCAACTCCTCGTGCTCCAGCAAGAACTCAACAGCCTCCACGAACTCAGCGTTGATGGCCTGCAGGAGAGCGTCCCTGGTCTGAACCCCCATCACGACCAGCAGTTCTAGCATCTCCATGTTTTCTACTTACATGCAGTCCCGGGTCCTTGTGAATCAACTCCTCGTGCTCCAGCAAGAACTCAACAGCCTCCACGAACTCAGCGTTGATGGCCTGCAGGAGAGCGTCCCTGGTCTGAACCCCCATCACGACCAGCAGTTCTAGCATCTCCATGTTTTCTACTTACATGCAGTCCCGGGTCCTTGTGAATCAACTCCTCGTGCTCCAGCAAGAACTCAACAGCCTCCACGAACTCAGCGTTGATGGCCTGCAGGAGAGCGTCCCTGGTCTGAACCCCCATCACGACCAGCAGTTCTAGCATCTCCATGTTTTCTACTTACATGCAGTCCCGGGTCCTTGTGAATCAACTCCTCGTGCTCCAGCAAGAACTCAACAGCCTCCAGGAACTCAGCGTTGATGGCCTGCAGGAGAGCGTCCCTGGTCTGAACCCCCATCACGACCAGCAGTTCTAGCATCTCCATGTTTTCTACTTACATGCAGTCCCGGGTCCTTGTGAATCAACTCCTCGTGCTCCAGCAAGAACTCAACAGCCTCAACGAACTCAGCATTGATGGCCTGCAGGAGAGCGTCCTTGGTCTGAACGCCCATCACGACCAGCAGTTCCAGCATCTCCATGTTTTCTACTTACATGCAGTCCCGGGTCCTTGTGAATCAACTCCTCATGCTCCAGCAAGAACTCAACAGCCTCCACGAACTCAGCGTTGATGACCTACAGGAGAGCATCCCTGGTCTGAACCCCCATCACGACCAGCAGTTCCAGCATCTCCATGTTTCCTACTTATATGCAGTCCCGGGTCCTTGTGAATCAACTCTTCGTGCTCCAGCAAGAACTCAACAGCCTCCACGAACTCAGCGTTGATGGCCTGCAGGAGAGCGTCTCTGGTCTGAACCCCCATCACGACCAGCAGTTCTAGCATCTCCATGTTTTCTACTTACATGCAGTCCCGGGTCCTTGTGAATCAACTCCTCGTGCTCCAGCAAGAACTCAACAGCCTCAACAAACTCAGCATTGATGGCCTGCAGGAGAGCGTCCTTGGTCTGAACGCCCATCACGACCAGCAGTTCCAGCATCTCCATGTTTTCTACTTACATGCAGTCCCGGGTCCTTGTGAATCAACTCCTCATGCTCCAGCAAGAACTCAACAGCCTCCACGAACTCAGCGTTGATGACCTACAGGAGAGCATCCCTGGTCTGAACCCCCATCACGACCAGCAGTTCCAGCATCTCCATGTTTCCTACTTATATGCAGTCCCGGGTCCTTGTGAATCAACTCCTCGTGCTCCAGCAAGAACTCAACAGCCTCCACGAACTCAGCGTTGATGGCCTGCAGGAGAGCGTCCCTGGTCTGAACCCCCATCACGACCAGCAGTTCTAGCATCTCCATGTTTTCTACTTACATGCAGTCCCGGGTCCTTGTGAATCAACTCCTCGTGCTCCAGCAAGAACTCAACAGCCTCAACAAACTCAGCATTGATGGCCTGCAGGAGAGCGTCCTTGGTCTGAACGCCCATCACGACCAGCAGTTCCAGCATCTCCATGTTTTCTACTTACATGCAGTCCCGGGTCCTTGTGAATCAACTCCTCATGCTCCAGCAAGAACTCAACAGCCTCCACGAACTCAGCGTTGATGGCCTGGAGGAGAGCGTCTCTGGTCTGAACCCCCATCACGACCAGCAGTTCCAACATCTCCATGTTCTCGGCATCGATCGCCAGGGTGAGGGCGCCGCGGCCGAGCGCGTCCACACAGTTGATGTCTATGCCCTGGTCCTTCAGGCGTATGGCTTTTTGGAGAATCCTGAGAATATTATATTTATAGACAGACACACCTAGTTATTATTAGATAGGCATCTAAGGGTCGGGGCATACTAGCGCAGAGTTGAAGCTCATCGAAGCGAATCGAAAAATATATCACGGCATATTGGCACCTATCTCTACAAAACAAATAAACTATCAAAACTTGCACTTGAACTCACGAAAAGCTAGATTGACAGACAGACAGACAGACAGACACACTTTCGTATTAAATAATATTAGTATGGATGACGGTCAAGGGTCGTTCTACATTTGTACCTATTGGCAGAAAGGTAATTAGGGTGTAAGTAAGGATTAGGATTTATAGAGCAATATTTCATCAATTCCCACAAATTTTGCAGGTAGGTACGTATTCGTACAGTAGATTTTGAACCAACAGTAAATAATAATTTTGTAGTTTGAAATGAAAATGGCAAATACAATTACCAAAATCCTATTACTACTGTTTGCGCAATAATTAGATTGTGTTATTGAGTGATATCGGACAAACAATTTTAATTAATATGACAGGTGTCGTTGCAATTTTATTGAAAATAAATTAATATTAAGAAACTACTTAGAAGATTCTAGAGTCTAGACCATCAGACTGTTGTACATCATTAGAAGTTGTAACAATAGGAATGTTGTCCGCGGGTTTCAAACAAAAATTATTTATTTTAATTACTTCCACCACCACCGCTTCCACGTCCCACTGCTGGGCACAGGACTCCTATCTAATAATTAATTATGAGAGAGGGATTTAGAGTTTAGACCCACCACGCTGCTTCAATGCGGTTTAACAGGCTTTAACAATTACTATTGTCACATCATAATGAAAATAACCCGGACCGATTCGGCTTATCTTGCTTTCTGAGATACAAGGGTGCAACACCGCCAATTACCAACTCCGGACTGAGTATTTCTTCCCACAAAAACTCCAATACTTACCTAACCCGGGAATTGAACCCAGGACCTTGCGATTAGCAGTCGAACTAAGTAGTTTAGTTTAATTAACTTAGTTTAGCAGTGTAGTTAACTACTAGATTGACGTGGTAGTCGAAATATTCGTCGTTGATTACTTACTTTCTAACATTGGCCATGTCTCCTCTCTCCACGGCGAGAAGATATTTCTTCTCATCCAGGGTGAGAGCCTTTGGCAGGGTCGGCAGCTTCATGGACCGCTGGCGGACCATCCCAGGATCGCCCTGAATTTTGAAGTGAAACTTCTTTAGTATCTATCTGTGCATTTGAAAATCGATGAAACGAAAAAGCGACACCAAAATCCTCTCTTGCGTACCAGGAGTCCATAAGGTGCACAAAGGTGCTGCATAAGTGACAGAGAGGGACAAACATACTTATTCAAAAAGGATTAACCTGCGAGAGAATTAGATAGAATGCAGTCGGTATGACGACCGCTCTTCGCCTACGATCCGTTTTTGAACCCTAGCAAATCAGATCCAAATACATAAACAAGGTTCTAGTGTTTACATAATATTTTGAATTCCAAAAATTAGAATATAAGTTTCACTTCTGCGGTGTGTGAATTGCGCACAGACACTTTTTTAATTTCATATTTAAAAGGGATTAAAAGTAGGTAAAGTTTCATCATCATCATCAACCCATTACCCCTACATATGCCCCTACAGGGCACAGGTCTCCTCTCAGAATGAAAAGGGTAAAAGCCATAGTCCACCACGCTGGCCAAATGCGGATTGGTAGACTTCACACGCATTTGAGAACTCTCAGGCATGCAGGTTTCCTCACGATGTTTTCCTTTACCGTTAAAGCAAATGATATTTACTTAATTGAACATTTACCCCAAAAAGTTAGAGGTTCGATTCCGAAGACTACTGTGTTAAGACTAAGCTATCGTTTAAAATTTAAATCGCACAACTTTAATAATCAAGTTATGCTATTCTATTATGTTCTGTTCCAAAGTTCCAAAGTTACTTTCAAAAAATTATATCGTGCCCATTTACTTAAAGTTCAAAAGTCAGTAACCTAGTAGTAGGCAATTCGATCGACATAATCTTTATGTAAAAAAATATATAATATATTATATATATTTACATAGGTATATATTTGTAACATGTAGGTATTTTAGGTAAAATAACACAATTTTCTATTTTGTAATTTTACGTTTAATTTCAACCATATTTTACACGGGAACTCCCTCGTTTGGGCTCTAACAGAATAACAGCGTTGTTGGTTACTTTCTGTATCCGCAACATTGAGCTAAGTTCGGGCCTTTTCATTGGCACGACACATTTTAGACATTAGTTTATTAGTTAAGTTAGATCTTAAGATTGAACTTATTGTATAATCTGTCTGATATGTGTTTAATCAATGAATAAACGATATTCTATTCTATTCTATTCTATTCGAGGCAGGTAATTCAAATTCAAAATCATAGATAGGTTTTATTTGCTTGTTGGCATATGGAAGAACGTAACCTTCAATGCCTATGTCAACATAAATCCAATAATAAACACTATACTAGTATGATCTAGTTTTGCGTAAAATCACGTGAAATACCTACGGGTAGGTACAGTTCGCGGTCAAAGCCAATTATAATAGGATAAATAGAATGCCGTTGCAATAATGTTTACGTTTATTTTACCGGTAATTTCGCTGGTAGATAGACGATTATTATCCAAAGCAATTAGGCTACATTAAAATTGTATTCCGGAAATAATAGGCTATTTGACTAATTTTTGGAATTTGTTTTAAATTATTCTTTATTACTTATTAAAACACACTACATTGATATTTTTCGGAATATCGACAGTATTAAGAATTAAATCAATGATAAAGTTTAAGTTTTGAAAACCGCGCCAAAAACGACATTTCTGTAATAGCGCTGATCACATGATACGCGTGACGTCACAAACCAATGAGCAAGTTTATAGGTTCACACACAGAGGTCAGAGTATGTATGGGCACAGTATGGGTTACATAACCAGAAACCACAACAAAACAGCGTAGCTATCCAGTAACAATAATTAAATAGTTAAATACAAATTAAAAGTAATTAAATAGGTTAAATACAATAAATACAAAGTTAAATGCAATAAATGGAATGCGGGAGAGGAAACAAGAAAAATAACAATCTTTAATTATGTAATAAATACATAGCAAAAATATTAGCATCATCACTTTTCTCGCTCGCTCTCGGTGCGTGCGACAGAGCACGCTGCGTGATTAGTTACGACGGATGGCGCGAAAAACACTTGTGTATTTAGGTACAAATCTTTTGTTTTTGTGAGGAAATAAAGAAAAGTTATGAGTTTATCTAGTGATAATTTATTAGTGGAAGAGTTTATCTAATTATTGGTATGAAAACAATTGTGTATTGTAGAGTATATGCGCTAGAAAGTCACACCAAATAAGTGAAATTAAGAGGTTAATAATGCTATTTTAATATCAATCTTATTGTTTCAAATTTAAAGTTTACTTTCGATTGGTTGATAAACTTCAATTATATCGACCAAGTAAAGTGTACTCTCAAGTATAATAATTTCAAGTGACGTCACCAGAGTAGCAACCAATCACAGAGCGTTCACGTGTCTGATAAAATTTCAAAAATTATAATGTTTTATTTCGTGCAAAATATCGCGTAAAATTACATAATTTAGTGTGATTGAGTGAAATATGTCTTTTTTAGGCTATTATCTGATAAGATGACCACAATCAATAGTATATTTTCAATGTTGTCAAATACCCTATTAGGATTCTTGCGTAAAAACACTTCAGCACTTTAATTAAAGGTTTTTCTTGCTTTCTTTTTTTTTCTTTATTTCTAAAAAAAAATAAAAACTGTTGATATGGACAGAATTAAATTAGAACTGTTGAAATGAAGAGTTACGTAGGTATTTTCACGGCCTAAACGCTGAATCGGTCTTGAGAAATTTTATACCGAGATATAGCTTGCATCCCGGAGACCGACATTCATTTTATTGCGAGAAATGAAATAATTAGGTACTAAGGGATTGTAAAAATATCTAAAACCAAATTCAGATTATTTCTTATTCAAAATTGGTATAGGTACTGTATACGCCTTCTGGATGTCAATCAACTTTACTAAATAAAAAACTTTATAAATAAAATTAATTGAAATTAACTTATCAATAGAATCACAGTGAACGACCTAACTACCTACTCAATAATATTGATTGCATTTCAGTTGAAGAAATATGCCTATTTGACAACATTAACATTTTAATATTCATCCCCTTTACATTGCTTCTTGCAAATAAATTATTTCATTTCATTTCATATTACGTAAGTGATGTAATGGCAATAATTATTATTTACGAGTACGGTAACTTAATACTAAAGTAATGATGGTCCCAAACGCATCGTGGTCTGAAAAGAACCTACAACTAATACAGCCAGATATTCCTATTTCCTACCATACTCTCACAACTAAATCGTTCAACTAAATAATTGGACGACGATTGTATCAGAATCAAAATTCCCTTCCGATTACGTCCAATTTAAAAGTTGGTCGATTAAATAGTGAAAGTTCACGATTTACGAATAGTTGTTCGATAGTCGGCCAACTTGAGATTGTATGTCTGCGGGGTCTCTAAGAAGAGGTAATAGTGATGATTATTTACGACATCTTTGAGTGTTCTAAACGCGCCTGATCTGAGAAGAGCCCGCAACAAACTCAGCCAACTTATTAGCATGATTTCATCATATCACTTGTCACACCAAGCGATAAAGTTGTGGACAACAGCATACCTACTATGAAACAAGAGACTTGAATAATACTTACGCACTCTAAATCCTTTTTGTCACCCATTGTGACGTTTGCTCAGCAGGTTGTTGGAGTGTATAAAGGGCCACGCGTCCCACAACCCTGTCAACAAAATTGCGTATTAGGAAAATTTGCGAATTTAATTTGATGGGAAAAATAAAAAAAAATCATAAAATGAAAACAAAGACGACATCCCTGGCGCAGTGGTGAGCTTCGATTCCCGGCAAGAGCAATTTTGAGAATTTATAATTTCTAAATTGTCTCTGGTCTGGTCTCACCAGAGAAAGAGACAATTTACAGGCGGGAAGAATTCAATGGAAGGCCTCAGCTGTAGCTAACCACACTACCGGCAAAGCCGATCCGCCAAGCGATTTAGCGTTCCGTTACGATGCCACGTAGAAACCGATCAGGGGTAGGTATGGGCTTCATAAAAACAGCCATACCTTTCCCAGATTAGCCGGCTTTCATCTTAGACTGCATCATCACTGCATCCTGGTGAAATCGCAATCAAAAGCTAACTTGTAGACGAATAAAAAAATAGTTACAGAGAAATGTACAAACAAACAAACACGCAATCTCTTTACGCCAAACATTCTGTTCCGTTGTGGGGTGGGTAAAAACCGCATACATGAGTTCTAACTAAAACAAGTTAGCCAAGAAGACTATTACTTGCTATCAAGGAAGATACTCTATTCAATTTACATACATAACTAGCTGACCCCCGCGACTTCGTTCGCGTGTTTTTCTTTGCTATAAACCTCACGGAGCCCGAGACCTTTCCAACGAATGCAAAACCGTGGAAATCGGTTCGTGCGTTCTGGAGTTATAGCGTCAGGAAGGAAAACCCGACTTATTTTTATATAGTAGACTAGCGGTCCGCGCCGGCTTCGCCCGTGGTACATAATATATCGCCTATAGCACTCAGGGATCACGTACATATCCAACGGTGAAAGAATTTTTTAAATCGGTCCAGTAGTTCCTGAGATTAGCGCGTTCAAACAAACAAACTCTTCCGCTTTATTATATTATAGTATAGATAATATTACTTCTTCTGTATTTAAATGTGTTTAACTCTAACAGCTATGATCTCCGGGCATAAGTAGGTTATTCACATTGCTGATACTCTCACAAAAAGTATAATGCCAGCATTTCAACAGATCAACAACAATTCAATTAAACAGTTTACTTGTCAGCGGAGTGTAGGTGGCATCCACCTACACTCCGCTGGCATGAATTGGATTAGATATGTAAAAATATTATTGCTTTGGCTTCTGTACTCCGACTTTTGTTATTTGATTAAAAAATTGAAAGGAAAATGGTGGGTTACATAATTATTATATTTGGAATGATCTGAGACGACCCCTTGCGAGAGGTTATAACCTCTTGCTAAAGGTTATTAACCACCGAAATCGACTGGGAAGAGTTCGGGAATCTTGAGATATCTTCTCGTCCAAAATTCCTCAGGGCCTGAAGATCAAAGTCTTCGAACAGTGCGTGTTGCCAGTGATGACATAGCTATGGCTCCGAGACATGGTCGGTAATGGACCTCATTAGAAAGCTCGGGCATTAAGATCACTTGAAAGTCTAAGATAGAAGCGGTCTAACCTGGAAGAAGTATCATCGAGATTGCCACAGCTCGCGATATTAAAAAAAAATTGTTAGTAGGAGAGAGAATAAAAAGAGAAAAAACAAGACAACATAGGTAGGTAATATAAGAAAGTATATTATATCTATGGCCATCAATTTACATATTAAATAAAACATGGTTTATATCCCTACTCGTATTAATTAGATTGACCCTAATCAGTCGAAAGGTACACCCTGTACCAGAAGTATCTACCAAAGGTTTCTCCTTAGCGCCTACATAAAAACGAATATGCTGCCCTTGACTAAGTACATCCACGTGGAGTAAGTTTTTAAAAAAAACCCATGTCATTTTGCGGGATAAAAAGTAGCCTATTATGTCTCCGGGATGGAATCTATCTGACGTAATTTGGCAAATTCGGTTCAGCGGTAAGGCTTTTACTGTCCCTAATTTTTTACCCAAAAAAAAAAAAATAAACATTTCCAAGATGAAAAATAAGCCTATAGTAGATCACTCCGTGAATAATTCTCTACCTGCCTGTGAAAGTTCTTTCAAAATCGGTCCAGCCGTTCCGAAGCTTGCTCCTAGAAATCAACAGACAGACAAAAAATTTTAAAACGTGTGTTTTTGTTATGGTACCGCTCAAATAATAATACTTAATACTAGCCGACCCCCGCGACTTCGTCCGCCTGGATATAGGTTTTATATAGGATCGGATTGGATCCCATAATCCTTTTTTGTACCTAAACTAAATGTAGCCTAAGTTATTCCTTATAACATCACCAGAAAGTTCCATCAAAATCGATCCAGCCATTTCGGAAATTAGCTGGAACAAATAGACAGATCGACAAACATAAATTTAAACGCACACCAGTTTAAAATAAGCCGTACGTTCAAAGATCCGGGTCCCAAGTTATTTGAACCCAATAAAGGCCTGTCATTTCTGAACTAAAAAACCTATGACCTTGAAATATTTATGGAACAATATATAAAGTACTATCTTTCTAACAAAAAAAGAATGAGTAAAATCGTACAACGCGTTAATGAATTACAGCTAAATACACGTTTCAACTTTCATCCCCTCTCCCAAGGGAACCGTACTGAATTTCGGGATAAAAAGTATCCTATAACCTACCTCGGAGTATAAACTACAATCGTACCAAGTTTCATTCGAATCCATTCAGTAGTTTCGGCGTGATGCGCGGCCAAGATACAGACAGACAGACAGACAGACAGACAGACAGACAGACAGACAGACAGACAGACAGACAAAAATGAAAAAAATTGCAGTTTTGGCTTCAGTATCGATTATAGAGTGCCCTCCAATAAAAAAATTCAAAATATCTTCAATGTACAGAATTGGATCTGTTACAGTTTTATTATATTATAGAAGATGAGCTTATTAAATGATAGTTACCTACTTCGAAATCACAGACAAACACTTCAGTTTTATTTATTTGTATATATTGTATACTAGCTGATGCCAACGACTGCTTGGATTTTTATAAATTTCATCCCCTATTTAACCCACTTGGGTGTGGAATTTCCAAAATTCCTGAAACACGTAATTCTTTATTTTTAACTTAAAAAAATGCCAATTTTCATTGATATAACTTTAAAATGATGGACTTTCATACAAAATTTCATAACCTATTTAACCCCCTTAGGGGTGGAATTTTCATTAATCCTTTCTTAGTGTGCGCCTACTTCATAAAAAGAAGCTACTGTGAAAATTTCAAGTTTTTATAGGTTCAGCGGTTTAGGCTGTGCGTTGATAACCAGTCAGTCAGTGAGGACAAGCTTCTTTTTATTATACTTAGACTAGCTTTTGCCCGCGGCTTCGCGCGCGTGAATTTCGGTTTTTCACAAATCCTGAGGGAATCGTGGATTTCTGGTTCCCATTCCCGCTTCCTTTTCCATCCTTTATACTTACTTTCAAGGTAGTTTGCTATAATGATTTACCCATAGCTGTAGCTGTAGATCTGGGTTTTTTCAAAATCCCGCGGGAACTGTGGATTTTTCCAGGATAACCGAACCGATTTTGACGGGACTTTCACATACAAGTAGAGGATTAACCAAGGAGTAACATAGGCTACTTTTGTAACCGATTTTCAAATATGTACACCGATAATATCTCCGAGATTTCTGAACCGATTTGCGTAATTTTTTTTTAATCGATAAAGAAACTTTGCGACACTATCCTATAAAAAATTTGGATCCAACTCCTCAATCCTGATGCTGTAGGGGACCTGACCCCCAAAACTAATGGGATTTAGAAACCGTCGGTTATTAATTTGATATTGGAGATACCTACCTACCAATAAAAGACTTTATCGTTAAATGAACTCGAGTAGGTACATAACCAACTCCTCAACCCTGATGCATGCTGTAAGGAATTGCATTCCTCAATCGCATTATTCAATCGTGGAGATCCCGCGGGAATTTTTTCGTTTTGGGGACGGGTTACTACTTACTACAGATAGGCTACTTTTTGTTCTGGAAAATCAAAATTTACCACGGGATTTTTAAAAACCTAAATCCACACGGGCGAAGCCGTGGGCATCATCTAGTATAATATGAGTATAATATATAGGTTAATTATTATCAACCTTTAAGTTTAGTAGTCAATCGATTGTTTATTAGAGGTACATAAACAAAACGTACCCTTTCCAAAAATATATTGATTTTGACAGTCTAAACTATTCATAGAATAGTGTACGTAAACACGGTAACACGGCATCTATTTCACTCGAGGTTATTGTGTGAACAGTGATGTTTCAAACCGCGATGTAAAAGCTTACAGCGCCATCTATATTACGCCGTCTGAAACTTTTTTCGATTGTGTTTATCCATCGATTTATTTATATTTATACTAGCTTTTGCCCGCGATTTCATCCGCGTATTAAATTTTCCAAAAGTCCCACGGAAATCCTTTGTTTTCCCGGGATAATAATAATTTTTTTCAAAGAAAAATGAACCGACTTCAACTTGAAGTCTTTGGACAGAATAGCTATATTAGACTTCAGCAATAGGTCTGGCAATATCAGAGAACATTTATTAGTAACATATGTATACATTTATGCTTATAACTTCGTATGTAAGAGTGATAACTCGATGTGTTATATATACTAAAACCTTCCTGAAAGTATGTAGATTACAATAGTGAAACAATCATCAAAATCGGTTCATTAGTTGCGGAGATAATCGCGAACATACTTACATACATACATACATACATACATACATACATACATACATACATACATACGGATCGAATACAGAACCTCCTTTTTTTGAAGTCGGTTAAGAAGTCGGTTAAAAATTTGTAGGTATCCTGTATTTTTAATATTTAATTTCATACACTGACGTCGTAATATAAGTTCAACCCCTCATTTTACTCCCTTTAGGGTGGATTTTCATAACATTTTTTAGACTTAGATTAATCATCAAAATCGGCCCAGTAGTTTAGGCGCTACGGTGGAACACACAGAAACTGATACAAAAATCGGACACAAACATACATACATACATCATACATACAGTACACTGCTAAAATCATAACCCTTCCTGTTAGCTTTGCCGTAGTCGGGTAAAAAAGAGAAGGTTCTCAATTAGACACGTGTGTTCTTGTTATGTAGGTAATTAATAGGTATATAGATTCTCACACGAAAAATATATAACGTGATGGCGCCAGTTATGGACAGGGTTAAGCACCGAGTCAAACATGAGGAGCTATAACTTTTTTATTATTGAATCTTGAGTGTTATAATTTTACAATGATATACTCAGATTTATAGAGCTTCTCACTAACTACTAAAATCTAGAAATAGTCTAATGAGTTTTGAAATATGGAAACCTAAAAACGATCAACTGAAATATGTAAAAATGCTTATGATGGACAGTCTAAATCCAGTTATGGACACCCAGTGATGGACAGTTCGTTTTTACCCAACTACGGTAAAGCCAAAAGGAAGGGTTATGATTTTAGTAGTCTATGTATGTATGTTTGTATCCAATTTTTTGTTCTACCGAAGCTCCTAAACTACTGGGCTAATTCTGATGAATGAGGTGTTAATTGATTCGTTGTTATAGTTCGGGGGTCACATAGGCTACATTTCATATGTGAAAAAATTGAGAAGTGACGTTCGCGCAGCTAAACTGGAATATTAAGTTAGTTTTAGATAGACATAACAGATGGCGTCACTAGCCGCTTGCCCCGCCCTTTCTGCCATTAGTACACAATTGAATACACGTTTTTCTAAATTATTATTTTTAACCCCCGACGCAAAACGACGGGGTGTTATAAGTTTGAGTGTCTGTGTGTGTGTGTGTTTGTATGTGTGTCTGTCTGTTCCCCTGTAGCGCTCAAATGGGTGAACCGATTTGAATGTAGTTTTTTTCGTTTGAAAGGTGAATTACTCGACAGTGTTGTTAACTATGTTTGATGAAAATCGAACCAACATGGCCACCGCTACAAAGTGGCGGATTACATATTTTATCACAACTGCCTTAATATGGGTATCAAATGAAAAGACTTGACTAGTAAAATAGCACTATGTAAATCCAAGATGGCCGCCGCCACAAAATGGCGAATGTCGGGGGTTTTTTAAATATTTAATTTATACTTGTATACTACTATGAGTAGTTGGGTTTTAGTTTACGAACTTTATCTCTTCTTTTATTTTATATGGATTGTGGGCAAACGAGCAAGCGGGTCACCTGATGTTAAGTGATTACAGGTTCCTGCTTCGTTCCGCAGTTTGCGCGTGCCATTGGCGCTAAGTATGGACGTCAGTCAGTCAGTCACTGTCAGTCAGTCAGTCAGTCAGTCAGTCAGTCAGTCAGTCAGTCAGTCAGTCAGTCAGTCAGTCAGTCAGTCAGTCAGTCAATCAGTCAGTCACCGTCAGTCAGTCAGTCAGTCAGTCACTATCAGTCAGTCAGTCAGTCAGTCAGTCAGTCAGTCAGTCAGTCAGTCAGTCAGTCAGTTAGTCCGTCCGTCAGTCAGTCAGTCACTGTCAGTCAGTCACTGTCAGTCACTATCAGTCAGTCATTGTCAGTCAGTCACTGTCAGTCAGTCACTGTCAGTCAATCAGTCAGTCATTCACTGTCAGTCAGTCACTGTCAGTCAGTCACTGTCAGTCAGTCACTGTCATTCAATCAGTCAGTCACTGTCAGTCAGTCAGTCAGTCACTGTCAGTTAGTCAGTCAGTCAGTCAATGTCAGTCAGTCAGTCCGTATAGTGCACAAATGTGCACTATAGGAGATATTATAATGCGCAAGTGTGCACAAGTGTAACTTTGCTAGATGGGTGGTGACCAGTCACGGCTGCAGCCTCCCACTAGACCAGAGACAATTTAGAAATTATAAAATCCCAAATTGCTTCCTTTTGGACATCGAACCTGGGACCTGCCACTTATAAGACCAAAGCGCTCACTACTGCGCCAGGGAGGTCGTCGAAACTATAACTAGAAGTCATTTGTTTTTTTTGTTTCAATTCAATTTCCAGAAAAATTTTAAGATGCAATCCTACTCCTACTATATTATATATTAATATTATTTATTATATTATTATAATATTATAAATGTGAAAGTGTGGATGTTTGGCTGTTTGTTACTCAATCACGCCGCAACTACTGCACCGATTTGAAATTTTGATAGATTATGCCCTGACTTAACACAGGCTACTTTTTATCCTGAAAAAATCCACAGTTTACCACGGGATTTTGAAAAAACCAAAATCTATAGCTACAGTTATAGGTAGATTACTATAGCAAACCTCCTTGAAAGTAGCTATAAAAGTTGCATAAGGGAGCGGGAACGGGAACCGGAAATCCACGATTCCCTCGGGATTTGTGAAAAACCGAAATTCACGCGAGAAAAGCCGCGGGCAGAAGCTAGTTAATCTATAAAAATTTAATTTTCACTTGTAATTGTGTTTAAATGATAAGAATCGACAGGTGTCTATGACTGGGTATTTGATGATTTTCCGATTCCGTAATGGACACCCCCTCTAAAACTTGAAAACAATTTTATGTCGCATTTACTCCTTCATAAGCATGTTTTAAATTTTGTAACTAAGTGATTTAATCATTGAAAATTTATATTTTAATCAAAAACGAGAATTCATCGATCAAAATATTTTTCTTACTTTCTTAGCGATTTGCTTAAGAAAACTACTGAAATCAAAAGATATTGCACACGAAATTTTGTTCACCTTGCCATTTTAAAACAAAATGGCCGTTACATATGATATTTGTCAATATGACAAACAGATCCCTATTCTACATGGTTTAAGTGTTGCCAGCGGTAAAACTCTAATCTAGCTCTTATTTTTGTTAAAAACGGTGAAGGTGGTCAGCTACTGGTGCCTGGTCCATACCTGGCGACACCACGTTAAGTAGTTATATAATAATAATAATAATAAATAAAATTCTTTATTTGCACAAAAAACATTAGGTGTAAGTACATAAATCTGCATATTTTGTAGGTAAACCTAAAATTCAAATCCTACTAATATAATATTATAAATGTGAAAGTGTGGATGTTTGGATGTTTGGATGTTTAGATGTTTAGATGTTTGGATGTTTGTTACTCAATCACGCCGCAACTACTGAATCGATTTGGCTGAAATTTTGAATGGAGATAGAATATGCCCTGACTTAAAACATAGACTACTTTCTATCCTGGAAAAATCCACAGTTCCCACGGGATTTTCCACAGACCCGAAATCTATAGCTACATGTATGGGTAGATTACTATAGCCAACTTCCTTGATAGTAGGTATACAGGTTGGAAAAGGGAGCGGGAACGGGAACCGGAAATCCACGATTCTCTCGGGATTTGTTTAAAACCGAAATTCACGCGGGCGAAGCCGCGGGCATTTTCTAGTAAATTTATATTATAAGTAGGTAAGTTCTCTCTATTAATCTCTATTATTTTCGTCATTTTGTTTATTATCTACTTATTGTCACATTTATTCGCTATTTACACTATTTATGATTATTTAACACAACAAAACGGGTCATAAAGCTAGCTACTCACGGGTCGCGGCTGCCGCTAAACACTCCGGCGCCCCGCGTCTCCGCCCTCACTTATATACCGTCCCCTATGATCCAATTATAAAGCCTACACGGTGTATTGTTGTAGTTACGTATTTACGGTTGTTCACGTTTTGTGACATTGTCCAGTTTGCGACGTAGGACGGCATGTAAAAGACGATTGCGAGGATCGCATTGATTGCGACCAAATTTCTAGGTTGTATCAAAAATCCGATAAAGTTCATAATCATCAGCCAGAAAATGATGAGTAGATTCCAAAAATATACAGGGTTAATCGTAATTTACCAACAACCTCCTACACGTAACTTCTATGCATGATACTGAACAACATTTGTTCAACGACTTTTCACGTAACTCAATAAATTCACCAAAAAAAAATTTCTAAGTTTTTCTTGAAGAGTCTGTAATTTTTTTAACTCTATGGTCATTTTATGTAATGCCTCTTCCACACCTGCGACTACTAATAACCGCCGTCCGAAGTTATCGCTCCGCTGTCGTATTTACAAATGCTTTGTGATGTGTATTACTAACATCGGTCTAAGCTAACGTCTGCAGGTCAATAATTTCTTCCTAGATTAACGTTTATCGCGAAAAACAAAAAAACTTCTCGCGGCGACAGACGTGAGTGTCGGACCGGCATTAAGTAGGTAGGTACCTACCTACATACACGCACAAAGTAAGCACGATTGTTTTATACTTGGCAATTTCCCGCGCTTTTTACAGAAGGGCAAAATTATTACCTATCAATCCTTTATTAGTTTATTTACCTACCTACCATCTTCACACCTACCCTAGGTACCTACAAAACTCTCAACATTCAACACGAACCTACATAATGCTTCAGATACCTATCAATCTAACTTGATCTAACTAACACTTAAAACACCACCTAACTTGCGAAGGTACCTAACATCGAACCTACCTACCTAACGCATTACCTAACTACCACCTATTTACCTACCTACAAAATATACAAAAACTAACCTAACCTACCTACAAACACCTATCTGTAGGTACAAGACTTGAATATTTTAAACATCTCTCTATGCGTCGTATTCCTCATTGTTGAGGGTCGTGAACCATTTCCATAAATCGAAACGATTTCCTAAGGATCATGTGGCGAATTTCCAGTTTCCACTTTCAAATTGGTAGGTACCTACCTACTTTCCCATACGGCTCAAGGAAGAGTATAAGGTAGAACATACCTACCTAAATGATGTCGATTTACTAGCGATGTTATTATTAACAGATCAGATGTTAGTGATAAAAATTAGGACAGTTTAATTTGCTATCCGAGGCATGGAAGAACGCATGAAAGAAAAACAACTGCCTCAGTGGTCTCTAAATCCCTCTCTCATGGGAGAGAGGGATTTAGAGCTTAGATCCGCCACGCTGCTCCTATGCGGGTTGGCGGGCTTTAACGACTATTGTTACATGATATTGATAATAACTGGGACCAACTGCTTTACGTGAGGCACGGGGGTGAAGCACCACTAACTACCAATCCGCAACTGGCACTGAGAATATCTTGACAGAAAAACCCAATACAAAATACCTTACAATAATTTGCCCGACCCAGGAATCGAACCCGGGACCTCTCATTTAAAAGACCACAGCGCTCACCAATGCGCCAGGGAGGTCGTTGCCATTGTTATATCTAGTTATTACTGGCTCTGATCTGGTCATTAACTTTTGGTGCACCAAGCAACTGCCTCTTTGGTCTTGTGGTTAGCATATTCGATCGCAGATCACAAGGTCCCGGGTTCGATTCCCGAGTCGGGCAAATAATTGTTAGGTATTGGGTTTTTCTGACAAGATATTCTCAGTGCTAGCCTGGAGCTGGTAGTTGGCGATGTTAAATCCCCTTGCTTCAGAGAGCACGTTAAGCATTCAGTCCCGGTTATTATCACTATCATGTGACAGTAGTCGTTAAAGCCCGCCATTTCGCATTGGAGCAGCGTGGCGGGTCTTAGCTTTAATCCCTCTGGTATGACAGAAGAGGCCTGTGCCCAGCAGTGGGACATTAAAAGCCTGTAGTGGTGGTGATGGTGGTGGCGGCACCGAGCAAATCCTCAACGAAGCGGTGTCGGGTTCGATTCCACGTTATCATTTCCTATCTACTACTATCCTTTTGAACGTAAATAATTAAAAAAACGCTAAAAAATACACAGGATAGCAAATTGAAGTAATAGTGGCCTCGCCATGATTTTTTTTTATTCGATGACTAGTTGGCCCTTGACTGTGATGGATGGAATCGCTATGGCGGCAGTCTTTACCGGTAGGTTGGTAGCCAGCCACGGCCGAAACCTACTACTTACCAGACCTGAGACAATATATTATGTGACCTCTTAATTAAGGGTAAGATTTCTTTAAACTTACCCCAAAATTGTCGACGGAGATAGATTGACTAAAGAAAACGGACGTTTAGGTAGTGAATGATTTGGCCTAGGTACCTAAATTGCAACTTTCAGCACCCATAAAAAAAGTCTAAAACCTCCACAAAATAAGAGTCATTTCAGACATTTTAAATGGTTTTTATTGAGTGTTTTATGTTTGCATCCAAAGTCTGCAGATGCTGAAGTATGCTAACCGCCTGCTTTTAACGACATACTTTAATTTATACCTTTTTATTGATACTTTGGTGGGATCCAACTGTTTTCCGCACAGATTTATTATATACCTACCGAACACGCGCGATTAAAATATTATTACCACACAGTTGGCTATATATGTAAAGAAAATAATATATTTCTTTAGATAGCAATTTAAATTTTGGCGCCCTTCGCTCTGTCATCTGTCAACTGAAGACTATCACTTATACTTACAATAAAACCGGCCAAGTGCGTGGCGGGCCACGCGCAGTGTAGGGTTCCGTAGTCACAATCCTCGAAAAACAGATATAACTCCTTAACCTGTGAACCCTACTTAGCCATGATAGTTTTCCTTTAAAATTCATTATATTTCTTCATATTTTTTCAAGTTCCTATATACTGCCATTTGGCTGATAGAGGGGGGGGACACTTGACTCTAATAAAAATTAGCACTTTAAAACATCATATTTTAGAAATCGAAAAATGATGTTCCCACACCCATAGTATTTTTAAAAGACCTATTCAACGATATCCCACACTATGGGGTACACGAGAAAAAAATATTCATTCCCACTTTACATGTAGGGGAGCTATCCTAAAAAAAAATATTTATCAAAATTTTATTTCACCACTTTGTCGGCGTGATTAATATTTATACCCATGTCACATTACAGATTTCTAGCACTAATAGTCTCTGAGATTAACCGAAGACGGACGGACGGAAGGACAGACAGACAGACGGACGGACATGGCGAAACTATAAGGGTTCCTTGTTTACTACGGAACCCTAAAAACGGTGCAGTAAAGTAATTCTTCTCAAAAGTGCTAGAGGGCGCGGCTTCGCGCCACCTGCTAACTTCAGAATGTAGGTAACAATTTTGACAACATAAAGAACCTTCTTTTTTTTTTCTTTATGGCTTCGCATGGTTGCATATAGCCACAGTCCTCAAGTAATAATGTGTATAAATATTTGCCCAATTTGAGTGAAAGTGGTCAAATACGGTCCATCGTCCGTCATTGTCCGTCAGTCGGTCGTCAAGTCATGTCATGCTTTAGTAAGGGGAAGGCAACCTTACCAAAACTTATGTAGGAGTCCTGCGAGAAAATCGAATTAATCACATAAAACACTCTTGCTTAATCTCCACTTTACTTGTACACCTTTGCAGAACTATATTGAATAAAATGCCTTCTACTTTAGGTATGCAATAAAACTCTAAAATGCAGCAAATTAATGAAAATAAAACGAGAGCTAAGTATAATATGCAATTCCTACGATTTTCCCGCCAGACTCCATAATGAACTTGTTGAGTGAAGTCGGTGAGAGGTGCGAAACCGCGCCTTTTGGCTTTTGCTTAGGGTTCGGTGATAGCATAGAGGTAAAACGAGACAGATTTATATCAGGGATATATTTGTCCCTTTTTAGCTATGCCTTGAATCTAAATACAGTCAGAGTACGCTCTATAGATCTCACCCTAAGACATCTAAGACGATGTAGTTACCGTTGGGACATTACAAACGTGCGAACTGAGTCATAAATCATTTTTATCGGACTTCTCCCTCGCACTTACAGGCCTTATGGAACTGGAACCTGTTTCTCTGTTGTTGTGTGTTAAAAAAGGATTTGTAACAGGTTATAAAGAGCGAAGGAGAGCCCTCACTACCTTATCACCGTAATGTTTTATGACTAATTTGTTGTCCCAACTATAGTAAAAACTTTATCAAAGAATATCTTTGACAAAGGAGCGGTTACAAATGCGTAGAGTAGCTACTAGGGTTTCATGAAATGAAACAGCACACTTTAAAAAATGTAAAACTTTATTCCAACATAGTCAATAACACAAATAACTGTACAGTTGTACACTCCACGACTACTCGACTAAACTCTTGACTAGTGCTCTTAGATATGTCACGAAATTACACACCACTCTACTGCAAGCTTAAAGTAAGACTGGGGACTTTTTGTCTCGCAATATTTTCGCGTGTCGCGAGCGCGACAAAATGTGATTCTATGTAATTTGCCTCATGCGTTCCTCGGATTTTAATTTAAACCAAGTCGAGACAGTGTCTCCATTTGAGTTGTTAACTTGTTACGGCAGTTACATTTAACAAAATTGTTGCGAATTTCACATTTATATTGATGGATTTTATGGTATTCTTTATGCAACAATGGATTATAGCCAATAGCGAAAGAGTGTCGGCCAGTCAGAAGTGTATGCGATCGTCACATTATATCTGTTATTTTTACCATAGGCACTGATGATTCCGAATCCACGTAGTCTTGTTTGTCTCACCTCTAGTGTTTTTGTAAAACGTGAAGCCAGAAACAGCCAGAAGACAGCTACAGTTTGATGATCGCATTCACGTCTGATCCGACACTCCTCTCGCCATTCGCCAAAACGCATAGTTGCAGCAATACCATAAAATCAGCCAACCACCACAATTGAAATTGTACGAGTAGCAATGATTGATGCAGACTACACAAAAAATACAACCTTTATCTAGACAAAACGAGTCTTGCAACTTTTTATCGCGCGACAAGTCCCTAATGTCATCTTACACTTTACAATAATTATTTGCAACCTTTCTAAGTAGTAACGGTTCGTTCAGACAATATGACAATAAAGACATGCATGCAAAAGTTTTATAACGAAACCATATATATAATCTGAACGCACCTTTTACTGTTTATTTGCTATATTTATCTTTGTTCACTCGAAATTTCTCCACGGTCTTTTGGAACAGAGTTGCGAACAATTTTCGCAATTCAAAAATTATTTGTTCTAATTTTTTTTCGACCTCCATTAACTGTAAAGTTTACGTTTGATCCTTGGACATATTTTATAACCTTACAATATTACTATATCTGTGATAACTATTCACTCACATATTATAACTTTAGTACCTAGGTACTACCTACAGGGTGGTTTAACAGTGACGTCAATAAATTTTTTGTAGATTCCTCACACCTCACACACACTGTAGATTCCTCACACCTCACACTCCGAAAATACCCCATGTATGTTTCGCGATTTTTTGTAGTTTTCGAGTTATAATTTTTTTTTTGTGTATTTTGAATCTTTTCTGCCAGCGAAGTTTCAAAAATTCATATCTTTTTTGTAGACATAATTTTTCTTGTGACATAATTGTCTTAAATGTTGTTTTAATAAAAAAAAATAACTCAGCTTCCTACTATTACTAGAAATTACTCAAAAAAGGCTTGAAAGTTATTCACACAAAAAAAAATTATAACTCGAAAACTACAAAAAATCGCGGAACATACATGGGGTATTTTCGGATACCCCCAGGTGTGAGGAATCTAAAAAAAAATTATTGACGTCACTAGTTGGACCACCCTGTATATTGCCTAATATAATCCGTTTACCATCCCTTTCATACGTAGGTACATCGGACGCAATGGGTGAGGAAAGCGTGCATTTGCGTTCTACCCCCTGATTTTGTAGGAGTTATTTGCGAGACTATCGTCCTATCCGGAAAGCAGTGTTGACAAAGAAGACGTTGGCGGACTTTTGTCTTTAATAATTAATGAAAATTAAACGTTACTTGTTAAATTAAACGTTACTTGTTAAATTAAACGTTACTTGTTAAATTAAACGTTACTTGTTAAATTAAACGTTTATTGTCAAATTAACCGTAACTTGTTAAATTAAACGTTAATTGTTAAATGAAACGTTAATTGTCGTTAAAGCCCGCCTACCCACAACTCGGGTAGGCACATGGGTGAAGCACTGCTTACTACCAATTTCAGGCTGTCACTGATAATGTCTTGACAGAAAAACATCATGCCTAACAATTTTTGACCCGACTAGGACCCGACCCTCGAATCAACACGCTAATAATTTACCTATGTATTGTCTTAAAATTTAATCGACAGTAGGTATCTAATCTAGATATATATTATGTTTTATTTTAATAATATAAAAGAAAAATAAATCACTTGAAAAATTAAATAAAGCTTTGGTGGAACGCAAAGCGTTGCGACAAGTGACACGTCACAGCAGCGGTGCCCAAAATTTGCGACACTATAAGTATAACGGTCAGCAAATACTTTGATAATATTTGGTACTTACTAATTCTGTAATTGTGCAAAATCTCTAAACAATCCAAATTGACAGGTCTAAAAATAGTATTATCCTTTTCGTAATGTTCCTTGCGAAAAAGCTGAAAAGCTTTTTAGAGCTGTCGATTTAGTTTAGTTTACAGATTGTGTGCAACAATATCATTACCATTATTTTAGGTCCCTTTGGTTATGCGGTATATGGGGTCCAGCGTCAATTTAAAAGACCCTTACATTAAGGGCCTGTTTCACCACCTTCTGATAAGTGTTGGATAGCCTAAACGTAAGTTTGTCACTTTCTTACTTTATTTCAAGTGACAAAGACAAAAGTTCTGAATAAGCTATCCGACACTAAAGGTGGTGAAACAGCTCCTTAATCTTAAATATATTTTCGGACACAAAAATAATAGTCGTACCCTCTAATCAGTTCCATTGTTTTTCTATGTAATCAAAATATATTTTCTATTCCATATTATATGTTAACGTAACATATTTAATACCGTTCTTTGTACTATCAAATTCTGGAAGTCGCTGCCGCATCGCTTTATGTTTGACCAGGGTTTCAGACCATTGTGCAATGTGCACTAATTGCCTTTACTTTTTTTTCTTTCAGGGTAAGTAAGTATAATGGTCCGGCAGCCGACCAATTTTTTAGTGATGAATAAAATTGTATTATTGTATTAAATTGTGTATTGTAATTGTGTAAAATGATTAAATTAACGTTTCGACGAGACGACCAAGTTTTTCATCTATGAAAATTCTCGATTGAGGTAGCTACTCGAGTGTGCAGGTGTTCGAACGATTTCCCACCCGAGCTATAAGTATGTAATGTAAAAAAGCTAAGGTACAAACACTAAACCTTACATTCCCTACGGAATTCCGAATATGAAAGCTAATAAAATCGATGTGTTTGAGGTAATTTCAGGGTTATTTGTTTAAAAAATCGCGCTAAAGAAAATTTGACACATTTAAAATGTCGCATCGTATAATAAATGCAAGTCTTTTTGGTTTTACGCAAATCCATTGAACGCTACTAAAAGTAACTAAAAGTAACTAAAAGTAGCGCTATCCTGTTCATAATGTTCTCTTTAGACAGGGATAGCTTGATTTCAGATAAAATTGTTGTACATATACATAATTTACCAAAATCGTACTTATTATCTTGTGCAGGCTGGAAGGCGGCGATCTTTTTTGATAACAACGGAAACTTAGCTTTATTCACTTTAATATAGGGTTGAAATTAGTATAATGAAAACAAAATACAGCCGCGCTTCAAGCCAGCAGGTATGCCTTTTCCTTCAAAGTAATATAACTTGCATTCACTTAATTATTTCAATTATGTAAATACAAATTAGAAGATAATTAATAAAATAGATTTATATTAAGTTTAACAAAGTAACGAAAGAAAACCATAAAAAGTATAATTATTTGAATAATAACTTATTTAAGTATAGTCAATGTTATAAAAACGTTAAAATAAAATAAAATATTTTCTTAACACGTAAATTACTTAACTATAATATTAATAATAATTATTATTTAATAATTTATTATTATTATGAATCATAACAGCTATCATCGTATTTTAACCTCTCAATAATACGATAAAGTTAATAAATATTGCCAATTACCCTAACAAGTAATTAAGTTAATCTACAATTTATATAATGAAAAGTCAAAATTATTTTGCTATAATCCACAAAACAGTCAAAGTATGGTACAACAAGCAGCATATGCTATGCCCTGTCAGCCCTCCTGCTGTTAAATATGCAGGAAAAACAAGCAACCAAGCGAACCCCAAGCACCACCATGTAACACCACACAAATCTACCACCAAAGTAAATTGATAAATAAATACTCACACATACACACACGGTCGTCTGTTCCTAAAGTAGGCAACTTAATGCCTGTGTTATAGGTAACAACCGACTGATTACATATTTACATAATATATATACAATATAGATATATATATTTTTTTTTATTAAATATATACATACATACCCAGACTCAGGGCGGGAATCGAACCCGCAACCCCGGAGCGGAAAGCAGGGTCACTGCCAACCGCGCCAACGGGTCAGTCATTGTCAAAGTCAATTGCCAAAGTCTTTGACTTTGCAATTTACTTTGGTGTTTGTGCATTGTAGTCTACATCTCCTGAGGATGCTCTGGTGTCGGAGTGAAACGATCGTCGAGTTTATTTTAATGGTGGATTTGTGTGGTGTTACATGGTTGTGGTGGCTTACGCTTGTGTTCTATAACCCGCGGCACGAAACTCGAGCGGTGACCTTCAAGTGCGCGCAGCGTCGTACGAGTGAGCGGGACACAGTACAATTGGAGAGCCAATCAGCGCTTACGAGGGATCCGCGAGAGCTAATCAGTGCTTACGAACGATCCAAACGCCCTCCCCGCGACCACCTCACCACCCGAGATACCTCATTTTCGACTTCTGCGCATTGAAGGTCAGCGCTCGAGTTTCGTGCCGCGGGTTGTATCTATCGTTTTTCTTCAACTACAATAATTCAACTATTGCACACATTAATAAAGCCCCTACAATTATTTTAAAGAGATCACCCTAAACAACTGCAAAAATTTTGATCAAAATCAGCATGCCTTTTCTCTGCTATAAACTCACATTTAAAGTTTCCAACGAATAGGAAGTTATAACTATTAGTTATACAAGTTTTTCATGCATACACATAATGTAGCGTTTGCACGCAATTATTAGTATTTAAAGAGCTTAATACACAATACATATTGGCCCAACTTACTCGGCTAATGCACTTGACAAACCAGTTGCTTGCGCACAAACATCAAAGGATCTTGGTGTTTACAAACAGCCCGGTTTACAGTTGGCCGGCACTTTTCAACACATTGGGCCAATGTGTCGTGGAATATACATATTTTTACAGGTTTTTCATGCATACACATAAAGTAGCGTTTGGACGCAATTATAAGTATTTAAAGAGCTTAATACACAATACACATTGGCCCAACTTACTCGGCCAATGCACTTGATAACCAGTTGCTTGTTTGTTAGGCTAGGTTAGGCCAGCACTTGTCAACACATTGGGCCATTGTGTCGTGGAACTTGAATAGCCAAACAAACATACCAACTTTAACATAATTATATAATTTACAATTTCACGAGCTCAAAACAATCGATAAAATGTCCTTCATTAGAATAAAGTAAATGTTTAAACGAAATGCGTAATTAAAATTTCAATATCTAATAAATATTGCACATAATTCTTATTCCATATTGCATATTGTTTCGGCAACTTGCCGGCTACACAGTTGCATTTTGCAAACTCGAAAACATTTAGCAAAATATACCTACGTACCCATATACAAACTAACTACGGCCGTTTTGAAAACGACATAAAGGGTGTAAGGGGTCTGCTCTCGGAAACGAAGACAGGTAATAGTAGTGTTGATTACTGGCAAGATACCACAAAAAAAAATTAAAATATTTCCTATATTTTTTAAAAGTTCGCAATGTTAAGCAATCATTTGACGCTAGAGTTCAACGAACATTGAGTTAATACCTTAAGTTGTCGCCGCGTTTTGTCGGTTTGAAAAAAAAATACGCACCGAATTGAGAACCTCCTTTTTCGATGTCAGTCAAAAATACTAAATACTAAGGGCCTGTTTCACCACTTCCTGATAAGTGTCGGATAGCTTATTCACATATTGTCTTTGTCACTTCACATAAAGTAAGAGAATGACAAAACTTACGTTTAGGCTATCCGACACTTATCAGGTGGTGAAACAAGCCCTAAATCTCTAATACTACAAGTATTAAACAAATATTAATTGGTATTGAATTGTGTTTAGGTAGTATAATAATAGCGCTAAGTTTTCGATAGCGGTCCCCTTATACCCTGTATTTTTTGATATCTTACATCTGTCATAGTATTATTTATTTATTATCTACACAATATTTACAGAAACTTGCGCCGTGCTCACTTCAAATCCTCTTGCTCTTCCTCGACGTAAAGTAGATCCTCCATTTTGGTCATGAACTTGTTGTTCAACATCTGCTCTTCCGGTAGCGGTTTCTGGAACATACAAACAAAATAAAACCTTTTTTGATAGACGTTAGAGTAGCGATTCGAATGAAGACCACGCACCAGACAGTGTGGCCAATTCTGTTGTACACAATCTCTAAACTAAATTGACAGGTTTACAAGTATAAATTAAAAATTAAAAAAACCCCCGACATTCGCCATTTTGTGGCAGCGGCCATCTTGGATTTGCAATAGTGCTATTCTACTAGTCAAGCCCTTTCATATGATACCCATATTAAGGGAGTTGTGAAAAAATATGTAATCTGCCATTTTGCAGCAGCGGCCATCTTGGACCGATTTTCTTCAAACATAACTAACAACACTCTCGACTAATTCACCTTTCAAACAAAAAAAAACCGCATTCAAATCGGTCCACCCGTATGAGCGCCACAGGGGAACAGACAGACACAGACACGTCAAACTTATAACACCCCGTCGTTTTTGCGTCGGGGGTTAATAAAATAAAACCTTTTTTGATAGACGTTAAAGTAGCGATTCGAATGACATTGAATGAATGAATGAATTATTCGAATGGGTTGATTTCCTCTCCCACAAGGCCATTTTATCCTAATACTAGTAATTATTACACAATGAACCTAAATATGACTGCTTTGATGGTTCAATATGGTTAGCATATTTGACTGTAGATCCCGAGGTCCAGGGCTCGATTCCCGGGTCGAGCAAATTAAGTATGTATTGGGTTTTTTTAGTCAAGAAATTCTCAGTACCAACCAGCCCGGAGTTGAAAGCTGGCGATGTTTCAACTTTCACCACCGTGCCTCGGAGAGCACGTTAAACAGTCGGTCCCGGTTATTATCACTATCATGTGACAATAGTCGTTAAAGCCCGCCAATCCGCATTGGAGCAACGTGGCGGGTCTACGCTCTAAATCCCTCTCTCCTATGAGAGGAGGCCTGTGCCCAGCAGTGGGACGTTAAAAGGCTCTAATGATTACAACGCTGTACGTACATAAATCGAGCGAGTCAAGGTCAAAGCTATTATACGTACAAGTCACGGCAAATAAGTCGACCGGTGACCTTCAATGCGCAGAAATCGAAAATGAGGTATCTCGTATGAGGTGTGAGGGGGTCGCGGGGAGGGCGTGGGGATCGTTCGTAAGCACTGATTAGCTCTCGCGGATCCCTCGTATGCGCTGATTGGCTCTCCAATCGTATTGTGTCCCGCCCACTCGTACGACGCTGCGTGCACTTGAAGGTCACCGGTCGACGTACTGTTATAACAGGTACTATAGATCGACCAGAATCTCATGAAAAATAGGGAAATTAAATTCCAAGGTTAGCAACACTACGGCTGCCCTAGCGATAAACAAAGTAACTGTAATTTTTTGTGAAATTGACTTTTTGCATTAACAAAAGTTTTATGTCGAGTAGTTTTTTTTACCACAGTTTAATATTTCAAATAACTTGAACCGTTTACTGAAAGAGCAATGGCGAAAATAGTATTGAGTTAATCTGGAATGTACAGAAATGACGTATTTATGGAAGTAATTCTCCTAATTATTTATATTTTATCAAACTATCACTTAGATTATTTGAAGCCAATTAAAAAAATGCAATAAATTAAGAAATTAAATGACTAGCACTCTTTTAGCAATGTTACCATTCTACTAAATATAATCTACCTAGAAGCAAAGAAGTTTGCTAGTAGCTATAAGATGGTACATTATTATAATATATTTTATCCGTCGTTTTCTTGAGTCAATTGAATTGTTTTTTCTTGCATTTAACTTTGTTTACTTAAGTGATCTTCTTGCATATTTAAATAAACTTGTATTAAAATGGTAATAAATGAGATAAAGGTTATGGCAACACAGATGCTGCAATGTTTCAGACAAAATGGCGTTGATTTACTGACAGTGACACTTTGACGTGAGGGAAGCTTTTGTTGTGTTACAACAGGTGATTTTTGCGTTGTTTATCCGATATTTTTCCTTTATATCTGATTTTTCGCTTGACCCGGACTGCTAGGACTGTTATCTGCCATATTCTGTTTGATCCGTATCTGCCTAAGGACTCTGACAATACATTCCCTGTGTGATATTGTGCTATTCTCTTTTGGACTCCGATTTTGCCGCACTGTTTGGATTTAGTTGTGAACTGAAAAGTTGGCTGCCGCCAAGATGGGAGGTCGTGCCAGACCCCTCCCGGATTCTGTGTATACTTATATGCGTTAATACATTGCGCCGACATTCTGCCTTGGAACTTGATAAGAGAGTTACCACTTTACTCTGTAACTGGGTGTTACTACAGGGAACGGATCTCGTCTCCGAATGAGAAGGGTTTAGGCAATAGTCTGGTAAAGTGTGTATTGGCATATTGGATGGTTGTACATTATTTACAAGTGTAGTAGGTACTTAGTTGCTTACATGTACATATCACAGTCTGCATCAAATATTGTTTTATTAGTAGATTATTTTAACACATAATATAAGTACTTATATGTATTTACAATCAAAACCATTTTTTACTACGACATTGGTTACAACAACAAAATACAAATCCCAGCTCTTTGTAGATTACCAATGCTGCCTTTTGTAACCTACAAATCATGGTCCCTTCGATGTTGTTATAACAGATTTTGACTGTAATTATCTATATTTGTTTTTCAGATTACTCAAGATGATTATATTTGTGAAGCTTGTAGAGATGTTGCAATGGCCAGGGTGAATGATAATTTGCAGCAAGAAGTTGCTGGCACTGATGGCCAACAAGCCAGACCAAGTCATCGAAGCCATACTAATGTGTGCCTGAAATGAATTGCCCGGTGGATGTGCAATGAGTAGTTTTGCCAAACTATAAACAAACAGCCAATATTACATATTGTTTTGTCTTTCCTAACTGTCACAGTACCACGCCGCATGTTATACGTGACAAACTGTGTGCTATAGTTCTTTACAATCAAAATTAATATCAATATATAAACAAAATTGATAGACTAATCAATTTTGTTTATATATTGATAGAAAATGAAATTCCAGGCCCGACAGGTATATTAGAATACTGTTGTTCATGATTAGTTGGTCGACGTTGGCTGTTGCGCTGACGTCATGAGTTCATGACCTTAGTATGGTTTTTGGGTTGGGCCAGACACCAGCAATATATTGCAGCACGGGCAGAATTTCTTGATGATGTAATTATAAGAGACATTGAAGATTAATAAAATTGACAAAATAAACTTGTTTCATTTGATCCTTGGAAACTTATTTCTCTAGAATTGCAAGTATTTGTGAAATAGGTACTATGTACATATCATGGACCTATAAGTAAATACTCATAAATGTATTATTATGTACCTAATATGTAAATCCCTAATGTAGACAATTATTAGGTAAGATGAAGGATTGCGAGTAAGTATTTTACCTAAAAATAAAAGGTAGGTAAGTATTATTTTAAAAAAATGCTTGTAATTCCATTATTTTACAAAATATGTTTGCAAAATGTTGATAGGTAGGTAGGTACAGCCACCACGCGATAGGCTTCTAGAATCATTATCCATATTAAAAATGCACATCCATATGAAAGTGTACACTTATTGTTTTGGCCTTCAATGATGTCGCAGCGGAGCGTCGTGGTCATTTTGCACGCGTAGGTTATACCTAGTTAAAAACCTGGACATTCAGCTACTTTTTATACCGGATAATCAAAAAGTTCCTACAGGATTTTAAAACCTGAAGTCGCAGGCATCATTGGGAGAAATAAAAAGCTTTACACGTATACATTCCCGACAATTCTGTGGTCAGTTTTAGATATTTTTGGAAGTGACATTACACATAACCTCCAAAACTTTCAAACGCAATATCTTTTTTTCTAGGCTTCCAATAAAAATAATTATTGCACATGCAAGCTCAGTATTTGACCCTTAATTAAAAAATATTTTTTTCATGTGTGTACAAAAACTTTTTTTCTCAATAATATTAATGTATGGAAGTTTGCCATTGCTCTTTAAATTGCCCAAACAAAGTAACTGCACTCACTAACTCGGAATATAAATGCAAAAACCAAGTAAACAACAAGCACAACACAAAAACAAAGTAATTGGATGTTGATTACTTTGTTTTTGTATTAGAATAGAATAGAATAGAATAGAAAAGTTTTTTATTCAAATAAACTTTTACAAGTGCTTTTGAATCGTCGATTGAGTCTACCATATCTATTTAAAATGCAGTTGCTTGATTTTTCGTTTCGTGACACGATCCCAGGTAAGGTGTTCTGAATGTAATTACTTTTTTTATCACTAGGGCAGCCGAGTTACCGCGAAGGGACCACGGGCAACAAATCTACTACAAAATTTAATTTCCCTATTTTTCATGAGATTCTGGTCGATCTATACTAGGCGCACTTTTACGTTGCGGGCGATGTCGAGCGACGACTGGCGTGAGGAGTGTTGCTTATTTACGCAGTAAAGCCCAGCGCACTAGGTATGTTCTGAGAACACTAACGGCCTGTTTCACCACCTTCTGATAAGTGTTGGATAGCCTAAACGTAAGTTTTGTCACTTTCTTACTTTATGTCAAGTGACAAAGACAAAAGTTGTAGATAGCTATCTAATACATATCAGAAGGTGGTGAAACAGGCACTAAATAAAATAGAGATAACCATTATTGTCCCATTAACGTCGCGTTTTGAAGTAAGTAGTTAACTACATTCAATTTTGCACTGTATGTCAATCAACGTAAAGTTAATTATTCGGTGTTCTCAGAAAATTCTCTGCTCCGCGCTGCTCTTGGTGTGGGCTGGGTGTATCTTTATATATAAAATTCTCGTGTCACAACTTTCGTTCCCATACTCCTCCGAAACGGCTTGACCGATTCTCATGAAATTTTGTGAGCATATTGAGTAGGTCTGAGAATCGGCCAACATCTATTTTTCATCCCCCTAAATGTTAAGGGTAGTCCACCCCTAATTTTTTTTTATGTTTTAGACAAAAATTTTAGTTTTTTAATTGCGATATTAGTACTTTGATGACCGGGTAGGCTGCACTGATGTCAGTATGTCACCGGGCAGGACGACGTCTGCCGGGTCCGCTAGTAATTACTATATTCTTTACCTTATTATACCGATATTCAAATCAGAATCAATCGGAAACATGAAGTCGTCGAAAAATCAATTACCTACCAGTTTTGACAAAAACACATTATGCCTAATCGGTACGAAAGTTCTAATTCAATTCAATTCAATTCTAATGAAAAGCTTGTAAAAACTTAGTTTTGAAACCAACACCTGTGTCGCACTTTAGTGACCTATTTAACCGTACTAGCGGTATGTGAATATAGTTTTTTTTTAATCCCTTGGGATATCTGTGATTTTCCGGGATAAAAAGCAGCCGATATCCTTCTCCAAGGTCTAGTAAATCTCTGTACCAAATTTCGTCAAAATCGGTTCAGCGGTTTAGGCGTGAAAGCGTGGTGTGAGTACTCCCAGCGGAATGTTGTCGAATTTCTTGATTTTAAGTATGCAGATATTTAGTGTGTTACAACGTGTAAATGTGTGTGATAGTTTCTTTGTGCGTCCAACCGTTTTTGAAAAATTCGCCAAAAACACTTTCCGCCAGGAGAACGTTCTCCCAGCGGCATGTTTTTTTTCCAACGTGCGCACGAAAAAAAATATTAGTGCAATAATTAGTGCGTAGCTAGAGGTAAATGTGTGTGTGTAAATGGAATTTGTGTGTCTCAAGACTCCGGAGATATTCAAGATTCCGCTGGGGGAACGTTTCGCTGTTTGCTAGATCTCGTAAACGGCTACGCGTGTAGATGTGATTTTTTGTACACATGTTGCTATGAATTTGTGTGTAATGTTTGTGAAAATAGAATTAGAAAAAAAATTGCCGTTCAGAAGTTATGTGTATTAAAGTGAAATCCGGTTATTAGGTCCTAGCACTTCGAATAGGAGTTCTGAAGTTTAATTTCCAACACTAATTTGTTCTTTATGACTGTTTACGATGCCTTGTTAAGTTTCATTGGTCTACAGTAGGTAATACTTAAGTTATGATCCAATATTACTATGACTTTGCCACTATTTTGTTCGACATTCGATTGGACGAGTTTTTTATGGATTGGCGAATGAAAATGTAGTCCAATAATTAGTGTGTCGGTTCAACTATCTATTTACAAAATTTTAACTTAATACGCTTAATAATTAAAGAAATATAATTAAAAAACCACAAAGAAACGTAATGCAGATATAAACCTACCAAGTTTGAATGGTAACAAAAAAGCGGCCTTGTCATATATGGTGCTAACCTACCGAAATTGATACTATATCATTTTAATATTTTTAGTGATTTTGTACAATCGCGAACACAGTTCTTAACTTATATTTTTATTAGTCTATATATATCTTAATAATAATAATATTTAGGTGTATAATACTTATGTATGTGCTAAATCTGTGATTTAAGAATTAGCATAGGTATAGGTAGTTACCTCCAGTTATTCCATCTGAACTCGATTTATATGCATCCAGCAACAGTCAGCATTTTTTTCGCATACAAAAAAACAGCAATAGTTAGTTGTGTTACAAGGGGCCAATGGGACGAAAAATAAAGCCAACGCTCTAAGTATCATAGTTTTTTGATATTTATTTATTTATTAGTAATCAACAGCGTTCAAAATAATATTATATGTACATACAGTTAATGTAGAAATAAATATTAAGGCTACATAGATTACAAAGTAAACAAGTATAAATTAAAAATTTAAAAAACCCCCGACATTCGCCATTTTGTGGCCGTGGCCATCTTGGATTTGCATATTACTATTTTACTAGTCAAGCCCTTTCATTTGATATCCATATTAACGAAGTTGTGAAAAAATATATAATCTGCCATTTTGTAGCGGCGGCCATCTTGGATCGATTTTCATCAAACATAGCTAACAACACTCTCGACTAATTCACCTTTCAAACAAATAAAAAACCGCGTTCAAATCGGTTCATCCGTTTGAGCGCTACAGGGGAACAGACAGACACACACACACACACACACACACAGACACGTCAAACTTATAACACCCCATAGTTTTTGCGTCGGGGGTTAAAAATAAGTAATATTAACAATAAATCTCTACAAACAAAATTTGTTTTGCAGTTCATTAAGAAGGGATTTTTGTTAAAATAATTACTTACGTTAAATACTTTTACCCGCGGTGCGCAAGTCTGACTCGTACTTGGCCGCTTTTTTACCCGACTACGGCAAAGCCAAGAGGAAGGGTTATGATTTTAGCAGTCTATGTATGTATGTAAGTATGTATGTATGTGGCCGATTTTCGTATGAGATTCTGTGTGTACCACTGTAGCGCCTAAACTACTGGACCGATTTTGATGAATGAGGTGTCTATTGATTTGTTGTTATGGTCCGGGTGACATAGGCTACATTTTATTTACGAAAAAAATCGAGAAGTGACCTTCGCGCGGTTTTCTAGATAATGAAATTATAGTTTCGGATAGACATAACAGATGGCGCTACTAGCTGATTGCCCCACGCTTTCGCATTAAATTATTAAGCGTAGTCGGGTTTTAGTTTACGAACTTTTTCTTGTTTCGTATCACGATGACATTTTGTATGTTGTAAAATCACAACCCTAGGTGCGAAACCCAAAAAAAAATTAAAACATTTCCTATAAAACTTGCAATGCATTTTGCACGATATACATTACGGGTTTGAAAAATATTAAATACTAAACCACTAATACTACAAGTATAAGACAAACGGTTATTGGCATTGGATTGCGTTCAAGTAGTATAATATAATAGCGCTAAATTTTCGAGAGCGACCCCTTTATACCCTGTACCCAGTATTAATGTGTAAGAATGTTCATTTGACAATTAAAAAAATTAATGTATCAATAAGTTTTCTTTTTTTTCCAATCACTTTTACGTGCTGTGAAGTGTGAGCTCAACCACTATCGAAGCAGCTGACGTTTGGAGCTGTCATGGGTTAGGAGAAAACTATTATTGTTAAAATTTTCAGTCGGTATGAAATGAGTTGTTCAACTATATTTGTACCTCCCGTAGTATTAGTTTAAGTAGCTGCATAGTTTAAGATAATAATTTAACTTCTGAAAAATTTATTTGTACATTTTTTTTATATTTTGTTGATTTTTTCTAAATCGTATGTGGTGACTGGTAAATTTTGGAAACGCTGTATGTGGTCCCTACGTTTTGCATGCATATGTCTTGAAATTGGTATAGATTTAAAAATATATTGTAAGTGACTGTTTGTGAACCTAATAAATAAAATAAATAAATAAAATTTTCACTAATTATTGTGTACGCGATTGTACAATACCAATAACGTTATTATGCTGTCACTTTCGGTAAGTTAGCACCATATATGACAAGGCCGCTTTTTTGTTACCATTCAAACTTGGTCGGTTTGTGTCTGCATTTCGTTTCTTTTTGGTTTTTTAATTATATCTCTTTAATTATTAAGCGTATTAGGTTAAAACGTTGCACATAGATAAATGAACCGACACACTAATTATTGGAATACATTTTCATTCGCCAATCCATAAAAAACTCGTCCAATCGAATGTCGAACAAAATAGTGGCAAAGTCATAGTAATATTGGATCATAACTTAAGTATTACCAATGAAACTTAACAAGGCATTGTAAACAGTCATAAATAACAAATTAGTGTTGGAAATTAAACTTCAGAACTCCTATTCGAAGTGCTAGGACCTAATAACCGGATTTCACTTTAATACACATAACTTCTGAACGGCAATTTTTTTCTAATTCTATTTTCACAAACATTACACACAAATTCATAGCAACATGTGTACAAAAAATCACATCTACACGCGTAGCCGTTTACGAGATCTAGCAAACAGCGAAACGTTCCCCCAGCGGAATCTTGAATATCTCCGGAGTCTTGAGACACACAAATTCCATTTACACACACACATTTACCTCTAGCTACGCACTAATTATTGCACTAATTTTTTTTTTCGTGCGCACGTTGGAAAAAAAACTTGCCGCTGGGAGAACGTTCTCCTGGCGGAAAGTGTTTTTGGCGAATTTTTCAAAAACGGTTGGACGCACAAATTTGAAACTATCACACACATTTACACGTTGTAAAACACTAAATATCTGCATACTTAAAATCAAGAAATTCGACAACATTCCGCTGGGAGTACGCACACGAAAGCGTGACGGACAGTTTCTTTCGCATTTATAATATTAGTACGGGTTATGGTTATAAAAAAATTAACGTTTTTTTTATCTATGACTACAGAGGATACAAAGAAATATAGTAATAAGAGAATACTACACCTTTGATAGCCTAGTGGTTAGGACGAGCGACTTCTAATCGGAGGTCGTGGGTTCGATCCCGGGCACGCACCTCTAACTTTCGGAGTTATGTGCGTTTTAAGTATTTAAATATCACTTGCTTTAACGGTGAAGGAAAACATCGTGAGGAAACCTGCACGCCTGAGAGTTCTCCATAACGTTCTCAAAGGTGTGTGAAGTCTGCCAATCCGCTTGGCCAGCGTGGTAGACTATGGCCAAAACCCTTCTCACTCTGAGAGGAGACCCGTGCTCTGTAGTGAGCCGGTAATGGGTTGATCATGATGACTACACCTTTGAGAGGAATAGACTGCCACATGATGTTTAAAAGACCCCGCAGACGTACAATTTCAAGTTGGCCAACTAAATCGCAGAGTATACTTAGTAGGAGATCCCACCTTAGAAATTTCTACCCTCATCTGTTATTTAAACGAATTATATGTCAAATGAAAGATTATTTTATTCTTAATCGAACCGTATTTGGTTGCCTGGTCAAAAGTGGTGCTAAATCATGGTTGCCTGGATTTTAAGATATAAAATGTTCGGTGCGAGTGTTGAAAGTGACAGAAAAGTGTTGCGCGCGCAATTTCATTTGACAGACAAAGATGCAGTGAGGCAGGCGTGCACTCGGCAGGTGCTTAGTCTATACATAGATTAAAACCATAGACTTTCTGTGCCTGTCCATTAAAGATATTTACAAAAAAATAAGTGAGTGACGTAAGGGATAAGTAATAAAACGTAAAAAAGCTGTTTTTGAAAATTTTGTCTGTTTGTCTGTATGTTTGTGCATGTATTACGCAAAAACTACTGAATGGATTGAAATGAAACTTGGCATGATTTAAGTTCATACTACATAATAGCATATAGGATACCTTTTATCCCGAAATTCAGCAGAGTTCCCTTGGGAGAGAGGATGAAAGTCAAAATACACATTTTGACTTTTCCCTCTTCCAAGGGAACTGTGCTGAATTTCGGGATAAGAAGTATCCTATATGCTATTATGTAGTATGAACTTAAATCATGCCAAGTTTCATTTCAATCCATTCAGTAGTTTTTGCGTAATACATGCACAAACATACAGACAAACAGACAAAATTTTCAAAAACAGCTTTTTTACGTTTTATTACTTATCCCTTACGTCACTCACTTATTTTTTTGTAAATATCTTTAATGGACAGGCACAGAAAGTCTATGGTTTTAATCTATGTATAGACTAAGCACCTGTCGAGTGCACGCCTGCCTCACTGCATCTTTGTCTGTCAAATGAAATTGCGCGCGCAACACTTTTCTGTCACTTTCAACACTCGCACCGAACATTTTATATCTTAAAATCCAGGCAACCATGATTTAGCACCACTTTTGACCAGGCAACCAAATACGGTTCGATTAAGAATAAAATAATCTTTCATTTGACATATAATTCGTTTAAATAACAGATGAGGGTAGAAATTTCTAAGGTGGGATCCTAGACCAACTGATAAACAGTGACTTATGACACCCCGCACATCATAACCAACTAAATCGTTCAACTAAATAAATGGACGACGATTGTATCAGAATCGAAATTCCCTTCTACGTCCAATTTAAAAGTTGGCCGATTAAATTGTGAAAGTTCGCGATTTAGTTGTTCGATAGTCGGCCAACTTGAAATTGTACATCTGCGGGTCTCTAATAGCGCAAAAACTTCCATTTGTAACATATAAAAAATGCATGTGACAAAATAGGTACCGATGTCACGCAAATGTTGTTACATTTTATCCTCTAATTACAATATGAAAATACGAACACGTCTTTGTAATAAGTTTAAAAGTTTAAATAAGGTTTAAATATTTTCAATTAAGTACTCATAGCGGATAGCCAGACCAGAAAAATAAAAAAAAACCTGCATTTTTAATGATCTTTAATTATGTTTAATGTTCACAGGTATGCATAATGTTTAAAAGTCAGTGTTACCAGTAGAAGAAATTAATTCTGTAATTTTGCGGAAAATGGTTTTTAACATGGAACGGTTTTTCATTTTTCTGATCAGGCTGTAAAATAGTTAGTAAAAGAACTGTTCACTTTATGATATGTTTATTGCAAAAAAAAATGTGTTAACAAAATAATAAAAAGTGTTATGAAATATATAGTAACATTTAAAAATCATATAAATCAAAATATAACAAATCGCCTTTTTTGTTTTCGTGATTAACTAATACGCACAGTTCTTTAGATAACAGAAAATTTTTCAATGGCGCTAATTCGGTTGGACAAAATCTCTATATACTAAATTTAAAATGTTGCTGTGCTTGTTCATAATTCCATTTCACACAATTTCTAAACTAAAACAAATTATATTATAGGAAAAATTGAACTGACTTCGGTCCAGCAATCTCAAGAGAAGTCTGTGTACTCAGTCAAAACTATTAGTGACATAATATGGGTACATTTAAAATGCTTTTCACTACGTACATAAGAACTATAACTAGGTGTGTTATATACTTAAACCTTTCTGAAAGCGATGTAGATTACAATAGTGAAAAAACACCAAAATCGGTTAATTCGTTTTTGAAATAATCGCGAACATACAAACACATTCATACATACGGTTCGAAAACAGAACCTCCATTTTTGAAGTCGTTTAATGACAGGTCTAAATCTATGCCTATCTCTTTCACAATGCTCCCTGCGGAAAAGGGTAGGACTATTTTTAACCCGTCGATTTAGTTTAGTTTAGAGGTTGTGTTCAATAGAATTAATTAGCTACAATGTTCCCTGCGAAAAAAGTCCTGTCACAAATTAGTTCAGTTCTGAGATTGTGCGTTACCGAATTAGCACTTATTTTTATAAATTACGTTTCTATAAAAGCAAGGGCATGCAACACGACACAACGAAATATTAAATTAAAACAAAAACCTAAGCATTTGGCAAAAAGAAAAAAAAACAACATATTAGAAAAATAAACAAATTCAAAAGTTCATGTAACATTTGAAATAAGACTTGTTACTTTAATATTTTATTTAGCACGCGATCAAAATAAGGATATTAATATTAATAAACAGCCATTTACTATTTCCGCTTAGCTCATATAGCTACATATTATGTGTCTTATACATAATATGATAAAATACAAAATCTCATTTTGATCGCGTTGTATAGGTATTGCCAAACAAATATTCGTCTCTGAGCTTCGTGCGAGAGCGAACTCGCGCAGGCTCGCCATAGCTCCGTCCCTTTCTGTCCGCCCACTGATACCTAAAATATGCTATTGTAACGCGCTTTACGATTATATTCAGAGGCGAATATTTGTTTGGCGATACTATACCTTCTTTAAAATATAAAGTATTCATACGAAACCCACAACTAAATGTAACCCTATGCAAAACCGTCTTATGCAAAATGAATTTTTAATATCATCTATACTAATAAATAAAATTGAAGTGTCTGTCTGTAATATCGAAATAACTACCTCATATTAAGCTCATATGGTTATTTGAACGGTACCATAACCGAATCACACGTTTTTAAAATTTTTGTCTGTCTGTCTGTCTGTCTGTCTGTCTGTCTGTCTGTCTGTTTGAACGGGCTAATCTTCGGAACGGCTGAACCGATTTTGACGGGACTTTCACATACAAGTAGAGAATTAACCAGGGAGTAACATAGGCTACTTTTTTAACCGACTTTCAAAAAAGGAGGAGTTGTGTTTTTCTACCTATGTACACCGATATCTCCCAGATTTCTGAACCGATTTGCGTAATTTTTTTTTTAATCGATAGAGAAACATAGCGACACTGTCCTACAAAAAACTTGGATTCCAACTCCTCAATCCTGATGCTGTAGGGGAACTGATCCCCAAAATTAATGGGATTTAGGAACTGTCGGTTATTTAAATTGATATTGGGGGTACTAATTAAAGACTTTATCGTTGAATGAACTCGAGTAGGTACATATTCAACTCCTCAACCCTGATGCTGTAAGGAATTGCATTCCGAAATCGTGGGGATCACACGGAATTTTTCCGTTTTGGTGACGGGTTACTACAGATAGGCTACTTTTTGTTCTGAAAAATCAAAAGTTCCCCCGGGATTTTTAAAAACCTAAATCCACACGGGCGAAGCCGTGGGCATCATCTAGTTAATAATAATTAACAATCATTATTCTTCTAATAATTCAAATCAAAATAACCAAAGTAACATGCACCAAAACCAATTTTTATAACACACAAGTTAAAGAGATGTAGGAACATGCATATTATTATAAAATTTACCTAATTTAATATCACAAAAATACACCTTATACAAATTTAAATTTCACTAACAACAATACAACAATAACAACAAGCAAGCAACAAAACAATTTCAAATATATATAATCGGTGTCGGGCACAGTACACAGATACAACCAGTAGTGAAACTACCTACAAACGTTCGAAACGGCTCACTCACACAAACATGCGCATCGACGAGACCCCTACCGGGTTTTCGCGTGGATGTCAGTAGCGACTGCCGCTAAATGGTCTCGTCGATGCGCATGTTTGTGTGAGTGAGCCGTTTCGAACGTTTGTAGGTAGTTTCACTACTGGTTGTATCTGTGTACCGTGTGTCGGGTGTAAGAGGACCGCTATCGAAAACGAACACAGGTAATAAATAATAGTGATGATTACTGACATAATAATACAAAAAAAAACGCAAAAAAAAATCTGTAGGTGTTTTTAAAAAGTTCGCAATGTAATGCAAACAGCTGACGCTTACATACCTAAAGTTGTCGCCGACCGGCCGCCACTTGCGGAGCGTTGACCCCGAGTTGTGCACGCTTTACATTGCCGGTTTGAAAAATATTGAATACTAAACCATTAATACTGCATGTATAAGACAAACGGTTATTGGTGTTGTATTATGTTTAGGTAGTTTAATAATAGCGCTAAGTTTTCGAAAGCGGTCCCCTTACATCCTGCTTATTAGTTTTATCTATTGATTATGAGTTAAGAGAATCGTCGGGTCGGCATCGTCCAGTACTTGTTAGAACGCGACGTGTCGAGACATTTGAACGTCGACTGCAGAGGAAAATATTACGTATGAAAGAGAGAATACGGCGCAGAATCCACTGTAGTTTTATTATAATAAGATAGATACGTTGCGGGTAGTTGAATAATAAATTAGTATTGAGTCGCGCAGCCTCGTTTTAGTAAATGGTGGCAGCGGTGGGATGGCAAACAAGTGAACTTACACTGTAAGTAGGTAATTAGGTAGGTAGTAAGTAATTAAGTTTTGTAAATAGTAAGTCTTACTGTGTATCAATGATATTTTAAACTATGCTTTATTGCGACTATATAACTCTGTTGCACATAGTTTCTAAACTAAACTGTCTAAAAATAGTGCATCTTTTTCACAGTATTCACATCAGAAAAGGATAGCATAAGAGCGAGGCCGCACTGCGAAATTTATTCGCGCGGTTTATATTCCGCATTGTAATATATGTTTCTCGCGAATTTTAAATCGCATGTGCGTGCAGCTTCATACATTTCCATATGTCACAGAATTTTGCGAAAAAAATCGCGCGAATAAATTTCGCAATGCGGGCCCGGCCTTACATTTCGAGCTGTCAAATTAGTTTTTTTGGTTTGTACAACAGAATTAGCACTATTGTCATAGCGCATGTTTATCCTGTATTAGACCTGTGTCTTGCATATATACACTTGCATAAGAAATTCTGGATAATTGTTATACAATTTGATGTTTAGTTAAACCAATCTCATCAATCTAGATCCGTTAAGAATCTGTTTCGACATCAATAGTTATATATCTCTACATACAATAAAACATATTTGACATGCACAAGAACATTTCACATGCACAGACAAACATTCATGCACTCAAATAAGCAAAAACATGCAAGCGCAACATTTCAAAAGCTTACCAAAATATTTTTTTACATGCTAGTACTAATTTTATCACGTAAAATAATATGGACTCCTATAAAATTCACTCGACGGAAAAAACCCTGGACGGGAACCTAACCCGGGACCTCACGATAGAAACCGTGCGTTAGTGGGGGATCTTACGGTGTCGTTACGTTTTTTCAAAGCTAGGCTACTAAGCATAGCTTCAAAAAGTAAACCTACCACATAGACCCTCGGTAACGGCGACAGACAAACGATGAAAACCGTCATATTGTCACAGCCCGATTTTTATTTGACAAATTATGAAAAAAACCCCACTTACCACCACATCGACCCTCGGGAACGGCGACAGACATATGATGAGGACGGTCATGTTGTCGCAGCCCAGGCCGCCGGTCGCGCAGTTGGGCGCCAGGCACAGCTGCATTAGGGCCTCGCACACTGCGGCCGGCTCCCAGCCGCTCAGCAGCCGCACGCGGCAGAAAGACACCACCTCCTGAAATTAATATGTAACGGGTGTAAGAGGACCGCTATCGAAAACGAAAACTAGTGATGATTACTAACAAGAAACCGCAAAACAAAAACGCAAAAAATAACAGTATTTTTTTAAAACTTCGCAATGTAATGCAATCAGCTGACGCTAGAGGTAATAGTAGTGATGATTACTGACAAGATACCACAAAAAAATGCAAAAAAAAATCCAGTGCTTAAAAAAATCGCAATGTAATGCAATCAGCTGACGCTAGAGGTTAACGGCTGCCAGCAACTCGTTCGAGATCGTGCATTCACCTATGGTGGGTGGTTATCCAACACTGCGTTTGCCAGTGTGGGGTCGCCATTCAACTAAAAATGTTTTTAAATAAGAATATTAGCCATGATGAACATGACTATTCATCATGGCTAATATCTATGACTATTCCCGTTTCCCCTCCAATTAAGTGAAGACTTGAGCCAGAGTGGGTACAACTGCAACAAATAGTGTAACGGGTGGGGTTTGAACCGTCGACCTTACGGATTTAATCCGCGTCCGACGACCGTTGCGCTATTGAGGCTTGGAACCACAACATCTATCCGTTCTTCTGGCTATATATACAGGGTGTAAGTGACATGTTAATGAAAACTTTGAGATAAGGTTGCATTTAATTTGCTAAGTAAAATTACTGAAATCATTTATCTCGGATATGATTGGTTTCAGATATTGTCATTTTTGAACGCGCAATGTATTGCATACAACGCGATCACAACGCACGCAACGCTCCGCGCAAAATTCACAATATGAGATTTTTATGAGTTAAAAGCGTGGCCTTGACGTCGCGCGCCCGGCACTTCTTTTGAATGCACCGCGAGCCTCATTATAAATTCAAGGCCAGTACGAATGTAGGTTAACGACCTGTATTCACACTAGTTCACTAGCAATCAGCTGTTCGACGAAAATCTTAAATTTGATAACATTACCGTTTTAAGTGAAAATAATGAAATAATTACTTTTTCATTTATAATTGCATTGAAACAGATAGTAATAATGATTTTATACAGTATTCAGTTAAAAAAGAGGTAAAAAAAAACGTAAATTTCATGGAAAATCCGACGAAAAATTTCACCACTGGGGAACCCAGAATCATGTACTGAATCTATGGGACACGTTTTGAACAACATGTCTGATTACACCCTTTATATGCACATAACTAAGTAAAAATAACAATACGAATATAATAATGTCATAAACACACCTCATTCGACAACACCTCCCAGATTCCATCGCAAGCGATAACAATGAACTCCCAGTCTTCGTTGAGCTGTCGAACTTGAACGTCTGGGTACGCTGGAACAGGAATTTAGAAATATAAATACATAATTCATCTTAAATAAAAGGACAGATATTGTTTGATACTACGAGGGAAGCAGAAGAACCTCTCGATCCATATCTATACATATAATAAAATCGTAGACTTGCCGTATCTGTACATTAAAGATTTTTGCAAAATAATAACTGGGGGGTGTTAGGGATAAGTAATGGAACATAAAAAAACTATTTTTGAAATTTTTGTGTGTTTGTCAGTTTATCTGTTTGTCTGTATGTTTGTGCGCGCATCACGCAAAAACTACTGAATGGATTGAAATGAAACTTGGCACAATTTAAGTTTATACTATGGAGTAACATATAGGATACTTTTTATCCCGAAATTCAGCATGGTTCCCTTGGGAGAGGGGATGAAAGTTAAAATGTTTACTTAGCTGTAATTCAGTAACGCTTGGTCCGATTTCATTCATTCTTTTTTTGTTAGAAAGAGGATACTTTAAAGATTACCAGTTTATCTCTGAAAAGGCTGGATCGATTTTGATGGGACTTTCTCTGGCGGATATTTACATTTTGATCTACTTAAACATCCGCCAGTGAAATTTTAACAGTTTTTAGCAAGGTATGAGCTCAAAGGAGCTTAGGAAAAACAAAATGATTCCCACGGGATTTTCAAAACCAACATTCACGCGAACGAAGTCGCGGGTTTCCGCTTGTAATAAATACCTGTGACAATTTGATCCCTCGGTGACAGTCTATAGTTCCGCTTGAAAACATAGTCGCCCAGGGCGCGCGACAGCGCCAAATTACCGTTGACCCTGTTCAGTTGAACCCAGCCGCCGCCCGCTGTGATCCTTCGCAGCTCCTCTTCGTTGTTGGGTTTGTGGTCATAGGACAGCACTTCCACCTGATATAAGTTACCTATTATAATAAGTTACCTATAATAAGTTATCTTTTATAAGTTATCTAGTATAAATTACCTAGTATAAGTTATTTAGTATAAGTTATCTATTATAAGTTATCTAGTATAAGTTACCTAGTATAAGTTACCTATCATAAGTTATCTAGTATAAGTTACCTATTATAAGTTACCTAGTATAAATTACGTATTATAAGTTACTTCCGCCGCGCCGTCCCTTCCGGCGTCTGTTTCCCTCGTTGAACTTGAGTGCCTTCAAAGCAAGAGTGAATAAGCATTTTATAGGCAAGCGCGTTCCAACTTAGACCTCATCATTGCTCTCCATGAATGATTATCGTCAAAGTAAGTAAGTAAAAAAAAAACTTAATATATGTTACCTAATGGATTACGCTGGCGAAAGATAATAGGTACATCATAACAATGTACTAAAGAATTTTTAGTCCTTCAAAAAGCCTAGAGGAAAGTTCGCGCTTATTTCAGTTTATGATTAATCAGAGAGCGGAATCAAATGGCAAAAATATTTCAATTAGTTGAAAAAAAAATCTCTAATTTTAGTTGGGAGGATGATGATGATGATGATGATGAATAAATGTCTTAAGTTAATGTTAAGTTAATTAAGTCATAATATTAAAAATTGAAAAGTATTGATAGCTAATACTACTTAATAAGATTTTTTTAAATACTAGATTCCACTCTCTGATATTAATTGTTGGATGAGTTACCGTGCCCCTGACGCTGGCGATGGCGCGCGAGTCGCCCACGTTGGCGCAGTAGAGCGTGTTGTCCTTGATGAGCACCACCACGGCCGTGCTGCCCGCCACCTTCTCCTGCATGTCCTCCTCCAGCATCGCCTGGTCCAGGTCTAGGAAACCCTGAACGGGGACATTTGCTATCTATACCTGAGAATTTACTCACATCCACTCCACAACTACAGCCCTTTTAATGTTCCACAACTGGGCACAGGCCAACTCTTTTATAGGAGAGAGGAATTTAGAGCTTTTATACCTGTCAAACTGCCTCGTTGGTCTAGTGGTTAGAGTATTCGACTGCAGATCACGAGGTCCCGGGTTCGATTCCCGGGTCTGGCAAATAATTGTAAGGTATTAGTTTTTTCTCTCAAGAAATTCTCAGTGCCAGCCCGGAGTTAGTAGTTGGCGGTGTTTCACCCCCGTGCCTCAGAGAGCACGTTAAGCAGTCGGTACCGGTTATTATCACTAGCATGTGACAATAGTCGTTAAAGCCCGCCAGCCCGCATTGGAGCAGCGTGGTGGGTCTAAGCTCTAAATCCCTCTCTCCTGAGGAGGCCTCTGCCCAGCAGTGGGGCGTTAAAAAAGGCTGCAGTGGTGGTGGTTGGTGGTGCGAGTTGGCGGGCTTTAACCTATTGTCACATGAATAATGATAAAAACCGGGACCAAGGCTTAACATGGTCTTGGAGCCATGGGGGGATACACCACCAACTTCCCAACTCCGGACTGTTGTGAATCTCTTGACAGGAAACCAAGTGATACAATAGTTAGAGGGACTGTTCATCACAGTAAAATCGCTGGTCAACTACCCTCAAATGATTTGTTTACTCAACATAGGGGTCAAGGACTGTGACTTGGCAACACAGACTGATGGGTTAGTATCAAAATACTCCACAGACTCACATTTTGCAACTGATAGCGTGTGGCCTATTTCAATTAACTGATAGGCTGCAGATCTGCAGATAGTCTGTGGGACTCTTAAAAGTTTTATAAATGACAAAAAGGAGAATGGTCACCCCTGACCCAAACATTTACACAAAATGTAATTTATTAAAAATTATCTTACAAATATATGACAATTTGAAAATTAATAATTATTAATGCTACACTTCACGATAAAAAAATGTAATAAAAAAGGAATTAAACCGTCTTTTCAACTTCCCGTTTAAATCTGACGGCCATTTGCATTACATTCTACGCATAGGTACATGACCAAAAAAGAGGTTTGTTATTTTTAAAAAAATAATTTCATTTAAAATAGAACGGATATTAATTATTTAAATACATTATTTTATTTGTTATTTGTTGTAAATCGTACAATATATGCTTAAAGTAAATAAGTAATAATTAATATATATTTTTTTTATAATATTGTTTTAACTTCGTTGCGTTTTGTGCAATGGAATATAATATAACTACAACCTTTTTGATTTTGTGTAACGAAACTTATTTCAAGATGTCAATGTGACATGTCATTGTTTTAGTTGTGTGTGACGCTAGTGACGTCTACTCTGTTTACATTTTGAATGTTTATTGTAGCACAGCGGAGACCAATATTAATTTGGTTTATTGTTTTTGTATTGGATATCGTTGGACAGGTATGTTAAGTATAGTGCGCGCCAAACAAATAGTTCAAATCGGCAGGAAAGATACACGGCTTTCCTTACTACTTTAACAATTATAAACTACACATAACCTAGAATCATTTTCAAACTTAAACTTGGATTTATTTAAAACTACAAGTCCTAGAGGTATTAAAATGGTGTGTTTGGTTATCAGGAATAAACCTGCATGCTGCAAAAATGCTGCATACAACACGCTTGTAAACGACTGGGTTACACGCCCATAGATTTTTGGGCATTCTCCTTTGACTGCAATCAGCAATACCTAATGAATTTTGTCTACCTGTTTGAGCGACTCCTCAATGTTGCCCAGATGATACTCTGGCCTGGCTGTTATGAATTTGTGTAGATGTTTCCCTGCATATTCTGCTATATTAGCACCTGAAAATACACATTTTTCTATTTATGACAACAGCTGTTATGTCAGATTCATATTATTTACTACTAGCTCTTGCCCGCGGCTTCGCCTGCGTGAATTTCGGTTTTTCACAAATCCTCAGGGAATCGAGGATTTCTGGTTCCCGTTCCCGCTCCCTTTTCCAATCTTTATACTTACATTCAAGGTAGTTTGCTATAGTGATCTACCTATAGCTGTAGCTGTAGAATTGGGTTTTTCCAAAATCCCACGGGAACTGTGGATTTTTCCAGGATAAAAAGTAGCCTATGTTTTAAGTCACGGCATTATCTATCTACATTCAAAATTTCAGCCAAATCTGTTCAGTAGTTGCAACATTATAGAGTAACAAACATCCAAACATCCACACTTTCACATTTATAATATTAGTAGGACTAGTAGAAAGTAGGATTTAAATTAGTAGTGATAGCCTAGTGGTTCAGACTTTGGCCTCCCTTTTAGGGGTAGTTTGATCTCCAGCATGAACATCAACTTTTTGAAGTTATGTGCGTTTTAAGCAATTAAATATCTCTTGTTGTAACTGTGAAGGAAAACATTGTGAGGTAACCTGCATGCCTGTGAGTTCTCCATGTTCTCAAAAGCATGTGAAGAATGAAGAATGAAACGGTAGATTTCATACTTGGCCAGTGTGGTGGACTACTTCCTAAACCCTTCTCATTCTGAGAGGAGATCCGTGCCCTGTAGTGGGCTGGTAATGGGTTCATAATGATGATGACTATTCAAAATTGGTACATTGTACAGGTACTCTGAACAGTCAGTCAATCTTAAAGGTATACTAAGAATAACAAAAGGTTATTATCATACAGTTTAAGCAGTATACACCAGAAAAGCTCCGAGGTGGCTGGAATATACCAACTTAATCAACAAATTATCATCAATTGTTTTGGATTTTTTTTTTGTCAAAACAATCCTTACCGCCATGTCCATCGTAAACCGCAAAGAAAGCTGTGCCCGGGTCATCAGGCAGGGATAGTATTTGTGTGTGGGAATCGTCCATGGACACTCGCCAGCCCTGCATGCACGACGACCCCACTAGGTAGCGGGAATCTTGGCATGTTGACGACTGCTTCTCTGTCACGGGCTCTGAGAGCGTTTGCCCCATTACTCTACTATAACAAGAGTATTAAATGAGAATTAATAAAAGAGTATCAATAATTATTAAAAACTGATATGTGGTACAGATAGGTTTATAGATAAACCTAATGCCCCTGATTAACAGAGATATGCTTGGAGTTTCTCTATGTGATAGACCACAACGAGATCTGTAGAAGAACTAGAATTATGAAAAGCTAAATTGCTAATGGCCAGAGGCCAATTCAAAGAACCGATAAATACTGAGGTCCCAAGGCGGCATGGCTAACGCGCACCGAAAAGCGCAGTGTTGGAAGACCATCCACAAGGTGGACGAATGAGATCAGATGTGCCACAGGAAGCCGCTGGAAACAAACGGAGCAAGATCGCGGCATATGAAAGTCCATACAAGAGACCTGTGCCCAGCAGTGGTCCGTCGCTTGATGATCACGACGATCCTATTATAAAATTGATTAGATAACACTACCAAAATATATTGCTAACGCTTCCAAATATTACATTGCAAAAGAATAAATGATACTCACGTGAGGAGAAAGGCATATATAACTTTATACGACTACTTTCTACTGAATAGGTAGACCGAATTAAACCGTCATACATGACTAATATCTGATGTCATAACAATGTACTTTAGATACAAATTAACATAAGTAGTTTCTACAAAAAATGAGCAACTCTGTGTCCATTTATCACCTGGAACACTGGTTTATTTGCTTATACTTACAGTATGTTTTTTTAAAAACAGCCACTTGGTGATAATAGGACAAAACAAAACATACACTTATCTATACAAAAACATGCGATACGCAATTGCTATTCGCTTGAACTGCAACAAATGTAAGCTGTACTTACTAGATATTAGGTCTGCGTATAAGTCAAATATTTACTTGGCTTTTTTGCTATTTATTTTAGCACGAAATCAAAAAAATATTCATAAGTGCGTCAGTAGGTAAATATCATAGACAACGAAAAATAAAGTAAATATCAACTTATAAAACGTCAATGTCAAAAATATGTCAAAAATCACCTTTCGTCATAGAGATAATAATAATAAATAGAGCTGGCATAATGTCCTATAGAAATTAGTGGATCGGAAAATAGCTCAAGCTTATCAAAATTTTCATAAGTGTGAAAGAGACAACATTACATTTTTGACATAATAATAAAACAGTTTGCGGCACACTCGTGACTTAAGATGGCCTCCCTAAAATGTATACATGAACACTCACACACGCACAACTTGAGACATCACAATGAACACGCGCCATTTTATGTTACAGGATTGTGCGTGTGTGAGTGTATTTTTGGCACGTTTTCAATAGAGCAAGATCCCAGGGCCGCCAGACGTCACGTATTTTCTGATGGATGAAATGTGGACGATTGAGTAGTGTTAGTATGTACTATGATCGTATGCCTACCTGCTAGCTTGGTCAAACGGCCAATTTCCAGGTATCAGGTAATCAAGGTACATAAAAACATTACTTACTTCACTTAAATTCTCATGGCTGATTTTTATATATGTTTTCGAGTGTATAGTTAAAAATAAATTGTCAATACTCCCAGACACTTTCCGTCGGCCATATTGCTTGACAGACGCTTTAACCTTTAAGTACCGACATACTATTTTAGTTACATAAGTACCGACGTGAGGTCTGCTAGACCACCATAGTTTTCCAATCGAAAACTTTTGTGTTTCTTATTATTCTTCTAAAAAAAATGTTTCTATGTATTGTTAAATATCTACTTATTCTAAAAGTAAAACAAAATGTAGAAGTTTTCACATTTATTACTGACTAGCTGACCCCCGCAACTTCGTTCGCGTAGATATAGGTTTTTATATAGGATCGGATCGGATCCCATAATTCTTTTATGTACTACTAACTAAATGTAGCTTAAGTTACTCCTTATAACATTAAAAGTTCCATTAAAATCGATCCAGCCGTTTCAGAGATTAGTTGGAACAAATAGACAGAACGACAAACATAAATTTAAACGCACGCCAGTTTAAAATAAGCCGTACGTACAAAGATCCGGGTCCCAAGTTATTGGAACCCACTAAATGCCTGTCATTTCTGAACTAAAAAACCTATGACCTTGAAATATTTACGGGACAATATATAAAGTACTACCTTTCTAACAAAAAAAGAATGAGTGAAATCGAACAACGCGTTAATGAATTACAGCTAAATACACGTTTTAACTTTTATCCCCTCTCCCTAGGGAACCGTGGTGAGTTTCGGGATAAAAAGTATCCTATAACCTACCTCGGAGTATAAACTCAAATCGTACCTAGTTCCATTCGAATCCATTCAGTAGTTTCGGCGTGATGCGCGGCCAAGATACAGACAGACAGACAGACAGACAGACAGACAGACAGACAGACAGACAGACAGACAGACAAAAATGAAAAAAATTGCAGTTTTGGTTTCAGTATCGATTATAGAGTGCCCTCCATTAAAAATTTTCAAAATATCTTCAATGTACAGAATTGGATCTGTTACAGTTTTATTATATTATAGATAGATTATAAGCATTATTATAGCAATCATAGATTCTTCGTTTGAAAAAATTAACTTCTATCTTAATAATTCATATGTATCAGTAATACTATTATTTTTTCTTAAAAACAACTTTTTCTTAAAGATTAATAGCTAGATAAATAATAAAAAATAAAAAACCTTAATAATCAGCAGTTTTCTCAAAAATCACAAGGTATCAAATTGCAGGAACTATCAAAGTTTACAAACAGTCTTTGCATAGGCCTACTGCATTGTAGGCACACGTGTTTCATACAAGTATCACAGTCTGTTCAGGTGCTGAATTATGGTCACTCTCCAGCAGTAAAATTTGGGTAGATATCCTCAGATTCGGACTCTGAGCTTTCATTTAGCCATTCCACTAAACATTCTTGGTGGTCTTTATATTGAAGCAGTGTTTGATATCTTTTCTTACCTACAGGAACACTTTTATTTTTATTTATGGCTGCCCGTTTCATGCCTGAAGAATCTGGCTGATCCATTGTTATAACTGACTGAAAATAAAAGAGAAAACAATATAATCTGAAAAAAAGTCGCATCCAAAAAAAGTTACATAAGTACCGACGAGTGGTCTGACAGACCACTCGTGATCTTATAAAAATCAAAACTTACCGAAATCGTACGCGCCGACGCTGCCACTCTGCAGGAACGCTGCTGGGCGACTTCCCGAGGGGTAGAGAGAAGCACAGGAAGATACTTTTTCGCTAACATAGGTAATCAGACTTTTCGACCTCTCGAGGTGTCTGTCAGACCACACGTCGGTACTTAAAGGTTAAGGGTCTCAAAATAAATAATTAGTCAACTTCACGTAAATTCTGACGCTCCATTAATATATATATAGCTGTTCGTTCTGATTCACTGACTCATTCATCGCCTCTCCTGTAAAATTTTGTATGAAAATTTTTTTTTTCACAAATGGTTTCGTATAGAGGACAAAAATTCATTAAGAGGAAAAATATGGAGAGAGCTGATGATTGAGGATTTCGGAGACGGTTGAAGAGCACGCTTAAGGTATTGAAGATACGTGGGGGATGCTCGAACAAATGTCACTCGAAACGTCATCCAATTGGCAGTGAGCCGAAAAAAAATTCAAAATGGCGAAAAAAAGATGGCCGCCATACAAATTTTGTCGGTGTCCATCTCGAAGGGTATAAAAGATGGAAGAGTTGTTTCTTAGCAAAACATGATCAAGATCCAAAGGTCTACTAGATGAATACAAAAAAAATTCAAAATGGCGGACTTTATTTTTCCATAGAAAATGTATGGCGAATATTGAGAGAGAGTATAAAGTTGTGAACTAGGTATGCAAGGCGGTTGATGCGGTTCTTTGGAGAAATCTCAAAGAAAAATATGGGAAGACATGATGATTGAGGGTTTGGAAGATGATTGATGAGCCCGGGCAGAGTTTTGTAGATAGATGGGGGCTGCTCAAACAAAAAATACTCAGAACCTCATCCAATTGGCACTGAGCTGAAAAAAAAACAAAATGGCGGATTCAAGATGGCGGCTATACAAATTTCGTCGGTGTCTATCTCACCAAGTATAAAAGATGGAAGAGTGGTTTCTTGGCAAAAGATGATCAAGAACTGAAGATCTACAATTTGATGAACAGAAAAAAATCAAGATGGCGGAAATTATTTTTCTACACAAAAAAAATTTTTATTGATGGTTTCGTGTAGAAAACAAAAATTCATGCGGAGGAAAAATACGGAAAGAGCTGATGATCGAAGATTTCGGAGACGGATGAAGAACACGGCGAGGGTATTGAAGATAGGTGGGACGTGCTCAAACAAAAACTACTCGAATCCTCGCGGTCCGCTTGCGGGCCGCGCACCCACGCGCCATACTAGTTTTTTTATATATGTTCATCCGACAACTATTTTAAAAGCTTTGACAAGAAGACAGACCGATCCAAGGGGCCAATCATTCCCTAAACTAAATTTTAATATCTCTGTGAGTGGGAGCGCGAGAGCATTATCTACGCGCATGAGACTGAGTGAGACCGACTGCGCTGTTAAGGCCATGAAAATTACTTGAACAGATATCTTATAATTTTTAGAACTTTTGTTGACAAGTAAATTATAGCAACAAAAATAAGAAAAAAAAATTGACATATAATAAATAATACTAAAGTTAGCCGACATTTTTAATTTTTTTTTTTCAATTTATTAATTAAAACTAAAAAATATTTTTTTAAAATAACACTTATAGTTTTTCAAATTTTTTACAAATATCTGTTCAAGTAATTTTCATGGCCTTAACAGCGCAGTCGGTCTCACTCAGTCTCATGCGCGTAGATAATGCTCTCGCGCTCCCACTCACAGAGATATTAAAATTTAGTTTAGGGAATGATTGGCCCCTTGGATCGGTCTGTCTTCTTGTCAAAGCTTTTAAAATAGTTGTCGGATGAACATATATAATAAAACCGGTCAAGTGCGTGGCGGGCCACGCGCAGTGTAGGGTTCCGTAGTCACAATCCTCGAAAAACAGATATAACTCCTTAACCTGTGAACCCTACTTAGCCGTGATAGTTTTCCTTTAAAATTGATTATATACCCTACTGCTGTGAATTTTTTCAAGTTCCTATATACTGCCATTTGGCTGATAGAGGGGGGGGACACTTGACTCTAATAAAAATTTGCACTTTAAAACATCATATTTTACAAACGGATCTAGAAATCGAAAAATGATGTTCCCACACCCACAGTATTTTTAAAAGACCTATTCAACGATACCCCACACTATGGGGTAGACGAGAAAAAAAATATTCATCCCCACTTTACATGTAGGGGAGCTACCCTAAAAAAAAATATTTATCAAAATTTTATTTCACCACTTTGTCGGCGTGATTAATATTTATACTCATGCCAAATTACGGATTTCTAGCACTAATAGTCTCTGAGATTAACCGAGGACGGACGGACAGACGGACAGACGGACAGACGGACAGACGGACAGACGGACAGACGGACGGACATGGCGAAACTATAAGGGTTCCTTGTTTACTACGGAACCCTAAAAATGGAGCGTCAGAATTTACGTGAAGTTGACTAATTATTTATTTTGAGACCCTTAAAGCGTCTGTCAAGCAATATGGCCGACGGAAAGTGTCTGGGAGTATTGACAATTTATTTTTAACTATACACTCGAAAACATATATAAAAATCAGCCATGAGAATTTAAGTGAAGTAAGTAATGTTTTTATGTACCTTGATTACCTGATACCTGGAAATTGGCCGTTTGACCAAGCTAGCAGGTAGGCATACGATCATAGTACATACTAACACTACTCAATCGTCCACATTTCATCCATCAGAAAATACGTGACGTCTGGCGGCCCTGGGATCTTGGACTACAAGGTAGTTATGCCAACTCTATTGTCTGTTTACTTTATGCCTTTCGTGAGTAACACAGATTATGTGAATAAACAACAGATAGGTATCTAAAGTGGAGACATGGCATAACTGCAGTGGAGGCGGGTAACTCTAAAATAGCGTTTTATATATGCCGCGGATTTGGATATTTTTTACTTTTTCTTTAGATTAGTGAATATTTGTTAAATAAATAAATGTTAGGTTTGTTTTTGTTAACATTAAATGTATAAAAACTAATAAGATATTGTTATTTATCATTTCTACTCTACGATTTTTAATTTTTATTCATTTTGTTCCTACTAATTACACAATATTTTAATAAAATAAAAAATGTCAAGGAAAACCTTATTATTCTTCCAGCTGCCAGCATAGCGAAAATATAAATTCCACTGTATAATCAGAAAATTATACAAAAATTAGTGCTAAAAATGGAAAAAATAAATTAATAAAATTAATCAATCCATTTGGTACAAGAATTTCAAAAATAACTTTCAATTCAATTGTCAATAGTTTTTTATTTTTTCAATAGGTACAGAAGTGTTTAGTCACTAATTCCTCCTTTTGTAGACTTTGGGATAGATAGGTACCTAAGTAGTGTATAATTGGGAAAGCTAACTCACTAAACATGTTTCGGTTCACTTTGTTCACTCGAAACATGTTTATTGAGTTAGCTTTCCCAATTATTGGATTTCGAACTGTTTCAGAAAGTTATCGTGGGTTAGAAAAACATTTATTTCATAAGTAGGTAAAGTAACATATCAAACTTAAATTGCGAAATATTGGATATTGGGTGTCAGGCCTGAAACACGACACATCCTGTTTACTTCGTTTCTATGCGTTTTCTGTAGAATAGCATGTTGTCAATACAGGGTGTTATTTAATTGTTTCCTCATTACTTCTTTTGATACTAAATTAAAAGTAAATTAATAGGTAGAAATTTATTGTATTTATAATTTATTTATTATTATAGTTTTATTAATTATTATTAGTATTACGCTTTTATTCTCCAAATGTTAAAGTACTAATTAATAAAATGCTTATTACTACGGGATTAGTATTTAAAATACCGAAAATATTATTATATAATTGTTTTAACCCAAGATAATCATAATAATAGTAAGTTACTGTAGTTACTTGACTAGGAATCGAAACTAGAACCTCAAGCATCGCATTCCGCATAGTATAGGTATGAATACGTAGAATAGGTAGACGCATAGAATAAGATATAGTTATAATCAGATATCCATATTACTAATTTATAACTGAAATCTATTACGATACATCCTGTACGTTTGCGAAGTACAAGACAAGCGTTTACCTAGAATAACAATTTTGAGTCTAAACGATAAATTTGGGTTCCGTATATATTAATGAACATTAATATCACGTCACACTAACATTATGAAGGCGAAAGTTTGTAACTCATCTAACTGATATGATTAGACAAGATCCAATTTTTTTACGCACTACACAAATGAATCGCTGTCATATAATTTATTCATTCATTCTCTTTCATCTCATTCATTCATTTTCTTTTCAAGCAAAGCCGCAGACAAGAGCTAGGAAAATATAATTTTATGTAGGTACCTAATACTACCTATATACCTACTACATATCTAAGATAGTGTCTTATAAATAAATTTTACAACGGAACCCTAAGCAAAACTGCTTCAAAGACAGTTTCCCTATGTAATTACGATACCTCCTGTTTACGTAGTTTTTTGTGTCAACCAAGCATTTTCTGCAAAATAGCACTCATATTATATGATATTTTTATTGTTTTACTAGCTGTTGCCCGCGGCTTCGCACGTGAGGATTTTGGTTTTTCACAATTCCCGCGGATAGCATGGATTTTGTCATAGTAAGCGAGGTGATATCCTAGAAGGATAAACGTTTATTCTGGGCTAACCCTAAGAGTTAGACTTAACCTCTAAAATTATCAGTGTTTGTCTACTATATTATGCATGTATTATACATATACATATACTTTCTCTTGAATTAATCTATTTTGAAAAAAAAAAAATGGCATCAAAATCCGTTGCGTAGTTTTAAAGATCTAAGCTTACATAGGAACAGACAGACGCGGGAAGCGACTTTGTTTTATACTATGTAGTGTTAATTTTGCAACTATCAAATTTGCATATTCAGGGCAAGCGTGCGGGAATGGCATGAAGCGTGGGTTCAACTTTGGGTTCCGCATTTATATTAATTATCATTATTATATTCGGTACAAATACTTAAATATATCGATTTAAGTTTAGAAAATAATAAAGACTACTATGTATTACTACTACTATACTATAATAATTGTGTAAGCTGTTGTGTGCGCGTGTGTAAGTTTGTTACTTATCTAGCTGAAACGACTAACTAGAATAGATCAAATTTTTTAAGCACTACACAAATGAATTATAATTTATTCATTTTTCATTACAAGCTAAGCCGCAGATAAAAGCAAGTTATGTAGGTACCTAATACTAACTATATAGCTACTATGTATTTTTAGAATTTACAAACTTACATCTATCTATATCTATACATATAATAAAATCGTAGACTTGCCGTGTCTGTACATTAAAGATTTTTGCAAAATAATAACTGAGGGATGTTAGGAATAAGTAATAAAACGTAAAAAAGCTATTTTTGAAATTTTTATCTGTTTGTCTGTTTATCTGTTTTTCTGTTTGTCTGTATGTTTGTGCGCGCATCACGCAATACTAATGAATGGATTGAAATGAAACTTGGCATGATTTAAGTTCATACTACGGAGTAACATATAGGATACTTTTTATTCGAAATTCAGCATGGTTCCCCTGGGAGAGGGGATGAAAGTCAAAATGTATAGATACTGAGCCGTAATTCATTAATGCGTGGTCCGATTTCATTCATTCTTTTTTGTTAGATAGGAGATACTTTAAAGATTACCGACTAATCTCTGAAAGACTGGATCGATTTTGATAGGACTTTCACTGGCAGATGTTTACATTTTAATCTACCTAAATATCTAACAGTGAACTTTTAACAGTTTTTAGCAAGTTATGAGCTCAAAGGAGCTTGGGAAAAACAAAATGATTCCCACGAGATTTTTAAAAACCAATATCTACGCGAACGAAGTCACGGGTATCCGCTTGTTTAATACTAAGTTAGTGTTTTATAAATTAATTTTGCAACGGAACCCTAAGCAAAAACTGCTTACAGTGTGTGTTACGAACGTTTATAAGCCCTGTTTTTCGAAAACACATCATTCAAGTCATCGTGTCGTGAACAGAGTTTTCAAAGCTGAAAACTTGCAAGAGCCTGCGAGCCGTCTAGAGCCTCTCGCCTGCTCCCTGCCTGATCCATCGTGCTACAGTCATCACCAACATTCATAATGTACGTAAGTGCTTTATTATTTTTATTTTGTTTATTTATTTACAGAAATAAAAATATTGGATACAAGTCCTTGGCACCCGTAAGCCTAGCCGGCTTGTCTGAGCGCACCATATTCCTCTTGTATGTTACAATCATCTTATATTTATTGAAATCAATGTTTAACTTCAGTTTTAAAACTAGATTTAACGCAACATAGGGATGGCGTTATGAAAACAATTAGTTGATAAACCTCATTATAGTAATTAAAAATTAATGTAATATAAATATTTTACTAACTTTTTCCTTTTAGTTTAAATTCTATTGTTTGATTTATTTTAGTAGCAAATTTGTCGTTAATGCTTTTTTGTACATAGCACAAGGTTTTCTACAGAATATCAGCGTTGGAAATATATTAAGTTGTTTCCTTCAGATGCTGAGTAGACATATTTTTGGTTCTCATTATTTCTGTTCATCATTTAAGTATTTTTGTAAATAGTGTTTTTGAACCAAATAAACCATTTTTTCTTTTCAGGTCTGATTCAGAATATGAATTTGCAGTACCACCGGCAAAGGTAAAAAAACCTAGGAAGCCCACCCCGCCTGCAAAAGTAGCTAACAAGCAAACGTGCGAGGAACCAGCAAGGTAATATTTAATTATTATCTTTATTTGTTAACTTTATTTCCGTGTGCGTATCTAACCGTTTACTTTATAGTTTAACTTATGTGTTGTGATATTCAGTATTTTAATGTTGTACGCGGACAAGAGTTTATGGGTTCGAATCCCAGTTTAGTTTAGTTTAATCGTTATAGTTTTTATTTATAAAGTTAAGTTAATATTTTTGTTTTATTTTTAGAAGCCAGAAAAGAAAACTTGTGGACATATTCGGTCTGCAATCGGACGACGATGAAGGTGGTGCAGTGAAGTCGCTACCATCCTTTATAGTGAACAAGGTTGCGAACGGTGTCCAGAGACGGAGCGCGTCTACGACAGGAGCATTTTATTTAGAGTTGCGCGTGTACGACCGCGGCGACGCCGAGGCTACCGAGTCGGACGAGCGCTGGAAGAAAGCGCTGCTGCGTTTGGCCTGCTCGGTGGACGACGACTCGCCGCAGTGGAAAGCACTGCAGCGACTCGTAAAGGAGCTGCATGAATTGTTCAAGGACTCTGACCCGATATTCATGCAGGGCAACTTAAATTTTAAGAAAAAATCAATATATGTTTCTATTTAGTACTTAGATTATAAGAAATGGTTTTATTTTTATTAATTGGTATAAAGGTTTTATAAGAAAGGTATAAGTTTACGGATCTTTAGGTGTGAATCTAATTTTTATAAATTCATAATGCCTTTTTGTCAAGTTTGCTCAGTCGAGGTAACTAAAAAGCAGTGGATAGGTCATCTCCGCAGTAACATACATAAAAGTATCTCTATGAATGAAATAAGTAGTGGAATTGTTAAAATTTCATCTGCTTTCCAAGGTAGAATAGCTTCATATCGAATACTTGCGTTAGAATTTGAGCAAAGTTTACCGGAAATATTTTTAGAAAATATTAGTTCTAAACTAAAAAATATTTTAAATTCTTCTCTTAATAAACATAATAGTATAAAAGTTAACTTTGAATATTTTGGTACTTTTCTCTTGTTCAAAAATAATGAGCAAGAAACAAAGTCATTCATTACAAAAAATATAGTTATTTTTAAAAACTACTCATTTGATTGTATATTTCAGACACTTATTGAGACGATTAAAAAAAAAATTCAAGAATTTGAAGAACGCGATAGTGGGTGGACTTTTTTAGGGAATTCATACTTGGAAGTAAATGTCAATAAGTACGATCCGTTGTGTGGATCGAGCTATATTGATTTACCACGATTATTTAAAAATAAGAAAGCTTGTCTCAATATTAAAAATAATGATCCGTATTGTTTTCTGTGGTCTATTGTAGCTGCAGTTTATCCCACAAGCAAAAATAACGCTCGCACATCCTCGTATCCTCATTTTCGTGACGTTTTGAACATACAAAATATGAATTTCCCTGTTACATTTGCAGATATTAAGGTATTCGAATCTAATAACTCTAATATTTCTGTTAATGTATATTCTTTAAAAAACAGTAATACGATTGTAGGTCCTATATATAGGTCAGAGTTTAAACGTAAAATAAAAGTTAATTTACTTTTGATTGAAAAAGGTAATAAATCACACTACATTCTCATAAAAAATTTACCACGTCTCATTGGGAGACAAGTTACAAAACACCACGGTAAACTCTATTTTTGTGATGATTGTCTTCTTTTCTTTTCAACCGAAATTAATTTAAATAAGCACATTTGTAGTGGTGTAGCTACAGTTTTACCAGAAAAAGGTACTTTTGTACAATTTAAAAATTTTCAACGTAAACAAGATGTACCCTTTGTTATTTATGCAGATTTTGAAACATTATTAAAACCATTTCATGGTTGTGAGCCTAACCCTTGTTGTAGTTACACTGCAAAACAACAGTTACACGTTCCTGCCGCATTTGCATATCATATTGTCTGTTCTTTTGATGAAAATCTAAATAAGTTTAGACAATACCGAGGACCAGATTGTGTGATAAAGTTCATAGAGTTTCTTCTAAAAGATGTTAAAGAAATATATTGTATTTTGAATACCGAGATACCAATTATATTTTCAGAAGAAAATGCTAAAGCTCATGATTCCGCTTCGAAGTGCCACATCTGTAATGGGTTATTATTTTTTGATAAAGTTAGAGACCATTGTCATTTAACAGGTTGTTATCGTGGCGCAGCACATGAGTATTGTAATTTGCGATATAGCGTTCCAAAACTAATACCAATATTTTTTCATAATTTATCGGGTTATGATTGTCATTTATTTATAAAAGAGCTAGGCGAACTCGAAGGAAATATAAAAGTTATACCTAAGAGTAAGGAAAGTTACATATCGTTCACAAAATTTTTAAAGATTTCTGATAGCCAGTTTGCACAAGTTAGATTTGTAGATTCTTTTAAGTTTTTAAGCGCGAGCATTGCCAAATTAGTGAACGGATTAGAAACCGATGACTTTATATACTTGAAAAAATACTTTCCCGAGGAGTCCCAATTTCAATTAGTAAAAAGAAAGGGTGTATATCCTTACGACTTTATGACAGATTGGAAAATGTTTCTATATGATCAACTTCCACCGAAACAATGTTTTTTTAATATATTAAATGATGAAAATATTAGTGATGCTTGTTATAATCACGCTAAAATCGTTTGGAAAACATTTGAGATCTCAAATATGGGCGAATATACAGATCTCTACCTTAAAACTGATGTATTATTATTAACAGACATTTTTGAAAATTTTAGAAAAGTTTGCAAATTCAATTATCAGCTTGATCCAGCATTTTATGTAACAGCGCCTAGTCTATCATTCGATGCAATGTTGCTTAAAACAGGAATCAGATTGGAGTTGCTAGATGATTTGGAAATTGTTCGTCTAATACAAAAAGGTATACGTGGAGGGATTTGTTTGTGTTCGAAACGGCACGCTCAAGCAAATAACAAGTATATGAAAGCATATGACCCTTCTAAACCAAGTTCATATATTGTGTATATCGATTGTAACAATTTATACGGATACAGTATGAGTCAAACATTACCTGTATCAGACTTCAGGTTTTTAAATGAGATTGAGATACAACTTTTAGATGTTTTTCAAGTGCCAGATGATGCTGAATTTGGTTTTATTTTAGAAGTAGACATTTCATATCCTGAAAATTTACACTGTTTTCACAATGATTATCCTTTTTGTGCACAAAAGTTCATACCTCAAGGTGGTAAAACTTCTAAATTAATTCCAAATCTTTACTCAAAGTTTTACTACGTTATACATTATGTTCATTTAAAAACATGTTTAAAAAACGGATTACTTCTTAATAAAATTCATCGTGTAGTTACTTTCAAACAAAAACCGTTCTTAAAAAAATACATCGATTTGAACACAGAACTTCGTAAAAAAGCTACTTCTCCATTTCAGCAGGATCTTTTTAAATTATTTAATAATGCTGTATTTGGAAAAACCTTAGAAAACACCGAGAATAGAGTTGATGTCAAATTAGTTAACTGTTGGAATGACAATAGAAATAAGACAAATAAGACTCTCGGTGCCAATAAATTAATATCCCGTCCAAATTTTCATAGCACTTCAATCTTTTCAAAAGATCTAGTAGCGATTCAAATGAAACCTGAACAAATTATTTTAGATAAACCTATTTATATTGGCTTTTCCGTGTTAGAGCTTTCCAAAAGTCATATGTACCAATTTCATTATTCTGTCATGAAACCATTTTATAAACATCGCATCCAACTTTGTTACACAGACACGGATAGTTTCATTTACACCATCGAAACAGACGATTTTTATAATGATTTAAAAATCAATTTTATAAATTTTTTTGACACAAGTAACTATATTGAACGAAATACATTTCAGTTACCAATTGTAAACAAAAAAATTCCTGGTTTATTTAAAGATGAATTGGGTGGTGATATAGTCACAGAATTTGTAGGTTTGAGATCGAAGTTATACTGCATTAAAACTGAAAAAATAATAATAAAAAAGCTAAGGGGATTAAAAGGAACGTTATTCGAGATTTGTCTTCAAACGATTACCAAAATGTTTTGCTCAATGGTTCACTAATTCGTAAGCAAAATATATTGTTTAAATCTATTAAACATGAAATATTTACCCAATCTGTAAATAAGATTGCACTGTCCAACCAAGATGATAAACGTTACATTAAATCAGATAAAATCTCAACAGTTGCATGGGGTCATAAATCGATTTCTTTTTAATTCATTTGTATATTTGACGTGCTTTTAATTTGCAAAGTTAACAGATTGCATGGACATAGCGCATTGAACCTGCAAATCTATATTATTGTGCAATCGTAAAATACCGCATCATGTTTCATTGCTCGCCAACTGCGTCACGGCTTCAGTAGTTTATTTTGTGATTTCATACGATAATTTAATTTAATTTGTCAAATATTATTGTCGGTAAGTTACCTTGTATTCAAGGTACTACATATTATGTAGATCTATGAGTAGCTCGATAGTGAACAGTATTTTCTTTTACAGATATGAGTTACTCAAGTGAATTTCAGTGTGGTCAGCTATATGATTTTGAGACTGTTGAAGAAATAAAAAATCCTATTCAATGTAAATCAAAGCCGTTAAAACGAAAATCTGATAAAAATTGTACAACTTTTGTTGTGAGTAAAGTGTTAAAAAAAGGTCAGCGGTTAATTAAAATCGAAGTTTGTGACTTAACTATCGATGATAATCGAGACAATATAATTTTGAGTGCCCAGTATGTGGTTGAGGACACTGTAGATGAAATAATGGATTTTACTGAAAGTGTTATAAGAAAAATTTCGAAAAAAATGTGTGACAGTAATATGTAGGTATAAATATTATAATTCAACAGCTCGTTGACTTTGTAAGTTATAGGTTATAGATTTTATTTTGTATTTGTAATAGTGGATATTACAAAATAAATAGCAAAGTAATTGTAAGTAATTTTATAAAATAAAACTAGTTTATAAATATATTTCAAGTTGTTTTATTTCAAATTAAGTAAACATGTACCTATACCTATATTAACAATTAAATTTCAATATTATTTACAGAAATCCACTTTTTGATACACAAAACATTTTTTAATGCACACTTTTTAGTATGAAAAATACAATTATAATCATGATTCTTACAATATTCAATATGTAATCTTGAAAGGTTTAAGCATCCGTGATCAAATAAATCTATCACTGTACAGTTTGAACACAGCTCTTTTATCCATTTTATTTTCTCGTAACCTTTTGTAAGTATCACTCTATTATTCAAGAATGGTACGATAATACGCCTAAATTCGTAATAGTCTATATGGCCTTCTCTCCATCTCATTCCATTATACTTTTCTAACCATAGTACTTGTTTCTTTTCTTCTTTAGTCAATTTACTAAAGGGGTAAGGAGGTTTAATCAAAAATGTTTGTGTACAATCCTTTTTTTCAAATCCGAGTGAAAATTCTTTTATTATGAATTCATTTCCGCTGTTTTTGAAACCTTGTAAATCTACGATTAAGATTTCAGAATTCATGATATTTTTTTAACAATGCTACTAAGTGGTTTATACTCGATAATACAGTCGTTCAAAATGAGACAATATGCTGCAGTTTGATCAGGTATTTCAGAGTTACTTTCTAACTCTAGCCTTATGTTCACTACAGGTCCTGTTTTCAAGTTATCAATTTGCCGTGAACAATCAATTACAAAAAGTGGAGCCCTCGCTCTGAATTCTTCCAAACCCAACAATGGTTCGGGTCTACGACCGTAGAAAGACTGTTGAAATCTGACATATTGTTCATATAATAAAGCGAACTGATCCTTTGAAAAATTTACATTCAGACTTTCATATGGATAGTATGTAGAATTTAGAAACACTTTAACGTCACGTAAATCACACGCATCAAATTGAGACATGTCTTTTTGTACATTGTTTTTTCTATTTGTTTGTAAACCTATAATGACATATCTTGGTTTCTCAATTTGGGATGACGTTTTAATAGACCAAGTATGTTTAGTAGTTTTGGGTAGCAGAGGATATTCATACAAATCCCAATTTCTGAAAGCTAACTGAATTGGTCTATCTTTTTCTAGATACTTTAGTAAGTTAATTTTTTCTCTGTCAGATACCTTAACATGAGGAACACGCCATACTATTTTGTCTATTTGAATATCATGTAAAAACTCGCCAGTGTTAAGTTTTACTGCGTTCATATTATTATTACTGCGCAAAAGAACTAATTCGTGCTTACAATTCATAATAATATTTTTATAATCTTCAGCAAAACCCATAATATTACATAGAGGGATAGAAGCTGAAAAGCTGCCTTTGCATTTAGTTCCATTTAGGTCCCAGCCCCATACTTTAGCCATTTTAGCTTCATGATCACTAAATGAAAGCAAAGATTTAATTGTTGTAGTTATACCGGTATTTTTAACCTTATCTATTTCAACTCCGTTCAGTTCATATCGAATATCTTGAAACAGGTAAAGGAATGAATTATTCGTTAGTTGAATACTTGAAACTGTTTGTTTCGTTTCAATATTTTGAACGTATATCACCCCTTCTATATACAGTGTGCTCTCTGAGGGTAAGACATATAAATCTTGTTGGTTGATAGGAATTCTGATTTCATCGTTTGTGTTGAAGCTGGTTCCGTATGGTTTATAAGAGTGAACTTCAATACTCTCTATGGAAGTATCATAGACTGGAGAATTCGTTATGTTCAAAATAGTCATTTTGATAACCCGATAGATTGAAGAAATTTCTTATTTTTAGATGTTAATTTAATCTTCTTTTTAGGATGTATAGTTTTACGGGCGACTGATTTAGCACTGATTGACTCACGCTGTAGCGATGTGTATTTATTGACAGTAGTTGGTTTTGAAAGCTCCTTTTTTTCACCATTGGGTTGTTCAAATCGAGGAATTGTATTTTTGCTGTAATCTATCATTTCGTTTTTTTATATGAAGATATAATTGAATTTCTTCACTACGTAAATTAACTAATTTATTTTTACTATCAAGTATTCGTATTCTGATGTTATTAATGTCACTCTGATTCACAGGGAAATAGATTATATTTTTAGGTATTTCAATAATTCTATATCCAGGTGGCACGTTCGGTGCAAATTCATATAAAATATGACTAGGATTACCATTAATGTAGGAACCGCTTATAATATCACATTCGACCCTCACCACGGTTGTTGATAAAATATTGACTGGTAACGCTGACTCGTGTAATATATTAGCTTTTAGGGTCTGACTGCTAAACCCTAAAACGGATCCGAGTGAATTATCTTTTTCAAAGTGAACATCTTGCGAACAGTAAAGAAATATTTTCAGCGTATTATTATTACAGTAAAGTTTTAGTGAACATCCTACAATATGTTCCCTTAGATAATCACAAATATCTTGTAATTCGTAGGTTCCTTCAGGGATTTCTACCACTTGATTTGATGCATAATAAAATTTGTTATTACTAGCATCTATATTCGGAATCGAGTTAAAAGTGGATAAATACAATAGAGCGCACTCATATTCACCGTCTAACAGTAAGCTCGGAGAATATGTTGTTTCTAAATTTGACGTGTTGCCTGTAATTGACAGTGTAATGGACATTATGAGTATGACTGAAATGAAATAAGTGTCTACTAATTTATATGATTTTTAATCCAAAATTTTTGTAAAAATTCTACACATAGATGACCGCAATTAACAGTATTAAACTTTTGGTATCTACCATAGTTATAAAAAATATTGCATACATTTAAATACTTTATTATTTCTTTAGGTGGTTTCAAATCACCAAAACTGTCAAAATATTCACAGTAATCATTAAATTTGGCGTAGGCTACCCAATGTGTCCCTTTATGTTTTACATCATCCAAATTAACAATACCGCATTCAATACGGTTTACTTTTCTAGGTAAGCTATTTCTCATGAACACTCCTCGAAAGTAGGGAATACAATGTTTATTGGCAAATGTTTGAATATCAATATCAGTCAAAGCTCTATTAGGTAGCCTAATTTTCAGTTTTTTGCATTTTTTATAAAAATACCATGTCCATTTTTGTAAGGTTTAACGTATAATCCTTTGCCTAAAGCGATAGACTCCTTGGGCTTGTTTTGTGAGACATCTGTTAAGGATTTTTTAGCGCTTAGGAAATCGTTTACAGTTTTTGCAATAGCTGAAGCACCTCCCGCTAAACTGCCTAAAGCAGATAGACCAGCAAAAATTGGAATTAAAGGCAAAACACCTCCCGATTTTGGAACAGGTATCACTCTCGGCATGAGAGGTCGTTTAGTTTTACCTACAATTTTTTTTGCAGCTGCATAAGCGTACTTAATAATAGATTTATTGCTTTTGTTTTTTAATTTGCTTATCCCTCGACGTATTTTGGAAACAATTGAATTGAATTTTTTAACACCAGCGCCAGTTTTTATTTTAGTCTTCATAACTTTATTGACTAACCACGAAGCTACTTTTTCGCCCTTCCCTGCATCTTGTGAACGCAGTCTTTGTTTAGCTTCCTTCATTAGTTCGATATCTGCTTTGTGACGGTTGTCTATATCACTGAAATTATTGTAAGCTATATCGTGACGTTTGCACGCCTCGTCCAATAAATTAACTCCTTTATCACCTCGAGCCAATCGTTTCTTTAACTTTGTACCTGGTCCACAATAGTTATATCCTGGTAAATGTAGCTCTATTGGTAAATTATCAATTACAGTGTTAACAAGTCCTCTTGCTTTCATTGCTTGTATTACAATAATGTTATAGCTAGATACGTTATAATTTATATATTTAAACCAATGTGCTTTTATCAATCCAACTATTTTCTTTTTCACTTAATCCTAACCATTTAACGAAGAGCTTACTTCCTCTTTTTTTGATAACTTTTTCGATTAAGTATACATTAGGACATTTAGATTTTTTGAGTTCTTCTTGGTAGAATATGCCAGATATAATTTGATTGTTTTGATCTTTAATGTAATATGTGATCGGACAGGTTTTATTTACTTTTGCAACCGTGAAAACTTCAGTTGACCAGTTTGGTGTATAACCTTTTTCAAAACAACCTTTATATTTGCTTATCCTTACAAAATCACCAATTTTTAATTTCGCTTTGAAGGTGTTAGTATATTTTTGTGATTGTTTTATATTACACATAACTTTTGAAACGTTATCAAAATTTACATCAACTGGTTTGTATCGAGTTGTGCGATGGACAGTATTATTGTACGATGTTACAACATTTTCAAGTGGTTTACCTACCCATTTATAACTTCCTACGAGACTAAAGTATTTGTATAACTTGTTCTTCAGAGTTCTTATTACTCTTTCGACAATAGATGCCTTTTTGGTTGAATATGTAGAATAATGATTAATACCATAATCATTCATAAGTTTTTTAAACATCTTGTTATAAAATTCTGTTCCAAAATCAGTTTGCAAGTTCTTTGGCACGGATCCTGTTTTAAATAATTTATTAAACTTATTGACAATTTCTTCTTTATTTTTGGTTTTAAGAGGAAATACCCAAACATATTTTGAAAGACAGTCAATTACAACCATGATATATTTAAAATTGTTATTAACATTTGCGATATTTTTTATATCAATCAAATCAGCTTGCCACAAATCATGTAAACCGTTCAATTTTACATGTCGACGCTGAAAGTTCTTTCGAGCTTGCTTATGAATTTCTTCAACAACTTGTTGCTTACTCATGTTTAGTTGAAGCTTGAATGAGTTTATTTATTTCAGACTTGGTATAATATTCACGCAAATATTTTGTTAGTAACGTAGCAATTTGTCTATTTAAATTACTTTTTTCATATATCAGTTGTTCTTTAGTACAATAATTGCTCAGAATTTGATCAACGTAATTTCTGTTAACAGCATCGTTTGGTTCTGATGGAGATTGTAAGTTTTTGATTTTTGCGTACTGCAAATCAAGTGTTTTATTTTCTAACTTTAAATATTTGTCAAGTGAAATATTTATATTTAAATTATTTATTAAATTGTCCACATATTCTTTGTTAACTGCGTGATCACGTAATTTTGGTGAAGGTAAACCTTTTAAATATGATGATTTGAGATCAACCTCTCCACTTTCGGTCTTTTTTACGAGGTCATCAAAATCAAATAATTCTGACACACGTAGACGTTTATGAACGTGATGACCGAATTTATCAATATTCATTTTAATCAGCTCAGAAGTATGGATAAAATGTTACTGCTCTAATTAGATAATATTTCTAGTATTTATATACTAATTAAGATCGCCGTTTTCTCTGAGTTCTTCGATTATCGATATTATCTCATTGTCTAATCCTGTGTTACCAGCTTGTTTTGAAGCAATCAAAAGTTTCAATCGTTCAACCAATTCATTAGGGTTATTCCAATAAACGTAATCCGTATAGGGTTTTATTAATTTCATAAAAGGAAGACCATCACCTCTCACAGTTTTCTTACTTTCATCCAAAGTTGGTATTTGAAATAATGGTTTTATTATAGCCATGTACTTTTGGCCTTTATTGCTTTTAATTGGTTTTGACGGATCATACTCTCGACGATGTACATTGGTGGTCAAAAGGATTGCTTTGTAGTTTGTTATATCTTCTTTATTGATCAAAGATAAGTTAGGGTTTTTACTAAGTAACAATTCATTAAGACCAGGAGTCATTTTATACTCTTTTTCACCAATTACAAAAGAATTACTATTGATTTTAATAGGAGTAAGACCTATGAAAGGTTTTCCATTTACAGATCGTACCCCGAAGGGAATATCACCAAAATTTTCTGACGATAGAGACCAGCTAGATGTTTCACTCGGATCAGAAAATGATTTAAATGACGTATCACTATTTTCATCATCTGACTCTTGAGGATTACTAGAATCGCTTGAATCCAATAACGCGGTATCCTGATTTTCATCATCTGACTCTTGAGGATTACTAGAATTGCTTGGATCCAATAACGTGGTATCTTGTTTCAGATCTGACTGGTTCCATTTATGACTTTTAGGTATTTCTTTACAAACATCAAAATTTTCAAAATCAATATTTTTATTATTTTTATCGGCGATACGATCAAGTGAAGTCGTAATAGGTTTAAATACTGATTGAAGAACCATATCACTATCAGTTTTTGAATCTTTCAATAATTTCAATTTCCTTTTTACAGCTTCGGATGCTTCAATAATCTGCTGCATTATATGACGGTCCATTATACAAAGAATAGGAGTGTTATATAAGTATACTTTTAAATCAATGATGTGGTTTGAATGAAACGTCTATATTTAAATAAATTAACATGACTAATCGAACACAATGAATGTATCAAATGATTTTCTGTAACCTCCTTCATTCTTAGTACAATCTTTGTTTATTACTAGATAATTATATGGATTATTCCATACCTTAGAACACATTTCTCGAAATAATAACCAGGACATATCAGTGTTGACATGTTCATCGTAAACGTGTTTCAAATTAATGTCATCCTGTTTGAATAAAACTATGAGATTAGCGTTGTCCCTCACAAGCTGCTTTGGAATTTTTGTATATGTTTGATTTAAATAAAAACAGTCAATAAACTTGTGTCTACCCATAGCAAAGTAATCTCTTATGTTGTTTTGTTTTTCAGATGCTACGTCGTCAAAAATTATGACTGAATTAGGTTTAGCGCTTTGAGGACTCAGGACATCGGTATTGGCGTGGTATTTGAAGTAAGACACTCCCGGTACTCTTTTCAAAACATTTTCCAAAAACGTATACTTAGGTTGATACAAGGTTTTTGAATAAACGTAAACGTTTCTAAATCGTAATCCATTTTCATGTAGGAGAAGGCCGATGACTAAATTGGTTTTACCACAGTTCGATGGCCCACATATAAGGCATCGTATTGTATTGGGAAGTAGTTTACCATGACGGAACGTAGTATTTTTACTAACAGTACAAATGTTATTAAAATTAAGTGATTGAGGCTGCTTTTCAAATCTCATTTTTGTGTGATAGCTTTAACAAACTCGAATAAAGTAACAGTTTCTCATCGACACCATAGTTTATATTGAAAATTGCAACCATCATAGTTAATGATTAACGTTTATTAAATCTTAGTTATTAAACATTCGCATTACAAGTTGCACATGAGTGAGATTGCTAATGTTTTTTGTCAGGGTTTAATCGACCCACGATAGTCGATAACTTTCTGAAACAGTTCGAAATCCAATAATTGGGAAAGCTAACTCAATAAACATGTTTCGAGTGAACAAAGTGAACCGAAACATGTTTAGTGAGTTAGCTTTCCCAATTATACACTACTTACCTAATTATAATAATCTTTTTGAGGAAAGTTGATAATAATAATTATTATTACGACGAATTCGAGTAAAATGGAGAAGAGTCTCGGTCGACTACATTCTATTTTGTTTATAATTAGGCAGGCATTCATAAATCTACCATCAGAATAATAATTTGAAGCGATATTTTGTGGCCAATTCTGATGTACACAATCTCTAAACCTAAACTAAATTGACAGGTTTAAAAATAGTGCTATCCCCTTCAGCAGGGAGGATTGTGAAAGAGACAGGAATATATTTAGACCTGTCATTTTAGTTTAGATTTAGAGATTGTGTACAACAGAATCGGCCACATTGTAAGCCAGATTTAATACGTCGTGAGCGGCTGGCGTGGGGGCTTCAGCCTTTCACTTTTCCACCTGTAAACTGACCCTGAGACGATGGCAGCTTGCTGTGGCACAAGCCACTGTGCTTCAAGGCAAGGCACAAAAATAGGTAGTTAGTACTTAGGTGCGGGGAATGCTCCTGTTCCTCCGGGAGTAGCCCAAGGACTGTCACACACAGAAGGCTTATTATTATGTTAGTAGAGATAAATTAAATCATCATCATCAAGCAACAGCCCACTACAGGGCACGGGTCTCCTCTCAGAGTGAGAAGGGTTTAGGCCGTAGTCCACCACGCTAGCCAAGGGCGGGTTACTAGACTTTACACGGCTTTGATAACATTGTGGAGAACTCTCAGGTGTGCAGGTTTTCTCACGATGTTTTACTTCACCGTTACATAAAGTGATATTTAATTGCTTAAAACGCACGTAAATCGAAAAGTTACAGGTGCGTGCCGGGATTGAAATCAGCCCCCCCTTATGGGAGTCCGAAGTTTTAACCACTAGGCTATCACCGCTTAGTTTAAGAGGCCGTAACCCTGATTCATGATTTTTTAGGAACTTTTCAACACTGTAGTGCTTCAGATAATACTCATAACGATTATTTTAAAAAAAATTATAAAATATTAAAGAGCTGCAATCCTTCCTTAATGGAATGTTGGAAATAAAATATTAATTTTGTTAAAAAATATTATTCAAATCTTAATTCTTGAAGAAGATGTTTACTGATTTCACGCTTTTGAGTGAAACTTTGGTCTTTATTCTATGGTAGACACTAGAGACAACAGTGGTTTTGACACGACCTCCCTTTGGCAGAGGCATGAGGAGAGCGCTGTCGTGTTATAACTGGGAGGTCCCGGGTTCCTTTCCCGGCAGGGGCAATTTGGGATTTTATAATTTCTAAATTGTCTCTGGTCTGGTCTGAGGGGAGGCTTCAACCGTGGCTGTTTACCACCCTACCGGAAAAGCCGTGCTGCCAAGCAATTTCGTCGTCCGCGTTCCGGTACGATGCTGTGTAGACACCGATAAGTGGTTTGCATACCTCTTCCAAGTTAGCCCGCTTCCATCTTAGACTGCATCATCACTTACCATCAGGTGACATTGCAGTCAAGGGCTAACTCGTAGTTGAATAGAAAAAACAGTGGTAACCTTGTAAATAATAACCACCACTCATCAGCTATTACTAAACATCGTCTTGTAATGGGCATAGCTTCACTTAATATGTAAATGTACGACCAGCCGAGTTCGGTTGTCGAGTGCTTGCGTAAAGTTTCACCGCGCATAGTAGATTGCAAGTTATAGACTAGTCAATAAGTTCAAAAACGTGAAAAATAGAGATAAAGGTCCTAAAAATATGAACGATAGCTCATTCGATTCGGAATCTCTAGAAAAATGTTTTTGAAGGATTTTGGTGTGGGTAAAAAATTGCAATTGTTATTAACAAAATAAGATGAAAAAAAAATGATATTTCGTTTTAAGTTAATAACTAAAAAAATATTTATATTTAAGCAATTTTTAAAAAAGCGCGTTAAAGAGGAGGAAATTTTCAATAAAAAAGTTTCAACTTCCGAAACTCTATGTCCATTATTTATAACTTTAATTTGACGTTGAAAATAGGACTCCGCGCGGCGGTTAAGGCATGCACGCGCGAGCCTTCAGCAATGAAAATATTTTTTTTATAACATAAAATGTTATTTTAAAAATTTGAAAAAATTCTATAAATAGTATCTTTTTAACATTTGAAAGCATCGAGCCCTGAAGAAAAAAAGTTTAATCACCATTTTTCAATATGTTATTCAATTGTAGACTAACAAAGGGTCTAGCGGGTTAAGCTTATGAAAACTGCACTCGCGTCTGATGAAGGATTCTTACCTTGTTTTTATTGTTTTTCATCTAAAATAGCCATACACTTAATCTCACACCCCTAACCCTTATAGTAAGGGAATAATGGGGGTGACAACCCTTAACGAAAAAATTTTTTTTCTCAGTACCTATTCAAGATATCTTTATGAAATTGAAACCATACATGACTATTGATGAACTAATCATAATATATTTTTTTTATAATTTTTGCAATATTATAAACTGTAAAAAACGAGAAGTATATTTTTTGGAAGTGGTTTTTTATACCCACCCCTAAAGTGACCCCTTACAAAAAAATATATCTCATTTGTTACTTAGTTAGTTATTACATGTTAAAGTTACAAAAGGATCGAATTGGTGGAACATAGCTTAAAAAAATAAAAATCTGTTACGGATATGTACATGCATATATCAATTTTTATCAAAAACTATATAAACACCTGTGCACTATCTTTATATCTATCATGAATCATCATAAATACGTTCTTATAACTTTTTAATGTCAACAAATATGTATACTTACAAATAAACTATGAACAATCAATGATAAACAATATTCGATTTGATGGCATTCGACTGCACGAATTTCGAACACCGTGTTGTAGACTCGGTGTTCGAAAGTTTTTATATTGCGTAACAAAGAACATATTGTAGTGACCTGTTCATTTTCATTTAAGTTTTGTCAAGGTAAACCCGGTGCACACCGAGCGCAGAGCATTTTTTGAGATTACTGAATAATTAACTTTATTGACATACGGTCAATATTGCATTCCAAGAATAAAAACGCGCGCACGCGCGCGCGTGCTCGTGCCTACCGTACCGCGCGACCGTATGTCAATAGTCGTAAAGTTAATTATTCAGTGTTCTCAGAAAATGCTCTGCGCTGCGCTGCGTTCAGTGTGCACCGGGCCTTAAAAGAAGTTTCCACTGGTTTTTCTGAGACTTATTTTACAATTAACACATTTATCATGTTTATGACGTTTATTTGTTTTATCCATTATTTCTGATAGCAAATGTTACAGTGAAAAACTAAACCACATTTAATACACAATTAATATTCGAAACTCTCGCAAAAGTATACGTCACCTGCTAATTATGTTTTGACTTGCTAGTTAACTTATTTTATCTTGACAAAACTTAAATGAAAATGAACAGGTCACTACAATATGTTCTTTGTTATGCAATATAAATAACTTTCGAACACCGAGTCTACAACACGGTGTTCGAAATTCGTGCAGTCGAATGGCATCAATGCGAATATTGTTTATCGTTGATTGTTCATAGTTTATTTGTAAGTATACATATTTGTTGACATTAAAAAGTTATAAGAACATATTTATGATGATTCATGATAGATATAAAGATAGTGCACAGGTGTTTTTAAAGTTTTTGATAAAAATTGATATATGCATGTACGTATCCGTAACAGATTTTTATTTTTTTAAGCTATTTTCCACCAATTTGATCCTTTTGTAACTTTAACATGTAATAACTAACTAAGTAACAAATGAGATATATTTTTTTGTAAGGGGTCACTTTAGGGGTGGGTATAAAAAACCACTCCCAAAAAATATACTTCTCGTTTTTTACAGTTTATAATATTGCAAAAATTATAAAAAAAATATATTATGATTAGTTCATCAATAGTCATGTATGGTTTCAATTTCATAAAGATATCTTGAATAGGTACTGAGAAAAAAATTTTTTTCGTTAAGGGTTGTCACCCCCATTATTCCCTTACTATAAGGGTTAGGGGTGTGAGATTAAGTGTATGGCTATTTTAGATGAAAAACAATAAAAACAAGGTAAGAATCTTTCATCAGACGCGAGTGCAGTTTTCATAAGCTTATCCCGCTAGACCCTTTGTTCCCAATTTCCGTTGGCATAAACAATGTGATGAAAGGTATAAATAATTGGCCTAAAAATTTTAAATTTCGTGGAGCCCTTCTGATATATATATTTCATAAGATCCTGTGATAAATTTTTGTAAAAGTTTTTTAATTTGTTAATTATGATTTTTTATAACTAATGTAAATCATATGATGAATAGAAGCAGGCGTTACTTTGCGGAATTCCATGATATACAATGAATATAAAATTACTTTGCTATAATCCGCTAACAGTGACAAATTTGTAGGTACAACACCACACAAATTCACCACAAAATGAACTCGACGATCGTTTCGCTCCGGCACCGGAGCATCTTCAGGAGATGTTGACTTCACAACGGACGCTTGCAAAGACTTTGCAAAATTATGTCCCGTTTCAACTTTGTCTCAAATCCGAATAAAGTCAGAGTGACTAACACTCTATAAGTAGGTATCTCAGGCTCAGAGTACAGAGTAGGTACCGGTCTAGGACGCTTTATAGATCTCAGACTTGTGTCGATACGATCTCAGGAGATTTCGAATAGGTATATTCCCAACTAGCTGATCCCCGCGACTTCGTCTAGTCTTCGTCTAAGTTACTCCTTATAACATCACCTATCTGCCATTGAAAGTTCCGTTAAAATCGATTCAGCCGTTTCGGAGATTAGCTGGAACAAATAGACAGGCCGACAAACATAAATTTAAACGCGCGCCAGTTTAAAATAAGCCGTACGTACAAAGATCCGGGTCCCAAGTTATTTGAACCCAATAAATGTCTGTCATTTCTGAACTAAAAAACCTATGACCTTGAAATATTTACGGGACAATACTTAAAGTACTACCTTTCTAACAAAAAAAGAATGAGTTAAATCGAACTACGCGTTAATGAATTACAGCTAAATACACGTTTTAACTTTCTTCCCCTCTCCCAAGGGAACCGTGCTGAATTTCGGGATAAAAAGTATCCTATGTCCTACCTCGGAGTATAAACTCAAATTGTACCAAGTTTTATTCGAATCCATTCAGTAGTTTCGGCGTGATGCGCGGCCAAGATACAGACAGACAGACAGACAGACAGACGGACAAAAATGAAAAAAATTGCAGTTTTGGCTTCAGTATCGATTATAGAGTGCCCCCCAATAAAAATTTTCAAAATATCTTCAATGTACAGAATTGGATCTGTTACAGTTTTATTATATTACTAGACTAGATGATACCCACGGCTTCGCCCGTGTGGATTTAGGTTTTTAAAAATCCCGTGGGAACTTTTGATTTTCTAGAACAAAAAGTAGCATATCCGTCCCCAAAACGGAAAAATCCCGTGGGGTCCCCACGATTTCGGAATGCAATTCCTTACAGCATCACGGTTGAGGAGTTGGATATGTAGGTACCTACTTGAGTTCATTCAACGATAAAGTCTTTAATTTGTACCCCCAATATCAATTTAAATAACCGACAGTTCCTAAATCCCATTAGTTTTGGGGATCAGGGTCCCCTACAGCATCAGGATTGAGGAGTTGGAACCCAAATTTTTTATAGGACAATGTCGCAATGTTTATCTATGGATTAAAAAAAGAATTACGCAAATCGGTTCAGAAATCTTGGAGATATCGGTGTACATAGGTAGAAAAACACAACTTCTCCTTTTTTGAAAGTCGGTTAAAAAGTAGCCTATATGTTACTCCCTGGTTAATTCTCTACTTGTATGTGAAAGTCCCGTCAAAATCGGTTCAGCCGTTCCGAAGATTAGCCCGTTCAAACAGACAGACAGACAGACAGACAGACAGACAAAAAATTTAAAAACGTTTGATTCGGTTATGGTACAGTTCAAATAACCATATGAGCTTGATATGAGGTACCTAGTTATTTCGAAATTACAGACAGACACTTCAATTTTATTTATTAGTATAGAGTATTGATAGATTTCGCCGATTCTCGGCACAAATGTATCTATTATATTATAATTAATATACCTAGCTACTGAGAGGGTTTTAGTTGGTAAAATAAAATCTCCATATACCTACCTATTCTGATTTTCCCCCACGAAGTCGGCAGCAGGGGGATTCCATTCCCAAGGAGATTGCCGCAAGTAGGTAGGTAGGTACTTAAAGGTCGTTTCGATCGGTAAATTATTATACACTAGCGGTCCGCCCCGGCTTCGCCCGTGGTACATAATATATAGCCTATAGCACTCAAGGATCACTTACATATCCAACGGTGAAAGAATTTTTGAAATCGGTCCAGTAGTTCCTGAGATTAGCGCGTTCAAACAAACAAACTCTTCCGCTTTATTATTATACTAGATGATGCCCACGGCTTCGCCCGTGTGGATTTAGGTTTTTAAAAATCCCGTGGGAACTTTTGATTTTCCAGAACAAAAAGTAGCTTATCTGTAGAAACCCGTCCCCAATCGGTGATCCAACGGAAAAATCCCGTGGGATCCCCACGATTTCGGAATACAATTCCTTACAGCATCAGGGTTGAGGAGTTGGATATGTACCTACTCGAGTTCATTCAACGATAAAGTCTTTAATTGGTACCCCCAATATCAATTTAAATAACCGGAAGTTTCTAAAACCCATTAGTTTTGGGGATTAGGTCCCCTACAGCATCAGGATTGAGGAGTTGGAATCCAAATTTTTTATAGAACAGGGTCGCAATGTTTCTCTATCGATTAAAAAAAAAATTACGCAAATCGGTTCAGAAATCTCGGAGATATCGGTGTACATAGGTAGAAAAACACAACTCCTCCTTTTCTGAAAGTCGGTTAAAAAAGTAACCTATGTTACTCCCTGGTTAATTCTCTACTTGTATGTGAAAGTCCCGTCAAAATCGGTTCAGCCGTTCCGAAGATTAGCCCGTTCAAACAGACAGACAGACAGACAGACAGACAGACAGACAGACAGACAGACAGACAAAAATTTTAAAAACGTGTGATTCGGTTATGGTAGCGTTCAAATAACCATATGAGCTTAATATGAGGTAGTTATTTCGATATTACAGACAGACACTTCAATTTTATTTATTAGTATAGATTAATTTCCCTATATTTTAATACTACTAGGTAGGTAGATTATAGGTACTTATCTACTTAGGTATGCATAAATCATGATATTATTTATTATAATAGGCATTTATTGAACTTGATACGTTCAAACGAAACGTCGATCGCACTCGGCAAATAAGGCTAGAGACACAATACATCATGACTCATGTAGACTGAATTCCGTGTCTCCAATCACTGCGCGGCTATAAGCGGAAACACTTCGGCTCTACAACGTTGGTCCAGGAGTAACAGCAGCACTAAGTTAGGGCTTTCGCCGTAATTCTTGAGCCACGTACCAACGAAATGAAATTCCACCGTGATTGTCCGTTGTATGACCTGCTAGGTTATTCTGTAACTTAGTTAGCAACTGAAAATAGTTGCCAACTGATTAGTTTGATATACATTGCTGCTTTACTGTGGGAAATATAAAGTGTTTTCATAATTTTACACAGTAAAGCAGCAATGTATATCGAACTAATTCGTTGGCAACTATTTTCAGTTGCTAACTAAGTTACAGAATAACCCCCATGGTCTCTTTCACACTTCCCCTTTTTTTCGTTCTTTCACTTTGTCTCACACAATTTCTCTCTTTCCAAAGCGATGTGAGTACCTACTCACGTATGACGTACCTAACTCAAAACTACCGTGTTTTGCTTGTATGGTTTAGCGGCGGACGTGTTCTAAAGGACAAAGTACCTGTTATAATTAATAAAAGTATATATTAAAAGGTACAACGTGTACAGGCCATGACCATACAAAATGCAATCATTTTTGACGTGATAACGTCATAAAAATTTATGAACGCCGGCTGCACGCACGAAAAAGCATATGTCTCATTGTCACGTTCCGGCTGAGCCGAGCGTGTAAGCGAGAGCGTGGAACAAGTGATAGAGAAGGACGATCGGTTTAAGAGCGTTGACGCACGGACCCGCTTCGCAAGTTTAGGCATTTACCTGGGATTCTTTGTTTACGTGAATGAACGGGCTGCTCCGAGTGCAGTGTAGTGTAACAAACCGTTTTGATCTTTTTACCATTTTCAAACGGGCTATTATTTTTTTCAATATTCTTAGGCACCTATACCTAAGTTTTTAGTTCGTAGATTTTTAATTTTATAAAGCAGGCATAATTAATGTATAATGCTTGAAAAAGACCTTATAGAGTAGACCAGTACATAAAAATTATAATTGGAGAATATAGTACAACTTCTGATATTGATTTTTTTATATGCCTACTCGTGTAAGGGTAAGATAGTGACGAAAAATGCAGATTCATTCAGAATCAAAATTAAAAAAAAAATTAATAAAAGTATTTTTTTTGTTTTCGCACCCAACCTAACGTAAAAACAAAACAGAGAGCAATAAAAGAGATAAGCACCTGCAACGCTAAAGCAGTTTTTATCACACTGACAATAGCCATCAAGGGTCGATTGCAATAAAAAGAAAATTCCTGTTCGAAAATATAAATAAAATTATCAAATAACGTTGCTCAAACGATGACCACGTGCAAATGATAGTTAGTATCTAATCTCTTGCAGGTGTTGTGCTAGTGTAATCCATTTACCACAATAACAATAGAAAATTATTGCACGGGTAAAAAAATTATCAGCCATTTTATAAAACAATACAAAAAATAACTTTGTGCTATTGCGATAAATTGTGCCCAACAACCTAGGTATTGTGCCCAACATAGGTGTATGTATGTAAGTTTTTTTTTCATCAAAAAGTCTAAAATAACCAATGTCCATGCCTGTGATACTAAATTTCGGCCAAATCGGTAAAAAGAATAGGCCGTGAAAAGCTATCAGACGGAGAGACACACTTTTATATTTATAATATTAGTATGGATTATTTAAATAAAAAAATTATACTCTACTAGCTTTTGCCCGCGGCTTCGCCCGCGTGAATTTGGGTTTTTCACAAATCCCGAGGGAATCATGGATTTCCTGTTCCCGTTCTCGCTCCCTTTTCAAACATTTATACCTACTTTCAAGAAAGTTTGCCTATATCAGCCCGCCATGTTGATTTTGATGTAATTTCCCGATTTTAAATTTTAACAGTTACCGGACGATAGTTTTTGTATACGATAGCTATTTTCTAGTTCATTTTCCACATAATATTATGTAAGTATATGTTGGCCGCGAGTTCGTCAGCGTGGATTTAGGTTTTTAAAAATCCTGTGGGAACTATGTCAATTTTCGAGACGCAAGCTACCTCTGTACCTACCAAATTTTGTATAAATCGGTTAAACGGACGGACCTTTAAGAATTCCGTGAGAACTCTTTAATTTTCCGAGATAAAAAGTATCCTATATCCGTCCCCAGGATGTAAGCTAACTCTGTACCTAATTACATAAAAATCGGCAGACAGACAGACACACTGTCGCATTTATAATATTATATAGTATGGATTACTGATTTACAACTATAATCCTCAACTATAACTATAATATAATATATTACAATTATTAAAAATACGTAAAAAGTTTTAAACTATCTGTAAGAAAAAATAGCGAGCATTAAAAATATCTAGTATTGAATAGTGACAGTCGCACTACAATTTTACGTATATTCCATGTAATCCAATAAGAATTGCCGAGACAAAAAGCGTTACGTCCGTTCGCGGAGAGGCCTCGGCTTTGCCTCGGCTCATACTAGTTTCACTAGTTTGCTTGCTAGTTCAATTTCCTACTGCCTCTTTCTGCGTTTTGGTCTATGTTTCTAAGTTATATTTTGGAAACAAATAGTAATTAATGTTGGATTTTTTTTACTTATATTATTGCTAATATGTTTTACTTTTATATGTACTTAATTTTACTTATAAATGGCGAAAATTAATCTACTAAAATGACGGTTTTATATGTCTATAATTTACTGAAATTAAAATTCATTTGCTTGGATTTTTATGATGTAAAAAACGCCAAATTAAAAAATGTTTTCTTCCATGTCTTTAGTTCAGGGCATTTCCTTTCATAAATATATCTTTGTGTGTGAATTGAACAAGTAACTTTTGACGTAGTGAACGTCAAAGATTCCACGATTCCCAAAATTCAAAAATAGGCTTTTGGTATTTTGGCAATACGACAAAAACTATTAATAAATTGCAAAATGTTGTCTTCCAATTCCCTAGAACACAAAATTGTCTACAATGTAGTATAAATAAGTTTTCAAGTAAATGCATAGATGAACAACATATGAAGGGTCAAAATAGCTTAAAAATGAGCTAAAACGGCGCAGAACGCATCAACGCTCTTAAGCATTTGGCTTCATCAATGTTTTCTATCACTTAAAATTATCGTCCGTAAACCGACTTTATAGACTTTTTTGCTTTGAAAACTAAATATGACATTTCTCAAAACAATAATAATTTATCACGTGTAAAAGTTGCGGAAATTCCGCGTCTAACGTTCTCAGACCAGGGCGCGTTTGGAACCCTCGTAGCTTTAGTTTTAAGTTTCCGTAAGTAATTATCACCATTGCCTGTTCCTAAATTGACGTTCAAAAAGTGTACAGTGTACCTACTTTGAATAAATGAATTTTGAATTTGAATTTGAATTTGAATTTTGAATTTCACAGTATCGACGAAAGCGTAGACCTATTGTGCGCATCCCTCTGCGAACATTTCAACATGACACATCGGAGCGGAATTCCGCAGGTCGCCTTTTTCCGCTCAAATAATTTCGCCCGTTTTGTTCCAGGCCTTATCTAATTCGATGATGATTTCAATTGTATCGATATGGCATCAGCTTCAAGGCTGTGGCAATATTTTGTTTGTGTGATATGTACACTTCACACTATAATATTATTATAAAGGCGAAAGTTTGTGTGTGTATGTATGTTTGTTACTCTTTAACGCAGTAACCACAGAACCGATTTGGCTGAAATTTTGAATGGAGATAGATTATGCCTTGACTTATAACACATAGGCTGCTTACTTATCCTGGAAAAATTCACAGTTCCCACGGGATTTTGAAAAAATCTAAATCTAAGTAAGTATAGCTACTATAGCTATATGTAGATTACTACAGCAACTTCCTTGAAAGTAGGTATAAAGGTTGGAAAAGGGAGCGGGAACGAGAACCGTAAATCCACGATTCCCTCGGAATTTGTGAAAAACCGATAGTCACGCGGGCGAAGCCGCGGGCAAAAGCTAGTATTACTATACTATTAATCAAATATGAATCTATCCTGTCGATCGATCCGATTCGCCAAGGAGGTCTGCTAATTCTTGATTCGAAAGTCTGTAAAGTTCGAAAGTTGGGGACTGGGGTGTAAGTCCCCTCTACGGGTCGTTGTGCCTGATACCACACAACGTAATCTGGATGGTATCACCGCTTTGTGGTAGGATCCTACCCCGAATCTGCCACAGTGTGGCTAGCGACCACACTTCAGCCGTAATCCGCCGCAAAGCATCCGTGTGTTCCGGCAGCGAGCTGAAGAGCCAGTCCCATTCCTCAAAAGCCGGCAACGCATTAGTGGTTCCTCAGGTGCTGCTAATGTTCATGGGCGGCGGTAATCACTTAACATCAGGTGACCTGCTTGCTCGGTTGCCCGCCTATAAAAAAAAGCGCCTCCCTGGTGCAGTGGTGATCGCTGTCGACTTATAAGTGGGAGGTCCCGGGTTCAATGACATTGGCAACTTGAGATTTTTATAATTTCAACATTGTCTCTGGTCCGGTCTGGTGGGAGGCTTCAGCCGTGGCTGGTTACCACCCTACCGGCAAAGATGTGCCGCCAAGCGATTTAGTGTTCCGATAGGTACGATGTCGCGTAGAAACCAATGAGGAATATGGGTTTATTAAAAACTGCCATACGGCATACCCCTTCCAAGTTAGCCCGTTTCCACCTCTGCATCGTCACTTCCCATCAGGTGAGATCGCAGTCAAGGGCTAACTTGTAGATGAATACAAGTATAAATTAAAAATTAAAAAACCCCCGACATTCGCCATTTTGTGGCGGCGCCATCTTGGATTTGCATAGTGCTATTCTACTAGTCAAGCCCTTTCATTTGATACCCATATTGAGGGCGTTGTGATAAAATATGTAATCCACCATTTTGTAGCGGCGGCCATCTTGGACCGACTTTCATCAAACATAGCTAACAACACTCTCGACTAATTCATCTTTCAAACAAAAAAACCGCATTCAAATCGGTCCACCCGTTTGAGCGCCACAGGGGAACAGACAGAAACACACACACACACACACACACACACACACACACAAACACGTCAAAATTATAACACCCCGTCGTTTTTGCGTCGGGGGTTAAAAAATCAATGCTTTTAAATAGGTACCTACCACCTACCTACCAATAAATATGAGGTTGATACTTAGAGGTCTGAGCCCGTAGGATGTGAAAAAATAATCGTTTTTTAAAATAATCGATTTTTTTTTCACATCCCTAAGGATGTTTTAAAATTAATCGATTTTTAAAATAATCGATTTTTTTCACATCCCACTCTGAGGTACCTACCTTAACCTACCTACTTAGAATGTTAGTTGCGTAGGTAGATGAATAACAACAATGTATTTAATGTTTATTATATTTTATTACATTCATCGTTCGATAACAGTAATTCGTGAGAGTGGGACTCGCTCGGCGAGAAATGGCTGACGAAATCCATAAAACCAATGAAGTGTACCCTTCACAGTTTAGCTATCGTACAGTGGGACTGAGGCGACGAATATAACATCGGTGCGGCGCGGGCGGCGCGCGCGGCGGGATCAACGAGCGCAGCGGGATGCACCGATAAAATGGCTTGATGACATGAAATGCTTGACAAATATAATACTGGTAGGTGTAGGAATATTTCTTCGTATTGAAAAAATTATATTTGTTACGACACAATAAAGTGCAATTCAGGTAGCGGTAGCGCTAACTACCTGCTTTTTAATATTAACCATAGATATTAACCCACTATTTGCCTCTCTTTCTATCGCGTAGCTCTATGCCTCTCTTTCTATCTCATAGCTCTATTCCCTTCCGACTACTTATGTCTTATGGAATGAGTCCGACCAACCGACCGCGCTTAGGTACTTGTAGCGCATTGTAGGTACAAGTCACGGCAAATAAGTTTAGCGTTGACCTCCAATGCGCAGAAGTCAAAAATGAGGTATCTCGGGTGGTGAGGGGGTCGCGGGGAGGGCGTGGGGATCGTTCGTAAGCACTGATTAACTCTCGCGGATCTCTCGTAAGCGCTGATTGGCTCTCCAATCGTATTGTGTCCTGCTCACTCGCACGACGCTACGCGCACTTGAAAGTCAGCGCTTGACTTACGTGCCGGGGGTTATAATGCGGAGTGCACCTGGCCTGCCAAAACCTAATCTCGAGGCACTGTGTGATTGCTAAATTGTGGCACCGTAGAGTGAAGTATAACCAACTACCGAAGTACCGAATCATGCGGACTGCGGTTAAGTTATTATTATTTTAGTGTTAAGAAAACACGCGGCCAGTGCGCGTGCGTTTAGTGTTTTGCCGCGTGTGGATTTTTGAATTTGGATTTTATTTTGGATTTAGTGTCGAAGGAGGTTCCATCGATTGAAAAACATGGCCTGCCCTATGAGGTAAGTATTATACCTACCTACTTATAATTTTTTAACAAAATAAGGAAGAGCTTAGTTATCTAGTAACTAGGTACTGTTATACCTAGGTATCTAGGTACCTACCTACGATATAATCATTGATAAAAGTAAGAAATAAAATAAAATTTTAATCTGATAAATAAATATTTAACTATTGCTCGGTGGTAATTTCATTAAGTAGGTACCTACTTGAGTACTTACCTACCTACCACAAATATGAGAAAACAATAGGCTTTAGAGCCTATTAGTAGCTCCTAGATATCTAATTGTAAGTACTTAAGCACTCTACTATTGTACCTATCTACCCGTAGAAACTTCATCAAAACTGGTTCAGGCGCTATTTAGGAACATGTAAAGGTACCTACCAAAAGGTGTAAATAAACATGGCTATCTAACAGTTTCATATAATACACGCAAAATTTGCACATGACAGAAAACAGACAATAGATTTTACCTGAGGTCTGGTGGGTCTGAGAGACGCCATCAAGTTAAAACAATTGAAAAAATCAAGGAAAAAAATAAACAAATTTATTTGAATTTTTGAGCCTACCTGTACCGACCTAACTACCTAATCCCACAGGCCACAGAATTCTAAATGTCATAATAGAAATGCTAACCGCTGTGTCAGCATGACTTTAGCGACTCAAACAGAAATAGGTGCATAATTCGAACCACATATTAAGTATGCACCTACACATAGGTATTTTCTAGAATCCATATTAATGTAAATTAAACTGAAACTGTAAAACTGTATTTGCAAAAACAACTGTTTTTACAAAAACGCGCGCTAATTGCCTCACTAGAGTCTAGACATTCTCTACATCTAGGTATTTCTTTGTGCCCACATGCACAAACTCACGTAACTTTAAATCTCTCCGATACCTATACCGTATACGTGGGATAAGCCTGCCCATTCTGAACTCTTTTGCAGGTATTTACGACTACGTTAATATGTGTCATATTGTCGTGGTAATAAAGACGAGATCGGTATAAAGGTAGTAGGTAGGTAGGTAATAAGAGCTGAGAAAAATATAGGTCATCGTAATGTAATCAATATTTATTATTGCATAATTATGTTCATTTGATTCAATGTCAAAAGGTAGGAGATATCTACATATATAAAAGTATGTATATAGGTGAGTATGTAGGTACTATGTAGTTACATAAGTGCTTATGTAGCTAATTAATAGGTATAATTCGGTAGCAGCAAGGTTTCAAAAATAGTTTTAATGGCACTGTTCCTAACTATAGTCCGTTCGGTAACATAGTGTCGGTACAGGCGCAGGTGCTCTTAGTATTCTGCTTTTATTTTTTTTTTATTTTTTTTCTGTTTGTAATTTTTTTTTCTATTCTAACAGAATCTCCGAATAGTCTGCCAATCTGCACTTGGCCAGCGTTAAAATCCTTCTCATTTTGAGTGAAGACCCGTGTTCATGATAATATTATATTTTATGTTTATGGTTATATTATAATAAAATACGAATATAAAAAAATATAAAAAGGAAAGAGAATTTTAATAAAATATATGAGTAGGTATAAAACGCCAAACCCCTTGTGCCTGTACACGCCGCGCGGCATGCTTTGAAGTCACGGTGGTGCCTTTTGCAAAACACCGCGCGGCAGAGGCCGCTAGACACAAAAGGCGACCGTAAGAAAATGAACAGACTATACACTAAATGTGAAAATTAGGCAATATGAATAGGGTTGCCAACAATTTTTCGGTTGAATGTACTAGGTAGGTATTTTATATTTTTATATCCTATAAAAAAGTTACGCTTACAAAAATACATATTATACCTACCTATAGTCTTTGTAAGCGTAACTTTCCTAACTACTTACATAGTCTAATGGAATGAGTAAAATAAAACATAGACAGTCATATTTGTTACCTACCTACCTAATACCTATCTACCTACTGTGTTTATGTCTTCAACATATTATAAGTACATAAATGTATAATAGGTGCTATACCTATGTATATACCAACAATGACAGTATAATCAATATCTAACCTAACCCTACTATAAAACATTACAATAATTATAGTTGACAACCTTAACTGTGAACCAAAACCAATGAAGCAATAAGTAGGTAATAGGTACCTAATTGTAATTACCTGTCTATTTTATTTATTATCAAACCTGTCTGGACAATATAAACCGGTTGCCTAAGTGCCTACTCAACTTCTTTTTTATTACAATATAGGTATTTTAAAGTGAGAATAAGTAGGCAGGTAGATAAGTACTTACATAATGGTTTCTTAAAACAACAGGTAGAGAACGCGTGCTGGCTATTCTCAGACATGACCATCCTCAAAACGAGTTTTGATCCATTCAAAAAAATGGTTGTAAAATGGTTGAAAATAATAATAAATTGTTCCTTTAATTTTGAGTTGCTAACTTTTTCCCATAAAGTAGACGGGTCTCCACCATACTTATTGCCAACTTTTGTGTTGGGTAACAAAAGTTTCTGTAAAGCTGGGGAAAAATTGCTAACTTTTGTGTTGTCAACACCAGGAAGAAAAAATGATTCCCGCGGGATTTTAAAAATCAATATCCACGCAAACGAAGTCACGGGTATCACTATCCGGGTATGAATCCACTTGTAATTAATATTACTTATGTAACATCTTATGTGTACCTACAATCAAGTAAACAAACGATTATGATTATATAAAAAAGATTTGGTTGTAGCGGCCCGCCAACTCACATCGGAGAAGCGTGACGGATCTAGGCTCTAGAATCCTTATCTTCTTTAAGGGAGGAGACCTGTGCTGTACTCAGCAGTGGGACGTTAAAGAGCTCTAGTGGTGGCGGTGGCACCAGATGATACCAAGTGAGGCGCGACCAGGGATCGCTGGCACGGCTCTCGACGCGCATCCGCTCCGGCGCAGACGGGGGGGGGGGAAGAAGGCGGCGGTTATTTGCCGCTCGCCAGCTTCCCTCGGGAGACGGCGGGTAGCTATTGGGCTAGCTATCCACCACTCGTAGTCTCCTCACTGTCTGAGGGGGGGATCAAGCTGTCCCGATCCCCTCCTCTTTAGCGCGGGAGCCCCGGCAGGTGGCCGGGGCTCCGGCTGACAGACGCCTGGGACGTATACAACGGGTTCCCCAGGCGTCCAGCATAGTCAGCAAGAGGGAACAGCCGTGGTGGTTTTAGTTAGGGTATACCCATAGGGGGAGTCCCACATTACCCCCGTTCTGCCCAAAGAACGGGGATAGCCATAAAGCTTTCCACCACGAAAAAAAAAAAAAAGGATCGCTGGCACGAGCGCGACAACCTTATCATAATGATGTATCATACTGTATCATTTAATTATGTATATCATAATTAATAATTTTGAACAGGTCGGTGACAGATGACTCCGCTCAGGACGGCGACCACCTGGGCAACGAAGCGGGCATGCTCTACGGGGAGTACCTGATGCTTGACAAATTACTCAGTGCTCAGAGGATGCTCAGCGCTGAGTCCTCCAAGCCGGTTCACGATGAACACCTTTTTATCATCACACATCAAGGTACAGTGTAAACTCTCTATACCTACACCCTGTATAAACTTCTATGTTAATAGGTGTAATTAAGTAAACATAAACATTATCTACTTGAACTCGGTAGGTTTACTTTTGAAATAATCCAGATGATAATAATTATGTAGTACCTAGGTAGTTAAAGAGTGTCAATACTTCAATCCACGTATTGTCATTGCAATCTGCTATACCTATTACCAATTTGTAAAAACACTTAAGTACACTTTAGTGCAATTTCGATGATTAATAAGTAGGTAGGTTTCGAATAAGATATGCTATGATTTCGAATTTGGTTCAGCCGTAAATCCATACATTGCCATTCTCTCAATGATGAAAAACCAAACAGCCAACTTTAATCGCAATGCTATACGGTTTTTTGAACTATAAGGTGTCTTCTCGTCTAACATCCCTCAGTGCCTGAAGACTAGTGTGTGTTGCATGATGACAATGGGTCTTGTAAGAAATCTCACAGACACCGGGCGATAGAGAGAGAGCTAGATCTCGGTGTTTCTCTACGTGATCCTATCAGAAATGAGGAGATCCATAGAAAAACCTTGAGCTATATCGACTACTATAGCTGGCTACGATAGCTTAACAAGTCGCAAAGCTAAAGTGTACACAAGTGATGAGTGGATGGATGATATTATGTACTTAGACTATCCAGACGGAGCACTATCTAAGAAAAGTAGCTCGCTGAATGCGGCAACGAAATACTGAAGTTGTACGTGACTACCTGCAAAGACGTGTTAGAATAATGATGCCAGACTCATAACTTTTTATACAGGAAAAAAATATTTTATACAGTCTAGAGTGTTGCTTAGATAAATATACATAAATAACTTATAACTATATGCACATATATTTAACTCATGTACGCCAATTTGGCGTACCTTTTGTAACCGCACTTCGCTGGTACGCCCTGCTCCTAGGTCGTAGCGCAGCCAAGACCAATATTAATTCTATGATTATGTAGTTTGCAGTAACATCATTTGTGTATAATTCCAGCATACGAGCTATGGTTCAAGCAGATCATCTTCGAGGTGGACTCTGTGAGGTCGCTGCTGGACGTCGAAGGGCTGGACGAGAGTCACACCATGGAAATTCTGAAAAGGCTCAACAGAGTCGTGCTTATTCTTAAGGTGGGTACCTAATACAACTCTTTGTACTGATCGACAACAATCACGCAAACACATTTACGCTCAATGCTATGTGGACAGAATTAAGCTGTAGGATTGGTGCGTTAAGGTTGCAAATGCGTCGCATTGTTCGCTAACCTCACATATCGTTGCGCTTGCGACGTTCGCGTCTTCAGCACGTCGACACGCATATACAGCATTTCTAGTGCATTGTTATTAGGATTTCTGTGATGTTCCCAAATATGATTCTAAACTAACTCGGGTGGTTGAGTGGAAGATTCTAAAGTAACTCGGATAGTTGAGTGGAAGATTCTAAGCATGGTACTTAGTTGAGTGGAAGATTCTAAACTCGACTGGTTGAGTGGAAGACTTAAGTCAAGAAAAAGTAAACATTTAAGAAAAATTCAAAAAACTCGCCCTGTGAGCAGCCTCAAATGAATTCATCAAAAATGGAAAAGCATCACTTCAAACTCTACACATAAAATAGGCACTAAAAACTAATTGTACATTAATTAATTATTTATTATCATTTATATCGTATTTAAGCATACTTATTAGGGTGTCCCAAGACATAAGGGGAAAATTTTTTTTCGCGAAATCAATTACGCATACCCTCTATTTTTATTCGAATTGACCTCATTGACTCAAATAATAAATATTATTGCGATTGGACAACGATAACCCGTGCCGACTTGATGCCAAAGTTTTGACATGAAAATTTGTACTGACTTAGTGTAGGAAGAATTAAGAACTTAATTTTTATTACTTAATTTAAACTGCAATACGCCCAAATAGTATATTATTTCCTCATTTACATTAAAAAATATTATTATTGTACAAATTTTCTTTTTAACGTTTGTTTTTAGAGTCAGGATAGTTGTTCCTGTACGCAACGTAATAAAAATTGTTTTTGTTCCTCCTCAAAAGTGATTAATCCATGAAAGTCTTGCATTAAGTTAATCGCTCTTTCGGCTACATCGTTTACTACCCTCAGTGCCGAAACTTTTTTTCTGGCTTCTTGAAACGAAGCATTATTTGACCACAAAGACATTAATGTAGAAAACTGTCTTAAATTTTAAGGCGGGTGAACAAGGACTTTCAGTTCAGTAAAACTCATAGCAACGGAGTCTAGCTTCGGAGTCCGTCAGGTGCTGTGTAAGTTTTTCTCTATAGTTCTGTATTTTATCAGCATTAATTACTTTTCCAGTTTTCTCGGAACTTTTTAAAGAGCGGAATATCAAGGCTTGTAGTTACTTGACTGATTTTTGCTTCAAATACCAATTAAGACGAATTAATACACGTGATGTCGAGCGCTGCTACCAATTTTGGGGTAATAAAACTTCTACGCAGAGGTGTTTTGCTTTATTGCGTGTTCTCGACAAGCTTCGGTACTTCCTCCTTGTAAATCTAAGTTGTCATTAGAAGATGATGAAGACGACTCGTCTTGTAACGGTAGGTACATAAGATGATGTTGAAGGAGTCTGCTCAGACAAATATTTAGCACGTTGTTTTTCTTCTTCGATAGTTCTGAGGCGTGCTCTGTCCTCTCTATCAGTCAATTTTTTATCCACTCCTGCTAAAGCCCAAATTAGATGGTGCCCCGTCCATCGTTCATTTTTGCGATGAACGATGCACGATATAATATTCGCTATGGCACAGTGCCTGTGAACGATGAACGGTCGGTGGTTAGACGGTTCATTATCGATGAAGCTTCGAAAAATGAAAGCAAAAATCCCGAAAAATTAACCGTTTTTTTTTGGGTTTAAGTGACCGTCGGCCTGGTTCTCTTTGACGCTGTAAAAAGATTTTATCCTCATTTATTTTTATTAATTGAAGCGCATCGGCGGCGTATGCAATGGCAGTTCGTCATTTTTAAAGTTATGTCAATGAAAATCGGTATTTGTAGTGTCGGTTAAAAATAAAGAATTACGTGTTTCAGGAATTTTGAAAATTCCACCCTCAAGTCGGTTAAATAGGGAATGAGATTTGTATGACGTCCACGCGAGCGAAGTCACGAGCATCAGCTAGTTAAAAATATACCCCTTTTAGAACTGCGTCATTGCACTAACATGTTGACTGATTGAAATGATGCAAGTTCTTAACTAAATAACGAGTAATCACAAGCAAATCGACACGGTAGGTCGCGTAAGCCTTAGAGAGCAAGTACTGGCATCTATTGATGTAAGTCGGCACGGGTTACCAAGGTCCTACCTTCTTAAAATTTTATTTATAATTATTTTGACCTAAAAGTAAAAAATTAAGAGGGTATGCGTTAAAAAAAAACTACTTTGATTTTTTTGGGACACCCTAATACTTATACTATATCATTGTTTTGATATTAAATTACTCGTAGGCCTGATAGAAGCCGTGACATCTGACCCGCCTCGTATTCCGTCACGTTATCGGCACGGGTGGTGACGTACGCTGATTGCTTTCGTGTTTTTATGTTTTGATGGTGTGATCTGACAAAATACAATGGACGTGAGCAGGGGCCAAAGGGTCAAGCAAAGGTTTGGAGTAAACAACACGGAGGAATGTTCAAAAACAGTAAGGGCGAAACAAAAACAAAAAGGCGTTTTAGGAACTCTCTTAATATAATAAATAAACTGTCCTTCCGACCGAATTTTGGCCACGGCGCGGTGGCCAATCCCAGCCGATTCGGAGAAAAGCCGCGACACTAGGACTAGACTAGAAGCAGGAGATATTATAGTGCACAAGTGTGTGCGCATACACAAGTGCACTCTCTATTCCCTCACTCTCATAGTCCAATAACACGACCGGAGAGATGTCAGGCGCAGGTCGGACGGCTTTATTGTGCTCTCCGAGGCACGGGAGTGAAACAATGCCAACTTTAACTCCGGGCCCGGGCACTGAGAATTTCTAACAGAAAAACCCAATAAGTATCACATAATTTTTTTTGGCCCGACCCGGGAATCGAACCCGGGTCCGGAATCTCGTGATCCACAGTAGAAAGTGAATACATTCAAATCAAATCAAATAAACTTTATTCAAAATTGGTACACTATACCTACACTTTTTGAACTTCAATTTAGGAACAGGCAATGGTGATAATTAGTAATTACTTACTTACGGAAACTTTAAAACTAAAACTTTTTTTAGTTTATTATTTTTTCATTATGAATACTTATAACTCTCGTAGAAACCGATCAGGGGTTTAATAAAAATCTGCCATGGCCATACCTCTTCCAGGTTAGCTCGTTTCCATCTAAAGGTGCGTCCAAACTTGAACATTTCCCCGAACCGAACTGCGTAACCGTGTCAACACCGCGTAACAGTTACGGTAGTGTGGGCGGCATTTGTTACGCGAACAATTGTTCGCCGAACTGTTACGCAGTAACCCATCTCAAGCGCTCCGTCCACATTGAGCGTAACAAGTTCTCGGTAATGTTACAAAGTTCGGTTCGGTGAAATGTTCAAGTTTGGACGCACATTTAGACTGCATTGTCTGAGATTGCAGTCAAGGGCAGGGGCGTAGCTACCGCCGTATATGCCGTATCAATTATACGGGGCCCCCAAGCCATGGGGGCCCCCGACGTGCGTAAGTAAAAATTAACAAAAACTTCCCAAATTTTTGTTTATTTCAGAAATGACAAAAGTCAAAAAATGTTGTCTAAAAAGTTGTACATAGAGGCAGAATCTTTAGAAAAACTAAAGTCATCATCAAATGATTTAATAAATTAGTTTGCCGAAAAAAAGGCAAGGAGAGTATATATTTCATTTGAATTAGAAAAAGTGACAGATAAATAATTATGATGAATAAATAGGTATTGCTTTTAATTTTATGCAAACATTTTTTCTTTTGTGAGAAATCTTTACCCTTCATAAGGGCCCCCAAACAAATTTTTATACGGGGCCCCGCCAAGTTATGCTACGCTACTGGTCAAGGGCTAACTTTTAAAATCAAACTCATAGCTTCAGTTTTCTGTAATGTAGAATGTGTTAACCTTTATCTCTGAAATTGACGTCATAGTATGTCTATATAGTAAGTTATAATATCCACTTTAAACCTCCCAATACTAAGAGAACTAGGTATAATCACGATAACCTTGGTTTGCGGATCCAAGAAGTTGCTTCAGTTCAACAATTACAACAACAATATCATAATAAACTTATAATATAGTTACCTACTTGATTGATTTCTTGCAAAATATGCAACAAAAAATCAACTAACTATAATCATGTCTGATGGAAAGCCTTATATTTTCTCCATAATTAACCACTAGGCTATCACCGCTGTCGATTAATTGATATTTTTGTTTCCCGTTCCAGCTACTAGTAGACCAAGTGATGATCTTGGAGACGATGACCCCACTGGACTTCATGGACTTCCGGCACTACCTGCGACCCGCGTCCGGATTCCAGAGCTTACAGTTCCGGCTTTTGGAAAACAAGGTACCTACCTATACTTACCACTGCCCTTTAAGGGGTTTTAAGGGGACCAATATAGAAAATGAAGACAGGCAATACTAGTTAGTGATGATTACTGACAAGATACTTAACTACCTACCACAAACAAAAAGAACGGGAAAGAAAAATTGAAATATTTCCTGTCTTATGTATATTTTTAAAGTTCGCAATGTAATGCAATCTGCTGACGCTAGAGGTCTACGAACGTTGGGTATATTGTTGTCGCGGTGACCCGGAGTTATGCACGCTTTACATTGCCGGTTTGAAAAATGCTAAAATACTAAACCAATACTACCTACAAGTTTAAGACAAATGGTTATTTATTGGTATACTTACTATATGTTAAGGTAGTAAAAGTAAGTATAAAAAACAGTGCTACATTTTTCGTAACCTGTACTGTAGATAAAGATACAATTTTTATTCATCCACGGAATAAAACAATCTTACATTTTACTTAATCTGATTTTTAACTCCCGACGCAAAAACGACGGGTGTTATAAGTTTGACGTGTCTGTGTGTTTGTGTTTGTCTGTCTGTTCCCCTGTGGCGCTCAAACGGGTGGACCGATTTGAATGCGGTTTTTTTTGTTTGAAAGATGAATTAGTCGAGAGTGTTGCTAGCTATGTTTGATGAAAATCGGTCCAAGATGGCCGCCGCTACAAAATGGCGGATTACATATTTTTTCACAACTCACTTAATATGGGTATCAAATGAAAGGGCTTGACTAGTGGAATAGCATTATTGCAAATCCAAGATGGCCGCCGCCACAAAATGGCGAATGTCGGGGGTTTTTAAATTTTTAATTTATATACTTGTCTAAAATTATCTTCTCGCAGTTGGGCCTCAAACAAGCATTACGAGTGAAGTACAATCAGAACTATCAAACCGTATTCGGCGACGATCCGGATGCAATGGAAGCTTTACGTAGGTTAGTAAAGAATACGGAACATTTTCTACAGCACTTCAAATAGGTCTACCGTACACTTTGAGACCGAGTCCAATCTCCGACACGCACCTCTAACTTTTCGGAGTTATGTACGTTTTCGCTATTAAACACCTTCAACAGTGGAGGAAAACATCGTGACGAAACCTGCATGCTTGAGAGTTCTCCATAATATTGTCAAAGGCGTGTGAAGTCTACCAAACCGCACTCGGCCAGCGTGGTGACTATTGTCAGAACCCTTCTCATTCTGAGAGACCCGTGCGGTGTAGTGGGCCGGTAATGGGTAATGATGATGAAGAAACTTACGTCACCATACCGTCACCCCCCCCCCCCGTACCACCCTCTACCTCAGGAACCGTCACAGATAAACAGTAGACCTATAATAATATCAGGACAAAAGGTAGCAGAAACTCACAGAGTGTCTGCCTGTTTGTCACATTTTCACGGCTAGACTACTGAACTGATCTTGATGTTCGTATCCTGCAGACAGACTGAGCAGCAAAAAGTTCGATCCCGGGGCACGCACCTCTAACTTTTCGGAGTTATGTGCGTTTTAAGTATTTAAATATCACTTGCTTTGACGGTGAAGGAAAATATCGTGAGGAAACCTGCATGCCTGAGAGTTCTCCATAACGTTCTCAAAGGTGTGTGAAGTCTGCCAATCCGATTGGCCAGCGTGGTAGACTATGGCCAAAACCCTTCTCACTCTGAGAAGGAGACCCGTGCTCTGTAGTGAGCCGGTAATGGGTTGATCATGATGATGATTTAATAATTGTATTAATGTATTAATAATTGTAGTATTGTATTAATAATTTACTTATTTGAGTAAATTGAAGAGTACCTACCTAAAAAAAATTGGTAAATATGTAAAATTCCAGGTCTGAAGAAGAACCCGCACTCTTGGCTCTGATAGAGCGGTGGCTGGAGCGCACGCCGGGGCTGATAACCCACGGGTTCGACTTCTGGGGCAAATTCCAGGCAGCCGTAGACAAAATGATCACGGAAACAGTTGATGAGGCTATGGTGAGGTTCCTTTAAAAGTTTAAACCATAGAATGATCTAGATCAAGTACGCAAGGCATGTAAAAAACGTCGCGCCCATTAGAATAGAATAGAATAGAAAAGTTTTTTATTCAAATAAACTTTTACAAGTACCTACTTTGGAATCGTCAATTGAATCTACCACTGGTTCGGAATACCGTTCCAACTGAGAAGAACGAGCAAGAAACTCGGTGGTTGCTCTTTTTAAAAATAACCATATAAAATTTTTACGTACCTAAGTAGTTACCTACATAAGTAATTGAATTTAGATTACCACAAACTAGACATGTAAAAGTAACGAAAAAAAGCGTACATACCCGTAGGCCGTATGTATTCGTTAGTCTTTATCAATTAGTCTTGGGGCACTGACTGATTTTTTTATGGAGTTCGTTCATACAATATCTAATATTGTTTTGAATGAACTCCATAAAACAACCCTGTTTAGTTTGAATTTTTTGAATTATTTTCTTTGAAGTTATTGTGTTTCGACACTCGAAATATCAACGTTGTCGCAATGGCAAACTCGCACTTACTCTACTGTACTATAGTTGAGCCATTACAAACGTGCGAACTGATTCATAAATCATTTTTTATCCGATCTCTCGTTCGCACTTACAGGCCTTTTGGAACTGGAACCTGATTCTCTCGTGTTGTGTCATGTGTGTAACGGTAAAAAAGGGTTGTGTGAAGGTAAAGAAGGATTTGTCGATAGTCGATAACAGGTTATAAAGAGCGAGAGAGAGCTGTCACAATCCTATGATCTTAATGATTTATGACTCAATTCACACGTTTGTAATGGCTCAACTATAGCAGTATTATCTTTCAGCGTGAACCGAACGAAACGGTGCGCCGCCATCGGCTGCAAGACGCGGAGAACCGGCGAGAAATATACCGCTCCATCTTCGACCCCGCCGTGCACGACGCGCTGCGCTCCCGGGGAGAGAGACGGTATGGGCAACCAGAGATAAAGATAAAAAAGATAAACACAAAAGATAAAAATAAGATTAAAAAAATTCTATTTAATCGATGGGTATAGCAAAATAGATACAATTTATGATGTAAGTTCCTTTTTAGCTTGCGCCATTGTGTCCAGGAAAATTGGGGTTTGACCTGAAACAAAAATGGTACTAAGGGAATCTTTTTTTGGTAAATTTCTTTGTACGGCACAAATAAACAAAAATTAAAAAAAACGTAGGTACTACTTACCTATTTTGATGACGCAATATTTTGTAGGTATCGAATCCCAATGTGATAAGGATTACACTTACTTAATGCAGTTTCTAACCTGTGATAGCCTAGTGGTTAGGACGACCGACTTCTAATCGAAGGTCGTGGGTTCGATCCCGGGCTCCGAACCTCTAACTTGTCGCAGTTATGTGCGTTTTAAGTATTAAAATATCACTTGCTTTAACAGTGAAGGAAAACATCGTAAGGAAGCCTGAGAGTTCTCCATAACGTTCTCAAAGGTGTGTGAAGTCTGCCAATCTGCTTGGCCAGCGTGGTAGACTATGGCCAAAACCCTTCTCACTCTGAGAGGAGACCCGTGCTCTGTAGTGAGCCGGTAATGGGTTGATCATGATGATGATGAATGCACTCAAACTCACTTCACTTCGCAAGAGCGTAGCAGATGTTTACAGAATATCAAACCAAGGTGAAGTGAGTTTGCTTTCGAAGCGAGTTATCTCACTTGAGTGAGCTTCGATATCGAGATGGTATTTTAGAGAATAGCCCTACGGTACTATCGAGTTTTACAGAGTACAAATTAGCAAACTCATCTCGAATTCACTCTCGATAATTCGAAAATGACTTTACAGAATAGCCCTGCTGATGCTCTGATGTGTGTAACAGTTAAAAAGGATTTGTAAATAGTCAATATCAGGTTATAAAGAGATATTAATTAATGATTTATGACTCAGTTCGCACTTCGCACTTTTGTAATGGCTCAAATTATAGGTATTTATTTTCTATCCATATAAACAATTCAATCGTGTCCAGTCTGTCGCACCGCGCGCTGCAGGGCGCGATCATGATCACGTTCTACCGCGACGAGCCCCGCTTCTCGCAGCCGCACCAGCTGCTCACGCTGCTCATGGATATGGACAGTCTCATCACTAAGTGGCGTTGTAAGTATACAGGGTGTAAGTGACATCTTAACGAAAACTTTGAGATAAAGTTGCATTTTATGTGTTATGTAAAATTACTGAAATCATTAATTAAGTATCTCGCAAATGATTGGTTTGAGATATTGCCATTTTTGAGCGTGCAATGTATTGTACACAACGCGATCACAACGCTCCGCGTATCACAACACGATGGCGTCGCGGCCCGTGCTGCGCGCCGTCTACTATGGAGATATTTTTAATGTACATTGCTGTTTTATGTAAAAATAATGAAATAATTACTTTTTCGCTTATTCTGCATTGAGACAGATAGTAATAATGATTTTATACAGTATTCAGTTTAAAAAAACGTAAATTTCATGAAAAATCCGATGAAAAATTTCACCACTAGGGACGCTAGAATCATGTACTGGATTCGTGGGATGCGTTTTAGGTAACATGTCCTTCATGTCATAGTTAAAAAGGGTGTAAGCCCTTTATAACTATTAGCTTCTGCCCGCGGCTTCGCCCGCGTGAATTTCGGTTTTTCACAAATCCCAAGGGAAAGGCGGATTTCCGGTTCCCGTTCCCGCTCCCTTTTCCAACATTTATACCTACTTTCAAGGAAGTTTGCTATAGTAAACTACCTGTAGCTGTAGCTATAGATTTCGGTTTTTTCAAAATCCCGTGGAAACTGTGGATTTTTCCAGGATAAGGCCTATGTGTTAAGTCAGGGCATAATCTATCTCCATTCAAAATTTCAGCCAAATCGGTTCAGTAGTTGCGGCTTTAAAGAGTAACAAACACACACATAGACACACACACACACAAACTTTCGCCTTTATAATATTGGTTTACTATAACATCACCATCATCATCAAGGTAGGATGACGTAAGATCAACATTCTCACAATACCATTATCATTATTATCAACCTATTACCGGCCCACTACACGGCCACCACTCCACTACCAGAATGAGACGGGTTTAGGTCGTAGTCCACCACGCTGGCTGAGTGCGGTTTAGTAGACTTCACATGCCTTTGAGGCTTTGAGAATATTATGGAGAACTCTCAGGCGTGCAGGTTTCCTCACAGTGTTTTCCTTCACCCTAAATGCAAGTGAATTTAATCGGATTGTGATGTTTCTTTTTTAATGGCTTACATTTACTTCAACTTAGGGAACTGTGCAAGTTTCATTAAAATCGATTCATTAGTTTTTAAGAGTTATTGTTACCTACCGACTGTTAGGTATGTGTGTGGTAAAGTCGGTTTAACTTTCCTAATCTTTTAGATTAACTTTTAATCACTTGTTATTGCCAAGAGGAGACCTACCTACATGTTAGTTTCTTCTTGTTACAGATAACCACGTAATAATGGTACAGCGCATGATCGGTTCACAGCAACTGGGCACTGGCGGATCTTCAGGGTACCAGTATCTACGTTCGACGCTCAGGTGAGTGGTCATTTAATTAGGAACTTTGTACTTTTGTATTGAAGAGCTGAATTTTAATACTTACAATTAGAATATTTAATAGAATATTAGCCATGATGAACATGACTAATATTTAACTCTTTCCCCTCTAAATAAGGTTAGCTTTTGTTAGAAATGGGTACTACGACAATACTTAGTGCAATGGGTGGGATTTGAACCGTCGACGTTTCGGTTCTCAGTCCACGACCGACTACCGTTGCGCTATTGAGACTTTAAATTGTTCAAATTCTACGCATTACAGTTTGGCAAAATACCTACATACTAAAAATAAACCCGAGATAAAAAGTCTATCTGCCTGTCTCCAGGATGTATAGGTCTAGAGACCTGTCTCTGAGAATGTCGTCAAAATCAGTTCAACCGTTCCGAAGATTAATCCGTATAAGCTGACAGACAGATAAACAGACAAAAATTAAAAAAAAAAGTATATTTGGACGATGCTTTCGTTCAAATAGTCTATTTTATTCATTTGTATAGGTACCTAAACGGAGGAAAATAAAAATCCATAGACCTCCAAATACCTCAGCAACTATAGTTGAGCCATTACAAGCGTGCGAACTGAGTCATAAATCATATGGTTGTGAGAGATCTCCCTTACTCTTTATAACCTGTTATCCACTATCGACAAATCCTTTTCTACTGTTACACACAACACCAGAGAGTTAGGTTCCAGTTCCATAAGGCTTGTAAGTGCGAGCGAGAGGTTCTATAAAAATGATTTATGACTCAGTTCGCACGTTTGTAATGGATCAACACTATAGTTCTAAGTATATTTTTTTCCAGCGACCGCTACAAAGTGTTCCTAGACCTGTTCAACTTGTCGACGTTCCTGCTGCCGCGATCCCTCATCCCGCCACTCGATGACGGCATCAAGAAGGACCTCAACCTCACGTGGGGAGATCACATCAGGGAGAACGGCCACACCACTAGGGAGAATGGGGAGGAGCGAAAAAATGGGGAAAATCTTCAGAACGGTTTAGACGCGTTCTCTGAGCTGTCTTTGAAAGACGCGAGTTCATAACGATACCTACCACTTAGGGTGCCTATCCACTGGAGCGGAGCGAGGATGCGGAGCGGATGGCATCGAAACCCCCCTCGAATACGGCGGTAACCCTGATCCTGGAAACCTCGCTCCGCAAACTCACACCGCTGCATCGTTCCGCAAACTCGCTCCGCCGCCTCACTCTGCAAACTCGCTCCGCTACGCAGCTTTGCATAAATTCCACAATTGGAATGTACTTATTAAAAATTTATTAATCCCTCGGCTGAAAGCGCAGGCAATATTGGGAGCGAAGCGAAACGAAACGAGGTTGCTTTCACTCCGCTCATGTCGCTAGACTATGAGAGCTCGCAAATTCGTATCGCTGGCTTCGTTTAGCTCTGTAAGTATAGTTCACGATATAAACCGAAGTATGAAAAAACGCGGTAGCGACAAGAGCGAAGTGAAATGAACCTTGTTTCGTTTCGCTTCGCTCCCAATGCTGGCTGCGTTAGACTTTGAACTGAAGTTTGGCGGAGCGGAAACGTGAATTTTATTGGTTCATATTTTCCTACATCCGTACCGCTCCGCTCCTAACCGTTCTAGTGGACAGGCACCCTTAAAGTTGTAAAACACACGAAGAGCGACGGCATGCAGCATGGTACGACGGTAATTGCAGAGCTGGACGACACACAAACGCGCGCGTACGCGTGAACACTAGGAACTATATAAAGCATTGCGGCTTTTATGCGCGCGTTTTGGCATAAAAATATAGCCTCCATCGAGTTTTTCACACTGCGCCCTGGCATGTTCGGCGCTAGTATAGCCGTTAATTGAATTTTAATCAAAATGTAACTTAGCAATAGCATTACTTAAAATACTTAGGTTTAATGAAACGATATTGTATTTGACAATAAAATATAAAAATTATTAAAACATTGAATATTTATTTTCATTCATATAAAAAAAAAAATAAGTAAAAGTATATAAAAATTCCAATATAGTAGTATTCCATTAAGGTACCTACTTACAAAATAGTGATTATGTATTCGATGCATGAATGTAAGTTTCATATACTTTTAACTTATAGCGTAGACATAGCATCGCATGGCATTATTTCTGATACCGTGCCTTTAATATTATCAAAAATTTACATCATGTAAAAATTTTTCATACCTACATATACCCGTATTACTAATTCCGCGGAATTCTGACAGCTGTCATAGTCATTTACAGATGAGTTATTTGTATGGAGAACAGGGTTAACATCTACGAAATTTACGATTTTACCCCAAACTACTTTAATTCTAGTGGTGTGTGTAATAGTGGAAACTAGAAAGTGCACACTAACAACAATAGAAAACATAAGAAGCACATTGAAAAAATTTATTAAAAAATGGATGTCGAATGACATTATCACCATGAAGTGTCTGTCAGGCATTTGTCATATGTCATGTTCACTGTCATGCGGCAGTTGATTTGTATTTGCAGAAGTTTTGAATTTTTTATCTTTTTTGTGGGAATTGTTTTATCTCTGGTAACATTACGAAACGTCAGAATTCCGCGGAATCAGTAATTCGGGTATAGATACATACATACTTCTTGAGCAGAATAATTAATACCTATCATTAATTAATCTTAAAAATGATTAACCTATTTCGATGATCCAATGAATTTCTAATTATAACAATATGTCCATTATGAAAATGGAACTTACTTAATTACATAGTTGAAATTCTGATTAAATTTTTTAACCGACTTCCATAAAAGGAGGGGATTCTCAATTCTGTGCATATTTTTTTCTTTGTACCTACCTTATACCTAAGTATATGTCTACAATCACAAAATCGAACACGAAAAATATATATTTTTTAAATTTTAGTTTAGTCCTAGATAACAATATACAGGGTATAAGGAGACCGCTCCCGAAAACTTAGCGCTATTATTATACTACCTCTAAACACAATCTTATACAAGTGTAAATTGAAAATTTAAAAAACCCCCGACATTCGCCATTTAGTGGCGGCGGCCATCTTGAATTTGCAATAGTGCTATTCTACTAGTCAAGCCCTTTCATTTGATACCCATATCAAGGGAGTTGTGAAAAAATATATCATCCGCCATTTTGTAGCGGCGGCCATCTTGGACCGATTTTCATCAAACATAGCTAAGAACACTCTCGACTAATTCACCTTTCAAACAAAAAAAACCGCATTCAAATCGGTCCACCCGTTTGAGCGCCACAGGGGAACAGACAGACACACACACACACGCACACACACACACACAGACACGTCAAACTTATAACACCCCGTCGTTTTTGCGTCGGGGGTTAAAAATAGGTATCGGCGTTGGCGCGGGCGCGGTTTTGTAGGTACCTAACGATACGTAAATAGGTCACACAAAGTTCGTTGACCTCCAGCGTCAGCTGATTTTATTTTAAATACGCAAGAATTACGTGACATATTATGTACTTTTAAAAAATACTGCACATAAGTTTTTTGCAATTACAGTTCTGTTTTTTTTTTTTGTAAAAATGATTTTTTTTTCACGTTTTTTTAATGATATCTTATCAGTAATCATCAGTACTATCACCTGTCTTCGTTTCCGAGAGCGGTCTCCTTACACCCGATATTGTTTTCTTACGAAATAACAACCTCGGGCCCAACTTGGTTGCTGACACCAAAGCGATAGTTCACCCTGTGCCTATACACGTCCCCGGGTTTCAGGATCGCGGTGGGGAACCCTGGGTGATGTACAGCATCCGGGTAGTTCTGGGTCTCTAGGCAGAAGGCTCCGTGACGTCGGTAACCCACCCCCCTTTTCCCCACCAGGGCCGGTTCGTTTGGGGAGGGGAGGAAGTTGCTTGTGTACAACTGAACGCCGGGCTGGTCGCTGTACAGTTCGAGGTATCTTCCCGATGGTGGGTGAGTTACTCGTGACACGAAGGTGAGCGCCTGCAAAATTATAAAACTAAAGGCTCCTATAACCCCCGGCACGTAAGTCGACCGGTGACCTTCAAGTGCGCGCAGCATCGTACGAGTGAGCGGGACACAATACGATTGGAGAGCCAATCAGCGCTTACGAGGGATCCGCGAGAGCTAATCAGTGCTTACGAACGATCCCCACGCCCTCCCCGCGACCCACTCACACCCTGAGATACCTCATTTTCGACTTCAGTGCATTGAAGGTCAACGCTAGACTTATTTGCCGTGACGTGTACACACAGAGCCGCCGGGCAAGCCGCGGTGCGCCCGGCAGCTTATGAAGCCGCCGGTTATGCCGCATAAAGGAGCCGCCGCGGCCGGCATGGCCGCCCAGGTATGGCGCGGAGCGCGGCGTTGCGCGGGTAGCAATAGCGGCGTTGTGCAGGAGCCCTAAGGAACTCACTTATGTCGTCGTAGTCAGCCGTGAGCTGATAGATGTTTCGTTTGATTTTTAACCGAATTCAAAAAACCGGTCAAGTGCGTGGCGGGCCACGCGCAGTGTAGGGTTCCGTAGTCACAATCCTCGAAAAACAGATATAACTCCTTAACCTGTGAACCCTACTTAGCCGTGATAGTTTTCCTTTAAAATTGATTATATACCCTACTGCTGTGAATTTTTTCAAGTTCCTATATACTGCCATTTGGCTGATAGAGGGGGGGGACACTTGACTCTAATAAAAATTTGCACTTTAAAACATCATATTTTACAAACGGATCTAGAAATCGAAAAATGATGTTCCCACACCCACAGTATTTTTAAAAGACCTATTCAACGATACCCCACACTATGGGGTAGACGAGAAAAAAAATATTCATCCCCACTTTACATGTAGGGGAGCTACCCTAAAAAAAAATATTTATCAAAATTTTATTTCACCACTTTGTCGGCGTGATTAATATTTATACTCATGCCAAATTACGGATTTCTAGCACTAATAGTCTCTGAGATTAACCGAGGACGGACGGACAGACGGACAGACGGACAGACGGACAGACGGACAGACGGACAGACGGACGGACATGGCGAAACTATAAGGGTTCCTTGTTTACTACGGAACCCTAAAAAGGAGGTAGTTTTATTTGTATTTTTTTTTAATCGACCATCTAGTGAAGGGCTAATGCTGCACTTTCCGGTGCTGCAATTAATTTGTTTCACAATTCTTCAGCCGTGGGCGCCATAGACAGTGGACGGTGGTAGACAGTATACTGTCTATGTACTATGTAGACTAGGGTTTACGGAACCGGTCCTGTTTTTGAGAACCGGGAATTTCGGTTCTTTTACCCAAAGGAACCGGGAATTCCCGGTTCTTTCGGGATTTTCGGTTCTTTGTAGTTTTTTCTATATAAAACAAGTTTTACACTTTGAAAGTAAAGCACAATGAAATATTTAAGTAATTTTTATTGGAACTAATATTGTGTGAGTTTAAAAATAAAACTAGAATCAAACAAAACTTAATCACTCAGTCTTCTCATATTTTGCTTCTATTTTCTATAGTTCAGTAACTTTAACTTCTTCTTTAAGAATGTATGGGGCAATACCTCGCCTCAAGTCCGGTAGTTCTGATGTTTATGATGTTGGCTCAATGAATAATCCAAGTTTGTGCAACTTTGTCCAAAATCGAAAAAACCCCGAAAATTTCGGATTTTTTTCAGATTTTGGCGATTATAACCTTAAAGGACTAGTTTTTGATCGTACCAAAAATCTAAATACCAACTTTCATAGATTTAATTTGATACATGACGTGAAAAATGACGCACTGTTATTTAAACTTTCATCCCCTATTTAACCCATTGGGGATAGAATTTCCAAACATCCTGAAATTCATATTTTCATGGATATCACTTGAAAAATGACCGACTTTCATGCAAACTTCCATTTAGCCCCCTTAGGGGTGGGAGTTCCAATAATCCTTTCTTAGTGTGCGCCTACGTTGAAAAAGCTTACGAATCCAATGTACCATTCATAATTCATTATGTGTTTCGTCGACTACAGTAAGGCCTTTGTGTGAACTGGACCGTTCTCCAGGAAATGGGAGTCCCAAAACATCTAGTCGGAGTGCTTCAAATCCTTTACTCAGATGGTCAGGGGGTAATAAGAATCGACAAGACGACATCAACACCTTTCTCGTTTGGCAAAGGAGTTCGTCGAGGATGCATCGTATTCCCTATTCTGTTTAACATCTATGGAGAGAGCATCATATACCGGACTTGCGCAGACTGGGATGGTGGAATTACCATCAATGGCCCTAAAATTCAAAACATTCGCTACGCAGATGACACCATCCTTTTTGCAGCTAATTAAGTTGAAATGTTCCAACTTCTGAGCAAAATGAAGCAACACAGGCCATAAGTCGGTCTAAAACCAAGATGGTGTTGGATCGTGCTTCTAAGCTAGAACTCAATGGAACACTCAATTTAAAACCCGTTGATCACTTAATTTACTTGGGTTCTAGCATCAGCAATAACGGGTCTTGTGAAGCTGAAGTTCGCAATGTCTCAGCTCGATAGGATATGGAAGGATCGTAACATCAGAAATAAGACAAAAATTATTACACTCGTCAATACTTTAGTCTTCTCCATTTTCCTATACGGGGCGGAGACATGGACAGTAAAAGCTGGCGATAGTCAGATCCACATCTGACTATCGCCAGCTTTTACTGTTGCTGCTGGAAGAAAATGCTCAGAATCCCTTCGACTGCATTCAGGACCAACCAATCGATCCGCGAAGAACTCGAAATTGACAAAAAGCTGAGGCTCTCCAATTTATGCCTGAGGAGGATCTTTGAGTTCTTCGGCCATACCGCCCGTAAACACGGCGATAACCTACAAAAACTTATAGTTACCGGGAAAATGAACAGCAGGAGATCGAGAGGTAGGAGTGCAATTCACTGGACTGACCAGATCCGCACCACTCTTGAATGTTGCTGAAGCGGTTCACGTCGCTGAAAGCCAGAACAGATGCCGCAACATCGTCAGAAACTTGAAATTTTCAGTTTCCGTGTTTCCTTCTATGATGTAGGCGGCGCGCACACTAAGAAAGGATTATTGGAAATCCCATCCGTAAGGGGGTTAAATAGGGGATGAAAGTTTGTATGAAAGTCTGTCATTTTTCAAGTTATATCCATGAACATTGGTATTTGAGCTTTCGATGAAAAATAAAATATATAAGTTTAAGCATTTTTGAAAATTCTATCCCCAAGTGGGTTAAATATTGCGCGCACTGTAGGTAATCCGAAAACTGAGTAAGTGAGCGATCGGACACAACAGCGAGCGAGGTAGACTTGTAAGTTACCACGCGCCATTTATTTTCACGCTAAATTCACGTTAGTTTTGAACTTTTGAACAGTAGAAAGTATAAAAAAGTAAAGTTAGTATTGTAAAGATTATGTATGTAAGTAGTGGCGTGAATTGTGTAATTAAAATAGAATTCCCGAAAGTACCGAAAGAACCGGGAATCAAATTGGATTTCCCGGTTCTTTTTTACTGACAAAAGAACCGGGAATTCCCGGTACTTTCGAGACCGGGATTTCCCGGTTCTGAACCCTAATGTAGACAGTAACTTAGTAGACTGCCAACAATGGCCCAATGGGTCAAGAAAAATCAGTTCCTGATAAACAGTAGGATTTCCTATGAGGTTGTCGTCATCAACCGATGGAAGTCCACAGACACATAGGTCTCTTGTAGGGACTTCCACATGTCGCGGTCTTGTGTCTCTTGTATCCAGCGGATCCCTGATAAGTACCTACTTTGCTCATTACCTTTTTCTCATAAGTAGTGACACAGAAGTTGTCGTCAAATAACTCCGAGTCCGTCGTTCTGTTCATTGCGTCTCCGAGTCGTACCGGTACGCGCAGGTCGTATGGCGTTCCCCCCACTTTGATGAACCGGCCCGTGGGAATCGATTCGGACGTCGTCTCTGTTATCCTGTACATAAGGATTATTATTAGGTAAGTAGCTACACGTGTTTTTCGATGTAAAACCACAGGTAGGTTTAACTGATTCCCACGATTTCGTCTGCGTGGATTCAGGTTTTTTAAAAATCCCCAGAAAACTTTTTGATTTTCCCGGATAAAAACCAGCTGTGTCCGTCTCGACGTTGCAAGCTATCTGTGCGCTCGAGAATTACCTATATCTAGACGCACGAAGTGCGGCAGGCCAATTTCCGGCCTTGTTGCATGAGTGTGTTATTTACACGAACCATCTATACCTACCTACACTTAGGTAATACTTTGCTTGTGCGGTACAGAATCGTGTGATATAGGTACTTATTGTGTGATTTTGTGAGCGCGTGGCAACATTTGGTTTGACTGCTGTCCTATGTTGAGCCATTACAAACGTGCGAACTGAGTCATAAATCATTTTATCGAATCTTTCGCTCGCACTACAGGGCTTATGGAACTGGAACCTGATTCTCTGGTGTTGTGTGTAACAGTATAAAAGGATTTTGTCGATAGTCGATAACAGGTTATAAAGAGGGAGGGAGAGCCCTCACAACCCTGATGATTTATGACTCAGTTCGCACGTTTGTAATGGCTCAACATCAAAGTTGTGGATGCGAGCCGCATGACTGCTTGTACAGACGTTATATGAGAATATAATTCGTACAGCGCCATCTATTCGCTCGACGTGGAGTTCACCACATACTTACTTATCAGCATTTATCGTGATGACATGATTGTAGACTTCCTCCGCGCCCGTTTCGTGTCCCGCCAGGTTGAAATACGAGTGGTTGGTCAGATTGACGACCGTCTTCTTCGTGGTGGTTGCGACGAACTCAACACACAGCGTATCGTCCTCTTTAACCTCGTAGATGACACTGGTCACCAAGTCACCGGGGTAGCCCTCCTTACGGTCCTTTGAGAGGTAGCTCAGGATTACCTTGTTCCCATCGACGGTTGAACTCCAGTTAACCTAAAGCAAAAACCATGCGTTGGAGTAGTCACCCTCGACAGCTGCCAAACACCCCTGCCCATAGACGGCCTCTGTTTGAGGATGGCTTTAACACAATAGTCAACACAACACATTTCTATTTCCCCTTAGAAAAATCTTCCCCTAGAAAAATCTGAAATTGTTAATTAGGTAAACTATCCACACATGGTTTTATTTAAGTTATTTACTTTCCTTGGCTTCTACTCCTAAAGCAAATTCTGAACTGAAAGAAACAATCGGCGGGCATTGACGAAGAAGCCCGACCCTCATACGCTCTTTCACTCGTCAATTGTGTCAGTGTTAAGGCTTCTAGTATCCTTGATCCTCTTTGAACCACTGAGCCTGCCAAGTGAGTAGATATCGTCATCGTCATGATCAACCCATTACCGGCCCACTACAGGGCAAGGGCCTCCTCTCAGAGCAGAGTTGACGCTGTAGTCCACGACGCTGGCTGAATGCGGAATGGTAGACACACGCCTTTCAGAACATTATGGAGAACTCTCAGGCGTACAGGTTTCCTCACGATGTTTTCCTTCACAGTTAAAGCGAGTGACATTTAATTGCTTAAAAAGCAGATAACTCCGCTATGCGTGTAAGTTTGAGATGCGTGTCGGGGATCGAATTCGGTCTCCCCGAAAAATAAACCGAAGTCTTAACCATTAGGCTATCACTGCTGTAAGTAAGTAGATGTAAGTATGATATACGATTCCTACCTTATGCCGCCATACAAAGTAATCCTGGCCCACGTTCTTGACCAGCTGGTTGGTGTGGAAGCCGAACACACGTCACACAATATTTACAAGTTGTGGAACAGACGAAGAGCCTGTGGATGCCAAAACACAGCCTCCATACGGAGCGGTGATCCTGGACCCTGGTAAGTCACATTCCACAACTCCACTAGCCTGACATCTTTAACACTTACCTTATCAAAGCCCACGATGCCGCCATGCAAGTGGTTCCTGTGGATGCCAAAACACAGCCTCCATACGGAGCGGTGATCCTGGACCCTGGTAAGTCACATTCCACAACCCCACTAGCCTGACATCTTTAACACTTACCTTATCAAAGCCCACGATGCCGCCATGCAAGTGGTCCTGGCCCACGTTCTTGGCCAGCTGGTAAGTGACGCCGTCGATGTGGAAGCTGGCACCACCGATCCTGTTCGCGCAGCGGCCCACGGTGGAGCCCAGGTGGGGCTCGTTGCGGTGCACGTAGCTGTCCAGGTCGTCGAAGCCCAGCACTACATCACTTAGGGTGCCGCTTTTGTCTGGCACCTGAAAATAGATTTAACAAGCTATAGTTTAGAAAACAAGTATAATATATTAAAAATTAAAAAAAAAACCCCGATATTCGCCATTTTGTGGTGGCGGCCATCTTGGATTTGCATAGTGCTAGGTATTCTACTAATCAAGCCCTTTCGTTTGATACCCATATTGAGGGAGTTGTGAAAAAATATGGAATCCGGTGGCGGCTCAGAGTGGACCGATTAGAATGCGGTTTTTTCGTTTGAAAGGTGAATTAGTCGAGAGTTGTTAGCTATGTTTGATGAAAATCCATCCAAGATAGCCGCCGCTACAAAATGGCGGATTACATATTTTTTCACAACTCCTTTAATATCGGTATCAAATGAGAGGGCTCGACTAGTAGAATAGCAGTATTTTTTTAAACTGTGATAGCATTATGCAAATCCAAGATTGCCGCCGCCACAAAATGGCGATTGTCGGGGTTTTTTTTAGATTTTTAAGTAATTTACGGCATGTTTCACCACCTTCTGATAAGTGATGGATAGCCTAAACGTAACGTAACTGGTTACGAAAGTTCAGTTACGAACATGGATCAATATTGCAACTTAAACTACACTTACTTAATTTTATCAATTCTAATCTAATTAACTATATTTGTAGCTAGTAAATTTAATTGTAATATTTGTTAATTCTTGTTGTAATCTTGTAATTCTAATCTAATTAACTATATTTGTAGCTATTAAATTTAATTGTAATATTTATATTTCATATTATTATGTGTTTAATATAAGAAAATAACTAAGTTAAGAATGATTTGCAATGCCCTGACGGGGCCTATGTTGTGTCATATGCAATAAATAAATAAATAAATAAAAGGAGTTTTGTCACTTTCTTACTTTATGTTGAGTGACAAAGACAAAAGTTGTAGATAGCTATCCGATACTTATCAGAAGATGGTGAAACAGGCCCTTATACTTGTACCTTAATGGATTGCACGATAGCGCCATATGTTATGACGGAGACAGAAAACCCACTGTCAGTTCCCCATGTGAACCTCTTCACTGTTTCTCCGTTGAAGATGCCAAATGTTTCATCGTACAAGTAAACCATGTTTGGAAATTGCAAATCTGGAAAAATTTAAATTACGTTTCATCATGATCAACCCATTACCGGCTCACTACAGAGCACGGGTCTCCTCTCAGAGTGAGAAGGGTTTTGGCCATAGTCTACCACGCTGGCCAAGCGGATTGGCAGACTTCACACACCGCGTGAGAACGTTATGGAGAACTCTCAGGCATGCAGGTTTCCTCACGATGTTTTCCTTCACCGTTAAAGCAAGTGATATTCAATACTTAAAACGCACATAACTCCGAAAAGTTAGAGGTGCGTGCCCGGGATCGAACCTACGACCTCCGATTAGAAGTCGGTCGTCCTAACCACTAGGCTATCACAGCTTTTTACGTTTAAGACCTAGATTTTGGTATTAATTTAAATTAAAAAAATGCTAGGTATTATAGATAGATATATCGTTTTATCTTCATGTAAGTATAAGTACCTATGTACCTAATATATTTTACATAATATTCCTACCTCCCTCTGCCTTCATATAATATTTATGTAGGTATCAGATTTTTTCACTTTGCAAACATCGAAGATAAGTGATATTTTTTAGACATTTTTAAGTTAAAAACTATGGTCTACAGCAGGGGTTCCCAAACTTTTTTTCTCATAGACCACTTTCAAAATTTTTCTAGTTCCGGTGGACCCCCTGTAGCTACATTTCTACCAGATTCCCAAAATTCGACAAAAAATGTGAAGATTAGATTTTACTACGGAAATTTGCGTTGCGGCTGAGTTCCAACCACGAATTAATAGTTTTCGAAAAAAGTGAGAATTGATTGGTTAATTGATTGCGCTGTGAGTGGACGTCAAAAAAGTAAAGTTAAGTACTGAATATGGAATTTTTATGGAGGTTTTTGCAAGTAACAGTCGCTTAGCTTGTTAAAATATTATTTACCTACATTATTAGGTGAAGTCAAGCCAACATTTTATGTCTTCACTATCGAAAGCAGATAAATTTTCGTGGACCCCCGCTTACAACTCGTGAACCCCCATTTTTTTGTCGCGCCAACGTAGACCCCCGTCGAGTCTCCCGTGGACCCTTGGGACCACTTTGGGAACTACTGGTCTACAGCTTAAAAGAAATCGAAAAGCTAATTCAGAATTTAAATAACAATAATAATAGATACCATTTAACCTAGTAGGTAACTCCGCTTTTCATTTTCAACACCGTAGTAGGACTAGTAGGTACTATTTACTAGTTACGTAGGTAGGTACATACTTAAAAATATTTTTAAAATTTTCTCAATTTTGCTCTAAGGCATAATATAAAATTTTCCAAATGCATGACATACGATTGGACGGCCAAAGTCGAACCGAAATTCGAAGTGAAAAAACTATATATATTATATGAGAAGTTTGATGGCAATTTTCAAAACAGCCTCAATAGCGCAACGGTCGTCGGGCGTGGATCGAAAACCAAATGGTCGTCGGTTCAAACCCCACCCGCGTTACACTATTGTCGTACCCACTCCACACAAGCTTTCGCTTATTCGCAGGGTGAAAGGGGAATATTAATTATGTTCATCCAGCTAATATTCTTAGAACAAATTAAAAATCATTTTTTTTTTAATTTTTAGCTATATAGGTAATTTAACGATTACGAATAGGTACACCTATTTAAACTAATTTAAGTGTAGGTAGGACCTACTTACCTAGAGTGATTTTCTCAACAATTATTTAAATAAATAACTGTTTGAAACAAAATAAATTTAAATATAAATACCTAAGTACTTACTTGCAGAGTGCAGATATCTATAAAAGAAACGCAAAAGCGAATAATTATTTATTCATTCATTCATAATAACTTCATTTATCTGAACTCAATTTTAAATGCCGGCTATAACAAATCTAAAACACTTAAGTACCTACTCAATACACATTAAGATTAAAATCATAATAAAAAAAGTACCAACTAACTAGGTAGATAGGTATTTATAAATTATTTGATTTCTCACATATCATTTATTCGAAGCAATTTTTCTCCTTCTTATTTCCTATAAATAGACTATTTTTTTAAAACAAAACAAAGTTATAACCTATTTCTAGGTTAACTCAAATGCACTTACAAACGAGGAGACCGATCAAAGAGCGACCAATTCGTTCTTCTCCTTGAAGTGGACTGAATTGTTATCTTGATGAATTGTTCAGAGTTCTGACTGCTGCGTTCGGTTAGGCACAGTAGTTGGTTAGGTTTAGTACGACTTTTCACAACTGACATCTCAACAACGTTGATACACTTCGAGTATCGAAACACTATAAACGTCAGCGTAAGGCCTCTTGGTAACACGCCGTGGAAACTTCGCCGTGGCGCGCCGTCCGGCGCGTTATCCATACACTAGCGGTCCGCCCCGGCTTCGCCCGTGGTACATAATATATAGCCTATAGCACTCAGGGATCACGTACACATCCAACGGTGAAAGAATTTTTGAAATCGGTCCAGTAGTTCCTGAGATTAGCGCGTTCAAACAAACAAACTCTTCCGCTTTATTATTAACTAGCGGTCCGCCCCGGCTTCGCCCGTGGTACATAATATATAGCCTATAGCACTCAGGGATCCCGTACATATCCAACGGTGAAAGAATTTTTGAAATCGGTCCAGTAGTTACTGAAATTAGCGCGTTCAAACAAACAAACTCTTCCGCTTTATTATATTAGTATAGATTAGTATAGATAACATGAGTTTCCACGGCGTATTAACAAGAGGCCTAAAGCGGACTTAAATCCCCTTATTTTACGGTCTTATCTTCTGTTAAGTGTCGGATAGCCTAAACGTAAGTTTTGTCACTTTCTTACTTTATGTCAAGTGACAAACACCAAGAGTTGTAGTCTGTATAAGATAGCTATCCGATACTTATCAGAAGGTGATGAAAACTGAGTCGCAAATGAGTCGCAAAATGAGTCGCAAATTCAGTACTACCAACTTTTGTTTTCGCCCGCTTGGAGCGCTAGCGTAGATGTATGGATGAACCTTATTATTATTAACCTTACCGGGCCTTAAACCGATGGTGTTACGGTACATTTTACTTTGACGCTATAGTGTTTCGATACTCAACATATTATTATTGTGTGATATCGTTATCGAGATGTGTAAAGTTATACTAAGTACACAGAACAATATTGTCATTCGATTCAGGAATTTGATACACCTACGTACAATTGTGGTCACAAATCACATCAATGGAAATATTATGTGCATGCATGCAATTGCAATACCTAACTATTTACATATAGCTCCTTGATCTATAGGTACTAATAAATAAAATTGAAGTGTCTGTCTGTAATTTCGAAATAACTACCACATATTAAGCTCATATGGTTATTTGAACGATACCATAACCGAATCACACGTTTTTAAAATTTTTGTCTGTCTGTCTGTCTGTTTGAACGGGCTAATCTTCGGAACGGCTGAACCGATTTTGACGGGACTTTCACAGACAAGTAGAGGATTAACCAAGGAGTAACATAGGCTACTTTTTTAACCGACTTTCAAAAAAGGAGTTGTGTTGAAATCGGAAAGTACCTATGTTAAAAAACGCCCTGATAGGTATTTTCGCTGCGAGCGACGGCCGACGCTCGCGCTGCACGGAACGCCCGCCATACGTACGCCGCCGCGCGGCGGGCGGGTGCGGTGAAGAGGGTGCATGCTCCAATCTCCATTTCGAAATCTGTGATTTCGAACGAGGGAGCTAATGCGTGCGGATGTGTCCTGCGTTTTCGTAATTTTTATTTTGAATCGGAGATTTTGGGATTTGTGAAAAACCGAAATTCACGCGGGCGAAGCCGCGGGCAAAAGCTAGTTAATAATAATTAACGTGACTAATAGATACCTACACTATCGGTCGTCAAAATGTGTCCGTTAAAAATAATTTCCCATCCACGATCGACTTATTTTAGTGAGAAAGCCAATGTGAGCACGTCAGGCCGTGTCCCCATTAGGTGAACCGTGAGCGGCTAAATGTTTGCTTCCAGTAGCCTCCCTAGACCCTATAGACCAGTTTTTAAACGGAGTGTCCAAACAGCGCGTAGGTAATGTTCGCAGTTTGCGGCATTTCGCTTGCCAACTTATTCAGTGAGTGGCTGATTCGCCTCCAAATGCCTCCTAAACTATGAGTTGCGACCACAGAAATAATAATGAAGACGATATCTGTGGTTGCGACCGATATAGTCAGCCAGCGGACAGTCAGAGTCAGACGCTCGCTGTTCGCCTAATAGGGGGATGGCCCTATAAGCGAATTTTTCTTATTTCTCCCGAGTCCCGACCCAGAGGCGGCGGAAGGCGTGGGCGACGTGGGCCCAGGCCCACGGCCTCGCGCTTCGGAGGGCCTCGCGCCCCAGAGATTTATGCATTAAACTTAAAAGCCATGAACGCGTTGTGCGGGCCGAGGGCCTCGCAAAATATATCTTGCCCACATAAAATTTAGGTCTTGCCCCGCCACTGTCCCGACCCATTTTCACCGACACTTTATCAATAAGATTTTGTATTAGTTAGACTGCACATCTTGTACATTATTTTATTAATCTAAGTCTCCAACTAAGTACTTGTACAAATACAATTTATCTGATTCAGTATAGATAATAATAGAGACCTCTATAAGATACCTAATACCTATATTAACTTTCTTTTCATCGAACATCAACACAGCATCAAGTAGGTACGACTACGTACTTACCTAGATAATATTGATAACGAAAGTGCCTGCCCAAGAAACTATTTAAATTCCTCAAAATCGGCTCAATACTTTTAATTTTTAATTGAGGTAGGTACAACATGCATTCGCGTACTTTGTAGCTATAGGTACCTTCTAGTACTTTGAAACCTAATTAGATTACCTACTTTCCCAGGCTCTATAATTTATCTTTACGAACCTTTTTCTATATAAAAATATGATATCTATATTTTATTTATGTTCAAGTGCGGTCAAATTGCCCGCCAATTGGCTGATTATCATACTTATTTCATTGTTATCTTATCGAAAAGAACCACAATAAATGTTTATATAATTTATTGAAGGAAACGTCACATAGTTCGTTGAACCGATACACTTTGGGGTCCCAAAGTGCTAGACCTCGCACCGAAAGCGCAGTGGTGGCAGACCCCCCACTAAGTAGACCGAACATATCAGAACAGTCGAAGGGAGCCGCTGGATAGAAGCGGCACAAGACCGCGGCGTGTGGAAGTCCCTACAAAGATACCTATGTCCAGCAGTGGGCGTCTATCGGTTCATGACGACGAATCCATAGTGTACATCGGAAATTTTCAATATAATTATCACAATAATTATAAAGGCGAAAGTTTGTGTGTTTGTATGTTTGTTACTCTTTAACGCCGCAACTACTAAACTGATTTGGCTGAAATTTGGAATGGAGATAGATTATACCCTGGAATACGTACACATAGGCTTTTATGCGGAAAAAATGTTTCTATGGGACTTAAATAGACTTCAAACTTAGAATAACTTCCAAAAGACTTCCAAAAAAGCGATAGATGGCGCTGATTGTTCTTAGGTACATCACGCTCACATTACACATTTATAGCAATAGTTTGCTGTCGTTCTCTTTGCCAAGTATTTTAGAAGATTCTGTTCAAATATTTTTATGTGTACAAACATGGTACAAACTTATTAACCGCGGGTGACACCGCTGGGCGCAGCTAATACATTTATAAATCAAACGATCGAAAAGATACAAAAAAATGTTTATTCGAGTAAAACAAGTAGTAGTTTACAGTGTACTAATATTTTATATACATAATACATTTCCATAATATACAATTAATTCTTATCATAAACATGAAATTAAAGTTTCTAAGGCACAAAACACCATGGCACTTCAATATAGTATTTCATATCAAATTCAATATATTTTATTACTAAACCAGAAACTTTTGAGTTATTATAATTATATTAATATATTATTTTGTGAATCTTTAAAATTTTATGACATCAACAAAAATATCTCGAAAAACAAAACAAAAACCTAACGAAATAAAATCTAACACAATATCTATAGGTATATACATTGATATATAGTACTTAAGTCAGTGGGTATATATAAAACAAAGTCGTGTTAGTTCGAACACTTATAACTCGAGAACGGCTGGAGCGATTTTCATGGTTATTGATTTGTTGTGTTTGTCTCCATCCTGAACAGCAGAATAACTATTAAAAACATTGGGATATAGGACTCAAGTCAGTGGGTATATATAAAACAAAGTCGTGTTAGTTCGAACACTTATAACTCGAGAACGGCTGGAGCGATTTTCATGGTTATTGATTTGTTGTGTTTGTCTCCATCCTGAACAGCAGAATAACTATTAAAAACATTGGGAAATTGTCGAAAAAATAAAATAAAAGAAAAACATTTCCCATACAAAATGTTCACGGGTTTCGTAACTGTCAAACATCCCGTCGCATGGATACGGTAAACTCTCTCACCCGTACCTATATAATTCTTCCGTACGTGTTTGTCACCTAACTCCTCCTAAACGGCTGGACCGATTTGGATCAAATTTTGTTTGTATATTTCAATCCTGGGTGGGTATTAACGGGTAGGTACAGATAACCTACCGGTGTAGGTCAGTAGGTGGGGCCGATGTCGGTTTGTCACCGGGCAGGACGAAGTCTGCCGGGTCCGCTAGTTATTAATAAAATAAACCTGTTTATTAACTGTTAACAATTTTTTAATAACAGCAAATTTATTTGTAACCAAAATCTTACATGCTACACTTAGTAATTATTTATTGCCTTGCCGTAAATTCTAGTAATTTATTCAATAAACATTATTATTTACAACTATGAGTATATTAGTAATAAATAAATTCATCAGTATATTATATAACTAGTACGTATAATTTCATATTGCACAAATACATAATATGTAAAATTATTTAAAATACAGATCTATACATATAATTTTTGATGGACGGAACTTTATTTTTCGATACACAAATTAAATGCGATATGTAAAAAGTAGACTTTTGAACACTAAGGTACACTTTGAGGCACGCGACTGTGACATTTGGAAGCAGGTACCGAATAACCAGTGCGCAAATGTGGAAAAAAAGAAAGCAAAATGTGCGGTAGTTTTGTTTAGCGGTATTGGGCCTACCGTTTGAATATATGTAGATAGCAAATAGTATAAACGCATTTATATTTCGATACCGCTTTTATTCTGTAGCTCTATATTTTAGTATGATTACATTTTCGCTACCGCTATTTATGTCGATATTATACAAGTTTACTTTGGTGTGCCGATCGCTCTCACCACTACGGCATTTCTTATTTATTATGGTTTTTTCCGTATTTTGCACTATGTTTTCGGCATTGAAATCCATGAACCTATAGAAGAGGACTTGGCATAATGTCCTATAGAAAATAGTGGATCGGAAAATAGCTTAAGCTTATCAAAATTTTCATAAGTGTGTAAGAGACAACACTACATTTTTAAACATAACAATAAAACAGATCGTGGCAGAAATTTTATTGCAACTTCCCTTAATATGGCGGATATTACAATAAAAACAAACAAAGCTATAACCTACAAATCACAATTCTCACTTATTATTCAATAGAACTTCTTCATTAAGCACTTAATAACATAAATTTCAACTAACAATATGAGTTCCTTCACTTGCTGCGACATCAGAGGCTGCCAATGGAAAAATAGGAAAAAACATCCAAAATTGTCAACTCATCGGTAAGTACTATAAAATTCTTTTGAAACGTGTATATTGCACGGATAATTATCATAAAAGTGATAAATAACCTTTTAATTCATAAAAGTTGTTCCACTAATATTTTATACCATTTTCTTGGTATTTATTTAACCTTATTGTTTTGTTATGACAGCTGATCAGCTGATAGTTAATGTTCATAGATTACTAAGAAGATAGGGTTGTACTTATTCATAAAATATATCGACAGGATATGAGTATATTTTAATAGGTATAGATCGACCAGAATCTCATGAAAAATAGGGAAATTAAATTGTGTAGTAAGCAACACTAGGTTAACTCGGCTGCCCTAGAGATAGATAAAGTAAGTACATTCAGAACACCTTACCTGGGATCGTTTCACGAACCAAAAAATCAAGCAACTGCATTTTAAATACAAAAACAAAGTAATCAACATCCAATTACTTTGTTTTAGTGTTGTGCTTGTTGTTTACTTGGTTTTTGCATTTATATTCCGTGTTAGTGTGTGCAGTTACTTTGTTTGGGCAATTCAAATTTCAGTAAACGGTTCAAGTTATTTGAAATATTAAACTGTGGTAAAAAACTATGCGACATAAAACTTTTGTTAATGCAAAAAAGTCAATTTCACAAAAAAATTCAGTTACTTTGTTTATCGCTAGGGCAGCCGTAGTGTTGCTTACTACACAATTTAATTTCCCTATTTTTCATGAGATTCTGGTCGATATATATTTAATTTGATAAGGTTACCAAAAAAAGAAGATAAACGCAAAAATGGCTGGATATAATAGGTACTGAAAACATAAATCTAAATAAAAAAAAGGTTTATGTTTGCTCTGGGCATTTTAACGAAAATTCATTTAATAGAACATTAGATGTCTTAAGGTTACGGGATAATGCAATGCCATCAGCACATTTACTAGTAATAATACTGAAATTATGTAGTTTTTTAATACTATTGTCAAAATGACGAAGTAGTTAGTATAGGTTGACCAGAATCTCATGGAAAATAGGAAAATTAAATTTTGTAGTAAGTAACACTAGGTTAACTTGGCTGCCCTAGTCATAAACAAAGTAATTACATTCAGAACACCTTACCTGGGGTCGTTTCACGAAACGAAAAATCAAGCAACTGCATTTTAAATACAAAAACAAAGTAATCAACATCCAATTACTTTGTTTTTGTGTTATGCTTGTTGTTTACTTGGTTTTTGCATTTATATTCCGGGTTAGTGTGTGCAGTTACTTTGTTTAGGCAATTCAAATTTCAGTAAACGGTTCAAGTTATTTGAAATATTAAACTGTGGTAAAAAACTACTCGACATAAAACTTTTGTTAATGCAAAAAGTCAATAGCCTATTTGACTAATTTTTGGAATTTATTTTAAATTATTCTTTATTACTTATTAAAACACACTACATTGATATTTTTCGGAATATCTACAGTATTAAGAATTAAATCAATGATAAAGTTTAAGTTTTGAAAACCGCGCCAAAAACGACATTTCTGTAATAGCGCTGATCACATGATACGCGTGACGTCACAAACCAGTAAGCAAGTTTATAGGTTTACACACAGAGTAAGGGCACAGTATGGGTTACATGACCAGAAACCACAACAAAACAGCGCAGCTATCCAGTAACAATAATTAAATTTTTAAATACAAATTAAAAATTAATTAAATAGGTTAAATACAATAAATACAAAGTTAAATGCAATAAATGGAATGCGGGAGAGGAAACAAGAAAAATAACAATCTTTAATTAAGTAATAAATACATAGAAAAATATTAGCATCATCACTTTTCTCGCTCGCTCTCGGTGCGTGCGACAGAGCACGCTGCGTGATTAGTTACGACGGATGGCGCGAAAAACACTTGTGTATTTAGGTATCTTTTGTTTTTGTGAGGAAACAAAGAAAAGTTATGAGTTTATCTTGTGATAATTTATTAGTGGAAGAGTTTATCTAATTATTGGTATGAAAACAATTGTGTATTGTAGAGTATATGCGCTAGAAAGTCACACCAAATAAGTGAAATTAAGAGGTTAATAATGCTATTTTAATATCAATCTTATTATTTCAAATTTAAAGTTTACTTTCGATTGGTTGATAAACTTCAATTATATCGACCAAGTAAAGTGTACTCTTAAGTATAATTATCAAGTGACGTCACCAGAGTAGCAACCAATCACATAGCGTTCACGTGTCTGATAAAATTTCAAAAATTATAATGTTTTATTTCGTGCAAAATATCGCGTAAAATTACATAATTTAGTGTGATTGAGTGAAATATGTCTTTTTTAGGCTATTATCTGATAAGATGACCACAATCAATAGCATATTTTCAATGTTGTCAAATACCCTATTTAACAAAAAATATCAGTTACTTTGTTTATCGCTCGGACAGCCGTAGTGTTGCTAACTTTGAAATTTCATTTCTGTATTTTTCATGAGATTCTGGTCGACCTATAGTAGTTATAATTTATCGATAAATTTGTCGATAAATGCTATTACACTTTACTCTATGAACTCACTTTACTCTATGGAGAACCGCCATTTTAAAGGAAGCATTTGTGCGTGTGTGAGTGTAGGTATGCACGGTAAAAAAGTAGGTATTTCAAGTCCTCTTCTTATAGGTATCATGTTGAAATCGCAAAGCGGTTTAATAAAAGTAACTTTTTTTAAAGTTCAGATTTTTTATACCTATTTTGTACTGGTGTAAACGGTACCGGTATGGTTTACCGTTTACAGCCCCCACACACTTCTTTGTGTGAGAGAGAGAGGAAAGCAGTCGAACGAGCGACACGTGAGTCGCGTGTCGCGGTCGCGTGCTTCAAAGTCTAACTTTACAAAAACTGGTGCGAAAAATTGTCACCAAAAGTTAACAACCGTGCCTTAAAACTGTAAAAAATTGGTCCACATAGAGAGCATTATACACAAATATAATCTTACGAATAAAATAAAAACATTTCAAAGGTCTTATTGTCGCTTTAAATCTACTTAAACCAAAGACGTGACTGATCCTCATTACGGGATTTTGCATCCCCGATTACTAAACAGTGAATTTATAGTTGGGACATTACAAACGTGCGAACCAAGTCATAAATCATTTTTATCAGACTTCTCGCTCGCACTTACAGGCCTTATGGTACTGGAAACCTGATTTTTGTGGTGTTGTGTGTAACAATAATAAACGATTCGTCGACACTCGATAACAGGTTATAAAGAGCGAGGGAGAACCCTCACAACACTATGATAGTAATGCTTTATGACTCAGTTCGCACGATTGTAATGTCCTAACTATAGTGTATTTGAGGGGTCGCATCTTGCCCAATAGGGGGGCAAAAAATGAAGCCGCTTTAGCCCCTAGCACCCAACTAAGCACTACCATTACCTGTCTTCGTGTCTCTTACACCCCCTATAGTGACAGCAGTGTACGGTGTAAGGGTCCTATACCCTGATTTCTAATTCCGTGGAATTCTGACGTTTCATAATGTTACCAGAGATAAAATAATTCCCACAAAAAAGATAAAAAATTCAAATTCATTCAAATCAACTGCCGCATGTAGATATGACAAATGCCTAACAGACACTTCATGGTGAGAATGTCATTTGACTTCCATTTTTGAATGAATTTTTTCAATGTATTTCTCTTGTTTTCTATTGCTGTTAGTGTACACTTTCTAGTTTCCACTCTTGGTGTTTTCTATTTTAGGGCGAAACGACTAATATTATTATTCGGCATATGGCTTTTTATGATGACAGGGAATTAAAATAGGTTGGGGTAAAAACGTACTTCGTAGATGTTAACCCTGTTCTCCATAAAAATAACTCATCTGTAAATGACAATGACAGCTGTCAGAATTCCACGGAATTAGAAATCAGGGTCCTAACTCCTAAGGCTTGATATCGACGGAGGCGACCTCTGTGGCCAGCCCGCACACGTTGCTGCCGATGGCCAGCTGTATGTACCCGCCGAGGCCGAAGCTCTTCCCCCAGGAATTCTTGGCGATGTAGTACGGCACCTCCGCGGTCAAGTCGTACCCCACCAGCTGCACCGCGTGGTTGAGGTCTTTGGGGCTGCCACTGTAAAAAAAAAAAAAATTTTAAAGTGAAACTTCTTTAAAACCTTGTTTATGTTTCTAAAATATTTGGGTTCAAAAATGGAACGTAGGCAGAGAGCGGAAGCGGAGCGTCATGGAGACCGACTTTTGATATCTCATTCTCTCGCAAGCTATGTTTGTCCCTCTCTGTCACTTGTGCAGCGCCGGCGAACTCAAACGACCTCCTGTCACCTGGTATAACGCACTGAGAAAGTAATAGTAGTTACTGGAGGAGCCATACTCCTTAAAAACTCCGTAAAACGTGTCAAAAATACACTCACACACGCTTAGATTAGGTATCATACACGCACAATCCGAAAACATAAAATGGCGGGTGTTCATTGTGATGTCTCAAGTTGTGCGTGTGTGTGTTCATGTATACATTTTAGGGAGGCCAGTTTTTGTTTTTAAGTCTGCCGCAAACTGTTTTATTATTATGTCAAAAATGTAATGTTGTCTCTTACACACTTATGAAAATTTTAATAAGCTTGAGCTATTTTCCGATCCACTGTTTTCTATAGGACATTATGGCACCTCTATATTACTATTATTATCTCTATGGTATAACGGAAGAGAGGATTTTGGTGTCGTTTTTTCGTTTCATCGAATTTTCAAATGCAGAACGATACTAAAGAAATTTCACTGCAAGAAATATTTTATTCTTGAAGTAAAAACTTCTTTAGTCGCGCTGAGCACTTTTTTTTTTTTTTTTTTCATATTAGCCATGATGAACATGACAAATTTTTCCCTTTCCCCTCCAAATAAGCGTATACTTGTGCTAGGAGTGGGTACGACAATAGTATAAGCAATCAAGGGCTAACTTGTAGACGAATAGAAAAAAAATTAGAAAAAAGTATTAAAACTAGTTAATATTAAAAGCAAGTGTAAATTGAAAATTTAAAAAACCCCCGACATTCGCCATTTAGTGGCGGCGGCCATCTTGAATTTGCAATAGTGCTATTCTACTAGTCAAGCCCTTTCATTTGATACCCATATCAAGGGAGTTGTGAAAAAATATATCATCCGCCATTTTGTAGCGGCGGCCATCTTGGACCGATTTTCATCAAACATAGCTAAGAACACTCTCGACTAATTCACCTTTCAAACAAAAAAAACCGCATTCATATCGGTCCACCCGTTTGAGCGCCACAGGGGAACAGACAGACAGACAGACAGACACACACACACACACACACACACACACACACACACACACACACACACACACACACACACACACACACACACACACACACACACACACACACACACACACACACACACACACACACACACACACACACACACACACACACACACACACACACACACACACACACACACACACACACACACACACACACACACACACACACACACACACACACACACACACACACACACACACACACACACACACACACACACACACACACACACACACACACACACACACACACACACACACACACACACACACACACACACACACACACACACACACACACACACACACACACACACACACACACACACACACACACACACACACACACACACACACACACACACACACACACACACACACACACACACACACACACACACACACACACACACACACACACACACACACACACACACACACACACACACACACACACACACACACACACACACACACACACACACACACACACACACACACACACACACACACACACACACACACACACACACACACACACACACACACACACACACACACACACACACACACACACACACACACACACACACACACACACACACACACACACACACACACACACACACACACACACACACACACACACACACACACACACACACACACACACACACACACACACACACACACACACACACACACACACACACACACACACACACACACACACACACACACACACACACACACACACACACACACACACACACACACACACACACACACACACACACACACACACACACACACACACACACACACACACACACACACACACACACACACACACACACACACACACACACACACACACACACACACACACACACACACACACACACACACACACACACACACACACACACACACACACACACACACACACACACACACACACACACACACACACACACACACACACACACACACACACACACACACACACACACACACACACACACACACACACACACACACACACACACACACACACACACACACACACACACACACACACACACACACACACACACACACACACACACACACACACACACACACACACACACACACACACACACACACACACACACACACACACACACACACACACACACACACACACACACACACACACACACACACACACACACACACACACACACACACACACACACACACACACACACACACACACACACACACACACACACACACACACACACACACACACACACACACACACACACACACACACACACACACACACACACACACACACACACACACACACACACACACACACACACACACACACACACACACACACACACACACACACACACACACACACACACACACACACACACACACACACACACACACACACACACACACACACACACACACACACACACACACACACACACACACACACACACACACACACACACACACACACACACACACACACACACACACACACACACACACACACACACACACACACACACACACACACACACACACACACACACACACACACACACACACACACACACACACACACACACACACACACACACACACACACACAGACACGTCAAACTTATAACACCCCGTCGTTTTTGCGTCGGGGGTTAAAAATTGTGTGTGAGGATCATCCACGTGTAGGTTAGAGATTGTTCCAAATTGTGTTCTATTTTTTATTACTTTCCCGCCCTAGGGAGGGCATGTATCGTTTTGCACCCGCTGCTTAGACAAACAATGACGCCTTTCCGAATGTTAGATATGAAAAAAGGGGTTCATTGTTTTACTCTAGGTCTAGAGTTCTATGAAAAAGATAAATCACCTGCAATGGTACTGTATGACGCCGCCGAGGTAGTTCTGCCAAGTGAGCGCGTTCACAGCGACCGTGACGGGCCCGTGGGTGGCTATTGTCTCTATGATCTTCTCTTCAGACCCTACCAAACTGAAAACAAACGAATGTAAATAAATAAAAAATTGGGGTTGTTATGTTATGGTTCTATGGCTACATACCATATTGGGAAATAGTGTAAGCAAATTATTATATCACTTGCTTTAGCAGTGAACAAAAACATCGTGAGGAAACCTGCATGTTCTCAAAGGTGTGTGAAGTCTGCCAATCCGCTTGGCCAGCGCGGCGTGGCGGTCTACGGCATCATTCTCATAGTGAGAGGAAACCCGTGCTCTGTTATGGGGCGGTAATGGATTGAGAATGATGATGATGATGATGATGATTGTAAGAGACTGATTAGTCCAGCAGCAGGACGCTGTTCACGCAACCCCAGTGACACAGACTTGTGGCTAGCGTAGTGGACTACGGACTATACATCTCTCATACTTAGAGGACACCCGAGCCCTGTAGTGAATCGGTAATGAGTTGATGATGAAGATGATGATGATGATTGTAAGAGACTGATTAGTCCAGCAGCGGGACGGTGTTCACGCAACCCCAATGACGCAGACATGTGGCCAGCGTCGTGAACTACGGACTATACCCTTCTCATACTGGGAGGACACCCGAGCCCTGTAGTGAATCGGTAATGAGTTGATGATGATGATGATGATGATGATGATGATGATGATGAAGATGATGATTGTAAGAGACTTATTAATCCAGTAGCGGGACGCTGTTCACGCAACCCCAGTGACGCAGACATGTGGCCAGCGTCGTGAACTACGGACTATACCCTTCTCATACTGGGACGACACCCGAGCCCTGTAGTGAATCGGTAATGGGTTGATGATGATGATGATGATGATGATGATGATGACGATGATGATGATGATGATGACTGTAAGAGACTCACTTGTCGCAGGTGAACTTCTGCACGCGCACGCCGGTCGCGTTGGTCTTCTTCTGGCACACGCCGTTGGTCAGCCGCAGCGGGTACTCGGCGTCCGGCTGCACGGCCGTGTCCGTCAGCACCAGCCAGTCCAGCAGCAGGCAGATGTCGCCGGCAGTCTATCGTAGCCAGCGTGGCAGTGGACCGGTAATGAGTTGATGATGATGACTGTAAGAGACTCACTTGTCGCAGGTGAACTTCTGCACGCGCACGCCGGTCGCGTTGGTCTTCTTCTGGCACACGCCGTTGGTCAGCCGCAGCGGGTACTCGGCGTCCGGCTGCACGGCCGTGTCCGTCAGCACCAGCCAGTCCAGCAGCAGGCAGATGTCGCCGGCAGTCTATCGTAGCCAGCGTGGCAGTGGACCGGTAATGAGTTGATGATGATGACTGTAAGAGACTCACTTGTCGCAGGTGAACTTCTGCACGCGCACGCCGGTCGCGTTGGTCTTCTTCTGGCACACGCCGTTGGTCAGCCGCAGCGGGTACTCGGCGTCCGGCTGCACGGCCGTGTCCGTCAGCACCAGCCAGTCCAGCAGCAGGCAGATGTCGCCGGCAGTCTATCGTAGCCAGCGTGGCAGTGGACCGGTAATGAGTTGATGATGATGACTGTGAGAGACTCACTTGTCGCAGGTGAACTTCTGCACGCGCACGCCGGTCGCGTTGGTCTTCTTCTGGCACACACCGTTGGTCAGCCGCAGCGGGTACTCGGCGTCCGGCTGCACGGCCGTGTCCGTCAGCACCAGCCAGTCCAGCAGCAGGCAGATGTCGCCGGCAGTCTATCGTAGCCAGCGTGGCAGTGGACCGGTAATGAGTTGATGATGATGACTGTAAGAGACTCACTTGTCGCTGGCACACGCCGTTGGTCAGCCGCAGCGGGTACTCGGCGTCCGGCTGCACGGCCGTGTCCGTCAGCACCAGCCAGTCCAGCAGCAGGCAGATGTCGCCGGCAGTCTATCGTAGCCAGCGTGGCAGTGGACCGGTAATGAGTTGATGATGATGACTGTAAGAGACTCACTTGTCGCAGGTGAACTTCTGCACGCGCACGCCGGTCGCGTTGGTCTTCTTCTGGCACACGCCGTTGGTCAGCCGCAGCGGGTACTCGGCGTCCGGCTGCACGGCCGTGTCCGTCAGCACCAGCCAGTCCAGCAGCAGGCAGATGTCGCCGGCAGTCTATCGTAGCCAGCGTGGCAGTGGACCGGTAATGAGTTGATGATGATGACTGTAAGAGACTCACTTGTCGCAGGTGAACTTCTGCACGCGCACGCCGGTCGCGTTGGTCTTCTTCTGGCACACGCCGTTGGTCAGCCGCAGCGGGTACTCGGCGTCCGGCTGCACGGCCGTGTCCGTCAGCACCAGCCAGTCCAGCAGCAGGCAGATGTCGCCGGCAGTCTATCGTAGCCAGCGTGGCAGTGGACCGGTAATGAGTTGATGATGATGACTGTAAGAGACTCACTTGTCGCAGGTGAACTTCTGCACGCGCACGCCGGTCGCGTTGGTCTTCTTCTGGCACACGCCGTTGGTCAGCCGCAGCGGGTACTCGGCGTCCGGCTGCACGGCCGTGTCCGTCAGCACCAGCCAGTCCAGCAGCAGGCAGATGTCGCCGGCAGTCTATCGTAGCCAGCGTGGCAGTGGACCGGTAATGAGTTGATGATGATGACTGTAAGAGACTCACTTGTCGCAGGTGAACTTCTGCACGCGCACGCCGGTCGCGTTGGTCTTCTTCTGGCACACGCCGTTGGTCAGCCGCAGCGGGTACTCGGCGTCCGGCTGCACGGCCGTGTCCGTCAGCACCAGCCAGTCCAGCAGCAGGCAGATGTCGCCGGCAGTCTATCGTAGCCAGCGTGGCAGTGGACCGGTAATGAGTTGATGATGATGACTGTGAGAGACTCACTTGTCGCAGGTGAACTTCTGCACGCGCACGCCGGTCGCGTTGGTCTTCTTCTGGCACACGCCGTTGGTCAGCCGCAGCGGGTACTCGGCGTCCGGCTGCACGGCCGTGTCCGTCAGCACCAGCCAGTCCAGCAGCAGGCAGATGTCGCCGCCCGCGCACCCCCCGTTACCCAGCCCCGCGCAGTCTATCGCCTCCTGGGAATTTACATACATCCAGGGTAGAGATCTTACGGAGGTTACGTTCCGATTCCGAAAGTTCGGAACTTTCGATTGATTTCGCACCTTAGATTCCGTTAAACTTTATTCGGAAGCTATATCGGAGATAGATGCAAAGCGCACCCCCCGTTACCCAACCCCGCGCCGTCTATCACCTCCTAGGAATTGACATAATACCTACAGGGTGTAAGGGGACCACTATTGAAAACTTAACGTTATTAATACTATAGTTGGGACATTACAAAGGTGCGAACCGAGTCATAAATTATTTTTATCGGACTTCTCGCTCGCACTTACAGGTCTTATGGAACTCGAACGTTTGTCTGGTTATGTGTGTAACAGTAAAAAAGGATATCTGTATAAGGAGCGAGGGAGAGCCCTCACAACCCCATTATTGTAATGTTTTATGGCTCAGTTCGCACTTTGTAATTTCCCAACTATACACAATCCACTACCAATAACCATTTGTCTTATATTAGTAGTATTAGTGGTTTAGTGTTTAGTATTTTTCAGCAGTGTAAAGCGTGCACAGTTCGGGGTCAATGACCCGCGAGCGGCGACCGGCCGGCGACAACTTTAGGTATTTAGACGTTAGTTGATAGATAGCTAGTTAATTAAAATCAGTTTATCGAAGTCCCAACTATCTATCTATATATATAAAAATCAATGCCACTTTTCGTTGTAATTTTATAACTCAAGAACGGGCTCACTTCAATCCAAACCAAATGTATATGCTTTGTTCGGACTATTTAGTAGATGGTTTATGTGAAGTTTGCACAAAATCGGTCGAGCGGTTCTTCATTTATCACATTTTTCATTTTTCTCAATGGGTTCCTGGATGGTTCGAAAACAATTACCGGGTAGGTTAACCCACCGGGTCACGGCAGTTGGCGTCGATGTCGTTATGTTACCGGGCAGAATGACGTCTGTCAGCTGGGTTATAATGTAACTTAGTTAGCAACTGAAAATAGTTGCCAACGAATTAGTTCGATATACATTGCTGCTTTACTGTGGGAAATATAAAGTGTTTTCATAATTTTACACAGTAAAGCAGCAATGTATATCTAACTAATTAGTTGGCAACTATTTTCAGTTGCTAACTAAGTTACAGAATAACCCCCTAGTACAATTATTATAAAAAGTGCCTAACTATAATATGAGCACCTAATTAATCTATTGATACATTAGACTATACAAGTAGAGCTGTTACAAAGGACGACTTTAACCCAAATATTATTTGATACTAGGTAATGCCCGCGACTTCGTCCGCGTGGATTCAAAAATGTTCCGCTCAACTTTCTTAATTTTTTATTTCATAAGAACCTTCTCCTGACAATAACGAACACAACAAAAAAAGAATTATAGAAATTGGTCCAGCCGTTCACGCGTGATGACGTGACCAAGGAAAATAGGGATTCATATTTCTATACTAATATAATAAAGCGGAAGAGTTTGTTTGTTTGAACGCGCTAATCTCAGGAACTGAACCGATTTCAAAAATTCTTCCACCGTTGGATATGTACGTGATCCTTGAGTGCTATAGGCTATATATGTACCACGGGCGAAGCCGGGGCGGACCGCTAGTAACTATAATATATAGATGGTTGACCACAGAACACTTTTTTTAACTAGTTATTAATATATATATAGCTGCTCGTGCTGATTCACTGACTGATTGATCACCCCTCCTGTAAAATTTTGTATGAAAAATTTTTTTTTCAATAATGGTTTCGTATAGAGGACAAAAATTCATTCGGAACAAAAATATGGAGAGAGCTGATGATTGAGGATTTGGGAGACGGGTGAAGAGCACGCTTAAGGTATTGAAGATAGGTGGGGGGTGCTCGAGCAAATGTCACTCAAAACGTCATCCAATTGGCAGTGAGCCGAAACAAAATTCAAAATGGCGAAAAAAAGATGGCCGCCATACAAATTTTGTCCGTGTCCATCTCGGAGGGTATAAAAGATGGAAGAGTGGTTTCTTCGGAAAAGATGATCAGGAGCCAAAGGTCTACTCGATGAGTAGGAAAAAAAATCAAAATGGCGGAATTTATTTTTCCAAAGAAAATGTATGGCGAATATTGAGAGGGAGAAGTTGTGAATTATGCAAGGCTTTCAATTAGGCAAGGCAAGGATGCGGTTTTTTGGAGAAATCTCAAAGAAAAATATGGGAAGACATGATGATTGAGGGTTTGGAAGATGGTTGATGAGCCCGGGCAGGGTATTGTAGATAGATGGGACTGGGAGGTGCTCAAACAAAAATTGCTCAAAACCTTATCCAATTAGCACTGAGCTGAAAAAAAACAAAATGGCGGATTCAAGATGGCAGCTATACAAATTTCGTTGGTGTCTATCTCACTAAGTATAAAAGATGGAAAAGTGGTTTTTTTGGCAAAAGATGATCAAGACGTGATTTACTTGATTAACAGAAAAGAAACAAGATGTTGGAATTTATTTTTCCATACAAAATATATGGCGAATATTGAAGAGACTACACGTTGGGAACTATGCAAAATTTGATACAGTTGCTTTTCAAAAAATTTTTTTTATGGAAGAACTCTCATTCTGACAAATTATTCGGAGAAAAATATGGAGAGTGATAATGATCGAGGGTTAGAAATATGGCAGAGATAGGCTGCTCAAACCAAAATACCCGAAAGCAAAACCTCGCGGTCCGCTTTAGCGGGCCGCGCACCCACGCGCCATACTAGTATTATAATATAGATAAAGAAATATGTAATAATGTCCTCCTGACCGAATTTCGGCCACGGCGGCCAATCTCAACCGAGGCAGAGACTAGCCATATGCGCAGGAGATATTATAGTGCACAAGTGTGTGCGCATACACAGGTGCACTCTCTATTCCCTCACTCTCATAGTCCGATGGGACGCCAATGCGACACGACCGGAGAGAGATCAGGCGCCGGAGCGACGGCTTTACGTGCTCTCCGAGGCACGGGGGTGTATCTAACACCGCCAACTTCCAACTCCGGGCTGGCACTGAGAATTTCTTGACAGAAAACCCAATACCTCATTTTTTTTTATTGGCCCGACCCGGGAATCGAACCCAGGACCTCGTGATCCACAGTCGAACGTGCTAACCGCTAGACCAACGAGGCAGTTACATGTAGGCACGAGGCAGAAATATGTACATATATTCATATACATATGACATTTACTTATTTTAAAATGTATAGTATCCAAATTATATTCGGCACTAACCTGTTCTTTCTTTTGAAATTCCTCTCGCCAAGGATTGTCCGGTAGAGGTCGCTACAGCGATAAGATCGTCTTAGCACGCTTACATTTGCATTTTTACTGTATTATATTTATTTATAACTAGATGATGCCCACAGCTTCGCCCGTGTGGATTTAGGTTTTTAAAAATCCCGTGGGAACTTTTGATTTTCCAGAACAAAAAGTAGCTTATCTGTAGTAACCCGTCCCTAGAACGGAAAAATCCCGTGGGATCCCCTCGATTTGGGAATGCAATTCTTTACAGCATCAGAGTTGAGGAGTTGGATGTGTACCTACTCGAGTTCATACAACGATAAAGTCTTTAATTGGTACCCCCAATATCAATTTAAATAACCGAAAGTTTCTAAATCCCATTAGTTTTGGAGATCAGGTCCACTACAGCATCAGGATTGAGGAGTTGGAATACAAATTTTTTATAGAACAGGGTCGCAATGTTTCTCTATCGATTTAAAAAAAAACTACGCAAATCGGTTCAGATATCTCGGAAATATCGGTGTACATAGGTAGAAAACACAACTATTCCTTTTTTGAAAGTCGGTTAATAAAGTAGCATATGTTACTCCCTTTTTAATTCTCTACTTGTAGGTGAAAGTCCCGTCAAAATCAGTTCAGCCGTTCCGAAGATTAGGCCGTTCAAACAAACAGACAGACAGACAGACAAAAATTTTAAAAACATGTGATTCGGTTATGGTACAGTTCAAATAACCGTATGAGCTTAATATGAGGTAGTTATTTCGAAATTACAAACAGACACTTAAATTTTATTTATTAATAATAATAATGTCCTCCTGACCGAATTTCGGCCACGGCGGCCAATTTCAAACGAGAGACTAGCCATCTGCGCAGGAGATATTATAGTGCACAAGTGTGTGCGCATACACAGGTGCACTCTCTATTCCCTCACTCTCATAGTCCGATGGGACGCCATATGCGACACGACCGGAGAGAGATTAGGCGTAGGACCGACGGCTTTACGTGCTCTCCGAGGCACGGGGGTGTATCTAACACCGCCAACTTCCAACTCCGGGCTGACACTGAGAATTTCTTGACAGAAAAACCCAATACCTCATTTTTTTTTTTTGGTCCGACCCGGGAATCGAACCCAGGACCTCGTGATCCACAGTCGAACGTGCTAACCGCTAGACCAACGAGGCAGATAATTATTTTTTAATTAGTATATTTATTTAGCAGCTTTATTTATTAGTATAGATTCGACATACGTTAATGTATGTAATATTATTGGAACCGCCTGGAATATTTACATTTACATATGATAAATAATAATTAATATATTAGAACTTCCAAACAAATATACAAAATTTTATACGTTTTTATGTATGTTTGACTGCGAATTTCTCCGAAACTATTAATCGGGTTTAGATTATTCTTCTTTATTGGTTTACATTTACTTTAACTTAGGGAACAGTGTAAGTTTCATCAACATCGGTTGTGTAGGTTACAAGATTTTTTTTTATTCAATAAGTTAGCTCTTGACTGCAATCTCACCTGATGGTAAGTGATGATGCAGTCTAAGATGGAAGCGGGCTAACTTGAAAGAGGTTGAAATTACCTACCCCTGATCGGTTTCTACATGTCATCGTACCGGAACGCTAAATTGCTTGGCGGCACGGCTACGGCAGGCAGGCAACAGACAAACATACAAATATTTTTATTGTGGTATATACTCGTAATTTACATTAAACTATAATATTAATTATGTAGATGTATTCGGGGAAGTTAATAAAAACATTGATCAATGTTTTTACTAACTTTGATGCATTAAAAAAGGTCATACGGAAGACTCGTGCCAATACAACTAATTAATTATTATTAATCCATTTAAATTCGCAAAAAAAAAACTCGTTCTCGGATCCTGTCCTCAAGTATCTAGTTACAAAATGTATGCGCTGATTTTGCGTCTGGGATTTTTTTTTTACCCGACTACGGCAACGCCAAAAAGAAGGGTTATGATTTTAGCAGTCTATGTATGTATGTATGTATATATGTATGTATGTATGTATGTATGTATGTATGTATGTATGTATGTATGTATGTATGTATGTATGTATGTATGTATGTATGTATGTATGTATGTATGTATGTATGTATGTATGTATGTATGTATGTACATATGTATGTATGTATGTATGTATGTGGCCGATTTTAGTATGAGATTCTGTGTGTACCACCGTAGCGCCTAAACTACTGGGACGATTTTTTGATGAATGAGGTGTCAATTAATTCTTTGTTATGGTCCGGGTGACATAGGCTACATTTTATATACGAAGAAAATCGAGAAGCGACGTGCGACCGGCAAAAGTTTATTATTATTTAGTTTCGGATAGACATAACAGATGGCGCCACTAGCTGCTTGCCCCGGGCTTTCTGCGCACTGAATTATTATTTTGTATTAAATTTAATTATTAAGCATGTAGCGACACATTAGGTGTGCATGCAAGGCGTTCTGTCGACGTTAGCAAAACGCATTGCATGACGACACACGGCGCCGCGGAAGAGAGTCTATCCCGGCACGTCGCGACCGTTAGACGGGTACTAAAATCACTGTAATTAATAATAATAAAATTGGTAATTGTGTTTGGACATATTAACATTAAACAACCAGTAACTTGATAAAGCCCTTTATTTATTTATCATCTTTCCAACAAACATTTAATTACCCAGCTGGTAACATATCTACCAAAGTGGTGACCCCGTGAAAAAACAACATGCAGCCTGTACCAGCACCCGGGTCGATAAATAACCTGGCAGCGCCCGTACCCCAGGTAAAGGAAGAAAGGATGGCGGAATTGGCAGCGATTACCGTCACATCGCGCGTGCCTGAATTCTGGGCAGACCACCCAAGGTTGTGGTTCCTCCAAACGGAGGCTATTTTAGCCCCACAAAAAATGTCGGACGAGGCCCGGTACAACCTTGTCATCACCAAGCTGTCCAAAGAAGCCATACAACAAGTCACAGATATTCTTATCACGCCGCCGGAGGCACAAAGGTACGAAGCACTGAAGGCGCGCCTCCTCGCCGTTTACGAGGAGTCGGAGACGCGCCAAATTCAACGACTCATCGGCGAAATGGAACTGGGTGACCAGCGGCCGTCGCAGTTATTACGACGCATGCGTGACTTAGCCCGAAGTAAGGTGCCAGATGACACGCTTAAAATATTATGGCAGAGCCACTTACCTGCCGCAGTCCAGGGAATAATCGCGGTGACCGAAGCGACGGAGTTGGATGTCCTTGCGCGCATTGCTGATAAGGTAATAGAAACAATTTCCCCTAACAATGTATTCGGACAGAAGGGTCCGCAGCTCGCGGCCATTGCAAGACCCAATGGACCGCAATACGGTCCCAAATACCGTTCGCGCTCCAGGGGACGCTCACAGGAAAGATCCAACTTTCCAACGAACACCAGACCCACCACCACCAGACCGACGCCCAAAGACAGGAAACCGGATTGGCTGTGTTTTTACCATTTCCGCTATAAGGCCAAGGCACGTAAATGCGTTGCCCCGTGTGCGTGGAAGCCGGCGGAAAACCAGGCGTAGTACAGGAGGTGGCGGGACCCTGTACCCATACTACAAGTAACCGTCTGTGCATCACTGATCGTACTAGTGGACTTCGATTTCTAGTTGATACAGGAGCCAATGTTTCGGTGCTCCCCGCACGTAAGTCAGCTAGTGTTAATAGTGCTACTTATAAACTTTATGCTGCCAACGGAACTGAAATAAGTACTTACGGTGTTAAAACATTAGTGTTAGATTTAAACATGCGTAGACCTTATCGTTGGACATTTATATTAGCAGCAGTGAAACAACCTATTTTGGGTGCAGACTTTTTGACCCACCACAGACTCTTAGTAGATTTAAGCAACCGAAGGTTAATAGATTTAGTAACTAATGTAAATAGCTTAGGCTCTATAGTATCTTGTAACCAACCTAGTTTAAACACGTTGGATACATCGCATCCTTATTTTAATATTTTGTCAAAATACTCAGACATAACGAAACCTGTGTCTTTCAAGGATACCCCTAGGCATACAGTGTTTCATCACATAGAGACGACAGGGCCGCCCGTGCATGCGCGTGCGCGCCCCCTCCCTCCCGAAAGGTACAAAAAGGTAAGTGAAGAATTTCGCATAATGCAGGAATTGGGCATTTGTCGTCCTTCGAAGAGCGCATGGTCAAGTCCGTTACACGTTGTTCCGAAGAAAAACGGAGATATTCGACCGTGTGGCGATTACAGACGACTCAATGCTATTACGAAACCGGACAGATATCCAATTCCGCGTTTGCATGATTTTACTTATATATTGTCTGGTAAAAGTGTTTTCAGCAAAATCGATGTGAATAGAGCATATCACTGTATTCCTGTTGCTCCTGAAGACGTTGAAAAGACTGCGATCATCACCCCATTCGGATTATATGAATTTCCTCGAATGTCGTTCGGATTGCGCAACGCAGCACAATCCTTTCAACGCTTCATGAACAATACAGTACTACAAGGTTTAGGTATCGAACGAGCCGACGGAACTTTTGAACCTAGTTCAGAGTTCATATTCTGTTATATTGACGATGTTATTGTAGCCAGCGACTCGAGTTCTACACACGAACTTCACCTGGAAGCCTTATTTAAACGGTTAAATGAATACGGTATTACAATAAATTTATCGAAGTGTTCATTCGGACAGTCACATATCGAGTTCTTAGGACACGAGGTGACCACCGAAGGCATAAAGCCTTCACTTGATAAGGTCCAGGCTATTATCGATTTCCCTAAACCGGAAACAGTCGCACAGCTTAGAAGATTCATTGGTATGGTGACGTTTTATAGACCTCACCTACCAAACGCAATGAAATATCAGGCCGAGCTCAATAAATACATCGTTACCGCGAAAAAGAACGATAAATCACTAATTGTTTGGGACGATTCAGCTAACGAAGCATTCTTGAAATGTAAGAAAAGTCTTCAGGAAGCTGCGACATTATCTTATCCCATACCGCACACTCCACTAGCGTTGATGACGGATGCATCAAATACTTGCGTAGGTGCCGTATTACAACAATTAGTCAACGGTCATTGGAAACCATTAGGTTATTTTTCGCGCAAATTAACAGACACTCAATTAAAGTATAGTACATACGATCGCGAATTGTTAGCCGTATACCTAGCTATAATTCATTTCAGAAAAATGTTCGAAGGAAGAGCGCTTACCATATATACAGACCATAAACCGCTCACCTTTGCATATAGTAAACTAACTAGCGATAAAGAAACGCCTCGCAGAACTAGACAACTCATGTATATTAGCGAATTTACAACGGACATTCGATATATTCTCGGTAATGATAATGTAGTCGCCGATTCGCTAAGTCGAATAGAGACAATAACATGTCCAAGTAGTTTAGATTACGAAGAAATCGCTACCGCACAGAGCGATGATACCTACATTGCACAATGGAAACAAGACGCTACTAGCAGCGTAAGCATTAAAAAGGTATGTATGCCTAATGTTGCAACACACATTTATTGCGAAATGTCAACCGACAATATTAGACCTTATTTACCTAAACAATTTCGTAAATTAGCTTTTGACTTAGTTCATAATTTAAGTCATCCCGGAATTAATACCACACGTAAACTAGTATGTCAGCGTTATTTTTGGCCAGGTATGAATAAAGAAGTCAATAACTGGACCAAGACTTGCGTTCAATGCCAGAGAGCGAAGGTTCAACGTCACACCGTATCCGTTTTAGGTCGATTTGAACCGGCCGGACGTTTTGAACATATCCATACTGACATTGTCGGTCCATTACCAATCACGGTCGACGGATATAGGTACTTACTTACCATTATCGATCGCGCCACACATTGGCCGGAGGCATTTCCACTTAAAGAGATTACAGCGGAGGCCGTAGCGAAAGTCATTTATGACGGATGGATCACCAGGTTCGGAATATTTCAGCTCTTAACTACGGACCAGGGCCGTTCTTTTGAGAGTAAATTGTTTTCCGAACTTTTGAGGTGCATGGGCGCACATAGAATTAGAAGCAGTCCTTACCATCCGCAAAGTAATGGAGCTATAGAGAGATGGCATAGATCACTCAAGGTCGCTCTCAAAGCCCGACTTAATACTACTTCGTGGGTTGACGAGTTACCTACCGTTTTACTAGGACTCAGAACTACCTTACGAAGCGATTCCAACATTAGCGCCGCTGAATTAACCTACGGACGCACGTTACGGTTGCCAGGCGAATTTTTCGCGTCAGCGAAAGAGGAAACTACTGACCCGATTACATTAGTACAGGACATACGAGACAAGATACGTAAGTTGAAGGCCGTTCCTGAAAGACAACGAGATTCTCGGACTTTATTCATCCATCCAGATCTAAAGTCCGCTGAATATGTATTCGTAAGGAATGATGCAGTTCGTAAACCCTTACAGACACCTTACGACGGTCCTTATCGTGTATTACGTAGAAGCAGTAAGGTATACAAACTTCAACTTCCTAACAGACAACTAAATGTATCTATAGACAGACTCAAACCTGCCTATATATTAAACGACTCATTGACGGATGACATCATGACTGATAGTGATAACCCTACGATCAAAGTATCTAGAAGTGGTCGAGTTATTCGCCCACCTATACGTTTCAATTTATAACTTACATGTATCCATTTTACCTTGTAAGCATAAGTAGTTAACTAAGAAATTATAATATGCAACTAAGTATAATTATTATTAAGGTTTTATGACACATACACATTTATATGAACGATCATTTATAATAATATTTTATTTGCAACTCTTAGCTATTGTGTTCTACTTTTTAAACATGCAAATCTGTCAAAATATCGTATTTATGTTAAGATGTAACTTCTTCTCGTAAAAATAATTTTTGGAGTGCATTAGTTAATTAAATTTCAAAGAGCTAACACGTCCATGATTTTTACAAATATGGGCAAAAATCAGTCTAAGGAACAAAAGGAGCAGATTATAATAGCTCAGAACTCAACAGAAGTAGAAGCGCACATGTCTCGGCAGAGCGTTTTAACCATGGTAATCATCGGGTTACTCCTGCTTATCGTTGGGTGTGCCTTGATCCGAAAGGTTCGTCGAGGCATTCGGCGGCAGTTCCGCAGCCGCATGAGGGCCTGGCTCCGCGAGGAAGTTAGTGGACCAGCGGCAACCCTTACGCACGTGCAAGTACAGCCGGCAGTAGCAGCACCAGCAGCGGTCGCGAATCTCGCACCAAATCCCGCGCCTGTTGCTACCCACTACGCGTAACACGTTCCGTAATTAATTCTTTTGTACTTATTCATTTTTTATTACTGTTATCATGACTCCACAAATTATTTTTACCTTTAACCATACTTATCTAGATATAAAATTTATTTTTATGTAACTAGTTCATACTGTGTATTGTGAAACCTACCGTGTCAGCGCACTCGGCGAGCGCAGCTGCCGATCATATTACAGAGCGCTCAGCAATGTTTGCCCCAGTGCAATTGTATGTTATTATTATATTTTGTAACTACTTAGTTATCATGTTTGAAATGTATTTAGTTTTGCTTTCATGTAGTATCAACCTTTCTTTTTACAAAAAGGGGAGGTTGATGTAGCGACACATTAGGTGTGCATGCAAGGCGTTCTGTCGACGTTAGCAAAACGCATTGCATGACGACACACGGCGCCGCGGAAGAGAGTCTATCCCGGCACGTCGCGACCGTTAGACGGGTACTAAAATCACTGTAATTAATAATAATAAAATTGGTAATTGTGTTTGGACATATTAACATTAAACAACCAGTAACTTGATAAAGCCCTTTATTTATTTATCATCTTTCCAACAAACATTTAATTACCCAGCTGGTAACATATCTACCAAAAGCATAGTCCGGTTTTAGTTTACGAACTTTATTACTTGTTCATTAAAATAACATGCTTCAATAAGTTTGCCATATAACACTGAATTTTGCAGGGCCTAAAAAGTGAATCCTAGGGGACATGAATGAATGAATGTTTGAATGAATATACTTACATAATATTGTACACCATAAAGCAGCTAAACCACCACCAAAACCACTACAGCCTTTTAACGTCCCACTGCTGGGCAAAGGCTTCCTCTCTCATAGGAGAGAGGTATTTAAAAAAGCTAAGGCAGAATGGTATAAACATATCGGCACGTAGATCGAACACTGAAGGAAAGTGGAGGGGGTAAGCTATTGTATTACGTGCGTGACAGTTCCCATACGCAGCTATCCCCTCCACGTTTCGTTCAGCGTTCGATCTACGTGCCGATGTTTATACAGTCATCATCATCATCATGATCAACCCATTACCGGCTCACTACAGAGCACGGGTCTCCTCTCAGAGTGAGAAGGGTTTTGGCCATAGTCTACCACGCTGGCCAAGCGGATTGGCAGACTTCACACACCTTTGAGAACGTTATGGAGAACTCTCAGGCATGCAGGTTTCCTCACGATGTTTTCCTTCACCGTTAAAGCAAGTGATATTTAAATACTTAAAACGCACATAACTCCGAAAAGTTAGAGGTATTAAAAGTCGGTCGTCCTAACCACTAGGCTATCACAGCTATATATCTATACTAATAAATAAAATTGAAGTGTCTGTCTGTAATATCGAAATAACTACCTCATATTAAGCTCATATGGTTATTTGAACGATACTATAACCGAATCACACGTTTTTAAAATTTTTGTCTGTCTGTCTGTTTGAATGGGCTAATCTTTGGAACGGCTGAACCGATTTTGACGGGACTTTCACATACAAGTAGAGAATTAACCAGGGAGTAACATAGGCTACTTTTTTAACCGACTTTAGACCGAAAAAAAGGAGGAGTTGTGTTTTTCTACCTATGTACACCGATATCTCCAAGATTTCTGAACCGATTTGCGTGATAGTCGATAGAGAAACATTGCGACACTGTCCTACAAAAAATTTGGATTCCAACTCCTCAATCCTGATGCTGTAGGGGATCTGATCCCCAAAACTAATGGGATTTAGGCACTGTCGGTTATTTAAATTAATATTGGGGATACAAATTAAAGACTTTATTGTTGAATGACCTCGAGTAGGTACATGTCCAACTCCTCAACCCTGATGCTGTAAGGAATTGCATTCTGAAATCGTAAGGATCCCACGGAATTTTTCCGTTTTGTGGACGGGTTACTACTTACTACAGATAGGCTACTTTTTGTTCTGGAAAACAAAGTTCCCACGAGATTTTTACAAACCTAAATACACACGGGCGAAGCCGTGGGCATCATCTAGTATATATATATAGCTATAGCTATATTATATAGCAGTTTATACGGTAGCACGTCTAAAAAGCTTTACCTGCACGCTTAGACTGCTGAGTTTCCCGGTGTTGATGGCCGCCATTGCCTCCATGACTCCTACGGTGCTGAACGCCCAGCAAGCACCGCAGAGCCCCTGGTCTCGAACTGGACCTATCACACCCTTTTCTCTCCTGGTAATGATAAACAAATTAATTAATGAAAAAAAGTGTCTTTGTGTAAACATGTGTGTAACATATTAAACATTAAAACCTTGTTTATGTTTTTGAAATAAAATTTAGGTTCAATAAGTATAAATTAAAAATTTTAAAACCCCCGACATTCGCCATTTTGTGGCAGCGGCCATCTTGGATTTGCATAGTGGTGTTCTACTAGTCAAGCCCTTTCATTTGATACCCATACTATGGGAGTTGTGAAAAAATATGTAATCCGCCATATTGTAGCGGCGGCCATCTTAGATTGGTTTTCATCAAACATAGCTAACAACACTCTCGACTAATTCACCTTTCAAACCAAAAAAAACCGCATTCAAATCGGTTCACCCGTTTGAGCGCTATAGGGAAACAGACAGATAGACACACACGGACACGTCAAACTTAAATCAAATCAAATCAAATAAACTTTATTCAAAATTGGTACACTGTACACTTTTTGAACGTCAATTTAGGTACAGGCAATGGTGATAATTATTTACGGAAACTTAAAACTAAAACTACGAGGGTTCCAAACGCGCCCTGGTCTGAGAAGAGCCCACAACAAACTCAGCCGGGTTTATTTTTTTTTATTATCACCATCTTACAATATGGTATAATAGCCATAAAAATGATTTGAACTGTTGGCTTTTAGAGCAATCTATGTCCATGGATTTTTGTCATTAAAAAAATCTTTTAAGCTATAGTAAGACTTTTCAATTAATTTGCGTTTAATAAAACCTTTGAACTTATTGAGAGACATATCCAAAATGTTCTCTGGCAACATATTATAAAAAAGTACAGAATTACCAACAAATGATTTTCCAACTTTTCGCAGCCTAGTAGTGGGCAACACAAGTTTATCTTTATTTCTAAGATTAATGTTATGACAGTCACTTTTTTTCTTAAATTTATCGATATTTTTGTGTACATATATTAAATTTTCAAGAATATATTGGTTATAAACTGTCATAATTTTAACTTCCTTAAACTTATTTCTCAGTGACTCTCTGGGTCCCATATTATATATGGCACGAACAGCCCTCTTCTGCAGCACGAAAATGGAATTAATATCAGCAGCATTACCCCATAAAAGTATGCCATATGACATAATGCTGTGAAAGTAACTAAAATAAACTAACCTCGCAGTTTCAATATCAGTTAGTTGGCGAATCTTTTTAACCGCATATGCAGCAGAACTAAGTCTGTTCGATAAGTTATTTACATGAGGGCCCCATTGGAGTTTAGCACCTAACGTTATCCCCAGGAAAACAGCCGTATCCACTAGATCTAATTCCTCATTATTAAGCTGTACAGTGGTTTCAACTTGTTTAACATTAGGTAAAGTGAATTTAACACACTTAGTTTTTTTCCCATTAAGTAATAAGTTATTTGCTTCAAACCACTGTACCACTTTTGTGAGAGAATTGTTTACTTCGTCAGGTATTCTTTGGTATCTATCAATTTTAAACAAAAGTGATGTATCATCAGCAAACAATACAATACCACCCCGTCGTTTTTGCGGAACGTTGGCGGAGAGCGGTCATCATGGAAACCGACTTGAATTCTATATCAATTCTACCTCTCTCGCAGGCTAAATCCTATTTGAATATGTATGTTTGTCCCTCTCTGGCACTTGTACGACGCCTGGGAACTCAAAGGACCTCCAGTCACCTTATGGACTCCTGGTACACAAGAGAGTATTTCGGTGTTACTTTTTCGTTTCATCGATTTTCCAATGCACAATGATACTACACTAGCGGCACGCTATGATGGCCGGTTTGACACATTACAATAGTGATGTGGAATGTCAATTTATTCTCGAACAAAAAACAATTAAGTTTTGTTTTTGTACCTGATTAAATAGGTTTAATAAAACAAAAATGTATATGTTTATTTAATTTATTTGAACGAACTGAATATTTGAACGAAAATGAATATACATACTTTATATGCACACAAGAAACATATGAATACAAAAGATACCAAAAAAGGTGCCACAAAAGGCCATAATTAATCAGATTCGTCCATACTACTATTTTCACTGTCGTCACTGCTATCATCACATACATTAATAATTATATGTTCGTTTTCTATAATATTATCTATTTTCACATCTCTTTCATAATCTTCCCTTATTAATTTAACAGTTCTATTCACAACCTTTTCCCAGTCTCCTTTAGTCACATGTTCACAAGCTTCTTCTAATAATTTTAGCATTTTTTTTGTGGTAAATGGGGGTTCTGTATTGTGTCTTGCAGCATATCCCTTAATTTGAGCCCACACCAACTCAATCGCATTATACTCACAATGGTAAGGCGGTAACCGTATAACTCTGTGCCCATGTTCTAATGCTATTTCGTCAATGACGTATCGGATCTTGGTTGGTTTGTTTTCTTTTAAAAGACGTACTAATTCCGCTTTTAACATATTCATGTTTGCATCTACGCCATTTTTACGAAGCCATGCGACGATATCAGCTTTCTTTTGGGATTGGGCAGGTGGCTTGTCAATTTGCATCGAGTGGTATGGGGCGTTGTCCATAATTATAATAGATGGTTCAGGGAGGCTACACAACATTGAGGTAAACCATTCAGTAAACTTTTCTCCATTCATGTCTTCATGATAGTCTCCAGTGGTTTTTGACGCAAAAGCCATGAGAGAACCTTCGACAAACCCGTTGATGGTTCCGGCGTGACAAATTATAAGTCGCGATCCTTTTCCTACAGGAACTTTGGAAGTAGATGCTGCTGTGTCATCGTTCCAAGAACGGCCTACAGTATGGTTAGCATTAAGCCATGTTTCATCCAAGAACACAACATTTTGCCAATTTTTGATTTCTTTCACTTGCCGTAAAAAAGTATACCTTGCCATCGCTATATCAAATCTTTCCATCAATATTTTGCGTTTGTTACATTTTTTGTATCGAAATCCAATGGTCTTCAAAATCTTCGTTAAAGAACTTTCCCCACCGAAGAATAATCCAGCTTCCTTCAGTGAATGCACCAACTTTTTTCTTGTTGGATACTCCTTCTGTAAATAGTAGCCGTAAACATGTCTTCGGATAGCATCGGCATCAAAGCTATCGATGCCTACGACTGGTTTTGCTCGTTTTCTCTTTTTTGGTGTGTGAAGTTTATTTTCTTCTGTGCCAGTCTCGCCATATTTTTTTTTAGTTATCCGTCTAACAGTTCGTTGTCCAATATTAAGCGCATCAGCTACGCGTTCAACCACTGACGTTATAGGTAAAATTGGCCCTCCATTTTGAGCTTCACGATCGAAATAGTTACGAAGGCGTATTACGAACTCACGTGTCTGACTATTTAGAACAGTTCTCTGCGTACGTTCGGTCATATCGACGAAATCCACAACAAAGGGCTTGAACAGAGTCCAAATTAACGAGCAAGGGTCAACAGTAATGCAGTATCAATATTTGAAATCCAAAGCCAGGTCAAAACTATATCACAATCGCATTGCACTGACAGTTTATACTTTTCGAAGCAACGTCAATTCGAAACTGCTTTGTTTTGCATTGAGCATTGACGCGAGTTTGCCGGAGGTAGTAGTTGTGCTAGCCAGCGATCCTATGTGACGATCGTATTGGATTCCATTTTTAAAAATTTATTGATATTTTTTTGCGATTTCAGAGGTTTGTCCACATAGTGAAAATTGTTCATATTCACAAGTACATTCACCCCTTAAATGGTGCAAACTGATTTTTCTACACTTGTATACATTTAAGAAATCAATTTAATAAATAAATTTTGAGTCCTAAACCTAAAACTACATTCGATAAAATTTATGAATCTCTGCACATCACTATCGTCAATAAAGTAATACAATTATTTCCTTCAAAGTCGTTATCAATTAATACGGAACTTCATGAGCGGACAAACGTCAAACCGGCCATCATAGCGTGCCGCTAGAGTAAACAAGTTTCACTTCAATAATAAAATCTATACCTACTTTACCTACTTTAAGCTGTGATAGCCTGGTGGTTCAGACATCAGGCTTCTTTTCGGGGACCGGGTTCGGTCCTCAGCAAGCACCTCAACTTTTCGGAGCAATTAAATATCACTTGCGAACGGTGAAGGAAAATATCGTGAGGAAACCTGCATGCCTGAGAGTTCTCCATAATGTTCTCAAAGGCGTGTGAAGTCTACCAATCCGCACTCGACCAGCGTGGTGGACTACGGCCTGAACCCTTCTCACTCTGAGATGAGCCGCGTGCCCTGTAGTGGGCCGGTAATGTGTTGGTAATGATGATACTACAGTTTAAATATAGGCGACTTTCTCGGCCAATCAGAGGTGAATGCAATGATCATACTGTAGCTATCATTTTAAAACCCTGTAGTACTTACTTATACAATAGTGTGCAGTAATCATACTGGTGCACAAGAATTTGTTGTTTATCATTATATAATTAAACTTGAGATAAAAATTCTTATAACTAATCAAGTAGGTAGGTGTGTAGCACTTAAAAAATAATAATGTTTCTTTTGCCCAGTAGATAAACATACAATGAACTCTTTCAGAAAGGCAAGAAATGCATAGTAATAATATTAATGTGACTGTTTGTTTGACTGTTAATTTATGTCTTTACATTAACTTTTCACAGTTCAACTGCTGAATGGATTTTGACTAAAGATGCGGATATAACTTGCAACCTGGAGATGGACAAAGGGTACTTTTTTCACAGAAAATCAAAGAGTTCTTATGGGATTTTTAAAATCCACTGAACGGATCTTACTTGATGAATAAAAGCACCATTCTTAGTACTAAAACCATAAATAGGTAGTCGACATAACTACATAATATTATGATGTGTTTGCGATAGTACTGCACTACCCTGTTACCATATTATGTTCTTTTCCTTTTTAAACAAGGGTTGCCTGGAAGAGATTGCTTTAGCAATAAGGCCGCCTTTGCATGCTACTGTACTTACAATAATTGTATTTTTTTTTTCTTCTTTGTGTTATTTGTATTTTGGTATGCAATAAAGTGTTTCTATCTATCTATCTATCTATAGGTAATTAAGTACCAGGAGAAAATAAACAATAGAAGTAACTCACCAATCAACCTTCAAAGGTAGAGCTGCTCTTCTCTTCCTGCTAACAAGAATGTAGATGTTATGATGAGAACCTTTGTCATTCACATCATTGTCTTCATCATCCATTATTGGCTTATCATCGTACTTCTTCACAGCATCATATTTGTCTTTCCCTTTGCTCCAACTTTTGTTCAAACGAGCGCGGCGGTGGGGCTGCTCATCCGATAGGTGTATGTCAATGAATTCCGTTTTCGACAGGTCGGAGAGTTTTGTTAGGCCGTACTTTACTCTGTGCGCTTCGGGTCCTCGCGCCATGCTATTCAGTTTGTCTATTTCATTCACAGACGCCTATATGAAACACAAGTATAAATTAAAAATTAAAAAAACCCCCGACATTCGCCATTTTGAGGTGGCGACCATCTTGGATTTGCATAATGCTATTCTACTAGTCAAGCCCTTTCATTTGATATCCATATTGAGGGAAAAATATGTAACCCGCCATTTTGTGGCGGCGGCCATCTTGGGCCGATTTTCATCAAACATAGCTCCCGACTAATTCACCTTACAAACAGTAAAAACCGCATTCAAATCGGTTCACCCGTTTGAGTGCTACGGTGGAACAGACAGACACACACATACACGTGCGACAGACAATAGCGCAAAGGTCGTCGGGCGTGGATCGAAAACCGAAAGGTAGACTCTAGTTGTGCTAGGATTAGATGACAGAGACGTAGCCCCAATAGCGCAATGGTCATCTAGCGCGGATCAAAAACCGAAAGGTCGACGATTCAAACCCCACCCGTTACACTATTGTCGTACCCACTCCTACTGCCACCTATATGCTTATTTGGAGGGGAAGGTTGAACATTAGTCGTGTTCATAGTGGCTAATATTCTTAAAAAAAATACTCGCTAGGGTTACATACAATTGACCGACTAAAAATCTTTGCTTGTTTTGGTCACAGCTTGTCAAACTGCATCATGAATTGATGTTTCAGTGTTTGTTGTTTGCATACAAGATACAATCACTATAATACCTCCATACTATAAAACAAAGTCCTCCTACGCTTGTCTGTCTGTTTGCTATGAACTCAAAAACTACTGAACGGATTTTCATGCAGTTTTCACCAATAGACAGAGTGATTCATGAGGAAGATTTAGGTGTATAATTTGTTAAGGTTATATGTAAATTGGTTGAAATATGAGGATTGTTGAAAATGTTGTAATTGTGAACTAGTCAAGTGGCTTGGGAGCTATCATCGAATTTGAGATAAAACTAAACATTGTATGGTGGGTAATTACTACTTGTGCGAAGTCAGGGCGGGTCGATAGTATATAATATACAGAAATCCCTAACTAATTTAGCTATGCATTTAGAACCATAACAAAAATGATCTAAAACATTTCTTTGTATTTTGAAAGATAAAGAAGAATAAAAAATATATTTGTGCTCTAATTAATGAATTCTAGACAATTCAGTTACATACAAAAGAAGTCTTACTATACCTATGAATATATTTTTTAAAGTTAGGTATGTATAGCATTAACAATTTAAATTCATTTTTTTCCCACAGATTAAAACCTGAAATGAAACCTCATTTGCATAATAATTTAAGTACAATATTATCAACTTCTAAACATAGATTATCATAATTATCTATGTTTATGAATAAATTACATGATTTAAAAGCAATGAGACTTTCCATAAAGTTAACGAGCCTTCACTTTATTATGTCTACAATAGACACATTTGCCAGTAAAATAGCATACAAGTGAAAAGTAGCTTGGTTGCCATTTACTGGAATTTCATGTTGATGAAATACACATGCCAGATTCACACATCGGTAACATGCATACATAAAGTACCACACATACAGTAGGTAGTAGTAGCATTATTAAAAAATAGTACTGTTATTAGCGAGGGTAATAAGAATTTGAATGAAAATTATTTCTTATTCCTTGATTATTTCATAGAATTAACGATTAAAAAAACAACTTAAAACAAAACAAAATACAGCTGCGTTTAGCCGCTACTGGCAAACAAGTAACTAGCATGTTTCTGAGCAAATTACATGCATGTGTATTCTCGGCATTATAAGAAAAAAATATCTCGTTTATTTATTTAGATGATAAATTCTTATGATACCTAATTATTTCTTGATGATTCTTAGTAAAGTCTTAAGTACCTACATGCCTAGGTACTTAAGACTAACTTTATATAGATTTATATGGTATTAATCTTACCACAAAGTGTTCTAATCTCGTTTCATATTCCGCGGGATTATTTTTGTATGATTTGTTAAACTTTTCGATGTATTTCTCGAACATAGGCCGTAATTCCTCCTTTGTTTTGGTCCCAGGGTAGGTCAAAGGTATAGCCACAAACATTAAACACACTAAAGCTAAAATTAGAATCCAATTCCACCACTTGTTCATTTTAAACGAATAATAAAAGTTTTACCCAACAAAAAACACGTCCTACCATTTGCGCACCATTGGAAACTTTTGACAGTGACAGTTATGATTGAAATTAACTTGACAGTTGACATTTGACAGAACAGTGTGAATCGTTTGGAAATTAATGGACATTTTAAGCAAGGCTTGTATAATATAAACAAAATAAATAATGATAACGTTATTTCTTTCCGTTAATAATAGCTGCTTAACAGTAATTATCATTTTCAATGCCAAACTATGTTATTGTTTACGATGTTCACTTTATACATATATTATCCTCACAAATAATATGGCGATAGTATTTATAAGCCGTGACACGTATTACTATTTGTAAAATTAACGGTATTTGGCAATTAAAGTTAAAAACCAAAAACGTTGTTTATTAGATTACCGTACCGTACGATCAAACGGGACCAATTTATTAACGGTATTTAAAGTACAGACTTTAATAAATCAATTTCGTTAACAATATGATATTATTAACGTTATTATATTGTTAAAAATGTTACATTTTACCGCCACTGATTACTGTTATGTAGACAATTAACAATTTTATGTTTTCGAGATAGTAAATTAGTTTAAACAAGAATGCTTTTAACTAAAAAGATAAATTAATATGCCAGATAGGCCTTCATATTATATTAAAATAAACTTTTAGTGTGTATTATGTATGTAACTCAATAATGAAAAAAATGTTTTAAGTGCTCTTTTTCTACATGAGGACAGAATTAACTATTTTTACCGTTAATAAGTTATCATATTAAAATTAACGTTAATTAATGATATTTGTTTAGCCTCGATGATAGTGTATACACAACCTAATAAATATGTACGAATCCAGAGCGTAGAAGTCATAGATAAAATGAATAAGACGAGATATGGCAAGGGGGCGTGGTTCCTGAGAACTCTTCTGGCGTTAAATACACCTGAGAACCATTTTTGTCTTGAGTCGAATGTCGTCCAACGATCGCTTCACCGCTCTCGATTTTTAACAAAATGCCGTGTTGTTCAGTGGTTGTTTGCAAAAAATCAAGCAAAAAAGTGAATCATACAAAATATGGCATCTCATTTCACACTTAAGTACAAGCTATTGTTGTTATTTTCCATAAAAAACAAGAAAACATTATTTTGTATATTTACATTATGCTAAAAATGTGCTAAATTGAGAAGTCTATATCTCATTATGAACAAAATCCATTGCTTGCTTAGTAGAAATCAATCATTGAATCGGTCGGTCTTAGGACGCAATGGACTTGTACTATATAAATATATTCCTTCACTAAGACGTTAGACTCACGGTATGGACGCCGATCGGGTGGTCGTGGTCGTAGAGATGTCATGATGTTAGCTAAGTACATTGGTATCGATATTTTAACGACCAAACGATGATTTTTGATACAGTTATTATTAATTAACCCCCGAAGCAAAAACGACGGGGTGTTATAAGTTTGACGTGTCTGTGTGTGTGTGTGTGTGTGTGCGTGTGTCTGTCTGTTCCCCTGTGGAGCTCAAACGGGTGGACCGATTTGAATGCGTTTTTTTTTTTGTTTGAAAGGTGAATTAGTCGAGAGTGTTGTTAGCTATGTTTGAAGAAAATCGGTCTAAGATGGCCGCCGCTACAAAATGGCGGATTACATATTTTTTCACAACCCCCTTAATATGGGTATCAAATGAAAGGGCTTGACTAGTAGAATAGCACTATGCAAATACAAGATTGCACCACCACCACAGAATTTCGGGTAAAAAGAAACCCAGCCCCTCATTTTTATTTCAAAATTAATTTTTTTGAATCGTTATATCTCAAAAACGGTGGCTCTTAGGAAAAAAAGTATACAGACATTTTTTATAGATAATTATCTGATCTACAATTTTGTTTAAAATAATTTTATGATAAGACTTACCGTTTTGCTGAAAAATTTCCCGTGAAAACTTTGACACCGAGTAATTTTTTTCCAGGTGTCGGATCGATGAGGACTTTTCACATTTCATTTATAATAGTGTTTTGAACAATCCTACCAATTTTCAGCCAGGTGTGAATATTGTAATCTTGGAAGTCTAAATTGATCGTATTATATAAGTAGGCATTTTTTATATCGTATTATTTTTGATTCATAATAATAATAATATATCGCTTTTCTTAATATATAAGTCATTGTCAAAACCCAAATAGTAAAAAAATTAAGAATCGATAACTTTACATTTTAGTCAATCACTAAAGTTTTAATGGCTTTTACTCAACATTTTTATTTACTCATAGCTCATAAATACATTCTTCCGTTAAAGCAAAATAAATCTTATTTCTAGAAAATCAGGGTTTGTTTCCAAATCTGTGAGTTCTGTGAAGTAGGCTAGTTTTGACTAAACTTAAAACGACAAATCAAACGATTTGTTTCTTTGTAGTGCAATATATGATTAACGGTATATTTGTATGAGTTTGGCGACAGCGGTTCCTATAGTAGTTTTGGTGCATTTCACTTCCCCTGCCTTCTCTCTTCCGTGGTAGAAGTAGAACTCTAAGATATTGTAATATATACTCTAAATAGATGTCAAGTTTACAGCTGTCTGTGGTCACAAGTTTTTTAATGACACGTGACGATGACACGTGACGTGCTAGTGATGTAACTATCGATATTTTGACTGTGAGGATCTATAGGGACACAATATGCGTGTTTAAATATGTGGACCATACTCTAATATTACATTATGCGAAAGTGTGTCTTTCTGTCTTTTACCTTTTCAGGGCCCATCCGATTTGGACGAAATTTTGTACACAGACAGCTTGCATCCCGGGAACCGATATCTAAGGCTACTTTTGTCTTGCAGTATCAAAGCGTTCCTACAAGATTAATAAAATAAAAACCTAAGCTCACGTGAATGAAGTCTCGGGCATCATCTTGTTAGGAAATACAAGAATAATATGTTTCATATTATAGTATATTTTTAACCGACTTCAAAAAAGGAGGTTGTATGTATGTATATATGTATGTATATAAGTATGTTCGCGATTATCTCCGCAACTAATGAACCGATTTTGATGATTTTTTCACTATCATAATCTACATACTTTCAGAAAGGTTTTAGTGTACACATCGAAAAATATACATATATATATATATATATATATATATATATAAAAAACTCAAAATATACATATCCTTCTAGAACCTTTGTTGTGCCTTCTAGAACTGAAATAAAATCGAGTCTTTTTGGAGTCGATGAACTTTATAAACGGTGTTTCGAAAATACGATCATACAAGCTATTTTTAAGAAAAAATAAACCGACTTCGGTCCAGCAATCTCAGAGGAACCGCGGTGCACTAGTCAAAAATATTAGTGACATGTGGGTACATTTATGCGTGTAACATCGCACATAAGAATGGTAACTAGGTATGTTATACATATACTAAAACCTTCCTGAAAGTACTATGTAGATTACAATAGTGAATTGTTTTGTCTCGAAATACAAAATATTAAACCTATGTATATTAATAGGTAGTAATATTATACTTCGTGCAATTTGCACATTGCACACGTTGCACATTGCACGAAGAACCGATGGACGTTGGGGTCCCAAGGTGCTTGAATGGCGACCTCGCACCAGCAAACGAAGCGTAGGTAGGCCCCCCCACTCGATGGACAGACGATCTCAAGCGAGTCGCTGGTAGCCGCTGGAATCAGGCGGCACAAGATCGTGTGCTGTGGCGATCCTTGCAAGAAACCTATGTCCAGCAGTGGACGTCCATTGTTTGAAACGAACGAACGAATATTATACACTTACTAAATTTCTTTGAACATTAATGTTTATACGTCACTCCGTTAATGTGCGAATGGAAACTTCATTGGCGGAATTTTCTTCTGCATTACAGACATCCATTGGTAACGGTTCTCTTGCCTTAAATTAAAAAAATCAGACGTGGTAGAACATTTTTCACGTTTCGCTTCAGCGTTTTTCATACACCAATAACAGCTTTTAGGGTAAAACTTTTAAAACGTGCCGCCTTGATATGGGTTATGGGATGGGGGGAGGGAGAGGGTAAATCATCCAGTGTTGAGGTTAGAATTGATTTTCGTTGTTTTCTTGAAAACGATGAATTACCTTATTATAAGAGTGTTAGCATTATACTCGTGGACCAAACATCTATCACTAATGACTATTTTATCTCTGAATTCGTGCCAAAGACTATTAAGTCCAACCCTAGTATTTGCATGTATTTTGCACCTTCACACAACACTAGCATGAAATTATGGTATTATTACAAATATTTGATATTATTATAATTACCAATGTGTCTATATGCGGCAAAAATAATAGCGTTTGCTTTTAAGCGCCTCCATTTTAAATTCTTTTTGGGCACAAATCAATTAAGTGTGAAGTGTTTTGAACAAATATGACTATGTTTCTGCGATGTCCAATATTGCGGTCTTATTCTTTGTGCCCATGCATTTCTTATTTTTGGGTTCTTTGGAAATCTGTAACAAATAAAAATTTAGCGATCATGATACAACAATCTAGCACGCGGAAATACACGTAAGTATTCATTGTGTGTAGTGGCTACGGAATCTAATGTTCAAAAATTAAAAAAAAAACCCGACATTCACCATTTTTTTATCGCGGCCATCTTGGATTTGCATGGTGTTATTCTACTAGTCAAGCCCTTTCATTTGATACCCATATTAACGGAGTTGTAAATAATAAATAATCTACCATTTTGTAGCGGCGGCCATCTTGCAGCGATTTTCATCAAAATAGCTGACAACACTTTCGACTAATTGACCTTTCAAACAAAAAAACCGCGTTCAAATCGGTTCACCCGTTTTAGCGCTACAGAGGAACAGACAGACAGACAGACAGACAGACACACACACATACACACACACACACACAACACACACACACAGACACATCAAACTTATAACACCCCGTCGTTTTTGCGTCGGAGGTTAAAAATTTTATCGCACGTAATCGATATGCAATTTTAGTACATCACTATGCTAAAAAACATAACCTTTATTAGTCAACAGAAAATATTTAAAAAATAGGCAAAAATGGGTGTAGAATTGAACACGATGATGGTTTCCAAAAACTACAAATAACGTTACATAATTTTAGATTATATTTACATACAAAACTATCAAAACTCACCGATGAAATGATAATATTTCTTTAAAATTTTCTTTTCGGCCCCTATAGGAATTACATTCTTTCACAGCACAGGACAATAAAATAAAACTACGGAAAATTTATCAAAAATAACTTAAGATCAAACATTTATAAATTCTTGGAAGAAGAACACCAAAATAATAAACATTTATCAGCCTCGTGATTGATGTTTTTGGAAAATTATGATGCGACTAAATAAGGACTAAATTCAATTATGACACATCCAAAAACAATATAGTAATGATGATTTATGAAACATACCTATTTAATTTGGTAGGATTAAATTTATTAAAATATAACAAATAAGTCCATTTGACAATCAATTTAGTGACACGGTTAGAAATAATAAAAAGCAAGTGCGATTCGGTGTTTCATTTACACCTAGACAGGAGTCATTTAGGTTAGGTGAGTACAATAACTGTACCTCAAGTTAATTTTTAGCTTCAGATCTCTTAGTTAATAGATCAATGGTAGAACTTGTTGAAAAAAAACTTAAGTATGACATCTGACATTTCACACTTCACTTCTCTTTGCCTCCGTCCTTGACATGTCCTTGAACTTGAACTCATGTAAAATATGTACTTTTGCCGTATTTGTCTCTGATGATAAATTCTTTTATTTTGCATAAATCCTTCACTCGACGGCAAATATTTGAATTTAATGTATAGTTATAGCAAATATAAACTTAGGCGCAAACAAGGAATTTTATTATGTGTCGACTTTCAATGTTTCGATATGGTTCCTCGGTCGAAGTGGTCAAATCATCAAATTGATGTTAAAGGGATTCAAAAAATAAAAACTAGTTTGAAATAATTCTTTTGCAAATTTTATTTTCCTTTCTTAATTATGTCAAAACTCAAAGGTCACAAAAGTAGTCACATCATCAAATTGATGCTATAGTTATGGATTATAAACATAAAAACTAGTTTAAAATAATTCCATTAAGCATATACCTAATTTTACTTTTCCTTCTTAATTATGTCAAAGGTCACAAAGTACCATCTGTGCTCAATGCACGCTCCAACACCGGTTGTTTCACAGTTAAAGATTTCCTCATACTTTTGCAATGTTGACAAAACGGACGCTTGAGTCACATTCGGAGTCATAGACCTAACATATGACACCAAGTAGTCTAAAGATGCTCCCAACGGATGAACCATAAGGAATGCCACCAGTATGCTTATAAGTTTGGCTTCGGTAGGCGGTACTGATGGTCCAGAGATGAGGATTTTGTCGTCATCTGGGGTTGGTGGTGGCGGTAACGGTTTTACGCTTGATGGCAGAGGAGGCTCTACTTTTTGTTTCGGCAACGGCGGGAACACCTGTAATATAAGGGCAAGTTATGTATCCGGCTCGAAGGACCAAAAGGTAGATGAAGTTTGCACCACGCAAGTTGAAAATGTAGAGTTCGGCGGTACATTTAGATCTTGAATTTAGCTACAGTCAAGGTGGGTAACATTAGAGCCCTGTAATAATATTAAAAACAAATGGAATTCTCATCCAAGATGGAGTTAACTAAGCAATCATTTGTTAGGAAACAAAACATTTAAAGTACAGTGTAAATCGATTCCTATCCAAGATGGCATTAACTAGGCAATCCTGGGTTGGATGTGAACACTTAACAATCTGCTAGGATACAGAGTCAAGAAAAACTTTCTGTCCTTTTCTTAAGTGAAAAGAAGGAGATGCAATGAATTTATTGAATTGATATATGAAGTTGATTTTGAATTGTATGCGCATAGTTTTTATATGTACCGATTTTTGCTGCAACGCCTGTTCAGCGATGAAATGCGCCTTGAACTTCTCAAACTTTCTCTCCGCTTCGTCCTTAGCGAGATATGCTTCGTTCTTGTAGCCTTCTAACTCGTAAGTTAGATTCTCATTTTCTTTCTGTAATAAAAATAATTTTACTATAGTAGGATTGCTTTACAGACTTGCGTCCTCACGGTTAGGCGAAGCCTTTGGTGTCGGAAGATGCCATGTATACCCGTATTACTAATTCCCTGGAATACTGACGTTTCGTAATGTTACCAGAGATAAAACAATTCCCACAAAAAAGGTGAAAAATTCAAAACTTATGCAAATACAAATCAACTACCGCATGTAGATATGACAAATGCCTGACAGACACTTCATGGTGATAATGTCATTCGACATCCATTTTTGAATAAATTTTTTCAATGTGCTTCTTTTGTTTTCTATTGCTGTCAGTGTGCACTTTTTAGTTTCCACTCTTGGTGTTTTTTATTTTAAGGCGAAACGAGTATTATTATTACGCGGCATATGGCTTTTTAAGATGACAGGGAATTAAAGTAGTTTGGGGTAAAATCGTACTTCGTAGATGTTAACCTGTTCTCCATACAAATAACTCATCTGTAAATGACAATGACAGCTGTCAGAATTCCGGGGAATTAGTAATACTGGTATAGGTGTGATCGCATTTCAATTCCACAGTCAATCTTAGATTTACCTTTATACAAGTTTAAGAACTTAAAAGTATGCTCATAAAAAAGCATAACAATTGAAGATTGTAAAAATTATAAAAAAAGCGTGGATTTGACTCGTCTCAGCAATGCGCGAGTTGGCAATTCAATCATGTACCTACATGACATAAAATTGTTTTTTTTTTTTTAATTTAAAAAAGAGCAACCGTCAAGTTTCTTGATGGTTCTTCTCGGTAGGAACGGCATTTCAAACAATGCAATGCAATTTCAAATGCAATGGTAGATTCAATTGACGATTCAAAATCACTTGTAAATGAATTTGAATAAAAATCATTTCTATTCTATTCAATTCCACGCACGAACTTGTACAAAGGATACATGACATAGCTACTTTAAAAGGAAATTAATTTACACTTGTAAGCTGTAAACGCAGAATCTGAACAAAAACATGACGCATGTTCACTGTGATGTCTCGAGTTTGGGGGTGTGTGTGTTCCTTTCAATTTAGTCCAGTACCATCACCAGCCTTCTAACGTCCCACTGCTGGGTACAGGCCTTCTCTCTCATAGGAGAGAGCGAGTTTAGACCCGCCACGCTGCTCCAATGCGGGTTGGCGGGGTTTAACGACTATTGTCACATGATAGTGATAATAACCGGGACCGACTGTTTAACGTGCTCTCCGAGACACGGGGGTGAAACACCTTTAACTACCAACTCCAGGCTGGCACTGAGAATTTCTCGACAGAAAAATCCAATACCTAACAATTATTATTTGTCCGACCCGGGAATCGAATGCGGGACCTAGTGATCTGCAGTCGAATATGCTAACCACTAGAGCAGTGAGGCAGTTAGTTTTAGATTTAGATTTATCAAAATCATATTTACGCACCTTCAACTCTTCATATTTCTCAAGAGGCACGGAATTCTTGGTTGGTTTCTCAGATTCATCTTCGTCAAAGATGGCATTGAATTCTTCCCTTATATTGTCCACCTCCTGAAATACAAATTTTACTGTAGTATTCATGAGAAAATTACTTGTCTTACAAATAAACACTTTTAAATGTGTACAACACGTTATCCCATGATAAAATAATATTGTTCTCATTCTGGACTCTGCAGATTTTGACAAACTACTGGTTCTAGTCAGATTGTTTGAAAACACAAATCTCTAAACTAAGCCAACAAGTTTAAAAGTATTATCCTTTTCATATAGTTGCTCGCTAAAGATGACAGCATTACTTTAAACCTATCAATTTTGATTAAGATTTGTGTACAATCGACAACTTCACGTGAAATGCTCAGTTGGTCTGCAGTTAATAGAACTGTACCCCAACTGCAATTTTGCAGTCCGTCTCTCCGGACACTTAAAACTAAATAATAAATCATAAAACTAACAATCTGTTAAAAAGGTATATGTAAAATCATCAACGATTTTATCGAAATGAGTTGAAAAGAAAATCATATCAAACTTGACGGCCGACCGAATCGAGGCGAAAACCTACTTTTGAAACGTACACGCGCGTGTTTGTGTCCCCGAAATGGCAAAACTCGTAGATCACGCGGCTTTTGCAGTCTGCTGCATACGGATATTCGCTGATGATCATGATGAGATGACTTTAGGGAGCACGTTGAGCATGGACGCACGATGCACGATGTAAGCTGGTTGTTCGACCCCGAAGCGAAGACACGCGCGAAGGCAGGCTCGATGTTTGGGATATCTCGCCGCTTTTGCTTCCACCATTTTCGAGGACACAAAATTATTGCAACCAATTTCTTATTCGATCACCGGTATCTGTTCTACGTAACTCTTGAATGGAAGCAGGCGTTACTTTGCGGAATTCCATGATATACAATGAATATAAAATTATTTTGCTATAATCCGCTAACAGTGACAAAATAAATAAATATAAAACCAGTTTGACCTATTTCGGACCAATATCTGAGCGTATTGCTAGGACTCTTAGATCACATGATGTACACGCTGCTTTTAGAACAAATAATACGCTCAGAAGAATTTGTAATGGTAAAGATAAATTAAATAATGGACAAAAGTCAGGTGTGTACAAACTCAAGTGCCCCGAATGTAGTGCTATATATGTTGGTCAAACTGGGCGCAATTTTGTAACTCGATATAAAGAACATATGGCTGCCTTTAGAAACAACCAGCCTCAAAGATCTCATTTCGCAAAACATCTTTTGGATAGTGGACATAGGATAGACGAGGGTCATACATTTGAAATTTTACACACATGCTGTAAAAGTTTAAGACTGTGCGTGTTGGAACAATTGGAAATAGTTGGGCACAGCGGTAGAAGTGTCGAATTGCTGAATGAGCAAATAAATGTGTCATCTTCACCGTTGCTCAACATATTTAGGGGGCGTGGCCAGAGAGAAAGAGAAAGGAGGGTAGATGACTAAGCGGGGATAGTATATATAAGACCGCTCATTCGACACGAACTCACTTTGCAATCGTCCGTTGTGAAGTCGACATCTCCTGAAGATGCTCCGGTGTCGGAGCGAAACGATCGTCGAGTTTGTTTTGTGGTGAATTTGTGTGGTGTTGTGCCTACAAGATTGTGTGGTGTTGTGCCTACAAATTTGTCACTGTTAGCGGATTATAGCAAAATAATTTTATATTCATTGTATGTCTACGTAACTCTATTGCATTAAAACTTCAGAAACTGCCGCGTTTTTTAACAGACTGTTGTATTGTCTAGTTACCTTTGCGATGACGAATTGCGTTCGTTACATTTCCGCTGCGTCAGGAACCAGGAGCAAATAATTATTTTCTTGCATCATGCGATATTACTCACAGTTTACCCGTTGCGGCCATCTTGAATCTCATTGAAGATGCGTCCAACTTCAAAGACGTGATGAGTAGTTATTTGGCACTTTTTATCATGAAGGTCATGATAGCAGGATAGCATATTTTTGTATCGAACCTTTTAAAAGACTATCATAAAAACGGTCGTATTGACAGTGCAAATGAATGAACATAATATGTTTCACCCTGCGTTACCCGTTGTTCTAGCCGCCTCAACTGAAGATCTTGAAGACGTACCTACTTGACATCCCGTGGCAAAACTTACTTTATACCTGAACTGGATCGCGAGATTTGTCCAAAAACATTGCACTGTCAATACTGCACATCTACGCGTAAGAAAAGCATAGACGTATCGTGCTGCCATGACCATGACATAATAATATATTATCCATTGGGTCTTCTTTTCTTCTTTCTTTTCGACGATTCTTGAAGCATGGGGTCACGTTCAAACACTTTATTTTTCAATGTGATGTTCCTTTCATCTCCCAAGCGGTAAAGTTGTTGACATATTGTTGTATTATAATAAAGTTTAGATTGCTATGTACGTACGTTTCAGCGGATGTCCCAAATTGTGATCCAATGTCGCCGAACGCCACAAATCTTGATCAAAGTCGGCTTGATAGCATAGCTCAAATAGCTATGCGAATTATTGTAAAGTACTTACCAGTTCGTTGTTTGAATAGATTTTAATTGTACACAAATGGTCTTTGAAATTGCAAAATGAAAATGTAATGAAAAAAAAAATAGTTTTTGAAACTGAGGCTTGTGGTAACCGCTCTTTTTTATTTTTTTCATTTTTTAAATTGTTAATTTCAAAAACATTTTTTTTTCGTGCTGCAAGCGACAATGATGTTACCTTTTGATAAGTCATACATAATCTTAACACCTAGGAGTATCTGATTGAATATTTTAAGTCATTGCGTAACTAGACCCGGATATAGATGGAGACTATACCAGACACTAGACTACGCGGCTGTAATAGATAGTCTAAAAACGTCCCTAATAATAAAGGTTAGGTTTTTCACACATATGCATGTATGTGGGATTTTTTATACCCTCAAACTGGTATAGTTTAACAGGTGGATGGATTTTAATCAGTGGGGTGTCTAAATCTTGACCTTGAGAAAGCTATAGGTTAGATTTTGTTTTTAGAAACCAAAATAGCGGCCGTAAAATACAAAATGGCGGTAGAGACAAAAAAAATGTATGTTATGATATTGATATTGAGAGATAGCATAATTTTACGAATTGAGATGTTAACCAGATTTTAAATCAGTAAGAATTGGTCTTTCAAAATCAAGACTATTTTACACCGATAGGCCTGAAAGTTGTGTAATACATATTTCTTGTTTAATTACTCGTCTTGAAGCAATACAGGATTGTGCCATTGGGTTTATGTTTCTTTAAATTAACTACTTATTTGAATTCATATAAAAGGCAACATCACTGTCCGTCCGCTGTCCGTGTACTGTACCTCCGTCATTTTCAGCCACATCTCGATGTTCCGGCGCTGCTGCTTGGTGAAGTGGTCGGACACGCGCTGGTGTTTCGCCGCGGACAAAATTTTCGCTACCTGCTCGACTGTTGCGGGGGGAAAAACTCGTCTGTTAGCACCAAAACTTTGCGAGCGCCGTTCAAGCGAGTTGAGCAGCGCTCTACCGCAGCGTCACAACCTTGGGGAACAAGCGGCAGCTTATGGAGATGTGGTAAACTACAGAAAGTTGTAAAAATAAATCCCTTACTCCTCGTCGTGCCACCAACTCCTTCCACCAGTGGCAAGTAAGTCCTAATTCGTAACACTGAATGCGGGTGATTGCTCTACATAATTTCTGAGACAGAGAAAGTTTTTGAAATGGTAGTCCCATAAAAATTTCTGTCGCCAACTCTTCAATCTTGAAGATGCAGGGTGCTGCACTTTTAAGATGTCTTTATAAGGAACTTTCATTCATTTAAATTCACGACGAGGAGGAATGGAATAAATGAACAGAAACGCCTTTCCGCGGCGCACAGTGCTTCATAATGTTCATTAATTTCTGGCGCTATAAATATGTGGCCCTGAACACTATCGCATCGTTCCAAAGGTGTGGCGCCGCGGTTATGATCCTAACGCGTTATTAAACCGAAGATGAGGACATCGACCAAAAAGCATTGCACAAAATAGTGGTGAGCACTATTTTAATTAATGAAGAAAGAGAGTAATTCTTACAACGCGTGGTACACAGATTTGCTGTCAGCTATTTCATAATTTGAGAGAAAATGTGAATACCGACGCTGTCCTGTTCACCTTTCTAACAATTTAAAGATTTACTGAGGTCAGATGGTAGATCCAAAATTAACTGTATATAGAACGTAAAGCATTTGTATTCCAAATGATTCTAGATGGTAGATCCAAAATTAACTGTATATAGAACGTAAAGCATTTGTATTCCAAATGATTCTATTTGTAAAATTGCTGTCTAATGAGCGACTGTTGTAGGCGGGCAGTTCAACTGCAATAAAACTGGATAGATCCCGGGAACCGGGATCGGAAACATTCTATTGCTACTAAGTAAGCAAACACTAGAAATATCCAGTAACTAGCTGACCCCCGCGACTTCGTTCGCGTGTTTTTCTTTGCTATAAACCTCACGGAGCCCGAGACCTTTCCAACGAATGCAAAACCGGGGAAATCGGTTCGTGAGTTCTGGAGTTATAGCGTCAGGAAGGAAAACCCGACTTATTTTTATATAGTAGATAAGACAAAGACGAACATGAAAGCATGTTTTATGCATTTTGGTCGATGGTTGCTGAATTTTCTAATAAGCATATCAGAGTGTATTGAACTAACTGTTGGCAAGGAACTTGGTATCCTCAATAAAGTCAAGCAGCAAAGCGCTTTGATAGTGAATGGATAATGGAGGAACTAAGTCAAATAGATCTTAGACAGACTCTCCGAAGTATATATTCAAGAATGCTGAGAGACCGACTATCTTGTGGTGGTCCAAACTCAAGTTTGGAGCGTCAGTTTATAGTTGACGAGTGCTTCGTTGCCGACGAGTGTTCTGGCGCGTCGATTCACCGAGTCCAATGCAGCAAGTTGGTACCTACTTTGCAGTCATTTCCATTGGACCCATCCCATAGATAGATAGGCGTCGCCAGATTTGGAATGCCTATATTGAAACTATACCTTTAAATTAAAAGTGAATAGGCATCTTCTAGGCAAGCGCAAACCATCTTACACTGGACACGGGTCTTTTGTAGGTACTTCAACACGTCACGTTCTTTAGTTCTACGTCGTATGTCTACCTAGTGGACACCTGATTCAATCAATCAACCGGTAAACCGAAGAACAATGTTTTTAACCTGTTATTGATAAAAAAATCCAATAAACCGAAACCGGTTCCAAACCCTGGTATCAGCCTCCTGAAGCTCCTTGTGACGACGTAGCTCATATTAACAATTAAACAATTCAACCCTTATGTATAAAAAATTAAGTCTGTCCGTCTGTCTGAAATTTCGGTCTGAAACTTGGCGCAGAGATATCTCGCTTCCTGCAGAGATCTAGGATACTCTTCAGTCTTCAGGAAAAAAACAGTTCCACCGGGGTCCACGAAGTCGCGGGATACAGCTAGTAATTCGATTATTATTTATAAGCTGCTGCAATAAATTGTTCCTCTGCTGGAACGCCGAAGTTAAAATGGTTCTGTGTTTCATTTCCACTGCAGAGTGTAGTATGAGCCTAATTCGAACAGTATGATTAGTCTCAGCTTTGCTCGAAAACTTTACTAAATACTATTGATCGAAACACAATGACTTCAGTGTAAATTAATGGACCTAAGTTGGCTTATTTTAAGGTTTGAGTTCGCCAATACATTCAGCATTCGAAAACAGCAAGCGCCCCAAGCAGAAATGTTGTAATAGTACATTGTTCCTCGACGGGAGAAAGTGACCGATTACTACGAGGGTGTAGTTTGAGGCCCGAGGCCGTAGGCCGTAGGGCCGCAATACGCCCGAGCTAGTGACATTGTGCTTTATACTACACCTACAAGGAAAATAATAAAATAATCAAAAATATTAAAGTTATTACCGGAAATCAATCAGAAAAAGACGTTGGGTTTCCATTGTAAAAAATCTTCGTTTGCTTTGTTGTATCTATTTTTATCTATTCCTAGATATCTTGGTAAAGAGATTTTCAATATAACAATAACTGCTTACACACACACCCACCACATATTTTTATTATATTTTTAACTCCGGCGGCGTTGGGCGGCTCACTACACTTTGAGTTCCCTAAAGCTACTTGTAATTTTATATATTGAAAATTTGGATAGGTAAAATAAAAGAAAGCGACTCACAAAATACAAAGAAAAAATTGCGCGAAAAATTTATATATTCCATTTTTTACTTTTATTTTATATTCATATTTAATTGTATTAATTAAAATTGAATATATTTAAAATAGCGATCATGCTCGGTGACATACCGACATCAGCGCCATCTACCGTGGCGGTTACTTATTTATTATAGGTGCTTTTTATGTAATATTTGTCGAAATAGGTTTTTTTTCATGTACTGATCGGATTTTATCAAAAATTAAAAAGAAACAAGCTATAATTTAAAAATTAAAAAAACCCGACTGCCATGCTAAAAAACGAACTAAAAAATTAATAAACTACCACTGTACCACTTACAGTGTAGTTGTTATTTATTTTGTTTTTCATAATTTGTCACTCCAAATTGATTTAAAACATATAGATTGTATACATTTTCGTACTCGCCTTTTAAAGCCCTTTATTTTGATACCCCACTCGAGGGTCTTGAAGAAAAAAATTTTTTTCAGCCCGCACATTAAAGTGCATAACATTCGCCATTTTGATTTTTTATGAATTTTATGTACCCAATAACATTTGCGCCGTCAAGACAAATCTAATGACGTATAATTTATCAAAATAGGTTGAGCCGTTAAGTAGTTACGAACTGACATAGGAAACGGTCATTTTCTACGATTTATCACTCCAAATTGGTTTCAAATATATAAATTTATACATTTTCGTATTTGCCTTTTGAATCCCTTTATTTTGATACCCCACTCAAGGGTCTTGAAGAAAAAAATTTTTTTCAGCTCGCATATTAAAGCGCATAAAGTCCGCCATTTTGATTTTTTTTAAAATTTAGGTACCCTATAACACTCGCGTCATTGAGACAAATCTAATGACGTATCATTTATCAAAATCCGTTGAGCCGTTGATTAGTTACACGCGGACATAGGAATGGACATACATACACACAGGTGAAACACATAACCCAGTCGGGTAAAAAGGACGTTAGTAATGGAATTTCATAAATGGAATTCCCGCTCTAGCGCGTTAACAATGAAATCTCATACATCTTTTCAGCACGCATATTTGTTTGACAGTAATGACGTACTTTTGACTTTCGATAGGAGAAAAACCAGAAGGTACTTTCCGAGCAGGTGTAGTATAAAATAAATATTCGAAGTATTGAATTACGACTTTAAATTAAGTATTAAGTCTTTGGGTTCATTTTGCATTACATATTACAGTTTCTCGATACGTATTTGGTAAAGTTTTGGAGGTGCGCAAACTCAGCATACCTATACAGCATTCGCAGCGTCTCATGGCAGTTAGCACCATCATGTTTTGCGTAATGCTGTCTATCTGTTGCGAAGTGTCCTATAGCTTTTTGTTTCTTTATTTGGTACAAAGATAGCCCGCATCCTGGTGACGGACACAAGCTAATTTTTACCCCGAAAAAATTCCCAAGTGTTCCCAGGGGGGATTACCAAAATACCTAAATCCACGCAGACGAAGTCGTCGGCATCGGCTAGTTATTAAGAAGCTGCTGCAGATTGCTGGCTAGTGTCTCCCTCTGCTGTTTCACCTCCACGGAAGAATCTAGGAATCTAGGTCCCAATATGAACAGTATTCGAAATATCTCGCTGCAGTTAGCACCATAAAACATATTTTGATGTGTCTGTTGCGACCTGTGTCAACCGATAGACGTCCACTGCTGGACATAGATACACGACCTTGCGCCGCTCGTATCCAGCGGCTGACGGCGACTCGCTTGAGATCAGCCGTCCAGGTAATGGGAGGTCTCCCAACGCTGCGTTTCCCGGTGCGAGGTCGCCACTCGAGCACCTTGGGACCCCAAGGTCTACGTGCTCTGACCTTGTCGATTCAGTTTCGACCCTATGTCAACCGATAGACGTCCACTGCTTGACATAGATATCTCGCAACGATCGCCACAGTACACGACCTTGCGCCGCTCGTATCCAGCGGCTGCCGGCGACACCAGAAATCGGCCGTCCAGGTAGTTGGGAGTCTTCCATCGCTGCGTTTGCCGGTGCGAGGTCGCCACTCGAACACCTTGGGACCCCAAGGTCTACGCGCTCCGGCCCTTGTCGATTCATTTTCAACATTAGTGTCAACCGATAGACGTCCACAGCTGGACATACTAGATATCTTGCAACAATCGCCACAGTACACGAGCTTGCGCCGCTTGTATCCAGCGGCTGCCAGCGACTCCAGAAATCGGCCGTCCACGTAGTGGGGGGTCGTCGAAGGCTGCGTCACCTAGTGGGGGTCTTCCAACGCTGCGTTCCCCGCTGCGTTCGCCACTCGAGCACCTTGAGACCCCAGTGTCTACGTGCTCCGGCCTTGTCGATGCAGTTTCGACACTCCATGTGTTAAATGTGTTAAAGCGCAGGCCACATTGGCAAGCTAAGCGAAACGAAACTAAGGCCTACCATTCACGGGCGCACCAATCCACAAGACTTGCTGGCGACAAGGCCACAGACCAATCTTCATGTGAATGGTAGGGTTCGCGGTTCGTCACGAGTCTCGCGGAATCGTCTGCAGTAACGCTAGCGGCGAGCCGCACCCGCGCCGCGCCCGACTAATCTATGCGTGTGTGGACGCGCGGTAGATTGTCGCGAACTCGAGGCCCGGCGCACAATGAATAATTCACTTTACGACTAATGACATACGGTCGCGCGCGGTCTTAGCAAGCACCAGAGAATACGTGCGAGGCTCGCCACAGTTCACAAGCGACTGACACGCTCGGGTAGTGTGTGGACGATGACGGATTTGTCGACGGCTCGGATGCGGCTCGCGGCTCGTCTAATGAATAGGGTACTTAAGTTCATTTCGCTTCGCTCATGTCGCTAGACTATGAGAGCTCGCATCGCTGGCTTCTGGTTTACCTCTGTAGTTCGCGGTGTGAACCGAAGTATAACAAAATATATTTTAGAAAAAATTAAACCGACTTCAGTCCAGCAATCTTAGAGAAATCCGTACATAAGAATGATAACTAAGTATTATATACTAAAACTTTTCTACAAGTATGTAGATTAAGATAGTGAAAACAATCATCAAAATTTGTTCATTGGTTTTGAAATAATCGCGATAATACTTATATACATACGGGTCGATACAGAACCTTCTTTTTTGAAGTCGGTTAAAAAGGTAGCGACAGGAGCGAAACGGATTTAGTTTCGTTTACTTTCACTCCCAATGCGGTGTGCGCTTAAAACGTTGAGCCGCTGTATATTCTCTACACACTTGTTGTATTGACTATGGAAATAAATACACATTAATCAGCTGACGCGGCGCGATGTGTAGTGGTGGCTTCATTCCGCCTCGTCTCTCGATAACAGCATCCCCTGAGATGAAAGGATGTATAACCTATAAAATTACACTTAGCACTTACATTGGGCCACGACATGCGCGAACTTGTCTCTGATGGAAGTCTTCATGTTCTGCAAGTCCTCGTCGAGCTGCATCTTCTCGTTGAAGAGTCTCCGTATCTGGTTGTTGCTCGCTTGGATCAGGGAGTAGAACTGGTTGGCGAATTTCTTGTTGCATTCACCGCGTTCCAACCAACCGGCTAGGGTCTGGGGTGAGGAATAGAAAATTTAATTTATAGTTATAAATTTAAAAAAAAAAATTAAATTATAAGGCCTGTGCGTGTAGTTTGATCATGATCATTATTGATAGGAAATCATTCCATTTTTTATTTAAACAGAGAGAGAGAAAAATGGATAGAGACAGTGTGTGAGTATGTGTGAGAGGGAGTAAGAGAGAGGGAGTAAGAGGGAGGGAGTAAAAGGGAGGGAGAGGGAGCGAGGGAGGGTCAGAGAGGGAGGAGAGGGGGGAAACGGGGGAGAGAGGGGAGAGAGGGGAGAGAGAGAGAGAGAGGGGGGAGAGGGGGAGTCAGAAAGGGAGGGGGACTCAGAGAGGGAGGGGGAGTCAGAGAGGGAAGGGGAGAGAGAGGGGGAGTCAGAGAGGGAGTTTGAGAGAGGAATTGAGATAGAGAGGGAGTGAGAGGAATGAGAGAGAGAGAGAGAATGGTTATTCACCGGGGCAGCCTCCGCAAAGTCCGTCTCGCTCTTGATCTTGTCGGCGATGGCGGTGAGGTTGCTGGGCGTGAAGGGCTCGACGCGCGGCGGCGTGGGCTCGCGCTTGCGCTGCGCCTTCTCGTACTCGCTCTGGTCGTCGCGGTTCTGAAACCACCACCGTTTATGTTTTACTAGCTGATGCCCGCGACTTCGTCCGCGTGGATTCATATAATATGGATACCAGAAATTTCAATTGTCGTAAAGGACATGGACAGGTCTGTCCTTTACGACAATTGAAATTTCTGGTATCGATACGTATATCTCATATAATTTTTTAGGAAAATATAACAATAAAATTGAAGTATCCTGCCTGCGATTTCGAAATAATAAGCTCATTTATAATCATTTCAACAATAGCACAACTCGATTTGTTATCTATAGAAAAGTCCACTCACTGAGTGACTCATCAACACCCAGCCCTAGCCCTAGAACTTAGAAATGACCTAGAAATTGTAGCAATGATTGATGCAGCTCTCAGACAACTGGCCTCTGAGATAAAATCAATACTGTACCAGTATTTTAATTTTGATTTGTATAAAAATTAAAAAAAAAGTCAAATTATACATTAAAGGCCAATTCGTACATCAGTGAAACGTGCCAGCGCAGTTCCGGCACAGACACATAATGTCATAGAGAATATATGCCTCTATGAACGTGTTCACCTATTTTCTTTAGTATTTCAGTGTCAGTTCATAAAGAATGTTTCACTGTGCCAGAACTGCACCGACACTGATGCTTCACTGATATGTACGAATCGGCCTTAATACTTATTTTACGTTACAAAAAATTACTAAATGATAATAACTTAATTTCAACCAATAGACGTCCACTGCTGGACATAGGTCTCTTGCAAGGATCGCCACAGAACATGATCTTGCGCCGCCTGATTCCAGCGGCTGCCAGCGACTCGCTTGAGATTGTTTGTCCAATGAGTGCGGGGTCTACCTGCGTCTAGAGTCTAGGATAATACCTTACCAGTGCATAATCAATGAACATCGCCGTAGCCTCATTCTCGCCCTGGTCGTGATACTTGAATCTGTACCCGGACAGACAGAAGGAGTTCTCCACACACTCCGGACGTTCGAAGCGCACATAATATACACCGTTCTTGGGCGATTTCACGTCCTGAATGTTGCCAAATCGTTGGAACATCTCGTTGAGAGCCTCCGACGATATGTTCGACGGTAGGCCTCCGACGAATATCGTGCGGCAGCCTTTAGGACGATCACGCCTCTGCGGGGTTTGTGTACCTAATGACAGTTACAAAAAGATTAAATACAATGAAAATACAAATTATTTTGCTATAATCTGTCAACAGTGAGAAACTTGTAGGTACAACACCACACAAATTCACCATAAAACTAACTTGACTATCGTTAGCCCCAACACCTATACAAAAAAAAATTCATTCATTAATTTTTTTTGAAAAAAAATAAAAAATTATTACTGACATAATATGGAAAATATACACTGGCTGTTTCCCAAGGGGAAACTTATTCACAAATTTTGTATTTGTCACTTGACATAAAGAAAGTTACGTTTAGGCTATCCAATACTTATCAGGTGGTGAAACAGACCCTAAATCACTTAGCCATTCTGCATTGTAGTCTAGTAGTGTTGCATATTGCTTGCTTTTCCTGCATGTCTTGCTGGGTAGGGTGAGTTGTGGACAATGCATGCTGCACATTGTATCATAAATTTGTCAGTTTTGGTGCTAGTGAAATAAGTTTTGGGTTCGATAAAAATCAAACAGCATATAACCCCCGGCACGTAAGTCGAGCGGTGACCTTCAAGTACGCGCAGCGTCGTACGAGTGAGCGGGACACAATACGATTGGAGAGCCAATCAGCGCTTACGAGAGATCCGCGAGAGCTAATCAGCGGTTACGAACGATCCCCACGCACTCCCCGCGACCCGCTCACATCCCGAGATACCTCATTTTCGACTTCTTGAAGGTCAACGCTAGACTTATTTGCCGTGACTTGTACCTGGTATCGGTGGTAACAACGACCCACAGCTCATGAACACAGTGTTGTTAGGCATCAGCTGCTGCATCATTGGCTGGTTCATCATCATCATGTTCTGGTCCATCATGTTGGGCATCATGTTGGGCATCATGTTCATGTTGGGCATCATCATGTGTTGCCCGGTCTCCATATTGGTTTGGGGCATCATATTGTTCATCATCATGTTGCTATTCATCATGTTATTGGCAGGGTATTGCATCATGCCTGGGACAAGAAAATCATTATGTAATTTATAATTATAATCTTGGCATTCGTCACCATGAATTTGTTAAAAAAATTGGTTGCCTGTAAAGTCGATTTATGGACGATAATTTTACATGATAACGTCTTATGAAAACAAAGAGAGATAGATGCATCACAACTTCACAAGCCGAACGATTGGTTCCGCGCTCGCGAGGTATGGTACCCGCGTTGCTATGGCGTTGCTATGGTACGTGACAATGAGTCATGCTTTTTCCTGCATGTGGCCGGCGTTCATCAATTTATAAGACGTTATCACGTCAAGAGGAAGTTCATCATCGTCTTGACAGACAGATGGGTGGGACATCAAGGATCACTACAGATCTTGTGCCATTTGTATCCAGTGGCTCCCAGCGACTCGCTTGAGATTGTCTATCCACCTAAGAGGGGGGTCTTCAAATGCTAGATTTCCAGTTGCAGGGAAAAGAAAGTTAATTTACAATGAATAAAATATTGTTCTTGGATGTTAGACATGTTTATAGAATGAAGAAGTTGTACATTATTACTTCAACAAACCTACAATCACCTTATTGTGACCATCAATTTATTTGTAACCTTCATCTTGATGATAACTTCAGAATTATCATACTATATGTATGTAACCTTTGAACCAATCATGACAAAAGGCATACAGATAGCTTTGTCAGCATGCAGAGACAGACATAGGCTTATCCCATGAAACCAAAGGGAACTCATACATTTCCCTGGATAAAACTAAATCCATGCGTACCTGATGCAACATCAACAACTGTTCACACTGTTCAGCTGTAGAAAACTTACCAATACCCATCTTTAGTATTTAAACCCAACCTTATCTTGATATCTACACTCTGTAGCCATTCAGCTAATTTGGAAAAAGAAATGTTCTTACTTTTTAACCAACTTCAAAAAAGTAGGTTCTGTATTCGACCCATATGTATGTATGTAAGTACCTATGTATGTTCACAATTATTTCAAAAACCAATGAACCGATTCTGATGATTTTTTCACTATTGTCATCAACATACTTTCAGCAAGGTTTCAAAATTCAAAATCAAAATCAAATAAACTTTATTCAAAATTGGTACACTGTACACTTTTTGAACGTCAATTTAGGTACAGGCAATGGTGATAATTATTTACGGAAACTTAAAACTAAAACTACGAGGGTTCCAAACGCGCCCTGGTCTGAGAAGAGCCCACAACAAACTCAGCCGGGTTTATTTTTTTTTATTATCACCACCTTACAATATGGTATAATAGCCATAAAAATGATTTGAACTGTTGGCTTTTAGAGCAATCTATGTCCATGGATTTTTGTCATTAAAAAAATCTTTTAAGCTATAGTAAGACTTTTCAATTAATTTGCGTTTAATAAAACCTTTGAACTTATTGAGAGACATATCCAAAATGTTCTCTGGCAACATATTATAAAAAAGTACAGAATTACCAACAAATGATTTTCCAACTTTTCGCAGCCTAGTAGTGGGCAACACAAGTTTATCTTTATTTCTAAGATTAATGTTATGACAGTCACTTTTTTTCTTAAATTTTTTTCTTAAGTTTTAGTATATAACACACCTAGTTAACATACTATTGGATGAAGTTACACACATAAATGTACCCATACATATGTCACTAATATTTTTCATTGGTACAACGATTTCTGAGATTGCTGGACCAAAGTTGGTTGAATTTTTTTCTTACATATAGATTGCTTTTAATCTTAGTTTTTAATCTCACTATGAAGCAGTTCTCAGAGTTCTCACAGCCGTGTTGGCTGAGCGCTGAACTAACAATGAGCAATTTACACAAATTTTTAGCAGACCTTGTAACTTATCATGCTCGTCACAACCTTATAAATAAATAAATAAATATACACATACACACACACGGTCGACTGTTCCTAAAGTAGGCAACTTAATGCCTGTGTTATAGGTAACAACTGACTGATAGACATATTTACATATATACTACAATATATTTATATATATATTTAGTAAATGTATAAATACATAGTATATACTTATATACTTGCATACACCCAGACTCTGGGCGGGAATCAAACCCGTCGTGGGTTCGATTCAGAGCGAAAGGCAGGGTCACTGCTAACCGCTCCAATGGGCCAGTCATTATGCAATCCCTGAGTTATGACACAATATGTGATCAGCAATGATTAAATATTTGAAATTCTTACCCGACATCATTCCCATATTCATGGGTTGGTTCATGGTCCCCATCTGCATGCCCTGCGCTGATCCTGGTATGGGGGGCATGGGAGGCATGGGCAGCAATGCCTTGCCATTTGGAGTGCTGTCCCATTTGGATTTACGTTCATTCCTGCCCCTGTCGGTCCTGCTCCGGTCATTTCTGTCATGTCTCTCGTTGAATCTGCTCGGCCGGTCGTGGCGGTCTCGAGACCTGGAGCGGTGTGTGCGTCCTCGATCTGGGGTATACATATGAAAATAGTGTTGCCAACTTTTTACTGAACTCATTCGAAATGGAGGAGGCTTTCACCCAGATTATGGGATCCATCAAAGACTAACACACTAACAAACTTAACATTAACTTTTAATCTATTTACTAAAAACGACTAACAAAAAAAACTAATCACATGAAGTTTATAAATATATACCTCCTACTAAGGAAATGTAATAATGGAAATAAAAAAAGCATAATTATTCATTAATTACTACAATGTTTTTCTCTCACAGAAACACATAAGCGACAAATTGTGCATGGCGTATAAGACGTTCTTATTGCAAATTAACGATGAAGCCATGTTTAAGTAAAAATTCAAATACAAGAACGTCTAAAGAGCCGGAGAAAGAGCGTCGCTTATGTGTTACTACGAGTAGTTTTTGCGATTTGTGGAAAAATAGTTTGTACAACAACAAAGATATTATGACTGCGAGATGCCCAAGCATTGTACAAACTACAACCTTTTGATATACTTAAACAATAAGTAAAGCTGTTGAAAAACTAAAACCCGACTACGCATAATAATTTAATAATAATTTAGTGGGCAAAAGCGCTGGGCAAGCAGCTAGTGGCGCCATCTGTTATGCCTATCCGAAACAAATTTTATAATCTAGAAAGCCGCGTGAAGGTCACTTCTCGATGTTTTTCGTAAATAAAATGTAGCCTATGTCAGCTGGACTATAACAACGAATCAATAGACACCTCATTCATCTAAATTGGTCACTACGGGTAATTTAGGCGCTACGGTACACACAGAATCCCATACAAAAATCGGCCACAAGCATACATACATACACAGACTGCTAAAATCATAACCCTTCCTTTTGGCTGTGCCGTAGTCGGGTAAAAATTGACAAGTTATGTATTACCTGCTGCATTCCTTCCCGAATCCTTATCGCGATTATCCCGACGGTTAGTATAGTTAGCTCTGTCTCGGGAACGCCGCCGCGGATTCTGCGCACTCGGTACATCGCTCGTTTGATTCTGATTCTCCTGAGTTTCTTCGCTGGTCACATCCTGTGCTTGCGCCTGCATAACCTCATCGGGGACAATGGGCCCGATCAGAGGCAATGGTACAGGAGGCGGGGGATTCATTGGCGGGACGTTCATGTTGTCCATCATCATACCCATCATTGGATTCATTGGAATCCCAATGCCGTAGGCTTCACTGCCCCAATTATTCATCTTAACCACTTTTAACAATTCGCAATTACAGATTTACAGCAATGTAATAAACTTTAACAGTCAAGTGACAAGCACAGATTAGGTATTAGTTACTACGTAACAGATGCGACAGTGACTTTTCTTCGGGCTATTTCCATTTACGCCATTTAATGCGTTTTGGCGCCACTGTAGCTTTGCGGCTAGGGCTTGCCTGAGTCGATGATTTTTTATCGATACTAGTGATGGACTCGTTTTATCGATAACCAAATAACAGGGTTTTCTTATTAAGGTCTCTTGTTAACACGCCGTGAAAACTCACGTTTTGTATGGATATCCATACAAAACGTGAGTTTTCACGGCGTGTTAATAAGAGACCCTAGCCGGTGTCCATTAAATTCAAACAAGATAAATTTATTTCAAACTTATTTATTCAAATCTTTATTTCTTAATCTAAATTATTTATTTTTCAAATACACATTTATTAATTATTAAAAACAATTTTTTCAAAAACTCAAACCAAGAAAACCTTAAACAGTGTTTAAATTGCTACCAATATTTGTCTTATAACCATTTTCATTAAGGTAATACATAAAAGTGCTTGCATCCCTGTATACAATAGTATGTATGTAATTAGAAAATTTTCATTAGGATAATATACTAAATTATTATTATTTAACATTTCATAGTCTCTATATATTTTTTAAATGAATAAATATCAGCATCCATATAGCTGCTTGCCTTTATGCGACTCTTACATTGGTTTTTTTGTTAGACACATGAATCCAACATAAACTAAACTAAAATGACAGGACTAAATAAATTCTTATCTCTTTTACAGTGATACCTGCGGAAAAGGATAGCACTATTTTTAAACCTGTCAATTCAGTTTAGTTTAGAGAATTGTGTACAACAGAATTGGCCACAATGTGTACATAAGCAGAATCCTATGGGTGCATTCTGGCTATGTATACAATGTAACATACATACGTGCAATACATGTAACATAACGCATACATGCCGAGCATTGCATTTTAACTACTTGCGACATTTTCATTCCTATGAAGTAGATGGGATTGTGATTGAAAACAAGGTCCGACTTGTGCATGTTCCATCCCTTCATCTTCCTGCTTGCTGTAGTCTCCATACTGATGTTGCTGCTTCCAGTGTGAAAATTATCTGAAAATTATTAAATATAGGTAGGTGAGTAAAGTACGTAGGTTGATGGTACTTGTAATTTTTTTATGATAGGGGTTTATCTAATCCAAAAACATTGCAAGTATTTAACAGTATAAAAATGCAAGATAACAGTAAATTCAAAATTTTAATAATCCCCAACCTGTGGGAATCATGACATCCCAACGTCCTGCTCTAACCATCAGAACCTTTATTACTATGAAGTGTCTACCAAGTACCTATTCATCGAGACAAATCTAACTATAAAAAACCCGCATTCAAATCGGTTCACCCGTTTAAGAGCTACAGTGCGACAGACATATCCACACACATAGCAGTTCGATGGGGAGAGAGTTGGTAGGTACTAGGTAGGACATCCACCTTACACTATCGTTCTTCGGCAAACTTAGAAGTCTTAGATGTTGAGTAGCAAGTACCGACACAACAGTCCCATGACGATCGATTCGTATATCGTATTCGTATCGTATCGTACTCGTATCGTGATCTCTAAAGTAGCACAGTTTGTCCTGTATCAAACAACATCAGAGAATTTGGATTTCAACTCAGCAAATCAGCAAAATACTTACACAAAATTCAACGCTTTTTTCTGCTGCTAATATAGCAAATCGTAGTCCATAAAACGTAGCCGGAGTCAAATGTAAAACAGAGTTTCCGTAGTCCAAAACAAAGTACAAGTCAATATGATCGCCACCAAAATCCATTTAACAAAGCCAAGTCGTCGGGAAATATCACAAAAAACACCATGATAATCACCTCACTGATGATAATTGAGAACCTGTGATGAGAACAACGAAAAGCAAAGAAAAGTGGTGGAAATGAAAAATGAAAATTTCCCGAAATTTCGAAAATTTCATGACAATGACAGACCTCAGACTTATCACTGAAACCTAAATCACAGAGCTAAACACAGAAAATAACTAGATACTTATCATGAATTAGTGGAAAACCTATCATTAATCTGTGGACCTGTTATTTTCTGTGTTTACGTCTGTGGTGTGCGAACGATTGTAGCGCCAAAACGCAGAAAAAGGAACTACAGCTGTCATACCCCTGGTGACAAGTTGTGCAGCACATTGTGCAGTCAAGTAGTGATGGGACTCGAGTTGCTTTTCACTCGAGTGACTCGAGTAGTTTTTATATTACTCGCACTCGAGTTAAATTTTACACAACTCGAGTTTCGAGTGACTCGAGTCGACTCGAATTACGAGTGACTCAAGTTGACCCCTCGAGTGGTTTATACCGAGCCGAGTGATAAATTCAACTAAGAAATTCAAGAAATTGATCAAATCATTTTTAAGTAGGTAGTTATTACAGCAATTTCAGTTAAATTTGTTACGAGTATCTCATTGAAAATACATTACTTCTGTTCTTTTGTTGAGTTTATTTAAGTTTCATTTAAGTCATATATCCCCCCCGCTCGCGGAATAGTCGCACGGTGTAAACACGTTCCCTCGTTTTAAATCGATAACTGTGGTATTTTTGTGCTTATTCCGGTTAAAAACTATACTGTTAGTTGGAGAAATGAGAGATAAAGACATTTAAAAAAAAAAGTGATTAAAATGCCTCAAAATTAACTGTGATTACAAGTAAAAACAATTCCTGAATTAGCAAAGTGATTAAGTTTGTCCCGGACCTACGACAACTCGTGTCGCGCTCTTATCAGTTGTCATCGGTGCATCGCTCGCTCGCGCGGTTACTTCGTGAAACTTGAACGCAATTCCCAGCGGCTTACAGTTTATTATTGCTAGTGCAGAATAACTTAAGCAATATGCCTCATAGCTGTTTTGCATGCAATTCTACCGTCGATTCTAAGGAATTAATAAAATGCTCGCTTTGCGCTTCTATTTTTCATTATTTATGCATAGGTATGACCAAAGAAAATTATAATAAACTGTCTACCTCATATAAATCGACATGGAAATGCCCTACATGCAAAGTCGCGAGCAAAAAGGGGCCTCAAAATTCGGACAGCACGCCCGTCAAAGGCGTAGACCATGGCGGTCCTTCAGACAACACTTCCTCTAAGTATTCTCAGGACTTCCAATCACTTAAAACCGACATCTTGAACAGTCTGATAAAGTCTCAGGAACAGCAGAAGCATGCCTTGTTGAATTTAATAGATGAAAAATTCAAGGTTATGCAGGAGTCACTAGACTTTTTTTCATCAAAATACGACGAGATAAAACACGAGCTAGATGTAGCTAAAAATGACGTGTGCAGTCTGAAAAAACAAAACGAAGACCTCTGTAATGACGTAAGAAATCTCAAAGGTAGGCTGTACCTATTCGAAAGGGAGTCAAGAGCTAGTAATCTGGAGATACATTGTGTACCTGAACATAGGAGCGAAAATCTGGTAAATATGGTGGAACAGATCGGAAAAATAACAGGGAATCCCATTAAAGAAGGTCAGATCTCGAAATGCACTCGGATAGCGAAATTAAATAAAGAATCATCTCGTCCTAGAATGGTATTAGTGAAGTTTTACAGTCAAATAATAAGAGACCAGTTTTATGCTAGCATTATTAATTTCAACAAAAACAAAACCAAGGAGGAAAAACTCAACACTTCGCACCTTGGACTTGCAGGCGATAAGCAAGGGGTCTTTGTCATGGAACATTTAAGCCCCGAGGCTAAAGCCCTGCATGCTCAGGCTAGAAAGTTCAAAAAAGAAAAACAATGGCAGTTCGTCTGGACGCGGAATGGAAATATTTTCATGAGAAAAAACATTTCAAGTGATGTTGTATATATTAAAAACGCGGACATTTTTCGTAATTTAGAATAGTTTAGTTTATTTTCTGTAAAGCTATTTATGCTTGTTTTATATTTAGAGATATATTTTTTAAATGTCACCGTTACGAATTTACTATCAGAACGTGCGAGGTATAAAAACTAAATTGACTGATGTTTATTTTTCAATTTTAAATTCAGATTACGATATAATAGCTTTTACAGAGACCTGGTTAAACTCTAGCTTGCATGATAATGAGATAATCGATGAAAGGTATCAGTTATTCCGTCGGGACCGTGAAACCACTGAGTCAAACAATAAATGCGAGGGTGGGGGTGTTATGATTGCCGTGCTGAAAAAATATAAATGTTATAGAATGTTCGAATGGGAAGGTACCTCTGAATGTCTATGGCTTAATTTAGTATATAAATCTGGATCTACATCTCAAACTTTATCACTATGTATTGTATACTTGCCGTCTCCTATCAGATTTGATGTGCTAGAAAGATTCTCTGATCAAGCATCTACTGCAATGTTGGAACAAGAACACACTTTAATTCTCGGTGACTTCAATATATCCGCGATAAATTGGCAACCATTCCAAAGCAATTTATTACCCGAGAATTATAACTCTCATGTAGGTACATGTCTCGTAGATTTTATGTCGGAAAACCACCTATTGCAATATAATGGTGTTCGAAACTCGTTTAATAAAACCTTAGACCTGGTTCTTAGTAACACCGGTAATTTACAAGTCACCAATTGTTCAGTATGTTTAAGTAAGTTAGATAAATACCACCCCCCCTTAGAAATTTCCTTAGACCTGGTTATTGAAGAATTAGTCACTTCAAATACATACAAAAAGCTCGATTTCTTTTCAGCCGATTATGATTTGGTTACTCATGATCTTGAAAAAATTTCTTGGACCCAAGTATTTTCTGACAGTTCAAACGTTAATGATATGGTGTCCCGTTTTTATTCTGCAATCAAAGATATTATTAAAACACGTATTCCACTAAAATCTATCAAAAGTAATAAATATCCACATTGGTATACTAGAAACTTAATCAAACGAGTCAAGGAAAAAGATAAATATAGAATCCGATTTAAAAAATTTGGTAACCCGCTTGACGAAATCGAGTTTAAGTTGCTGAGATCTAGGTGTGAGACACTAATAAGTTCTTGCTATAACAAATATACTGAAAGGGTGGAAGACAGTATAAAGTCAAACACAAAGTACTTTTGGACTTACCTAAAACAACGTCGTAATAATAAGTGTGAGTTTCCTGCTTCTATGGTTTATAACAATCAAACTTTCACAGATGGAGTGAGTATATGTAATCAATTTTTGAATCATTTTTCCAGTGTATATAACATGTCTACCTCGGGTATCCCTAGTGTTTCAGCCACAATTGACCCAAAATCAGACAACACCCATGATTATGATGCCGTTTTGAATAAATTAACTCTTTCTGTAGATGATGTCAAAAATAAACTTTTAAATATTGATACAAATAAAGGAGCTGGAGTTGATCAAATTCCACCTATTTTTATCAAAAACTGTGCTCAAATTCTAGCAACTCCTCTCACCGTTATTTTCAATAGATCACTTTTAGATGGGATTTTCCCTAAAACATGGAAATTTGGTCTCATATTGCCTGTCTTTAAAGACGGAGATAGAAGGGATGTTACTAAGTATCGGCCAATTTCTAAGTTGCCTATATTGGCTAAAATATTTGAGTCTCTGGTATGTCCTCACATTAACTGGCACTTGAAATCTATTTTAACTACGAGACAACATGGTTTCTTCAAACAACGATCAACATCGTCTAATTTAGTCACTTATGTTGAAAATTTATCATCTCATGTTGATAGAAATACTCAAGTAGATGGCCTTTACACTGACTTCTCAAAAGCGTTTGACCTCGTTGACCATAATCTTCTTGTTAACAAGTTAAAATATTATGGTTTTACTGGAAATTTTCTTAATTGGTTTGCGTCATACCTAACAGACAGACATATGACAGTAGCTCTGGGTGGTTTTGAATCTTCGATCTCTTATTCAGCACACTCTGGAGTACCCCAGGGATCTATCCTTGGGCCAGTGCTATTTAACATATTTATCAACGATATTGTAAATTGTTTTATTAATTCTGAAGTTCTACTTTACGCCGACGACTTAAAAGTTTTTAGAGCGATTAAGTCCCTCAATGACTGTGTTTTGCTGCAGGATGATATATATCGTTTAGCTCGATGGTGCGACGCTAACAAAATGGTACTGAATCATAAAAAATGTTATAGTATTTCGTTTCATAGAAAAGTTCACCCGATACAATTCGTATATAGTATAAACGGCAATGTTGTTCAAAATGTTAATTGTATTAGAGATTTAGGAATCACTATTGATCATAAATTAAGCTTTATTGCCCATATTGACAATATATGTAAGAAAGCTTCAAGGATCACTGGGTTCATTAAGCGTAGCTCCAAAGAGTTTCGTAACTCGAACACTAAAATACTGCTCTTTAACGCGCTTACGAGGAGTATCCTCGAGTATAGTTCAGTTGCCTGGAATCCTCATTACAATGTACACTCGATGAGAATTGAACGTATTCAAAAGCGCTTCTTGCACCATGTGAGTTTTGGAGATAAGTTAAGTAACATACATTCTAGTTATTTTTCTAGACTGAGGTATTATAAACTTCTTACCCTATCAGATCGTAGAAAACTACTAGACTTATGCTTTCTACACAAATTATTCAACAAAGCCCTTGACGCGTCGGATTTACTTTATAAAATATCTGTAAAAATACCTAGGCCATTTAGTCGTGTTAAAAACTACATGCCATTTAAAGCTAGTATTTCAAAAACAAATCTTGGGCACTCTGCACCTATTAATAGGATGTTAACATTGTATAATAGCATTAGCAAGGTCCTTGATATTGACATAACAGGTGACAGTTTTCCTAAATTTAAAAAAAAATTAAAGGACTATTTTCTGGCTCAATACAAGGAAACAACTGCGTTCCCGTAGGTTTCTGCTTATTATCTATTTCTGTTTTTTGCGTATTTTATTAATTTATGTGTTTAGAGATAGTTTCTAGTTTTTGCTTTTGTTTGCTCTATTGTTTTTTTTCTTTTTGTTTTTTTGTCTCTCTCTCTTACTAACATTTTTCTTATATCGCAAGCTGAGGCAATCCATAAGTGGGTCTACATTATAGCAATTTTTTTGTATATTTATATTGTGTGTTTACTCATGTTTTGTTATGTAACCTGTTGATTGTCCTTTTCAAATAAATAAAAAAAAAAAAAAAAAAAAAAGTTAATTTTAAAGCATGTTTATTATTACCTAAACTGTATAAGAACATAATAAAACTGTTCATATTTCGATCTCATGAAAGTTCCTTGTTAGAATAAATTAAATTGGATTAGAACTTATTAGCAGTAGATTATAATATTTCAATTTGACTGATAGTTGATATAAGAGGTTTCTTGATTATGTATGGTTTAGTTTGAAGGAAAATTCTATTTTTTTACATTTTGTTTAAATTTTTTTGAGTAGCTTTTACATTAATGCGAAAATGAATACACATTTTCTATGTAAAATTAATACCTATTGTTTTATTCGTTTTAAAATTTTGGTCACTCGAGTTTTATATTCCGAGTGACTCGAGTCAATAAAAATCACTCGAGTTTTATCTTCACTCGAGTGGCATTCGAGTGAGAAAGTTACCAGTACCGAGTCACTCGAGTGAAAAAAGTCACTCGAGTCCCATCACTACAGTCAAGTGTCAAACTGTCAACGGCTTACGGCCATGAATTATCTCTATGCTTACGGCGTCACCAATAGTCAGTGTGACCACATTTAAATTGGTCAATCTACTTCTGCAGCTTCAAAAAACTACCGAAATTTACCAAAGTTTTTGTAAAAACTACCACAAATCTACCTCACTAATATGATAAAATAGAGATGAATCATGAAATAAAACTATATTTCATTAGAGTCTGGCCAACGAAAGTAGAAAATCATAAAATGCCGATAATTTTAAATAAGATTGTTGACGTGGAAGAATATTGCAATTGTAGGCTTTACAAAAGGCAGTGGCTAATTCTGTTGTACACAATTGCTAAATTGACTGATAAGGATGGAGAAACCTCGCCCCAAAAATCTTACTAAACAGAAGGTTGCCATATACTTGATCCAAACTCTACCAAATCTATCGGAGAAAAAAATTAGTTGTCTGTGAGGTTTACCGACGACATTTTAACGTGTTAATGTCATGAGAAAACATTGCCTCTCTATCGCTTGTCCCGCGCTCTCGCTTGCACGCGGTAGGTACGTGACAATGAGTCATGCTTTTACGTGCGTCTGACTGGCGTTTATTTATTTATAAGATGTCAATAACAGGTCAAAAAATGAAAGGTTATTTTTTACACTAAAAGGTTACTTTTTATTTATTTTAGGTAACTTTTGACATGACTGTGCTGGCAACACTGATCTAAATAGTATCCATAGATATATATTACAATATCTTAGGTATCCTCTCTATGATCTAGATAATATCCTATATGCTATTGGTCTGTGGCATCCTCTAGTAATCTGTGAAGAACTGTGATTGTGACATAGAAATAATACCTAATAATTTAGGAGTCCATGGCAGGGCGCACAGAACAAAAATACTCTCTAACGAGAGAAGAATAAAACTCCATAGTAAAAAAATGAGAACAGTTCAGCGCCATCTAGATTCAGCCCACCAACAACTCTTTGACGGCGGGAGATTTTATACCTACTTAACCTAAATAATATTTTTAGATAAGGCATTTTGACTCGAGAGAGAACTGGTGAAATAAAATACACCAAGTTCTCTTTCGAGTCAAAATGCCTTATCAATAAAGTTTTAGTTAGGATTCAAAATAAAACAACAGGTTTTCTTTCTAACAATGCACATTTATTTATGTGTAAGGATTTTTTTTTTGAGTGCGGTGGCTGACACTTCTGAAAACGATCTATTTTCCAAATACATACAAAATCTTTTTAAACATAATATGTATGAGACGCTATTTACAATGCTGTTAATATTTTCATATTCAATTACATCACATGGAACAGCAGTTCTTTGTAACTTCTGTTTAGTACAATCAGTAAAACCTCTGTTCAATCACATACTTAGTTCACATCTGAAAAGAAACAATTTTGTTGATTCATCATGATCAACCCATTACCGGCTCACTACAGAGCACGGGTCTCCTCACAGAGTGAGAAGGGTTTTGGCCATAGTGTACCACACTGGCCAAGCGGATTGGCAGACTAGATTTTGTTGATTAATTGGTACTACAAATAATATATACCATAACATATAAGAAAGTATTTTTACTACCCTATAGGTAATAAATAGTAAACACTAAGGGTGGGCTACCAATATTTTTTTCCTAACTAGTATCTGCAATGTCTGGAAAATGGTTGACAGTAACACATCAGTATATTCATCCGGTAACTATAGACATAAGCAGTAAGCACACCTGTTGATATCACTATAAATATCAAAAGGTGTGCTTGTGTCTGTTTAAGGATAATTTATAGAGAATGAATTTTAGTAAGTACAAGCGGAAACCCGCGACTTCGTTCGCGTGGATATTGGTTTTTAAACATCCCGTGGGAATCATTTTGTCTTTCTGCTCCTTTGAGCTAATACTTTGCTAAAAACTGTTAAAAGTTCACTGGCGGATGTTTAGGTAGATAAAAATGTAAACTTTTTTACTTTCTATTACTTATCCCTAACATCCCCCAGTTATTATTTTGCAAAAATCTTTAATGTACAGATACGGCAAGTCTACGATTTTATTATATGTACGAGCGGATACCCGCGACTTCGTTCGCGTGGATATTGATTTTAATAATCCCGTGGAAATCATTTTGTTTTTCCTATAAGTATAAGCTCCTTTGAGCTTATACCTTGCTAAAAATGTTAAAAGTTCACTGGCGGATGTTTAGGTACATCAAAATGTAAACATCCGCCTGTGAAAGTCCCATCAAAATCGATCCAGCCTTTCAGAGATTAGCCAATAGTCTTTAAAGTATTTACTTTCTAACAAAAAAAGAATGAATGAAATCGGAACACCCGTTAACGAATTACAGCTAAGTACACATTTTGCCTTTCATCCTCTCTCCCAAGGGAACCGTGCTGAATTTCGGGATAAAAAGTATCCTATATGTTACTCCTTAGTATGAACTTAAATCATGCCCAGTTTCATTTCAATCCATGCAGTAGTTTTTACGTGATGCGCGCACAAACATACAGACAAACAGACAAACAGATAAACAGACAAACAGACAAAAATTTCAAAAATAGCTTTTTTACGTTCTATTACTTATCCCTAACATCCCCCCGTTATTATTTTGCAAAAATCTTCAATGTACAGATACGGCAATTCTACGATTTTATTATATGTATAGATAGATAAATCTACTTAGTTAGGTTAGGTTATACGTACCACGCAAGATTCCTTAAGCAGGTTTTAGGAAATCGAATCAACTTGATGTTGTTTTTACCGGCGAGCAGTCACATTTAAAACATTACTCCTTGTTTTATTTGTCAGGTCAGATAATGAAATAAAACATACGAGCAAAGAATTCCACATACGAGTCTTGTTTCAATGAAACAGAATCAACGTCTCAAATATAAATAGCACTACACTATAAAACACAAACAGAGTAACAGAAGCTCGAATCGACGTATTTAAAGTTTATAAGATCGCAAGAAATCTAAATATTTTTAATTGTTACGAAACTTATCCACACAATAACAAAGACGCCATTTTGAAAAAAAAAACAATTATTACCAACATTACGTACTATTACGTCAGTGACTACCAACTTAAAAACACTTTATTGACCAAGAAACATAGAACCTATGGAATTTGCAGAGCGATTCAGAACACTTCGATAACTTACCGTGTCGATACGATTTGGTATCGATTTTGTATCAAATTTTTTTTTTCGTGCAATTCAGAACGATAAAAGCATACAATTGGATATCGATTACGATACCGGTATCGATAAGATACATTGCGATTAAGACATGTGCATTTATGAAGTATGTTATTTTACCAAAATTTTACTTATTATACATTCATATTAAGCATTAAAAAATAACTTTTAATCATCTTGAAGGTAATTAACGTCATTATTTAAAATGATAACATTAAATTATTGATTTAGAGAGAAAAATGTCGAAGTGTACTACAAAAGTATTATTACAGCTATCCTCGTAAATACCACACAGATGTCCGTACCCAAAGGGTAAAACGGGACCCTATCACTAAGACTCCGCTGTCCATCTGCCTGTCTGTCCGTCCGGACAGACGGCAAGCAATATACATACTACTCTCTACCGAGAGATATATTATGGCATTGGTTGGTAATCATGTACATACCAAAAATCTAAATCTACGTGATTACGTGTTACCTCCTGTAATGCCCCCTCTTATTAGTTACTAAAAATAACGCAAATTCTGGCGAAAGTTTTATTATATTTTCCCATAAAAGTTGAGGCATTTGCCTCAAATGGGTTAAAGGTATCACGCAATGTCCGTAGATACCTTAAGAATCCTCTTCACCACGTCTTCTTCGCCTCGGTGATTTACTGCGGCTATTGCTATCTATTTTAATTGCGGATCCGAACATATTTTTCACGAAATAACAGTAAAAGTACCTATCTGACGAGTAGATGAACAAAAAGATTAGGATATCGAATGCCCTGTAGCTTTTGATAAATAATCGTAAAAAAATATCGGATGTTCGGAAAGTATTATTCGATAAAGTTGTTGTGAATAGCTTTTGATAGCGTTTAATAAAGTTGTTGTGAATAGCGGTTATGACAATCGAACGATATCTACGTCGGTTCGATTCGGTTTCGGTTTCGACAACTTCCCGGTCGATACGGTTATTCTGAATTGAAAATACATCTTATCGTACGATAACTTACAGAGTCGATTGATGATTATGTTATCGAAGTGTTCTGAATCACCCTGCCGAGCTTTAAACAAAATGTTGAAACAAAGACATGTGGCCTTGAACAGGCTTTATCTCGTTCTTAACTACTTAAATAAAGTGTGTGAGGTACAGAAAAATTAGAGAGAAAAAATAGCCCAGCTGAATTATGGACTTTGTCTTTCGTACAATGTTTCAGGCGCAGACTCCAGTATCTACATAAAGAATATAACCTTCTTGGATATGATCTTATAAAAGTTAATGTTGCAATGCTTAAAAAATGTACAATTATTATAAGAATGTTTTAACAATGGCAATTTCAGTCCCCGTAGGTATAAATTTTCTTCTTCAGAGAGTTTACACCCCCTGCCAGGGGGTAAAACGAAACATTCTACGAAAGACAAAGTCCATAATTCAGCTGGGCTATTTCTTCTCTCTAGTTTTTCTGTACCTCACACACTTTATTTAAGTAGTTAAGAACGAGATAAAGCCTGCTCAAGGCCACATTTCTTTGTTTCAACATTTTGTTTGAAGCTCGGCAGGGTGATTCAGAACACTTCGATAACATAATCATCAATCGATTCGGTAAGTTATCGTACGATAAGATGTATTTTCAATTCAGAATAACCGTATCGACCGGGAAGTTGTCGAAACCGAAACCGAATCGAACCGACGTAGATATCGTTCGATTGTCATAATCGCTATTCACAACAACTTTATCAAACGCTATCAAAAGCTATTCACAACAACTTTATCGAATAATATTTTCCGAACATCCAATATTTTTTACGATTATTTATCAAAAGCTACAGGGCATTCGATATCCTAATCTTTTTGTTCATCTACTCGTCAGATAGGTACTTTTACTGTTATTTCTTAAAAAATATGTTCGGAGCCGCAATTAAAATAGATAGCAATAGCCGCAGTAAATCACCGAGGCGAAGAAGACGCGGTGAAGAGGATTCTTAAGGTATCTACGGACATTGCGTGATACCTTTAACCCATTTGAGGCAAATGCCTCAACTTTTATGGGAAAATATAATAAAACTTTCGCCAGAATTTGCGTTATTTTTAGTAACTAATAAGAGGGGGCATTACAGGAGGTAACACGTAATCACGTAGATTTAGATTTTTGGTATGTACATGATTACCAACCAATGCCATAATATATCTCTCGGTAGAGAGTAGTATATTGCTTGCCGTCTGTCCGGACGGACAGACAGGCAGATGGACAGCGGAGTCTTAGTAATAGGGTCCCGTTTTACCCTTTGGGTACGGACATCTGTGTGGTATTTACGAGGATAGCTGTAATAATACTTTTGTAGTACACTTCGACGTTTTTCTCTCTAAATCAATAATTTAATGTTATCATTTTAAATATTGACTTTAATTACCTTCAAGATGAATAAAAGTTATTTTTAATGCTTAATATGAATGTATAATAAATAAAATTTTGGTAAAATAACATACTTCATAAATGCACATGTCATAATCGCAATGTATCTTATCGATACCAGTATCGTAATCGATATCCAATGTATGCTTTTATCGTTCTGAATTGCACGAAAAAAAAATTTGGATACAAAATCGATACCAAATCGTATCGACACGGTAAGTTATCGAAGTGTTCTGAATCGCTCTACAAATTCCATAGGTTCTATGATTCTTGGTCAATAAAGTGTTTTTAAGTTGGTAGTCACTGACGTAATAGTACGTAATGTTGGTAATTATTGTTTTTTTCAAAATGGCGTCTTTGTTATTGTGTGGTTATGTTTCGTAACAATTAAAAATATTTAGATTTCTTGCGATCTTATAAACTTTAAATACGTCGAGTCGAGCTTCTGTTACTCTGTTTGTGTTTTATAGTGTAGTGCTATTTATATTTGAGACATTGATTCTGTTTCATTGAAACAAGACTCGTATGTGGAATTCTTTGCTCGTATGTTTTATTTCATTACTAGAGAATGCCCGCGGCTTCGCCCGCGTGAATTTCAGTTTTGCACAAATCCCGAGGGAACCGTGGATATTCGGTTCCCGTTCCCACTACCTTTTCTAACCTTCATACCTACTTTCAAGGACGTTTGCTATAGTAATCCACCTATAGCTGTAGCTATAGATTTCGGTTTTTTCAAAATCCCGTGGGGACTCTTTGATTTTTCGGGATAAAAAGTAGCCTATGTTTTAATTCGGGGCATAATCTATCTCCATTCGAAAATTCAGCCAAATCGGTTCAGCAGTTGCGGCGTGATTGAGTAACAAACATCCAAACATCCAAACATCCAAACATCTAAACATCCAAACATCCACACTTTCACATTTATAATATTAGTAGGATCTGACCTGACAAATAAAACTGATATCAATAGGTGTGCTTACTGCTTATGTCTATAGTTTCCTGCTGAATATACTGATGTGTTACTGTCAACCATTTTCCAGACATTGCAGATACTAGTTAGGAAAAAAATATTGGTAGCCCACCCTTAGTGTTTACTATTTATTACCTATAGGGTAGTAAAAATACTTTCTTATATGTTATGGTATATATTATTTGTAATAATTAGTACCAATTAATCAACAAAATCTAGTCTACCAATCCGCTTGGCCAGCGTGGTACACTATGGCCAAAACCCTTCTCACTCTGTGAGGAGACCCGTGCTCTGTAGTGAGCCGGTAATGGGTTGATCATGATGAATCAACAAAATTGTTTCTTTTCAGATGTGAACTAAGTATGTGATTGAACAGAGGTTTTACTGATTGTACTAAACAAAAGTTACAAAGAACTGCTGTTCCATGTGATGTAATTGAATATGAAAATATTAACAGCATTGTAAATAGCGTCTCATACATATTATGTTTAAAAAGATTTTGTATGTATTTGGAAAATAGATCGTTTTCAGAAGAAGTGTCAGCCACCGCACTCAAAAAAAATCCTTACACATAAATAAATGTGCATTGTTAGAAAGAAAACCTGTTGTTTTATTTTGAATCCTAACTAAAACTTTACCTACTGATAAGGCATTTTGACTCGAAAGAGAACTTGGTGTATTTTATTTCACCAGTTCTCTCTCGAGTCAAAATGCCTTAACTAAAAATATTATTTAGGTTAAGTAGGTATAGAATCTCCCGCCGTCAAAGAGTTATTGGTAGGCTGAATCTAGATGGCGCTGAACTGTTCTCATTTTTTACTATGGAGTTTTCATTCTTCTCTCGTTAGAGAGTATATTTTGTGTTCTGTGGTCAATGGATTGTGATTTGTGACGCGTTATTTGAGCCTATTAGCCTAATTTGAGCAAGGAATTACTACCTACTTTCTATTTGAGTGAATTAATGTGAATCTAAGAATCAAATTATAGATTTTGTGAATTGAGTTATGGCCTATGGGCGTTTGTATTAGGTATCCTCTAGTACAGTAGTTCCCAAAGTGGTCCAGGTGGACCCCCAAGGGTCCACGGGAGACTCGACGGGGGTCTACGTTGGCGTGACAAAAAAATGGGGGTTCACGAGTTGTAAGCGGGGGTCCACGAAAATTTATCTGCTTTCGATAATGAAGACCTAAAATGTTGGCTTGACTTCACCTAACAGGTAGGCAGATAATATTTTAAGAAGCTCAGCGACTGTTACTTGTAAAAACTTGCATATTATTCCATATTTAGTACTTAACTTTACTTTACAGAACTTTACTTTTTGACGTCCACTCACAGCACAATCAATTAACCAATCAATTCTCACTTTTTTTGAAAACTAATTTCGTGGTTGGAACTCAGCCGCAATGCAAATTTCCATAGTAAGATATAATATTCACATTTTTTTTCGAGTTTTGGGAATATGGTAGAAATGTAGCTACAGGGGGTCCATCGGAACTAGCGAAATTTTGAAAGTGGTCTATGAGCAAAAAAAGTTTGGGAACCCCTGCTCTAGTATATCTTCCAGGTTGGACTTAGTATCCCTTAGCACGAATTTGGAGGTAAAAAATATTATAGTTGATAGAGCTTTGGTCCACGATTATAATGCTACCACTCATATTACAAGGTAATGCATCGTTTTCAGGAAAATAACAAAAACAAATTCTAACCTCAGAACGGGTAAAACGTAAACAAAACGCTGCTACATGAGCGTTGTCATGCGGGACCGGGTGTCTAAAATCTGTAATTGTAAATGAAAAACAGCGAAATGAAACATAAAAAATAATAATAAATGTTTATAAAAGGGTTTTGTTTGTTTTCACACTTTTGGTAAAAGTAATAAATCCCCAAAAAGTAGGGGTGGGCAGAAGCTAGGATAGGTTAGGTTAGGTTGGAACATAAATATTGATGTGCCCGGCCGCAGGCCGGGCACTTAGGTTCTATTGATTGGGCCCTAGGTTGAACGTGGTCCAAAACGAAATCTGAACACCCCAACCCCAAGCAGTAAATCGTTTAATTAACACTTGGATCCATATTTCTGTGCAAATATGATAACATAAGTATAAAACTTGGTTAGGTTAAATTAGAACATAAACCTCAACACACGAGCCGAGCGAGCGCAGCGAGCGTGCGGCGGCAGGGTCCGGCGAGTGCCAGAACCGAATTGTTGGCGTTTCCCCCTGTCCCCTTCTTTCCTTCCTGCAATTTTAAGGGTCGGCAATACAGGTGTGGGAGGGGGGGACCTTCCCAACCCTTAAAAATGTCATAGTTTGAGGTTATAATACTATTTTTCTCTGGAACGATCCATTACCTTGTAAAGTAGTATCAGGGGTGAGGGAGCAACCTCCCCTCCCCCCCCCCCTCGTGCTAAGGGATACTAAGTTTTAACCGGAAGCTCTAGTACAGAAGGTCAACAGATTATTTCACCAGGTTAATTTTTTTAAATATTTGTAATGTCTTACTTGGTTTTACTTTACAAGACTATTTTGCTGTTACATACTTAATAAACAAAATTTATTAATATTTTTAACATGTACATTGCACATACATGACATATTTGCACATAAGTGTAGATACTTAATAGAGCTAATTAAACATGTAATTTTTATAATAGGTACCTACCTAATATATTAATTGTAATTATTAGACTTGCAATTCCAGGTTCCACTACCATGCCGCTAAAAAGGAGAAGGAAACCTAGAATAATTAAAAGAATTGAAGTTCTTTCACTAAAATGCAAACATCTTTACAAGAAATATAGGACTTCGCAAAAAACTCTTAACTTTATTCGTAGACGTAAAAAAGCTTTGGACAGTGAAAATGTGGATCGAAAATTGGAAACTTTGAACCCAATTGCCAAAAAAATTTTCACAATGCAATTGAGATTATGCTCAAAGAAGAAAAAACAAAGAAGGTTAACGGAAGATGAAAAAGTTTTTTTCTTATCCTTACTTAAACAGGGTCCAAAATCATACATATTATATTTAAAAAAGTTTTTAATACTTCCGAAGCAACTTTGAAAAGATTTGTCAGTCAATTAAATGTAACATCAGGGATAAATACTCAAGTTTTTAATGCAATAAAGGAGGAGGTCATTTTCATATTCATTCATATTCATCCTACAATAGCAACACTGATGTATTATTCTTAATTTTTCAGGTCAGTAAGTGGAAAGAAGCAAAGAAATATTGCAGTGTAATATTTGATGAAATGGCACTTAAGACTGGAGTGTATTGCACAGGTACTGATGAAATCAGTGGATTTGTGGAAACAGTAGAAAGAAAACCCCCGACACAAAAACAATGGTGTGTTATAAGTTTGACGTGTGTGTGTGTCTGTATGTTCCCCTGTAGCGCTCAAATGGTGAACCAATTTGAATGCGGTTTTTTTTTGTTTGAAAGGTGAATTAGTCGAGAGTGTTGTTAGCTACCTATGTTTGATGAAAATCGATACAAGATGGCCGTCGCTACAAAATGGCGGATTACATATTTTTTCACAACTCCCTTAATATGGGTATCAAATGAAAGGGCTTAACTAGTAGAATAGCACTATGTAAATCCAAGATGGCCGCCGCCATAAAATGGCGAATGTCGGGGGTTTTTTTAATTTTCAATTTATACTTGTATATTTCGGTTTTGACCGCCGCAAAAGTCACTCCAAAGTATAAGGTTCTTCACGCCGTTACCAAGTCTTTCTATTATTTGTTTAAGAAGGCAGGAGCCCACTTCCTGAGATCCTCTACCCGCTTCTCCTTCCACCCAAACGTTGCAATGGGCCTGGTCATTGCTTCCTGAATGGATTCCCAAGTTGTAAACCCATAACTGATGTTTATAAAAAAACCACATTGGTGGGTATACGCGGAAGGGGTAAAGTTCTTTGTAGATCGAATGTGATTGTTTCCGTTGACGGATATACTCCGGCTAACTGCATATTATCGCTGTTGAGTTGATTTTGCAATAATTTTGCTTTTTATAAGTGTTCTCTGTGAGCTTCTTCCACCAAGGCCTGTTCTTCTTCTGAGCCTTGTTTCTTTTTACTAGAATAATAGTCGCATTTGTTGCATGTATCTTTTTTTAAAGATTTTGTGTGAAGATTAAACTTTGTTAGAAACACACGTTTAACTTTTGCGAAAGAGAGAACTTTCTCCCCAGACGACCTCGCTTCATCACTGTACAAGTCATAGAAAATGTCATATCTGACCTCAAAAATTTTGCATCATTAGAATCTGCTCGCCGATAGTGGGAGACATATGTTGGAAGTTTTCTTATGACATTTATGATAAACGCTTCACTTTCGGCAGAGGCTTTGTTATGGCCGCTTTGACCGCCGCGCTTATCTTTTATGATATTATCCCGTTTCTTACAGAGGGAGGTATTTATCCTTTTGGATGATGTTTGCAAAGTATTTATAAACATTTTCTTGCAAACATTTGCATCCTTCAGGCCAGTGTTTCCTAACCTTTTCAATATTGTTACCCCTGTGACCTATAAGGAAAACTGATTTTACCCCACCTTTAAAATGTTAAGAAAACAAACTATACAATCAAATACAAACATCTTTTTTAATCATAAATTGCACAACAGCCTTACAATTTTAACGTATTTATAAGTATAAAGTTTATACTTATAAACAATGGATTAATAAGATACAGTTCCATTGACGAATAGTGAAACTAATCCTAACATAAAAAACTAGTGAATAAACAATACCTTCACACTGAGCCAACGCTCAGTGTGAAGGTTGGTATTGTTTTGCATTCACAAGTTTTTTAATGTCAGGTTTAGTTTCACTTAAAGCGCATCTCAAGTCAGCCTTTGTTTTCAATGTAACTAAGGTAGGAAAACCACTCTGACATCTGTAGGTGGTGGCAAATGGTATGAGCATTTCTAAAACTCTGTTAGCTAAAATAGGATATTCGGCACCTGCTTTGAGCCAAAATGTGCTGAGATCATAATTTTGGAATTCTACTTTTAAAGTAGAGTTCTCGCGTAATCCAAGAAATTCCACTTTTGCCGCCACATCTTCGTCTCGAATAATGTCATCATCAGTAGAAAATGGTCTTAATATCCAAGAGTTGGACTGACGATTATCCATGTCCGGAAAATACTGCTTCAAATACTGCTTGCAAAATGACTGCCGCCACAAAATGGCGAATGTCGGGGGGTTTTAAAATTTTTAATACCTACTCCAATCTTACTAGCATCACAATGTACCTCAGTCATATTGTCCGGGTTGTACAGTGCAAGTATGGGCCTACTTATCAATTTGGCTTTGATTCCTTGGAAAGCCGCTTCTTGTTCGGCACCCCAATTCCAAGCTACATTGGACTTGGTCAGTTTTGTCAGAGGTTTAGCAAGTGTTGCGAAATTATAAATAAAACGTCGGAAGAAACTGGCTAAACCAACAAATTGACGGACTTGATGGACGTTACTTGGTGTCGGAAATTCAGAGACTGCTCAAATCTTTCTGATACCTGGTCGAATACCAGATTCTGAAATTTCGTACCCTAGATAATCCAGTTTTATTTGAAAGAAAAAACATCTCATCTTCAAGTTCAGTGTCAGACCAGACTTGCCAAGTAACTCGAGAATTTCTTCCAATTTCTGGAAGGCTTCTTGAAATGTACTTTCTGTACTCAGCAAATCATCCAAGTATGGGATTGCCAAGTCAAATCGTCTGTTACCAAGAGCCTTATTAATCATCTTCTGAAACACCGCAGATGCGTTAACAACTCCAAACGGCATTCTTGTATATTCATAGAGGCCATCCGGCGTAATAAAAGCCGTTAGATATTTTGATGATTCCTGAACAGGTATCTGATAGTATCCTGATGCTAGATCAAAGCTAGTAAAGAGGGTTTTTCCACGTAATCGATCCAATTGATCATCAATTACCGGCATCGGGTAACTGTCCTTAACCGTTTTTTTATTGAGTGTCCTATAATCCACACAAAGCCTATACCCGTTATCCTTTTTACGTTTAAGAACTACTGGGCTTGCATAAGAAGACTGTGATTCTCTTATTATGTTATTCGCAATAAATTCTCCAACCATTTCTCGCACGCAATTCTCCAACCATTTCTCGCACCGCCTTACGTTCACTATATGGTAAATCCCGCCAATTTTCTCCATAGTGTTTTTTGAAGTAATTTGCAAACATCATACACCATTGCATACAGATTTACCTAGATTTTTTGACATTCATTTCACTTCTATAAATTATTTATATTCTTCTCTTAGCCTTGAATAGCAATATTAGTTTTTCCCTTAAATAATAAAAATATCTTTGAAATATTAAAGCTGAAATGCCAACTACCCGGAGGTTTAAGAGCAGCATTTGTTTCAGTTTTCCAATCTAGTACGGGTACTTCTTCAGACAAGTGAAATGTTTCGACATATTCCTGTGGTTTCATGATCACTTCTTTTTTTCGTATATCCTTTTCTATTTTGGCAAAAACTATCGGCTGGGAGAAATGAATGACCGACAACTGGAAATGTTATTTCCATTATTTTAAGCTGAGTTGGTGCGTGCAAATATTGCCATTTGGAACACATGCCAATTAAAATTGAATTTTTATTTTGGCCACCACAGCCGTCTACAAATAGTCTTAACTTTTTAACATTTTCAGGTATATTCAGGTTTTTTAAGGTATGGTAAACTGCACTAGAAATTACATTGGATTCTCTTGGCCTCTGTTTCATACCACTAACCAGTAACTGAAAACGTTATCAGTTGTCAATTCACTTTTAGAGTTGCCAATCACAACTATGAAATTATAAAAATGAAATTGCCTACTAAAATAGGCTGATTGATCAGGTAGTTTTGGGAGACAATGGTTTTTCTGACAAAAGATAGTATCATCACTTCATTGTCATCATCCTTCAATAATGCATAAAAAGCTTTAGCTTTTAAATTATGTACTCATTTAGTTACCATTACAGACTGTTTTCCTTCATTAGTCTTAGCCACCTTTATATTCTCTAATAGTTCAGTACTGGGCCATCCCTTAGAAATTAGATTTAGCACAGAAAGAAAAGGATACAGCACAATGATATTAGATAGTCAGTACATAGACACTGAATTATCTGTGTAATATTATTATTATGACTATTTTATGATAATTTTATTTTAGACTTGAATGGGAAGTACCTTTAGAATTAGATTATTCATTCTAATTTGTTGAGATCTCTTGCGGGCTGTTTTTTCCCACTGTCCCATTTAATTTTAATTGCTTTTTTGTCTTGGGAACATTTCCATTTTTTTGCGTTAAAACTATGTGCCAGATTAGTCCAGGCGTCTTTTTCGATTTGTTGGTTGTGGAATTAGTTTCTTTTGTAGTCAATACGGGATTGCATTGAATTAACACCGTTTTCCCCCCAAAGGGAAGAAAACGGATATTTGGGTTCCAGCGTAGCTTGACCCACTTGTGAGATTACCCCTTGGATTTTTGGTGTGGCAACACTGAATCCCCACCTATTCCCCCACCCGCACGCCCTCTACCGGCGCGTGCGCTCAATGTTGCGCCGGGCGATAGCTTCGCTCCTCAGTACTCTCTCACCATAGCCGGCAAGACTTTAAAATATGAGTGGGTCAAGCTACGCTGGAACCCAAATATCCGTTTTCTTCCCTTTGGGGGGAAAACGGTGTTATTTGGGTGTCCGAGCTACGTTTGACCCACTTGTGAGAGGTGTTTATTTTCTGCCGGCGCTGCACGACGTACTGTGAATGTATATGGTTATAAGTATAGGTAAGCAATATACGGGGTAGGCTATCAATATCAATATCTTATCAATAAAAGAGTTAATACAGAAAAAATAAAATAGAATATTTGTTTAATGTTTTATAATCATCAGTCATTAAGGTTCTCTCCTTTTTGAACTAAACAAAAATATTCTTCTATAGGTATTGATTTCAGTTTTATACGTATTACGTAATCAACTGCGGTAAGAATACAAATCCTTTATCCTCTTATTAGTAAACAAGCTTAACAAAAATATATTTAAACAAAAAAAAAACAAGATAATTGTAACAACTAAAACAACGAGATCTGGCGAGGTACTTATCGTAGAAACTTAAATCATGAGATCTATGTGGTAATTATAAAAATTAAGTCCTTAATACATTATATTGGTGAAAATGAATCACTTAAACTATTAGAATTTAAAGTGTTTATAGGACTCGTGCGTACTTCTTTAAAGTAATGTTTTAGAAATGTGTCTTTGCTTCTCCAGTTAGCTTTTTCTAATATCTCATCTATATTCCTACCACTAAATCTGAACAAGTCTGAGTTTACAGCCGCTCTGAAGCTACCTGGAGAATCCCTAATGTTAACTTCTCGAAATAGAGTTTTTATCCAACCCGCTATTAAGGCCTATCCGCACACAACAGTGCCGACACGTGACCGACAGTTCCGTACCGTACAGTTCCGTGACGTGCTATTCATATATGTCAGTACCGTGTCGACAGGTGCAGTAATTTTTCCCTTGTACCACAGCAGTTTCGCGTCAAAATGCCTCGATATTCAAAATCACAATTAGCAGCGATTGCTTTAATATTAGATGAAGATGAAGAAATTTACGTGAGAAGAAGGCAATGGGTTCATAAAGCGTGGAGGAAAAGAGAAGAAGAAGGAGAGTTTGCCACTCTATATAAACATCTGATAGATGATGAAACAAAGTTTTTTGAGTATTTCAGAATGTCAAAACATTGTTTCGACATACTTTTATCCAAACTTACTGAAAAGTTAAGAAAACAAGATACTCATTGGAGAAAAGCTATACCACCAAGGGAACGTCTAGCAGTCTGTTTAAGGTATGTGTCAATAAAACCAAAAAAATATTATCAAACTATTTTATATTAACTTAGATATTGAAAGAATTATAGAACCCTTTAATTGTGTATTTGTTATTGGAATCTTTGACGAGTACAATACTGTGCGAGACGCTGCATTTACTTTGCCTCTGGTTGTTATAAATAAGCTGGTTAGATCCTGTTTAGCCTTTCTTCTTTTGCAAGATATTTCAATGAGTTTATTTATCCATAAAACGGGGTTAAGTTTATCAGTTCCTCTATTTAATAAGCGCCACCCGAACTGTCGATATATTGCTGAATCGGTTTTAGACCCAAACCTAGGCCATAATATAATACAGTCATCCCCATTTTCATAATATTCTGGGTCTATATCAAGCAGTGTTAAGTCATGTATTCTTCTGCCGGTACATAATAATAAAAGTGCAGCTACGTGTCGGGAGACTTGAAATATACTGTCAATCTCAATATCATAACGTTGTAGATATTCAATTAGATTGCTGATATTCCATGTTGAGGGTTTTCTTGGAGGCTTTGTAAGGGCCACAGCTTTCATTAATTGTTTTATTAAAGGATGTTCGGCAAATAAACTGGATTTTAGTGGGTTAGCAAATGTTAGGACAACTGATTTATGTACTGCAATTGTACTTGGTGATAGCCGAATATTTTTATGCAGGTGACAGATAAATTTAGCTATATCATCCGGTTCTGGATTATTGACAGGGCATTTTCCTTCAGCCCATGAGACCCATCTTCTCCATGCAGACTTGTAGGTCTTTAAGGTTGATTTACGCCATGCAGACTCTAGTAAGGTTCTATCTTCCTTACCCCAAGTTTTTATTAATTGGGACCAGCCTTAATTCTCCAAACCTGCAAACATATTTTTTCTATCGCTGGGGGAGCTTCCCCCGTTTGTAAGTCTATCAGATGGTTCCGCAGATTCCATTTGTGAATGGAGGGCACAGTGCTCGTTGTGTCAGTTCTGCCTTCCAAAATGTTTTGTCCCATTTCGGGACTACTAATAGGTATATCCCCGAGCTCCTTGTTAAGTGTCGTAACACACGGGGTATGACAGACGGTGGAGGAAATATCCATCCGAGATCGTAATTCCAAATTCTGCTGAATGCATTTACAAAGGTGCATGCTTGATCTCGAGCATCCTCGCTCACATATTGGTCCACTACTGCAGATCGAGCGCTTGCAAATAGATCTATTGACGGAGTGCCCCATTTCTTGAATATGACTTGCGTCACGTGTCTTGATAGAGTCCATTCTGGAATTTGACGAAATCTTGAGAGACTGTCAGCTGTTAGATTGTATCTTCCAGGGAGGTATCGGGCGACCAAATGAATTTGATGCTGGTGGACTAATTCGAGGATGTTTCTTGTTAGTTGCAGAAGTATTCGAGATTTCGTACCTCCTTCTTTGGTGATGTATGCTGCTACAGATTTGTTGTCCGTCTGAGCTAAGATCGTTCGACCCCTGTAATGTGGTGCTAATCTTCGCAAGACTTCTTTCAGCGTCCATAGTTCTTTTCGGTTGCTGTACCACGATAACTGGTTCGGATTCCAAAAGCCGTTGAGTTTCTTGTCGTTTATTGTGGCCCCCCATCAAAGATCTGACGCATCGGTTGTGATGAATACCGTTGGGTTTTTGTGATGTATAGGTGATACTTGGTTGATGTTGTTTATCCACCAATGTAGATTTTGTTCTGTGGCATCTGGAAGGGGATATTTTTTGTTTCAACTTTCTGGCGCTTTCGGGAAGCAGATTTGCTTGTATTTGTATTGATCTGGAATGAAGTCTTCCCAGGGGTACAACAAATGCCGCGTAGTTGATGTGTCCTTGAATGACTTTGGCCGTGTGCCATGTCCACCACTTTTTCTTTAATATTTCTTTTATAATTTGCATAGTTTTTCTGATTTTTGGATCTGGGAGGTATTTGGGTTTAATTTTGTGTTCCAAATTACGCCGAGATATTCTATTACTTGGGTTGATTTTAGGATCGACTTCCCCATATTTATACACCATCCTAACTTTGTGAGGGTTTCCAGTACACGCTGTGTTTGTTTTTCTAGAATTTGTGGGTTGGTGTTCATTAGTAGAAAGTCGTCCAGATACACGATTACTCGGATACCCTCCTCCCTGAAATGATTAGCCAGCCAGTTAGATATATTTGCAAAGGTACATGGAGCGGTAGCTAACCCAAAAGGTAGACAGGTCATCTGATAAACGCTATTTTTGTAGTAGAATGCTAGAAACTTTGTGATGGGAATGTGAAAGTATGCTTGTGACAAGTCAATCTTGCACATGTAGTCCGATAAGTTTAAACACAGTGGTATTTTAAAGTGATTGAGCAAACGAAATCTTGGTGGTTTCAGGTAAAAATTTAAGTTTCTTAAATCAAAAATCGGCCTAAAAGTTCCATCTGATTTCGGGCGTAAAAATATGGGTGATAGGAAGCTTGTCGTACTTTTGCACTTTTGAGCAGCACCCGACCTTAAAAGGTTTTTAACTTCTATAGACATTTCTTTAGAAGGTATTGTCTGATAACGTAAGCATATGTTTTTGTCAAATCTATATAATGGAGGGCGAGAGGTGAAGGGTATTCGATGACCTGATATAATCGTTAGGATATTCTTTGGTGCCCCTAGTGTTTCCCAGAGGTGAAGTTTTGAACTCACCTGTCCTGCTCGAAATTTAGTATTTTTTGTTATTTTTGTTTTGCCTAGCGGGCCCACGTTTTGTCGTGAACCGCGTTTTTTCAGGTCTTCGATTAGCTGAACTTTTGTAACTGTTGGTGTAATTGTTGTTGTAACGAGACAACCTTGTGATGACTTGTCCTTTAATTAATTACAATGCAGAGCAGTGTAATTTCCACTGGTGTAAAGAACGCAGCACAAAGGTTTACAAGGCGAGGCAACGTCGGCTGCTTTCAGACGACGACGGCTGGTGTGTCATCTGTGTAGCCGACCCGTCGGCTGGGCGTACAGCCGACCGTCGGCTGATCTAAGCCTTACAAAATACTCTAGGGCTTTCCTAGAGGTTAAAATTAACCATTATAGGTTTTCTTTGCCGTCCGAGGAGCGGGCAATTCCATAAAACTAAAATATACAAATAATACTTACTTTTTTAAAATTTCAATGGTTTTCCTTAAACAGAAGTAAAACACAAGAATTCTCTCTACTGTACTGTTTTAACCATAGCTTGAAGTGTCCACTTGAAAAATCCAAGACGTACTGAGGAGCGAAGCTATCGCCCGACGCAACAATGAGCGCACGCGCCGGTAGAGGGCGTGCGGGTGGGGGAATACACGGGTGGGGATTCAGTGTTGCCACACCAAAAATCCAAGGGGTAATCTCACAAGTGGGTCAAGCGTAGCTCGGACACCCAAATCTATTAATAAAGCAACTTCTTCTTTGCTCATTGCCTTCTTCATTTTCTATAAATTAAACAAAATACAACAATTTGGTCATTTGAAAATAGTTATTACAAAATGACTTCTTTTGCTTTATTGGTTTTCTGTAGTGACAAAATGACTTACTTACTTGTGTAACATCCATATTTTAACCCCTTACTGCATGGATTTTTTTTACTGACTGAAAAAAAATTACGCGGTAATGGTGACACTAGAGAGCCATCATAAAATTTAAAAAAAAATCTATCGCAAGTATTTTTGGGAATAATGTCAAAAAACTGTCAATTCCAAATGTGGCATGGTATGCAGAAATAGGTGGTAGTGTGGTGGTAGTAGGTACATGTATGTAACGTTGGCAATATGACAAAGCTACACTTTATTCAGTGATCAGGTTGTATACAAGAAAAGAAAAAATAAGCTTAGTATCTATTTATTTAAATTCAATTTTTTCATTGCCCAACATGATATTCCATGTAGCGATTTCTATGTAAGCATAAATGGAGCTTGCATTTCAAGCACCAAATAGAGGATTTCCCATTGCATCCAGGATTTTTGCACACTTGGCGCTCATCAGTCCATTCTGGGAAGTGGTGGAAGCCGTCTTCAGCAACTTCTCGTGTTGGTATATCCAAGCGTTTTCTGCTTTTCTTTGGCTTAGGCTCCTGAGAATTAAGAACTGGTCTGCCCCTCGTAGTTGGCGTATAAACTCGGGAGTCTTTTTGAGTCAATACTTCTGCCACCAATAATTTAAAGTCCAAAAGTGGCATATAATCGTCTTGATTTAGACGCCTCCAAATGAGCCAAGAATTGACAGCAATAAGATCAACTAAATGAAAATATACTCTCATATACCACTTTTTCGATCTAACTTTAATACGTTAGTATCCCAACATCGAGTCTAGCGTATCAACGCCACCCATATGGCGATTGTACAATACAATTGCTCTCGGACAATTAATCTCCTCATCCAGTTTCCTTTTCCTATTAAACCTTTTGACAGTATAAGGAGGGTCAATGCCAACGTAAGTTGAACACAAGTTAACAACTTTATTATCTAGCCAACTTACAGCAGTGACTGTTCTCTCATCAACTGTTTCTTTACAGCGGCTATATGTTTTCTGAAGTAACCACATCGCGCGGCCGCCCTGTGGGTCTACCATCAACTATAATCGCGACTCAATTAAAGACCTAAACTGAACTGAATCGCTATTTCGTACCATGAACTCTTTTATCCGACCAATAGACGTCATGACGTCATGAACGAAACAAAAACCTAGTATAAAAATATAGAAACAAAAAGATACTTCATGGTACGAATTCAATGCGATTTATTTTAAGCGCCGATATTGAATAGCATCGGAATTGGATCGTTAGATTAAAGATTGTAGTAGGCCTCCTGAACCTGGATCGTCATACAGGTTAAAGTTCTTACGTTCGAATTGTTTGTACCACCGATATACACAGCTACGACTTGGGGCTGTCTCGTGGAATACAGACTGCATTTCACTAATACAATCATCAACAGTTAAACCGCGCTTGAAATTATACATGATTATCACACGTAAGTCGGGACTATTCGACATCTTGGGGTAAACTAAAATTATTTAAAACAAATATAGCATACGCACGAAATGTTTTTTGTTGCTATTGAAGATGTTAAGACATGCACTATAACATGACACAGTATGGCGCAGTTCGGCTAAAGTGCATCAACAAGTCTCAAAACTTTCCTAGCGGTCTACGTAAAACACACTTTTTATATTATACTAGATGATGCCCACGGCTTCGCCCGTGTGGATTTAGGTTTTTAAAAATCCCGTGGGAACTTTTGATTTTCCAGAACAAAAAGTAGCTTATCTGTCGAAACCCGTACCCAAAACGGAAAAATCCCATGGGATCCCCACGATTTCGGAACACAATTCCTTACAGCATCAGGGTTGAGGAGTTGGATATGTACCTACTCGAGTTTATTCAACGATAAAGTCTTTAATTGGTACCCCTAATATCAATTTAAATAACCAAAAGTTTCTAAAACCCATTAGTTTTGGGGATTAGGTCCTCTACAGCATCAGGATTGTGGAGTTGGAATCCAATTTTTTTATAGAACAGGATCGCAATGTTTCTCTATCGATTAAAAAAAAATTACGCAAATCGGTTCAGAAATCTCGGAGATATCGGTGTACATAGGTAGAAAAACACAACTCCTCCTTTTTTGAAAGTCGGTTAAAAAGTAGCCTATGTTACTCCCTGGTTCATTCTCTACTTGTATGTGAAGGTCCCGTCAAAATCGGTTCAGCCGTTCCGAAGATTAGCCCGTTCAAACAGACAGACAGACAGACAAAAATTTTAAAAACGTGTGATTCGGTTATGGTAGCGTTCAAATAACCATATGAGCTTAATATGAGGTAGTTATTTCGATATTACAGACAGACACTTCAATTTTATTTATTAGTATAGATTAGGGTGTCCCATAAATAATGTCGGTTTCCAATGTTCACTTTGTTTATTAAATAATCATACAAAAAGAAAGCCTTATATTCAAAGTATAGCCCATCGTATTCTATGGTTTTAACCCAACGTTTAGAATGCTCTTTGAGACCTTGGTAATACCATTCTTTGGGCTTGGATGTAAAGAAATTGTCACACTGCGTTTTCCACATCTCCTTTGGATTCAAATTTTTTCCCATGCAAGAATTTCGCCATGGAGCTGAATAAATAGTAATCTGACAGTGCAAAGTCTGGACTAGATGCTGGATGTGGTAGGAGTTCAATACCACCAAGTTCTTTGATTTTATTCCGCGTAACTTTCTCAGTATGTGGTTTAGCATTGTCTTGTTGTAAGAGAAACCGCTTTCGGTTAACTAAACCTGGATATTTCTCCGATAAAACCTCATACATTCGCATATCTTTAGAAGGTCCAAGGGAGTCCGATAATCGGCGAGTGCTGGTTCTAGGTTGGTTTTTTACTGCTTCCCTTGTAACCTCAATAACCCACGCAGGTAGCCGACCTGAGCGCGAACGATCTTCAAGCGTCAAATCTCCACTTTTAAAACGATTAAAGCAACGCTGTGCCGTTCGCTCATTAACTGTGTCTTCCGCTTCAATTTCACATAATATCCTTGCTGCCACGGCTGCTTTGAACTTTTGTTTCCAATAATGTTTTAACAATCCACGAATTTCATATTTATCGTATTCCATACTATTTGTCATAAAAACGTAATACGTCGTCAATAAACAAAGAGAGAATGATTACAAGAAAGTAAAGCAATTGTAATCTTCATAGAATTAGAGAGTAGTCTTAACAAGTTATGACATGTTTAAATCGAGGCGTAGGAATTTTCACATATGAAAACCGACATTACTTATGAGACACCCTAATACATTAAATTGAATTTACCTTTGTCGCTAAATATATATCATCTGGGGCATTAATTAAAAATTGCATGTTTTCGCCAGGTAAAAATTTTCGATTTCTTGCTTTTGAATCCGGTCGATTGTTGTTTAAGAAAAGTGGTTAAATTCCCATAATTTTTCAAGTGAATGTCGTTTTTATGCCGGTTAAAATTGCCCATAATGTAGATGGATTTTTAGTTTTAGCAATCTCATTAAAATACGCCAAAAATACTATTTCGGAAAAAATGTTCACTTTTTTCTCGTTACTCCAACTCATAAAATTTTCATGTACTTTCATGTATTTTTCTTTTGACTTCGCTGGAAGCAGGTTTTCCATTGCCAATTTGGCTTCTGATCTTAAATCTGGTGGAATATAATCAATCTCCATTTCACTCTCTGAACCGTTGGAGCTCATTATATATATAAAGCTACTTGAAGTCAGGTACTGATCACCTCTCCTGAACAATTTTGTATGGGACTTTTTCACCATAATTTTCATGTGTGTAAAATTCAAAAATATAAGGTCTACAAAATTATAGAGAGAGCTGAACGTGGAAAACTGACTAGGGTGCCCTAAGGGATCTCGAAAACTATCAGTCGGAAAGGTACCGTCCCGAAACAAAAAATGTTCAAAACCTTGGGCCATTGGGTGAACCGGTGAAAAAAATATGGCCACCAAACAAAAAAAAATTCGTCTCCATACAAAAATTTTGCTAATTTTCAAGAGGCTCTCCAGAACAATTTTGTATGGAACTTTTTTCGCCTCACTATTTATATGCGTAGAACTTATGGGTCTTCCTTCAGGAAAAATATGAAACGTCATGAATGTGGAAAATTTACCAGAGTACCCCAAAGGCTCTCAAAAACTATCAGTCATAGAGACATGGTCCTCAAACTGAAAATGTTCAAAACCTTGGGCCCTTTGGTAAGCCAGTAAAAAAAAGATAGGCACCGAACAAAAAAAATTTTCGCGTCCATACAATTTTTTTTTTTAATTTTCAAGAGGCTCTCCAGAACATTTTTGTATAGAACTTTTTTTACCTCACTAAGCGCATGCATAGAGCTCATGAGTGTCCTTTCAGGAAAAATACGAAACGTTATGATTGTGGAATATTTACCAGAGTACCTCATGGGTCCTCCAAAACTACCAGTCATACAGACATGGTCCCAAACAAATGTTATTAAAGATCTTGGGCCATTGGGTGAACCGGTAAAAAAAAGATGGCCGCCGAACAAAAAAAAATTTTCTCCATACAAATTTTTTGGGTTATATTCAAGAGGCTCTCCAGAACAATTTTGTATGGAACTTTTTCCTTTCAATATTTATGTGCGTAGAACTTATGGGTCTTCCTTCAGGAAAATTATGAAACGTCATGAATGTGGAAAATTTACCAGAGTACCCTATGGGTCTTCCAAAACTACCAATCATACAGACATGGTCCCAAACAAATGTTATTAAAGACCTTGGGCCATTGGGTGAACCGGTAAAAAAAAGATGGCCGCCGAACAAAAAAAAATTTTCTCCATACAAATTTTTTGGGTTCTTTTCAAGAGGCTCTCCAGAACAATTTTGTATGGAACTTTTTCCCTTCACTATTTACGTGCGTAGAACTTATGGGTCTTCCTTCAGGAAAATTATGAAACGTCATGAATGTGGAAAATTTACCAGAGTACCTCATGGGTCCTCCAAAACTACCAGTCATACAGACATGGTCCCAAACAAATGTTATTAAAAACCTTGGGCCATTGGGTGAACCGGTAAAAAAAAGATGGCCGCCGAACAAAAAAATTCTCTCCATACAAATTTTTTGGGTTCTTTTCAAGAGGCTCTCTTAGACATTTTTGTATGATAAATTTTCCCCCAACTACACTTATAAATAGAACTTAAAGATTTTTTTTCACAAAAATCACAAAACGTAGTGAATGTGGAAAAAATACCAGAGTACCCTAACGGCCCTCAAAAACTATCAATCATAGAGGCATGGTCCTGAACAGGGGCGTAGCTACCGCCGTATATGCCGTATCAATTATACGGGGCCCCCAAGCCATGGGGGCCCCCGACGTGCGTAAGTAAAAATTAACAAAAACTTCCCAAATTTTTGTTTATTTCAGAAATGACAAAAGTCAATAAAATGTTGTCTAAAAAGTTGTACATAGAGGCAGAATCTTTAGAAAAACTAAAGTCATCATCAAATGATTTAATAAATTAGTTTGCCGAAAAAAAGGCAAGGAGAGTATAATATATTTAATTTGAATTAGAAAAAGTGACAGATAAATAATTATGGTGAATAAATACTTAGGTATTGCTTTTAATTTTATGCAAACATTTTTTTTTCTTTTGTGAGAAATCTATACCCTTCATAAGGGCCCCCAAACGAATTTTTATACGGGGCCCCGCCAAGGTATGCTACGCCACTGGTCCTGAAACTAAAAATGTTCAAGACCTTAGGCCCTTTGGTGAGCCAGTAAAAAAAAGATAGCTACGGAACAAAAAAATTCGTGTCCATACAAAATTTATTTTTAATTTTCAAGTGGCTCTCCAGAACATTTTTGTATAGATCCATTTTTTTCCACTTAACGCATGCATAGAACTGATTAGTGTTTTTTCAGAAAAGATACGAAACGTGATACCAATATTTCTTTCTATCTTTCAAGAGACTCTCCAGAATATTCTGGTATTTGGTATGGCCTCCCATTTCTTTATTTTACGAATATTGAAGAGACTACAAGGCACGCGAGCTGCTTGCAGCTCGCGCACCGAGCGCAACACTAGTTTTAATTATTATTAAATTTATATTTATTAAGTAGGTAGGTATGTAATTATCAAATGAAGACGAATTTTCAGCTTTGCCGCCAATTTTTATTTATCATCTGTGCCGACAGTCAAACGCATATGGCTATACAGCCACTTAAACGCTATTTGTGCTAAGCAAAGAGACTATGGTATGCCAAGAATGACAAAAGAGATCCGATCAAGTCGATCGAGTATTTAATAACCCCAGCACGCCGTTTCATACAACATTGCAGGAGCGTTGTAATGTTCCGAATTCAAAAAACATTAAGAGAGAGCGCTCACGGAGCGGTTTGGAATCGCGCCCGCCGCGTCTGCGGGAGAGAGGTTAAGGGTGCGTCCACATCTGGCGAATGTGCCGCGAATGTGCAGCTCGCGAGCCGTTTGCGAGCGGCCCGCGAGCTGCACGCGTGCAGTCACGGCAATGGTTTGGTGCGCCTCTAGCGCACTCATGCAAGGCTCGTAAAAGGCGTGCGTGCGGCGCGCGATCTGCGCGCACTCAATTCTCGCGCTTACAGTTCCGTTTACTGGCTCAGTACTTCCGAAGATGTCGGACGACACTAGTGCTTTTAATATAATTGCTGCATCATTAGCTATTATATTACTGATAAAAAGGAAAAAAAAGAGACAACGGCGTTGGTGGCAAAATCCTATTTTTAAAAGAAAACAGAATATAGTAGCGGAGTTGAAAAGCCATCAATTAAGCGGACACTATGCCAATTTTTTAAAATTGTCACCAGAATTATATCAAAATCTTCTACATATGGTTAGTTTCAAGATTGCTAAAAAGGAAACGCATTTTAGGCTACCAATTTCAGTTGAAAATAAATTAAGTTTGACATTACGATTCTTGGCCACTGGAGATTCCTACACAAGCTTGCAGTACCTTTTTAGAATTTCTAAGCAAAGTATAAGTATTATTATTCCTGAAGTGTTTTTGGCGATTATCAAGTGTTTAAAGGAAAACGTACGTGTAAGTATTTTTCCAATTATTTTTATTTAAAAATCAAATAGCCTTTTTTATAAGCAACATATAAGTTTACGAAAAGAAAGTATTTATTATTGAAACAAATCATCGAGGCTGTCATTCGTATCTTCTGCCGAATAATTACTTTCCTGACTGTGCGGTCTGGACGTAGAAGCACTTTGAGAATAAGTTGTATAACCTTGCATCGACACTTGCACATCTGGTTGATAATTATAGTACCCAGAATCGGCTTTCATTATGACATCAAATATTGCCTGTTGAACCATATTTTTTGTTGAACGTGAATAAGATTCCATTTTGGCTCCAATAAAATTTATAAATGAATGTACTTCTTGTGACAACTTGGAATTATCGCTCAATTTATCGCTCAATATATATTTATTATTCAGGTGCCAAGGAGACCAGATATATGGCTAGAAGTGAGTAAAGGATTCGAAGATAAATGGCATTTGCCCCATTGCATTGGCGCAATAGACGGTAAACATATAGTCATACAGGCACCTCCGAAAAGTGGAACTGAATATCATAATTACAAATCTACTTTTAGTATTGTTCTGTTTGCACTGGTAGACTCAGATTATAAATTTATGTTTGCTGATGTTGGTTGCCAGGGGCGTATATCTGATGGAAGGATATTCAAAGATACAGAGTTCTACAAGATGATGCAAAATGGCACCTTAAATTTACCACAAGAAAAAGCATTACCTTATAGGACTAAAGCGATACCCTACTTCTTTGTTGCTGACAGCGCTTTTGCTCTAGATAAACATGTGATGAAACCATACTCCGGTAACCACAGTAAAGGCACTCCGGAACGTATTTTTAACTATAGATTAAGCAGAGCTCGCAGAATTGTTGAAAGTGCACTTGGCATTGCATCATCCATTTTTAGGGTACTTAGAAAACCCATGATATTAAAACCAGAAGTTGCTGAAGTGGTCGTTATGAGTATTATTCACTTGCATAATTATTTGAAACTGAACGCCACCAATACTTATACTACTAATTCTAATATGTACATCAATCAATCCGTACCTAATTTCACATCTCTTTCAAATATTCAAACACCACAAATAAGATATTCCAGAGAAATAAACGAAATAAGAGATGAGATTGCTTCTTATTGTGTAAATGAAGGCCGTATTGCATTTCAAAATAAATATTGTTGATTTAATTACTTAGGGACCTTTCAGACAGACCGGCGCGGAGAGCAGAGCAAATTTTAATCGCATTTAAAATAGAATCTTAAGACATTGAAATAGGCTTTATTTTTACATGTTAACTCTTTTATGATAAGAGGATGCTCGAGCATGCTCCCAATACGCTCTGTGTGAAATATATGAGAGCAGCCGGTCGGCTACTCGTCGAGCCGGTCGGCTGCTCCATGCCCGTGCCCTTTCGCGCTCGAGCATCCGACCGGCTCCGTTCGCGTGCTCTTTCATGCTCGCACAGCCGACCGTAGGCCGAATATGCTCTGCCGTCCGGCCCAAGAGCGTACGCTCGGCTCCGAGCGCATCCGCGTGTCCGTTCACACAGACCGGCGCGGAGAGCAGAGCAAATTTGAACGGCCGGTCTGTGTGAAAAAAAAAATGCTCTCCGACGCTCTCCGCGCCGGTCTGTCTGAAAGGTCCCTTACAGTATTTAAACGTTTCCTTGGTTTATCCCGATCAGCTAAAAAGGAAAAAACGTCGTAGGCAAACCATCTACTTTTGTAAGTCTCGGATGCACCTAAAAATATATGTAGAATAATATTAGTTACATAGTCAATTTAATTAATAAAATAAAACACAAAAAGTAACAAGTAGTTTTTACTCACCTTTCCCTGTCCCTTTACTTTTTTGACTTTTTCCTTTCTCTCTTCTAAAAGAAGATAAAAGACTTAACAGTTTACTACGGCATTGTTCATAATCGCTTCCCATTATAGCACCTATTTCTTTCCACGCATCATTTTTTAGATTTTTTCTATAGTAATATTGATCTTTGGGATCCCACAAAACTGGAAATCTTTTATATGTTTCAATTAAGCGTAAACAATTTTCCTCCGTCCACTCCATGACAACACGTACTTAGCCTCCAGTAATCAGAAACGAACTGAGCGGGGAGGGGTGCGGGCCGCGGGGCTTGAGGCGCGGGCGGAAGGAAGACGCGAGCCGCTAGCGCGCCGCCCGCTCGCTGATCGCGTACGGCGCATAGGTTGCGCGCGAATTGCGCGCGGGCGGCGCAGGAGCGGCTCATGAACAAAAATGCACGCGCGCAGCTCGCGGGCAGCTCGCAAACGGCTCGCGAGCTGCACATTCGCCAGATGTGGACGCACGCTAAAGAGAGAGCGCTCACGAGCCCGCTTGTTTTTGCGGGACCGCAGCCGCCGCGGCTGTGGGCGTCGCCCGCCAACTCGGCGGGCGACGCCCGCAAGACCGGCGGTTATATTTATATATGAAGAGCTGGCGAACAAAACGTTATATTTTTTAAACCGATGGTCTTTGGCCTGGTGAATAAGAATATCAACTTAATTTTACTTAAAACGGTCCCGCAACTGTATCAAAATTGCATCCATAGGTCGTGGTTTCGATCATAACGGCATAATTACAATAAAGTTTCGAAAGATTTGAATAATCGAGCACGTTTTCTTTCAAGATGGATTAATTTCCATACAAATTTGTAATTGTCAATCAAATCAAAAATCAAAGTCAATCAAATGAATTATTTCTTTTTCAGAAGAAAAATTTGTTCTTTTTTACTAAGAATTTGTTTTTTTTTTATTAAAAAGTTTATCATTTAAAAACTTTATTCACTTATAAAGTTTTTAAATGATTTATGTTGAAATTGGCCTAAACTAACTTACAAATATCAGATTGACTTACAAATGATAGATTATTGTTGAAAATTAATTAGTATAAAATATATTTGAAAAGTGATCTCAGTTAAACTAATCTCTGAGTCGATATTAATTGAGTTATGTGCGGGTGATAAACGCAGATATTTTAATAATAGTTTGGATTTAGTTTTAATATTAATTGATATCCTGCTTCTGGAGTTATGTGTTTACACAAACAAGTTATTGCTTGCAATTAAATGGCCTAGTGCATTAGTGGCAGTCAAAACGTATTTAATAATTACGCCCGGTTGCAAACAAAATGTTATAATTGCATTTTCTAAATTTAAATCATATATGAGATAGCAAACTGGATTTAACACATTATTATGTTCAATAAAGTCACAAACTACATATGGGTAAATAAAAATCCACGCCAAAAACTCACTGTAAATATGTCATTCAGTTTAGTTTGATGCAATTATACCGTTTTGATCGCCAGCTCCTCCTATAAGAAAAATGCGATCGCGCCCGCCGACAAACCGCAGAGCTTGCGGGCGACGCCCGCAAAGCTCGCGGGCGCCCGCTGCCCGCCGGTTCTGCGGGAGCCGCGAGCAACCGCCAACTCTGCGGGAGTAAATCGCGTCGTGAGTTTTGCACTCGACATTTGTATGAATTTCGAGTGTTGCGGGCCCGCAACCGCGGCGGGCGCGGGTGCGAACCGCTCCGTGAGCGCTCTCTCTAAAACGCTATTTGTACTAAGCAAAGAGACTATGGTATGCCAAGAATGACAAAAGAGATCCGATCAAGTCGATCGAGTATTTAATAACCCCAGCACGCCGTTTCATACAACATTGCAGGAGCGTTGTAATGTTCCGAATTCAAAAAACGCTCCTGCAATGGATTTGATTTTCTTTGTCCGAAAATTCGATACTTCGCGTGTTCTTTTTTCGAAAATAATGACAATATTTCCATGCATGTTTGAGAAAATTTAATTATTAGATCAGGAGGCCTACTACAATCTTTAATCTAACGATCCAATTCCGATGCTATTCAATATCGGCGCTTAAAATAAATCGCATTGAATTCGTACCATGAAGTATCTTTTTGTTTCTATATTTTTATACTAGGTTTTTGTTTCGTTCATGACGTCATGACGTCTATTGGTCGGATAAAAGAGTTCATGGTACGAAATAGCGATTCAGTTCAGTTTAGGTCTTTAATTGAGTCGCGATTATAGTTGAATGTAGACCCACAGGTACACTTTCTTGTTTTTCGCATAAGTGTTCTTCAGTTTCATTAACCTCATTGCTTAACCTTCTGTTAAGCGCAGTATTTGGCATTAATTTGTCGTAAAAAGACAGAACTGAGTAACTCCTCCAGTTGGTGTCAAAGTGTGAAGTCAATAGTTTATCGACATCTTTAATTTTATAAGCTTTTAGTATTCCTGATGAGCACTGATTTTCTTTAGGAACAATCATGTTTGTTATTTTGCCACTTTTGCAAACATTTTTGTAAATGCCTTAATTTGCAACAGCAAATTTGCAGTGGGTGGGCAAAAATACGCATTTATCACATCTGGGCAGACTGCTGCTCTTAAACGTTTTATATTTTGGCTCAATCTACTAGTATTTTACTTTTATGACGTTTCAAAAAACATTTTATATAATCAGGACCAGGCATATTGTTTTTGAATCTTTTTATTGACAGTTACTCCCAAATTTTATTACGTTTTCTTTTTTTACTCTGTCCACTTGAAGTAGTTTCTCTGTTTTCTTGATTGCTATCATCTGGCTTTTCGGTGTCACTTAAATTTCCACAGACTTTGACAGCGATATTACTTTGAAGTCCAGATAATTCGTCAAGTTTTCCATTAGTCTCAAGGTCTCTAACTTCTAATCTGTTTGTTTAATTTTCATTTTCTTAGTTCCAGATTTTTTTCCCTGTTCTTGGCTTAGTTTCCAATTGCTTCTCTTTTGACGAGATCTGATTTTGAAATAGACATTCCTGATTCAACATTCAATGTTTTGTTCTTCTCTCTTTTCGTTAGATTTTCTACTATCCTTTAAATATTCTAGTAACACATTGTCAACGGAGTATTGTGGTTCATAATCTGTATATTCTGGTACTTTTTTAAAACTTTTTGCGGGTTAAATGGATATATACCTGTGGCTTTAAATCCACTAATCGAATTTTCTTTTTTACCCATGTTTATATCATCCATAACCTTTTTCAGAAGAGGCGGGAAGTGACATTTATTTAACGAAGCTTGTCGTGTGTTGTCAACTTTGTAATTAGTCAATATCTTGCGCAAAGTCTTTTTTAACGGTCCAAAGAACGCAACATCAAGGGGTTGGGTTAATTAGGTAGAATTTGACGGCAAAAGTACGACTTTAATATCTTACTTTTCGCACAACTCTATTACTTCAAGATTGATGTGAATATTTAGATTGTCGTCAATAACCTTGGTTCCTTCTAGTTTTCGTGCCCATGGTACAATAATGGTTGTAAACCAGTGAAAAAATGTATTCGAATCGAACCACCCACTTTTGGTTATAGAGTGTTTCATGGGGACCTCTTTCGACCCATTGACTCCATCTTATAAACCACATATGGCGGTAATACCTTGCCATCTGCCGTTCCACCAAACATAACTGAAATGCAGCCCTTTGTACTATTCTTATTCTCTCCGGGTATTTCACTCCGCGACGCGAATATACATTTGACGGTACCTGGGTCGTCGCTTAAGTTGGTCTCATCGTAATTTAACAAATGAGCTGGAGGAACGTTTTCAACCACATGTTCAAGGTTTTTAAAATAATTTTTAAATTCTGTATATGTTTTTTCTGCTCGTGCTCTTTTAATATTTTGCACTGATCTGATAGTTAGTTTGTCACGATGCCATTTTATGAATGCTCTGGCCCACCATTCTCCAGGTAGTTTGCCGTCAAAAATGAAAGCCTTATTATTTTTCTATAAATACTCATTCATTAGTATCCTAATATCCATTAGAGTCAGAGGAGCACCGTAGTCTGCCACTACAATCAGAACTTTAACAAAGTTCATATTTTCTTCTCGTTCAGTCAGTTTTTGCGGAGCTCTTCGAGGAATACCATAAGTTTTTGCGGCATCATAGGATGTAATTTTTTTATTTTCGACCTTTTCGACTGCTAGCGACAATATTTCATCACCGTAATTTCTGTATGGTCTTGCCCCAAGTTTCCTACGATCTCGTTTTCTTTCTCACATTTTACCCTAAAATAAATATAAGTATGTATTGTATATAAGTATTCATAGGTAATTTAAAGATCTAGGTATTTTAGTTATATAGGGGAAGGGAGGGCAAGATGGAAGGCTTAATTTAACAGCAGAATAAAACAAAAACGTTTAAATATAAATCTATTATTTTAATCATTCGTGAAATGTAACTTATTGAACTACGAAACGCTTTAAGTAATATACTTAAAATAATATTTGGTAAATTAGCTGATATCACTCATAAATCGAAACTATGAAAAATTCCACCTTGCCCTTACCCGGAAGGCAAAATGGAAGGCTTAAACGGACAAGATGGAATTTTTGGGATAATTACATTTTACAATTGACACACAAGAAATAGTTATTTTCAGTATCCGTGCACAGCTCATGTGCCCAACCATGACAAGATGGACATTGCAACCAGTCTTCTGTGGGTGGTTCAATGTATTGTTCACCGCAAAATAGGCAGTACACATCTTGACTGGATTGCTTTTGATTTTACAATATTTTCTCGTCTTTTTTTGTCCTTTTTCCCTTTCCTTTGCCTTTTCCCTTTTCTTTTAAATCCTGTCCCGGTCTTTTTTGTTCATATTTATTTTCTTATCCTTTGCTGGTCTGGTCTAAGTCTAATTTTGGTTTCTTCTTTGTTTCACTCTTCTTTTCAATTATTGCTTTGAATGGCGAACTTGTAAGTATCTTAGATTTTTGACTCCTGATTATCCTTTTTTTATTGATGGTGTAACTTTTGGTGATGAAAGTATTTTTCGTGGAGAGATGATGTACGATGTAGACGGTTGTGCAAAAATGTCAAAAGGGCCTGAACTAGATGCGTCTATGTTATCTTTCAAAGTCTTCTTCTGACTATTCTGTGGTTCTTTCATCACAATTTCCTTCTCATTAACAGACATGACTTCATTTTCATCATTAGTTACACTATGGTGCAAAACTGAACCAATCTTTTGATAGTGGTAATAAATTCTATTTCCTGTTGTTTTTAATTCTATAGCGACGTGTTTACTTACTATACACAGTACGAAGCGTCGTTTAGTATCATTCAATCTGAGTAGTAACATGTTTAAACTTGTTTATTTTGCTACGTGTGTGACTCAGTTTTGCACCGAAACTTATAGGAGCAATACATTTATTGTTTGTCGACGATTAAATAAATCAATAATACGCAATTCATATCGCAACTCTACGTCTTTTCAATACATTTATAAAAATATAAAAAAAATTGGAAAATAAATAAGTTTCAATCGGTTTTTAACATGAAGCGATTTTCACGTTCACTGCATAATAGAATAAAAGAGATGTTACTTGAGGGCAATAGTACGCGTCAAACGGCTGAAATATTAAAAGTGAGCCAAAGTTCTGTTCAGAGAGTTAGAAAGACGTGCAAAAGTTTTAAAAAAAATCTTGGCGGTCGGCCGAAGAAATTAAGTTCAAGGGACAGTCATCGTATAATTCAATATATGACTACTGGAGAAGCTTTGTCGACGTCTCACGCAGCTAAACTTCTTCAGTCTGATACTGGAAAGTCGATTAGTAAGTGGACAGTACAACGCGAACTACATAGAAATAAATTTCGTGCAATCGAGAAAAAAAAGAAGCCACTATTAAGTGAAAAAAATCGAAAAGGAAGGTTGGACTTTGTAAAAAAATACGAAAACTGGTCAGAAGAGGATTGGAAGAAGGTTATTTTTTCAGACGAAACAAAGATTAGTCGATTTACAACTGACGGTCGTCAATGGAAATGGAAGAGGGAAGGTGAGCCAGTAAGTCGCACAGATTTTATACAGACTGTCAAACATGGGGGAGGTAATATTATGGTTTGGGGGTGTATAACAGCTTATGGATTGGGACCTATTCACAGAATTGTTGGGAAAATGGATAAAGAAATGTATCTAGATATTTTAAGACATAAGTTGATTGAAACAGTGGAGAATATGCCTTATCCCATCAATGAAATAATCTTCCAGCAAGACAATGATCCCAAACATACCGCGAAATTAGTGAAGAACTGGCTCGCTTCTCAAGACTTTCAGCTATTGCAGTGGCCGGCACAGTCCAGACTTAAATCCTATTGAAAATCTCTGGTCTCAATTGAAACATAATATTCTTAATGCATATGATTTACCTCCATCCTCTTTAAATGAATTATGGAACCGAGTTCAAGAGCAATGGGAGAAAATTTCACCAGATTACTGTGAAAAATTAGTAAAAAGTATGAAAAAAAGATTGGAAGAAGTTAAGAAAGCTAAAGGCTTATGGTCAAAACACTAGAAAGTGTGGATGTGAGTTTGTTTATATTGGTGCAAAAGTGATTCAGTGTTTTATCTTATTTGTTGTCATTTATTTTATAATATTATAATCTAATACCTGATAATAAATACACTACAGTAATTATTTCTTAATACGACTTTTATTTCAAGAAACATGCATTCCTTCCCTGAGAAACAAAACATTACTATGAATTGGTTCAGTTTTGCACCATAGTGTATGTCATTAGGATTCTCGTTTTTGTCCTTAACAATATTAACAATATTAATATAAATTAAAATTTAATTAATAAAATGCATCAGTGCGACTGTGAGAGTACTGTAATAAAGGGGTGACGGATGCCCAATTGTATCCACAAACCAAAGAGGTGTACGTCTCGGACCTGTTCGCTATAGGGCCAACGTTGATATCAGAGGTCGTGTGCCTCGGGTTGTCGTCCTGCAAGTGGTGGACGCCTATGGTCCAGGCCCCGGATAGGGGATCTGCATACCTATGAGTGGGCTGCTGGTTAACTTCGAGTGTTGGGGACTCAGGCAGTGACGCTGATAATTCTGCCGCCAAAGAGAAGGCCAGGTGGAACGCCATATCACAGCACAAGTTACCCTCCATCCATTCGATTGCCTGACACAAATGTTATTAGCTGATGCGCTGAAGTCATCAATTAAATTATGTAAAGTGTTGGTTATGTCAAGTTGGTAATCGTCAAGGGCAAATTCGTGTACCAGTTGGGACCCTGGGTAAATATTGACCATATGTTGTCCTGGGAGGTGTATGGCGCTGTTGTGCGCAGAGGAGTTTTCGTCTAGAAGCACAAGCATAACCCCGTGTGGCCCAGGTATCGAAATGTTATGGCCATGTGGGATCTGTGTCAAGTAAGTGTGGTGCTTGGTGTCGTTCACACCTTTGTGTTGTGTGGTAGTGCGATAACATAACCGTCCCGCCCATATTCTGGTGTCAAGGAAGCACATGATGTACTTCATGATCCAGGGTGCAGCAAGCATATCTGACGTGACGGGAACTGCCACCCATAACTTGTCCATCGTCTCCCTAGACCACACGTCCCGTAGCATGACGTCGTTGCCCTTCAAAATGCCGGTAAACGCGGGCAGTGTGACCACAATCGCTGCAGCCTGCCATCGTTCGTTCTCGGGCCATGTGTGTGTATGGAAGGTTCGTGTGGAAGCAAATGTTAGGTCCTCCCTGCGTAAAAAATGGTTGGTGACGCGCTCGATCGGGTACATGCCATCAGCTTGGGCGGTGACGTAACATATACCTCTCAGTACAGCCGCGGTGTCAATATGTGAAGTATTGGAAGTTGACATGTATGCAAGGAGGAATTGCAGTGAAGCCATGTCACGTGCCAGTGGACTCCGCACGGTGGATAGAAGGGGCTGAGTTGCTGACTTATCAGTTGTGTTAGTTAGTGCCATCATCTGCGATGCCACATTGGACTAAGGCGGCTTCGTTGGTGCGTTTGACTGAAAGCTGGATAAACACACCTCCACCGTGCGGGCTGGGATTGTAGTGACCTTAGCACGTTCTGCTGGCTCAACGGGGACTGTCTCGACGTTATTGGGCGGGGAGGCGGAAGAGGTACTAGGTGTGGGTAGAACCACAAACTCTGCAGAGACGGGTCGTTCGGACACTGGAGCGCCAACTCGTTGCGCTATGCTAACCGCTTCAGGTATTTGGTAGGGGGCAGAGCGGTAGGTTGCATTTCGGGGGGCTTGTGTTAAGATTTGGCCAGTATTAGTCAAGAAATACTGGTGTGTGACCAGCTTGTGGCGATTGCGAGCCGACAGTACAATCTCCTGGCGCAAGACTTGATCAAGAGCACCATCCGTGAGGTTAGTCGGTCCGAGTCCACTGTTTGAACTCTGGTTTCCCTGTCGCCCTTCGTCTCTATTTTCTTGGTTGACGGCCTCTCTGGTAAAGAAGGAAGTAATAACCCCTCGATTGTGTAAGTTCCATGACGTGTAATTATGTGGGTGATTTAATAAACTACGTGTAACTTAACATTTTTTTAATTTTCCATTACAGTAAACCTAAAGTGATTAGGACTGAGTCAGATTCAAAAACATTTTTAGTTAGAACTAGGGGATTTCCACGACTTCAACTTCTTCAAAAATCCCGCTGAAACTCTATGTTTTTCCTACATTCCTTTGATCTCATATATCACTAAAAACTTTTAAAAGTGGCGCATCAAAATCCCATCATTAAGATTTTCATCATGGATTTAAATGTTTTATCGTAGAACCCCTCATTATTTTTTATACTATTATAAAACTAGCCGTTGCTCGCGACTTCGTCCGCATGAATTCATACAAATCTCAAATAAGTAAACTTTTATCCTCTATCCTCCATCTGAAACACCTAAGTATTTCTCTTTTTTCTAAAAAATTAAATACTGCTTTTGATGGATATAACTTGAAAAATAACGCGTTTCATATTCATATTCAAATTCAAACTTCATTTATTCAAAGTAGGTACGCTACACTTTTTTAACGTCAATATATAAAGTATACCTACTGTGTTGCTGCCGCTTTTTTATCATTCCTAAGCCTGTTAATCACTTACCACATGTTTGTCATTTTAAAACTTTGCATTGATTTATGTACTTTTCCTTAACAATGCAATATTTTTACGATGCCGAAATTTCTTAGAACCCGATCCGAGTTCGTGACAATCTGTGTTGCTTGTCTTTAAAGTCTCTCAACTTTTACTGTAGAGTCTAGCTCCTCTATCGCCTTTATAACAGGCTGTGTTCTGAGGAGATGTTTGATTTAATACCACCTTCTCTTTTTTACTACCGCACCACACGCCACCAAAAATGTTTTATCCGTACACAAAAGTTAGGTGCAACAGTTATACAAGGGGCTGATTGACAAATTCCTCAAAAGCTGGCAACAAATTAGCGGTTCCTCTGGTGCTGTAAATATTCATGGGGGGCGGTAATCACTTAACATCAGTTGACCTGCTTGTATGCTCACAATTCATAAAAAAATATGTTTTTTTTTTCAGGACACACTGCAAACTACATTTGGGTTGACAATGATATTGAAAGTAGTCGGCAAGCATTTTTAAGCGGATTATCCACAGGCCTCAAAAATCCACAAAAAGGAAAACGTGTAATTATTACGCACATTTAAGCGAAGACGGTTTCCACGCAGGTGGAGAATGGGTATTTGAGGCCAAGAAAACTAATGCTGAAGGTGACTACCACGGTGAAATGGACTCCCATAATTTTGAAAAATGGTGACTATTTAGTTTAAATAGGGGAGACCGAGGATGGTTGTGACAATTTTTACTTTAACAAACATATCCCGCTAAAGAAACATTCCACAATTACGAGCTCTATGAATCAATGTAGTTCAATTCATAGTCTTTAAGAAGCAATCATCAAAATTAACGAAAGTATTAAGGTTTCTAAGAAAATCAACAAAAACAGAAACTATGTCACAACTCTCCTAACACCGAGGTAAGTTGTGACAAGTATCAAGGTAAGTTGTGACAACTATATATTATGACTATTTGATGAATAAAGAATACCATTATATCAATTATAAATAAATTAAACGTAATTTTTTGGCAAAAGTACTTTAATCATCGTCTAAATCAGCGTCTAAAAATCTTAATCTAATCTGATAAACAATTATGACAAACATATTGCAGCTCGCCCCCCAGTGCAAGCTTCATGAGACCAGCCTTTGCATTCGAGGCATTGAACCCATTCCTCATTTGACTTGCTATTGGTATAGGATTCAAGGCAACACAAGCAAAAATAATTATTTTCTGCATCTTCTTCGTCATCATCTGTTCTTTTCTTATTAGTTTTCTTGGTTTTTTAGGTTTCTTTTTTTCTTCGCTAAAAACACGCTTTTTCACATTCTTTAACTTTCTACTGGCTTCTATGGCAGCAATTTCATCCTTTGTGGGTGTATCAGTAAGCACAGCAGATTTGATTTTGCGTTTATTCGGTTGGTTCTTTTTTCTTGGCGTAGCTTTTGGCAACGGCCTAACCGATTCTGGCGAAAACACATTAGAGGTAGTGTCAAGAGCGCTATAGGCTGTAGACATGAAGGTAGCGGGTTCATTGGCATTATTGTTCAGAACAGATGGATTGGTAGAAGACGTCATGGTCTGATCTGTAGATATATCTGAAGTAAGGGCTCTTGCTTCATCATTTTCAACTGTGCCGATAGTAGAATTTGGAATAGGGGTTCTTTCTTCAAGTTTGTCAGTAATTTCTGAAACACTTAAAGGTTGCTCTGGTTCGGGGTTGGGAAAAATACGATCAGTGACTTGACTAGGTAGAAAATCGGCTTCTCCGAAGATATCTGTAGTAACAGGCCATGTTCCAGTTGCAGTAAAACCAGCACAGATATTCTTTGCAGTGATTGCTACACCAAATGCAGATTTTGCTATAGATGGGATATCATAAATAGTCATAACTTTCCCAGCGTTGGAGCGCATCCAATTATCACAAGCTGTATTAATTGCCTTTTTAGAGGCCCGAAGATAGCACGATCCAATGGTTGCAGCTTATGTGTGCAGTGTGGGGGAAATGTTAGCAAAATTATCCCATATTCTCTGCAGAACTCAATATTTTTTAGAGCTGTATGCGAAGAATGATTATCCAGGAGCAACACAGCTCTTTGCTCTTTTGATGGTCTTACATGATTTTTAAAATGCTCAAGGAAAAAGTAAAAATCATCCTCCTGCATCCAACCAGATCCGTTCCAACCGAACCAGTTGGGCCATCCCGAATAAAATGCTCTTGAAACCTTTTTCGTGGAAATATAAACATAGGTGGTATGTAATTACCTATAGCATTTCCAGCCAAAGCCAACGTGACCAAGGTTCCCCTTTCAGCCGAAGTCATTGCACTGACTTGTTTTTCTCCGCGTCGCGCTATTACTCTATCAGGCTTTTGGACTGTAGTTATTCCGGTCTCATCGACATTCCAAATATCTTTTGCGTCAAGTTTATGTTTGTTTAAGACGCCTGTGTAGTTGTCAAAAAAAGTGGCGACATACGAGCTATGCTTGTGGCTTGCGGTAATTTTAATGATAAATTAGGATGTCGTTACATAAATAGCTTGAGCCAAACTTCTCCTACCCTCTTATTTTGTTCCCATGATATATAGGAACATATAGGCGATACTTCTAGTTTCTTTTGTTGTCAGCCCATAATTGGATGCTGCACATGTCAACAAACACTCGGATAATATATTTACTTCCTCTACTGTAAAAATTGTCGGACTGGCATAACCCATACATGGAGAAACATCTGTTGAAGCTTGTTTTTTCTTAATATATCTTTGCAAGGACATGTAGTTGATATTGAACGAGGATGCGGCATTTCTAAGGCTTTGACCTCTTAAGGAATCTTCTTCAGAGGCCAGTTCATAAATTTTAACACTAGCTATGCGGCATGCCCCTATCAGTTTTTCTTGTATAGTTATTAGGCATTCTGAAACAAAAAAAAATTGCAATGCAGCATGCAACACCACCACCATCACCACCACCCCTATAGCCTTTTTAACGTCCCACTGCTAGGCACAGGCCTCCTCTCTCATAGGAGAAAGAAATTTAGAGCTTAGACCCGCCTGTTGCTCCAATGCAGATAGGCGAGCTTTAACGACTATTGTCACATGATAGTGATAATAACTGGGACCGACTGCGTAACGTGCTCTCCGAGGCACGGGGGTGAAATACCGCCAACTACCAACTCCAGGCTGGCACTGAGAATTTCTTGACAGAAAAACCCAATACCTAACAATTATTTGCCCAACCCGGGAGTCGAACCCGGGACCTTGTGATCTGCAGTCGAATATTAACCACTAGACCACTGGTTCCCAACCAGTGGTCCGCGGACCACCAGTGGTCCGTGGGAGTCAAATTATGGTCCGCGAGAGCGATTTCAAATTTCGCGGATGATACATCATCACGCGTCGCCAGTGGCGGTCGCAGAGTGCGGATGGCGCAGGAGATGCAAATGCCACCGGAGGAGAGAATGCTTAGTAAACAAGTTCGAAAACTTGAAAAAAAGAGATAAAGGTCCTAAAAATATGAGCGATAGCTCATTGAAAAATCGTAATAATCATGTAAATCATATGATTTACATTAGTTATAAAAAATCATAATTAACAAATTAATAAACTTTTTGGAAAATTTATCGCAGGATCTTATGAAGTATATAATATATCAGAAGGGCTCCACGAAGTTTAAAATTTTTATGCCAATTATTTATACCTTTCATCACATTGTTTATGCCAACAGAAATTTGGGACAAATTTGTTAATTTACAATTGAATAACTTATTGAAAAATGGTGATTAAACTTTTTCTTCAGGGCTCAATGCTTTCAAGTGTGAAGAAGATACTAGAATTTTTTCAAATTTTTAAAATTACATTTTATATTATAAAAAAATTATTTTCATTGCTGAAGGCTCGCGCACGCTTGCCGTAAACACCGCGCGGAGCCCCATTTTCAACGTCAAATTAAAGTTATAAATAATGGAGATAGAGTTTCGGAAGTTGAGACTTTATTATTGGAAATTTCCTCCTCTTTAACGAGTTTTTTTCAAAATTGCTTAAATTTAAATATTTTTTGAGTTATTAACATAAAACGAAATATCATTCTTTTTTCATCTTATTTTGTTAATAACAATTGCAAATTTTTAACCTGCACCAAAATCCTTCAAAAACATTCTTCTAGAGGTGATTCCGAATCGAATGAGCTATCGCTCATATTTTTAGGACCTTTATCTCTATTTTTCAAGTTTTCGAACTTGTTTACCAGTCTATTAAAAAATCAATGCAATCAACTATAAACGTGGTTAATGTTATCAATCAAAAGCAGGGCATTAACATACACGCCTTTTTTTAAATTATGCTATAAAAATGGACTTCTCTTTCAAACAACTCTTATTGAAAGGTATTATTATGTTGGGAAGATTGTACGAACTCAGGGCAGAGGTTAAGATTTTTCGTTCTGACAAGAAAATGAATTAGTTGCTGAAGCAGTTTTCTGATCCGACATTTCAGATGAATTTGGCTTATTTTGTTGATATTTTATACACACTTAAATAATTGAACTTAAAATTGCAGTTCAGCTAGAAGGCGTTGCCGGTTGCAAATGTTTATCTTTGAATCTTTGTAAATTTTTAACTTCGCATTTTTATTTGCAAGCTTCAGTTATGGTTAGGCAATATTAGGGAGAACAACTATTGTGCGCTCCCGACATTAAAAGTAATTGTGGAGGACTAAAAGTATGTCGTCAATAGGGCAAACATATTACAACAAAATATTAAGAGTTATCTATAACTAGCTGATCCCCGCAACTTCGTTCGCGTAGATATAGGTTTTTATATAGGATAGGATCGGATCCCATAGTTCTTTTATCTACCTAAACTAAATATAGCCTAAGTTACTCCTTATAACATTGAAAGTTCCATTAAAATCGATCCAGCCGTTTCGGAGATTAGCTGGAACAAAGAGACAGACCGACAAACATAAATTTAAACGCACACCAGTTTAAAATAAGCCGTACGTACAAAGATCCAGGTCCCAAGTTATTTGAACCAAATAAATGTCTGTCATTTCTGAACTAAAAAACCTATGACCTTGAAATATTTACGGGACAATATGAGTCCTATAGAAACAAAACCAGCAATCTGTCGTTTTTACTCAAAAATAGTTTTAGATGCGGCAACATTAACCTACTAAAATTGTTTATACTTATTTATCAATTTACTATCAAAAACAGCAATGTTCAATAGAAAATCAACTTGTAAAAACCATATTAATAACAAATACAGCAATCTGCAAATGATCAGTTTCAAAAACAGCAAACTGCAAGTCCCGGCCAATCACAAGCGTTCATTTGATCACGTGTCAAAATGGCGTCTGCATAGTTTTTGTCTTAAGATTTGTGTGCGTATTTTGATAATTAATATATATATAGCTGCTCGTGCTGATTCATTGACTGACTCACTGATTGATCACCCCTCCTGTAAAATTTTGTATGAAAAATTTTTTTTTCACTAATGGTTTCGTATAGAGGACAAAAATTCATTCGGAACAAAAATATGGAGAGAGCTGATGATTGAGGATTTCGGAGACAGGTGAGCAGCACGCTTAAGGTATTGAAGATAGGTGGGGGGTGCTCGAACAAATGTCACTCGAAACGTCATCCAATTGCCAGTTAGCTGAAAAAAAATTCAAAATGGCGAAAAAAAGATGGCCGCCATACAAATTTCATCGGTCTCCATCTCGGAGGGTATAAAAGATGGAAGAGTGGTTTCTTCGCAAAAGATGATGAGGATCCAAAGGTCTACTTGATGAATTGAAAAAAAAAAAATCAAAATGGCGGAATTTATTTTTCCATAGAAAATGTATGGCGAATATTGAAGAGACTACAAGTTGTAAACTATGCAAGGCTTTGATGCGATTCTTTGGAGAACTCTCAAAGAAAAATATGGAAAGACATGATGATTGAGGGTTTGGAAGATGGATGAGGAGCCCGGGCAGGGTATGTTAGATAGATGGGAGGTGCTCAAACAAAAATTACACAAAACCTCATCCAATTGGCACTGAGCTGAAAAAAAAAAACAAAATGGCGGATTCAAGATGGCCGCTATACAAATTTCGTCAGAGTCTATCTCACCAAGCATAAAAGATGGAAGAGTGGTTTCTGGGAAAAAGATGATCAAGACCTAAAAGTCTACTTGATGAACAGAAAAAAACAAGATGGCGGAATTTATTTTTCTACACAAAAAAAATTATTGATGGAAAAATACGGAAAGAGCTGATGATCGAAGATTTTGGAGACGGATGAAGAGCACGGCGAGGGTATTGAAGATAGGTGGGACGTGCTCAAACAAAAACTACTCGAATCCTCGCGGTCCGCTTGCGGGCCGCGCACCCACGCGCCATACTAGTTAATATATATATAGCTGCTCGTGCTGATTCATTGACTGACTCACTGATTGATCACCCCTCCTGTAAAATTTTGTATGAAAAATTTTTTTTTCACTAATGGTTTCGTATAGAGGACAAAAATTCATTCGGAACAAAAATATGGAGAGAGCTGATGATTGAGGATTTCAGAGACAGGTGAGCAGCACGCTTAAGGTATTGAAGATAGGTGGGGGGTGCTCGAACAAATGTCACTCGAAACGTCATCCAATTGGCAGTTAGCTGAAAAAAAATTCAAAATGGCGAAAAAAAGATGGCCGCCATACAAATTTCATCGGTCTCCATCTCGGAGGGTATAAAAGATGGAAGAGTGGTTTCTTCGCAAAAGATGATGAGGATCCAAAGGTCTACTTGATGAATTGAAAAAAAATCAAAATGGCGGAATTTATTTTTCCATAGAAAATGTATGGCGAATATTGAAGAGACTACAAGTTGTAAACTATGCAAGGCTTTGATGCGATTCTTTGGAGAACTCTCAAAGAAAAATATGGAAAGACATGATGATTGAGGGTTTGGAAGATGGATGAGGAGCCCGGGCAGGGTATGTTAGATAGATGGGAGGTGCTCAAACAAAAATTACTCAAAACCTCATCCAATTGGCACTGAGCTGAAAAAAAAACAAAATGGCGGATTCAAGATGGCGGCTATACAAATTTCGTCTGAGTCTATCTCACCAAGCATAAAAGATGGAAGAGTGGTTTCTGGGAAAAAGATGATCAAGACCTAAAAGTCTACTTGATGAACAGAAAAAAACAAGATGGCGGAATTTATTTTTCCATACAAAATATATGGCGAATATTGAAGAGAATGTAAGTTGGGAACTATGCAAGACTTTGATACAGTTCCTTTTCAAAATCTTTTTTAATTATTCGGAGAAAAAAATATGGAGAGTGATAATGATCGAGGGTTAGGGATATGGGGGAAGATATGTAGGTGGAGGCTGCTCAAACAAAAAATACCTGAAAACAAAACCTCGCGGTCCGCTTGCGGGCCGCGCACCCACGCGCCATACTAGTTATATATATAAAGCTACTTGAAGTTACGTACTGATCACCTCTCCTGAACAATTTTGTATGGGACTTTTTCACCATATTTTCCGTGTGTGTAAAATTCAAAAATTTAAGGTCTACAAAATTATAGAGAGAGCTGGACGTGGAAAACTGACTAGGGTGCCCTAAGGGATCTCGAAAACTATCAATCGGAAAGGTACCGTCCCGAAACAAAAAATGTTCAAAACCTTGGGCAATTGGGTGAACCGGTGAAAAAAATATGGCCACCATACAAAAAAAATTTCGTCTCCATACAAAAAATTACCTAATTTTCAAGAGGCTCTCCAGAACAATTTTGTATGGAACTTTTTTCCCTTCACTACTTATGAGCGTAGAACTTATGGGTCTTCCTTCAGAAAATTATGAAACGTCATGAATGTGGAAAATTTACCAGAGTACCTCATGGGTCCTCCAAAACTACCAGTCATACAGACATGGTCCCAAACAAATGTTATTAAAGACCTTGGGTCATTAGATGAACCGGTAAAAAAAAGATGGCCGCCGAACAAAAAAAAAATTTTCTCCATACTAATTTTTTGGGTAATTTTCAAGAGGCTCTCCAGAACAATTTTGTATGGAACTTTTTTCCCTTCACTATTTATGTGCGTAGAACTTATGGGTCTTCCTTCAGAAAATTATGAAATGTCATGAATGTGGAAAATTTACCAGAGTACCTCATGGGTCCTCCAAAACTACCAGTCATACAGACATGGTCCCAAACAAATGTTATTAAAGACCTTGGGCCATTAGGTGAACCGGTAAAAAAAAGATGGCCGCCAAACAAAAAAAAAATTTTCTCCATACTAATTTTTTGGGTAATTTTCAAGAGGCTCTCCAGAACAATTTTGTATGGAACTTTTTTCCCTTCACTATTTATGTGCGTAGAACTTATGGGTCTTCCTTCAGAAAATTATGAAATGTCATGAATGTGGAAAATTTACCAGAGTACCTCATGGGTCCTCCAAAACTACCAGTCATACAGACATGGTCCCAAACAAATGTTATTAAAGACCTTGGGCCATTAGGTGAACCGGTGAAAAAAAGATGGCCGCCGAACAAAAAAAAATTCTCTCCATACAAATTTTTTGGGTTCTTTTCAAGAGGCTTCTCAGAACAATTTTGTATGGAACCTTTTCCCTTAACTATTTATATATGTCGTACTTATGGGTCTTCCTTCAGGAAAATTCTGAAACGTCATAATTGTGGAAAATTTACCAGAGTACCTCATGGGTCCTCGAAAACTACCAGTCATACAGGCATGGTCCCAAACAGATGTTGTTTAAGACCTTGGGACATTGGGTGAACGGGTAAAAAAAAGATGGCCGCCAAACAAAAAAAAATTCTCTCCATACAAATTTTTGGGTTCTTTTTAAGAGGCTCTCTTAGACATTTTTGTATGAAACTTTTTCCCCCCAATACACATATAAGTAAATAGAACTTAAAGATTTTTTTTCACAAAAAATACAAAACGTAGTGAATGAGGAAAAATTACCAGAGTACCCTAACGGCCCTCAAAAACTATCAATCATAGAGGCATGGTCCTGAAACTAAAAATGTTCAAGACCTTAGGCCCTTTGGTGAACCAGTAAAAAAAAGATAGCTACGGAACAAAAAAATTCGTGTCCATACAAAATTTCTTTTTAATTTTCAAGTGGCTCTCCAGAACATTTTTGTATAGCTCTTTTTTTCCCACTAAACACATGCATAGAACTCATTAGTGTCCTTTCAGAAAAGATACAAAGCGTGATACCAATATTTCTTTCTATCTTTCAAGAGACTCTCCAGAATATTCTGGTATTTGGTATGGCCTCCCATTTCTTTAGTTTACGAATATTGAAGAGATCACAAGGCCCGCGAGCTGCTTGCAGCTCGCGCACCGAGCGCAACACTAGTTTATTATAAAACTAAGAACAAAAAGTTTGTTTGAAGGTGAAAAAACTAAAAATGAATATTAACCCTACACATGTAAATAATAAATATGCCCGAAGAAAGAAAAGAACTCCCGAAAATTGGAAAGTAAATATTAAGAAAAAGTTGAGGTAGGTAATGCATTATAATACCATTACAGGGTTGTCACAACATAGCCTACCTAGTTCTATACCTGTAGCAAACAGTCGATCTCTGTCGCGCTTACGGGATTTACGGCAGACCTGAGTCTTATTATTATTGACGTTCGGGCAGCGACTGTTTGCTACAGGTATTTATAATAATATATGTAATAAATAGATTATTGTAAATTGTTTAATAATTTTGAAAGAAACAAAAAACTAGTTCTATTTTAAACTGTATGCTTGTGTCTTTCTCCGCGTAGATAAAGTTTTTGTATTCTCGCGGAACTCCCTAAATTTTCCAATTTCTATTAATCAATTATTTATTATCATACTAATATTATAAATGCGAAAGTGTGTTTGTTGGTTTGTCCGTCAATCAAGCCGCAACAGAGCAGCGGATTGACATGAAATTTTGCATGGGTATAGTTGAGGACCTGGAAAGTGACATAGACTAATTTTTATCCTGGAAAATCAAAGAGTTCCCGAGGGATTTTAAAAACTAAATCCACACGGACGAAGTCACGGGCATCGTCTAGTCAAGACATATCTAAAAAAGATAGCATTCTACAAATAAGTTAACATATTTTTCTTCTTTCTTTGATTTTTCGTCTTTCTTTACAGATATTCCTCAAAAAGCTTACCTAATCGAGTATGTAAGCATAACACAAAAGCATTGCAATGTGCAACACTGTCAATGAATGATCTACAAAGCATAAATCACAAATTTTATAAGAATTCTAATAAACACGACCAGGACATTATGCTTTTTAAATTGTGTTCCATACAAGAAACAAAAATAAGGCCGAATTTTAAGGGGAAGAAAAAATTTAAAACAAATTATTCTGTATTTATAAACAAAAAGAGAGTACCAATTTGTCAAAAATTCTTTCTGGAAATTTTTGGCATAACAAAGTATAGGGTCGAATATTTAATGAAAAAGTTTTATGAAACTGGTGAGTTTCCTCAGGAAGCTCGTGGAGGCGACCGTAAGACCAAATTGTATGCTGCAAAGAAAGAATCGGTCCAGCGTTTTATAGAAAGTCTGAAATGTATAGAGTCGCATTACTGTCGGAAAAGCAAATACTCGGAAAGAAAATATTTAAGTTGTGAATTAAATATTACAAAACTTTATTGGATGTATAAAAATGACCCACAAAATGCACAACTTGGAGTAAAATTATCGTATTTCCGAAACATTTTCAATAGTGAATACAATATAGGGTTTGGCATACCACAAACAGATGTTTGCTCAAAATGTTTGGAACTTAGAGAAAAGATAAAAAGGGAGCAAGACGAAAATAAAAAAAAAGTTTTGATGACAGAAAAAAGGGTCCATTCTATGCGGGCAAAATCATTTTTCGAGAATCTAAGAGATACAACACCAGGTTTGAAAATAATATCTTTTGATTTTCAAAAAAATTTACCACTACCCAAAGTACCCGATCAGTCATGTTATTATAGCCGACAGTTATACTTCTATAATTTTGCAGCTGTAGAGGGATCTTCAAAATTACCGTTACGTAAAGATCGTGTTTTTTCCTACTATTGTACGGAAAACGAATTTGCGAAAAATGCAAACTTAGTGGCATCTGCCGTTTATGACCGCCTTTGTAAAACTGATAAAACAGGCATTACAAAAATACGTTTAGTTGCTGATGGGTGCGGCGGGCAAAATAAAAACTGCATTTTAATAGGAATGTGCTGCAAATGGCTCTTGGAAAATCTTAACATTAAAGTTTTAGAAGTTATATTTCCCGTAACTGGTCACTCTTTTATGCCCGCCGACCGTCTTTTTGGAGTAATTGAAAAAAAATTGCGCTTGATCGAAGTTATACTGCATCCAACAGAAATAACAAGTGTTATAGCGGAAAATGCAACATTATTAAGATTCGGTGATGACTGCACAGTTTATGACTGGAAGACAACCGTCAAAGATGTGGTAAAACCAACTACAAGTTGGAATGTTAAATTTAATGAGTGCAAAAGATTCATATTGCGTCGTTCAAAAAAACGTGATAATGTACTTGTGAAGGGCGAAATATATTATAAAAGCGATATCGCCACTCCACAGAACATTTGTAGGCCAAGAAAAACTATTGGTATGATTAATCCAATAATACTGCCCAGTACTGTGGCAGTTAATAAAAATAAATTAAATGACGTGAGCAAATTACTAAGCAAACATTTTGGTGCGGAATGGCAAGACTTACATGATTTAAACTTTTATAAAGAAATACTGTCAAGTCAGGAAGCTTTTCAAGAAGCATCTCATGAAGATACTAATTATTGTGATTAGGGAGTCGAGGAACCAGACGTACTTCGTGTCTAATTTTTTTTTTTTTGATAAATTTTTGTATCTTTATTTTTGTACTTAAAACTATTTTAGTCAGTAAGTATAAGTAATGAAAACTTAATAGAAAAATAATATGAAAAAATTCAAGTTTATGTTTTGTACAACCCTGTTTATATTCCAACATGGCAAGAATCAAAAGCAGCAATCTTCGAATAAGACAAGAAACAAAACTAGCAATCTGACATTCGTTTAGAAACATATCCAGCAATGTTTAAAAATTAGTATCAAAAACAGCAATCTACAAAATTAAAAATTCGTTATTACTTTATTTTAAACATTTTACTAAGAACAAATAAGTTTAATTGATTTCAAAATCTCTTACAAATTCAATAATGTACAGATGTAGTACTTTTATAAACTATTCATGAACGAAAATAACTTTTCTTATTTACCACAGATTAGGAAGACGTCAGTTTGCTGGTTTTGTTTCTATATGACTCATATATAAAGTACTACCTTTCTAACAAAAAAAGAATGAGTGGAATCGAACAACGCGTTAATGAATTACAGCTAAATACACGTTTTAACTTTTATCCCCTCTCCCAAGGGAACCGTGCTGAATTTCGGGATAAAAAGTATCCTATGTCCTACCTCGGAGTACAAACTCAAATCGTACCAAGTTTCATTCGAATCCATCCAGTAGTTTCGGCGTGATGCGCGGCCAAGATACAGACAGACAGACAGACAGACAGACAGACAGAAAGACAGACAGACAGACAGACAGACAGACAAAAATGAAACAAATTGCAGATTTGGCTTCAGTATCGATTATAGAGTGCCCTCCAATAAAAATTTTCAAAATATCTTCAATGTACAGAACTGGATCTGTTACAGTTTTATTATATTATAGATAGAAGATAATTAATGTTGATTGATGAATTCAATCTTTACTTCCCGAAAATTCTGAAACAAACTTTTGATCAAAAACTGATTCACAACCCTTTTAGCACAAAAGCTGGTGAAGTTACCGAAGAAATCTAGGAAGATTTCATTGAATTTCGAAAATATAGAAACTGTAAGGAAGCATTTGAATCTAATTCACTTGAGAAATTTTGGTGTAAAAAAGCAATTTCTTACACCAAAAGTCGAGAAATCGCCTTGCGCTATCTAATAATATTTGTTTTTTATTAAAATAACATCGTTAATACAAGTTACATTGAATTTTTGAGTAAAGTTTATTTTCGAATTGATTCAGTTTATTTTTCTTGTACATCGTGGTCCCTGCAAACAACAAAGAAGCCAAAGTGGGCCCTGATCAAGAAAAGGTTGGGAACCACTGCACTAGACCAACGAGGCAGTTTGCAACACCACAAAACCAATAAAATATGTCATCTAGCAGAAAAATAATGTTAAATAGGAGAGTTGTGACAGGCTGTCACAACTCGCCTAGGTGCAAAAAATCACGAAGTGATCAGAATAATGAATCGTAATTTGTAAACAAAATGCAAACACAAAAAAACAGTGCCACGTTTTGAAACCTGAAACACTATGCAATTTAAGAAAAAATATCATAACAACGCAAACGTCAGTATACGTTCTCACGGAGACACGATTTGCCGAATCTTATTTTCATCGGATCTGGAAAAACCGAATGTTGTATTCACACAGCACATCTTGCTTGGCCGTATCCGACGGCCTCGTATCGGGATCTCGTGTGAACTCACCATCCGGCTTTTATTAGCAAGAGCGCGCACAGTTCCTCACGTTGATTTGGAAGCGATGGACGTGAACAGTCTTGCTATACTATACTGGTATTATCGCCGTCAGCGTCGTAGAAAAAGATTGTGGTTAAACCCAATAGTACAAAGAAGATCAACAGTTGGTGCCTTTACAACTCTAATGCAGCAGTTAAGAAATGATCCACAAAAAATTTTTAACTAATTTAGAATGACTATACCTACATTTGATAATCTTTTGAAAAAAGTGGAAAAAGATTTGAAAAAGCGTGATACAAATATGAGGAAAAGCATTAGACCAGAAGAAAAATTAGCGATATGTATAAGGTAAGATTGAAATACTGTATTTTATTATAATTAAATTATTTATTAAAAATATGATTAAGAAATTATAGAAAATCGCTTGGTAGGTACACAGTTTGAAGTTTCCCAACTACATATTATGAAAGTCTGGTAAATCAGAAGCATTCGATTGAATACTTTGAGACTCTGGTGATGCTTGGTACTGCGATGTAAAATAGCCTTGTGATTGTGCCACATTTGGTTGATAGTTGTATGTTGATGAGTGTGCAGGAGACCATTCATTTCGGTTCTTTATATTTTGCAATAAAGGAGAATGCCCAAAAATCTATGGGCGTGTAACCCAGTCGTTTACAAACGTGTTGTATGCAGCATTTATTGCAGATTTATACCTGATAACCAAACACACCATTTTAATACCTCTAGGACTTGTAGTTTTAAATAAATCTAAGTTTAAGTTTGAAAATGATTCTAGGTTATGTGTAGTTTATAATTGTTAAAGTAGTAAGGAAAGCCGTGTATCTTTCCTGCCGATTTGAACTATTAATTGTTTGGCGCGCACTATACTTAACATACCTGTCCAACGATATCCAATACAAACACAATAAACCAAATTAATATTGGTCTCCGGTGTGCTACAATAAACATTCAAAATGTAAATAGAGTAGACGTCACTAGCGTCACACACGTGTAAAACAATGACATGTCATATTGACATCTTGAAATAAGTTTCTTTACACATAATCAAAAAGGTTGTAGTTATATTATATTCCATTGCACAAAACGCAACGAAGTTAAAACAATATTATAAAAAAATAATAATATTAATTATTACTTATTTACTTTAAGCATATATTGTACGATTTACAACAAATAACAAATAAAATAATGTATTTAAATAATTAATATCCGTTCTATTTTAAATGAAATTATTTTAAAAAAAATAACAAACCTCTTTTTATTTGGGCATGTACCTATGCGTAGAATGTAATGCAAATGGCGGTCAGACTTAAACGGGAAGTTAAAAAGACGGTTTAATTCCTTTTTTATTACATTTTTTTATCGTGAAGTGTAGCATTAATAATTATTAATTTTCAAATTGTCATATATTCGTAAGATAATTTTTAATAAATTACATTTTGTGTAAATGTTTGGGTCAGGGGTGATCATTCTCCTTTAAGACGCCTGATTGAAATTCTAATGTTTGATTATCGTTTAGCGTTGCCAATGATGGAAGTAGACTTTTAAAGAAAAACAAATTACGGTCTTCTTTCATTTCTTCTTTCTTCTTGCATTCCATTTGATAATCTATAAACTCACTCATTTTCTTATCAAACACGTTTAAATTCTGCCTCGATGGTCTGCTTTTTTTTCTTTTCGAACCACCTACTAAATTTTCATTATTAGTTTCTTGTTGACTTTCATCTGTAGCATCTTGATTATTTGCGACATCTTCACCAAATAAATTGTCCTGAGCCATCGCACTGTCATGGGTAACATCTGATGTAACTGTAGCGGCTGTACTATCGTCTGCTGGGTTTGGTGTAGCAATAGTTGCACTATCATGTGTGTCAGCTGGCGTCACAATTTTTTTTAAGAACAACATTTGACGATGATAAACGTAGGCTCTCGGACATGTCGCAGACGATCCTGATTTTTTTGATTTCTTTTTCTCATTAATACTCCTCATCCAGCTGTCTCTAATATTAGTCCACTTCTTTACGATCGATTTAGCTGAAAAATATAACTAAATTTACTTGCAGATATATGGCTTCTGGGTGTTCATACAAGGATTTACATTACGCCTACCGAGTCGGAGTGTCTACGATCAGTAACATTATTAAGGAAGTAACGAATGCTATTTGGAACAATTTGCATGGGGAGTTTATGACATTACCCAACACAATATCTGACTGGGAATATATCGCCAATGGATTTAATACTAGAGCAAACTTTCCCCATTGCATTGGTGCAGTGGACGGTAAACATATTAGGATAAAAAAGCCAAACAACAGTGGTTCCATGTTTATGAATTACAAAGATTTCTTTTCCATCGTATTATTAGCAGTGGTTGATTCATATTATAAATTTACATACATCTGTGTGGGCTCGTATGGAAAAGAATGCGATTCGACAATATTCAAGGAGTGTACTTTTTGGAAAAAACTAATAGATGGTGATTTGCAATTACCGGCAGCATGTCCACTGACAAACGATTCCGATTTATTGATTCCGTTTGTAGTAATAGGCGATGAAGGTTTTGGCTTGCATCAACATTTGATGAGACCTTACGGCGGAAACCATTTGGATAGAAACAAAAGAATATATAACTACAGATTAACCAGAGCTCGACGCTATGTTGAGTGCGCCTTTGGCATATTAGCTAACAAGTGGCGAATATTTCATCGTCCACTGGATGTTGATACCAGCACAGCAATATCGATTGTAAAGGCTTGCACTGTACTTCATAATTTTATAATAGATATGGAAGGTGTACAGTCGAACATAGAAACAACAAGCAATGTATCATCAGTGGTTAACGTGTTCACAGATGCACCCAATGAACAAAATAGTACACGAGGTGGACGATGTGCTAATGTTATACGATCTGAATTCACAAATTATTTTATTTCTACAGCAGGAGCTGTGCCTTGGCAAGACGAATCAATCTAACGTTAATTTTGTAACACACTGCTAATGTACAAATACTTAACCTGTTTACTTTAAAAAATTACAAACTTACCATAATCCTGCCTGTTTTTCTCCTCCATTTCTTCAAAATCTTCATTCAAAATTATACATATTTCTCGCCAGCCAGCAGTTCTCAAGTTTTTATCCTTGTATATTTCGAGAGTTTTGTCCCATAAAACTGGCCGATTTTGGACAAGAGAAATTAAATTTTCAACGTTTATATTTTTCGTCGTCATAGCGAGCGGTCAGTCAAAGCGGGCGAAAAGAACTGGCGACTGGCAAGCGCACATGCAGTGTGTCCCTCCCGCCCACCCCTCCTTCCCAGCTTGTGCGACGCATTCGGTTTCAAGATCCGACAAAAAACCGAATCTACCCCTGCGTGTATCGTATGAACGCATGTATTGAATGCCCTATACCACTGCATCGGATCTGCATTTTGCAGTATCGCCGGATCGGTTTGTAGTCGCAAAATCGGATGTCAACTTCAGCAAGATTCGGTTTTTTTGTCGTGTCTTGAAATCGAATGCATGTGTGAACTCCTTCATTGAAATACTGATGCCACTAAACCGAATCCTGCAAAAAACCGATTCGTTAGAGAAACACTCGACGCCGTGTGAACGTACGGTAATACGACACGATATAAATATAATCAAAATTTTGGGAAAAACTTACTTTTCGTATTTTTTTTACGCAGATGTTGCACACTCACAACCGCTTCGCGTGCGCTGTTGGCGCGTACTGCGTCAAGTAGCGCGTCTCTAAAGTCTAAAGAAACAAACGAGCGCTGTTGCCAGCTCGCTAACGGTCATAGCCCTCATACGCATTAGCGGTTGCGGTAGCGGTGCGGCTAGCCGCTTTTATATTTTTATATGCAACCGCTACCGCAACCGCTAATGCGTACGAGCGCTTAGTGCGTACAAAATGAGCGGTTGCATATAAAAATATAAAAAGCGGCTAGCCGCACCGCTACCGCAACCGCTAATGCGTATGAGGGCATAGGTTTCGAAAAATCGTCTTTGTCACAACTCCCCTCTGTCACAAACCTCCTCGGTCTCCCCTACTTCACGCTATTTACACCGCACACCTTTGCACTTACGTTTATAGTTCATGATACAGCACCTCTGATTTAGAGCTTATTACTTTGACCAGCCATAATTATAATAAAAGTGCTTGATTTATTTATTGACTTCCATCACTAATTGTAAAACATGTTTCAAATGTCAAATAAATGATTTATTAATTGACATGAAGGGGAAACCAAAATAAGTTTCCGAATTCTACGATTATATAATTCTAGGAGTATTTTAGTAAATTAATTGTCTTCTTTTTCACAGGTTCGCCAAAATACTGGAAATAATTGAAGCGGGATCGGTAATCGTTCTAGACAACGCACCATACCATTCGAGATTGGTAGATCGTGTTCCAAATATGTCTTGGCGGATAGATGTATATTATTATTAAATTATAATTTTTAAATAGGTCGTACTTTTGTTTATAACTAGATGATGCCCACGGCTTCGCACGTGTGTTTAGGTTTTTGAAAATCCCCTGGGAACTTTTGATTTTCCAGAACACAAAGTAGTCTATCTGTAGTAACCCGTCCCCAAAAGTAAAAAATCCCGTGGGATCCCCACGATTTCGGAATGCAATTCCTCAGGGTTGAGGAGTTGGATATGTACCTACTGGAGTTCATTCAAAGATAAAGTCTTTAATTGGTACCCCTAAACAAGTTATTAACCGACAGTTCCTAAATCCCATTAGTTTTGGGGGTCAGGTCCCCTACAGCATCAGGATTGAGGAGTCGGAATCCAAATTTTTTATAGGACAGTGTCGCAATGTTTCTCTATGGATTAAAAAAAAAATTACGCAAATCGGTTCAGAAATCTCGGAGATATCGGTGTACATAGGTAGATATAACGTGAAAAATGACGGATTATCATACAAACCTTCATCCTATATTTAACCCACTTAGGAGTAAAATTTACGGAAATTCAGAAATATGTAATTTTTTATTTTTAATCGAGAGCCCACATGGCCAAATACATACCAATTTTCAGGGAAATAGCTTCAAAAATGAAGGAGTTTCATATTATTAACTGCCAACCCATATTTATTCCCCATAGGGGTAGAATTTTCAAGATTCCTAAAAGATTTATTTCCTAGTCTTTGATGTAAAGCTTTTATGCCAATTTTCATGGATACTTGAAAAATATCATGAAAATAATGGACTCCCATACAAACCGTCATCCTCTACTTAACCAACTTGGAGGTAAAGTTTACAAAAATCCAGAAATACGTAATTCTTTACTTTTAACCAAAAGTCATAATATTAATGTTCATGAATATAATTTGAAATATAATGGAGTTTCATACTAAATCAAATCAAAACAAAATTCATTTATTCGAAGTAGGTACACTGTAAACTTTTTGAACGTCAATATAAGAAGTACATGAAAGGGTGATAATTACTACAAAAGCTTAAAACTAAAACTACGAGGGTTCCAAACGCGCCCTGGTCTGAGAAGAGCCCACAACAAACTCAGCCGGGGTTTTTTTTTATTATCACCATCTCAAAAAATGTATAATCTATACATATAATAAAATCGTAGAATTGCCGTACCTATCTGTACATTGAAGATTTTTGCAAAATAATAACTGGGGGATGTTAGGGATAAGTAATAGAACGTAAAAAAGCTATTTTTGAAATTTTTGTCTGTTTGTCTGTTTATCTGTTTGTCTGTTTGTCTGTTTGTCTGTTTGTCTGTTTGTCTGTTTGTCTGTTTATCTGTTTGTCTGTTTGTCTGTATGTTTGTGCGCGCATCACGTAAAAACTACTGAATGGATTGAAATGAAACTCGGCATGATTTAAGTTAATACTATGGAGTAACATATAGGATACTTTTTATCCCGAAATTCAGCACGGTTCCCTTGGGAGAGGGGATGAATGGCAAAATGTGTACTTAGCTGTAATTCGTTAACGGGTGGTCCGATTTCATTCATTCTTTTTTTGTTAAAAAGTAGATACTTTAAAGACTACTGGCTAATCTCCGAAAGGCTGGACCGATTTCGATGGGACTTTCACTGGCGGATGTTTACATTTTGATGTACCTAAACATCCGCCAGTGAACTTTTAACAGTTTTTAGCATGGTTTAAGCTCAAAGGAGCATAGGAAAAACAAAATGATTCCCACGGGATTATTAAAATCAATATCCACGCGAACGAAGTCGCGGGTATCCGCTCGTTTCTAAATAATTTGAACTGTTGGCTTTTAGAGCAATCTATGTCCATGGGTTTTTGTCATTAAAAAAGTCTTTTACGCTATAATAAGATTTTTCAATCAATTTGAGTTTTATAAAAACCTTGAACTTATTGAGAGGCAAATCCAAAAGTCCTCCGGCAGCCGATTATAAAAAAGTATAGAATTACCAAAAGATTTCCTAATTTTTCGCAGCCTAAGTAGTAGTGGGCAAGACAAGTTTGTCTTTATTTATAAGATTAAGATTATGACAATCACTTTTTTTTAACCCCCGACGCAAAAACGACGGGGTGTTATAAGTTTGACGTGTCTGTGTGTGTGTGTGTGTGTCTGTGTCTGTCTGTTCCCCTGTGGCGCTCAAACGGGTGGACCGATTTGAATGCGGTTTTTTTTGTTTGAAAGGTAAATTAGTCGAGAGTGTTGTTAGCTATGTTTGATGAAAATCGGTCCAAGATGGCCGCTGCTACAAAATGGTGGATTACATATTTTTTCACAACTGCCTTAATATGGGTATCAAATGAAAGGGCTTGACTAGTAGAATAGCATTATTGCAAATCCAAGATGGCCGCCGCCACAAAATGGCGAATGTCGGGGGTTTTTAAATTTTTAATTTATACTTGTCTTAAAGGGTGTAGCGGCTACACCCAGCGGTCGTCACACTTTTTTGGTCAAGGGCCACATAGGACAATGTGAGATAGATTGGGGGCCGCACACTGAAGTGTGAATTGTATGTGAAACTAGCAATGCGGGTGTAAGTGAATGTAACTAAATAAAAACAGAAATGTTTATTCGAGATTTTTATTACAAAGAAAAACAGGTACTTAAGTAAAAAAAAAGTTTAACACTTCACGAATTGTGATGTTGCATTTTTTTTACAATTTCTTCTATGTTCGCGTCTTTGGGACTACATGAAATCCTCATTGTGTCTTCTAAATGACTGGAAAGGCGATTGCGATATTTATTTTTTAAAAACGACATTTTCGAAAATGAAGCCTCACAGAGGTAGGTCGAAGGGAATATAGTTAGAATAAATTGTGCGCAGTCTCGTAAACATTTATACATAGTTGCTCGGCACATTTCTCCAAAATTCAATATACTCCTGCTTTTCGCGATGTTCGATGAAGTGCGCTTTAAGCTGTGTGTCGAATTTAAGTTCTATAATTTCTACAACGATTGTGGTTTCGGAAATCCAAACTGGCTGAATAATTTAATGTCACCATTTTCAAAATGCCAAGGGTTATCTACAAGAATAAAACAGTTCCTAATATTTCTCACGTCATTAAATCTTTTTTGAATTTCTGCCAAATAAGGATTCCTTCAAAAAGGAGACCATATCTTGATAGACACTATCACCAATAAATACGTTGGATCGCAGAGCAGCAACAGTAGGAAAATTAGAAAAGTCTCTAGCTTCAAGCTCACTTATGTATAATTGCAGTTTAGCTTCAAATGCGAAAATTTTATTCGTCATTTGGCCGATTATCTTGTTAGGTCCCTGCAATTCTAAATTAAAATTGTTAAACTTCAGTGTAATATCGGTCAAAAAAGCCATAAGTGCCCACCATTCATCATTTTGAAGTTGAGGATATCGCACGCTTATTAATAAACCGAAATAAGTCAAAAAACCACTTTTGTGGGAAATCGCTGTCAAAGTTTTGAGCCTCTACCTTGCTGGAAACATTTTGTCGTCTTTCACGGGTTTACGATACTATTTTTAGGAACTTGGTCTTAAATTGTAGGGTGATGCATAGCGGATTTAAATAAGTAAACATTATAATGAAATTGTTTATATTTAACGAATAAAATAAGTTTTATTTTTCAAGTTCCGACTTCTGCCAGTTTAGTATAAAAAATTGGGACAAATTGTTTGAATCTCTTTGAAATAAGACTTAATAATTCAGTTTAGTATTAAAAATTCTATTAGATTGTTTGAACATTTGATACTTACTACAGTTTAAAAATAAAATAAATATAAAAGTGCAGAAATATTTCGTGAAATATCTTTTTATTTGATAATAGTTATTTTACATTTTGCATTAAAATTTATCAAAACTGCTTTGGTGTCCTTATAATAATTTTTATTAAATAGTAATCACAAAAATAGGAACTTGAATAAGTTTGTAAGTCAAGAACACGTCCGGCTGTACACTGAGGTACCATACTGCGATAGATGGAAGAGCTATTTCCGAGGTATTTTGTATACTATAATTGCTTGTGTTTAACTGAAACTGCTCTTGACTGCACTTACTAAGCATCAAAGTTAGCACCTAAATTATTTCGTCGTCTCAACCAATAGACGTCCACTGCTGGACATAGGTCTGTTGCAAGGATCGCCACAGAACACAATCTTGGGCTGCCTGTTTCCAGCTGCTGCCCGCGACTCGCTTGAGATCGTCCGTCCATGTAGTGGGAGATCTTCCAGCGCTTCGTTTGCTGGTGCGAGGTCGCCAGTCAATCACCAGTCAATCACCTTGGGATCCCAACATCCATCGATTCTTCGAGCAATGTGCTCATCTCGATGAGCTATGGCGGTAACGCTGTTTCTCCTGCGGATCTCCTCATTTATGATTTGATCCCACAGAGATATTCCGACCATAGTTCTCTCCAGTGCCCGCTGAGTAACCCTGAGACTTCTTATGAGGCACATTGTTAGCGCACATCAGATCCAGGCAACACGCACTGTTCAAAGACTGTCGTCTTAAGACACTGAGGGATATTGGATGAAAAGACATCTCGAAGTTTCCTGAAGGCTGTCCAGCCGAGTTAGATTCGGCGGATATAAGAGAATTAGTTTTTTCGGTTAGGGATACTAAAGCCTGTAAGCATTTGTTACATTGTATTTTTTCAATTAATGAATTGACCACAAATCCAGCAATATATTCAATAATGTTTTCAGAAAAAGTGACATTGTAATGTGTTGCAATGCTTGTACAAAGTTATTGTTCCCAGACTCTGGATAATCTGCAGCATAAGAGCTTCGAGTTCTTTCAGCTGATATATTAATTCTATCTATAGCAGATGAACAATTGAAAATTGTTATATTTTCTAAAGGAATGCAGTTTCCTGAGTCAGATTGTTGAAGTTCAGTGTGAATTATCATTTTTTTGTATATAGCCTCAAATTGCCTTGGTGTGGGGTTTTCATTGGATCTTCCGCTAGATCTAATATTACAAAAAAAAAGCTCTATATGATCTTGACTAATTTTATGCATTGGAAGGTAGTGTAATGGGCAAGACTCTACCTTTATTATATCATTGTATAAGAATTTCAGACTTTCGATGCAAATACACAGCCCAATAAACCCCGTGAATCGCGGAGACTCTATTAACTTTACTATTCTCTTGGAGGTTTTTGTGACTATATGTGTCCTCAAACTCATCAAGAAAGATTTGGCCTCATTAATTTTTTTAGCAATTTCTGGATAGTTTTCATTGTTCATAGCTCTTTTAAGTCCATATCCACGAGTTTTGGAATCAAGAATATCAAATAAATCATTGATTATCATAATCATATTAGCAGTTGCTGCAACATTTTTGAAATCGTCGATACGTAGTTCGGAATCACAGAATAACAAAGCAGTCGCCACACTCCTGCTGAATAGTTGAGTGGCAAGCTTTACTTTCATAATATTGTTTTTGAAATTCAAATGTTCTGCTCGAAGCTTATTGACCATATGAAACGATTCCTTTTCTTGCAATTCGTGCAATTTTTGAATGAACGACCAACTTATAACATTACCATGACTATCAATGAAGTCTTTGTAGAATTCAAAACTGTTTCTTACTAATTTAATCATATGCACGGGGTCTAAAAAAATAGCTATTTCAGTATCATTCGTGAAAAATGTGGATTTCAAACTGGATGGCTCAAAGTCACAACCCAGAATTTTTGCCATAGCTATGTTTGTCGGATATCCATCGAAAGTAACGGCTTTTATTATAAAATTAACTTCACTGCACATTTGTATTGCTTGGCGAACCAAGTTGGCTTTTTGGTGTGCAGTTACTTTATTCACCAAAAAGAAACCTATTGGCACCTTAAACATACCGTTGAATGGCACAACGAGGAACACTAACGCTTCGGTACATTCTTCAATGCAGTCAGTTTGAAGTCCACTGCCAAAATCCACATAACCATGCGTTCTTTGGGTGCTAGGAACATATTCTACCTTATTTTTAATTTTCATTTCATCCAAAATTAGAGCGCCATAAAATTTTGTGTGTGAATGTTCTGACTTTAACTGTAGAGCATCAAATGCTTCTTTCGTAAAGCCAGGGCGACCATCAACTGTTTTATACCAATTTGATATAGTTTTTAAGGACGGCAAACAAGTATTGAATGTTTTGCGGACATATTGGTAGGCTCTTGTGGAATAAAAATTGAGAGTGAGGGCAAATGCCCTTAGCTCAGGAGAATATTTTTTGCGACTAATTTTACCGAATTTTACATTTAAAATTTGACGTTTGAAAATTTCTTTAGTTTTAACCCCAATTGAATTTAAAATTGATATCTTGAGTGATTAACTGTTTTTTTTCAAGTTCTTGTAGAAGCTGCTTTAAAGATTGTATTTTTCGTTTTAATGTGCGATTGGAATCTTGCAAACGTTTTATTATTTTATTTTTTTTCTTTAATTTTTGTGACATTTCAATTAGGGTTTTGAAGAGTCGTTTTTTTCTAGGACTGTCGTAAGCAGCTGGTATTTGAGAAGTTGATGGCACCGACAGATCATTTTGAGGACTATTCTGTTAACAAAAAGAAAAAAAAAACGATTAACTGCATAATAGCACTACTACAGTCACTAACTACCCATCTTTTTCTATCTATCTATAATATAATAAAACTGTAACAGATCCAATTCTGTACATTGAAGATATTTTGAAAATTTTAGTTGGAGGGCATTCTATAATCGATACTGAAGCCAAAACTGCAATTTTTTAATTTTTGTCTGTCTGTATCTTGGCCGCGCATCACGCCGAAACTACTGAATGGATTCGAATGAAACTTGGTACGATTTGAGTTTATACTCCGAGGTAGGACATAGAATACTTTTTATCCCGAAATTCAGCACGGTTCCCTTGGGAGAGAGGATGAAAGTTAAAACGTGTATTTAGCTGTAATTCATTAACGCGTTGTTCGATTTCACTCATTCTTTTTTTGTTAGAAAGGTAGTACTTTAAGTATTGTCCCGTAAATATTTCAAGGTCATTGGTTTTTTAGTTTAGAAATGACAGACATTTATTAGGTTCCAATAACTTGGGACACGGATCTTTGTACGTACGGCTTATTTTAAACTGGCGTGCGTTTAAATTTATGTTTGTCGTTCTGTGTATTTGTTCTAGCTAATCTCCGAAACGGCTGGATTGATTTTAATGGAACTTTCAATGTTATAAGGAGTAACAGGCTTTAGTATAGGTACATAAAGAATTATGGGATCCGATCCGATCCTATATAAAACCTATAAACACGCGAACGAAGTCGCGGGGGTCAGCTAGTAATATAATAAAACTGTAACAGATCCAATTCTGTACATTGAAGATATTTTGAAAATTTTTATTGGAGGGCACTCTATAATCGATACTGAAGCCAAAACTGCAATTTTTTTCATTTTTGTCTGTCTGTCTGTCTGTCTGTCTGTCTGTCTGTCTGTCTGTCTGTATCTTGGCCGCGCATCACGCCGAAACTACTGAACGGATTCGAATGAAACTTGGTACGATTTGAGTTTATACTCCGAGGTAGGACATAGGATACTTTTTATCCCAAAATTCAGCACGGTTCCCTTGGGAGAGGGGAAGAAAGTTAAAACGTGTATTTAGCTGTAATTCATTAACGCGTAGTTCGATTTAACTCATTCTTCTTTTATTAGAAAGGTAGTACTTTAAGTATTGTCCCGTAAATATTTCAAGGTCATAGGTTTTTAGGTCAGAAATGACAGACATTACAACCCTCAGTATTGGGTTCAAATAACTTGGGACCCGGATCTTTGAACGTACGGCTTATTCTAAACTGGTGTGCGTTTAAATTTATGTTTGTTGGTCTGTCTATTTGTTCCAACTAATCTCCAAAACGGCTGGATCAATTTTAACGGAGCTTTCAATGGCAGAAAGGTGACGTTATAAGGAGTAACGTAGGCTACATTTAGTTTAGGTACATAAAAGAATTATGGGATCCAATCCGATCCTATATAAAACCTATAAACACGCGAACGAAGTCGCGGGGGTCAGCTAGTAATATAATAAAACTGTAACAGATCCAATTCTGTACATTGAAGATATTTTGAAAATTTTTATTGGAGGGCACTCTATAATCGATACTGAAGCCAAAACTGCAATTTTTTTCATTTTTGTCTGTCTGTCTGTCTGTCTGTAACTTGGCCGCGCATCACGCCGGAACTACTGAACGGATTCAAACGAAACTTGGTACGATTTGAGTTTATACTCCGAGGTAGGACATAGGATACTTTTTATCCCGAAATTCAGCACGGTTCCCTTGGGAGAGGGGATGAAAGTTAAAACGTGTATTTAGCTGTAATTCTTTAACGCGTTGTTCGATTTCACTCATTCTTTTTTTGTTAGAAAGGTAGTACTTTATATATTGTCCCGTAAATATTTCAAGGTCATAGGTTTTTTAGTTCAGAAATGACAGGCATTTAGTGGGTTCCAATAACTTGGGACGCGGATGTTTGTACGTACGGCTTATTTTAAACTGGCGTGCGTTTAAATTTATGTTTGTTGGCCTGTCTATTTGTTCCAGCTAATCTCCGAAACGGCTGGATCGATTTTGATGGAACTTTCAATGGCAGATAAGTGATGTTAAGGAGTAACTTAGGATACATTTAGTTTAGGTACAAAAAAGAATTATGGGGTCCGATCTGATTCTATATAAAAACCTATATCCAGGCGAACGAAGTCGCGGGGGTCGGCTAGTTAGTACCTGTAACTTGAAAAATAACGCACTTTCATATTCAAATTCAAAATTCATTTATTCAAACTAGGTACACTACACTTTTTGAACGTCAATATATGCACATCAACACTGTCTAGGGATATTTTGTATAAAGTTCTGAAACTCGAAAAATATTAATCGGTTTTAAATTATTTTAATGAAAGCTTATTTTGTAGACCATATTAAATGATTCTAAATTTGAATTTGAAAAAATAAATTGAAAACAAAAGATTTGTGCGGCATAATTGTAGCGAAGTTCGAAAGTTTCAATTGACCTAACCCAGTTTTTGGTATATTTTTGTATCAAATGAAAGTTTCAATGAAAATTATTGGTTAATTTCTAATTTATGCAACTGTATGCATCATGCAGAGGCGCCATTTAACAAGAGGCGAAATGTTAAGGGCAGTAGGTACGCTCCAAACTGGGGCTCCTCAACGAAGTATTGCCGAGGCGATTGAAACAAGAAAAAACGTGATATCAAGGTTGTGGTCACGTTATCGCACCACTGGTGAAGTGGCTGAACGGCACCCAGGCGAGAAACGCATAACCGCCCGAAGACAGGACCGATTTTCGCAAATGACCGCGAGAAGATAACCAAATGCTACAGCCATGCAGTTGGTTTAAAGGCTCCAGTCAGACCACCATTTGCTTGTCAGTGACGAAACTGTGAGGAGAAGACTGCACGAGGCTAACCTTCATGCTCGCAGGCCGCTTCGTACTCCAGCACTACGCAGAGGAAATCGTGGACGAAGATTACAGTGGGCTCGCGAACATTTGCTCTAGGAAGATAACTAGTGGTCTGTAGTGCTGTTTACCGATGAGTCCCGATTCAGATTTCATCCTGATTTACGAAGAGTACGTGTATGGCGAGCTCCTGGTCGTGACAACCGTCTGCGACACCGTCAGGAAGTCCAGCCATACCACGGCAAAACAATTATGGTTTGGGCGGGAATTCGTATCGATGGAAGAACAGATCTCGTTTGGATCAGAAACACCATGACTTCTGAAAAATACCGTAATCAGGTGCTAGCACCAATAATCTATCCCCATCGACTGCAAATGGACCAAGTTTTCACGCTCATGCACGACAAAGCCCGTTCGCACACTGCGCGAGTTGTGACCAGCTGGCTACAAGAGCACGATGTGTCGATCTTAGACTGGCCCGCTGAATCACCAGACCTAAACCCCATAGAGCACGCATGGGACATGCTCCAAAGAAGGGCTTTGAGGAGTTTTCCTCCGAACATTGCGACTGCAAAGCAACTTTTTTTGCATCTTAGCAGGACCTGGGACAATATCCCACAGCAAGACTTTGATAACTTGATTCAAAGCATGAAAAGCCGTTGTAGGACCGTGGTTAACGTCCATGGGTGGTTTACTGACTACTAATTTTAAATAATTTTTCACGTAACTGCAAAAAACCTGATAATTTTGCTAAAATTATATTTTTTTCTTAAAAAGACATTCATCCTTAAGTTTACCATCATTTCACTTTTTGTCTTTATTTCAATAAAAAATTATTTACACAAAAAAACTAATTCTGTTTTATTCTAAAAGATAGTCTGATAAATAGGCTTTACAAAAATATATACATATTGTATGTTAGTTATAACCAATTTTGAATAAATTGAGAAAATCAGAATATCCCTAGACAGTGTTGATGTGTGTATATATAAAGTACATGAAAGTGATGTAATGGTGATAATTACTACGGTAAAACTAAAACTACGAGGGTTCCAAACGCCCCCTGGTCTGAGAAGAGCCCACAACAAACTCAGCCGCGTTATTTTTTTATTATCACCATCTCACAATATGACTCTTGATATGACTATGATTACAAAATGTAACTCTTAATCTTTAGCGGAAAGTCCTGATACAAATTTTCATGGATATAACGTGAAAAATGACGGATTATCATACAAACCTTCATTAAACCACTTAGGAGTAAAATTTACGGAAATTCAGAAATATGTAATTCTTTATTTTTAATCGAGAGGCCACATGGCCACATACATACCAATTTTCAGGGAAATAGCTTCAAAAATGAAGGAGTTTCATATTATTAACTGCCAACCCCTATTTATTCCCCATAGGGGTAGAATTTTCAAGATTCCTAAAAGATTTATTTCCTAGTCTTTTATGTAAAGCTTTTAAACCAATTTTCATGTATACTTGAAAAATATCATGAAAATAATGGACTCCCATACAAACCGCCATCCTCTACTTAACCAACTTGGAGGTAAAGTTTACAAAAATCCAGAAATACGTATTTCTTTACTTTTAACCAAAAGTCAAAATACTAATTTTCATGGATATAATTTGAAATATAATGGAGTTTCATATTATTATCTTCCATCCCCCATTTAATCCCCTTAGGGGTGGAATTTCGAAGAACCTAAAAGATTTATTTCTTAGTCTGATGTAAAGCTTTTATACCAATTTTAATGTATGTAACTTGAAAAATATCGTGAAAATAATGGACTTCCATACAAACCTTCATCCCCTACTTAACCCAATGAATGGGTGTAGAATTTAGAATTTTGTAAAAATTTTGCGACTGAATCTCTCCATTCGCTCTCAATCAACGTCTGCAATTTTATTATGGTTTAGAGAAACAAATGACGGCAGTGGGTCTGGGTTTATCATCTGCATCTTTTTTGCCTCTGACATACATTTGCGGATGTTGCTAAATCGCTTTTGTAAACTGTTTCTCCACGGACAAGAACATTACCAACACGTTTGGCGCGCATCAAAATGAATCGCTTACATTCTTTGAATCTCATAGGCCAAGATGTTGTCGTTTTAACTATACTTTTGACTGCCTCCCCTCCAGTTTAGAACTGGGCATTCGTCACCTAATTTCACCAATGTGGACGTTTCTGCTAAAACATCTGTAATTTCATTGGGATGTAAGTTATCAATTAAAAATAGTCTTTTCATTTAATTTCATTCTATTTAATTTTTTCATTGCCATGTCTATCCCTTATAAAGCTGTCGATATCACGACCTGTCGATTTGCTAAGGCTTCGATCTTATAAATTCGATTTATTGGGCTTTCGATGTCATAAGCATTCGATGTCATGAACGATCGAGCTCATAAACTTTCGATATCATAAAATGTCGATAACATAAGCTATCGATCTAACGTGTTCGATTTCGTGAGGTTCGATGTTGTGTAATTCGATGTGGCGTATGGGACCCGTTGAGCACACATCAGTTGCTGGAGTACCAAAACCAATATTAAATGAGACATTGAAAATTCGACGGAAATAAGATGCCTTAACACCTTTGAACTGTTCTTCAGCTTGTGCGACGTACATTTTATGTAATTTATTTGTGTTTAAAGACGCAAGATATTGTCGGCTTTTTATTTTACTGCGATAATAATGAATTTCCAGTGGCACTAACTTTTTGATGAAGTCTTTTATCGATTTTCTGATATTTGCATACTTCTTCTCTATGCGGTTTCCTCCTCTATTTTCTGATGCTTATGCATCATGCATGCTCCATGACTCTTCACATTGCGCATAATTACACCATTTACCCTTCCTTTTTGAGTCCTAACATGGCTAGGAATGTTTTTCTACATAATTATGGGAATCAAAGAATTTCTGCGTCGGCCGTTTTATAGCATGGCAGTCGGGTTTTTTTAATGTATATATTATAGCTTGTTTAGTGGAGCAAAAAACGCTACGTCGAGCGGCTGTGTAATATGTGTCGATCTAGCTGAATACAAATTTGACATTGTTACTCTCACATGACTATTATCGTTATGCTAATGTGGCTGGATAAATTATCACAGATAACTACTTTAGTTCCTGGAGTAAATTGTGCCCATGGAAGAATTATTGTTTCAAAATATTCCTCAAATACTGACCGTTCGAACCAATCCGACGTAGTACAACTAGTTTCAGGTGGTCTTCCAGTTACCCATTCTGAATACAATTTCTCGGATATAAACAACATATTATATTGGTAGACATTGACCACTTGCTGTTGCCGTGAACATCAGGGATATATTACCTTTCGTAGAATTAATAACCCTTTCTGGGTATCTAACACCCCTTCTGAATATACATTTAGATGGCGGGGGGGGGGGGGGGTCTGAAAGATTAGTTATCAAGAACTCGTGCTGCAAAAGGATATTTTGGATGAAAATTTCGGATCCAATCTTTTCCAGGAAGTTTACCGTTAAAAACGATCTCTCTAAAGTTTTTCTTCAGTAGTTGAAAACAATTAATTGTAGATCAAGTTTTGTTAATGGATAACCAAAATCAGCTGAAGCTACGAGGGCTTTAACAATTTTACTTCCTTCAACGTTTTACTGAGGGCAAACAGATTTTGATATTAATTAAGTTTGTGTGGGTGATAAACGCAGATATTTAAATAATATTAAATGATATCCTTGCTATTCCTATTGCTTCCTATTAAATGATATGCTTCTGTGATGATGATGTTCTACAAATGTCACTTAAACAAGTAGGTCTACCCATCGGATTCATGTGACGCAGATTTATTTTGAAGTGAGGTAAGGGGGAAGGGAGGCGTTTAATGGAAACGCGTCTGTGCTTGAACACGGGTTTAATAAGACTGCCACAATATTCGACATACTTAATACTTACTTACTACGTACAATGCTTCACATACTTCACAATACTTTACCTCCGGGGGTGAAAAGAAAAAAAAAAAGAAATAAATTTTTTTTTACTTATTCTAATTAGTTACTAAACTTCTTAGTCCTATCTTTATGTATAATATCTATCTTACCATTCTTTTATATTTTCACATTCATTCCTAAATCTTCCAAAACTCTAAATGGTCCATCAAAAACACAATCTAATTTTCGTGCACATTCATTCCTAACTAAAATAAGATAATTTTTGTTGTAAAATACAGAATTACATGATTTATCGTACTTATCTTTCCTTTTAACCTTACAAGCTATTAAATTATTTCTAGCATCTCTTAAAGCTATTTGCAACTTATATTTTAATTCAGAACAATAATCATCAGGATTATAGAGAGGTTCTACATCACAACTTATACTATCTGGTATACGACATTGTCTACCGAATACAAGTTCAAATGGAGTATATTTAGTTTGCGTGTTTACACAAGTATTATAACTAAAACACCAAAATGGTAACCAATGTGACCAAGAATAACACGAATTAGTACAATAAGTTCTTAAAATGCACCTAAATGCTTATGAGCTATTTCAAGAGAACCAATCGATTGATGATGATATGCAGTTGATGTTAATTTTTTTATCTCTAATAATTTGCATTCCTGCTCCATGACTTTCGAAATAAATTCAGTTCCCCTGTCTGTTGCTATAGACTTACTTAATCCAAAACGTAAAATAAAATTACTCACAAAAGCTTGCGCTACAGTTACCGCTTCTTTGTTGGGTAATGGATACGCTTCTATATATTTAGTTAATTCACATTCAAGAGTTAAAATGTAACAATTTCCATACTCATCTTTGTCTAACGGCCCAACTAAATCGAGAAAAATCTTTTCGAACGCCGACGACGCAGTTGTAGTTAACGTCATAGGTTGCTTAGTATACTTACCTTGTTTCATTTTCTGACACATTTCACACTTACCTATAAATTTACGAATGTCCTTATCCAAAGGAGAATGTCCACCCCTGACCCAAACATTTACACAAAATGTAATTTATTAAAAATTATCTTACGAATATATGACAATTTGAAAATTAATAATTATTAATGCTACACTTCACGATAAAAAAATGTAATAAAAAAGGAATTAAATCGTCTTTTCAACTTCCCGTTTAAGTCTGACGGCCATTTGCATTACATTCCACGCATAGGTACATGCCCAAATAAAAAGAGGTTTGTTATTTTTAAAAAAATAATTTCATTTAAAATAGAACGGATATTAATTATTTAAATACATTATTTTATTTGTTATTTGTTGTAAATCGTACAATATATGCTTAAAGTAAATAAGTAATAATTAATATTTTTTTTTATAATATTGTTTTAACTTCGTTGCGTTTTGTGCAATGGAATATAATATAACAACCTTTTTGATTTTGTGTAACGAAACTTATTTCAAGATGTCAATGTGACATGTCATTGTTTTATTTGTGTGTGACGCTAGTGACGTCTACTCTGTTTACATTTTGAATGTTTATTGTAGCACAGCGGAGACCAATATTAATTTGGTTTATTGTTTTTGTATTGGATATCGTTGGACAGGTATGTTAAGTATAGTGCGCGCCAAACAAATAGTTCAAATCGGCAGGAAAGATACACGGCTTTCCTTACTACTTTAACAATTATAAACTACACATAACCTAGAATCATTTTCAAACTTAAACTTAGATTTATTTAAAACTACAAGTCCTAGAGGTATTAAAATGGTGTGTTTGGTTATCAGGAATAAACCTGCAATAAATGCTGCATACAACACGCTTGTAAACGACTGGGTTACACGCCCATAGATTTTTGGGCATTCTCCTTTGGCCAGTAATATTTCCTTCGAATGATATTCGCCATTCTAGTAATTCCAGCATGACCACTTGTAGGCAATAAATGATAATCATTTAGAATAAACTCTTTCATCAAAAATTCTTTTAATCCCTTTTAAAACACATATTCGGGGATGCGTCCATCCCTTACGTGACTTTATTTCACTACATAATCCTTTTATAAATTCATTATTCTTATCGTATTTTACTATGCATAGTTCTTTTATTTTTATTTTTTCACAAAATTCTTTGAGCTTGTTTGCAAATTCGGCTCGCGAGAAATGCAATCTAAAGCCAAGATTAATACATAATAACATTTTATTTGGTACATAAACAAAACATTCCTTCTCTTCTATTTTTAATTTATCTCTTTTAAACTTTTTTATAATATCTTCTTCTACTAACCTCATTTCAATCGAATCACACGGCTGTTTTAATAATTCCACGACTCGTGGTTGATCAGGCCACTCGTCTGTGTCATTACTAAACGTAGCTTGTTCTTCTATTTTCCTCTTATTTTCCTCTTCCATTCTTCTCTTTTGTCCTCTAGTCATCACAGCCACAACTTCTTCATTCATACCTTTCAGTTCATCCGATGTTATAATAACTCTTGACAATGCATCTGCAATAACATTGTCTTTGCCTTTTACATATACTATCTCAAAATCATACTCTTCCATTACTAATCGGTATTTAATTAATCTACTTGAAGAGTCTTTCATGCCAAATAAATAAATTAAGGGTTTATGGTCTGTCATGATAGTAAAAGTTCTCCCAAACAAATACGGTCTGAAATATTTTACTGCCCAAACTATCGCAGTTAACTCTTTTTGTATGACTGGATAGTTTCTTTCTGCTTTGTTCAATGGTCTGCTTGCATAAGCAACCGGTCTTAAATTGCTGTTACATAAAACACTTCCTATAGCTAAATCTGAAGCATCAGTTTGCAAAATGAATTTATTTGTTTCGGAAAAATCTGGATATTACAATATAGGAGGAGACATTAAAGAAGTTTTTAAGAAATCAAAAGCATTTTGACATTCTGACGTCCAAACAAAAGGTATATTTTTCTTTAGTAAATGATTCAATGGCACGGTAATTGTTGCAAATGACGGTACGAATTTTCTATAGTAGTTGCAGAAGGCAACAAACCTTCTTACTTCATCTGCATTTTGAGGTACTGGGAATTTTTCTAAAACCTTAGTTTTTTCAGGGTCAGGTAAAACACCTTCACTAGAAACTAAGTGACCAAGATACAAAGGAGAATGCCCAAAAATCTATGGGCGTGTAACCCAGTCGTTTACAAGCGTGTTGTATGCAGCATTTATTGCAGGTTTATTCCTGATAACCAAACACACCATTTTAATACCTCTAGGTCCTGCCGTTTTTGAATAAATCTAAGTTTAAGTTCGAAAATGATTCTAGGTTATGTGTAGTTTATGATTGTTAAACTAGTAAGGAAAGCCGTGTATCGTTCCTGCCGATTTGAATTATTTGTTCCGCGCACTATACTTAACATACCTGTTGCAACGATGTCCATGTTGAGAGTAGTTTGCAATGTAGAATCTAACGAAGACCCATCATGTCTTAGCATCATATCAAAGGCATCATGTTTACATTCAAGTGACAATTAATACACCTCAACATTGTTATCCAAATCACGAGCAAAAATCAGAATCCGTAGAAAGTAGCGTAAAGTCGGCGAGTAGGCGAGATCGAATCGAATATAGCAAAAGTCGTTGGTAAGGATAAACAATAAACCATAGAATTAATATTGGTCTCCGCTGCGCTATAATAAACATTCAAAATGTAAACAGAGTAGACGTCACTAGCGTCACATACAACTAAAACAATGACATGTCACATTGGCATCTTGAAATATAATAAGTTTCTTTACACAAAATCAAGAAGGTTGTAGTTCTATTCCATTCCATTGCACAAAACGCAATGAAGTTAAAACAATATTATAACAAAATAATATTATTAATTATTACTTATTTACTTTAATCATATTGTACGATTTACATCAAGTAACAAATAAAATAATGTATTAAAAATAAATATCTGTTTTATTTCAAGTGACATGATTTTTTAGTAACAAAACTTTTTGTTTGGGCATGTATGCGTAGAAAGTTATGCAAATGGCCACCAGACATGCCAGAGAACAGGAAGAGACGGTTGAATTCCTTTTTTATTGCATTTTTTTAAAAGCAGCTTTAGCATTAATAATTATTAATTTTCAAATTGTCATATATTCGTAAGATAATTTTTAGTAAATTACATTTTGTGTAAATGTTTGGGTCAGGGATGATCATTCTCCTTTCTTTTTTAAGGAATTGAAATTTAGTTGGATTCAATTTTAAATTTACTTTCCTTAATCTTTCAAAAATATCAATTAAATTTTGATTGTGGATAGCTAAAGATCTTCCAAAAATTATTAGGTCGTCCAAATAAATAAAACATTTCTCAAAAGTTAATCCAGACATTGCTATTGACATTACTCTGCTGAAAGCACTACAAGAAGTTTTCAAACCCATCGGTAAACGTTTTAACTGATAATGTCCCGTACTAGTTGAAAAAGCAGTATACTTCCTACTTTCAGGCTTCAGTTTTACTTGGTAATATCCTTGCTGTAGGTCAAAATGAGTGAAATAAATTGAACCTGATAAAGAATCTAATATATCATTAATATTTGGTAACGGGTCATCCACAATATTTTCATTCAATTTTCTAAAATCAATTACTAAGCGCCACTTTTGAGCACCTTCAGACTTTTTAGGCACTAACAGTATTGGACTAGACCAATCACTAGTAGATTCCTCAATTATATCGTCTTTGAGCATTTTAGTTATTTTTTTATTTACTTCTGTCTTTAATGCTTGTGGTAATCTATATGGCTTTGTATAAATAGGGTTAATATTATTTTTTAATGTTATTGATTGCTCACAAATATTAGTAGTTTCTAACTTATCACCTGGCAAAAAGAAAATGTCCGAATATTTAGTGCAAATTTTTTCAATGGATTGTTTTTCCTCTTTATTTAAATGTTGTAACTCTAATAAAGGTAATAAAGTATCAGCTCTGCTCGAACTACTGTCACATTGACTAAATTTAAAAACATTATAGTCACTCAAAACCTCTACATTCAATTCAAAATTATTTAATTTGACTTCTTCATCTCGAATATTTAAAATTTTAATAGGGATCCTTTTATTTTTAGGTCGAACGATTGTACTAGCTAAAAATATATATTTTTCTATTTCTTTTGCACTAACAAAACAATCACCTTCTAATTCTGTTTTTAAATAAATATAATGAATTGATTCACTCCGAGGGGGAATTAATAATGAATTACTATAATCAGGTTGGTCATAAATTGGCAATACACAATATTCATTTTCTATTTTAATCGTTAGTAAATTTTTATCTAAATCAATGTTTGCTTTATATTTAGTCATGAAATCAAGTCCTAATATTCCATCGACAGTAATAGGTAAATTTTGAAAACTATAAAATTTATGTTGAAATTTTTCTTTTGTAGGAATGTACAAATCTAATATTACATAACCAGAAGAACAAATCTTACCTCCGATTCCGTTAACAACTAAATTATCGTGGTGAATTACACATGACCTTGGAAGTTCTTCCTCTTTAATTACTGAAATTGATGCACCTGTGTCTATCAATAGTATTACCCTTTTTCCATTCATGTAAAAATTAACAAACTTAGCATTACCTTTACAGGCAAAAACTAACTTACTAATCTCGAAAAAACTGATTGCTTTCTCTCTCATCCGATTTTTGTTTAAAATTGTCTGCAGCATGCGTAGCCGTCTGATTATCCTCACCTTGCACCGTGAAAAGATTGTTTCTGTTAAAAGAATTTCCTAGCAACACTCTGTAATTATTGTAACACTAACACTTTGACACACAGAAATTAAGAGTTATACCGGATTATATACCGGAGATTCTTCTCGGTCTTGTTCGTCCCTCCTGCGGCCAGACCATCTCATGCGCATTCTCTGTAGTGCGCTCTCCTTTAACTCTCTGTGCACCAGTTCCGTGTGGCATTTCTTATAATTTTTATATGCCAAAATCAGTATTACTAGCGCACATATTCCCAAAATTGTAGACACTAATAAATTATTCGTGTAGAAATGCGTGGCCAAATCAGTAGTAATTTCGTCGTGACCTCCGTGTTGATTTACTATCATTTCTTTGTTATCGCAGATACATTTGCTGCACTTTGTTCCCATTTTTATTTCTCTCTGTAATATTCTGTTCGAACTGCACCGAGGCACACAAGAATGTGCTGCTCTTGCGGTTTTAGCCCGATATCCGACACTCGCGCGCCGTCTCGGCGCCGCCTGGCAGGGTCGCCATGAAGTGAGGTAAGGGGGAAGGGAGGAGGGAATGGAAACGCGTCTGTGCTAGAACACGGGTTTAATAAGACTGCCACAATATTCGACATACTTAATACTTACTTACTACGTACAATACTTCACATACTTCACAATACTTCAATTTTATTAATAATAGTCCGCCGCGGCATAACAAATTGACGCTCAGCTTCTCTTGACGTTATTTGATTTGAAGCAACTTTGATTTTGTTTTAGTTACTTTATTTTTAGTTTTAACATCTTTATTTTTCGTGATTCTGTCCTACCTGTATATTTTTAGTATTGTTTTGGTTTTTGGTCAGTTTGCTATCTTTTACTGGGTGTGTGTTTTCTTTGTTGTAGTTTTATTGCTTTTGTTGTCTCTATTGAATAGAAGCAGGCGTTACTTTGCGGAAATCCATAATATATGATGAAAAGTCAAAATTATTTTTGCAAAACAATTATTGTTTAGCTATTTATATGTTTTGCGGATCATAGCAAAATAATTTTGACTTTTCATCATATATTTGTTGTCTCTTTTTCTTTGAACAAGTATTTTGTTACCCGTTGCCCAAGATAATTGAAAGCCTTGCGTTTTGGTTTATATTTAGTAATGGCGTAGTTCGGAGTTCTTGAAATGGTGTTAGCATGATATTAGGGAAACCTCAACGTTTTTAGCAGATTGCTTCATTTCTCCGGGGCCACCTCAACTTGCCAATAGCCTGATTTCAAATCGACCGTGGACATCACGCACTTACTTTGGGGCCGTTCAAATATTACGTAAGCAGATTAATTACCCCCCCATCCCCCTTATCAGCAAAAGTAAGCAAAGCTCTTACCCCCTCCCCCCATGCTTACGTAAACATTTTTCAATTAAAAATGTATTTTGTTTTTATATTTTATTTTTTAAAACTTACCCTAAGAGTTCAGCAACATTGTAGATGGAACTGGATGGTTTTCTAGGATGACAGATAAGCCATCAACAGCTGCGTTATAGTAAGTTTGCAGAGGACCAAAGACAGCCACGTTAAGTGGCTGCAGTTTATGACTATAATATGGTGGTCTCGTTAGTAGGGTCACAACATTGTCTTTTGCGATATTCAATACCGCGGGTGTCAGGTGACTGTCGTGATTATCAACATTCAGTAATGCCGGGTTTTCCTTTAAAGATACTATTACCTTTATAAAATGTTTCTTAAAGAGGATAGGACTAGAAATTATGAATATATACAAAAACAGGACAACCAAATACTTTAATTTTTGCTAAATCAGGTTTAAAACCGTACCAGAGATCGGCAGGAGTGGTGTGTTTAGGCAACACCGATGACGGCAATCTATTTATCAAATATACAGAAGACACATCACACAACTGCCTCTCCCCACATCTCCTTAGACATACCACTCTATAAATAAGACATCTGGCCATCTCTACTATGGTTCTATTAAAAGGTTCCGTCTTACCTGATTGAGGTCGATTACGAGCCATAGAATAACTGATCCGTATCCCGTTTTTTTTTACGAAAATCAATAAATTATTAGTGCTGTGATAGCCTAGTGGTTAGGACGACCGACTTCTAATCGGAGGTCGTGGGTTCGATCCCGGGCACGCACCTCTAACTTTTCGGAGTTATGTGCGTTTTAAGTATCACTTGCTTTAACGGTGAAGGAAAACATCGTGAGGAAACCTGCATGCCAGAGAGTTCTTCATAACGTTCTCAAAGGTGTGTGAAGTCTGCCAATCCGCTTGGCCAGCGTGGTAGACTATGGCCAAAACCCTTCTCACTCTGAGAGGAGACCCGTGCTCTATAGTGAGCCGGTAATGGGTTGATCATGATGAATAAATTATTTAGTTACTATATTCACCGCCCTGATCACATCTTACATTTTCTATTGAACAATTAAACTTTGCTTCTACTAACGACACATACATCTTAAATTTTTCAAAAACTATATATTTCTATTAAAAGGTTCCGCCTTACCCGATTAAGGTGGATTACGAGCCATAGAATAACTGATCCGTATCCCCTTTTTTTACGAAAATCAATAAATTATTTAGTTACTATATTCACCGCCCTGATCACATCTTACATTTTCTATTGAACAATAATTAAACTTTGCTTCTACTAACGACACATACATCTTAAATTTTTCAAAAACCTCGCTTTTGTTTCTTATAAAATATACACCACAAAAGTTAGTGAAGTGATCAATAAAACTCACATAATAGTTGTATCCATCATGTGTAGGAGGACTAATTTTACCACACACATCAGTTGAAATACACTGCAAAATTATCTTTGCCTTTCTATCCTCCGGCAAATTTTTAAGATATGGTAACTTAGTTTGTTTACCCTGTAAGCATATTTCGCATAAACTCTTAGACGGATATCTACAAGACCCATAATCCTATGCCACAGATCTGTGATACTGTTACTCACATTGACATTTGCTCATTCAGATATAGCTGACAATTTAATTACATACAAATTGCCAAATGTGTGACCAGAAACAACTACGACACCATTTTTTATTATATTTCAACAGACTTCTCAAAAGTTATTTGAAAACCTTTTTCTTCTAACTTTTTAACTGATAACAAATTGAACAAAATATTGTCACCGATTAATACATCTTTAATAGTTATTGTGTTACCGAGATCTGTCATACCTTTAAGAGTACCCTTCTCATTTGCTGTCACAAACTGACCCGCTTTGGCTACATTAATGTCAACATTTACATTAGAAATTTCATAAACTAAGCTTTTATAATAACTCTTAAAAATATGAGAACTTGCGCCACTGTCTATAACAAATACTATTTCATGACACAACTGACCGGCACTTAATGCACTGTTTTCACTTGTAATAAAGGTACAGTCTGTAGAAGAAAGTGGCTGTTAAGAACAGCACCTGTCTCGTTACTTGACCGAGCCTTATATCTGTAAGTCCTTCTTTATGTGACCAAAAGATTTACAGAAAAAGCATCTAATATTCTTCTTTGATATGTGGTTGTTATCCCTGGCAGAAACTGACCGCCTTGTTGCCAAAGCACCTGGCGATTGTGTTTGAAACAACATCTCTCTTAGTACGCCGCTCCTCTTCAGCAAATAAAGTGTTCTTTACATACCCCAGCTTGATCGGCACTGAATACGATTCTATTGGCATAATTTGGAGTAAGTCGCGTATGTTCGGCTTCTTGGTCGGAACATTCTTTCTTCTTTTTACATACCTTTGTAATGTCATGAAATTAACATTTTTGTCATTTGCTGCCTTTCGAAGACTTTCACATTCTGCATGCTTTCTGCCATCAAAATCGCTGCTCTCATATTTTTTTCACTGTGAAGACCATAATCCGTCTTTCTCTTACGATGTCGCACCATTTACTTCTAAAACAACAAAACAAAAATAGTTAATACTTCATTGGGGCTCATTGTTGCAGTGCCCCAGGTGTGGTAAGCAAAAAAAGTCAAATAAGCCTTTTACAACCCGTTTACTAAAAGATTGGACCTGGCATCGATGACGTCACGCATGGGTACGGTGTGCAAAAAAGCATCATTAATAATATTTAGGAATTGTATCAAACTTAAATGTTTGTGAAAAACTCTGGGTATGCTGTGTTAGTATTGTCTTAGTTTGGCGTTTATGACACATTGAAATAAAAGATATTTGATACATCCCGACGTTTCGCACTTTTTACAGAGGACGTGTTCATGGGCCGACTCAAATCTATTCTTCTATATCTTCTATACATATAATAAAATCGTAGACTTGCCGTATCTGTACATTGAAGATTTTTGCAAAATAATAACTGGGGGATGTTAGGGATAAGTAATAGAACGTAAAAAAGCTATTTTTGAAATTTTTGTCTGTTTATCTGTTTGTCTGTATGTTTGTGCGCGCATCACGCAAAAACTACTGAATGGATTGAAACGAAACTTGATACGATTTAAGTTCATACTACGGAGTAACATATAGGATACTTTTTATCCCGAAATTCAGCACGGTTCCCTTGGAAGAGGGGATGAAAGTCAAAACGTGTATTTAGCTGTAATTCAATAACGCGTGGTCCGAATTCATTCATTCTTTTTTTGTTAGAAAGTAGATGCTTTAAAGATTACGAACTAATCTCTAAAAGGCTGGATCGATTTTGATGGGACTTTCACTGGCGGATGTTTACATTTTGATCTACCTAACCATCCGCCAGAGAACTTTTAACAGTTTTTAGCATGATATGAGCTCAAAGGAGCTTAGGAAAAACAAAATGATTCCTACGGGATTTTTAAAAACCAATATATATCCACGCGAACGAAGTCGCGGGTGTCCGCTTGTAATAAAATATAAGCGTTAGTTTCCGTAACAGATCTTTTATTTCAATATGCTGTGTTAGTTTTCATTATTGGAATAATAATAATACGACCGAAGTCAACGGTATACAGATTACAGTCTGAATGATGCCTATTTTTAATAGACTTCCAAAAAAAGGAGGAGGTTATTTTGAAGATGAGATTCAAAATAAATAACACAATGACTAAAATGACTTTTATTTTTATTTTAAATATACAATAATTAAAAAAGTAGGTACTTAGTTACGATTCATCATCACTATCATCACTATAACTTAAAGGTACGATGCCTGTCGTGACTTCGATTTCGCTCTCGCTATCGCTTGAATATGTTTCTGAATCTGAGCTATCTTCTTCTAGTGATATTATGAGCTCCCTTTGATTTAGGTTTTCGAGGCGGTCCTTGCCCCAATATTTGCGCTCGAGCCTTTCCACATGGTTCACTTTTTTCTTCCAGTCTGCTGTCGGTAAAAGCATCAGTAGATGACCACTTAAGGAGACAGAATATTATTTTTAAATGTTTGACTTTAATTATCATAAGAATTCCGTAAGTTTCTTTTTTTGAAAACCCTGTGATAAGTCTTTTAACATATGAACAAGCATTTTTCCATGTACAATGGTCCAATAAAATTTAAAAATGTACAAATATTAGAAATTTAGTAGTTGACCATCTAAAAACTAGAAGATGACCATATTTTGCATCAGTAGGTGACCCATTCAGATGCTACAATTTTAATTGGGTTATTTGTTAAATAAGAAGCAAAGTAAAATGAAAAGAAAACGTTTTATTTCAAATTAGGCCTTTTCAAGCCTATAATTTAAATAAAAACAAGGTTCTAAAAGATCCGACAGATGGTTCTAAAACAAAAAGACACTGTCAAACACAAAGCGTAAACGTCAAACTTTTTGCCAAAGGATTTATGGTCGTGAATGTTTATGTATTATATGTGTTATGGGCATTAAACTTCAAAAATTATATCAAGGAATGTATCTCTGGAACATCAAATACATTTCTCGTAGAACTGGTCTTCTTGGGATCCTCTATATGAGCAACTACTGCATCCCAGGGATAGTCTAGCACATCTTTATGTTCAGGCCATTTCCACAAACGACCATTTGATTTCATAGATGAGATTGTTGCTGTTTTTTTCATAGCTTTAAGTACTTTTCCGGGATAAAAGTTATCGTCGTACTTAAATATGACAAATTCTCCATCTACTTTTTGCGGGGGTTTTAAACCCACAATTGCAGATTCTCTTTCAATCTCATTTTCTGACTCAATCACACTTTCACCTGAAGAGACCACAGCATCCGAGTCTGAACTGGAGGAAGAGAATCGCAGGTTTTTTTTACCCGCTTTATTTTGGTTGATTCTAATTTTGTGAGTCTTGATTCTCTTTAATGTCTCTTTTTCTTCTTTCTTTCTAAGCTTTTCAGCGGCCTTTTCAGTTTTCTACTTTAATTCGTTCAAGATCTTCTTTTTGTTTTAATTTCTTCTGTAGATATTCCTGATAACTTTTTCCTGAAACAATAGTGGGTATTCTTTCCTTGGGACGTGATTTAGGCGTTTCCTTTTTTATATGAGGCTTGTAAAAGAAATGTTTTTTAAAGGGACTGGGAACATTATCCTGTACAGCGTCAGAAAAAGTGCTAATAACACTATTGATACCGGAATTCAATTCATCAGTAAGAGAGAGCGCTCACGGAGCGGTTCGCACCCGCGCCCGCCGCGGTTGCGGGCCCGCAATACTCGAAATTCATACAAATGTCGAGTGCAAAACTCACGACGCGATTTACTCCCGCAGAGTTGGCGGTTGCTCGCGGCTCCCGCAGAACCGGCGGGCAGCGGGCGCCCGCGAGCTTTGCGGGCGTCGCCCGCAAGCTCTGCGGTATTTTGGCGGGCGCGATCGCATTTTTCTTATAGGAGGAGCTGGCGAACAAAACGGTATAGTTGCATCAAACTAAAGAGCAAGAGTCTTTATTTGCAAAAATGTGGTACAAATATTATGGATCTTAAAGCTTATTGTCTTCCAACACATTTAACTAATAAATTAGTGTGCAAATTGAATTATTGATTTTAAGACTAAACAAAATGACGTAAGTAGCATACATGTCACCGTTCTAAAGATATAAATATAAAATTAATTGCAATAAATAGAATTTATGTCATAATTATATTCTTTTAAATTGTAAAAACATTTCTCCATGAGCCAGTTCTTTAGTTTTACTTTAAAAGTTTGGAGAGGCATGGCCTGTATTGATTCAGGTAACCTATTAAATATTAATTATTAAATATTAATATTAAACTGAATGACATACTTACAGTGAGCTTTTGGCGTGGATTTTTATTTACCCATATGTAGTTTGTGACTTTATTGAACATAACGTAACGGCACCGGTCTTGGACAAGGATCCAATTATGGACAAAATATACATTAGGCTTAAAAAATAAGAGTGCAAATTTGGTTATGCTTAATGGCAACACTTAAATTAAAAGTTTGACAGCTAACTTGTCAAATTATGACGTTTCATTCGATTCGGCCATTTTGTTTCAAAATGGTTGACGATAAGAAACCTCGCTCCGACTAATTGTATAGAAATCTGTTTTTATTAAGGAAATCCGTAAGGAAGTAAGTACACAAATTTGTTTTTAGTTTATTGTGAATTAGTCTGAGTGTAATTTGGTATTATTTTATGTTTTAATGTATAAATGCGCGAAATATTTCACGATATTGCGGCATGATAGGTTATGGTATTTTAATAATATTTCATAGTGTCCATGACCGGATATTTTTTTTGGGCTGAGCCATTCATGGACAGTTGTCGAAATTTAATTTTCTTTTAAGTTTTTTATGAGATACACTTTTTTGGTAATGCTTTTTCACCTGTTCAATTGTAAACTAATCAAGTTCGTTTTGAACATACCGTTCCAGTGATGGACGAAGAATGTCCATGACTGGGTTTGCCTCAGTTTCCTATAATGGACGTTGAAATATATTTTCTACTAGTCTTTGCCCGCGACTTCGTCCGCGTGAACTGCAATAAAGCGATCATTTCAAATAAATTCCTTAGTGTACGGTGGACAGTACTACGGAGAGGTCTCGCTGTATCTCTAGAATCTAGATCTACTAACCAAAATTAGATAAAACGTGGACGTGGATTTTATGTTGGACTTCTGAACAGTTTTTTACTAATATTTTTTTATTTTTAGGATGGCGCCTAAGAAAAATTATACCCCCATACAAATGGGAAATGCAATTGACGCAGTTAACAATGGGGAAACAATAGCAAAAGCCGCAGAAAGATATGGAGTTCCCCGAATAACTTTGCATAACAAAGTGACAGGAAAAAGTCCTAAAGTCTGCTCCATGGGTCCATCAACAATTTTGTCCAAAGATGAAGAACATTTGCTAGAGCAATGGGTAATTATGATGAGCGAAAAACATGTTCCCATTACCAAAGAAGAATTGTTGGACAGTGTTCAAAAAATTATAACCGATAAACGCCAGAAAACACCTTTCGTTAACAATCGACCGGGTAAAAAATGGTATAACCTTTTTTTAAAACGACACCCGATTCTTGCTGAAAGAACAGCCCAAAATCTGACGACCGCCCGTGATAACGTCACAGAAGCCGATATTGAAAAGTGGTTTAATGAAGTGGATGCTTATTTACAGGAGAAGGATTTGAAATCAGCGCTGGAAGAGCCTGAAAGGGTGTTTAACACCGATGAGAGTGCGTTTTTTTTATCTCCCAAGCCAGGTAAAGTACTCACAAAAAGAGGCGAGAAGCATGTTTACAGCTCTTCGGGAGATGAAAAAGACAACCTTACCGTCCTCGTAACTGGGAACGCGGCAGGTCAGTTGGCTCCACCCATGATTGTATACAACTACGAACGAATTCCGGCGACAGTTGCGAATAAAGTTCCAGAAAATTTTGGTGTAGGAAGGTCCCAAAGCGGATGGATGTGTGGCAGTACTTTTTTTGAGTACATGTCTAATGTTTTTCATCCCTGGCTCATCAAGCAAAATATTAAGAAACCCATATTATTTTTCCTCGACGGACACAAGTCGCACTTAACGATGCACTTGTCAAATTTTTGCCTTGAAAATGGGATTGAAATTATAGCATTGAACCCGAACAGCACCCACATCCTTCAGCCGATGGATCTGGCCGTTTTTAGACCCTTAAAAATATCATGGAAAAGAGCTGTAACGAATTGGAAATTACAAAATATGACACAAAATTTAAAAAAAGAAGATTTTGCTCCACTACTTAAAACAGCATTAGAAGCAATATCCGAGGACACTATCAAAAACGGCTTCCGTGCTGGCGGATTATGTCCATTCGGTCCTAGTTACGTAGATATGACTAAAATCAAATCCCGAAAAACGGTACAGACACAAGATCTAACGTTACAGAACCAGTTTCTCGAACATCTAGAAAAAGAAATCAAATCTAAATTCAGTTCCGATAAATTACAACTTTTTAAGGAACTGTATTACAAACCCAGACACGAATTGGATGAACGATTACCCTGTGAAGACACTTCACTTTACATAATATGGGCAAGCGCAAATCACTCTCTTGATGGTACAGTCCAAGGTGGTGCCGGGACATCCGTGAATACACATGAAATTCAAGACAATAACATAGTTGAAGTTGCTCTTCTACAATCCGAAACCATGTCTACCGGCGAACAACAATCTGATCATGAATCTTCGAACTCTCCAAAAAAAGACCTCGCTGTAATTGAAAAACCGAGTTACGACGACCAAACAGACAACGGCAAGACCAAACCTGTAACAACACCTAACGCACTGCAGAACGAGCCTGGAACAAGCAATTGTGACCATACAACTTCAAATGAATCCCGTCTTTGCACATCCGATCAATCTGAAGATATTAGACATATTTCAAAAACCGGGAATGACATTGTTGACTACGTGAATATGACGCACAAAACTCCTGAAAAAATTACTGATCAAAATGAAAATCCTAATATTTCAAAACAACCCCAGAATGGCAATGTTTCAGAATCAGCCAAGAATAAACCGACTATGAAAATTGGAAACTATATAGTACCATCACCTTTTAAAAGAAATTTGCACTGGCCAGAAGAAGATATATACAAGGGTAAAAAACGAAGACTTAAAGAAAAAATTCCTTTTGCAGTAACTGGTCAACAATGGAGAGAATATCACATAAAAAAGGAAGCTGAAAAGATGCGTATACAGGAAGAAAAAGATAAAAGAGCTAGAGAAAGGAAAGAAAAAAAAATAATGAAAGAGAAGCTTAGCAAAGAGAAGAAAAAGAAACGGTTGAGAAGAAAGAGGTTGAATAATAAGAAATCAGAGGACATAATATCTTCGGACGAAACAAACACAGACGTGGAATATTGCGAAAGTGACGATAGCAATTACGATATAGAAGAAGATTTATCTAAAAATGATATTAATGATGAAGAGCTATCCAATAATTCGAGCAGTTCGGAATCTGAGGATGTTCCACTAAACAGATTAATGTCATCCAAAAAACACATAGCTAAGGGAAATTATGTTATAGTCAGATATGAAGGTGAATATTTCCCTGGTGTTGTCGAAAAAGTCGAAAAACTGTCCTATGAAATAAGCACTATGACATTTTCGACTGGGAACACATATAAATGGCCCGAAAAACCCGATAAGATTTGGTACCGTAAAGATTCTATTATTGAAGTTATAGATGCCCCAGTACTAACTAACAAGAGAGGCTTTTACGCTGTAAAAGAGATGAGCAAGTATCACATGTTTACTACTTAAAATTTAGTTGTAGTTTACTTAATTATTATTATTATTTTGTAAAACACTAATGATTCAATTGTAAAACAGCATTAATGTGCATGACAATTTAAAAAATAAATACTTTTATCATTAATACAGTTTTATTATTTGTATTTTAAGTATTCGAACGATTACAAAAAAATGTGCATAACTGGAGGTCCAATATTGGGCACCGTCCATAAATAGGTGTTTATAACTGGGTGTTGTTCATTATTGGGTGTCTATCACTAGATTTTTGGTGTCCATAAATGGTCCAAAAAAGAGGCTTTCTATTTCATAAATTATTTCAAAGTTCAAGTATTAAGAGCTATTTCAACCAATGAGGAATTTATTAAAACGATCAAAATTTTTCTTAAGCTGTCCATTATTGGGGTCGCTACGTTAATAATATGTTAAATTCAGTTTGCTATCTCATATAAGTTAACGGAATCAATAATTAATTAATATTGCAAGCAATAACTTGTTTGTGTAAACACATAACTCCAGAAGCAGACTATCAATTAATATTAAAACTAAATCAAACTATTATTAAAATATCTGCGTTTATCACCCGCACATAACTCAATTTATATCAACTCAGAGATTAGTTTAACTGAGATCTATTTTCAAATATATTTTTAACCCCCGACGCAAAAACGACGGGGTGTTATAAGTTTGACGTGTCTGTGTGTGTGTGTGTGTGTGTGTGTGTGTGTGTGTGTGTGTGTGTGTGTGTGTGTGTGTGTGTGTGTGTGTGTGTGTGTGTGTGTGTGTGTGTGTGTGTGTGTGTGTGTGTGTGTGTGTGTGTGTGTGTGTGTGTGTGTGTGTGTGTGTGTGTGTGTGTGTGTGTGTGTGTGTGTGTGTGTGTGTGTGTGTGTGTGTGTGTGTGTGTGTGTGTGTGTGTGTGTGTGTGTGTGTGTGTGTGTGTGTGTGTGTGTGTGTGTGTGTGTGTGTGTGTGTGTGTGTGTGTGTGTGTGTGTGTGTGTGTGTGTGTGTGTGTGTGTGTGTGTGTGTGTGTGTGTGTGTGTGTGTGTGTGTGTGTGTGTGTGTGTGTGTGTGTGTGTGTGTGTGTGTGTGTGTGTGTGTGTGTGTGTGTGTGTGTGTGTGTGTGTGTGTGTGTGTGTGTGTGTGTGTGTGTGTGTGTGTGTGTGTGTGTGTGTGTGTGTGTGTGTGTGTGTGTGTGTGTGTGTGTGTGTGTGTGTGTGTGTGTGTGTGTGTGTGTGTGTGTGTGTGTGTGTGTGTGTGTGTGTGTGTGTGTGTGTGTGTGTGTGTGTGTGTGTGTGTGTGTGTGTGTGTGTGTGTGTGTGTGTGTGTGTGTGTGTGTGTGTGTGTGTGTGTGTGTGTGTGTGTGTGTGTGTGTGTGTGTGTGTGTGTGTGTGTGTGTGTGTGTGTGTGTGTGTGTGTGTGTGTGTGTGTGTGTGTGTGTGTGTGTGTGTGTGTGTGTGTGTGTGTGTGTGTGTGTGTGTGTGTGTGTGTGTGTGTGTGTGTGTGTGTGTGTGTGTGTGTGTGTGTCTGTCTGTTCCCCTGTGGCGCTCAAACGGGTGGACCGATTTGAATGCGGTTTTTTTTGTTTGAAAGGTGAATTAGTCGAGAGTGTTCTTAGCTATGTTTGATGAAAATCGGTCCAAGATGGCCGCCGCTACAAAATGGCGGATGATATATTTTTTCACAACTCCCTTGATATGGGTATCAAATGAAAGGGCTTGACTAGTAGAATAGCACTATTGCAAATTCAAGATGGCCGCCGCCACTAAATGGCGAATGTCGGGGGTTTTTTAAATTTTCAATTTACACTTGTATACTAATTAATTAATTACACTCAGCCAAGTCCAAAATGGCAGCATTTATTCGATGAGGGTGTGATTGCTATCGCAGCCCTCAATCAAATATCACGACCTAGACGCTGAAGCATCTAATAGTCGGTTGAGTCTTTGGAGGAGACTCAATTCATGGCTTCGAAGTACCCGTATTTATACCAATAATTCAAGATGGCGGTTCGGCGCCACTGAATGAATCAAATGTAAGTTAATTCTAACCTATTTCAATTATGAAATTAATAATTTGTAAACCATTTCTAAAAATTCTAATTAATTTTCAACAATAATTTATCATTTGTAAGTCAGTCTGACATTTGTAAGTTAGTTTAGGCCAATTTCAACATAAATTGTTTAAAAACTTTATTAGTGAATAAAGTTTTTAAATGATAAACTTTTTAATTAAAAAAAAATTCTTAGTAAAAAAAAAACAAATTTTTCTTCTGAAAAAGAAATAATCATTTTGATTGACATCTTACAAAGTATGGAAATTAATCCATTTTTAACGAAAACGTGCTCGATTATTCAAATCTTTCGAAACTTTATGTCTGTTCATTTTCTTAGTGTCGCTCTTTGTGTCTAGCCGCCTCCGACGCGCGGTGTTTTATCAAAGACGCCGCCGCGACTTCAAAGCATGCCGCGCGCGGTGTACAGGCACAAGGGGTTATACCGTTTTATACCTACTCATATTTTTTTATTAAAATTCTCTTTCCTTTTTCTATTTTTTTATATTCGTATTTTATTACAATATACTTATTACTACAATATACTATATTGACAACTTGTGCAACAAAATCAATAAATTTGTCTTTGCTTTACGTAGAATATCTAAAATTGCTGACCGAAGCACGGCTCTTTCGGCATATCATGGCTATGTTGTTTCCAATATTCTGTACGGAGTTTTAATTTGGGGTAATGCTTCCGAAATGAATAGTCTTTTTAATTCAGAAAAAGTGTATCCGGGCAATTTGTAACAAAGATCCAATGCAATCATGTAAGCCACTTTTTAAAACGCTGAAATTATTAACATTACCATGTAGGTATATATATATCTACGAAGTGGCGTGTTTCGTAAAGAAATTCAAAAATGAATATTTTCAAACACGTCAAAATGTTGTATCATTTAATGCCAGATATCCGAACAAAATTTACTATCCACAATGTAAAACTGCTCTGAGCTCAAAAAGTTGTTTTTATATGATGATTAAAATTTATAATAAGCTACCCTCTATAATAAAAGATTTACCATTTACAAGATTTAAAACAAAACTGCATCTTCAGCTCTGTAAAAGAGTTCCTTAATGAATAAATTAAAATTCTTATAAAAATTGTATAACTTCTGTAGCATAAGAATTAGACTAATTTTGTATGTTACTCACAACTGTAAAATCTAATTATTGCACGCCATTATAATTATGGCTGATTGTAACATGCCAACACAAAACTTTGTAACACCTACCATGTACATACTTACAATCATGCAATAAAATCTATTTATTCTATTCTATTCTATTCTATTCTATAACCATAAACATAAAATATAATATTATCATGAACATGGGTCTTCTCTCAAAATGAGAAGGATTTTAACCATAATCTACCACGCTGGCCATGTGTGGATTGGCAGACTATTCGGAGATTCTGTGAGAATAGAAAAAAAATTACAAACAGAAAAAAAAATAATAAAAATAAAAGCAGAATAGTAAGAGCACCTGCGCCTGTACCGACACTATGTTACTGAACGGACTATAATTATGCCGTTATGATCGAAACCACACCTATGGATGCAATTTTGATACAGTTGCGGGCCGTTTTAAGTAAAATTAAGTTGATATTCTTATTCAGCAAGCCAAAGACCATCGGATTAAAAAATATAACATTTTGTTCGCCAGCTCTTCATATATAAATATAACCGCCGGTCTTGCGGGCGTCGCCCGCCAACTCGGCGGGCGACGCCCGCAGCCGCGTCGGCTGCGGTCCCGCAAAAACAAGCGGGCTCGTGAGCGCGCTCTCTCTAACCTCTCTCCCGCAGCCGCGGCGGGCGCGATTCCAAACCGCTCCGTGAGCGCTCTCCGAACAGCGCTAGTTGACGGTTTTGGAATGATTTCATGCATGTCAGTAGGAGCAATGATGTCCGATTGATCTATAGTGACTTTAAGTGCACCTTCAACATCGCTAATTGTTGGTGATCTTGGGATTGTCACTAGCATGTTGTCATCAACAGTATTAGGTACCGTAGTTGCTAATGTTTCCATTGTGGTTTCCAAAAAAACATTATTATTGTTAGAAGCTGACGCATCGATGGTGATGCCTGATGTGTCAAATCCTTCAAAATTTAGATCACATAATTGGACCTCTTTTACAGAAACACCTAACGATTCAACCCCTTCCAATGTAGAATCAATAATTTGCTCTAATTGTTGTAGCCTTTTTAGTTCATCTTTTGTTTTTTTCCACAAATTAAACAGCGATAAATCAGCCAAATCACCTGACCATTCATCCAGAGTTGCATCAAATGCTACTATTTTTTCGGGACTGATAGATTCGTTTAAAAAATTTAAGCCCCTTTTCAGATAATGAATTTGTTCGCTAATGTCCTGGTTTTCGCTGATACTCTCAAGTGGGACTTTTACCTCCAATGGATTCCACGGAAATAAGCCACAATTCTTAAATCCATTTGCCAAAATTGATTTACTTATGGTATTGCCCATTACCTCGTGCAATAACTTAGCAAAATCTTTTTTCTTAAGCATATGAGGCTCGTCATTTTTAGGGTTCCGTACCCAAAGGGTAAAAACGGAGCCCTATTAATGTCACTCGGCTGTCTGTCCGTCTGTCCGCCGGTCACAGGTCTCTAGCTCGCAGACGAAATGAGTTACAAACCTGAAATTTTGGTATTTGGTGTAAAACGTTGACCCAAAATCAAATATTGAATTAAAAATTGAATTAAATTATTTTTCAGGGGGGCTCCCATACATGAGAAAGGAGCCGGAAAAAAAATTTTTTTTCTTACCTTAGCTTGTGGGGTATCATTGTTTAGAGCTCATTGAGTAGAGTACGAATATATATTTTTTTAATTTTTTGCTTAAAAAGGAAGGAGACGGGGGGTCATCAAATTTGTCAGTTTTAGACCATTTTTGTGACGGGGGCTATCTAAAAAACTAAACTAGTTAGGAATATGATATTTCGGTATATTATGTACTATATGCTCTATTTGTACAACAAATACTGAAAACAACGATTCATAAAATAGTTTATAAGCTGTGACCAAAATAAACGAACTTATTGTGCGTTTTTCTTTCACGATTTCTTGCGATGTCTAACTCGGAAATTAAATATTTCTTAGACCCAAAATATTATATTGTTCATAATTATGTACGGAACCCTGAAAGAGCGAGGCCCGACTCGCACTTGGCTGATTTTTTTATTTTATCAACCCTCCAACTTTGAGGTGATTGTGATTTTTTTCTGCGTTTGTTTACGCAAATTCGTTTTTTGTTTGATGACTCTGTAACGCGGTGTCTGAAAAAGAAATCAGGGACGAACAAAGTAAAATACCCGACAATTTGGTTCCTGTACCTAAACTATGAACATTCACCAGGTAATTTTTCATAATACGAACGTGTACTTTCAGAATGTTAGCTGTTTCTGTTCTGTTTTTTGTTGCTTGTTTTGATGTACGAAAACATAACTTGAAGAGAAACCACGAACAGTCAACTGATTGTATTGATATTAAATTGGCTAAAGGTTGGCGACCCTGTTAACTGCAATATCGCCCAAAAAGATGAGTCAAAAACTTAAACGGCCAAATAGGAAACGAAGAATCAGTGAATCCACTACCTCAGATAACTCGGATGTGCCCTACACCGAATCTGATGCCAGTTCATACAAAATAGAAACTGAAGAAGATTAAGATTTTGACGAATCACCAAAATACTCTAACATACAAAATCGTAGCAATACTTCACCACTTTCTGCAAATGAAAATGAAAAATGTAACAAAAAAGTGAATATTATCATTTTTACAATGGACATATATATTATTTATCTTTTTCAGTGATTTTTTCAGTGCTGTTTCAAACAATTTTTAGTGCTTTTTGTATTTTTTTTTTATTTTAATTTTAATTTGTAAATATGTATTTAGTCCGATGTCTTTTATAGATACATCGTCTAACTGTAGAGAGTTTATTGAATGTCCCATCTGTGTCGACGGCAAACTTTATAAAGGCCAACGTGGTTTAAATATCTACAAAAGCCGTCGGCGTATACCGAATTTAAACCCAATAAAAACCTGTAGCTTCACAGACTACACCTAGAAATGTTTCTGGTGTAGGCTGTGATGTTGGGCATTCAAGCAGGTCTCCCTTATGGGCAGCGGCGGGCACAGGGTTCGGAGCCAGGGTATGCAATATGCACATTTATGCAGCGCACATACCTTTATTAAATAGAATGAATAATTTTATACGCAAAAATGGGTGAAAATAACCGCTCGAAAGTGATTATTTTGATTTTGATTTGAGACTAAAAACGACTTGAGAAACTTCATTTTTTAAAGTTGGTTAGAGATGAATTAAATTAAAGCACTTACCTGTAACACGTTCGTTGTTATCAGTAATTATAACTTAGCACAAAGCAGCTAAGTAGGTAGGTACAGCATAATAACAGCTCGCCGCGCCGTACCATATCTACATAATACTCGAGTACCATATTAAATCGAACCTTTTCGAATGTCTGATTTTACGTTAAATGGAGAGGAAATAAACTTTTGTCTAATTGTAAGTAACTTACACAACAAACACAGCGTAATTATCCACACGAATATTCCATTTTCTACTAATACCTACGTAGGTATAAGGTAATAAGTAACTATGTTCTTTAAACAAATCTCCGCAAACTTTTACAGTCACAAAACTCACTGAATTTTAATTATTTCACAGAATTATTTGTACTTAAACTATTTTTACAAGAAATAAATAATAGTTAAACACTTTAGGTACATTGAACGTAAGAAAACAAAATGGACTGAGAAAAAGCAAAATAAACGCAGATAAAGTCAAAAATCGCTTTAAAATTTTAAATAGGTAAGTATTAACAAACGATATTATTTAGGTTATTTGCAAGATATTCTAATATTTATTTATTACTCTAGCGGCACGCTATGATGGCCGGTTTGACGTTTGTCCGCTCATGAAGTTTCGTATTAATTGATAACGACTTTGAAGGAAATAATTGTATTACTTTATTGACGATAGTGATGTGCAGAGATTCATAAATTTTATCGAATGTAGTTTTAGGTTTAGGACTCAAAATTTATTTATTAAATTGATTTCTTAAATGTATACAAGTGTAGAAAAATCAGTTTGCACCATTTAAGGGGTGAATGTACTTGTGAATATGAACAATTTTCACTATGTGGACAAACCTCTGAAATCGCAAAAAAATATCAATAAATTTTTAAAAATGGAATCTAATACGATCGTCACATAGGATCGCTGGCTAGCACAACTACTACCTCCGGCAAACTCGCGTCAATGCTCAATGCAAAACAAAGCAGTTTCGAATTGACGTTGCTTCGAAAAGTATAAACTGTCAGTGCAATGCGATTGTGATATAGTTTTGACCTGGCTTTGGATTTCAAATATTGATACTGCATTACTGTTGACCCTTGCTCGTTAATTTGGACTCTGTTCAAGCCCTTTGTTGTGGATTTCGTCGATATGACCGAACGTACGCAGAGAACTGTTCTAAATAGTCAGACACGTGAGTTCGTAATACGCCTTCGTAACTATTTCGATCGTGAAGCTCAAAATGGAGGGCCAATTTTACCTATAACGTCAGTGGTTGAACGCGTAGCTGATGCGCTTAATATTGGACAACGAACTGTTAGACGGATAACTAAAAAAAAATATGGCGAGACTGGCACAGAAGAAAATAAACTTCACACACCAAAAAAGAGAAAACGAGCAAAACCAGTCGTAGGCATCGATAGCTTTGATGCCGATGCTATCCGAAGACATGTTTACGGCTACTATTTACAGAAGGAGTATCCAACAAGAAAAAAGTTGGTGCATTCACTGAAGGAAGCTGGATTATTCTTCGGTGGGGAAAGTTCTTTAACGAAGATTTTGAAGACCATTGGATTTCGATACAAAAAATGTAACAAACGCAAAATATTGATGGAAAGATTTGATATAGCGATGGCAAGGTATACTTTTTTACGGCAAGTGAAAGAAATCAAAAATTGGCAAAATGTTGTGTTCTTGGATGAAACATGGCTTAATGCTAACCATACTGTAGGCCGTTCTTGGAACGATGACACAGCAGCATCTACTTCCAAAGTTCCTGTAGGAAGAGGATCGCGACTTATAATTTGTCACGCCGGAACCATCAACGGGTTTGTCGAAGGTTCTCTCATGGCTTTTGCGTCAAAAACCACTGGAGACTATCATGAAGACATGAATGGAGAAAAGTTTACTGAATGGTTTACCTCAATGTTGTGTAGCCTCCCTGAACCATCTATTATAATTATGGACAACGCCCCATACCACTCGATGCAAATTGACAAGCCACCTGCCCAATCCCAAAAGAAAGCTGATATCGTCGCATGGCTTCGTAAAAATGGCGTAGATGCAAACATGAATATGTTAAAAGCGGAATTAGTACGTCTTTTAAAAGAAAACAAACCAACCAAGATCCGATACGTCATTGACGAAATAGCATTAGAACATGGGCACAGAGTTATACGGTTACCGCCTTACCATTGTGAGTATAATGCGATTGAGTTGGTGTGGGCTCAAATTAAGGGATATGCTGCAAGACACAATACAGAACCCCCATTTACCACAAAAAAAATGCTAAAATTATTAGAAGAAGCTTGTGAACATGTGACTAAAGGAGACTGGGAAAAGGTTGTGAATAGAACTGTTAAATTAATAAGGGAAGATTATGAAAGAGATGTGAAAATAGATAATATTATAGAAAACGAACATATAATTATTAATGTATGTGATGTGATGATAGCAGTGACGACAGTGAAAATAGTAGTATGGACGAATCTGATTAATTATGGCCTTTTGTGGCACCTTTTTTGGTATCTTTTGTATTCATATGTTTCTTGTGTGCATATAAAGTATGTATATTCATTTTCGTTCAAATATTCAGTTCGTTCAAATAAATTAAATAAACATATACATTTTTGTTTTATTAAACCTATTTAATCAGGTACAAAAACAAAACTTAATTGTTTTTTGTTCGAGAATAAATTGACATTCCACATCACTATTGTAATGTGTCAAACCGGCCATCATAGCGTGCCGCTAGTGTAGGTAGGCACTATTGTAATTTCCAATGTATTACGTGTGGCTTTTAATTTTCCAAAATAAAAACATTCATTGAAATCGTTTGTCCTGCTCGCGCGCCGTGCTCGTATTCGTGCGTGTTGCCAACTCTCGAAAATATTTGCCCCTAAACTTAAGTCAAAAAATTAATTATAATTAAGTGAATTATATATATAGGGCCAAGATTTTTGCCTTAATTTCGAAATTAATGTTTTAAATTTTAAACAAAAGTTGCAAGAAATTTAATTTTCTATAAAAAATGTCTCATAATTTTTTATACGACCAATATTTTTAGCGTAATTTCAAAAATATAATAGGTCAGAAAAAAAAACCTAAAAATATCCCTAAAAATATAACGCCCCTAAAAACCCCTCCGCATTTGTTTAAAGGGGGGAAAACCCCGAAGTTGGCAACCCTGACTCGTGCTCCTGGCATTCCACTATCTCGTTTGTGATTGGCCAGTTACGCTGGTTTTACTAAATAAGCTTTGATTATTCTGGTCGATATTCGCGCACACATAAACAAAATTTCTAGGAGAAATGGAGCACACATCTAGACTCCTTTTTGTGTAATATTACTGTATGTTTAACGCACACATAGAATTCTGGAAGCTCATAGAGAATGATTTCTCCAAGTACGATAAGTCTCAACACGAAGTTCTTTTGAGGTTCGAAATAATGCTGTACGTTTACTTGGGTATACCAAGTGATCTTCTGGAAATATGGTACGAGGCCCATCGACGCTCTGTGTTGCGCGATAGAACTCACGGAGTATCTATGAAGACAGAATTCCAACGCAAATCGGGGGATGCTGTCACGTTCCTGGGGAACACGGTGTGTTTGCTGGCCGTGACGGCGGCCTGTTACGATTTCCGTAATATTAGGTTGGGTCTCTTTGCTGGAGACGACAGCTTGCTTTTTGCTGAAAAATATTACTGCACCGGAGACGCGACATCTGCATTGGCCGATTGGTTTAATTTGGAGAGTAAGCTGTTGGATAATTACAAATATTCCTATTTTTGTTCAAGATTTTTAATAGAGAGTGAAGGCAGGATGTACATATGTATATAATACCAGATAGGAAAGGGGCCCAAAGCGGATACGTTAAGATTGAGTTTGAAAATCAGTAGTTTGTTAATCGATGTTAATATTAACTTTTACACAAACGAATAGTGTGTCTCATGGCGCATAAAGTCGTTAAAACAGATAAAGATCGGTTGATAAATAATAAAGTTACAAGGAAATTTATAAAACTTAAAGAAAAACCACTTTGCCCTCAGGGGGGGCCTAAAGCGGTTTTTGGTATCGGGCAAAGCGGACATACCAAAGAAATGCAAAATAAGTCATATAATCTTTATTGTTTTAATAAAAAACGCACAATTTAAATATTTTAATTTAAAAAAGAGCAAATTCAATCTCTCCTTTCAGCAAAATAAAATAAATCTTCAAAATTAATAATGATGATGAAAATATGGACTTCCTTTAAAGCACTGGCCATGGACTTTTCGTCCCACGCAGCTTGAGCAGTTTTTCGTTAGTATTTATTCACCATCTAAAAGGATACATACAATTGATATAACAGATCTCATTTCACCCTAGTCGTGGGCAAAGCGGTTAGGTAACCTCTTTGCCCGAACCGCTTTGCCTTTTTAGACTGTTCATTTTCACAATCAAAAATAACTTCAAAATCAGACGAGTACATACAAGTCGGCACTTTCATATCATAGTCAAATACACAAAAGTCAAGATCAATTTATTGATCAGGGCTTATTTTAACTGTAAATTAAAAAAAACGCTCTACACTTAGCGCGGTTTTTTTTCGAAATGGACCCAATTTTGATTTTTTACTGCACCTACTCGTGTAAACGTTCTTGCTGAGTCGGACGAATGCCCCAAGGGGAGCGGGGGGAGCGCATCGTACCCGCGCGCTTTTTATACACCTAACTATTGGCGCGTTCATTTAAAAAGACAAATCCGCTTTGGGCACCATAACCGCTTTGGGCCCCTTTCCCCTACTCAAGACTGTGACAAAGTTGGGTCGCACCGACCTCGTCAATTACCAACACGTGGAGAAGTATCGCGTGTCACTCTGTGACAGTCTAAAGATCTTAAGAAATGCCATGCTGCACGCAGAAATTGATTTTGCTGTAAGAGAAAGATATAAATCGTCCTTAGACACATGTAAGGCTATACGCGTTCTGATGACGTATGTGGGTGATTGTGATCTTTTCCGCACATTGTTCCGCTTTGATGAAGAATATGGACGAAGGTTTGTAGAAAAACTCAGACCTTCTTTAGATTAAGTTAGGGTTCAGTTTGGTTTAATTTAGATTTAAAATGGGTGCGGAGGAGAGTCATCACAGTCGCTCTTACGATCAGCGCGAGCGCCATAATATGGACATGCGATTTCATCGTGAAAGACAATTGAAGGAGAATCGCGCGAGGGAAGAGCGAGAGCGTGAAGAAAGGAGATTGCGTGAAGAAGCGCGAAAGGCGGAGTTGTTGGCGGCTGAGAAACGCCGAGTGGAAGAGAAGGAGAAAGATAGGCAGTTTCGACGTGAAATGTTTGACCGCCAGCAGGCTGCCATTCGCGAGCAAAGAGAGCATAGACAAGAAGAGATGCGTCAAGCTGAACAACGTAGAATTGTGCGAGAGCGAGAACGCGAAGAGCGAATTCGTACTCAACAGATGGCGAGAGATGCGGCGAGAGAGAGGCAAATGAAGGAGCGCGATGAAGCAATGAGGAAGGAACGGATGGAACCTTGGTACAGTCAATGTCGGTACCCACTTTATAAAAATAAAAGTCAGTATTGAATCAGCTATGCGTGTTTCACTTCAGCTCGCGGCTGCTTATTCCGCTGTTATACGTGGTTATACCTATTAATTTATAGAGTCTGTAGTTCCGCGCGATTTGTACCTACGCGATTCCTTCCGTCCGCGTCCGTGCGCTATAAAATATACCTATTGAGTTAATTGAAGAAGTATGCATATTGATGATAATAATATGTAATGTAGATCACTTGTGAAGCAGTTGACCGATCTTATCAATTTGATGCTGTCTGGTCAGGTGCCACAAGAAATTGTGCCCATTATTTATGGTGCCAATTTAATAGCCCTGACCAAAAAAGATGGATGGTGACATCCGTCCTGTAGCGGTCGGCAGCACCCTTCGCACATTGGCGTCCAAAATTTGCTGCCGTTCGCTAAAGGACAAAGTGCCGGCCATCCTTAAACCCAAGCAGCTCGGTTTTGGAGTCAAGGGAGGGTGTGAGGCTGCGGTGCATGCTGCCAGAACATTTCTAAATTCTTGCGATTACGAGGTTTTCGTTAAGATTGACGTGCGTAACGCTTTTAATTCGATCGACTGGGGGAGCCATGTTAACCCAAATTCAAAAAGAGGTCCCGGAAATTTTAGTTTACATGTGGCAATGCTATGGCTCCCCGTCAAAATTAATGTTTGGTGATCACGTTCTGGATTCTGCAGTGGGTTATCAGCAGGGTGATCCCCTTGGTCCAGCAATTTTTAGTATTGCTTTAAATCCGATAATCTCGAACCTAAATTCGAAGTTTAATCTATGGTACCTTGATGATGGTTCTTTGGGAGGATATGCGTCGTCTGTTCTTCAAGATTTGGATGTAATTATCAAAAAATTCTCTGATATTGGCCTCACATTAAACTTCTCAAAGTGTGAAAGGCATACTTCCCAGATCACATCCCATTAGATCAAAAAGACATTATTTCAATGAATTTAAATTCTTTATTACCGGACATTAAAATTGTTTCAAAAACGACCATTCTTGGCGCACCCATTTTTGACGACGCATTTTCCTTACTAAATTCTAAATTGGATAATTTTAATGTAAAAATTACGGGTACATACCACGATTAATTTGTTTTTTGTTTTTGTCGATATTTCGGTCCAGTTACATGGACCGTGGTCGCGACGAGACTGCGGTGCTGCGGTGAAAAAGTAATTGGTAGCATCGAAGAGGTGATTTCTCGTAATAAATTGCCACATAATGACGCAGAAACATTGAGACAGGATGTTGCAGTTTTGTTGCGAAAATCAAAACCCCCTTGCCAAAATATCACTCCACAGGAACGTTCGGCCATTTTACAATTACGTCAAAATAACGACATTTTGGTTTTGAAGGCGGACAAGGGGAATGCAACGGTCATAATGAACGTCACTGACTATGAGTCAAAAATAGATAGCCTGTTGAGTGACGTCACCACTTATAAGAAGGTGGACTACAACCCCACTGCACGAGTGACCAAAAAGACTACCAAACTCATCCAGGAGAATCGAAATATTATCGGAGATGACGTAAGTATGTCTCTTTTTAAACCTCGTAATATACAACCACCAAAGTTATACGGCCTGCCGAAAATACATAAGAAGGGTGTACCGTTACGACCTATCGTGAGCCAGATAGACTCCCCGACTTATGAACTTGCAAAACACATTACGAGCGTTTTACAACATCTAGTGGGCCGCACATCTTCTTATGTTAAAGATTCCCGGTATTTCGTACGCTTCCTACAAGACATAAAGCTAGAAGAACATGAGTGCATGCTGAGTTTTGACGTCGAATCCTTGTTCACAAACGTACCTATCGAAGACTGTTTGGAGGTAATAAGAATAAAATTACAGGAAAATGACATCCCTGCGGAATACATCACCCTACTACGGCATTGTTTAGATTCTAATTTTTTCCTTTATAAAGGTCAGTATTACCTCCAGATTGATGGTGTAGCTATGGGTAGTCCAATTGCGCCAGTGGTCGCCAACCTATGGATGGAATATTTTGAAAATCTGGCTATCACAACTGCACCCATACATATTAAAATTTGGAAGAGGTACGTGGATGACGTCTTTGCTATATTACAGGGCAGCGAAGAACAAGTGGTGGAATATCTGAAATGGAAAAAGATTGATCTCTGCCGTTTTTGGATGTACTTATCCATGCACGGTCCGACGGTAGTTTTGGTCACTCAGTATACCGAAAGCAGACACACACGGACAGGTATTTGCATGGCTCGTCGCATCACCACCCGCGTCACCTGGCGTCGGTTGCCACAACTCTCATCAACCGCGCTCATGCCTTGAGTGATGACCTTCACATTCAGGGTGAGCTACAACACATACGCAAGGTGTTACGGTGCAATGGTCACAAAATACCACCGAACGAGAAAGGAGCCAAGCAACGTAGGATACGGACCTTGGAAGCGGAAAGACAGATGGCCTACCTACCTTTTATAAAAGGAGTAACGGACAAAATAGGTACTTTATTGAAAAAACAATATAACATCAAAACTGTGTTCACTCCGTTACAAAAGATTGCTCATCTGATGCGCACCCCCAAGGACCATATACCGTATCAGTGTCCGGGTGTATATACAATAGACTGCAGCTGTGGTAGCTCGTATATTGGTCAAACCAAGAGACCCATAGCCACTCGGGTATCGGAACATATTAAAGCGGTGAGAAACAACGATCCTCAGAAGTCTGCGATCGCGGAGCATATTCTGCAACCGGGAACAAACCACTGGATAGAACTGCATAAACCTCGAGTTCTTTCCACAGACCGCCACTACATACCCAGATTAGTGCGCGAGGCGATTGAAATCCGCAAACATCCTAATTTCAATCGTGATGACGGTTTCAAACTGCCGAGTACGTGGAATCCAGTGGTAGAATTATGCAAACCAGGACAGCGTCGTAAGAAAGAAGAAAAGAGTGATGTTGTGAGCGTATTTTGCCGGACAGCCCGTGAAGTTTCGATGAAAAGAGTGAGAAGGCGGGTAGTTCGATACTGCCCGTGACAGTTGAAACTTCCCCCCTCGCAGCACCGTAGTCTCGTCGCGACCACGGTCCATGTAACTGGACCGAAATATCGACAAAAACAAAAAACAAATTAATCGTGTACCCGTAATTTTTACATTAGAATATGTCGATAAACCACGAAATAAGCCTTAAATCACTGGATAATTTTATTAAATTTTCGCACCGCCTTTTGAATATAAAGCCACACATGGCAATTTATATTTTGTACCTATTACGACCAAAATTTATGTACCTATTACGTTGTAGTCCTTTTTGGAAATATTCTGATTTAACCTTGACCTTAGATGCGTCGCTTAAAGACGCTCTATGCGAAAATCTAAATTTACAGTTTGATGACCGTAACTGAACCCAGGCAAGCCTACCTGTTAAATACGGGGGGGTTAGGCATACGGTCCATCTCGAGCATAGCGCTTCCGGCTTTCCTGTCTTCTGCTTCTGGCACTTCCACTCTCATCAGTCAGATCCTAAATCTGTCTAGTCCGACTGATGTTGTAGTGGAGAGTATGGCGGAGGCAAGCTTGGCCTGGAGCGCATCTTGTCCGGGCGAGAGTTTTCCTCCGGCTGTGGAATGTCAGGGCCTATGGGACAAACCGCGCGTAGTCTTGTCGCATGCGGGTCTCGTGGCACAGTGTACTTCTTCTTCGGATAAAGCGCGGATTTTGGCGGTATCCGAAAATGAGTCGGGTCACTGGCTACACGCTCTGCCCTCATACAACTTGGGGACGTTACTCGATCGGACAATGCTCCGTGTGGCCGTGTGCTTGCGCTTGGGTATTAAGATATGTGAGCTCTCATTGCTGCCCTTGTGGCAGCCGCGTGGATCAATTTGGTCACCATGGGCTCAGCTGCGTTCGAAGTGCTGGCCGTCTATATCGCCACGGTGCTATCAATGATTTAGTCCGTCGCGCTCTGGCCACTGCGTCCATCCCTGCACAACTGGAACCCTCCGGTTTGTTCAGGGATGATGGCAAGAGGCCGGACGGGATGACAATAGTACCGTGGTCGATGGGGCGTGTCCCGGTGTGGGATGCGACTTGCCTTGATACGTTGGCTGCATCTCACTTACATGGCGCGACCCAAAAAGCCGGCGCAGCTGCCGAAAATGCTCAAATGCTTAAGCGCCGTAAATATTCAGTCATTTGTAAGGACTATGTTTTTGCGGCGCTTGCGTTTGAGAGCCTGGGCCCATGATCTTCGGAGACGAAACATTTCGTGTAACGTTACATTAGCGTTACATTAAATATTAATAGATATAAATAGAATTCATCAAAACCTTAACCTAACCAACGAGCGGTAAATTTTAAATTTAAAAAGCAGTTCGACACCGCGCCGCAGCTGCGCGCGCCGCCGGTGCGCTGGCGCCAATGCCGCGCACCGCTGCGTCATTGGCGATGTTCATACTCCGAATGCATTTTTTTTACCTACGTTACGAGTCGCAAGAAGCGCTTTCGCTGTGATTAATTATTAATTCACTTATTATTTCTAATTTTAATACTTGTGAGTATAATAAGTAGAAAGTTGCCTGAAACGTAAGAAATTGTGCCTGCAAAAACAACAACCAAATTAACCCAACCCGTAACATGTAACGGGGTTCTTCGGGTGGTAGATTCAATTGACGATTCAAAAGTACTTTTAAAAGTTTATTTGAATAAAAAACTTTTCTATTCTATTCTATTCTTACGGGTTCCCTCTATACGGGAGTCTCCTGCGTTCACACCACGCCCTACTGCGTGGCAAATTCGCACCGAGCCGCCACTTCTGCGGGTCGGACATCATTGCATCCGCCACTTCTGCGGGTCGAGCCTGTACTCGCCGTGCATCGCCACCACCTGCACGCTACCCGAGGAGACCCTCGCCACGTTCCACGCGTGCCGTCTGGATCCTCGCGGCGCTATTCAGGGGAGTACCTACTGGCTCACTGCAGAGTTAGAAGCAAATATCGTTGACGGCCCCTTACGCCCACGACCCGGTACTTTTACTTGCTCATTAAATTCTTTCATAAGTAATGACGGGTTTTATTTTGGTAACCTCTTAGGTTTACTACCTACCCACTATAAAAAATAAATACTGTCACATTCGTCAATGTTGTGTCACAAAAATTGGTCCATGCGTCAGGTGACCCAAGAGCTGGCTCTTATTTTGCCCAAAGGCTTAGCCTGGCAATACAAAGAGGCAATAGCGCCAGTGTCTTGGGCATCATGCCCATAAACGATCATTTGGACCACGAAACAGAAAAAACAGATTTGGACGGTGTATATTTTTTGTAATTATATTAAATATTATTTATATATGGTATATTATATATGGTATTTAATAATAAATATTTCTCCGTCATTTATTGATGGATTTCAAAATTTTTTCCACTGATTTATTAGTTTTGATCTATATTTTAATTCCATTGTGTTAAATATGATATTTTTAACATCAGGAATCTTCCTCATTAGATTATTGAAATTATAAACGTGTTTTCGCTTGTAAGCTTGATTCAAAGGCGAGTGTTTACCATCGTCACAAATTCAATGATTACAGGCGACGATGACATCCCGTTAATTCTATTACGTACAAAAAGACACCAATGTGCCCTTGATATCACAACCAACCCCGGCCCGTCCTTGTGTGTAACGTCACAAACAAGTAAGTACCTAGTTCCATTACATAGGAATTTTCAGTTTAGATAGAGACGGATACAGTCGCAGTAAAATAGCATAAAGCTTATTTGCTTTTTGACCGATAGCATATTATTTTCTGTTTTTACAAATTTTATTCTTTACATATAATAAGTTACATTTTTGGTTAAAATTATTGAATAACAACATTTCACCTGAAAACCAGCGCTGGAATAATGCAGCTGCATTGTTTCAGCATTATGCTGAGGTGATACCCTTTTCGGGACTGTAGGTATTGCGCCACAGACGTTTAATGTTAAGTTTAAATGTACGTTTCAATCAAGAATGAGTTTCTTGGTTGAAACGTGCAGGTAGCACTTAATTATAATCTGCTTTTTAAAAAATAAGATAGATACTATTATATAAGACAGTTTTACCTTTTTGTAAGTTTATTATGTATTTTTTTTTTCTCTTTTTATTCTTTGGCGTCTATTTGAACTATGTAAAAAAAAAAATTTTAATAATCTCAAATACCCTTTAATAAGCTTGTATTTTACGTATTTTAAGTACATTATGAGTGTGGCCTTCTTTCATTTTTCAATCTATCTATCTTCTATATCTATACATATAATAAAATCGTAGAATTGCCGTAAAGATTTTTGCAAAATAATAACTGGGGGGTGTTAGGGATTAGTAATGGAACATAAAAAAGCTATTTTTGAAATTTTTGTCTGTTTGTCGGTTTGTCTGTTTGTCTGTTTGTCTGTTTGTCTGTTTGTCTGTTTGTCTGTTTATCTGTTTGTCTGTTTGTTTGTGCGCGCATCACGCAAAAACTACTGATTGGATTGAAATGAAACTCGGCATACTTTAAGTTCATACTACGGAGTAACATATAGGATACTTTTTATCCCGAAATTCAGCACGGTTCCCTTGGGAGTGGGGATGAAAGTCAAAATGTATACTTAGCTGTAATTCGTTAACGGGTGGTCCGATTTCATTCATTCTTTTTTTGTTAGAAAGGAAATACTTCAAAGATTACTGGCTAATCTCTGAAAGGCTGGACCAATTTTGATGGGACTTTCACTGGTGGATGTTTACATTTTGATCTACCTAAACATCCGCCAGTGAACTTTTAACAGTTTTTAGCAAGATATGAGCTCAAAAGAGCTTAGGAAAGACAAAATGATTCTCACGGGAGTTTTAAAAATCAATATCCACGCGAACGAAGTCGCGGGTTTCCACTTGTTTTAAATAATGTTCTTTAAATAAATACCATTGAAAACTCAATTTATTGTTTTATTCTGAACATGCCTTAATATCAACATTTTGTACATGTGCAATTTTTTTGAGAAATGTCCATATAAGTAGGGTTAAGGCGGGAACAGTGGCTATAGCGGAAACAGTGGCACAGGCGGCCTTAGTAAGAAAGTATCAGAGATAATTGTCTATCTCGCTTACGCTTCGCAATGTCTCGGGATACGAACGAGGTCGTAAGTCGTAACTATAGGTCTACTCTAATTCAACGAAAAACGAAATATCGGACGAAATTACGCGTATTTCCTACCACGGTTCTTTTCGTTCCGAAGTTTCGTTCGAACGAAAATGTTTGACGTTTAGATTTTCTAAACCTACTCTAATTCATTTACGTTACGAACGAAAATTAGATTTTGACAGTTTATTGTTCGGAATTTTAACCTCAAATTGACGAAACCAAAAGTGTTATCGTTTGATTTTCGTTTCTCGTTCGTTGTGTGAATTTTGTCAAAAAATTGTTTGAAATGGCTACAAGAATGCTTTTAATAGAGGCTGCTCTACGTGAAGAGCGTTTAGAGCGTAGAAGGAGACGGCGCCGCCTGCGCAACCAACTCAATATAAGCCAAATTCCCGATTTAGAGTTTGTAGGAAATTATAGACTCAGTCAGCAATTATTCGAAGAGTTGTGCCAGGAAATACTTAGTGCCTTTACTACCTCGAGCCCACAGTTAAGGTACTGTACATTTTTTTTTTCATTTTATTCAATAAAAATAAGCATTTCACTGTTCACAATCTTCAACATTTTCAGATCCTTACGGCCTTGAATTTTTATGCCCGAGGTGCTTACCAAGGGTCTGTGGAGCAAAACATGGACGGGCCCTTTGATTGGACGGGCCCATGGCACAACAGACTGTTTCTCGTTGTTTGAAGGAGGTCACAACTGTCCTAAATACACCCCATATTTTAAGGAAGATATCATATAATATTATAAGAATTAATGAATTACATTCTTTTCCAGATATGTGATAGTGATTGCTAATTATAACAAATGTTGATGCTTCATTTGGTGGAGCGACACACATGATGCTTATATTTGGAGAGTGTGAGATAAGAAGCCACATGGAGGGTCATTCATCGCCTATTCAAAAGCACTTGTAAAAGTTTATTTGAATAAAAATATTTCTATTCTATTGTATGCTAAGGAATGCAAATAAAAGCTTTTTTTTTTACTTTAATATAATAATAAAATTTATTTTTAAATTACAATAATGTTTTATTTACTTAACTCTACCTAGAAACAAAATATTAAAAAGAAAGGCAATAATAGTAGGTAATAAATAATCTAATATAATAAAATAATCTTAATTCCTATTGTCTATCTAAATAATCCCTAATAAGGCCACAAAGGTTTAACAAGGCAGCCCTAATGCCTGCAAGCTCGGTGTTCCTGACTGTTTCTCTCTCTACACGCCCCTCTTCATATTGAAATAATCTGCTTCTGCCATCAGTGCCAGCAGCAGAATGTCTCTTTCTGGGATGTGTAGGCTGTGAGGCTGTAAAACAACATTCCAATTTAAAAAGGCACTTAACAAAAATGTCTTAGATAAGACAGAATGGGTTCAGATGTATGTTATGTTATGTAAATATTACTGTGTCAAAGTAACTATACTAGAGTAATAATAGTTTTTTTTCTTGTATTATATTAACACAGTGATAGCCCAGTGGTCCCAGATATTCTCTGCATTACACAATTATTAATAAATTTATCTTTATGCAATTTGAAGTAGTAGTTATATATTATTCAATGCTAAAATTTAATGTCTTATTTGTAGTTTGTTTGAAAGTTATTTCATGCAAATAGACTCTCAAAATAATGTACTATCATGTACTAAAATTTTTATAACAGCATTTAATGATATACTTAAAATAAAATATCACAGTAACTTCTACTTACATGGATGAGGAGTCAGGATTTCTTGTGACACCGGCGGTTGACTCGCAGGTTCCGGGAGCTCTACGTCACCCTGGATGGGTTCCACATACTCTACAACTTCCTCATGTAGGTACATCCAAACTAAGAGATTGTTTGACTGGAGATTGATGGAATAGTTTCATTAGTCTGAAAATAAAACAGATTTAATACCTAACAGAATCATGAAATATCGAAATTACTTAAATCATATTTGATGAAATTGTTTTAAAATGGACTTTAAGTACTTATAGGTACAAGACATAAAAATACTGTTTCACAACAATTATTATTGCAAAAAATATTTGAATTTATCTAAGATTGGATTTAAAGTAATTGAGAATTCTAAGAAAGATTACCTAATAAACACTTCATACCTTTTGCCACTGCTGAATGGTTTTTATGTAACCGCCCATGGAATTGAGTATATTGCACAATTGTTCCCACAGCCTCTTTGCCTGCACATTTCCTTCGACACTCCTCAACCTCCCGCGGGCTAGATCCCTATGCTCGTCCAAAAAGTTGAGGAGGGTGTCGATTTGTTCGGAACTAGCGGAACCCGTATGTTTAGCCATTTTAAACTGAAAAGATGTATAAAAGAATATTAAGAAGAGGTGATAATTTTAGTGAATAAACAATAAATAAGTTACATATTTAGTTATGAATAAAGATAGGATATTTACCAAAGTTTTTAAATCCAAACTTGTACGACTTGCACGTCTTGTAACTTTCTGACGGAATGTGTATTGAGATTTCGAAGTGTAAAAAGCACTTGAAAACATGATTTATCAACACCATACTTGAGAAACAAACTCCACAAAAGTTTTTAAAGAATTTCAAACAAAAAATCATAAGTTGACAATTGACGATTAGAGTAGGTACTAGGTACCTACTTTATAATAGGTAGATAATAAGTGTGCATAATACGGATATTTTTAGTTGTCCTAAGTTACTAAGCATTTTTGGCATTAAATAGTACTCTTCAAATGAGTCGGTTATTAGACCCACACGAAATCGTTCATTCCAATCGTTCACGAAAATTGTCTATGGATCCGTACTTCGTCTGCGGATCCGAAAACAAAATAGAGTAGAGGTGCTAACGAAACTTCGTTTAAATTTCGTTCGTTTGCGAAGTTTCGTTTGAGAGAAAGAGAGTAGGCCCCCTGATCCGTACTTCGTCTGCGGATCCGAAAACAAAATAGAGTAGAGGAGCTAACGTAACTTCGTTTAAATTTCGTTCGTTTGCGAAGTTTCGTTTCGAAGAAAGAGAGTAGGCCCCCTAGTCACTTGGCCCTGCGGTTACCGTGGGTGGTACAGTGAAGTGTTTTGTATTTGCGCTAGTGAAAAACTGTGTTTTAAGGTAAGAAATACTTCTTTTCTATATCTTAATATTTTTTATTATCAATTTGGCGATGTTTGTGGTGGAAACCAAGTTTAAGTGGGATTATTCTGGCGTATAAAACGTCTCTTATTATGCAATAATCTTGCACGCGTCGCGAGTTTAATCCAAAATGGCGACTAAGTACACAGTGGTTCACATCCTTTTAGTATACAGTGGATCATGCGCCACTGTGTACTGTATTGATTTCTGCCTAACTAACAATTGTTGTCCCCAATACATACATAAATATAGTCATGTTTGTTATAATTATTCTCTTTTTTTGTTGAATGCCTCGCCCACCAAAGCCATGAAAAATCGGCAATCATACAAAGGAAAACATGAAAGAAGCTCTAAACAATATCAAAAATGGCATGAGTTTGTCGCAAAATTGTCCGCCATTGCTTTTACCTTAAAACGAAAAATTCAAATATCGTTCTCCTCCAGACTCGTCTAACTCCTAATTATTGTTTTATTTTCTGAAGACATGGAAGGTATATTAAAAGACCATTTTAAATATTGTACTCCAATATTTTACGGACTTACAGCGAAAGAATGCCGAAAAATAGCATACGAAATGGCAAAAATGAATAATTTAAAAATGCCCCATTCAAGACAAGAAAAAAAAATGGCAGAAAAGAACTGGCTTCTAGGTTTTAGAAAGAGACATCCAGAATTAAGTCTACGAAAACCCGAAGCATGTAGTCTTGCTAGAGCTACGGCGTTTAATCGCACAAATGTTGAACGATTTTACAATAATTTAGAGAACTTATATCAAAGGAACTCCGCGTTTGCAGATGGAACAAGAATATATAACCTCGATGAGACTTCTACGACAACAGTGCAAATACCACAAAAAGTTATTGCTCCGAAAGGCCGTAGAAATATTGGTAAGGTTACAAGTGGAGAAAGGGGCACATTGGTAACCACGTGCTGTATAATAAGTGACAGTGGATTGGCATTACCACCGGTGATGGTATTTCCGAGAAAAAATTTCAGACTTTATGATAAAGAATACACCACCTGGCACTCTTGGACTTGCCACTCCTACAGGGTGGATGAATTGTCAAATTTTTCCAGAAGTAATTCGACATTTTATCAAACACAGTAAGTAATACCACTCCTGAAAATCCAAGCATATTAATATTAGACAATCATGACTCCCACTTATCGATTGAATCTTTAGATAAGGCATCCGGGGTTCACATACTAACACTCCATCCACATAATTCTGGAAAATTACAGCCCCTTGACGTAGGTATTTATGGACCTTTCAAGAGCTACTACAATGCAGAAATAGACTCTTGGATGCTTAGAAATCCTGGAAAGCCAGTTACAATTTATGATATTGGTGAGCTGATTGGCAATGCGTTTTTTAAAGTAATGACTCCCGTAAATATAATAAAAGCATTCAAAGCATGCGGCATTTTCCTATTTGACAGAAATCAATTTCAAGATGAAGATTTTTTAACATCGACGGTAACAGACAGTCAGGACATGGACGATGTCCTGACTGTGCACCACGTGAGGAGAGACCTGAAGTCTCAATAACATCACTAGATCGAGAATGTATTGATTTAAATATGCCAGGAACTTCAGCTCTCACCACAAAATACTCCACTCAAACTGCTGCAGCTGTTAGCGTTGGATTGGCTCCGCGCCCTTCAAATGACTCTGACATAACCTTTTGCGAGGAAAATGTTTTTCAGTTATTACAAGATGTTACGCGACTACCTTTGGAGCCCCTTTCTAGAGATAATTCACCAACACTTATTAACAACACAAACAATATTTCTGATGAGCCACTGGAATCAGCGTTAGATATACCGACAAGATCAGCTTTGGATATATAGACAATTCCAAATTCGGTCTGTGCAGCCTTTGATACCCAGGTTGTCCAATAAAGTCTCTAACTTATCAAAGAAATCGGCAATTAAGACCGGGTTAGCCATCGAAGCTCTGCAAGCAGACAGGTTTTTTGCCACACGAAGTGTTAGATTATATCTCTTTTTAAAATTATCCCACCACCACTTACTAGCTGCGTCGGAGTTTACATTTTGAATGTTTATTGTAGCGCAGCGAAGACCAATATTAATTCTATGGTTTATTGTTTTTCCTTACCAACGACTTTTGCTATACTATAAGGATTCTATCTCGCCTACTCGCCGACTTTACGCTACTTTCTACGGATTCTGATTTTTGCTCGCGATTTGGATAACAATGTTGACGTGCATTAATTGTCACTTGAATGTAAACATCAGGGTCGTAGCTACCGCCGTATCTACCGTATCAATTATACGGGGCCACCAAGCCACGGAGGCCCCCGACGTGCGTAAGCAAAAACTTCCCAAATTTTTGTTTATTTCAGAAATGACAAAAGTCAAAAAATGTTGTCCAAAAAGTTGTCCATAGAGGCAGAATCTTTAGAAAAACTAGTCATCATCAGCTATAAATGATTTAATGAATCACTGCCGAAAAAAAGGCAAGGAGAGTATATATTTAATTCGATTTGATTGAGATTTTACATAGCAAACTACTCTCAACATGAACATCGTTGCAACAGGTATGTTAAGTATAGTACGCGCTAAACAAATAGTTCGAATCGGCAGGAACGATACACGACTTTCCTTACTAGTTTAACAATCATAAACTAAGAATAACCTAGAATCATTTTCAAACTCAAAATACTAAAAAAAAAATGTCAATACATGTCATAATATAAACGACGTATTTTTTATTATATTAAAATAATAAATCCATTATTTTCTATCTACTGGTGATATTGTAGACGAAAATAAACCTGATACTGCTGAAAATCGAAGGAGATTTGGTAATTCACAGGGTAATACCGAAGGGATGACAAATAATAACACAACAATTCCTTGTGGCTGCGTTCCCTCAGATCCTCTGGTCGTATCGTAGTAAAACTACATTGATTATTTGGAGGAATCTTCTGTGAAGTCTAAAAGGGTTAACCAGCAGTCTGAGCTCAATCTATTAAAGTGACTTATATTCCAACTTCAGATTGCGTGCAGTGATGGTGCAGTGTGGTTATTGAGTAGGTAAATATTATAAAACAACTCTCGGAAAAAACAAGTTCTTAGTGTTTGTCTGCGAGTGTTTTTATATATATATATATATATATATTTTTTATATTATTGTTTTTGTAAATATTTTGTTAATTCTATTTTAAATTAGATTTTAACTAAATTTATTCGTTGTTGAGTCATGGCATCAATTCAATGAGTGCCTCAGTTGGTAGCCAGGGGATTGACTCATCGCAGGAAAACCATGTACTCTGTGAGTTTTGTTCCCAACCTAAATATTTTAAAAATAAATCTGGCTTGAATATACATATTGGAAAAATTCACAAACCCACTGTAAGCAAACAATCTCAAAAAATTCAAATTCAAAATGCAACAGTAATTCCTTCTATCAACACATCAAATGACTTTTGGCAACGTTTAAGCGTTTTAAAAAACAGTGTTCCTATTATCAAACGTATACCAAGGGGGTCACGTTTGGTAGTAGCGAACACTTTAAAGAAAATAATAGACCATATAATTAGTGTGAATTCCGTCCAAAGCTGGGAACATTTACTCACTTTTGTCTATAAAATTTTAAATGTCGACAAAAAAGAGAGCTGCACCCTTACACAAAAAATTAAAAATAATTGCTCCAATTTAGAACAAAATTATAATAACAGTAATTATAACACACATGAAATAAAAAATAACAATAAAAATAATTCAATATTTTATATTGAAAATAAAATAAATGATGGAGATTTTAAGGGTGCAGCTCGGCTTTTGTTTTCAAGCGATGTGGTTGCCCCAGAAACAGCAGAGACCTTAGAGGCTCTCCGTTCTAAGCATCCCCAGTCTAATTCACCTTGTCTCTCAGAATTAAATCTAAATGGCTCTACACCATTGCAGGCTAAAACTGAAGATGTGCTTGCAGCAGTATTATCTTTCAGAAGTGGTTCTGCTGGCGGCATGGACGGTATGTCACCTCAACACTTCAAAGATTTACTTTGCGCCAACGTTGACATTAGTAAAGAACTTTTAAAATCCTTTACAAATTTAGTTAATCTAATGTTGACGGGCGTCGTACCTAAAGAAATAACATCTATCTTGTACGGCGCCAATCTTTGTGCGCTTACTAAAAAAGATGGTGGAATACGGCCTATTGCCGTGGGATCCACATTAAGACGCATTGTTTCAAAAATCTGTTGCAAACGCATCTCTCCGAATATTTCAAATATATTTCAACCCATACAACTGGGTTTTGGGTGCAAGGGTGGCTGTGAGGCTGCAGTTCACGCAGCTCGCACCTATCTATTAAATTCAGGTGAGGAAGTGCTATTGAAAGTCGATGTAAGGAACGCCTTCAATTCAATTGACCGAAACATCCTCCTCTCTGAGGTTAAGGACAAAATTCCTGAAATTTACCCATACATTTGGCAATATTACTCAAATCCTTCTAAATTATTGTACAAATCACATTATCTAAACTCTGCTGTTGGTTGCCAACAGGGAGATCCATTGGGACCTGCCATTTTTAGTCTGGGCATTCATCCTATTATTTCGGCTTTAAATTCAAAGGAGAATGATCACCCCTGACCCAAACATTTACACAAAATGCAATTTATTAAAAATTATCTTACGAATATATGACAATTTGAAAATTAATAATTATTAATGCTACACTTCACGATAAAAAAATGTAATAAAAAAGGAATTAAACCGTCTTTTCAACTTCCCGTTTGAGTCTGACGGCCATTTGCATTACATTCTACGCATAGGTACATGCCCAAATAAAAAGAGGTTTGTTATTTTTAAAAAAATAATTTCATTTAAAATAGAACAGATATTACTTATTTAATTAATACAGTATTTTATTTGTTATTTGTTGTAAATCGTACAATATATGCTTAAAGTAAATAAGTAATAATAATTTTTTTTTTTATAATATTGTTTTAACTTCGTTGCGTTTTGTGCAATGGAATATAATATAACTACAACCTTTTTAATTTTGTGTAACGAAACTTATTTCAAGATGTCAATGTGACATGTCATTGTTTTAGTTGTGTGTGACGCTAGTGACGTCTACTCTGTTTACATTTTGAATGTTTATTGTAGCACAGCGGAGACCAATATTAATTTGGTTTATTGTTTTTGTATTGGATATCGTTGGACAGGTATGTTAAGTATAGTGCGCGCCAAACAAATAGTTCAAATCGGCACGAAAGATACACGGCTTTCCTTACTACTTTAACAATTATAAACTACACATAACCTAGAATCATTTTCAAACTTAAACTTAGATTTATTTAAAACTACAAGTCCTAGAGGTATTAAAATGGTGTGTTTGGTTATCAGGAATAAACCTGCAATAAATGCTGCTTACAACACGCTTGTAAACGACTGGGTTACACGCCCATAGATTTTTGGGCATTCTCCTTTAATGTTTGGTATCTAGACGATGGAACTTTAGGAGGTGAAGTTTCTTCTGTTTTAAATGATCTTGCGGTTTTGATCGATAAATTTAAATCTGTCGGTTTGGAATTGAATTTTGAAAAATGTGAAAGGAGAATGCCCAAAAATCTACGGGCGTGTAACCCAGTCGTTTACAAGCGTGTTGTATGCAGCATTTATTGCAGGTTTATTCCTGATAACCAAACACACCATTTTAATACCTCTAGGACTTGTAGTTTTAAATAAATCTAAGTTTAAGTTTGAAAATGATTCTAGGTTATGTGTAGTTTATAATTGTTAAAGTAGTAAGGAAAGCCGTGTATCTTTCCTGCCGATTTGAACTATTTGTTTGGCGCGCACTATACTTAACATACCTGTCCAACGATATCCAATACAAAAACAATAAACCAAATTAATATTGGTCTCCGCTGTGCTACAATAAACATTCAAAATGTAAACAGAGTAGACGTCACTAGCGTCACACACAACTAAAACAATGACATGTCACATTGACATCTTGAAATAAGTTTCGTTACACAAAATCAAAAAGGTTGTAGTTATATTATATTCCATTGCACAAAACGCAACGAATATAAACAATATTATAAGGGTGCTCCCTCACCGGGATCATTCGCGTGTAATGTAATATATAGATTCGTCTTTGAGCATTACATTACAATTCTACCTCCCTGACTGACGAGTATTTGCGTGTAATGTAATATTGATTCGACTTTGAGCATTTTCAGCATTTCATAGCAAGATGTCAGACGAAGCGGTCGTTGTGCTGAGTGCGGCAATATTAATTCGACATTGTTATTTACGTAAAAAAAAAACACAGAAGAAACGATATTGGTGTCATGAATTATATCAAAACCGGCAAAATACAGGCGGTTTGGATATTTTAGAAAGAATCAACCGACCCATAAGTAAACTTAAAATGTTTTTAAGAATCTCTTCTTCGGATTTTGAACACTTAATAAATCTCATTGGACCATATGTTAAAAAAGAAGATACTAATTATAGACAAGCAATAACAGTGCAAGAAAGATTAGCTGTTACATTACGATTTTACGCATCTGGTGATTCTTATTCAAGTTTGCAGGTTACTTTTAGAATGTCCAATCAGATTATAAGTTGTATTATCAAAGAAGTGAGTGAAGCTATAATTGGATGTTTAAAAGAAAATATACTGGTGAGTTTATTAATCTAGTTTATTAATCAATCAGATCTCCAAATTCACGCATAAACCCCTCACTTTCTTGGCTATTAATGCTGGCTTCAGGCGAAGAAAGTTGGGCGTCTGCAGTGGATGGAACTGCTGCTGGTGAGGGTGTACTTTGGAGGCCTGATGGTCCAGCATGGTTTGATTCATTACGCGAAAGTTGAGAATCAGGAGTCCAATATCCATGTTGCTGGTACATGTACTCATATTCACCGCGATCGGCACTAAACAAGATATTGGAAATGTGGTGCTGTACACAGGCCCTAGTATTATGAGAGTACGTCTTGAGTTTTTCAGTAATAAATTTCCCAAAAGTAGTGCATTCATCCGATTTAGCAGAAGTAAAGTCTTGCAAAATTTGGAAAGTCGAGTGCATTATATCATCACTTCCATCCACCTTCGCTTTTTTCCGTTGTGGTGCATCAGGATTTTCAGGTGGCTTGTCGCGAGTCTCCTGCAAGTCTTGTGTCCCAGGTTCACAAGGAATCTAAAACAAGGTTTTTTTTTTCAGTTACCTAGCATACCAGATGGTTGGCTAAATTTGGCTGAAAACTTCAATAACCAGTGGAATTTCCCTCATTGTGTCGGCGCTATAGATGGCAAACATGTAGTCCTGCAAGCCCCATACAGAAGTGGAAGCGATTACTATAATTTTAAAGGTTTTTTTAGTATAGTTCTATTTGCGGCTGTGGATTCAAATTACAATTTAATATATATAAACTGTGGCTGTCAAGGGAGAATCTCTGATGGAGGAGTATTTAATAATTGTAATTTGTATACTAAAATGCAGAATAAATCTTTGAATCTACCACAGCCAAGAGCATTGCCGATGCGGAACAAAGAAATTCCTTATTATTTTATTGGGGATGAAGCTTTCGCATTATCAGAAAATATAATGAAAGTGTATTCAGGACATCATCGTAAAGGAACAAAGGAGAGAATTTATAATTACAGACTTTGTAGAGCACGGAGAGTAGTCGAAAATGTGTTTGGCATTATGTCAGCAGTTTTCAGAGTGTTGCGGAAACCCATGTTATTGCAACCAGAAAATGCTACTTTAGTAGTTAATGCCATAGCACACCTACATAACTTCTTACGAAGAAATCGGCAAAGTAGGGATTTGTACACACCTCCGGGATCTTTCGACAGGGACAATTTAGGAGTAATCACACCAGGATCTTGGAGGGCTGATACCGAAGAAAATACTGGTTTAATGGATTTGGATGAACAACAAGAAGCAGCACAAATAGTTCCTCAAGAGATACGTGAAGAAATTAGTAATTATTGTTCGCAAGAAGGAGCAGTACCATGGCAAAACGAATATGCTTAATGTTTATTAATGTCCTGCTTTATTTAGCCTTGATAGGTTAAAAAATATTTAAAACTTGTGTAAACAGATATTAAATGTAATATACATAATATACTAACTGAATCTGTTGTCTTCCGTGGTTCATATCTGTCCAGTATAAATGATAAAGCTGCATATGCGAACCAGGTACTAGTATATACTTCTTCTGCACCTGAAATATAGATTATGTAATATGTACTGAATTGAAAAATATTCTGACAAAATATAGTATGGTGAAGGCACCTATAGTCCACTTGTTTAGGTATGCGGATGCCCAGTTTTGAAGTGTAATCAACATTGATCAAGATCATTTCTAATCAAGTTTGTTTACATTTTTTCTAAACAAATGGCCTATAGTGAAGGTATCATCAACAAACAAAACGTGCCCTAGGTACCCACGAGTCGTGTGGAATGTGACCTCTCCGCCACTCACACTCACCCCTTGCTTGTCACAGTTATTGTCATGACTAAAGTAGATGTAGGTACATAAATAAAATATGTTACCCACCTTTTCCGGTTCCTGAAGCACTTTTTTTCATTTTGCTCTTTTCTCTTCTAAGAGATGCTAAAAGGCTTGTGATTTTCTTTTGACATTCTTCTACGGTTATTCCAAATTGATCCGATAATTTCACCCAACCGTCTTGTTTTATTATTTTATTAAAGTGTTGAGGATGCTTAGGGTCCCATAATTCCCTGATTTCCCTATATTTTTCTATGAATAATAGAGTCTTCTCTTTGTCCCAAGCCATTACTTAAATTTAGAACTGTCCGTGACGCCAAAAAAATCTCCGAAGCGTCAGAAACACTTTATGACAACGTGCGTTCACTTCACTGTCACGTAGGCTACTGAGCGGGCGGGCGGGGGGCTAGGGGCAGTGAAGCCCCCCGCCCGCCCGCTGAAGCTGTGAAGCGCATTGATGTTACAAGTTGTATCAAGATAATACACATTGTATCATTACAAGGTGCGCATTGTAATGCTCGGTTCTCCGCCTTCACTGATGTAATGCTCAAATCTGTAACGTTACATTACACGCGAATGCTCCCGGTGAGGGAGCACCCTAAAAAAAATACACTAATTATTACTTATTTACTTTAAGCATATATTGTACGATTTACAACAAATAACACATAAAATAATTTAAATAATTAATAAAAGTATTTAAATAATTAATATCCGTTTTATATTTTAAATGAAATTATTTTCAAAAAAATAACAAACCTCTTTTTATTTGGGCATGTACCTATGCGTAGAATGTAATGCAAATGGCCGTCAGACTTAAACGGGAAGTAGAAAAGACGGTTTAATTCCTTTTTTATTACATTTTTTTATCGTGAAGTGTAGCATTAATAATTAATAATTTTCAAATTGTCATATATTCGTAAGATAATTTTTAATAAATTACATTTTGTGTAAATGTTTGGGTCAGGGGTGGACATTCTCCTTTATATTCCAAACTCAACAGATATTAAAAAAAAACAATCCGTTATTGAACAGTTTAATGTTTTGGCACCGGGTATCAAAATTTTAAGTGAAGATTCGCTTCGTCTCCTAGGGGCTCCTGTCTTAACAGACTCTGTTCCCTTTTTTATTCAGGAACAAATCACTAAATTCGATCAATATTCGGATCGACTTTATCAAATAAATTCTCACATGGCCCTTTTTATCATTAAATATTGTTTATTTGTTCCTAAATTTACCTATTTTCTTCGATGTTCACCATTATGGAAATTTCTTCCCTTACTGGATGATTTGGATAATTTAATTAGAAACACACTTTCCAAAATTCTAAATTGTCCTTTGGATGGCGCGGTATGGACACAAGCTTCACTCCCGGTTCGCTTTGGTGGTTTAGGCATTCGTAAAATTAGTAGTGTATCATTACCAGCCTTTCTATCTTCTGCCTATAGTACGTTAAAGCTCTTTGGCAAAATCACTAATCCATCTTTGGGTTCTATGGAGCTTTCGTATTTGGCAGAAGCTAGAGATGTTTTTAATTTGGCATGTCCCAGTAAAGAGCCGGTATCTTTGTTTTCTCAAAGACAATGGGATGACGCACTTTGCGCAGACGTTTTGCAGGAGTTGATAAACACATCAACTTCTGCAAGAGACCGCGCGCGTCTCCTCGCGGTGTCTACGAGAGAATCGAGTTACTGGCTACAAGCTCTCCCTTCAAAACATATAGGCACTCTGTTGGACCACCTTACCCTTACTATCGCGGTTGGTCTTCGGCTTGGCGCTAGGATTCAGCAGCCACATCTTTGTCACTGTGGCGAGGCAGTGGACATATATGGTCACCACGGCCTTGCATGTGCCAAAAGTGCTGGTCGTTTCTCCCGTCATGCTTCCCTGAACGGAGTCTTACGTAGGTCTCTTGTCACGGCTAAAGTGCCTGCTGTACTGGAACCAAATGGTTTGGCACGTAGCGATGGCAAGAGACCAGACGGTATGACTCTTGTTCCATGGAAGCAAGGGAGGTCGCTTGTATGGGATGCCACGTGTGTGGATACACTGGCGTTGTCTCATATACAAGTGACCTCCATGGCGGCCGGAGCGGCAGCCACTAAGGCGGAAAGGGCCAAGAGGCGCAAATATGAAAATATAGAAAATAATTTCATATTTGTGCCTTTTGGGGTGGAGACCATGGGTTCGTGGGGCGAGGATGCTAGGTCCTTTTTTAAGGACCTATCATCCCGTCTCGTGGAGTCCACGGGTGACCGGAGGGCTGGCAGTTACCTCGGTCAGCATATTAGTCTGGCCATTCAACGAGGTAACGCAGCCAGCGTTCTGGGCACCTTGCCTCGTTACAGTGATTTGGATGTTTTATTTGATTTATAATTTATAATTTTTATTTTTAAGTATTTATTGTATTAAATAAATTACAGTTTTTCAAACTTAAACTTAGATTTATTCAAAAATGGCAAGTCCTAGAGGTATTAAAATTGTGTGTTTGGTTATCAGGAATAAACCTACAGTAAATGCTGCATACAACACGCTTGTAAACGACTGTGTTATACACCCATAGATTTTTGGGCATTCTCCTTTGCGGTTTATAATTTCACCATATATGAAAGTACTACTAGGAAAGGATACTGCAATGTATGGACGGAGACAGATGCACGTCGTGGTGCTAACGAAATTTGTACGTGCTTATACAATTACATAAAAGACAGACTCACGTGGTACAGTAAAAACTTTACTGCTATATTGCGATCCCTGCTATGGTCAAAACAAAAATAAATCCGTCCTGGAGCATGATTCGATACGCACTGTCTCAGTGCAGGAATATAAAGACCATTCAAATCAATTATTTGATTCCTGGCAATACTTACATGCCAGTTGATAGTGTCCACGCTACAATTGAGACCAAAATACGAAAATGTACTATATGGGCGCCATCGCAATGGCCAACCATAATGGAAGTCGCACGTCATAATCCAGAGCCATATAGAGTTGCAGTATTAAATGGTAAAGATTTTATTGGATTTGATGATGTTGTTAACGCTACATTTAAAATTTGCAATTTCTAAATTGTAACGTAGCGAGGTAGGCCCGACTCACGACTTCCTCACTACGTACATTAAATAGGGGTTCCTACCTGACTTATCCTGGAGAGATCAAGAGAAACACGGATCAAACATGAACACCAACAGTCTTTATTTATCGATAGTTACCGCATTTACAAATGTACACCCGACAGAATTATTCGCCACTAATTCTAACACGTAAGATTGCCGATTTTACATGTCACTACTTCGCTGGTACCGACTTAACGAGCGTACGCGGCTTGGGATTGATACGGACGACGGAGGAGATAGGGAACGCGCGGGGGACGGACAGCGGGGATGCGCGCACCAGGCCGGGATATCTTGGTACGTTCAGCTCCACCGGAATCCCTCGACTCCCACGTCCCTGGTCAGAGCAGCGATGTAATCACACCGACCTCGAGAGCGTAGGCGCCGAAAGATTGTCTGAGAATGACGGGTTCTGCCGCTTATATAGGCCTCGTGCCCGCCCCCTCGGTGACGCGGTCACTCTGCGGTGAACGCGGCGTTCGTTGATTGGCCCGCCGTGACGCGCCGGCGCGGCGCGGCGCGGGCGCGCGGCTAGCGGTGACGTCGGCTGTGACGTGATCGTCACACTCCCCTCCTCCGCCGGAAGATTTTTTCCTGTAAGGAAAAAATCACTGGATGAAAAAGAAACGGGAAACAAAACAAAAAATTTTTTTTTTTTTGTAGGTATGCCAATATAATGTGGCCGGTACGGTTATGCCTCGGCTATTCATGCCTTATCTTTCGGAACAAATTTTTTTTTTTGAGGGTAGATCGTTAAATCTGCATTCTTGCTCGGTCGGGTCGTTGATGTACTACTTGTTGAGATGACCTAGACATGTTGCTTGGATTTTCTCTCGGTTCAACGGTGATCTAATTTTCCCATTTTTTCTTTTCCATGGTATCCCAGCTCGGTGTACTACCTTCTATACGCCTGGGTTTTATCTTTTTCACCTTGTGTGAGGTTTGTTTAAACTTTAATTTCGGTGTCCTATGTCTATGTCGGACTTGATTTCCTTTTATTTTTTCGGTCGGTGGAACGTGGGTCTTATCCTCTCTGTTTTTGAAAGTTGTTTCTATTTTAATTCACATGTCCTACCCCGTCGAGGACCTGTTATTTTTTTTTTTTGGTATCGCTCAATGTTGTATCTTTGGTTTATTGATATCGATGCTACTTGGTTTCTTGTTGTTTTACTTCGATGTTGCAATCCGGTTGTTATCGCAGCTATCTTCGTTCGCTGTTTCGTCGTAGTACCTACCTATTTTGTTAGTGATGGAATGCTTTTAGATCTTTTATGTGTGCGGTGCATACTTTGTTACCTTTCACATTTTGCAGTAGGTATATTACTGGCGATTTTTGTTCGATAATTTTATGCGGGCCGGAGTATTTTGGGGCTAGTTTCGCACAAAATTGTTTACTTGCGTTTGACAGTGGGTACTCCCTTTTTAGCACCAGTTCATTTATTTTTGGTTTCCAGTCTCGTCTTAATTTATCATAATACTTTTTCTGTTGGGTTGACGCTAAAGTTTGATTGTTTCGTACTATGTTATAAATTTCCTCGAGTTTTTCCCTATCCCTGAGTGCTGGGGTAGGAAACTGGTTGTTGTCACGGAAGTTTCGCAATTCTCTGCCAAATAGTAGGAATGCTGGGGTGTATTTAGTCGTTTCATGTATCGATGTATTCAACGCCAAGTTGAATTCGCCTATATACTCATCCCATTTTTTGTGACTTTTTTCTATATATGCGGATATCATTGTTTCTAAAGTTCTGTTCACTCGTTCAGTCGGGTTACACTGTGGAGTGTACGGTGCGGTAAATTTCTGTTCTATTTTATACTTTGTTAGCGTGTCTTTAAAGACTTTGCTGGTAAATATTTTCGCGTTATCACTGAGAAGCGTCTTTATTCCGCCGTATCTTGTTAATATGCACTCCTTGAGGGCGTTCGCGACGGTGTTGGCGGTTGCCGTCCGTAAGGGTTTTATTTCGCACCATTTGGTGAATTTGTCGTGAAATACGATTATCCACTGGTATCCCTTCGACGATCGGGGTAGTGGGCCTATGAGGTCCGTTGTTACTACCTCCCATGGTTCTTCGGCGTTTTTAATATGCATCAGTCCCGGTTTCTTCTCTTGTGACGGTTTATGTTTTTGACATACTTCGCATTTATGCACGTATTTTGCTACGTCTCTAAATATGCCTGGCCAATAATAGCGTTGTGCTACCTTGTTGAACGTTTTCGCCGTTCCCAGGTGGCCTGCATCCGGTTCATCGTGGTTCTGTTTGATAATATTTTCTTTTTCCGAGGTTTTTACGCATAATTTCCACTCCGTAGTGGGGTCGAGTTTTCCTCCATACTTCGGATTAATTACTTTTTTATACAGTTTTCCGTCCTTTATACAATATTCGGGGTCCGTTTCCGGATTTTTGCTTATTTTCTCGCATTTCTTTGTATACCATTCTTTTCCTTCTTTCGTCGTGGTGTATACGGGGTTTTCAGACAGTAGGTCTACTCGCTTCCTGTCCACCTGTTGCTTAACTTTTGGTTTCCTCTTTGTATTTTTTGGATGGTATCCATGTTTGATAGGTTCTGTATATTTTTCTTTCGGGCTTTTTCCGGCTTTTCCGGGCTCTTTATTGAAAAAGGTTTTTTGCGGTTTTATTTGTTTGGTTGTTACGGTTTTCGCGCTGTTAGGTTTTTCTGCTAGTTTTTCCGTGTTTACATGTTCACACGTAGTTGCTTTCCATCCTATGGATAGCCCAATCCTTGTTAGCAAGTCCATTCCTATTATCATTACCGTTGTCGCTGGTAAATATATGACTTGATGTGTTAATTTCTTCCCATTTGCTTCTATGTTAATGTTGATGACTTTGTCTGTTTTTATCCTGGATCCGTCGGCTAATCTTATTGTGTTTTGCTTTTCTGTCGTTCCTTTAATATTTTCTTGAATTTGATCCATGATCTCTTTGTTTATGTAAGTGTTTGTTGAGCCTGTGTCTACTAGTGCACTGAACGTTTTTCCGTATATTTTGACGTCGATGAACACTCTGTTATCCCCTTTTCTATGGGTGTTCGTCGTGTATGCTTGCGGCTTCTTCCCATAATTGGACTGGCCTGTTTTCTTACAGCAGTCTCGTGTTAGTTTTCCCATTAATCCACATTTACTGCAGAAAATTACTTGTTGGTTCTTGCACTCCCGAGTTGTGTGGTTCTTCTTGCCGCATTTCCAGCAACACGATTGTGGCTCATAATTAGGGTGTATTAGTTTCTTTTCTGTCTTGTTGTATTCGGTTTTCGTGATTCCGGACGGTTTTTCCACAGGATCCGACTGATTTTCTTTCCGTTGGTATGTGGGTTTTCTTGTTACCTCCTTAAATCGTTCCGAGTTAATTTTTTCGTAGTCCCCTGCTAGTTGTATTAGTTCTGCGGTTGTACTAAAATCTTTTCTTTTTATATAATATTGGTAATTCGGTTTCATGTTATCGTAGATTCTTTCCAACTGTTGCTCCGGAGTTAGTTTACCATATCTTCTCAATAAAGTTTGCATGTCGGTTAGGTACTGAATGAAATTTTCACGAAATTGTTGTCTCCTATTTATAATCATTTCTAGAAGGTTTTTTTCATAATTTCTTGGGTAATAGAATAACTTGAAGTTGTCTGTGAAGTCCTCCCACGTTTTCCATCCTTGGCTATTATTTCTATACCATAATGAGGCTTTACCGGTTAGACATCTCGGTATCACATGTATTATTTTGTCTTTGTTGACTTCTAATGTTTCGGCGAGTTCTTCTATTCGCTCTAGGAATTCCACGGCATCGCCTGTCGTATCGAAGTGTATCTTCCATCGCGAAATGGCTTTGTCGAATTCCTTTGTTTCGTTTTCGTTGGACATCGTTTCGCTTCGTATCGATCTGTCTTCCTCTTTACTCATTTCGGCTTGTTGTTTACGTGACTCGTCGTTTTTGTTGGACATCGTTTTGCCTTGTATTGTTTTGTCTTCCTCTTTAATTATTTGGGCTAGTTGTCTACGTAACTCGTCGACCGTGCTTGTGGTCGCGACTTGTATGTTTCTCTTTTCTAACTCTTCGTTTAGTTCTTGTTTATTTAGTGTATAGATCCAACTCGTGGGCATTGCTCGCCGTTGGCTCTATTTCGTTTTATCTCCGCGGACAATCGGTTTAATTTATTTTATTATTTATCCGGATTCTAGGTTTTATTTATCGGATATCCGGATCCGAGTTTTTATTTTTTATTTTTTAACAATGACTGATTCCCTATGCTAATAACTAATAATATAAATATACTACAAATATAATCGGATGTATAATATATACTATTTAACGAGTTAATCGGAGCGGTCGGTCTGGTATTATTTTTATTCTATGTTTGGTTTTATCACTATTTGGAGCTTATCTATTTATTCTCTCCCGAACTATGTCCCGGTCGGTCTGGTACGTATTTTTTCTAAACTAGGTTCCTACGCGTTCCCCTATTATTTATTCGGGTATGAATTTTATTATGCTTCGACGATGAGATAATTATCCTGTGGCTTGCCGGGCTGCGGATTTATATCTATTCGCGTTTTATTTGTTTCCGTTTTCTTATTTTTACACGGGTCGGATACTTACACTCGCGGTCGACACTGCGGGTAGTCGCAAAAAGTTATATCCGTTTTGATTTCGACGCCGCGATTGTGTCTTTTGCAAAGTGTGGTGTGTTTTCCTTTTGTCTTAACTACACGCGGGTCGGATATTTACCCTCTCAGTCGTGCAGCGAGGTTAATCACACCGACTTGAGAGTTAATATCCGGTCTATTTTTATATGCGATCTTGTGTATGTGTAAGTTACGCGCGGTACGGATCTGCACTCTCTCGGTCGCGCAGCGAGGGTAATCACACCGACTTGAGAGTTTGTATCCGTTTTAATTCTTCAATGCGATCCCGTGTTCGTGTGAATTACACCCGGTTCGGATATTCACTCTTTTAGTCGCGCAGCGAGGTTAATCACACCGACTTGAGAGTTCGTATCCGTTATATTTCGTATAATATACCGGTGTACTTAATGTGTCAGGTTCCCTATTTCTTCGGTACGGATTTATATTTAAACGGACGCGGCGCGGGTTTCTTTACGCGGCGCGGATTCTGTCCAGACGGACAGACGAGTTTTTACGATGGGCACCGATCTATTGTAGCACGGAAGGTGCCTATGTAATGTCGCTTGTACTTACGGATTTTTATTCAAACCGACCGCGGCGCGAGTTTCCTTACTCGGCGCCGGCGGTATACGGGCGGGTGAGTTTATTCGGAGTTTATTCGGAGGGGCCACTGTGGCGTAGCGGGTACCTCCGATTATTTTTTTTTTCAACGGACGCGACGCGATTCTCTTAGCGCGACGCGGGAAATATTCCGTATATTGCGACGGACGGGTGGGTTATTTACGGTGGGCGCTAACTGTAACGTAGCGGGTATCACCGAATTTTCTTTTTCAACGGACGCGGCGCGATTCTCTTAACGCGACGCGGGCAATATACGGACAACCGGGAGGGTCTTTTACGGTGGGCGCTAACTGTAACGTAGCGGGTACCCCCAAATTTTTTCAACGGACGCAGCGCGATTCTATTTACGCGGCGCAGACAATATACGGATGACCGGGTGGGTTTTTTACGGTGGGCGCCAAATGTAACGTAGCGAGGTAGGCCCGACTCACGACTTCCTCACTACGTACATTAAATAGGGGTTCCTACCTGACTTATCCTGGAGAGATCAAGAGAAACACGGATCAAACATGAACACCAACAGTCTTTATTTATCGATAGTTACCGCATTTACAAATGTACACCCGACAGAATTATTCGCCACTAATTCTAACACGTAAGATTGCCGATTTTACATGTCACTACTTCGCTGGTACCGACTTAACGAGCGTACGCGGCTTGGGATTGATACGGACGACGGAGGAGATAGGGAACGCGCGGGGGACGGACAGCGGGGCTGCGCGCACCAGGCCGGGATATCTTGGTACGTTCAGCTCCACCGGAATCCCTCGACTCCCACGTCCCTGGTCAGAGCAGCGATGTAATCACACCGACCTCGAGAGCGTAGGCGCCGAAAGATTGTCTGAGAATGACGGGTTCTGCCGCTTATATAGGCCTCGTGCCCGCCCCCTCGGTGACGCGGTCACTCTGCGGTGAACGCGGCATTCGTTGATTGGCCCGCCGTGACGCGCCGGCGCGGCGCGGCGCGGGCGTGCGGCTAGCGGTGACGTCGGCGGTGACGTGATCGTCACAAAATTAATATGGCCAATTTGAAGAAACAAGAACCCAACGTGATGTACATTAAAAACTCAATGTTGCCCGACGCTAAGTTATAGAGATTCCTTTGCTTCCGTTAAAAGACGTAGTTAGCTTGAAGGAAAATTTATATCCCACACAATTTGGCATATCTGTCAACAAATACAAAGATTTTCAAAATCTTGTTGACAAAAATATTATGCCTACAAGATTTGCTACAGAATACAGGAATTTAAAAACTAATAAAAAAGTAAAGGATTCTTTATGAAGAAGATGACGCAATTGAAACACCTAATGATACAAATTAATAAAAGGGCAAATTGAAATAATTGTTTATTATTTAAAGTCAAAAGTAAAGCCATATTTTGATATTTTTCAATTTGAAAAAGATCTTAGTAAATAAATGTGAATAATCGAAAAATTTATGAGCCTGAAAAGTACATAAATACTAAATGTGGCAATACTTATACATAATCTATCACCACTCGCATAGATCAATCGTATTAATTTATATCACTACATAGTATAAAACAAAGTCGTTTTCTCTGTCCCTATGTCCCTATATCCCTTTGTACGCTTAAATCTTTAAAACTACGCAACGGATTTTGATGCGGTTTTTTTAATAGATAGAGTGATTCAAGAGAAAGGTTTATATGTATAATAACATCCATTAAATTGTGGAGAAATACTGTTATTTTTGAGGTTTCTAATGTGATGTCGTAAATAATTAAATTTTTTCCGCTTACATTGCAAACGCAGGCTGAACCCTACGTCATTCACGTTGACTCGCGGGCGCGGTGGCGGGCGCGGTCACGAAATATCAAACATATGGCGTAATATCCAAGTGTTCACATACGAAACGCACGTGCGGTCTAAGTAGCGGGCAAGCTAGCGACTGGCGCGCGCGCGCCGCTCGCGGCAATATCAAACGCGTGAGATGTTTGTGTGTGTTTACGTCGGAACTAGCGGCGGAGCGCGCGATTCACTCGCGACGTCAGGTAAGTTCAACCAGTATGAACTTGTCGCTAGAAACGGTAGCACGTCTCCATCATGTCTTTCAATACAGAAGAGTTTATTAGTGCTGTTCAGGCTAGAACTCCGATTTGGCAAAGCAAACACAGGCATCATATGAACAGAAATATTCTCAATAAGCTATGGAAGGAAATTGCGGAATTGTTTCCTGAAATGGAGGGTGAGTAAATGAAATATTGTGGGTACCTATTTTTAACTTTTTATTTTTCTAAAGGAATATTATGACAGACTACAAAAGATACAAAAATATATTACAAAGATGGCGACGTATATATTAAACGATTGTTCTCCCAAAAATATTTCGTGAATAAACTCCGAATTTGTTTAGCTCGATTTGATGGATTGTTGTTTCTTCCAGTTTGTCGCCTTTGGTGCTGAGTTTCAGTTGTTAACTCATCATTGAAATTGTAACCATCTATATCAATTACAATATTATGCAATAAGCAAGCGGTTTTGATAATCAGGCGTGCATGTTTAACATCAGTTTCAATAGGTTTTAACAAAACTCGCCATTTATTGCATAAAATTCCAAATGCACACTCCACGGTTTTTCTCGCTCTTGACAATCTATTATTAAAATGTTCTCTCTCTTGATTCAATGTTCTTTGTGGATATGGACGCATAAGATACTCTTTAAGAGGATAAGCTTCATCGGCTACTATAACATATGGAGCTGTAATATTAGAATTGGGTAATGTTCTTGGTTCTGGAATATTGAATGCGCCTCTTTCGAGTAACCGGTTCAGGGACGAGGCGTTGAATGTACCGCCGTCGCTTTGCTTTCCTCTACCTCCCACTTCAATAGTTAAAAATCTTTTGTTCGCATCAGCCACAGCTTGCAAAACAATAGAGAAATAATGCTTGTAGTTAAAAAATGCCGATCCTGATCGTTTAGGTCGTTTAATTCTACAATGTTTACCATCTAAGCTGCCAATGCAGTTAGGAAAGTTCCACATTTTCTCAAAATCTGAAGAAATATGCTTAAGCTGGTCTTCAGATGGCAGTGGCATGTGGACATTCAAATTTTTTTTCCAAATAGCTTCACAGGTACTATAAACAATCTCAGACACTGTACTAACACCCAAACGAAAGCTATAAGCCAAAGATCGAAATGCCAACCCAGTGGAAAGATATCTGAAACATATAAAAAAAATACAATTATTACGTAAAATTTAAATATATCTATACTAATTACTTTATATACCTACTAAAATTATATAAGGCATCAACACTAAACAATATTTAATTTTTATAGAAAAGGCTTTAAGAAAAAAATGGAAGAATATTCGGGACCAATTTATGAAAGAGTTTAAAAAAATTCCGGTTTCTCGTTCTGGAGATGCTGGAACTGATCAAAACACTTCAATGTGGCCATATTTTCAAATGATGCAGTTTATAAAAGATGACGTTACCCCAGAATTAAATGAAGGCAATTTAGATGAAACTGCTGATGGAAACTGTAGTGATAATAATGAACGGTCCCCAACTCCCCAGTCAATAGCTGGTTCATCTACAAGTACACAATATACGAGCACCAAACGTAAATGTGCACAAGATGTAAGACAGGAATTCATGGAATTAGAGAAGAAAAAGTTGGAATTATTACAAATTAAACTGTCGCAAAGCAGCGAAAGGCAAGAACAAGATTGCGAAGACCTGTTATTTTTTAAAAGTCTGTTGCCGTACATGAAGGAGTTTACTCCTATGCAAAAATTACGTACGAGAAACAAAATTACAGAAGTTGTTATGAATGAAATGAATAGTTTCACGTCCCAGGCTTACCATAGTTACAATAGTTACGAATATAACACATCAAATTATGGAAATTAAACTTTAAATATAATTAACTACGAAAATTCTTTTTTTTTTAAACTCACCTTATAGTTACAAATAGTCTTTCTTCGGGTTTTATGCTTTTATGAAAATTTGTGTCTACTTTTGAAATCTCACTCCTTATTGAATCCAATATGTAATCAAAACAGTTGACTGTCATCCTGGTATATCCAAAAAATCTTGAAGGATGTTCTCTCAAATTACTATATAAAGTATGAAATTCACCATACTGTTCTCTTTCTTTATTAATTTCGTGCACACCAATTCTAATTTTTAACATCTCCCACTTTAGATATGAATTTTCGGTTAAAAATAAAAGATCGTCGTCCATGTTTACAATCTCTGACAACACGTCACACTCGCGCAAACGCCTGGCGGCTAATGTGAACACGAACTCGCCACTTCTCCGGGCCCGCACCCGCCGCCGCGCCCGCGCTTTCCAACGTGAACAAGTACTACGAGATTTATCAATATAATGTACTAAGTATTGTACACATTGAAAAGGTCTATAGAAAACTCCGCGATGGTATATGTCTATCTCTTATGGATATCCCACAATAACTTTTTTTGTCATTTACTTTTTTACGACAAATAATGGCTAATTTTAGAAGCGATTTTAACCAATACAGCATTAATCCTTATCTAATTAAATACCTTAAGTACATTGTTGATTTATTATCTATATATGTATATAAAATTCAAAGTCCTGACTGACTGACTGACTGACTGACTGACTGAGATATCAACGCACAGCCTAAACTACTGAAGCTACAAACTTGAAATTTTAACTGTAGGTTCCTTTTATGACGTAGGTGCACACTAAGAAAGGATTTTTGCAAATTCCACCCCTAAGGGGTTCAAATAGGGGATGAAAGTTTGTATGAAACTCCGTCATTTTTGAAGCTATTTCAATGAAAATTGGTATTTAGGCTTCCAAATAAAATAAAGAATTATGTACTTCTGGATTTTTTAAAATTCTACCCCCAAGTGGGTTAAATAGGGGATGAAGGTTTGTAAGGGAGTCCATTATTTTTACGATATTTTTCAAGTTATATCCATGAAAATTGGTATAAAAGCTGTACGTTAAAGACTAAGAAAGAAATCTTTAATGATTCTTGGAAATTCTACCCCTAAAGGAGTTAAATAAGGGTTGGAAGTTTATATGAAACTCTGTAATTTTTGAAGCTATTTCCTTGAAAATTGGTACTTGGGCTCTAGATTAAAAATAAAAAAAAATATTTCTAAATTTTCGTATATTCTACCCCCAAGTGGGTTAAATAGGGGATGAAGGTTTGTATGAGAGTCCATCATTTTCACGACAATATTTTCAATTTATACTCATGAACATTGGTTTAAAGACTAATAACGAATTTTTTTATAATTCACGGAAATTCTACCCCTAAAGGGGTTAAATAAGTAAGGGATGGAAGTTTATATGAAACTGTCATTTGAAAATTGGTATTTGGGCATTAGATTAAAAATAAAGAATTTTATTTCTAAATTATCGTATATTTTACCCCCAGTGGGTTAGACAGCGGATGAAGGTTTGTATGAGAATACATCCTTTTTTCGATATTTTCAAGTTACATCCATGAAAACTGGTAGAAAAGCTGTACGTTAAAGACTATGTAAGAAATCTTTTATGATTCTCGGAAACTCTACCCCTAAGAGGGTTAGGGGATAGGGGATGCAAATTCATAGAAAACTCTGTTTTATTTTTCAAGTTATATCTATGAATACCTATTTATTTGGGCTTTATGTTAAAATAAAGAAGTATACCTATTATTATCTTTCTGAATTTCTGTAAATTCTAGCTCCAAGTTGGTTAAATAGGGGATGAGGATGTGTATGAGAGTTCATCATTTTACACGTCACTTTTCAAATTCAATTTATCTATCACACTAATATTATAATTCTATAAAGGCGAAAGTTTGCGTGTGTGTGTGTGTATGTTTGTTACTCTTTAATGCCGCAACTACTGAACCGATTTGGCTGAAATTTTGAATGGAGATAGATTATGCCCTGACTTAACACATCAGCTACGTTTTATTCAGGAAAAAGTGTTCCTGTGGGACTTAAATACATATAGACTTCAAAAAACGCGATAGATGTCGCTGATTGTTCTTAGGTACATCACGCTCACATGACACATTATTGCAATAGTTTGTTGTCATTGCATGCATTTATCCTTGAAAAATCCACAGTGCCCACGGGATTTTGAAAAAACCGAAATCTATTGGTACAGCTATAATCACACTAATATTATAAAGGCGAAATTTTGCGTGTGTGTGTGTGTTTTACTCTTTAACGCCGCAACTGCTGAACCAATTTGGCTGAAATTTTGAATGGAGATAGATTATGCCCTGACTTAACACAGGCTACTGTTTATTCCGGAAAAAGTGTTCCTGTGGGACTTAAATACATATAGACTTTCAAAAACGCGATAGATGGCGCTGGTTGTTCTTAGGTACATCACGCTCACATAACACATTATTGCAATTATAGTTTGCTGTCGTTGCATGCATTTGTCCTGGAAAAATCCACAGTTCCCACGGGATTTCGAAAAAACCGAAATCTATTGCTATAGCTATAATAGGTAGATTACTATAGTAAACTTCCTTGAAAGTAGGTGTAAAGGTTGGAAAAGGGAGCGGGAACTGGAACCGGAAATACACAATTTCCTCGGGATTTGTTTAAAACTGAAATTCACGCGGGCAAAGCCGCGGGCATAAGCTTTGGCTGAAATTTTGATTGGAGATAGGTTATGTCCTGACTTAACACATAGGCTACTTTTTATTCCGGAAAAAGTGTTCCAGTGGGACTTAAATAGGTACATATAGACTTCCAAAAACGCGATAGATGGCGCTGATTGTTCTTAGGTACATCACGCTCACATAATGGTCGGTTCACATTATTCCAGTAGCATTCCAGTCCAGCATTCCAGTCCAGTGCTGGAATGCTACTGGAACAATGTGAACCTGCACTGGAATGTACCCATTCCAGTGATCAATCCAGTCCAGTGACTGGAATGACGGTCTATTTTTCATTCCAGCTCGCCCATTCCAGCGCCACTGGAACAGTGTGAACGGCCAATCCAGTGCTTGATTACACGTTTTACAGTGAACACGCATTGTTGTTTTTTGTGGAGTTCTATAGCTAATTCCTAACAATGAAATTAACTGAAAACCAAACTCTTCTGTTTGTTTCTTTGTATAGAGAACATGTGTGTCTGTGGGATATCACTTCAGAATTTTATAAACACAAAGGCATGCGCCAATCCGCCCTGCAAAAAATTTGTGAGGGTATGCAAATAGAAGGTTTTACTGTAGAAGATGTAAAAAATAAAATAAAAAGTATGCGATCTACATACTACCTTGAACTGGACAAGATTAAAAAATCCTCCACTTCTGGTGCTAGTGGTGATGTTTACCAGCCGAAGATAAAATGGTTCGCCGAGTTCAATTCATTTATAAGAAATGCAATGGTGAAAGGAAAAGTACAGGTTTGTTTGTTAAGAAATTAAATTATTCAAAATTTATTAATGAAATTATATAATTCTAAGATTATTTAGAATAAATGATAAATTGAAATGAATTTTCGTCTACAACCAGTGACTATAAAATTTACAGTTACCTACTTTTTAAAAAATCATATTATTTTGCCACGGTACTTTCCCTTAGTATACAATAATTAGTATACTGTGTTCTTTTCTCTCTTGCACTTAACGATGAATGGTTACTGCCTTGCTGTGTGATACTGTTTAAACCGCGTACGTCAGTTCTCCACATACCTTCAATCAAACTGTGGGTATCAATATCATCGCGGTCAACAGAACAAGTAGTTAGATAAGCGCTCGACTTTTTTCGTAACCAGTTGTGTAGAGAACAAGCTGCAAATACAATGTGATCCACAGTATCTATCTTTGTCGAAATAGCCTTTTCGAAAACTCGAAATCGGTTTGCTAATATTCCAAAAGCATTTTCGACAATGCGTCTGGCACGTGATAATCTGTAATTAAATATTTTTTCTTCAAAACTTAAATTGGGCCCAGGATATGGTTTCATCATGTATGTTTTTAATGGAAAGGCAGCATCAGCTACAATTACCCCTCCTTCTGGTATAAAGCTGCTAGTTTCCAATTGATTATAGATAGAACAGTTTTTGAAAATACCACCATCAGATGCACTTCCATTTGCTCCTACGTTGATATAGGTAAAACAATAATCGTGGTCTACAAGTGCCATTAAAACAATGCTATTATCTTTTTTATAATTAAAATTCACACTTCCATACTCCTTGGAGCCCGTAATTTGAATATGTTTTCCATCAATCGCTCCGTAGCAAAGGGGAAAGTTCCACTTATTCCGAAATCCTTTCTCGATTTGTCCCCATTCGAGTGGCGTACTTGGTACCTGTAATAAAATAATAATTTTATTTTCAGGAAAATACAGAATCTCAATCTAGAGTGCGGGCTGATGACGATCCCTCCGCTTTTGCACCAGAAACTCCTACACCAGAAACTCCTACACCGGAAACTCCTACACCGGAAACTTCTGCACCGGAACCACGAAAGAAGAAGTCTAGATTAACAGAGTTATCTGCAATTGTCAAAAACATGAAGGAGATCAAAAATGACTTCTCCAACTCAGAAAGAGAGGAAGATGAATTTGATATCTTTGGAAAATACATTGCAACACAATTAAGAAAACTTTCCACAGAACAGGCTATCCTAGGCCAAGAAGAAATACAAAAAGTGGTAACAAAATGTAGACTGAACGATTTGAGATTTAGTAGGGGAGCGGAGTATAATACCGTACAGCGCCCAATTTCGTACATCATGTTTTTTCGAAAAGAAGCCACGTAGATATGCCTGTCACTGTCGCACTTGTTCGTTTAGTGATGCCTCGCATTCTCGCAAGTTTTATCGTCAGTCCGTGCAGCGACAGTGTTGCAATCGGTCGCTATGTGGTTTTGCGCTCGGTTGTACTAATTTCTATCACGAGAAAATAAGCCGTAAGTACATATAATACACATATTATTTAGTGGTGATAGTCAGTTTCATTTTGTAAGCATATTTACCACAATATTCTGGCTGATTTACGGTTTCATTTCCGATGTTTTTGTGACCACAGGCAGTTAAAACTTGAAATTCCCTTTCGGGTTATTCCGTACACTGTACGGTATTACCCGCTATGAATTGTGATCATTAGCACCTGATGGCTGTTTATTTCTGAACGAACACTACTCTCAAAATATGTTATTTTTTCGTGTTTTTGTCGACATTCGAGCTGCCTCATTCGTATAGATATGTAGATTCGTATTGTTTCAGATGGCTCCTCGAAAAAAATGCACCTGGTCGCCACGAAAAATGAAGCTCGCCATAAAAGCTGTACAAGGTGGAGCTAAATTGCGGAAAACTGCTGCTCTATACAATATTCCAGTGATGACGCTTTCAGATTATGTAAAAGAAACGGGCACTTCCCGACTAGTAACTTTTAAAAAAATGGGAAGGAAACCAGTATTTACATCCCAACAGGAAAATGAAATTAAAGAGCACATTTTACTCCTTTGCAGGAAATTTTACGGATTGACACCAGATTCACTAAAGAGTTCAGTATTTGAATATGCAGAACGAAACAAAATTAAAAATCCTTTTAATAAAGCTTCAAAGCAAGCTGGAAAAGACTGGATGTATGGTTTTCTTAAAAGAAACCCCGAGATCTCTATCAGACGCCCTGAAGCCACAAGTGTTAACAGAATACTTGCTTTTAATGCCCAGGAAGTAAAACTGTATTTTGACAACCTAACTTTGACTATGAATAATCACAAGTTTCCTCCACATAGAATCTTTAACGTTGATGAAACTGGAATAAACAGCGTTCATAAACCAAGCAAGATTCTTGCTCCAAAAGGAAAGAAACAAGTCGGAGCTGCAACGAGTTGGGAGAGAGGCAAAAATATAACAATATGTTGTTGTGTCAGTGCTACAGGTCAGTACATCCCTCCCATGATAATATATCCGCGTCAGCGTATGCAACCTCATCTACAAAGAGGAGGTCCAAACGGTACCATATACAGATGCTCGAAGAGTGGGTGGATGAATGAAGAGTTGTTTATGGATTGGGTGGTCCATTTTAAGGGACAGGTAGGTGCAACTCCGGAAAATCCTGTTTTACTAATACTCGACAATCACAGCAGCCATATTTCGTTAAACATATACAATTATTGTCGTGAGAATGGCATACATATGGTGTCTTTGCCTCCACATACGTCCCATCGAACCCAACCCTTGGACTTAACTGTCTTTGGGCCACTGAAAGCTGCACTACACAAGGAGTGCCAAACGTATATGAACTTGAATAAATATGAGAAGCTCACACCACTGGAACTAATTCCCCTTTTTACCAAAGCCTACCTAAAAATTTCAAATGTTGAAAAGGCTGCCAGTGGATTTCAAGCAGCTGGAATTTGGCCGTTCGATCCACATGTGTTCGAAAAATTGGTTGAGGAAGGGAACGATGAGCCAGTAACACAATATACAGCAGAAGAAGCAATAATCGATTTAGATTCAACATATTTAGAGCCACAACAACTACTTATAAATGATCTAGATAACCCACAGCCTAGTACATCAGCTCAAAATAACCTAATCCAACTTGAAGATTTAAATGATTTATGTAATTCACAGACTACCAATTATAATGAACAAGAAATAGTTTCATATATTGAGCCCACAGATGAAGAGATTGATTGTGTCAGAAGCCAAGTTTCCCAATGTTTTAAGTCTTCTGAAAGTCCCAGTACAATTGAGAATTTTTTTGCCACAGAAAATACAGAATTAAACCCAATAGAAGAAGAAATTCAATCTCCCGAGCCTAGTAAAGATATAGATCGTGTAAGGAGAAAAATCCTGATATCTCCTAGACCTACCACCGAAGTATCTTTCTGCGACATTTCTCCAATGCCAGATGAAAAGAAAGCACCAGAGAAAGGCAAAGGGCGAGGCAAGAAAAGTAAACAGCACTCTCTTATACTAACTTCTACTCCAATGAAGTCTCTATTAGAAAGCAAGGCTGAGAAAAAGACTATAAAGAAACAAAAAGAAGACAAAGCAAAGGATATTATAAAACAAAATAAAAAGTTAATAAAGAAAGAAAATGACAAAGCAAAAGATTTAAAGAAACAAAATATACGCAAAAAAGAAATACGAGTAGGATCTCAAAAACATATTGAAGGGAGAAATAAAAAACGATCTAAGAAAACCGAAAGTTATTCAACTTCTTCTTCGGAAGTTGATGAAAACGTCTTATGTGACGATGACGATGATTGCGATGGTCAATTTTATGAAGAGGGTCAGGCAGGAATTAATGAATTGTGCGTTCTATGTAATGAATTTGGCAAAAATGGTGAGCTATGGTACAGATGTGTGTCATGTGGAATGTGGGCACATGCTTTGTGTAGCGGTAAAAACTCTGCAGAAAATTATTTGTGTATATTTTGCGAATAATGTTTAATTTAGGGATTTAAAAACTTAAGTAAAGATTTTATTAATGAAAACTCGTTATTTTATTCTAAAGAGTAGGTACCTATAATCATGGTTTTTGTACTTACAAGTATGTACGAAATTAGACGAACGGTGTACGAAATTACCCTCTAGTGTCGGTTAATTTCGTACTTTCTACTTTTTTTTTTAAATATTTTTGAAGGTTCTATGGTAACTGTATTTAAATGTGCTTTGGTTATATAAACCTTTATTAAACTTAGAGTAACTGTGTAAACTAAACTTGATCTTGTGCCTAACAGATTTTGAGAAAAATACGTTCAAAGTTAGGTGTACGGTACTACCCTCCGCTCCCCTAATACGAGTTATTCTCACATACTACAAGCGCCTGGTCCAAGTTCTAATACATTTTCAATGAGTCCAGCATCTACTACAGACACCCAAGCCACTGATGATTCACTTAATTTATTGTGTGAAGATACAGAATACGCCAATATTATTATGAATGCTTTCAATCAAGCTTAAATGTGAAATAGTGTTAAGTATGAGGAAATTATAATAAAGAAAATTAGTTACCTTGATGTGATCTTTTAATGCCCTTTTTATTTCTTGACAAACTTCTGATATGATTTGCGATATAGATGATTTTGGCAACCGAAACAGATGACTGAGGCTTCTGTAACTATTTCCAGTAGATAAAAAGGATAGAGTGACTTCTAGTTTTAATTTTGCAGGTATGGCATCTCTTAATAATGTATCGTTACGTTGAATATTGTTTGAAATTAATGATAACAACTCCTCAAAATTTTCTGCTGTCATTCTCATTGCCAATCTATATTCATAGGCATCTTCTGATTTCAGCTGTTGCAAAAGCATTGTTGAGCCTCCTTTTACATTTCTTTCGCTTATCCAGTTTCTCACCCAAATCCGCTTTTTTCTTTTTAGTTCTTCTTCAACTACATCAGTTACTTCTTCTAACAGTAATAATTGAACAGTTTTAAAACAATTTCTAAACTCCTTTCTTGAAAGCATTGTCACTATAGTGTTACCGATCTAACAGCTTTTGAATGACTGGAATAATGTGGACGATATAATCCAGTCCAGCACTGGACTGGATTAACTCGCTGGATTACTGGACTGGAATAATGTGAACTGACCATAACACATTATTGCAATAGTTTTCTGTCGTTGCATGCATTTATCCTGGAAAAATCCACAGTTAACACGGGATTTTGAAAAAACCGAAATCTATTGCTATAGCTATAATAGGTAGATTACTATAGTAAACTTCCTTGAAAGTAGGTGTAAAGGTTAGAAAAGGGAGCGGGAACTGGAACCGGAAATACACAATTTCCTCGGGATTTGTTTAAAACTGAAATTCAAGCGGGCAAAGCCGCGGGCACAAGCTTTGGCTGAAATTTTGATTGGAGATAGATTATGTCCTGACTTAACACATAGGCTACTTTTTATTCCGGAAAAAGTGTTCCTGTGGGACTTAAATAGGTACATATAGACTTCCAAAAACGCGATAGATGGCGCTGATTGTTCTTAGGTACATCACGCTCACATAACACATTATTGCAATAGTTTGCTGTCGTTGCATGCATTTATCCTGGAAAAATCCACAGTTAACACGGGATTTTGAAAAAAACGAAATCTATTGCTATAGCTATAATAGGTAGATTACTATAGTAAACTTCCTTGAAAGTAGGTGTAAAGGTTGGAGGGGTGCTAGCCAGGTAACCTCCAAGTGTGCCTGGGTGCTGCTGGTCCTCTTGGATACGTCCGAGGGGAAGAGCAGTATTCGGGCCGGTGCGCCCCGGTAACATGGTTAATAATTTCGGGGATATTGTTAGCCATGGCCAATGACCTGGCGGAGGGAGGTTTCTCCGCGTGTCCCTCTGATTAGCAGAGGGCACTGCGGATGAAACTGGGGGTGAGACACCCCGGGGCGGGGGGCAGCGATGCCCATCGCGGGAGGAAGAAAACCTCGTTAAAAAATTACGGGAGGGCGCGAGCCTCTGGAGGGACAGCCCAGAGGCGAGCGGGAGCCCCAGCTGGGGCGGCTGCCGGACACCTGGGATGCATACTTTGGGTTCCTCAGGCGTCCAGCACACAGCATGAGGGTCATGCCGTGGTGGTTTTAGTGGGTATACCCGGTTGGAGTCCCACATAACCTTCGTTCTGCCGCATTCGGCCGCAGAACGGGGGTACCTATAAAAGGTTTCAACCACGTCAAAAAAAAAAAAAAGGTGTAAAGGTTGGAAAAGGGAGCGGGAACTGGAACCGGAAATACACAATTTCCTCGGGATTTGTTTAAAACCGAAATTCACGCGGGCGAAGCCGCGGGCACAAGCTAGTAGATCTATATGGCCCTTTACAGCATATGATTTAAATGAATACATATTTTCGAAGATATTACAGATTTAAAAATTGCGGGACATAGACTTTGCGCGCGGCGCGCGGTTCCAGCCGGCCGGGGCGGCGATGCGTAAAGTTAGCATTTTGAATTTAGCAGCGATCGGACGCGTATGCTATCGAGTATCGGAGCTTTCTAGCGAGGAAAATAACAATCACACTAATATTATAAAGGCGTTATTAAGTTATTAAGTTTGTGTGTATGTTTGTTCCTCTTCTCCGCCGCAACTACTGAACCGATTTGGCTGAAATTTTGAATGGAGATAGCTTATGCCCTGATTTAACACATAAAGTAACTTTTTATCCCGGAAAAGTATTCCTGTAACCTAACTAAAATAGATATAGACCTCCAAAACGCCACAGAGGGCGCTGACTGTTCTTAGGTAAATCACGCTCACATAACCCATTATTCCAATACTTTGCTGTGTAGCATGCATTGGCAACACATAGGCTACTTTTTATCCTGGAAAAATGCACAGTTCCACGGGATTTCGAAAAACCCGAAATCTATATCTACAGCTATAGGTAGATTACTATTTACTATAGCGACCTTGCTTGATATTTTAAGTATAAAGGTAGGAAAAGGGAGCGGGAACGGGAACCGGAACTCCACGATTCCCTCGGGATTTGTTCAAAACCGAAATTCACGCGGGCGAAGCCGCGGGCAGAAGCTAGTTTTACATTATAAAACTGTTTGCGAATCATAGGTACTAATATTATCATCAAGCTAGTATTTAAATAAATGACAGAGGGTGCAAAATTTCGAAGAGACGATTGTTGTTTTATTCATGTTGTTTTATGTTAATAATTATGTTGATTTTATATTATTATATTAATTTAATTAGGCTAAATTAAGCTACAAAGATTTTGATAGAATCGCAATAATAATTATGTAATAATAATAATTATTACGATTTACATTTATTAAGATGGAAGGGAAGACCTCGGTGCGTCAAGTGCTGAGCTTGTTTTCGGAGAACCTTTGCGGTTACCAGGTGTGTTTTTTAACTCCCCTGCTAACGATCGCGTTTCGGACCCGGCGTATTTCGCCGATAGACTTCGCACGAATATGGCGGAGTTAGCTCCGACTCCTTCTTCGAAACATGGTAAAATAATTTTTTACATTCCGAAGGACTTAGCCACTGCAGATCACGTTTTCTTGCGTCGAGGTTCAGCTAAAAAACCTTTCGAACAACCATACTCTGGCCCGTTCAAAGTATTAGGACGTAATGTAAAGTATTTTAAAATTGATGTAAAAGGCAAACAAATGAACGTAACAATTGTTCGCCTTAAACCGGCTTACATTTTACAGCCTCATCAAGACGATTCGCTTTCGCAATCGTCCCGTCCATCTGTCACTACTCGCTTCGGTCGTAAGGTCCGTTTCTGTATTCCCTATCAAGCTACTTAATTGTGAACAAATTATTAATTATTTTTCTTTTCTCCAAATATGATATGGAACTTAGATGAAACTGCGTGCACGACGGCCACTAATGCACCCAAGATAGTTGCCCAAGCAGGTGTTAAGAGAGTTGGTCAAATCAGCTCAACAGAACGTGGCTCGCTTGTAACTATGTTGGGTTTCGCAAATGCTGCTGGTGGAATTCTATTCCTCCTGCTTTTATATTTCCGCGTGTTAATTTTACGGACCATATGCTTGAAAATGGTCCTACGGGTGCTTTAGGCCTCGCAAATGTGTCTGGCTGGATAACCGAAGATTGTTTTTTAAAAGCTTTAAAACATTTTGTTCAGTTCGTCAAGCCTAGTGCTGAATCACCGGCTTTAATAGTCCTCGACAACCATAAGACTCATATAACTATTGACGTAGTGCTGTATGCCCGAGCAAATAACATAATAATACTAACCTTTCCACCTCACTGCAGTCACCGCCTGCAACCCCTCGATGTGACCGTATTTGGACCCTTCAAAGCTCGGTATAGAGCTAGCATGAATGACTGGATGACTTCGAACCCTGGAAAAACTATCACTATTTATAATGTGGCTCAATTTGCTAAAGATGCTTTCTATACTGCTTTTAATATGAATAATATAACTTCTGGTTTCAAGAACACTGGGATATGGCCAATTAATAAAAATATTTTCACAGGTGAAGATTTTTTACCTGCTTTCGTGACACACACCCAAGACTGTGAAACGAAACTTAAAACATGTGAAACAAATATTCAAAAGTAATTTAACAGATCAGGAATCAAACAAAACCAAAAGTAACGAGAAGGCTAAAAAGAAGAAATCTGATAGTAAGAAAAATGCTAAAGCTAGTCAGAAGAAGAAGAAGAAGGTTGCACGAAAAATATCAACAGCAGCGATACATTGTCAAATAAAGATTCAGACTCAATAGATTATATTTCTGAAAATGAAGAATTCACTCCAAAATTAAGAAATCGCAGCATTATGAAAGGTAATAAAACAGGAGATGATGACCAATGTAATGTTTGTAAGAAAAAATATACAGAAAGCACTGAAGATTGGTTTCAATGTAAGATTTACACGAAATGGGCACACGAAACATGTGGCGTTAAAGGCGTTTTTAATTTTTTTTTGCTCACTGTGTCACTTAAAACCACAATGATTAGTATATAACAATGATTATAACAATGATTAGTAGATGGAATAATGTTTAGTACTGCCTTTGTCAATGACATATTTTTAATTTTAATATTAGTATTTTGTTTATTTCATATGTTTAATATAAATTGTTTAATCATTAGACTTTAAGGCATAACATCATATATCAAATAATAATTTTATATTCTTTTAAATCATAATAATCTTATATACAACAATAACAACAAAACAAAAAACATACAAAATCAAGAACATCATAATTTTGGGAATAAATTGACGGCTACGCATATATGTACATTACAAAAAGCAAATCATGAAAGTTAGATTCGCAACTCAACTCAAAGTCTAAAGAAGTGTCACAAATGCAATTGCAATGTAAAAGTTGTATCTATTACATTTGATGGATATACCAACATATGTAATACATAATAATTATATACGCTACCAATATGAATGCCGCTAAATTATTAGTTTGCAATTTAAGGTTGCAAATAACTTAAAAAAACTAACGAAGAAAGAGAACACATTGAAAGGGAAAACATATTACAAAGTGCATCAAGCGAGTGACTCAAATAAAGAAAGAATTTATTGACTGCTTCAAATTTTGGACGAATAATCAAAAGACGAGAAGATGTCAGCTGTGGCAATCTTGTAAAAGATTTGCTGTACGTCTGTATGATCGTATAAGCCAAATCACGTCCATCAAACATGGAAAGGAAAATGAAAAGATTGCTCTAGAACGGCTTTCAAAAGAAAAAAAAAAATATTAAAATAGAACCATGTGGTTTATTTATGGATGAAAAATTGCAATATGTAGGTGCTAGTCCCGATGGGATCTGCAGGGATAAAAACATTGTTATATTAATTAAATGCCCTGTTTCTGCTTACAAATTAAGCTTTGAAGAAGCAGTTAAAAAGAAGAAAATTTCATTCTATAAATATATTATATAAAGATTATAAAGTTGTTATTAACAAAAACTCAAGGCTGTTGTCAGATACAGAAGCCTTAAGCAATCCAAAGACCCAGACCAAATATTTAAGCCCAAAAATATAAAATGAGCTCATTGCTATTCTGGTTCAAAAAGTAGAGAACGCTCTGATAAATGAAATAATAACCGCACCATTTTACTCAATTATATTTAACTACTACTCAAGATATTTCCAAAAGAGATCAATTGTGTGAATTTTACCGATACTGTGAGTGAGAAAGCTGAAAATGGTAGTCTCCAAAGGCGCTCGTTATTAAACAGCCCTTTTTAATCTGTTGTTGTAATTATACACGAAGTCCTTCGCCAGAACCAACAAATTATGCTCGAAGTCTTTTACCAGCTTCATATGATACCAGAAGTGTCACATACAGTTCTATCGTCTGATACAGATTCATCTCACGCTGAAGAAACTACATGGAAAAAAGGTTCTACTTCACCAAATATCTGATGTAGACAGTTTTGAAAGCGTTCCTCTTCAATCCAGACAGTTTTTTCCAACTAGAAGTACCCTGTAAGTAACATTTTCCCACAAAAACGTTATTGAGCTAATTGTAAGGTAAACGAATATTTACGCAGAATAAAAACGAAGCTGTGAATTCCGTTGAAACAAAATCATTTATTGGAATTGTTTCAGCCCAACTATTTTAATACAGAGTCGTGTTTTTAGCGTACTTGCTATTTAATCTGAACAGGCGATGTTTTCTTGGCCTACCCCGCGCGCGGGGTTACGGTCGCCAGTCGCGCGCCTCTATTTGTTTTAAAGTGGCGGTTCGCGCCGCGACAGAGACAGGAGACCACGACCGGAGACCTTACTTGACGTTAGGAAATGTATAAGCGACAGTTCGCGAGCGAGACAGAGACAGGAGACAGAGACGCGAGACAGGAGACAGCGAGACGGTCGCTGCCTCGGACCAGTAGTGTCTCGTGTCGCGTTCGAAAAGGACGTGTGTTTAGTGTTTAAAAATGAATACTTTTTCTGACGAAGACTGTGAAACGCTGATTGAACTGATCAGACAGCACCCTCCGATATACGATGCACGACTAGACTCCTACAGAGACGAAAATTTGAAGGACAATATTTGGATGAGCATAGCTGAAAGCATAAATAAAACAGGTGAGTTATTTTTATTTTTTTTATTTTGCATAGAATTAATATTTAAAAGGAAACATGTGGAATCAACTTAAACAAGCCGTGTGACATGTTGTTCTTGCCAGTCTACCGCTCCTTGCTGTGACATAAAGTAATCGGTTAATTTTGCTCTAATATCTAGTCCGTTGCTGTTCGAAAACCCTCCTGTTCCACGTAATGAAACGAAATTTGAAGGTAAATTTTCTTCTTGGTTCCATTGATGTACGGACATTAGAGCAGATTCTAAAAATCCATCTCTTAAAAGGTTATGCAAGCAACAGACAACTAAGATCATATCGGTGCATGTTTCTGGCGCTATTCCGATAGGCGTGTAAAATATTCTAAACACCTGAGACAGCAAACCGAACGCGTTTTCCGATACTCGTCTCGCACGACAAAGGCGGTAGTTAAATATTTCTTTGCTTAAATACTTAAAAGATTACTATAGCTTAAAAGATTTTTTTAATGACAAAAATCCATGGACATAGATTGCTCTAAAAGCCAACAGTTCAAATAATTTTTATGGCTATACCATATTGTAAGATGGTGATAATAAAAAAAATAATAAACCCGGCTGAGTTTGTTGTGGGCTCTTCTCAGACCAGGGCGCGTTTGGAACCCTCGTAGCTTTAGTTTTAAGTTTCCGTAAGTAATTATCACCATTGCCTGTTCCCAAATTGACGTTCAAAAAGTGTACAGTGTACCTACTTTGAATAAATGAAATTTGAATTTGAATTTGAATTTTGAACTTAAATCGTTTTTTGCAACTCTTCTAGCGTAAGGTTTCATCATAAAAGTATCAAGACTAAATGCTTCATCTCCAACTAAAAAATGTGGTAATATTATGTTCGAATTTGGTAGATTTTTTGGTTCTGGAAAATTAAATTCATTTTTCATGATTTTTTTTCCCATTGTAGACTTTTGGAATATTCCACTATCTCCTTCTTTGCCGTAAGAGCCAACGTCTACTGCAATGAACTTGTAATTATGGTCTACAATAGCCAGAAGAACAATCGAATAAAATTCCTTATAGTTAAAATACAACGACCCACTATTTTCAGGGGCTCTTATTCTCACGTGCTTACCATCAATTGCGCCAGCGCAATTGGGGAATTGCCATTTGTCCCAAAAGCCTTCAGATATAAGCCTAAAATCACTTTCTTTTGGAATAGGCATCCGAATTGGCACTAAAACAATCTTTAAATGTTTCAACACCTCTTTGACTATTTGTGAAATATAAGAAGGTGATATACGAAATGCGAATGATAGCGAAGCATATGTTTCTCCATTTGCCATAAACCTGAAACAAAAAAAAAATTATATTATTATTTATATATTACAGATTCGGAATGCCGTAAAAAATGGAAACTAATCAGGGACTCCTACAATAGATACAAGCGCAAACAGAAAAATTCAACGGGATCTGCAGCACCAGCTAAAAATTCAAAGTGGCAATTTTATGAACGTTTAAGATTTTTAGAAAACACACCATCAGAACGGCAAAGCTCCACCAGTGTAGATCAAGAACAGCAAAGCTCCACCAGTGTAGTACAAGAAGTTACCAATACCTCCTCAGAAGTTGGACATGAAGATACTCCTCCCGTAGCCGCAGACGCGTCAGTACATAACACTATTTCAAGGGAGTTAGTAGAACCTGTACCAGGAACTTCTACACAAGAAAGATCTATACCACAAAGTAAAAGTTCCGAAAAATCAACTAGCAAGAATACTAAGAGAAAAAGACAAAAAGAAGATGAATTTATAAAATTTTTGAAAGACAGACATGAAAGCCGAAATAGTACGCTGGAGTCATTGAAATGTCAAGGTCAAGAATCATTCGATGATATATCTACATTTACTAAACACATTGAAACTATGCTAAGAAAATTGAGCGCTCGATCAAGAGCGATGGCAAAAACCGAAATATTTAATATTATCTCCAAGTATGAGATGGGAGATATCGATGGACAAGGTGAACGCCCCTATACAAGTTATTCATATTCTCCAACAAGTGCAGGTTCATCGGGACACCAAACACAAAGTGATTTATCTCGTCGCCAATTGCCATGTACTTCAACTTCATCGTATAATACATATTCGCCAATAAGTGTAGCCTCCACAGAACACCAATCACAAAGTGAATTGATTGACTTAACATCTCGCCAATTGCCAAATATTTCAAGTGAACCAATTCAAAGCATTTTTCACGACGAATACGACCAGAATAACTTAGATGATTTAACAAACTTACCTTAGAGTTAGACCTAATTTTTCTTTCAACGATATTTTTCCTTTTTCACGCATTGTTTTCTTTAGTACATTTAATACATAATCAAACTGTGTTTTATTTAGCCGAAAATACTTCCTGAATGTATTGTCATCACACATTAGGTGCTTCTTCACTAATAGCGAAAATGATCCTTCTTGACCTCTAGTTAAATATAATTCCTTAATAGGTAACCTTTTAGTTTTGTATTTGTAATAATAGTATAAGAGCAAATCATCGTCTTCTTCTTCCTCCAATAGAAGTTCTACAACTTGGTTTTCCATCATGACACAGAACACAACTGACTCCATCGACACACTCTCCGATACTGAAGAGACCGAGATACTTTTCACGGTCTCCAGTCTCGGTCTCGACCTACAGTACATGCAGAAGAGACCGAGACACTTGTCGCGGTCGCCGGTCGCGGTCTCCGGTCGTGGTCTCCTGTCTCTGTCGCGGCGCGAACCGCCACCTTTAGGCCTCGACCTTCAGTCGTCCGCTGTCTGTCGAGTCTGTCGCCGCGCACCGCATCTCTGTTTGAGCGAGTCGCCAGCTAGCTCGCTGTCTGTCGCGCACGCGCCGCGTTACTTGTTTTGAGGTTAAAAATCTACCGCCGCTCGGCCTAATTTGCTGTGATTTAACTCTGAACTGTGAATTGCTTACATACTGATCGCGAGAACGGAATTGCGTTTCGATTTTGTGAACCTTTGTTTCGGTTGTCTAGCTACTGTAAATGCCCAGGGTCGGGCGCTGTCGAAAAACACCGCTCTAATTTCGTGACCCTTCGCTTCCGTCCTCTGTGCCTTCGCCTTGTTCGGGTATTCTTTTGAACAACTTAAGAGCTAGTGTTTCGTGTGATTTTGTTAAGCGTTGTGTTCTACCCCCTTGTGACGAACTTAGAACTGGTTATAACGTGATTTGTGGCTGTGAGAAGTGATTTTTGACGATCCGCCACCTGCGAGTACCCACGGATACTCGGCGCCGCCGGCGTAAGGCCAGCCGCACAAAAGGGCGCTTGCACCACATTAGGGGCAAAGGTCCCCCGCCTCTCAGGGGCCTCAGGACACATTGTTACACACTTCTTCCATTACTCACCTACACACCTACTCATTTACCCCAAAGGTTCCTGAACAAGACCACGCCTCCGGACGTCGCTCTGTAAGGTAGGTCCTAAAGTAATTTAATTTAATTTTAACGTGAATGCCTGCTTGCGCGTGGATCCGAGTCCACCTCTAATATTTCCATTGGTCACTTGGCGACCCGTCCCCCGGTTGCCCGTCGGAGGTTACGATGGGCCCTAACCTTGTCGACTGTTGTTAGGGCAACTGCGGGACGCAACAAGTCTGGCAGCAGAGCGTGGTTTACCACGCCCCCTTTTTGGCTGCGCAAGTAGTATTCGGTACCTACGTAGTGCTTGTAGGGTAGGTAGTTTGCGTACTAAAGGTTGGTCGCTAGTGAGGCATCTCTGTTTTGTTTGTCTGTTACTTGATTGTTAACGATGCCACCACACAGGCCACCAGCCCTCCGTCTCCAGGCGGAGTTGCGATGGGCATCGAATGCCCACGCCCTGATAGGGCGACCCGATCGGGTCCATAGCTTATTGCTGCGGCTCGATCAGGTCGCGGCCCGGCGGGCCATAGTAGAGGAGGCCTATAGTGACCTGGAGGCCGCAGAAAAGGATAAGGAAGTCCTAGTCTCCGGCCTCCGGGACTACGATCAATTTTTCGAGTTCACCGATGCACTTATCGAGGCGGGTGCCAGGCACGCGAGCGAAGCGCGTGAAGCCCGGCGGAGTGGCCTGCCCGAGTCCCCTCGTCAGCAGGCTGCTCAGCCGGCGCTGTTGGGACGACTTCCTACCTTAGACCTGCCGCGGTTCTCCGGGGCCGTCTCAGATTGGCTGGCCTTTATTGGCTTGATTGACAGCCTAGTGGACTCCCGGAGGGACTTAACCCCCACCCAAAAGATGGCCTACCTCCTGGCCTCACTTGAAGGGGAGGCCCTGGCGGACGTCGGTCATTTAAAACTATCTGACGACACCTACCCGACCGCCCGGGACCTCCTCGCCAGTAGGTACGCCAACGTCCGTCGGCTCGCGGATGAGCACGTCAAGCGGCTGCTCAGCCTCCCTCTTTTAAAGGATCGATCCAGACTGCGCCAGGACCTCATCGACCCAGTCTTAGTCGCCTGCAATGCGTTGAGGCAACTGGACCTACCGGTCGACGAGTGGTCCTTCTTGCTGCTCCACATTGTGCTGTCCCGCCTGCCTCTCGATCTTCGGATCCATTTTGAAGAGAGGTATGGCGGGGACGGCTCCTCCTATATTCCGCCCTTTAAGGACCTGTTGCGGTTCCTGGAGGAGCAGAGCAGACAAGTAGAGAACGCAGCGGGCACCGTCGACAGCGTTCGGACTTCGCCCAGGGAGAGGCGGAACCCGCCAGGTAAGTCGCCGCAAACCTCCCGAAAGCCGAGTGGAGCTCCCGCCGAGGGACGCCGCCCCCGGCCCTCCTATAGCGGTCTTGCGGCCAAGGAGGCACCCACCTGCTCCTATTGTCGAGCCTCCTCTCACCCCACTACGTCTTGCCCGAAGTTGCTAGGCAAGCCGGTCAGCTCGAGGCGAGTCATTGCGAGGGAGCGCCGATGGTGCTACTCGTGCCTGGAGCCTCATCTCCAACGAGACTGCCCGCAACGGCGGCCCTGTCCACACTGCCCGGTTGCCCACCATGCCGTCTTGTGCCTGGGTTCGGGCGGCGCTCGCCCTCGGGGTTCTGCCGGGCCCTCCTCCCGGACGGGCGGGGGCGCTCGGCCGCGCCCTCGGGCGAGCGACGCTCGGCGCTTGACTACGGACCACCGCTCCCCTGGGTTTGACAGGGGTCCATCCCCTGATCAGTCGGGGGGTCACCCCTCCAGGGGCGGGGGGGGGGGTCATCACCCCCCCCTCAACGTGTTGAGAGAGAGTTCGCGGCAACTCAGCGGTCGTCAAGACCCCTTTCTCCTCCGTTAGCTGAGTGGCCGCGACTGGAGCGCCACCCTCCCCCCTTTGGTCGGTGTCGGCGGCTTTACGAGGTCCCTACTACTTCGTACCTGTCCCGGCCCGTGAAGTCGGGGCTCCCCGAATAGCCGTTTGGCGACCCCCTACCGCGGGTGACCAAGATGCCGCCCGACTGCCGCTTTGAGGAGCCTCGGTTCGAGGACCGGTCCTCTGGAGGCAGCTCCAGTTAGGTAGTTGCCGCCCTAGCTCCCACCACGGCCACCTCCACTGAGCCTTTAAGCCGTCAACAGTCCATTTGTCAAACTGTCTTATTGCCGACGGCCTCAGTGCAGGTGTACAACCCGAATGGCGACTGTCTAACGGTTCGCGCTTTATAGGACTCGTGAGAAAAAATAGAAAATACAAGAAAAATTGCATAAATCACTTCCAACAGAAAATCTAATCACACCTCGAAAAAAAAATTAAAGAGAGAACTCAAAATTCTATCTCAACGCTTGAAAAGGCGTAATACTACAATTAATAATTTGAAATCACTACTTTCATTGTTAAAAAAGGAATGTAATTGTTACTCGGAGGTAAAAGACATGATTGAACTAAAATTTTCAAAATATCCACGAAAAAATAAACGAAACAAAATCTTGCTGAGGAAATAAGTACAGCGATAGCGTGAAGTTTTTTGCTTTGACTTTGTACCATTATTCAGGAAAAGCTTACATGTTTTTAAGAAATCACGTCAGTCTTCTGCACCCTGCAACTTTACGAAGAATGTTATCTATACATAACTGTAATGTAGGGTTCATGTCCGAAGTCTTTAATTTTCTTAAAGTTAAAGCAAACCAGTCTAAGGATATAGCTAATGTGGCTCTTATATTTGATTCCATGTCAATCAAATCAGGTAAGAGATATGACGAAAAAAATGACAAATGGTGGGGTAAAATAGATATTGGTGGTATCGTTCCCATTGATGCTGAGAAGTTAGCCTCAGAAGTATTAGTATTTCAAATTGTTTCGCTGAAAGAAAAATTTAAATGTCCAATTGGATATTTTTTTGTAGATAAAATATCTGCTGAAATTCAGGCACAATTTATTTCTACTGCGTTAAGAATGTTAGCAGACATTACTCTAGCGGCACGCTATGATGGCCGGTTTGACGTTTGTCCGCTCATGAAGTTCCGTATTAATTGATAACGACTTTGAAGGAAATAATTGTATTACTTTATTGACGATAGTGATGTGCAGAGATTCATAAATTTTATCGAATGTAGTTTTAGGTTTAGGACTCAAAATTTATTTATTAAATTGATTTCTTAAATGTATACAAGTGTAGAAAAATCAGTTTGCACCATTTAAGGGGTGAATGTACTTGTGAATATGAACAATTTTCACTATGTGGACAAACCTCTGAAATCGCAAAAAAATATCAATAATTTTTTAAAAATGGAATCTAATACGATCGTCACATAGGATCGCTGGCTAGCACAACTACTACCTCCGGCAAACTCGCGTCAATGCTCAATGCAAAACAAAGCAGTTTCGAATTGACGTTGCTTCGAAAAGTATAAACTGTCAGTGCAATGCGATTGTGATATAGTTTTGACCTGGCTTTGGATTTCAAATATTGATACTGCATTACTGTTGACCCTTGCTCGTTAATTTGGACTCTGTTCAAGCCCTTTGTTGTGGATTTCGTCGATATGACCGAACGTACGCAGAGAACTGTTCTAAATAGTCAGACACGTGAGTTCGTAATACGCCTTCGTAACTATTTCGATCGTGAAGCTCAAAATGGAGGGCCAATTTTACCTATAACGTCAGTGGTTGAACGCGTAGCTGATGCGCTTAATATTGGACAACGAACTGTTAGACGGATAACTAAAAAAAAATATGGCGAGACTGGCACAGAAGAAAATAAACTTCACACACCAAAAAAGAGAAAACGAGCAAAACCAGTCGTAGGCATCGATAGCTTTGATGCCGATGCTATCCGAAGACATGTTTACGGCTACTATTTACAGAAGGAGTATCCAACAAGAAAAAAGTTGGTGCATTCACTGAAGGAAGCTGGATTATTCTTCGGTGGGGAAAGTTCTTTAACGAAGATTTTGAAGACCATTGGATTTCGATACAAAAAATGTAACAAACGCAAAATATTGATGGAAAGATTTGATATAGCGATGGCAAGGTATACTTTTTTACGGCAAGTGAAAGAAATCAAAAATTGGCAAAATGTTGAATGGAAGCAGGCGTTACTTTGCGGAATTCCATGATATACAATGAATATAAAATTATTTTGCTATAATCCGCTAACAGTGACAAATTTGTAGGCACAACACCACACAATCTTGTAGGCACAACACCACACAATCTTGTAGGCACAACACCACACAAATTCACCACAAAACAAACTCGACGATCGTTTCGCTCCGACACCGGAGCATCTTCAGGAGATGTCGACTTCACAACGGACTTTGCAATCGTCCGTTGTGAAGTCGACATCTCCTGAAGATGCTCCGGTGTCGGAGCGAAACGATCGTCGAGTTTGTTTTGTGGTGAATTTGTGTGGTGTTGTGCCTACAAGATTGTGTGGTGTTGTGCCTACAAGATTGTGTGGTGTTGTGCCTACAAATTTGTCACTGTTAGCGGATTATAGCAAAATAATTTTATATTCATTGTATAATTGGCAAAATGTTGTGTTCTTGGATGAAACATGGCTTAATGCTAACCATACTGTAGGCCGTTCTTGGAACGATGACACAGCAGCATCTACTTCCAAAGTTCCTGTAGGAAAAGGATCGCGACTTATAATTTGTCACGCCGGAACCATCAACGGGTTTGTCGAAGGTTCTCTCATGGCTTTTGCGTCAAAAACCACTGGAGACTATCATGAAGACATGAATGGAGAAAAGTTTACTGAATGGTTTACCTCAATGTTGTGTAGCCTCCCTGAACCATCTATTATAATTATGGACAACGCCCCATACCACTCGATGCAAATTGACAAGCCACCTGCCCAATCCCAAAAGAAAGCTGATATCGTCGCATGGCTTCGTAAAAATGGCGTAGATGCAAACATGAATATGTTAAAAGCGGAATTAGTACGTCTTTTAAAAGAAAACAAACCAACCAAGATCCGATACGTCATTGACGAAATAGCATTAGAACATGGGCACAGAGTTATACGGTTACCGCCTTACCATTGTGAGTATAATGCGATTGAGTTGGTGTGGGCTCAAATTAAGGGATATGCTGCAAGACACAATACAGAACCCCCATTTACCACAAAAAAAATGCTAAAATTATTAGAAGAAGCTTGTGAACATGTGACTAAAGGAGACTGGGAAAAGGTTGTGAATAGAACTGTTAAATTAATAAGGGAAGATTATGAAAGAGATGTGAAAATAGATAATATTATAGAAAACGAACATATAATTATTAATGTATGTGATGATAGCAGTGACGACAGTGAAAATAGTAGTATGGACGAATCTGATTAATTATGGCCTTTTGTGGCACCTTTTTTGGTATCTTTTGTATTCATATGTTTCTTGTGTGCATATAAAGTATGTATATTCATTTTCGTTCAAATATTCAGTTCGTTCAAATAAATTAAATAAACATATACATTTTTGTTTTATTAAACCTATTTAATCAGGTACAAAAACAAAACTTAATTGTTTTTTGTTCGAGAATAAATTGACATTCCACATCACTATTGTAATGTGTCAAACCGGCCATCATAGCGTGCCGCTAGTGTAATATAATTGTTCGATGTTTGACTTCGGATGGTGCTGCTACAAATGTGAAAACATATAGAATACTGGGTTGTGATCTCTGTCTGGGAACTATTGTCTGCTGGTCTGGGAACTATTGTAAATAAGTCATGTCTCTGAATAAAAAAAAAACAAAGCAAAACGTTATAGGTAGTCTGTGAATCTTGAGGTGTTTAGTTTGATTTGGTTCGGTTGGTTTTTGTTTATAGGGAGCTATGTTGACTATGACGCTTGTTGTAAAAAAAAAAAAGATATTTTGTTTTAATGTAAAATTGATTTATTTCTCTAATGAAACAGTACTAAGTTGTACAAGTACAAGTTTTTAATTAATTCATTGTGGAGATTACTAACATAATAACCTGGCTGCCAGAGGAATCTAACACGAGGAATTGACAGTAAAACGCGAACGTCTCGAAAAAGCGTTTACGGAATATGAAGACCTTTGTAACGAGATACTGTACTTAAACTCGGCGGACGACGAGGCGGTAGACGCGGTCGAGGAAAAATTCTTCAAGATGATGACGAGATTGAATAAATCGATCGCACAACATGGTTTCGTCATTACAACCTCATCACCTTCGACGACACCGACCGTCACCACAAAAACCCGGGTAAAACCCGTAGACATCTGTTTAGCGGTAACTTCACTGAGTACATACCCTTTATCAACTTGTTTAAGTCAATGGTACATGACAACCCAATTCCCATCAGTATGTCGATAGGAACATCTTCTTTGATATAATTTCAGCGGCCACTTTGAGGTTTATGACTATGACCGGTAGAGATGGTATTCGTGACCTCTTCACCGGTCTGCAAAAACATTTAGTTAAACCAGATAGACGCTTCCCCGATAATGGTATTTGTATCAATATTAATAGTAGACTCATGTCTTATCATAATCATAAACGTCATAATCATCATCGAATCATAAACGCTTGCGATTTCGGCGAGCGTTCTTTAGATCACGGTGAAAATACCACGCAGAAGAAGTACGCGAGCATCGACGACGCAGAACAATCGTTTTATACTGCTACGCAGTACCTCGACTGTCGTCAATCGTTCTCAAGTACCAGACCGCGTGCATGATGTTTAAGATAGGTCACCTTTCGAAACAACCTACGCTCTAGTATGAGGTTGAGTGTAATCTTTAATTAAATTTTCTTAAAACTCTGACTTTATGTGTAGTAATTTTAAAAATTTATTGCATGCTTTATTTTCTTATATTTTAATTTTTCAATTTAATTAATTAAAAGGAGCTTATACCACTTAAATCTATAATAAAGGAACTATAAGATTGATTGTAATTTAGTTTTTGATAAAATGACCAATGGCCATTCGTCAGCAAGAGATATGGAATAGTAAAAAAAATATTGGGACTGTAGATTACTGTTGTGGCTCTCAAGAGAATCCTGAGATAACCACACAAGCTATCGTCTTCATGCTTGTATCTTATGCAGAAAAGTGGAAGTTGCCAGTGGGTTATTTTTTATTTACTTAATTAACAGCGGAGCAAAAGGTTTTGATCCAAAGTCTAAAGAAGTGTCACAAATGCAATTGCAATGTAAGTTGTTGTAAGTTGTATCTATTACATTTGATGGAACCGCTACAAATATGAATGCCGCTAAATTATGCGGTTGCAATTTAAATCCTAAAAATGTTATGGCCCCAGTACACAATGGCCCATGCGGGCTCACTACAGGCCATCGCCATTGTGTACAGGGGGCAATTGTATATGATGGCGGACAATTGTCAATCGTGGCGCGCAATCGGGGAGTTGTTGGTTCTTTGGGCACACTTCAAAGGAATCGTGGCGTAGCGTGGCCTGTGGTGTTTACACAATCGGCCATTGTTTAGTTCGTCACCGGCCGCTGACCGGGATAGTACACTTTTGTGTTTCGTGCTAGAACTAGAATTTTCGATCGTCCAAAATGTCAATATCGTGGAGCAATGAAGAAACTTTCAAGTTTATTGATTTATATCAATCTGAGCCCGCACTTTGGGACCCAAATAATGCACTGCACAAGGATAAGAACAAGGTATGTTTATACTATTTTTATGTTGATAGAAATGATATACTATCTATCTATAGTTATACTTTTATACTAATATTATAAAGAGGAAGGATTTAAATTGTTTGTTGGAATTGAATAGGCTCCGAAACTAATGTACCTACCGATTTGAAAAATTTTTTAACATTAGAATCCTACATTATCCCTGATGAAAATAGGCGATAAAAGAGCCTCGTCTGAAAATAATATGTAGTATTGTTGGTACAATGTTTTCAGGTGAATGATGCATGGAATCGCATTGCAGACTCCCTGCAAATTCCTGTTTCGGAACTTAAAAAAAAGAAAGAGACATTGATGTCAGCATTTCGGATGCATTTAAAAAAAAAACAAGATTCGATCCGATTTGGTATGGGAGAAGAAGAAATTTATAAGCCAATTTGGGTTTTTTATGATGCTTTGGAGGCATTTTTGAAAGGAAAATATACATGCAAAAGTATTATATCGACAGATGAACAAAGGGTAAGTAAAACAATTAAATAGTTTCCAATGTTTTTTATTAATTAATAAGTACGTATTTACTCATTTTGATTTCCACAAATTATAAACTAATTAAATTATGCATCATAGGCCCCACCACTGCATAGTCGACTTTGATGGATGTAATTCATAAAAAAGGAGAATGATCACCCCTGACCCAAACATTTACACAAAATGTAATTTATTAAAAATTATCTTACGAATATATGAAAATATATAATAATATATATTTTCAATAAACTGTTTTTTTTCTAGTGCCCGAATGTCAGAAACAATGGAAGAAACTTCGTGACTGTTACAAAAAAGCTCTTAGATTGAGACAATATAAAAGCGGTACTGCGCGAAAAACTGAAAAACCAATTAAATTTGAGGAGTTAGAATTTTTAAAGCCTCACCTACAGGACAGATCACAGACATCAAACCTTGATTGTTCTGATAATAGTTTAGACGTAGACACGGAAGACATCTCAATTATAGAGTCACAAACATCTGACGTCGGGGAAAGTTCACGCTCTGATTCGGCATTATCAAATCATAGTATCAGAAATAAAACACTACCTCTATCGCAGAAATTATTCAGACAATATGTCGAGGCCAAAGGAAAGGAAGAAGATCCATTAGATGCGTTTTTTCTATCAATGAGTAAATCAGTAAAAAAGATGCCCATACGAATTCAAGCTGAATTAAAACGGGCAATACTTAGCCTGGTTACTGACGCAGAAGTAAAACTTGCCTCCGAGGAAAGTATCGATACTCCATCATCAATGATTAACTGCTATGGAACACAACAACAGCAAATTTATTCCTCACCATCAACTTCCATCCCACCCACTACTTATTGTCCACCACCTACTTCAACCACACCACCCAACCATACAAATTACGGCACGATATCCAACACAACAGCATCTTCTGCTCCAATATCACCTTACATACCACAACCTATTTCGAGAACACAGCAACAGCGGCAATCGAAATTTGACGAATTCGAAGAATTTACTTATAATGAATGACTGATAATAATGACCTTAATAATTGTGATTTTAGATGGTGAATAATTACTTATTTCTAATTTTTAAATAAAGAGTCTTGAAATACAAGCTTGTTTAATTATGCTATTCTATCTAAGGGATGATAATTGATAAAATTTATGTTGAACAACCTAGAAGTATAACACCTTGTGCGTAAGTTAATCAAAGTGCTACAATCGTAAGAAAGCGTAAAACTTACCTTAAGCAGACTGATATTCGATCTTCAACGGTAATGGGTATCGTTAAATTTGTTTCTTGTTTCTCAATTTGTGGTCTCAAAATATTGACTAAGTTTGTAAATTGGTCGTAGTCCATTTTATAATAGTCGTAAAAAAAACTCGGGTATCTATAAAGGGTGTACCAGACATGTTTTCCAAAACGCGTCCCACGGATTCAGTACATGATTCTAGGTTCCCCAGTGGTGAAATTTTTCGTCGAATTTTCCATGAAATTTCCGATATTTTTTACCTCTTTTTTAACTGAATACTGTATAAAATCATTATTACTATCTGTCTCAACGCAATTATAAATGAAAAAGTAATTATTTCATTATTTTCACCTAAAACAGAAATGTAATCAAATTTAAGATTTCTGTAGATCAGCTGACTGTGAGTAGGTAGTGAGTAGGTACAGCAAGGCTATTCTGTAAAGCCATTTTCGAATTATAGAGAGTGAATTCGAGATGAGTTTGCTAATTTGTACTCTGTAAAACTCGATAGTACAGGTCTTCTCACTCAAACTCACTTCACTTCGCAAGTGCGTAGCAGATGTTTACAGAATATCAAACCAAGGTGAAGTGAGTTTGCTTTCGTAGCGAGTTATCTCACTTGAGTGAGCTTCGATATCGAGATGGTATTTTAGAGAATAGCCCTACAGGTCGCTAACCTACATAGTCGGTACTGGTAGGTACATTCGGCAGTCGGCACGCGCATAGAATTTATAATGAGGTTCGCGGCATTGTCAAAAGAAATGCCGCGCTGACTCGATGTTGCCATAATAGACGATTTCGGCGACAATTAGGCAAAATAATTACTTCAAAGCTTTTCTCTTTTTAAAGGAAATTTTGTCACAAACGCTAAATTTAGAATAATTTATACCATTCTACATAGAGCGAAATAATAAAATCGGTCCGGTCAAAAAAAGTTTTATCCTGTTCAATCCTCTTTTGTTAGGTAGGTATCTCGTGGACCATAAATCACATACAAAAGAGAACCTCTCACCCTAAACACTGCGTATAGGAACCGTACCTAGTTAATATGGCCAATTTCTTCCTGAACCGAGAAGATATAGCAGATGCTGACCCTATACTCATATCGCCTCACGTAGTCAAAGCCGTGACGGCGCTAGTGGACACGGATAGCACCTCCCTCCACGCAGCGCTGCGAGAGGGCCTAGTGATATCTTGCGCTTACTGGGCGCTGAATATAACTGAATCGAGTCATGTCACCTACCATAGAGAACAGGCCTCCCCGAGTGCCCCTGCCACCCCCAAAGGCCAGCAGGGAGCAACCTTTATTGGACTAGCATACATGATAGGACTTGTAAAGGAGCCCACGAAAGAAAATGGAGTGGCATGCACTAAACGGTGGGCTGCGGGACTGGCCGGTGTTCAAAAGGCCAATTTGCTATCCGAGGCCTTCATGGTCACAGTCTGGCAGGTCCTTGTAGACAAGAAGGCTGACTATTACAGGCGTGCACATGTGCGGACCGACATAATGACCAGATACCTTGAACTCCGAGTATCGACCTCCACGGAGCCCCCTCTGGTAAGAGCAGTCCTCAGCCAACTGGAACTGGTTTACACGAGTGCATACCTGAAGTCGGTAAACCTGATGAGCCTATTTTCCACGTCCGGCAATCGTGCCTTGGAAGTGCCGAGCGTAACCCAGGAGGCCATGGTACTAGACGCTGCGCTCACCAAAGTGAAAGCCCTTGAGGGTCCGAATTACGAAACGTGCCGGCTACTGGATAATAAAAAGTACCCGGAACTTAACCATGCCCATTACCCCAACCTGTACGCCGCGACGCTGGAGTGGGCTCGGAGGGGGCGAAAGGTACAAAAGAATTACCAAGGGAGCAAAAGCCTGATTGACCAAGCGGTCCATCTGGATATTGTGAGGAAAGTGCTCAAATTCACCACTTCGACCATGGGCACAGCCAGCCTCACACCCGAGCAGCAGGCATGGTTGGCTTCGACGGGGTACCGTATTCCTGAGACCCCTCTGAGTGAGCTACTCAAGACCGGGACGAGGAGGAGGGCTCGGGAGTCTGATTCTGACTTGTCCTCTGAGTCGGAAGTCGCACTAACTTGTACAAGTTTATAAGCATGCCCCTCCTTAGCCCGTGTGGGGTTGCTGGTCCCCCATCGGGCGCGTCCCCCCGGTGGCGGATGGGGGAACGCCTCCCAGATATGGGAGGTACCGGGGAAACCCGGCGCGGACCAAAACCAGCAGGGGGTTGCCGCTTGGAGGATCCTGGTACTTCTCTGTTCATCAGAGTGGACTGTGGAGACTCCGGGCGGCGACAATTGGGGGGGAGGCTTTCGGGCCGTGAGGAAGAAAACCTCGTTAAAAAATTACAGGAGGGGGTGGAAACGCCCTGCGCGGCGGGTCCGCTGGTCTTTTTGGCCGGTGGGCGCTGGCTTCGGCCACCGTCGGGCAACCCGTAATCCGCACTGAGCGGAACCGGGGGCCCCACGCACTGAGCGAGGGGCCGCGAGGAAGAAAACCTCTATAAAAAATTACACGAGGGGTGAACCTCTTGAGGGTCGCCTGCGGGTGTGGTCCTCTTGAGGGTTGCCTCTAGCGGGGAACTCCGGGTGATGGATTGGCGTATCCGTCGCCCGTTGAGACGCCTCGGGTCGGGGCCCACGGTGATTGAGTCCCACACTACCTTCCGGAAGCGTCGCAGTCCGCTGCGCTGCTTCCGAAAGGTGTGCGTAAATGCATTTCCCAGCGTAAAAAAAAAAAAAAAAAGGTAGGTATCTCGTGCCTGTTTCTTGACATTGTGAAGGTTTTAGTGTGTGAAGCAGGAAACATTGATACGAAATTGGCAGTGAATTAATTTTTGAAACGCAGTTTCAACCTTTTGTACTTACTACTTATTACTGCTATCTTTGTATTTGAGTTTATATCCTTCAGGTTTGAGTTTCTGGTTGGAACCTTCAGGGCACAAGTTCTACACGTACTTGGACAATTTAGTTTTATGGTGATTTGTTTGAACATCAAATAAACACGGCTCAATGAACAGGGTAATTTAAGATTTAGTTCTGGCAATTCTATTACCGTTGTCGGCTTCCTTTGAGTTTTAAAACAGTGTTGTCAATAGTTACGCCAGCGGTTCCCAAAAGGTGTTCCGCGGAACCCTGAGGTTCCGTGAAAGACCCTCAGGGGTTCCGCGAAAATTCAAGATTTCCATATTGTAAATCGTTTCACTTGTGATAATATTAAATTGACGTAATTTATTATTCATTTTCAATCAACTTGTTTTAAAATATTGCATTCCAAAATTCCATTTAGGCGCCATGTAGGTAGGTAGGTACGCTGTGCGTGTCACGTGTCGCGTCGCCCGGTCGCGCCGCTCGTCGTCCTCCCACCGCCCGCGCCGTTCGTCGCTGAGTCAATACGATTACTAGGACTGCACGTGATCAAGTTTTTGATACCAAATTTTAAAACTCGAAAATAAGCTAAGAATAAATTCCGTACCTAGATAGTGATTGTTTATAGTTTTACGAGCACTGTTTTAAGCAGGTATGTTTTTATTATTTTTACGTATTATAATGATAAATCAAATGCTACTTATAATAGTTCCACAAAAACAGGTCGTTTTTGCCTAAAATATTGCTGTGTTTTACTTACAGTTCACGATGGATAAATGGCTAAAACCTGGGATTGCTAAGGGGAAACGTGGTGCTAGCTTTGTGGACAGTAATGTTAATACTTATCAATCTAATCAAGCTTTTGACCAAGTCTCATCTTCACCAGAAGGAGAGACAATTGAAAAAAAAACGGAAATTACCAGTGGTGCTAGTTGTTCAGTAAGAACTTAATTCTATTTTTTATAATTTATTTCAATTTGTTAAAGTTACACGTATGTGTCCGCGCTTATACGAACTGTTTTTTATTGCATTTTTTTTTTCAGGGTATTGGTACGGAAGACACTTTTGTTGAACAAAATCAGCAAAACACAGTGATACCATCTACTACCGACCATACTGAACGTCAAGCGGGAATATCTTCAAAAAAGAGAAAATATGATGAGTCCTATCTGTCCTATGGATTTATACCGATAGGGAATGCTGAAAATCCTGATGGAAAATGTGTTGTTTGCAGCAAGATTTTGTTGAATAGCTCCCTGGCACCTGCAAAGCTTAAGCGTCACCTTGATACTAATCATCCTCACCTCAAAAATAAAAACATTAGTTTTTTTGAAAGACAAAGAGATGTACATCAAGCAGGTGTGACCGCTTTACAAAAATATGCAAAAACTGATAATGAAAACGCCACGAAAGCCTCATTCATGCTAAGTTATAAGATTGCACGAGCTGGAAAACCTCACACAATAGCCGAGGATTTTTTGAAACCATGCATGACTGAAGTTGTTGCCTGCTTGCTTGGAGAGGATTCAGCTAAGAAAGTGGCAACGGTACAGTGTTCGAACAACATCGTATCTGACCGTATTCATAAGATTTCAGACCACATTGAAGATGAATTGATTGATAGATTGAAAGAGAGCAATGCATTTGCAATGCAACTGGACGAAAGTACGGATGTTGCCGGACTAGCAATACTGCTAGTTTTTGTCAGATATCCATACAGAGAATCTATCGAAGAAGATTTGTTTCTCTGTGCTCCTTTGGAGGCCAATACAACTGGAGAAGAAATTTTTAAAGTTATTGATGAATACATGAAAAAAAACAAAATTGATTGGAATAAATGTATTGATGTATGCAGCGATGGAGCTGCAGCCATGATTGGTAAAGTAAAAGGAACAGTGTCAAGAATTAAAACTGTTGCGCAAAATTGTACTAGCAGTCATTGTATTTTACATCGTCATGCTCTTGCCGTGAAAAGAGTGCCATCTGATTTAAAACAAGTCCTTGATCAAGCCGTACAAATCGTCAATTTTGTGAAAACACGTCCACTGCAGTCAAGGCTATTCAAAAAAACGTGTGAAGACATGAAAAGTCAGCATCAATCACTCCTTCTACACACGGAAGTGAGGTGGCTTTCCAGAGGAAGGGTTTTAAACAGATTATATGAATTGCGCGATGAACTGAAAGTTTTCTTACAGACCCTTCCTTCGCCTGCAAGTGCTAGCTATCTTGAACTGTTACGAGACGAGCGATGGTTGATGAGATTGGCTTATTTGGCTGACATATTTGATAAACTGAACACAGTGAGCAGCTCTTTGCAGGGAAGAATGATAACCATATTTACAGTGAGTGACAAAGTATCTTCATTGAAAGAGAAAATCGCCTTGTGGATTGAATGTCTTGGACAAAAAAGGTATGAGTGTTTTCCACTACTTGAGCAATTTCTCAAAAAATATAATCATCTTCAAATCGCTACAGACGTAGAGATAAGTATACGTGAACATTTGACAAACCTAAAAACATCTTTGGAGGAATATTTTCCAGAAGAAAAGCTTCGGTTACGGGAAATCGAATGGGTCCGAAATCCATTTAGGATTAGTACCAAACCTTTAACACTGACTGTATTGGAATATGAAAATTTAATTGATATTAAAAATTCATCCACACTCCAACAACTTTTCGAATCTGAAGCTATCATGAACCCGAGTCAATTTTGGATTGGCCTGAAAAACGAATACCCGGGCATTGCTGAAAAAGCTATCATAGCATTACTCCCATTTGTGACAACTTACAGATGCGAGGCTGGGTTTTCAGCGTACGCCTACACGAAAAATAAGTTTAGGAGTAGGTTGAATGCTGCACCAGACCTCCGCATCCAATTGTCGGACATAAAACCTGACTTCGATGTAATTTTAAGGAAAACTATGAAGAGATTTCATTCATCACATTAAAATTTTTGTAATTACCTTTTCTTCTAACTAAGTAAATATTTTTATCTTAAAAAGTCTTTCTCTTAACATCAAACTTTGCGGACACCAATCCAAAAAGCCTCAGATGGTGTGATTTCACGAAAAAAAATGTTGCTGTTAAGGCGGAAATATACTTACGTGGCGTGGCATGTCGTGGCGCGCCAGGATCATACGTTTTCATACATTTGACAGGACGTGACACGACAAGGCATACAAGTATGTCTTTAACCATATTAAATGTATGAAACCGATATGCTTCTGGCGCGCTACCACACGCCACGAGATGTAAGTGTATTTCCGTCTTTAGTTTACTTCTTACTAAAAGCTAGGGTTCCGCCGAAAAATGGTGAAACAAAAAGGGTTCCGAAGCCAAAAGAATTCGGGAACCGCTGAGTTACGCTATCGATAGTTGACCTTTAAAATCAGTCAAAATATCAACTATGTGCAAGAGGTGATTTATTAAATCGTAATCAACATAATATCTTGACTTTTAACTATTTAGTTAAAAATCATAATTAACTTATTTCGATTTTCTTAACTAACTTTATTAGATTTATCTTACATAATAATTGCTAAAAATCGATGTTTCGATAAAGATTAATCCTTAGATTATGGAAAACTATGGTGGAAAAAAAAGTGCGGAAAGTTGTAAAAAAAATTAGGTAGAAACTTTGTTTGTCGTTTCTATTTAATTATAATAAAGATAATATCGATATAATGACTGTCAAGACCACGATATTATCGATAAACTAAATATCTACTATTCTAATAATTCCTATACCAGTTTTCGGATTAATGTTTTTGAGAACGGTTGTGTCATTTTGTCCTCTTTTTTAAATATTACGTATGTAGGAATTTAGTAGTGAATAGTTTTAAGTTCTAATTCTAGATACTTTAGTTTGAAATGTGTGTGTGTGATACAGTGTGCTAATAGGTATTAGGTAACTTGCTTGTGATTAAGTGATTTGTGAATAAAATTAAAACTTGATTTAGGTACTTATAACTTTTACAATGCCTCGCCGGCCTAACCTAACCTAACCAAAACTTTAGTGCACATGAATATGGGAATATGCTGATGTGCTATGGGAGGGCACAGGGAAATGCAAGTCTCGCACTAAGACTTTACAGGAGACAATATCCTAATGCTCGTCACCCAACACATGCTCGGTTAATAACACGAGCATTCCAACGTGTGCTCGATAACCAGCCGATAGTCCCACAGCGAGAAGGAGCTGGAAGGCCTATTAGACCGCGATTGGCAGAAACTATTCTAGCTGTAGTGCGACAGAACCCTCGGTTTGGTACGCGTACTGCAGCTCGATTAATACGCAATCGAAACAGGACCCGTGTGTCACATATGACTGTGCATCGCATTTTACGGAGAGATAGGCAGCGAGCGTATCATATCCATAAGGTCCAGGCGTTGCTACCTGACGATAGAGCTCGACGTGTCACGTATTGCCGCTGGTTGATACAAAAACACGTCGCAGTGCCCAACTTTGCTGCGAACGTGATTTGGACGGATGAGTCCACGTTTACCAAAAATGGAATGTGGAACAGGCGCAACTCCCATATCTGGGCCCACACAAATCCGTACGCGCTGCAGCAAACAGGGCATCAGACCCGTTGGTCGGTAAATGTGTGGGCCGGAATTTTTAAAGACCGAATAATTGGACCAATTTTCCTTCCGGAGCGTGTAAACGGCCCACGGTACCTAGAGTTTCTGCAAACAACGTTCGCGGAAATACTGGAAGAGGTGCCGCTGGCCCATCTCCGCGAAGCTTGGTTCCAACACGACGGTGCTCCCCCACACGTGACGCTCCCTGTGCGACGTCATTTGCACGACACATTTAATGATCGCTGGATAGGAAAATTTGGTCCCCGACCTTGGCCAGCCCGCTCACCGGACTTGACACCACTAGACTTTTTTCTCTGGGGTTACGTAAAAGATAGGGTTTTTGTGACCGAGTGCAATACTGCGTTAGAAATGCGGGAGCGCATCGTGAATGCGTTCACGGTCTTGCGTGCAGAATTTGACCGAGACGCGTCTTTCATGCCTCGGATTCACGTTGAAACTTTACGCCGTGCGAGGATCTGCGATCAAGTTGGTGGTGGGCACTTCGAACCCTATTTGATCAGGAGTGAGAGAGATTAAGGTAAGTTATTTAATTAGTTAAAAGAAACATTACCATTAGGTATGTTAAGTTTACGCAAGTTTTTTTTTCTACAAAAATCCTCACAGGAATAGTTTTGTTTTTCATTATTTATGTTAATTGATGTTAGTTTTATTGATTATGTCTTGCCCAATTGTCTCAATCTCTTTTCTAATCGATAAACGTGTCGATTTATAAGTATGTACCTACGTAGGTACTTACGTCGGTACTTACTAGGCGGCGGCTAAAATCTAGACGCGGACGGGATACTCCGCCTGGCCACCCCCCTATCTCGACCCATCTCTCCGCTTAAGTGTAAGCGCGCCGTCCGCGGCGAAACTACAGACATTGCGAAGATTTTGAGAGAGGCTACGGATCTCCCCAGTAGCCTCTCTCCGTTAAGCAGCGGTGGGGAAGAGGAGGAGGGTCAGATAAAGGGAATGTTGAAAGAAAATATAGAACTTCCTGGCCTGATCTCCCCTCTCTCCAGCATTAGTGACAGTAGCGGAAGTGACAGTGAGCGTCTAGTGTAGTGTAGTTTTTAGTCTAGTTTAGAGTAGTCTAGTTAGTGTAGTTTTTAGTGTAAGGTTCGTGTTTGTGTAAATAGCATAATTAGCAAGTAACTATAGCTTAGAAACAGTAGTCTAGGGAGTTTGTAAATAATCTGTAAAAAAAAAAAAATTATGTACATATGCTATTGGCGCGCAACTATTTGCATTAAAATCAGAAAAGAATTAACAATGAAGTAACAAAAGATGTTGTAATATAACAACAACAGGTAAGTGGGCCGCTGGTGGCTTTAGTGGGTAGGGCACTAGGGCCTTCAGCCCTGAACGGAGTCCCACACTCCCGGCTGGGACCTGAACGCCTCCACTGGAAGCGCACAGATCCCAGACGGGGTGCGTAAATGCATTTCCACCAGCGGGATACAAAAAAAAAAAAAAATCTAGGCGGCGTGTAGCGTGGGCGGTGGGCCGCACCGCCTACCTACTAATAAAAGTCTAGTGTGAATTTTGCGCGGAGCGTTGCGTTTTGATCGCGTTGTATACAATACATTGCGCGCTCAAAAATGGCAATATTTGAAACCAATCATTTCTGACATAAATGAATTCAGTATTTTCACATAACACATTAAATGCAATCTTACCTCAAAGTTTTCATTAAGATGTCATTTACACGCTGTATAAGTCAACGCAAAAAGTAGTAAATTCACCACAAATACGTCTTTTCTTCCACAAGTTGTGAACACTATAATTCCGCTTTCTTTTTCTTCTTTCTTCGTTTTCTTCTTCTTCAACTTCCGATATAAGTAATATCATAGCAAGATCAATGTCAACCATTTTACACACGTTTCAGCTACGAGAATCAACTGGCAAGTGATTCAACAGCACTGCTGTTGATGCCTATTACTACACGTGAAAGACTGCGCGCGTATTCTAGCGAATTCTGGCGAATACGCGCGCATTCGTGCGGCTTCGCTTTAGTTATAAAGAATTTGACGCTTCGATGCGCTTCGACTCTGCGCTAGTATAAATTGACCCTAACAGATCCAATTCTGTACATTGAAATATTTTGAAAATTTTTATTGGAGGGCACTATATAATCGATACTGAAGCCAAAACTGCAATTTTTTTCATTTTTGTCTCTCTGTATCTTGGCCGCGCATCACGCCGAAACTACTGAATGGATTTCAATGAAACTTGGTACGATTTGAGTTTATACTCCGAGGTAGGACATAGGATACTTTTTATCCCGAAATTCAGCACGGTTCCCTTGGGAGAGGGGAAGAAAGTTAAAACGTGTATTTAGCTGTAATTCATTAACGCGTTGTTCGATTTAACTGATTCTTTTTTTGTTAGAAAGGTAGTACTTTGTGTTGTCTCGTAAATATTTCAAGGTTTTTTAGTTTAGAAATGACAGACATTACAACCCTCATTATTGGGTTCAAATAACTTGGGACCCGGATCTTTGAACGTACGGCTTATTTTAAACTGGTGTGCGTTTAATTAATGTATGTTTGTCGATCTGTCTATTTGTTACAGCTAATCTCCGAAACGGCTGGATCGATTTTAATGGAACTTTCAATGTTATAAGGAGTAACTTAGGCTACATTTAGTTTAGGTACATAAAAGAATTATGGGATCATATAAAAACCTATATCTACGCGGACGAAGTTGCGGGGTTCAGCTAGTTTAAAATAAATATATTAAATTTTTATTCATTGAGATATAATTGATTTGAGAACATTAATTATATAGATTATTAATTATTTCTGCCCTTGATATCACACATTTTTGCCAAAAAAATTGAAGTGTTTATTGAAGTTGAAAAGGTAGAACACAATATTTGTAATGTAGAAATGTATATCAAATAACAGGATTATATCACTAAAAAATAGATTTTATTGTAATAAACTTCTTACTGATTGAAATAATTATAATTATTATAATAATAAAAAAATAAATTAGTACAACTTTTAAGCCAATAATTATTGGCTTAAAAGTTGTACTAATTTATTTTTTTACCCCTTTGTGTTTTTACCCGACTGCACGACGCAAAAGAGTGGTAATGTGTTTATAATAATAATAATAGTCTTTATTTCAGATAAAAATCCACTTTGGTACATAAAAAGTAAGGTAAACAGTAAAATACAAATAAAATAATTAAAATAATTCGTTACCAAAAACAAAAATAGCAAGTAGAAAAATAGCTTAAGCTATTTAATAAAACCACTTCTATTCTTATTTCTTATTTGCGTCTCGGTGTACAGAAGATTGCCAGTGATTAATTATATCACTGGACATATCCTCACTGATGACCCTAAGGATGACATAATTCGACTGGCGCAGTCGCTCCCAAAAGGAAGCTATTCGATTGCGCCTAATCGCATAGAAATCGGAGACTCTCGCCTCGGCAGACGGTAAACATGCTCGACGCGCTGCAGTACCTCGGCAACCGCATGAGGATGCGGTATGCATCATTATGTATCGCAGCTTCTTTCTTTGCGATTTTGGTTTACATGTTGTAGTTGCGTTCCACGCATCAGCCTATCACACGGATTTTTAGATATTATTATAATTTTAATGTTTTTTTATGGCAACACTGCCCACACGCTTTCCATCGCCACTCCTACCGTCATCGGCAACTCCGGGTACACGAACGGCCGGCTCGTCATTACGTGTTTCCGTGCCGAAGCCTACGCACGTCACGAAAACCCGCGCGACAATTTTACTTTAACGTTCTCAACATGGGGAAGAAGAGGAAAAATGAAGACCCGGAAGATAGGATTAGGCGTAAAATAAGAAAGTTAAATACGAAACTCAAATAGCGCCAAACAAAGATTTATGTCGACGATGAAGATTTTACTGGTAAGTAAAGATTTATTTCAGATAAATTTCTTGATACGAACAACTAAATTACCGGGGTTGTATCCATCATTACATTGATGCGTAATTGCCAAATCTGAGGCTCTTACCTTCAAAAATGAAATAAATTACACATTGATGCGTAATTGCCAAATTCGGGGCTCTTACCTTCAAAGAATAAGTAAATTGCGAATAGCTGAATTCGGGGCTATTTCAATTTTACAAGTTTTTAAAAACATATCGTTTTTTCCGATGGTCATGATGAACATCGCAACAATGATGGTACTTCTACGGAGCCAATCGCTGTTGCTCGCGTGACTCTGTGCCTGATCTTATGAGATCGAAGGTACAGAACCTGATCCACCGCAAGATGTTGACGCTTTGCTCGATGTATTATTCCGTGGTAATGATTACGGTTACGGAAGCAGTCATAGAGTCTACAGATGCTGAAGAAACTAATCTATTAGATTCAGAAGGCAAAACGCCAGAACTCGATACTTTGAGAAAAGCCATTCACGATCAAAACAAACTATTACATGTCCTAAGTAAGGAAACTGAAGAAAAGCATATGAATACCAGCCAATTGTGATATCGGAGCTGATAGTGCCTCCGATATTAAATCCAAAGGCCAAAGCCGCACTTTCTGAACCTTTCCTTAAATGAGACTTTTCTCTTTTGTGCCGACAAAAGCAGATGGGTAACGCTGCATTAGCCTCAGCTATTGAGGTTATAATCTCTAAGGGCATTTGAGGCACTTTGAGTTACGGCAAAAATTGCCAAAACCAGCTGGTGATGCATATAGAATTTTATGTGACATGCATCACAACAAAATAGATTCGAAAGAAATTTTTTGTATCATTAATAAGCACTGGCTTGAAAGATACGCTTCTTTGTTCAAATAAAGAGAGATATTTATTTGGCGACAATATATCAGAAAAAATTTCAAAAACCTGCAATAGAAAAAGGGCAAACCAGATGCAGGGAAGAGCCTACCCGCTCCGCACCAATGCCAGCAGCAGAGCTGCCGGGCCCCTCCACGTCAAGCGGCCCCCGAGTGCTCACCACCGCCCTCGCCACGCCACAGGACTGGTCACGCTCAGCGCTACTATCGTACACAAGGTATCGTACCTATGCAGGTCGTTTACGTTTTGTCTCACAAGAATGGTCTTGTATCACCAACGATCTCATTGTCTTATCATGGATCCAGTGCTATGCAATTCCTTTTAATAGCACGCCAGTTCAAAATACCAATCCCAGTGTCGGTGCGAAGTCATCTTAGGAGGCTTTATTTTTTGAGAAATCATTAAAAAATTAATCAAAAGAGGTGCAATTCGTACCCATGACGATTCACAGTTTTTGTCAAAACGCACATATGAAAATACTTAATTGTCAATTTCGTAACCATCCAAACTGTCATGAGTCCAAACTCCATCATCATCATCAAACTGTCATAGCCTTTATAAATTTACTTACCATCCTTTTGTTTTACGTACAGCACCTTACGCATTTACAAAATTACTTAAACCTATTTACAAAATTAAATTAAATCTTATACCTATAGAATATTTACAAAGATTTTATGTCTATAATACACTCGCGAGCAAGCTAATCGACTCAACCAGTTACTGTGCAAATATATGTTTTTCTAAAAATATCTACACATTTTGTTAATACAAAACATATGCTTGTTAAAAGCTTAAGACTCAAGCTTTAAATTAACACCATTATCATGAGAAAATATTCAGTACTTTTTTTGTAAGCAATTTAAATAGGCATATAGGCAAACTGACTCATTACGGTACTAACGAGTTGCGCTACTAACAACCCCTATAAATCCTCCATAACCGGTTTTTCTTATCAGTCGCTTATCAGAAGTTGACCTGTACACATCTCCGTGAATTCCATTACTTGTTTAAATAAAACTATGGATACTACGCCTGAAGAAGCTGCTCAAGTTGTTGCCCTCCTACAACAAGGACTCAGTCAACGTACAGTCGCTGCTCAGCTTCACTTGAGCCAGTCTTCTGTATCAAGGGTATACAGAAGGTTTCAAGAGACTGGAGCCTTTAATCGGAGACCTAGATCCAGCCGCCAACGGTGTAGTTCAGAGAGAGACGACCGTTTCATCGTATCTACCTCACTGCGAAACCGGCACCTGACGGGTGTTGATGTGCAGCAGGAACTGAGACGTGTTCGGGGGTTGGCTGTCAGCGAGTGGACAATAAGAAGACGCTTGAGGGAAGCCAACCTCACTCCAAAACGACCTGCCACAGGCCCAAAATTGACTGCAGCCCACCGGCAAGTTCGCCTACAATTTGCACGAGAGCATTTAAATTGGAGCGTTGCACAATGGCAGTCTGTATTGTTCACTGACGAGTGCAGGATGTGCCTGCATGGCAGTGACAGAAGAGGCCGGGTCTACAGGCGTCCAGGCGAGCGATTCGCGCAGTGCTGTTTGGCTGAGACGACAGCATACGGCGGCAGCTCTTGCATGATGTGGGCTGGTATATCTATGGAGGGAAAAACAGAACTTGTTTTCGTGCCCGGGGGCGGACGAGGAGGAGGGCTAACAGCTGATCGATACGTAACTGACATTCTCCTCGATCACGTTGTGCCTTACGCAGGATTTGTTGGTGAAAACTTTGTGTTGATGCACGACAATGCCCGGTGTCATACGTCGCGTGTCACTCAGCAGTTCCTAACCGAAGTAAATATACAGGTGATGAACTGGCCTGCGCTCAGTCCAGACATAAATCCCATCGAGCAATTGTGGGACCAGCTCAAGAGAAAGGTCCGGTCCAGAAATCCAGTCCCTTCGACCATCAATGAATTGAAGGCGGCCTTATTAGAGGAGTGGGACGGAATCAGCAGCACAATGAAACCTCTTAAAGACCGATGGGAGGATGAAATAATAAGATGGCAGAGACTTCACATAGGTTCGAAATTGCCGAAGTCAAAATTTGCCAGGATTTTGACAAAAATATGGAACGAACTAGATCGTATTATTTTAAGAAACGGATTCCGCAAAACAGGTATTTATCCTCTTAACCGAAATGCCATCCGAGAGGAGATTTTCGACCCATTCACGTTGCAAAAATGGAAGACTTCTCAAGCCGAAACCCTTGCAGTGAATCACAAACAACCACAAGGTGAAGCTTACAACGCAACTAAACCACGTACGTACAATGATATGCGTTTCAGTAAAGCCGTTCCCAGTTTACTAACAATTGTTTTGACAAAAATCAACGAATATCATAGCAGCGGTAAGTTCCCGGAAAAAATCTGCGACAAGCCTACACAAAATTGTGTTTCAGCTGATGTATCAGATACTGTGTTCGATGAAAAAAACGCGATTTATAGCAAAGACGAGACGCAAAATACACTTGTCACATTGCAAAACACGATTAAGCTGCCGATACCGAAAAGAATTGACGTGGAACGATTGACATCTTCAAAGATTTTAGATTGCAAGATAGTTAAACCTTCAGAAAACGCTATCCAACCAGTTTCTTTTGAGGAACTTTTACTTAAGAGTATTGCCAAAAATGATCCAACTAAAACTAAAAAAAACGCGTCCCCAATAGCAACGCGGAAGTACTGACTTATAAAGAAGTACTGGATCGTTTAAAACAAGAAAAAGAAGAGAAAGATAACAAAACATTAGAAAAGGAAAACAAAAAAATGCAAAAAGAGAAATTGAAGCATGAACAAAACCAGAACAAAAAACAAAAGAAGCAAATACCAAAGAAAAAAGAAAATGGAGTCAAAAAAAGATCGAAAGTTACTAAAAGGTCTACTCAACGAAAAAAAGTCCCCAAAAAAAAACAAGTACGAAATGGACAGTGATTCCTCTGGCTCCTATTACAAGTCTCAGTGAAACGAAGTCTGAATGTGATTTGGAAGACTTTTACCAAAGCTTGATATGTAACCAGGAGTCTGACTCGGAAGATGAAGATAATCAGATTGATGTGGACTTAGTCAATGTTGGTAATGTGGACTTGCGTATGTCTACAAATGGTTCTAATTTAAAGGAGAATGATCAACCCTGACCCAAGCATTTACACAAAATGTAATTTACTAAAAATTATCTTACGAATATATGACAATTTGAAAATTAATAATTATTAATGCTAAAGCTGCTTTTAAAAAAATGCAATAAAAAAGGAATTCAACCGTCTCTTCCTGTTTCTCTGGCACGTCTGGTGGCCATTTGCATTACTTTCTACGCATACATGCCCAAACAAAAAGTTTTGTTGTTAAAAAAAATCATGTCACTTGCAATAAAACAGATATTAATTATATTAATACATTATTCTATTTATTTGTTGTAAATCGTACAATATGATTAAAGTAAATAAGCAATCTATACTAATATAATAAAGCGGAAGAGTTTGTTTGTTTGAACGCGCTAATCTCAGGAACTACTGGATCGATTTCAAAAATTCTTTCACCGTTGGATATGTACGTGATCCCTGAGTGCTATAGGCTATGTAGTATGTACCACGGGCGAAGCCGGGGCGGACCGCTAGTAATTAATAATATTATTTTGTTGTAATATTGTTTTAACTTCGTTGCGTTTTGTGCAATGGAATATATAACTACAACCTTCTGGATTTTGTGTAACGAAACTTATTATATTTCAAGATGCCAATGTGACATTGTCACTGTTTTAGTTATGTGTGACGCTAGTGACGTCTAGTCTGTTTACATTTTGAATGTTTATTGTAGCGCAGCGGAGACCAATATTAATTCTATGGTTTATTGTTTTTCCTTACCAACGACTTTTGCTATATTATACGGATTCGATCTCGCCTACTCGCCGACTTTACGCTTTTCTACGGATTCTGATTTTTGCTCGTGATTTGGATAACATTGTTGAGGTGCATTAAATGTCAGTTGAATGTAAACATGATGCCTTTGATATGATGCTAAGACATGATGTGTCTTCGTTAGATTCTACATTGCAAACTACTCAATCATCATGGACATCGTTGCAACAGGTATGTTAAGTATAGTGCGCGCTAAACAAATAGTTCAAATCGGCAGGAACGATACACGGCTTTCCTTACTAGTTTAACAATCATAAACTACACATAACCTAGAATCATTTTCAAACTTAAACTAAGATTTATTCAAAAACGGCAGCTCCTAGAGGTATTAAAATGGTGTGTTTGGTTATCAGGAATAAATCTGCAATAAATGCTGCATACAACACGCTTGTAAACGACTGGGTTACACGCCCATAGAATTTTGGGCATTCTCCTTTGGTGCTAGTACTTCTAGGGACATCCCAGTTCATGTCGCTTCTCCGAAACAAACTCCAGAAAAAGGGAGATTCGTATTGGCAATTTTTTTTTCATTCAAAGGAAAGAAAACTTTTTAAATACGTATGCCAGATTGAACGTGTAGCTCGAGACAAGATTTTTGTACAAGGTTTTCGATCATACAAAAAATACAAAAAAGTTTTTCGTCTCATAGAAAACGATCAATCAATAATTGATGAAGAAGAGATAATTCAATATCTTCCAGATCCTGAAGTGAAAGTCCCTGATTATATCTTCCCGAGCAATATGATATCCAGGAGTATAATTGAAATTTATGAATTATGATACTCACACTTAGTTATTAAGGTTTGAATTTTAGAGTCTGATGATAGATCTCAACTTTTAACATGTTACCTACTTTTACCTAGATAGGTATTTGCATAATTATTTTACAACATTATAAATACCTAATGTTATGTATTTGTAACTTTTGAAGATGTTAAATAAGTATAAGTAAGTCAATACATAGTTTGATAAATATACTTTTCTCTTTTGAAGAGTTAAGTGCAGACTGATTAAAAACGTAGAAAGGTTATACATAGTTAGATAAATATACTTTTCTCTTTTGAAGAGTCGAGTACAGACTGATTAAAAACGTAGATAGGTTTATACATAGTTGGATAAATACACTTTTCTCTTTTGAAGAGTTAAGCCCAGACTGATTAAAAACGTAAATTGGTATATACTTTATAACTGTTGATTTTTAATTTGTGTCTTTCGAAGATTTTATTAAAATAATAACTTGATAGGTATGTATGTATACTTTTCTGAAACATAACTAAAGACTGACGTTTTGTACACAATTTTATGTTTAGTTATGAAAGTTAAGAGATTTTAGATATTTTTTAAGGTACAAATTTAAGAAGTGTTGTCTGAAAAAATTTCGATTGCAAAAATCTTTGTTTGTAATTGAATACATAATTAGTAGGTGCCAATTCGACCAGTACTTTTTAAGAATTCAAAGTTTAGTTTTAAGTTGATTACCTACTTTTTATTATGACTTTTGTAAATTTTTATATTTGTTAGATTATTAATTGCTGTTTTAAAACTAAAAAAGATAGATGAATCTAGGTCCTAAATTATAAAATTGCGTAACGTTTATATGACCGATTGTAGATTTAGGACGAGGGGTGCTCTGGTTCTATTTTAAATACATATTCCTTTCTTAAAATGAAGTTTTGATTTATGATTAGTGAGTAGATATAGTACCTTTAGTAGATAGCAGAACAAAATTATTTATTGGTGTATCTATCGACTTATTTTTTATTACGTTCGCATCACTATTAACTATGACGAGCAGTCGAAATTACCCCGCCTAAACCTTTAACGTGTTTTTATTCAAAAATGAGCCTAGCTGCATAAATGACAAGATTAAATTTAGATTACCATCCCTATAAAATACTCTGCAACTGACTAACAAAAAGCTAAGAGCTCTAGAAGAGAAATTATAATTAATAGTTGAAATTGCCCCACGGAGGAGGAATTACAATTACTATTTTTGCCTTTTTTGACAAAAACACATTTTTAAGCCTATCTATTGAATATTTTTCAATATGAGTTTGTAAAAATAATACACAGATAATGACTCTGGAGCGTCAATACATTACATTTTTAATAAAACTATATCATCTAATATTTTTATACCTTCAAAGTTGTGGTTTAGGTTTTACCAGTCGAGATTGCCCCGCTGCACCGTATAGATTCCCATTTGCGCTGATGTCCCTTCTCGTTGTGATTTACAAAAGAATATTGAAATGAATTGCGGATCAATTTGGTCATATGACACGGATCTGGAAAAATTACGATATTTTCCCCAGTAGAAGGATGTGGGAAAGAAACCTTAAGATTTTTAGGATTTAAATTGCAACCGCATAATTTTGCAGCATTCATATTTGTAGCGGTTCCATCAAATGTAATAGATACAACTTACATCAACTTACATTGCAATTGCATTTGTATTTCCGAAACGGCTGGATCGATTTTGATGGAACTTTCAATAGCAGATAGGTACAAAAAAGGATTATGGGATCCAATCCGATCCTATATAAAAACCTATATCCATGCGGACGAAGTCGCGGGGATCAGCTAGTTTAATAAAAATCACTGATATTGAAAATCGAGGGGAATGTATAATTGTAAAAATTCCAGACACTAAAAATAAAATACCTCGCATTTTCATCAAACATGGTCAGTTTTATCATGTTGTTAAGAAGTATACTATAGATTTACGAGTTACAACAGCGATAAGTGACCACTTTTTTCAAAGGAGAATGCCCAAAATTCTATGGGCGTGTAACCCAGTCGTTTACAAGCGTGTTGTATGCAGCATTTATTGCAGATTTATTCCTGATAACCAAACACACCATTTTAATACCTCTAGGAGCTGCCGTTTTTGAATAAATCTTAGTTTAAGTTTGAAAATGATTCTAGGTTATGTGTAGTTTATGATTGTTAAACTAGTAAGGAAAGCCGTGTATCGTTCCTGCCGATTTGAACTATTTGTTTAGCGCGCACTATACTTAACATACCTGTTGCAACGATGTCCATGTTGAGAGTAGTTTGCAATGTAGAATCTAACGAAGACACATCATGTCTTAGCATCATATCAAAGGCATCATGTTTACATTCAACTGACATTTAATGCACCTCAACAATGTTATCCAAATCACGAACAAAAATCAGAATCCGTAGAAAAGCGTAAAGTCGGCGAGTAGGCGAGATCGAATCCGTATAATATAGCAAAAGTCGTTGGTAAGGAAAAACAATAAACCATAGAATTAATATTGGTCTCCGCTGCGCTACAATAAACATTCAAAATGTAAACAGACTAGACGTCACTAGCGTCACACATAACTAAAACAGTGACAATGTCACATTGGCATCTTGAAATATAATAAGTTTCGTTACACAAAATCAAGAAGGTTGTAGTTATATATTCCATTGCACAAAACGCAACGAAGTTAAAACAATATTACAACAAAATAATATTATTAATTATTGCTTATTTACTTTAATCATATTGTACGATTTACAACAAATAAATAGAATAATGTATTAATATAATTAATATCTGTTTTATTGCAAGTGACATGATTTTTTTTAACAACAAAACTGTTTGTTTGGGCATGTAGGGTAGGGTGGTGCAAGATTGCGCGGTGTACAAGAGTACGAGGAGCGATTTATCCAATCAGGAAACAGTGTTTAGTGGCTAACTTCAGTTGTCATTAATCGTCGCATGCTGTGTTTGTACCGGCACTAAGATTTTCGTTTTTAATAAAATTTCCAAAGACTTATTTGAAAAAACGTGTTTTTGATACTTTTATTAAAATTTTCAAGTGTTTTGTAAACAGGATTGTGATAAAAATAAACCAGGTAAGTTGTTTTTGTGGATATAAATCTATTCAACTACCATCAAAATATGTCACTTGAGTTATTTGTTCACATTACTTTCAATAGATGGGAGTAGTGGTATCTCAAAGATTTTTTGAGACTGTTGTCCAAGATTGCGCAGCTTCATGGAGTGCAAGAGTGCGCGCGCACTCTTGTCCGCTGTATTAGATTTTTTCGGATACCTAAGTTTATAGGATGTCTAAATTGTTATGCTAACAAATTAATTAATATTTTAGGATGTCAAGAAGACAAAGAACATCACAGAGAAAAATTATCAGTTCAAGTATAATAGATGAAGCTCGTAAATTGATCGCTGATGGACAAAGCAAGCGCCAGGTGGCAGAGCAATTTGGTATACCAGAATCAACTCTCAGAAAACGACTGAAACGAGAGTCTTCACCCCAATCCTTAGGTAGGTATAAATGTACATTTAGCTCGCAAATGGAAGCTGACATTCTTGACTATGTTCAAAAGCTTGATGCAATGTTCTATGGAATAACTGCAAAAAAATTAAGGGTGTTGGCTTATGATTTTGCTGAGAAAAATAAAATAAATCACCAGTTTAACAGACAGCTGAAAATTGCTGGTAAAGATTGGCTTAGAGGTTTCATGAAGAGGAATCCATCTTTATCACTGAGACAACCAACTTCAACTAGCATTGCAAGAGCTATTGGTTTCAATAAACCTCAGGTAGATCGTTTTTATAAAAACTTATTGGATCTTTATGATAAATATCACTTCCCACCACACAAAATATTCAATATGGATGAGTCTGGTTTTTCTACCGTGCCCAACAAGGCACCTAAAGTAATATCCTCTAAAGGAAAACGATGTGTGAATAAGATCTCAAGTGCAGAAAGGGGGCAAAACGTTACAGTAGTTTGCGCTATGAGTCCTAGTGGACAATTTATTCCGCCAACTTTCATTTACAAAAGAAAAAGAATGAAGGCAGAACTTCTGGATAATGCTCCCCCGTCATCTATTGGAATGACTTCTGACAGCAGCTTTATAACAAGTGATCTATTCCTTAACTGGCTTCAACATTTTAAGGACCATGCTATGCCCTCCCAAGAGCAGCCGGTTCTTTTAATCCTTGACAATCACTCATCTCACTGCTCGCTTTCAGCAATTGATTTTTGTCGACAATATCATATCATTCTTCTCTCATTGCCACCACATAGCAGCCATAAAATACAACCGCTAGATAGATGTTTCTTTAGCCCATTGAAAAAGTACTACGCTTCTGAATGTGAAAATTGGATGAGGAACCATCCAGGTCGAACAATTACCACCTTTCAAGTTGCATCTATATTCGCTCCAGCTTATGCAAAAACCGCAACTGTTGGTAATGCTATTGAAGGCTTTAAAGTCACTGGCATATGGCCTTTTAATAACGGTATATTTACAGAGGTCGACTTTTTAGCAAGCAGCGTATCTGAAAGGCCATTAGAATCTGGACATGTTGAAGATGATGTAGCACCACTGACTTTAGAAGATCTTGTTTCAACGAACATTCCAGTAGAACAGCAGACAACTAAAAACGACACTGCAAGAGAACTGCTTTCAATAGAAAAAGATATTTTAGAAAAGGCAAAAAAGCTCTGTGAAGAAACAGAGCTCCCTGACTGCGAATTGGACTCGCAAAGTATATTGACAAGTCCAACAACTTCATCTTGTGTGAAATTGACAGAGTTGTCACCGTATCCAAAGTCATCTGTCCAGCGCACTTATAGCAAAAGGTGCAAAAAGTCCGAAATTTTAAGTAGTTCTCCATATAAGCGACAACTTGAAGAAGAAGCTGAAAGAAAAACTCAGAAACCTATTCCGAAAAAATGCAAAAAGCCAAAGAAACCAGAGAATGCACCAAAGAAAAAAATGTGGGCATGCCCAGGTTGCTCAGAAGTCTATCGAGAACCAATAATAGAAGACTGGATTGAGTGCATTTCTTGCAGAGACTGGTGGCACGAGAAATGCACAGCTTATATAGGTCTTGGTCACTTTAAATGTGACATTTGTGAGTGATGCGCCGTCATGTACTACCTGCGCACTCTTATACACCTGACTGCGCAATCTTGTACACATACCTTGTGCAAGATTGCGCATTTAGGATGTTTCGTATTTTTTTAATAGTTCCTAAAATGTTACCTCTTGATTGTTTAATTGTTTTTTTCTTACTAGCTAGATAACCTTAGTCAGCAAATAAATACTATTTTTCATTCTGGCATGCGTCTATTTTTTTATAAAAAATAAAATCGTGAAAGTGCGCACTCCTGCACCACCCTACCCTATGCGTAGAAAGTAATGCAAATGGCCACCAGACGTGCCAGAGAAACAGGAAGAGACGGTTGAATTCCTTTTTTATTGCATTTTTTTAAAAGCAGCTTTATATTTAATAGCATAATAATGCATAATGTTTAGCATTAATAATTAGCAATAATTATTAATGCTAAACATTAATAATTATTAATTTTCAAATTATCATATATTCGTAAGATAATTTTTAGTAAATTACATTTTGTGTAAATGCTTGGGTCAGGGTTGATCATTCTTCTTTCAAAATAAAATGCACTAAACAAGTTGTCGACGTCAACAAAGTTAGAAACATGCCGAAAGACAGCGGTTTTTTTAATTTGCCTGAACCAGAAGCATATACTGGCCACAACTTCAGACGAACTTCTGCAACATTACTAGCAAATTCCGGAGCTGACATTACTACTTTGAAACGCCACGGAGGATGGCGCTCTGGTAATGTTGCACGTAGTAAGGCGCCGGTGCGCCTTACTACGTAGAAAACCTTACACATGACCATTTCTTACGTTTTGATGATATGACCGAAAAATACTTTAAAAGATTAACGAGTAAAATCAGTAAGATAAGAACAGCAACTTTTAAAAAAAACGTCCAAACCACGTGTAAATTAACGATATGAATTTCCAGAATTTTAAGAAATGGACCGGAAGAAAAGCTCGTACCTGACTTGTCACCAAATTCAGTAGTCATATTGCACAATGTTGAAATTGACAAAAAGCCATCCAAATCAGCATTGAAGTAAACAATGCTTGATTGATTACAAAAGCACAATATTGAATGCAGTCTAAACTCTAAACACGTATAGATCACATCTGTATAATCTGATCCAAATTCACCCCCACTGCCCCACTGCCAGTCAATGATAAATGCACTACGCGGTAGCTGGCGTCATTTATGTCATGTGTGAGGGGGCGATGTCTGCTGAGTGGCTCCGGAAGAGGCAATGTTGTTAAAGGCGTCACATTAAAGGTTGTCGACGCAAAGTATCTGCAGAAATCAGTGAAGATGGCCTGGAAGACCAAGGACATCTACCTCGATGACGGTGTTGGGAGGCTCCGGTGGTTATCGATAAATAACCCAGAGTTGTGGACCAGTGACTGGAATGTGGTGGATGTCCGCAATACATCGCTAACTATACATTAGCCGAGGACGTCAAAAAATAACCGTAGTTCGAAAGAACAATCGCACTCAGTCAATTAAATATTACCTTCAAATAGACTCGGAGAAGCTACAAGTATGCAAAACCTTTTTCATTAATACTTTGAGTATTTCACACTAAACAGTTTATATAGCATTAGAAAAGGCTAAATCTAATGATGGCTTAATTGACAAAAGGGGGCACCACAATAACAGACCTAATACATTTTGTTCTAATACATAAAAACTGAATAAAAATAGCGTTAGCTAGTGGTTAGGACGACCGACTTCTAATTGGAGGTCGTGGGTTCGATCCCGGGGCACGCACCTCTAACTTTTCAGAGTTATGTGCGTTTTAAGTATTTAAATATCACTTGCTTTAACGGTGAAGGAAAACATCGTGAGGAAACCTGCATGCCTGAGAGTTCTCCATAACGTTCTCAAAGGTGTGTGAAGTCTGCCAATCCGCTTGGCCAGCGTGGTAGACTATGGCCAAAACCCTTCTCACTCTGAGAGGAGACCCGTGCTCTGTAGTGAGCCGATAATGGGTTGATCATGATGATGATGATGAATAATAATTAAACCAAGTATATATATATAGGTACCTATTCAATTAAAAAAATATCATAGGTGCACTGCTTTCTCATTGTACGTTGGTTTGTGATGAAACCGAAGCAGTGGTGGAAAGTGTAGTCTGTGATATTTGTGCTGTTAATCAAGCGAATGTAAATACACTAGCATTTTATATGGCTCTTTAAAAAAAAGTGAAGAACCTGCAACTACGTCCGTAAACGATATCAAGTAATGATGTTACTGGATGAAACCGGCACTTTCTAAAGTTGGTAACCATATTAAATTTACAAAAATCAAAGAGTTCAAAAGCAAAAAGTCTTTAGATTTAAATATGCACATCAACAATGTCTAGGGATATTTTGTATAAAGTTCTGAAACTCGAAAAATATTAATCGGTTTTAAATTATTTTAATGAAAGCTTATTTTGTAGTAGTTAAATGATTTTAAATTTGAATTTGAAAAAATAAATTGAAAACAAATGATTTGTGCGGCATAATTGTAGCGAAGTTCGAAAGTTTCAATTGACCTAACCCAGTTTTTGGTATATTTTTGTATCAAATGAAAGTTTCAATGAAAATTATTGGTTAATTTCTAATTTATGCAACTGTATGCATCATGCAGAGGCGCCATTTAACAAGAGACGAAATGTTAAGGGCAGTAGGTACGCTCCAAACTGGGGCTCCTCAACAAAGTATTGCCGAGGCGATTGAAACAAGAAAAAACGTGACATCAAGGTTGTGGTCACGTTATTGCACCACTGGTGAAGTGGCTGAACGGCACCCAGGCGAGAAGCGCATAACCGCCCGAAGACAGGACCGATTTTCGCAAATGACCGCGAGAAGATAACCAAATGCTACAGCCATGCAGTTGGTTTAAAGGCTCCAGTCGGACCACCATTTGCTTGTCAGTGACGAAACTGTGAGGAGAAGACTGCACGAGGCTAACCTTCATGCTCGCAGGCCGCTTCGTACTCCAGCACTACGCAGAGGAAATCGTGGACGAAGATTACAGTGGGCTCGCGAACATTTGCTCTAGGAAGATAACTAGTGGTCTGTAGTGCTGTTTACCGATGAGTCCCGATTCGGATTTCATCCTGATTTACGAAGAGTACGTGTATGGCGAGCTCCTGGTCGTGACAACCGTCTGCGACACCGTCAGGAAGTCTAGCCATACCACGGCAAAACAATTATGGTTTGGGCGGGAATTCGTATCGATGGAAGAACAGATCTCGTTTGGATCAGAAACACCATGACTTCTGAAAAATACCGTAATCAGGTGCTAGCACCAATAATCTATCCCCATCGACTGCAAATGGACCAAGTTTTCACGCTCATGCACGACAAAGCCCGTTCGCACACTGCGCGAGTGGTGACCAGCTGGCTACAAGAGCACGATGTGTCGATCTTAGACTGGCCCGCTGAATCACCAGACCTAAACCCCATAGAGCACGCATGGGACATGCTCCAAAGAAGGGCTTTGAGGAGTTTTCCTTCGAACATTGCGACTGCAAAGCAACTTTTTTTGCATCTTAGCAGGACCTGGGACAATATCCCACAGCAAGACTGATAACTTGATTCAAAGCATGAAAAGCCGTTGTAGGACCGTGGTTAACGTCCATGGGTGGTTTACTGACTACTAATTTTAAATAATTTTTCACGTAACTGCAAAAAACCTGATAATTTTGCTAAAATTATATTTTTTCTTAAAAAGACATCTATCCTTAAGTTTACCATCATTTCACTTTTTGTCTTTATTTCAATAAAAAATTATTTACACAAAAAAACTAATTCTGTTTTATTCTAAAAGATAGTCTGATAAATAGGCTTTACAAAAATATATACATATTGTATGTTAGTTATAACCAATTTTGAATAAATTGAGAAAATCAGAATATCCCTAGACAGTGTTGATGTGTGTATAACAGAGGAAAAACTTTTTCAATAAATTAATTATAACAACTGAATGTAAAAATCGCAAAGTTAAAAACGTGCAAATAATAACCTGCTTTACGTATAATAACATTGAGATGAAAGGAGAATGATCATCCCTGACCCAAACATTTACACAAAATGTAATTTACTAAAAATTATCTTACGAATATATGACAATTTGAAAATTAATAATTATTAATGCTAAAGCTGCTTTTAAAAAAATGCAATAAAAAAGGAATTCAACCGTCTCTTCCTGTTTTCTGGCATGTCTGGTGGCCATTTGCATTATTTTCTACGCATACATGCCCAAACAAAAAGTTTTGTTACTAAAAAATCATGTCACTTGAAATAAAACAGATATTTATTTTTAATACATTATTTTATTTGTTACTTGTTGTAAATCGTACAATATGATTAAAGTAAATAAGTAATAATTAATAATATTATTTTGTTATAATATTGTTTTAACTTCATTGCGTTTTGTGCAATGGAATGGAATAGAACTACAACCTTCTTGATTTTGTGTAAAGAAACTTATTATATTTCAAGATGCCAATGTGACATGTCATTGTTTTAGTTGTATGTGACGCTAGTGACGTCTACTCTGTTTACATTTTGAATGTTTATTATAGCGCAGCGGAGACCAATATTAATTCTATGGTTTATTGTTTATCCTTACCAACGACTTTTGCTATACTATACGGATTCGATCTCGCCTACTCGCCGACTTTACGCTACTTTCTACGGATTCTGATTTTTGCTCGTGATTTGGATAACAATGTTGAGGTGTATTAATTGTCACTTGAATGTAAACATGATGCCTTTGATATGATGCTAAGACATGATGGGTCTTCGTTAGATTCTACATTGCAAACTACTCTCAACATGGACATCGTTGCAACAGGTATGTTAAGTATAGTGCGCGGAACAAATAATTCAAATCGGCAGGAACGATACACGGCTTTCCTTACTAGTTTAACAATCATAAACTACACATAACCTAGAATCATTTTCGAACTTAAACTTAGATTTATTCAAAAACGGCAGGACCTAGAGGTATTAAAATGGTGTGTTTGGTTATCAGGAATAAACCTGCAATAAATGCTGCATACAACACGCTTGTAAACGACTGGGTTACACGCCCATAGATTTTTGGGCATTCTCCTTTCTCTGCATTATCTATTTTGCAAATACAAGAGTGAAAAACAGTATTTTAGTATGAGTCAGGTATAGTCCTACAAATTTATCAGCAACAGCGGCCACACAATATAGCTGTATGACCGCTGCGGCGGAGGACGATATCAAAACGGGGACATCAAGGCGAACAAACCAGCCCAGTGATGGCATACCCTGGCAATCGTCGTCTACCTACCCTACGGGTGGTGGGCGTGGACAGGGCTGATATGCGAAAAGGAAAGATCCCAGGGGGCGGCTTAGGCGTGGGTTGACTTGTGTACACAATTTAATTCCATAGGTACCACGGCTAGGTAAACTATTGACAAACATTTAAACCTTGCCTTGTGAGCAATTTTGTATGTGATGTGTTTAATAAAGATTTATTTTAGCTAGTTACTTAGAATGAGAAGTACCTATCTTCTCAATACATTAACCTCTTTATATTATAATGTTGCAGAATACCACTAATATTTCAGAAGTAAAGAATCCCTTATGAGAGTCTGGGAGTAAATGAAGATTGATGCGAAACTATACAAATCACGTAGCAAAAGCAGTCACACTGTCATAGGAGGCGGCCCGTCGTCTTTTAAGACAGATCCAATACTGGAGCAAGTCAGTGACTTGATGGGTCGAGGGGGTACAGGCATAGCTAGTGTCCAAGATTCAGATGCTGACCAACAAAGTACTGAATCTAGTTCATTACCAATACTTGGTGATGAAACGATGGACGTTTTAATATTTCAAGACGATTCTTAGTCCAAAAGAACAGCGGTTAGTTTAGTTGCAGCTTATTTAACGAAACGTATACTGGTGAATCGCAACAACGTGCAACAAGTTGACGAGGTAAGTCGCGATTACCTGTGTCTACACCAGTGCGCTTCCTCGCCTACCAGAACAAGTGCGCGCTGTGTCTCGGCTCCTTGGACAATTTCAATGTTGACGAGGTAAGTCGCGATTACCTGTGTCTACACCAGTGCGCTTCCTCGCCTACCAGAACAAGTGCGCGCTGTGTCTCGGCTCCTTGGACAATTTCAATGTTGACGAGGTAAGTCGCGATTACCTGTGTCTACACCAGTGCGCTTCCTCGCCTACCAGAACAAGTGCGCGCTGTGTCTCGGCTCCTTGGACAATTTCAATTGTGCGACAAGCAGCGCTGCAGCATATCCACTGGAAGGACCAAAGCCACATTTTCAACCCAGAAGGCTCCTTCCAAAAAGGTAAGAAATTGCTGAGGTGAGATCGCAATCAACAGTTAACTTGTAGATGAATAAACAAAATATGAATAAACATTTTCCGATTCCCAATACATTTTCAACCCAATCTTATTGAAATGCTCATTTGTCAGTCGAAAGTCGCCGTCAAGCGAGGCGGCTATTAAAGAGCCCATACACGGGACAATTATCGTAATGATCCATCGCTCGATGTTAAAATCGAACGACAAATTGTACGTGTGGCAATATCGCATACGATTTTTTGGTCGAACGATCAATTTGAGATCTCAACAGGCAACCCCGAAAATATCGATTGCGATCTGAACATCGTTCGATATATCGCACGTGTATGGCGTGATCGGATGTGATCATCGTCAGTCTGCCTCTATCTTTCGCGCGAGTAGCACTTACGGTACCTGGAATTTTTTTGCGATGTCGTGGAGCAAGGATTTCCTGTTGGAATTTATAGAGTTACTCCGGGAACACGAGGTTTTATGGAAAATAAAACACAAAGACTACATGATCAGATGAAACGAACTGGATGTTATGAGGTATTACTTACAAAAATAAAGGAAGTAGATTCCAGTGCAGACATAAGTAAAGTGCAAAAGAAAATTAATAACCTGAATGAGATTTAGAGCTAAGACCCGCCACGCGCCTCCAATGCGAGTTGATGGGCTTTAACGACTATTGTCACATGATAGTGATAATAACCGGGACCGACTGCTTAACGTGCTATCTGAGGCACGGGGGTGAAACACCACCTGTTAAGTTCGTAAACATTCGCTCGTTGTAAGCAACACTGTTGTCTTAGGTTAAAACTATATTATCTATGTCCGATGCGACAACCATCTTGTTTCCTGTAAACTTTTTTCTCTGCTTAGCTTGTTGTAAGACAGTGCAATTATTCATGCGCATAATTTGTGATTAAAAACTAACTCTAAGTCAGAGTTATCTCTTTTCAATTCCAAACATTTTATCAGGTTTTGTGCCCAGACTCGCTTCGAGTACGCGAAAATAAGTTTATTTCAATTTTCATGTCAAATAAAAACGGAGACATTTTAAAAATATTGCGTCATCGACCGTATTGGCAAATCTTGGAATTCCGATCGAAAAACTAAAGGAAATCCGAGATTATAATAATTGGAAGTTTAGAATGAATATGACCTTGATGCATGTAGCATTTAGCTTTTCAAATTTCAAATTCCAGCCAGTTGTGTTCACAATTTTGTCGACTTTATCAGGATATACATAAATAAATTACGTTTTCGTTAAGAACTACAATAGATCAACGTAGAGGTACAGCAGCATAAGACCCGGACGAAAACCTGGAGATCTTGTTGTTGTAGATATGCGAGCCATCCAAGTACAGACCAGAAGGATTTAATACCTATAAAATTAACTTTGACGATGACTGGTCTGACCTACCTGGAAGACTGAAAGAAATACTAACTATACTGCACCGCTCGGCGCTCACTAACTCACCGCTGCATATTGCGCAAATTCCTATAGCGTCTACAAAATTTAAAAATTTAATCATCTCCAGCAAACTACATATAACTATATATAACTAAAAACACGATATATTCGAAATTTTGATGTTATTACACCACAGGCATTTTCGACTATCCTTCTCAAAAAAGGGGTGATGATAACAAGTTTATCGAGGCTATGAGGAATAATAAAAGCAATTGTGAAGAAGATACTGACAGGGAAATGCATTTTGCGCTATCCATGGTGCCACTGTTAAAAGCAGTCCTGGAGGAGAATAAATTAGAAGAACAGATCTTTTAAAAAAAATTCAAGACGTTCAGAGACAAAACTCCTACAGCCAGCGAAATTATTCTCCTATGTATCCATCTACAAGTTACGTAGTTAATCCTCAGAATTTCCATATCAAACCCAAATATTCTGCCTCTTTGCCACCGCCACTGCCGAGTCCTCAAAACCAACTTCACATAGCTACAAACACTCAGCCGAATTCATCTCCACAATCGTTACCTCCTAGTCAAAACCCGATACTTTATGAAGACTCCTCAGCCTCAAGTAGTATTCAATTACATTTCATAGTGTACAACGTACTCTAATGAAGCTTCTCTAATTTATGACATTTGCCAGGAGTACAATATCAGCACGGGAAATCATTAAATTAATCCTTACTTTTAATATTAAAATCATTGTATTTTGACTGAACGTTTTGATGACGTTTTTTTAGGTATGCACGAGTATTTAGATGAATTTTGTAATTGGGGTCGTAATATTAATAACATATGCAATAAAATCAATTAATTTGTATTTACCATTAGAACATAGAAGAATTTCTAAAATTGCTGAAGTACAGTTTTATCAGCATATCATGGCTAGTAAATACAGATCTTGAATCCATTATAAGAGTGGAAATGTGCGTCTGCGACTTTGCTAGAAGTTTTCGTGAAATTTTCCCGTCAGCAGCCTATAACTATTTAATTTCAACAGTGCCCACTAGCTGAACGAGCGTTTTCTTCCGCCAGCTATTTATGCAATAAACTAAGAAGTTCTTTAGGTGATAAAATATTGCGATGTTTTGTCATTTACGAGATCACATTATCAGGAGCACATTATTAATAAATAAATTAATATTATTATGGACATCTTTGGTAACAAATAACAATTATAAATTACATTGCTAACAATTTATATTTATAAGTGTTAAGTTTGTTAAAGCTCCATTTTTAATTCGTATCTTTTTGATTGACTCATTTAATAAATTATTATAATTCATTTGAAAATGTTAGTAATTTCACTTTTCATTCTTAAATAAAAATATCGTGGCTTAAAGTGGCCGATTACATAAATTCGGTTACGTTGTTATGTAATCAGAGCATTAAAATGTATAAATTACGCATTTTACGCAGCAGCGTTACCAGTTACATAATTAGTAAATCCGTAATTTTGAAACTTTGGTAGGCATCATAACTCATCTTCGCAAAACAGCCGTTGGTCGTTTTCTGCTTAGCGACGCTCAATGATATTATGCACACTAATAAAGTTAAGACTTAATTTACAATATTTTGATTTGGGATATCGATGTAAGATCAGTTCCACCACCGTTCAAAACATATTTATTTAAAACATTCCTGAATTATCATTCAACGTAATGACGGAGACAATTGCCCGAAGAGAAAAGAATACATACTTCTTTACATGCTTTACACCATTCCCAAATATAAAAATTGTACTTGATTGCTCAGAAATTGAGGCAGCTAACGACCATAAGTACGACCATCTAAAAAATCATTTGGAAATCTAAACAACCGTAGTAAACTTCGAAAAACAAAATATTTACGGAAGCAAGTATGTGTCGAAGAGTTAACGTATGCAGCTGGTGTGAGTAAATGCGCGATTCCGCACAACGCTGCAGACGGCAGACGGCAGCAGCAGACGGCAACTGCATGTGCTGCGACGGCAGACGGCATTACTTGACAGTATGAATTTGTATGAGACCGATTCCGATGTACGACTGCAATTACCGCGCGGCAGGTCGTAACTTGTATTGACGCGTAGCGGCAGACGGCACTGCCGTGCATACACAGTACTGCCGCTGCCGTCGAACGAAGATGGACGTGTTAACTGACGATGAAAGTGAAACTTTTATTAATTTAGTATCTCAACATCCATGTTTGTATGATTCCAAAGATCCAAATCATAAAGATTCACGTATAAAAGAAAATATTTGGAAAGAAATCGCCGATACACTCAATAAAACTAGTAAGTATATTTTTATTAATTTTATTACAACTATTGTGTGCGATTTACAATGTTTTCTTGCCACGATACTTCACCAGCTTGGGAACAAAAATATTCTTTTAATGTATCTCGAATTGCTAAGCCTCCGGCATTCGCAAATCCACCAACATTCGCCATTCTAATCATATTGTCAGATGGTATTTCTTCTTCACGGTGATATCTTGGAATCTGCTGGTTTTCTAGATAACCATCTCGTAGTATGTTGTGCAAACAACAGGCAGACATTATTAAGTCGTCACAAGTTTCAGGTGAAATCGGTATTGGTATGTAAAATACTCTAAAAACCTGAGATAATAAGCCAAAAGCGTTTTCGACTACACGTCGAGCACGACATAGCCTGTAGTTGAAAATATCTTTCTGCTTGTCATGTCTCGCAATTCTTTGAGAATATGGCTTCATCATAAATGTATCGAGAGCAAAAGCCTCATCTCCAATTAAGAAATGTGGCAAAATATCATTTGTTCCAGGCAATTTTTTTGGTTCTGGAAAATTGAATGTATTATTTTGTATTTTTTTTCCCACTTCTGACTTTTTAAATATATTACTGTCTCCTTCTTTCCCATATGACCCCACATCAACTGCAATGAATTTGTAGTTTGAGTCGGCTATTGCTAACAACACTATAGAGAAGTATTCTTTGTAGTTGAAAAAAAGAGATCCACTGTGCTGCGGTGCTCTTATACGAATATGTTTGCCATCGATGCTTCCGACACAATTTGGCATGTTCCATTTTTCCCAAAATTCTCTTTCAATTCTTTGAAAATCGTTTTTAGTAGGGGGAGGCATACAAATTGCAACAAGTTTAAGTCGAAGCAAATGTAATACTCGTTTTACCATTCTTGATATATATGACCTTGATATACGATATTGAAATGATAAGGAAGCATAACTTTCTCCTGTTGCCATGAATCTGAAACAAAATAATTACATGATAACAAAATTTGAGATTTTGTATTTAAATTGCAGGTGATGGTTGTAAAAAACAATGGAAGACAATTCGCGATGGGTACATGCGCTTCAAACGAAAAAATAAACTGCCCACTGGGTCAGCAGCTCCGAAAAGTAATCGAACAAAATGGAAATTATACAGATTAATGTCTTTTCTGGATAATGTCTTACAAGAAAGGTCTAGTATTGGTAGCGTAGGTTCGGAGTCATCACAAAACTGGACCGAAGAGTCAGCACAGGATAATATCCAGCAAGAGATCGATACAATGCATTCTGAAGTAAATATCGAGCAAGAGAATGCTATCATGAACACCGAACGTGATATGGCTGCTCCTTCTACCTCAGCTGACCGGCAAACAAGAATAATTAATAAACGTCCTCGAAGCAATAGAAATGAAATTGTATCATATATGAGAGAGAGAGAGAAATCTCGATATTCGCTGTTGAAAAATATGTCTCGACCTGATGATGAATTCAGCTCGTTTGCTAATCATATTGAACATGTTTTAAAAAAATTACCAACACAATTACTTCAAATAAAAGCAAAACAAGAAATCTTTGCCATTCTCACAAAGTATGAGATACTGGGAGCAGAAAACAGTATTATATCGAGTCCTTCAACACCGTCTACTTCGACAGTTAATATCTCCGAACCGAGTACTTCTGATGACAGTCGATACACAATTGTAAATAATTATTCTCCAGTTAGCACTTATTCGGAACCAACTGATTTGACATTTACTGCAAATACGTACACAGCAAATGTGTCTGATGGTAATCGGTATACAATTTTAAACAATTATTCTACAATTAGTACTTCCGAACCGGAACCAACGAATCATACATTGCCAGATTTGTTTAATAATTAGTTTCATTAACACCATCATAACAACAACAAAAAAAAAACTTGAGATGTGTCGAGGGACACCCGGATGGAACGTAGTTCCATCCGGGTGTCCCTACACCTGGTAAATAAAAAGTCATTACGTAGTAGTAAATAAAAAGTCACTTACCTCAGCGTTATAAATAATTTTTCTTCTGGCGTTATTGTGTTCTTCAGTGTTTTTGGTTTAAGATCGTCGTAAATTAAAGAAAGTACAAAATTAAACTGATTTTTATTTAGCCGGCAATAACTCCTGAAAAGTTCTTCACTGATATTCAAGTGTCTCTTTATCAAAGTTTCATAAGAGCCTTCTTCTAGCCTATTTCTGTAGAATGGGAGTATAGGTCTACTGCTTGAGTAATACAATAATAACAAGTCATCGTCGTCTTCTTCTTCTTCCATTAAAATTTGCAGCAATTGATTATTCATAGCTCAGATTCACAGAGACACAACCACAACTCAATAATGCCGCGATGTAACTGCTGCCGGTTTCGGAATAGATACGACGGCAATTGAAGTCCGACAGCAAGTGACGTCAGCCGTCTGCTGCTGCCGCCTGCCGTCTGCAGCGTTGTGCGGAATCGCACCTTAAGCGTACGTCAAGGACCCGTCTCACCAACCAACTTCGAAAGTACCTACGCAAAGTAATAACTTCTGCAGGTAGGGAAACGATTGTGAAGAAATATTCACCTGAAGCGGCCCTGGCAATATATTTTGTTGAACGCAACTTCAACAGGAAATAGTGGGATATAATACACAATTCGAATAAGAGCATTCATCCCTGCTATTTGCTTATACAAAAAGCCAAAAAGTAATGTTACCCTAAAGAAGAATGTATGACAAGCGTCAGAAACCCACTTTGAGCACTACTTGACCACACTACAATGTGTCTGTATAAATATGTAGCAGAGGTTATTGAAACATGTTCAAAAGAGGAAAAGGAAAACATGGTTTTAATATCTAAATGAGGCTGTGAAGGTTTGCAACCGATGCAGTAAAAGCTAACTTAACTCAAATAAGCGGAGATGGTGACACTAATATATTTTAAAGCTCACTTGTTCCCTTAAGATTGGCATGGCACGTTCCGGGTAGGAACGTGACCATAAAAAATACATTTTTGTAATTTAATTTTAATAATGATATATCAATTGTTCTTGTAATATATCACTGATAGGTTAGCTACAAGTTCGAAATTAAGGTTATCTTCGCTCAAATGTAAAATAATGTCATGTAGCATTTTAAGTATATAAGCGTAGCGTTAATCTGTAAGCGTAGCGTTAATCTGTAAATTATTCTACAACAACCGAGTCTGGTTCTTATCATTTCATCTGCGTTTCTTCTGAGGCGTACTCAGTGATTGTAAGATAGCAATAGTGGTGAATCCGACGTGATCGTCAAGATATCGTGGTCAAGCCCACCTGATCATCTAGATATCGCAGTCAAGACCGACTTGATCGACAAGATAGCGTGGTCAAAAACTTGACGTGAAAAACTGGCTCCTCCAACGCTCACACCTTCAAGGAATTTCCTTCTGACCGATCCGACTCCAGCACCGACCTAGTAGTAGTACATATCGATACCAGAAATTTCAATTGTAAAGGACAGGCCTGTCCATGTCCTTTACGACAACTGAAATTTCTGGTATCGATATGATTGGACATTTCACATACGTAAAGGACCACACTCCAAAAACTTGTCTTTAAAAAACGGAGTTTAATTAACTAGTTGTTAATTTTGCACTATTAATATATATATAGCTGTTCGTTCTGATTCACTGACTCATTCATCGCCTCTCCTGTAAAATTTTGTATGAAAAATTTTTTTTTCACAAATGGTTTCGTATAGAGGACAAAAATTCATTCGGAACAAAAATATGGAGAGAGCTGATGATTGAGGATTTCAGAGACGAGCGAATGGCACGCTTAAGGTATTGAAGATAGGTGGGGGGTGCTCGAGCAAATGTCACTCGAAACATCATTCAATTGGCAGTGAGCTGAAAAAAAATTCAAAATGGCGAAAAAAAGATGGCCGCCATACAACTTTCGTCGGTCTCCATCTCGGAGGGTATAAAAGATGGAAGAGTGGTTTCTTCGCAAAAGATGATCAAAATCCAAAGGTCTACTCGATGAATAGAAAAAAAATTCAAAATGGCGGAATTTATTTTTCCATAGAAAATGTATGGCGAATATTGAAGAGACTACAAGTTGTAAACTATGCAAGGCTTTGATGCGGTTCTTTGGAGAACTCTCAAAGAAAAATATGGGAAGACATGATGATTGAGGGTTTAGAAGATGGATGAGGAGCCCGGGCAGGGTATTGTAGATAGATGGGAGGTGCTCAAACAAAAATTACTCAAAACCTCATCCAATTGGCACTGAGCTGAAAAAAAAACAAAATGGCAGATTCAAAATGGCGGCCATACCGTCAGCCTCTATCTCACTAAGCATAAAAGATGGAAGAGTGGTTTCTTGGCAAAATATGATCAAGACCTAAATTCTACTTGATGAACAGAAAATAAACCGGTCAAGTGCGAGTCAGACTCGCGCACCGAGGGTTCCGTACTCCAGAAGTATAAGTACAATCTGTTTTTCATTAGTTTGTCTTAAAAGGTAAGGTGCTAATGAAGCTAGGCCTCTAAATTGTATGAGCGCTCATACAACTCAGAGGTCTATACTGTACTGTCTGTACTGTACTGAAAACTGTACTGTACTGTCTGTTTTGGATAAAAATCGGGTTTAAAAAGCATCAACAACTTTTTATCATTTGGTTTGTATTTTAAATTGTTTAGTCAACTCTCCACCACCACCATCACAGGTACAGCTTTTTTACGACCCACGGCTGTGCAAATGTCTCTTCTCTCATAGGAGAGGGATTTAGAGCTTAGAGCCGCCACGCTTCTCTAATGTGGGTTGGCGGGCTGTAACGAATATTGTCACATGATATTGATAATAACCGGGAACGACTGCTTAACGTGCTCTCCGAGGCACGGGGGTGAAACACCGCCAACTATCAACTCCGGGCTGACACTGAGAATTTCTTGATAAAAAACCCTACAATAATTTGCCCGACCCGGGAATTGAATCCGGGACCTCGTGATCTGCAGTCGAATATAATACCCCTAGACCAACGAGGTAGTAAGTCACCTCTAGGAACACCTAATTTCACATCTCCGGTACCTACTTATCAATGTTACCCATGTCTACTGTATATACCCATACTACTCAATTCAAAAAATAAAAATAGATTCAATAATTTATTTATGATTTTAATCTGTGGTTTTCTACCTGTACTTTTTAGCAGTGCAAAGCTGTAAGAAGTTTTTATCATAGACCACGAAAAATAAGGTTTTTACTGTATTTTTTACTTTGTACGGATTAAGTACTAAAGCGACAATTTATGATAATTATTCAGAGAGCAAAAAGTGTCAAGATGATTTCGGAAATCATTTTGTTTTAATAATAATAGAACAAGATAAATGTAGTTCTTATAAAAAATAACATTACTTAGTTATATATATAGTTTTTAATTCTTATTAATATTATGTCAAACTTTTTAGAGGAGTTTGGCTGATGTTTTTTTTTTAAATCCGTAGACTGAAAAAAAAAAACAAAACAAAAGGCGGTAAAAAAAAATATGTTTTACCTTTCTTTCTACGTTGCATTCCTTCTGCGTAGAGTGATTTAATTGTTCTCAACATATTTTTAAAGATTTTCAATCTTAAAATATATATTAATATTTAATTACATATTTCAGACTGTATTAATCTATTAAATTAGTCTTAGTAATTAGTATTAAAGTTAAGTTACTATTGTTAAGTTAAGTGTTTAGCCGATTTCCTGGTAAGTGACAAAATTTTATTACTGAGATAGAATTATGGCGTCTTTTCTTCGCACCGTGCAAGTCAAGGAAACTGCTAATCTCGATGCACCTACTCGAGAAGTTCTCTTATATAATATTCCCGGTGACGGGAACTGCATGTTTTCAGCTCTGTCTTTTCATATATACGGTCATATAAACCGATCTCAGGAAATACGATCGCGTATAGTTGGAGGGATTGTATCGAACTGGGATCGATATGGCATGTTTACAATGCGTCGTGACGAAAGCCCGTATGTGTCAGCTGAAGAATATTGCAATGAAATGATGCAAAACGGAATTTACGGCACTACCACAGAATTGTCGATGGCAGGGGAAATATATAAAGATTATATGTTTAAACTGTATATAGATGGTGTTTATGCGCAAACATTCGGCACCGGACCTATAGAAAAAATGATCGGTTTTACAGGGCACCTCACGAGCGGTCATTTTGATGTTTTCATCGAAAAGAACGTAAATCAGGTCCCTTCACAAAATAGTAATTATAACGATATCCATTTGCCCAGCTGTGGGCAAATCTATAGGGCTGAATCTCCAACGTTTACGGAGTCACAGTCCTATAGTTTACATCTGAATAGTAATACTTTAAGCAATGAATCATTAATGACTATTAGTAATACAGAATGTTCTTTGCCAATTAGTAAGCATATACTGATAAATGAAAGTATAATATCTCCTACTTTCACGCAGTCGCAACCCTATTGTTTAAATGTTAATAGTAATAGTTCTGGCAATGTCTCATTAATCACCATGGTTAACGAAGAACGTTCTTTGGCAAGCGATGGGCAAATACTGATAAATGAATTTGCATCTCCAACTTTTACAGACTCGCAGCTTAGTAGGATAAACTATAGCCTTAGTCCATGTAAAGTCGTATTAGAGCAATTGCCTGTTGATAACCTACACGTAACAGAACGATTACAAAATAAAACTAATAGAAACGATATGTATCAACAAAACTGTAAACGTTCACGTGGTAGGCCAAAAAAGCAAGTAACTGTAGCTGAAAAAAAACGTAAGCATTTGGAGGCTGTTTTGCGTTACCAAAAACATAAGCCACAATCTCACAGGAAAGCCGTGCATCGGTATACAGCTGCACATCCCGAAGTGAACCAAGAGGCAGTACATCGATATACAGCCGCACACCCCGAAGTGCACAGAGAAGCTGTCCAACGGTATACTGCTGCACACCCCGACGTGCACCGAGAGGCCGTACAAGTATATAACGCTGCGCATCCTGAAGTAACTCGACAGGCTGCGTTAAGATATCAAAGCTTGCATCCTCAAACTCATCGTGAATGTGTTAGTAAATATTCTAAAACACATCGAGATGAAATACGTCGAATCAGAAATATTCCTTTAGAAATACGTGGGCTGGGTTTAACGGGTGCACTGAAAGGTAACGATTTAGATAAAATTAAACCGATTCATTTAAAATATTCTCTTATGTGTGAAGAAACTTATAAATGTATTTACTGCAGTGCAAGACTTTTTGATGAAGAAAAGTCTCGCACAAAGTGGTGCTGTGGACAGGGCAAATATAACGTTGACCCACTCGGACCACTAGATGCCGAGTTTTACGCAAACCAAAATTTTTTAAAAAACGCTAGAGCATATAATAATCTGTTCAGTTTTTCAGCGCTAGGTACAACTCACGGCTTTCAAAGACCTGCGGGTCACGGTCCTAACTTAGTGAAAGTTCAAGGGCGTATTTACCATCGCGTCTTTGATTTGGCTTATAGTGGTAGCACAAATAATACAGCATTATATATACACGACGGAGAAGAGCATCAAAGATTAGGAAATCAACAAAATTTGTGCCCCAATCTTATCAAGGAGATTTACGTGTACTTAAAAAATAATAATCCCTTGATAAAAGATTTACACTTATTAAATAATCACCCAAGTTCAGAAGCTCGATTAATTTTTCAAAACACAAGTCGACGTACTCATGGACCGATATTAGGAGATAGACCGGTGTCGAATGAGCTTGCAGGTTTGATTGAAACTTCAAACGAACATCACCCGCGAGCAGTAGTAATATGGAAAATTGGTGAAGCAAAACCACACACAGTACACTACTTACATCCCGCATATGAAGCGTTTCAGTATCCTTTACTGTTTCCTAGAGCTCCTGAAAGATATTCCATTGATATTAAAGATAAAGCTGGCAATAAACTAAGCCAAGTAAAATACTATCGTTGTCAACTCTTATCTGAAGAGCGGTTTGCGATCTTACGACGCCTTTCGCAAGAATACTTTGTTGACATGTGGTGCCGGACCGAAGAAGAGCGTCTACAATATTTCAAAGGTGTTCAAAGCGAACTAAGAATTGCAACCCGACGTGAAATCGACGAAACGATCGCAGGTGAAGGCATACGACCCGGTAAAGTATATTTACCGGCGAGTCTTACGAATAGCCCACGTTATATGCAGATCAAGTACCATGATGCTATGGCCATTGTTGCACGGTTGGGAAAACCAAGCTTTTTCCTCACTGTTACATGTAACCCGAAATGGCCAGAAATAACCAACAGTTTATATCCCGGTCAACAGTCAACAGATCGCCCTGATTTGTGTGTGAGAGTATTTCAACTAAAGTTGTCAATACTGTTGAAAAAAATCAGATCAAAAGACTTCTTTGGTACCATTGTGTCAATTCTACATGTTATAGAATTCCAGAAAAGGGGTTTACCTCACGCACACATTACGTTCCGTGTAGAAGGAGGAGGGCCCATCGATAGTATGGATATTGATAAATTTATTCAAGCAACTATACCTCCACCGGAACAGGGACGACTGAGACAACTGGTTTTGCAACACATGGTGCACGGCCCATGTGGAACAGAAAGGTCACCCTGCTACGATCAAGCTGCTGGGAAATGTTCGAAAAAATTCCCTAAAAGTTACACTGAAGTGACGTACACGGATGAACGAGGCTCAGTACACTACAAACGTCCAGCTGGCGAACAGCCGGCAATTCGTGAACGAAATCAAACTTCAGTCACTAACAGGTGGATTGTGCCGTACAACCCGGCGATACTATTGATGATGGAGTGTCATTGCAATTTGGAAATTGCATCCACCTCCAAAGTGGTTAAATACCTTTACAAGTATCTGCACAAAGGTCCCGATCACGCAAAAGCGGGGGTGACAGAAGTATTCGACGAAATAGAACACTACGCTCAATATCGATATGTGAGCGCCTCAGATGCAATGTGGCGTCTATTGGAGTTTGACATCAGCTGCAGATACCCAACTGTTGTTGCACTACCGGTACATTTACCCGACGGAGACGCGATTGTTTTCCGTACCGGAACCGAGGCGCAAGCATCAGAAAATTACATGTCCAAATTGAAAATTTACATGACGAGGCCTCCAGATCCTGAGTTGGATGAATGTACTTACATAATGTTTTATGAAAGGTACAATGTCGAAACTCAGGTCCGGCCTAATCCAACTGTAAAAGTGTTGGCTCATGAATCTGGAAAATATTTTATTACAAAAAGAGTACGAGGCGAAATCGTGGCTCGAATTGTCTTTATATCTCCTACACTCGGTGAACTTTATTTTCTGCGAATGTTACTCATGCGTTATCCGTGCCGGAGCTACGACGAACTGCGAACTGTCAACAATATAATTTACGACACTTTTCAAAAAGCAGCGTTCGAACGTGGTATTCTGAACGATAACCAGGAGTATGAATCGGCAATAGAAGAGGCAGCCGGCTTCAAGACCGGCAAAGGTTTACGTCAGCTTTTCTTCGCACTTATCATGGACGGTGCCCCAGCCCTTCTGTTATGGGATAAATACCGTGATCATTTGTGCGATGATTATCACAGAGGATGTGAATCTGAAATAGAAGCCGCTTACGACCACGGCCTTAGAGACATTGAACAAATGTTACGTGCTCATGGTCGCTCGCTGTCAGATTTCGGTTTGCCAGACATAAGACACAGCATAACCGAGCTTGACAGAGAAACTGGAAGATGGAATGATGAGGCGACTGCCATATTAAATGAATGGGAGTCCAAATTAAATTCGCAGCAACGGGCTATTTATAACACAGTCATATTACTTACTGAAGATGATTGTGAAGATACGCACCCGGTTTTCATCGACGGTCCCGCTGGCACCGGAAAAACCATCTTGCTTAACGTGATTGCTGCAAAAATTCGTTCTAATGGACATATTGCCCTATGTACGGCTTCCACGGGTATAGCTGCACTAAATCACGATGGAGGTGTCACAGCACATTCAATGTTTAAGCTTCCGTTAGACTTTGAAGGTGGTAATGCAGTGTGGGGAATTTCGAACAACTCTCAAAGAGCAGCGTTGATCAAAGCAGCACGTCTTATCATTATCGATGAGGCACCAATGGCTCACAGGTACCTGCTTGAAACAATTGACCGCGGTCTCAAAGATCTAATGGAATGCAATACCAAACCCTTTGGAGGCAAAGTGTTAGTATTAGCTGGTGATTTTAGACAAATACCACCAGTGATAACAGGAGCAGGAGAACGTGACATATGCCGGGCCTCAATAAAAAATTCTGAAATTTGGCACTACGTTCAAAAATTCAAGTTAACTGAAAATCAGCGTGCAAAAGAAGACCCCTATTTTGCTAACTTTGTATTGAGTATTGGAGAAGGTGAAGCTGAAACAACTGAAGAAGATTTATTAATTTTAAAAAATATCAATTACGTAAATAGCTTGCAACAATTAATTTATATTATATATCCAAAGTACGAAGTCTGTGACCCAGAAAATATATGTAAAAGGGCGATTCTATCGGGAACTAATGAAAACATAAGAGATATTAATCAAAAAATACTTGAATTGATACCTGGACCAATGACTATCTGTTACAGTGCCGACACTACTGACCACCTGAATGACAACTCAGCTGAACGATTAGAAGGCAATGTTTTAAATTCTATCACAGCACCCGGTGTGCCCGATCATGACTTGAAACTGAAAGTAGGCGCGGTCGTAATACTTATTCGAAATATCAGTTTCACACACCGTTTAGTTAATGGTACTAAATTAATTATAGATCAAGTCTCAAAATTCACTCTGTTAGCGCATCACCCAAATAGTAGTGAGCCCATCGTCATACCTCGCATAACTTTTAAATTTAAAATAGGGCGAAACGGTGTAGAAATGACACGCAAGCAATTCCCTGTCAAGTTGGCTTATGCTATGACGTTCAATAAATCTCAAGGGCAAACTCTTGATCGTGTGGGAGTAGATCTAAGAAGTGATGTTTTTTCACATGGACACCTATACGTTGCTTTGGGCAGAGTGCGGCACAGTCACAATTTGCAAGTCTTGGTCCCGCCAGAAAGAGTTAGCAGAAATTACGCTCTTACTAAAAATATAGTTTATAAATCACTACTGACCTAAAATTCAAAAGAAAATCGGACAAAAACAGTAATATGTAAATAATATTATGTAATGTGTAATATAAGTAGGTAGATAGCGTTGTAATAGAATATACTTAAACAATATTATGTTCACTTTCTATACTTTTCTTTGTGTTATTATTATTTTATTTCAATAATTTTAAATGGCTTAATATACCAAACATTAAATTTTCAATCATAATACCTTACTTTATTCTTCACAAATACCCCCAGTCAGAAACTTAAGATGTTACAGTAATATAAGGGTTTTTTACTATAACACATCTGAATCACAGGGATCTTTTGTTTCATATATCAAAACATATTTTTAAATATGTAAGTCATTATTCTAAGATGTAAGTAGATATTTTTTTAATTATGCTGTTTTTCATATTTATTTAAGGATTAATGCTTAATAACGACACAATATTTGTTTTAATGTTTATTTTAAGTATTTATTTATGTATCGTGGAGCAAGGTGGCAAAAATATTTAAATTTTTGTAATATTTTTGCTAAATTGCAATAGGTCTCATTATTCAGGCATGCAGAATATTTTTTACCCGATTACGTTAAAGCCAAAAGTAACGGTTATGATTTTAGCAGTCTATGTACATATGTTTATAGTTAAATTTTAATTCTGTTTTAAATGTCTGTTAATGGGAGAACCACGTAAAAAAAAACGAGCTGATGCCATACCTCCTGGGTGGCTTGGAAACTGGCCCACTACACTTTTTATATTATAAAGTAATACGTACCTACACGAAAAAGTTTATACGTATTTATAATATAAAGAATTATAGTGAGCCAGTTTTCGAGCTACCGAAGCTAATTTCACTGTTTCAGATATTCATTTTGTTGCTAAGTTTCTTTAGTGATATGACTCCCAGGGTGATGTGACCTGAAGATGATGACTAAATTCTTAATACAATATACCTATACCTACTAAAAATCAAAACGGTTACACACCAAAGCTATAAATCCAAGCGGACTCCTGTTTCTGTTGTTTACTCGGTCCGTCCACGCGGTCCGCTTTAGCGGGCCGCGCACGCACGCGCCGTACTAGTCATGTATATTGCCAAAGCCAAGATATACCAAAACAAAATGTCAACAACAAATTTTCGCCGCTTTCGGGCTTTAAGGTCAGTCTCGTCTTTACCAACGACACAAAGATATGGTCTTAATCAATCATTTATTAGTTGTTCTGTGGTAAGCAGCAAGCAGGGATAAATTAATATATTAAGTGAAAAATGAAATTTGATTTGGTAATCATTGTTATGGCCATTGTGGGTGGATTAAATAGTAAAGATGTCTCTGTGTCAAATGGCATAGTCAAAGCAATTGGTTATGAAAATTGTACAATCAAACATGATGACGTTGAGTATAAAATGATTAAATCGAATGATGATGGAGAATTGGTGTCCGAAGTACCAAAATTTGGTCTGATTGAATGGGCATGCGACTCCATATATAAAGGGTCAGTTGTTTCAATGTTCAGATGTGCTGAATGTAGCGTGTTCTGTGTATATAAGCAACACTGGACCAGTTTTGATTGGTTTAATAATCTCATTTCTATTATTCATGATTATGCTTGTTTTATCACTGACATTGCTTAAAAAGAAAATCATTTTTATAATAACAGAGTTAATAATGTTTTTCATCATGAGATCTGACAAGAGAAGAGTTAAAATGATCAAAAGGTATAACAAGATAACAGGACAATCATTAGAAGTCAAATTTAAAAATGTGAAATACAACAATGATTTTATAATGAACGAGATAATAAAAAGGAGATTAGTTTTATCTGGTCATAAGGAGGATGAAGAGGAGATATATTCAGAAATTTTATATAACAGGTCATTTGAAGGAAGAGAGATTGATAGATTATTAAATCTAAACGAAGCAAGAATTGAACGAATGGAAACAGATCCAAATACACATTGTCTAGTAAAATTGTCCGTGGAACAGCAATACTTGCTGCTATTTCTCCAAATCCTGTATATTCATGTGATCAAATGCTATACCTTAAAAGCAATGGCAGAGTCTGTTACAATGAAAAATGCTATGATTTATCAACTTACTCTTTGTTACTTTCTGATGGACAAAGTGCTTGTTTTAATGACCAAAATAATGACCGTCTGACAATTAAGATGAACAAAATAGAACACGTTGAAAGGTATGCAAAGTTGTATGAAACAACTGATTATACCATTATAAATAAAATGCACTGGAATTGTTATGGATCAGGTAAATGCTGGTATGGGTCAGAATGTGGCAATGGTTATGCATTAGACTTATTACAAGAAAATAGCACTATGCCACATGGGTACGGATGTAAGATGTCTCCAGTGTCTTGTAATGGGTGGTGCACACATGGTGTTTCATGTGTGTGGTACAGATGGGAAGTTAAACCTGACATGACAAAGCTAGCTAACGTGTACCAATCTTCATCATCATTGTGGGAGTGTGAAATAACTGTAACATATAAAAACATAGTCAAACATATTAAACTAACAACTAATAATCCAAAGCATGATCTAAATGATATTCTTACTGCCCAAATGACTCATATGCCTATATACATTAATAGTGCATCATATGAAAAACCTCTCCATAAAAGTGCAATTGTTGAATATGGCAAAAACTTTTATAATATGGAAGTAAGTCCACATAACATGCCCATAATGAACATGATTGGTGATGTACAAATATCTAAGGACAAGACAACAATCTTTTATACAGACAACATAATTTGTAGTACAGATAGTTGTGTTGTAAAATGCCTTATAAATGAACCAGCATTGCCAAGATTGCAAAAGAAAAGCCCATATTTAATTGACAATAATCATATAAGTAAAATGACAATATATGGAGAAAATTGGGTTACTTATAAGGTCAGAGTGCCTGGTCACATATCAATTGCATTCGGTAACATAGAATTGAAAGAACTGATTGTTGAAAAACCACATTGTTCATTGGAGGTGGTAATGAGTTATGCATGTACAGGATGCCTTGATTTACCTAAATTAGTCTTGAATTCTAAAAATTTATCAAAAGAAGGTATGTTACCTTACGATTCTAATTGTACATGGGATAGAGATTTTTTATCTTGCAATTTAGAGATGTACACTTTAAAACAAACAACAATGAATAAATACTGTAGAATCTTTATTCCTATAATTAATCAAACTATGGATATTGACTTTGATTATGAGTACAGAGGTCAGCTGACTAACATGAAATCAATTAAAGCTGAAACCACTATGGATGTTTTAAGTAATATAGTCTCTGATCCATCATTCTACAATACTTTATAGCCTTACTCTGCCTCCCGGCTAGTCTCTCTCACCCTCTCAGGACTCCGGCTCATCCCTTCACGAGGGTGTTTAACGCGATGTTGGTGTAGTCCAAGTAAGAATTGTGTAGTGTAGTGTGTAGCTAACTTAAATAAATAAACTGGATGAACATAAGTGGTGTTTTATATAGACATTATCCATCATCATCTATAACAGAACGAAATTTAAACGACCCGCACACGAAGTACGGATGCATAGACAATTAATTACGATTTTTTGTTTTAAATTCTTTAAAAACTTTCCTTGAGTTTGTTTCTCAAGTACGGTGTTGATAAATCATGTTTTCAAGTTTTTTTTACACTTCGGAATCTCAATACACATTCCGTCAGTTACACAAAGTTATAAGACGTGCAAGTCGTACAAGTTTGGATTTAAAAACTTTGTAAGTAAATATCATAACTAAATATGTAACTGATTTATTGTTTATTCACTAAAAAGATCACCTCCTCTTAATATTCTTTTATACATCTTTTCAGTTTAAAATGGCTCCACATAAGGGTTCCGCTACTTCCGAGCAAATCGACACCCTCCTCAATTTCTTGGACGAGCATAGGGATCTAGCCCGCGGGAGGTTGAGGAGTGTCGAAGGAAATGTGCAGGCAACGAGGCTGTGGGAAGAATTGTGCAATATACTCAATTCCATGGACGGTTGCACAAAAACCATTCAGCAGTGGCAAAAGGTACCAAGTGTTTTATTAGGTAACACTGATAAACAGTAAATTTTTTAAACGAAATCAAGTCATATTTTCAAACACTACTACCTACCCGCATATAAACTCCATACTTAGTTTTGTTCAATCACCTTCAGTTTTCATAAAATATCGACTTACTCGATTACGCGAATTTTGCTTACCGACGTGTGTTTCCGAATAAATTAACGAAAAAATATTGAAATTAAAACAGTTTTTTTTAGATTAGTGTTATACATCATACTAAGATGCCGAGAGTGTGTGTAAACCATCCTGAAAACTTCTGTTATATTTGCGGTCAACTTACTGTTAAAAGTCAACGTCGTAGTTTGACACCATTTGAAAATTTATAAGTAAAATGTCTTCTCGACGTATTATTAGATCGCCTTCATCACCTTGGGGAATCAGGATCATCCCCGATGATGCATTGATCACTCTTGATGAGGCAATATTGGCGTTGAACCATTTTTCTTATGAGTTCTTACAGTGGTATAATTTGTATACAGTTGACATTCTATCATCCGGCTTATACATATCCGATTATACTGTTGTGCTTCGAGTATGTACAACAACTGTGCATCAATTACGTATGTTTTAACATCACTGACCATCTTCTTCCATCCGACATTGATAAGTTTCAGACAGAATTTTTATTGTCATATATGCCGTGCTAGATTATTTATAATTGTGCCGTATGTTCAACAATGATAATTTTTTTTTACTATTGCGAATTATTATTAAATTTTATTGTATTGTGTATTGTCTTTTATTTTAATTTTAATTCTTAGCGATTCTTTAGTATTTGTTTAATTATATTGTAATTTTATTGCTATGCGAATTTGTGTTCTTGTATATTTTGTGACACTATTGACTCAACTATTTGGGTCGTTTTGTATTACTTTTATTCAATGTTATTCATAGTATGTTTGTGTATTATTGTGATACGAGCGGATACCCGCGACTTCGTTCGCGTGGATATTGACTTTAATAATCCCGTGGGAATCATTTTGTTTTTCCTATGCTCCTTTGAGCTTAAACCTTGCTAAAAACTGTTAAAAGTTCACTGGCGGATGTTTAGGTACATCAAAATGTAAACATCCGCCAGTGAAAGTCCCATCAAAATCGGTCCAGCCTTTCGGAGATTAGCCAGTAGTCTTTAAAGTATCTACTTTCTAACAAAAAAAGAATGAATTAAATCGGACCACCCGTTAACGAATTACAGCTAAGTACACATTTTGCCTTTCATCCCCTCTCCCAAGGAAACCGTGCTGAATTTCGGGATAAAAAGTATCCTATATGTTACTCCATAGTATTAACTTAAATCATGCCGAGTTTTATTTCAATCCATTCAGTAGTTTTTACGTGATGCGCGCACAAACATACAGACAAACAGACAAACAGATAAACAGACAAACAGACAAACAGACAAACAGACAAACAGATAAACAGATAAACAGACAAACAGACAAAAATTTCAAAAATAGCTTTTTTACGTTCTATTACTTATCCCTAACATCCCCCAGTTATTATTTTGCAAAAATCTTCAATGTACAGATACGGCAATTCTACGATTTTATTATATGTATAGATGAAAAAAAGTACTTTTTAAAATGTAATTTGTTGTATAATTTTATTTTACTCTGGAACCCACCACCCGTGCCTTTTCATATTTTTCATTAACCATTGGAATACTTGTTCTCTGTCTCGTTGCGTTATTGTTTTTAGTATGACGTTCACCATTGGCCATGCGTCGTTGTATTTAGTTGTCATTCTTAAGGCTCCCCAACACAGGCGCGTTATTATAGGTCGATAATATCGCAAGCGTTATTGCGATATCTGTTTTCAGTACATTTTGTCATGATGGTCATGTAGTTACACACTGCTGCGATAATAACGCCGCAATGGAAGTAGGAACTCCTGCGATACTATCGTCGTCCGATACTATCCACCTATAATAATGCGCCTGTGTGGGGGAGCCTTTATTGTCTTCTTTCAAAAGCAAGAAGACGAATACAAATTCAACAATATAGTGTCGAAATTAACAATGGAGGCCATCCACCAAGTTAGCGATATATTGACCCGCCCAACTACAGAAAACAAGTACCACTGTATTCGAGAAAAGCTGATTAACTGGTACGAAGAAAGTTGACACCGACGTTTAATTACTCTCTGAAATGGACTTGGGAAGTCAAAAACCATCTCAACTTTAAAGGAAGCTGGCTGCGGCAAAATTAAAGACGACGCACTCCGATTAACATTCAGACTGAATCAGCGCAATGCAAATCTCATTCGAGATTTCCAGGAAAAAAGCCGAGAAAATCAAGCGTGAACTAAAAATATATCTGTATCTAAAGCTAAACCAGTTACTCAAAAGAAGCAAAAACTATCAGTAACAGAAGATACATACATATATGATTGGACATTTCACGCATGTAAAGGACAATACTCCGAAGATGTATCTTTAAAAAAACGGAGTTGAGTGGATAACCAGTTCATTTTGTACGTTGCCCTATCATATATATTGCCAAAGCTAAAGATATACCAAAAAATGCCAACAACAATTTTTCACCGGGCCAAAAATCGGACTTTAAAGTCCGTCTCGTATTTGCCAACGACACAAAGATATGGTCTTCCTAAAGTTCTCAATTTAAAACTATCAGCGCGATACATGATAACTATGAACGTGGACACCGAAGACGGTATAGTAAATGGGACTACGGGAAGGTCAAGAGCTATAGATTTTGGAGTAAATAAATTGATCGGAGAAAGAAGACCTTTAAGAGTATGGCTTAAATTCGATTACCCGACTGCTGGCAAAAATAAAAGAAACGCATTTGCAAAAGGCAGTCGTGATCAAATTCGAATTAGAAAAAAATGTGTAACAAAAATAGTAACGTAAACATAAAGGAATGGAAAGCATTTAACTTACAAATACGTAGAACCGTTAGTTCCAGCTGAAGCCATAAGTCATGGTGTCACTATGGAAAAAGTGGTAATACATTTAAATACTTATTTTCAAAGAGCAATGTTGTACGTGAGTTGTACTTGCTCGAGAGTGACAAGCTTTGAACAAATCGAAACCGGAAAAAAAATTCTTACCCTAGCATGTGGTACCCTATCATTGTCTAGAACTCACTGATTAGAGTATTTTTTTATCATAAAAAATAAAAATGGGGGGCCGTCAAAGTTGTCAGTTTTAGACCATTTTTGTGATAGGGTCTATCTCAAAAACCAAATTGTTTCTGGTTTTCGCAATTTGAAGCTATTGTCGCCTTTCAAAAGCAAGGAGACGAATACAAATTCAACAATATGGCGTCGAAAGTAACAAAGGAGGCGATATATTAACCCGCCCACCTGCAGAAAACAAGTACCACTGCATTCGAGAAAAGCTGATTAACTGCTACGAAGAAAGTGAACACCGGCGTTTCCACGAATTACTCTCTTAAATGGACTTAGGAGATCAAAAACCATCGCACCTTTTAAGGAAAATGAAGGAAACTGGCTGCAGCAAAATTAATGATGACACCTGACATCGCAAATTGCAAGTACGCAATTAGAAGTCGCCGCATTATGTAATGATCGCGCACAGCTCGACTGTCGTCGCAGCAATTTTGATCGACAACCTTATTACCAATCGAGCTCAAGATCGCGCCAGCAAAGTATAACACGAAATAACGTGTTATTATCATCGAGTTTTTAAGGAAAGGTGCACAAAATGTCAACAACTTTGCTCTTGGTCAAGAAAACGACAGATGTCAGAAAACTAAAATTAGCACAGAATACGGCGAAACTCTGTGGTATCCGTTTTTCGAACTACCTAATCATAACCGACTCGAAAAATTTCACGGGGGCAAACATCTAGGTCATACGGCATACGGGAAACGCGAGCGAATTAAAATTATTTGCCGCTAATGGAAGCAAACAGACGATTTTATTATGCGGCAAAGAGGTAGTAATAGCATAATCAGGTTACGAGATAATTTATTAGGTTAGGAGTGTTAGGTTCGCTACCTAGTAGCTAAAGGATTTTTTTTTTCCATTTCTTTAAGACTTCTAGTAGTCTGCCTGATATACGACAGGGCCATCAACATATAGTGGATAGTAATATGGATATCGACTTGGCACATAGTTCCGAAATGGCTCAAGATCCCGATAAAGTATGAAGCCTACACGGAATTTATATATTTATATAACCTCCTTGTAATTTATATAGAAAAGAGAACAAGAAAATGTCATGTCATTCAAGGTGTCAAATTGTAAATAGAAAATTAAAATTGTTCCCTTCAGGTCGTCAAGGCTTTTTCTTGTGCTCGCCCAAGACTTCTGATTTTAATAAGGTAGATCATCATACCTAAACTGGTGACCCCGAAAGAACACTAGCATGGGCGACAGACAGTGAGGCCAAACAAAACCGCAAGGCCCCACCACCTTCAACTGGCGGATTTGGACAATCGCATCCGGGAAAATGCCGAACCACGCAGCGGCAACATCCTGAACGGCAACGCACCCGCCAGACACATCCAGCGAAATCGCGGAACTAAGGAAGATGATCGAGCGATTATCTGCGAAGTTGGATGAGAACACAGCCAGACTCAGCAAATCCATGATGTCAAGCCGACGTCAAAGAACGCCTCCGCAGAGGTCTAGATCAGCCTCGAACTACCGGCGGGATCCTGTATGTTGGTACCACATAAAATTCGGAAGCAGAGCAAACAAGTGCCAGAAGCCATGCGATAACGAGCGCGCGGGAAACTCCGTGGGCAATCGGTCAAGATGATGCTTATGGTAATATTTCTCATTGTCTTTTCAGGTATCACCGCTGAGCCACTATACAAAAATGCACTGTTTCCCTTTAGTACAAATAATAAACCGGAAAAGATACATCCACATGATTTTTCCTGTGATTTGAATGGTGAAAACGTGGGATTCGATCACAGTCAATTCTATGAGTTTTCAAGTCTCATGCCTCATCTAGACTTGCAAGAATCTAGAGAATATCTATGCACAAAGCAGGAATGGACCACGGGGTGTTATGAGAATTTTTTCGGTGTGCAGACACAGTCAGGATTCATCAGTCCCTAGTATTAACACCAGAAGAATGCAAATCGGCCGTTACATCTTACAGAAGCTTACAGATGGCTCCTACAGATGGTTAACAGACTATTTTAATCGACTGGAGTTTGTTATAGTTGTAGAGCATTCTGTTCAAATCGATGACTACTCTATGGAGGAAATAGATCCACTCTTTCTAAATGGATACTGCAACAGTACTATTTGTCAAACAGTTTACGAAAACATTATGTGGATATCCTTCAAACCATTCGATCGAAAATGTCGAAATACAATTAACGAAGATATTGATATTGCATTCCCTCCATCAGGTTCTCTGAGTCAGATCAAGATCAGAAGTCCCAATATCCCTCCCATGACTTTGGCAGGAGCTTGCAAAGATGCAAATTATTGTGGATTAAAAGGATACGTTACGAAAAGCGGATATTTTTTACTATGGAAAATGATCTAATTAAACAGATCAGTTAGCGAATTTACCGAAATATTCATTTGAATTTCGTATTATAAAGAGGACTGATGAATCCTGATGCAGACAGTCAGGATTCATCAGTCCCTTACTATTACCACCAGAAGAATGCAAATCGGCCGTTACATCTTACAGAAGCGGTAAAGCAATAGAACCTCATTATCCAGAGCCAGCATGTGGATGGTTAACAGACAATTTTAATCGACTGGAGTTTGTTATAGTTGTAGAGCATTCTGTTCAAATCGATGACTACTCTATGGAGGAAATAGATCCACTCTTTCTAAATGGATACTGCAACAGTTCTATTCGTCAAACAGTTTACGAAAACATTATGTGGATATCCTTCAAACCATTCGATCGAAAATGTCGAAATACAATCAACGAAGATATTGATATTGCATTCCCTCCATCAGGTTCTCTGAATCAGATCAAGATCAGAAGTCCCAATATCCCTCCCATGACTTTGGCAGGAGCTTGCAAAGATGCAAATTATTGTGGATTAAGAGGATACGTTACGAAAAGCGGATATTTTTTTACTGTGGAAAATGATCTAATTAAACAGATCATAACAGATCAGTTAACGAATTTACCGAAATGGTCATCTGAAATTCGTATTATAAAGAGGATCCAACAAATCGACAATCAATTATTGGAAACCAATGACCTCTTGCTTTTGAAATCAGAACGATATGAAGATGTGATAGATTTGATTCTGTCAACTGGTGTCGAAGCAGAGAGGAAGATAACGCGGAATAGAAGCAGGCACGCCCTGCTGGTCGTGTAATATCTTTGAAATCACGAGAGAGTAAAGTGTGATATCACACCGATTTGTGTGATTTAGAAATCACTGAACCTTACCTTACCTTACCTTACGATAAACCTCATTACAATTCTGCTACTCTAGTAGCAGAATTGTAATGAGGTTTATCACTGATAATGACTTGATGAATATTATCATCAAAATTGATAATGATATGCTCCGCCCAAGAAATATTGTATTCTGAAGAATAAATGTCTCTCCAGGCATTTTTGAAGAAATTCAGGTGTGGGAAAATGATTCCATTCGGGCTGATAATTATACCATTCACCCATTTACATCCTAGGAATTCGGATTTACTTGATACAATATCACATGATGGAATCCTCCATTCTTTATTGAATTTCCCTTCTTTAAAAATAATTGCACAGTCCATTGGAATTGGACATCTTGCCTTAAGATTAGATACTAGTTTATAATTGACTGTAATCTTATAAATGGATTCATTTATTATTTTGTATCCATAACCGTGTGTAAATGAAATGAAATGAAAAATGAAATGAAACCAACCGTGTGTTGGTATCAGTGGACGAAAATATCCTAAACCACATACCACACAACACCACATTCGGACACACCATCATCCAGCACACCTACATCGGACACACCATCATCCGGTACACCTACATCAGACACACCATCATATCTCACTCACGTACCTCCCAGAACCACTCGCTCTGGTCGACGGGTCCGATTCACAGATTTTTATCTCCCTTAACCAGGTCTCTGGGGGGGGTGATGTAGCCTATACGGAGTTTATATATTTATATAACCACCTTGTAATTTATATAGAAAAGAGAAAAAGAAAATGTCATGTCATTCAAGGTGTCAAATTGTAAATAGAAAATTAAAATTGTTCCCTTCAGGTCAAGGCTTTTTCTTATCCTCGCCCAAGACTTCTGATTTTAATTAGGTAGATCATTATACCTAAAAGTATATAAAGCCATGCGGGTTATTCCCGAATTTGATGGAAACCCAAACGTTTTAAACAGATTTATTAAAATACTAGTGTTGCGCTCGGTGCGCGAGCTGCAAGCAGCTCGCGTGCCTTGTAGTCTCTTCAATATTCGTAAAATAAAGAAATGGGAGGCCATACCAAATACCAGAATATTCTGGAGAGTCTCTTGAAAAATAGGAAGAAATATTGGTATCACGTTTCGTATCTTTTCTGAAAAAACACTAATCAGTTCTATGCATGCGTTTAGTGGAAAAAAAAAGGATCTATACAAAAATGTTCTGGAGAGCCACTTGAAAATTAAAAAGAAATTTTGTATGGACACGAATTTTTTGTTCCGTAGCTATCTTTTTTTTACTGGCTCACCAAAGGGCCTAAGGTCTTGAACATTTTTAGTTTCAGGACCATGCCTCTATGATTGATAGTTTTTGAGGGCCGTTAGGGTACTCTGGTAATTTTTCCACATTCACTACGTTTTGTGATTTTTGTGAAAAAAAATCTTTAAGTTCTATTTATAAGTGTAGTAGGGGGAAAATTTTTCATACAAAAATGTCTAAGAGAGCCTCTTGAAAAGAACCCAAAAAATTTGTATGGAGAGAATTTTTTTTGTTCGGCGGCCATCTTTTTTTTATCGGTTCACCCAATGGCCCAAGGTTTTTAATAACATTTGTTTGGGACCATGTCTGTATGACTGGTAGTTTTGGAGGACCCATGAGGTACTCTGGTAAATTTTCCACATTCATGACGTTTCATAATTTTCCTGAAGGAAGACCCATAAGTTCTACGCACATAAATAGTGAAGGGAAAAAGTTCCATACAAAATTGTTCTGGAGAGCCTCTTGAAAAGAACCCAAAAAATTTGTATGGAGAAAATTTTTTTTTGTTCGGCGGCCATCTTTTTTTTACCGGTTCACCCAATGGCCCAAGGTTTTTAATAACATTTGTTTGGGACCATGTCTGTATGACTGGTAGTTTTGGAGGACCCATGAGGTACTCTGGTAAATATTCCACATTCATAACGTTTCGTATTTTTCCTGAAAGGACACTCATGAGCTCTATGCATGCGTTTAGTGAGGTAAAAAAAGTTCTATACAAAAATGTTCTGGAGAGCCTCTTGATAATTAAAAAAAAAATTGTATGGACGCAAAAATTTTTTTTGTTCGGTGCCTATCTTTTTTTTACTGGCTCACCAAAGGGCCCAAGGTTTTGAACATTTTCAGTTACAGGACCATGTCTCTATGACTGATAGTTTTTGAGAGCCTTTGGGGTACTCTGGTAAATTTTCCACATTCATGACGTTTCATATTTTTCCTGAAGGAAGACCCATAAGTTCTACGCATATAAATAGTGAGGCGAAAAAAGTTCCATACAAAATTGTTCTGGAGAGCCTCTTGAAAATTAGCAAAATTTTTGTATGGAGACGAAATTTTTTTTTGTTTGGTGGCCATATTTTTTTCACCGGTTCACCCAATGGCCCAAGGTTTTGAACATTTTTTGTTTCGGGACGGTACCTTTCCGACTGATAGTTTTTGAGATCCCTTAGGGCACCCTAGTCAGTTTTCCACGTTCAGCTCTCTCTATAATTTTGTAGACCTTATATTTTTGAATTTTACACACATGAAAATTATGGTGAAAAAGTCCCATACAAAATTGTTCAGGAGAGGTGATCAGTACCTGACTTCAAGTAGCTTTATATATATAATGTGATCAGTCAGCTGCACAGTATTTAAGTACAGCACCAGGTAGTGAATTTAGAAATGTACTTTTTCACCTCACCAGCTCAAAAAGGGCGCGTTTGCTGGCCAAAACGAGTGAGCAAAAGTAGTTTTTGCACTTTCTGCCGGAAAAGTCGCGTGAAAAATACCTGAAACATTATGAATTATTTAATACAAGCGGACACACGCGACTTCGTCCGCGTGGGTATTGGTTTTTAAAGATCCTGTGGGAATCATTTTGATTTTCCTAAGCTCCTTTGAGCTCATACCTTGCTAAAAACTGTTAAAAGTTCACTGGTGGATGGTTAGGTAGATCAAATAGTAACATCCGCCAGTGAAAGTCCCATCACAATCGATACAGCCTTTCAGAGATTACCCGGTAATCTTCAAACTATCTCCTTTCTAACAAAAAAAGAATGAATGAAATTGGACCACGCGTTGATGAATTACAGCTAAGTACACATTTTGACTTTCATCCCCTCTCCCAAGGGAACCGTGCTGAATTTCGGGATAAAAAGTATCCTATAATATGTTACTCCGTAGTATGAACTTAAATCCTGCCAAGTTTCATTTCAATCCGTTCAGTAGTTTTTGCGTGATGCGCGCACAAACATACAGACAAACAGATAAACAGACAAACAGACAAAAATTTCAAAAATAGGTTTTTTACGTTCTATTACTTATCCCTAACATCCCCCAGTTATTATTTTGCAAAAATCTTCAATGTACAGATACGGCAAGTCTACGATTTTATTATATGTATAGATAGATAGATATGTATAGATGTATAGATTTGGAGACAAAAAAGAGGACAAAGGGAAAAGACCTGTTCAAAGACTGAGATTTTATAATATTTCATGGAATTGTCTAAAACAAGGCAACCATCTAAGTTATATTATGTAGTATTTACTCCATGTTAAAAACTACAATCAAATCGAAATGCGAGGTTCACATTGAAACCTATCCTAAACTTATCGCATTTTTGAAAAGACAGTCGGAGGTGTGTTTAATATTTATAATATAAAACCACAAAACCAATAGGCGGCTTTTAACTTTGGGACTTATGTCTAACTATGTTAGTTTATGTTTTACTTGTAGGCACACTGTCCGGTCATCAATAGGCGGCTAACTTTGAGAGTTACGAGGGGCGTTCAATGTATTATCGGTATCGGGGTGATTTGATATTAATGTGGGTAATTAAAATATATCATTAGTTAACAACATTATCTGAGGGTATTTATATAAAATTTCATGTTGATAACTTCATTAGTTTGCTTGCTACCTCCAATCAGCGACGACGAAAATGACTGACGCGACAATGTTGAAGAAAATCGAGCATCGCGCGGTGATTAAATTCCTCACTAAACAAGGAAAATCTCAAAAAACTATTCATGAAGAAATGGTAGCCGTTTATCAAGACTGCTCCTTCATTATCGTCCGTACAGAAGTGGTCAAGTGTATTCAAAAGAGGCAGGGAAAGTATCGAGGATGATCCCCGCCCAGGTGGGCCAATCACGGCGGCTACCGAAGAAAATGTGAAAATTATCGAAAAACTTGTATTAGAAGATGCACGTGTAAAAATCAAGATGTTGACAGAAATAACTAAGCTATCCGTTGGTACTATACATACTATACTACATGATTATCTCAACCTTACAAAAGTTAGTGCAAGATGGATGCCGCGCATGCTCACTGCGCTTCAAAAGCAGGCGCGGGTTGACACTTGTAAGGAGTTTTTAGAGCTGTGTGGCGACGATCCAACAAGTGTTTTCGAAAGAATAGTTACAGGTGATGAAACGTGGGTTCATCACTATGACCCTGAAAGTAAACAGGAGTCTATGCAGTGGCACAAAAAGGGATCAGACCCTCCGAAGAAGTTCAAAGTCACTCCATCCGCTGGCAAAATCATGGCCACAGTTTTCTGGGATTGTAAAGGAATACTATTGATCGAGTACACAAAAAAAGGTGAAACTATCAACGCAGAAAAATACTCAACCACTTTACGCCGTTTGAGAGAAGCAATAAAAGAAAAAAGAAGAGGAAAGCTGGCAAAGAATGTGTTGCTTCTTCACGACAACGCACCGGTTCACACTGCGCGGCTCTCCAAGGCTGCTGTACGAGAGTGCGGGTTCGAAGAAATTAACCACCCACCCTACAGCCCGGACCTGGCCCCCAGTGACTACTTTTTATTCCCAAACTAGCTTCTGCCCGCGGCTTCGCCCGCGTGAATTTCGGTTTTGAACAAATCCCGAGGGAATCGTGGAGTTCCGGTTCCCGTTCCCGCTCCCTTTTCCTACCTTTATACTTAAAATATCAAGCAAGGTCGCTATAGTAATCTACCTATAGCTGTAGATATAGATTTCGGGTTTTTCAAAATCCCGTGGGAACTGTGCATTTTTCCAGGATAAAAAGTAGCCTATGTGTTGCCAATGCATGCTACACAGCAAAGTATTGCAATAATGGGTTATGTGAGCGTGATTTACCTAAGAACAGTCAGCGCCCTCTGTGGCGTTTTGGAGGTCTATATCTATTTTAGTCCTACAGGAATACTTTTCTGGGATAAAAAGTTACTTTGTGTTAAGTCAGGGCATAAGCTATCTCCATTTAAAATTTCAGCCAAATCGGTTCAGTAGTTGCGGCGGAAAAGAGGAACAAACATACACACAAACTTAATAACTTAATAACGCCTTTATAATATTAGTGTGATTGTTATTTTCCTCGCTAGAAAGCTCCGATACTCGATAGCATACGCATCCGATCGCTGCTAAATTCAAAATGCTATAGGAGAACTTTACGCATCGCCGCCCCGGCCGGCTGGAACCGCGCGCCGCGCGCAAAGTCTATGTCCCGCAATTTTTAAATCTGTAATATCTTCGAAAATATTCATTTAAATCATATGCTGTAAAGGGCCATATAGATCTATAATAAATCAACAATGTACTTAAGGTATTTAATTAGATAAGGATTTATGCTGTATTGGTTAAAATCGCTTCTAAAATTAGCCATTATTTGTCGTAAAAAAGTAAATGACAAAAAATGTTATTGTGGGATATCCATAAGAGATAGACATATACCATCGCGGAGTTTTCTATAGACCTTTTCAATGTGTACAATACTTAGTACATTATATTGATAAATCTCGTAGGGTTCAGCCTGCGTTTGCAATGTAAGCGGAAAAAATGTAATTATTTACGACATCACATTAGAAACCTCAAAAATAACAGTATTTCTCCACTATTTAATGGATGTTATCATACATATAAACCTTCCTCTTGAATCACTCTATCTATTAAAAAAAACCGCATCAAAATCCGTTGCGTAGTTTTAAAGATTTAAGCGTACAAAGGGATATAGGGACATAGGGACAGAGAAAACGACTTTGTTTTATACTATGTAGTGATTTAAAAAAAGACCTCAGGGGAAAGCGATTCGCTGACGATAATGAGCTCAAGTCCGCTGTAAATGAGCATTTTTCAGGCCAAGAAGAAAATTATTTTTTTAAGGGAATAGAAAAACTTATTTCGCGATCAAACAAATGTATTGAAATCATGGGAGACTACATTGAAAAATAAATTTTTTTCAAGGTTTTATCTTTTTTCTAACATACCCATACCGAGAATACATTGAACGCCCCTCGTATGTCTAACTTTGTTAGTTTATGTTTTACTTATAGGCACATTTTTCTCTCTCGTATCGCACAGGCAACAACCCATCTATATTGTAAAATTATAATAATTAATAGAACACATTTATTAGAGCTGTGACGAGTTTTAATCCAACAAAATACGAATATCATACAAGGGGCACAGATCTAAAAAAATCTAAAGTTTTCACCGCTCATGATATTGAAAAGTTCTTAAAGCACCAGATGAAAATTTTCTCGCTACAAAATAGAAAATTTATTTGATAAATAATTTGAATCTCGACTGGCACTTCGCTGATTTTTAAGTTAAGCATAATAATAAGTAAGTAGGTACGTAATCTGAATGTAAAAAATCCTTTATATATTTTTTACAATCCTTTATATATTCAATAAATATTTTTCTTACTTACATCTTGTATCTTTTCGCTATTGAGGTGAAAAGTTGTATGTATCACACGATAGCAAACTTTTTGTTTCTTGTGCCTTTGAATCCCGAGTGTCTCGCAACAAAAAATAACTTTGCTATCTTGTAGAACAAATAATTATTTATTAACTTGCATGTATCTTATATGTATTGCATCATAATATTATGTACTTAAGACCTTTATTTTATTTTAGATGTTTTTGCGAACTTTGCTGGCTTTGAAAATGCCATTAAAGAGCTGCAGGCATCGCCACAATAAATATTGCTAAAAACCAGATGTTACTACGCCTATGGAAATTTTAATTTCCGATGAGATAACACAAAACAAATGGAAAAACGTAATTCTGAAAAATCGCAGTTTGAATCTCAGGCTCAAAATCAAAAGAAAAGTCATCAAAGTCAAAAATACAGTCTTCACCTTGCAGCGGTGCGAAGTGTACGTGCGTGTTCGCTACCGAGAACCGTCTTACAAGCGCGCCGTATCGCTGGTATCGATATTTTAATCGCGGGTAAAAAATGACTCACTTGGACAATGGCTGACGAACCGATTCGGACGACGCCTTATACCGACATACCTATAACGAACGATAACATTGAGATCTGTTATCGTTATCGTTCGAGGAAATTATTATGGAAGACCTAATACATTCACAGGAGGAGAGTAGTACGGAGACACAGGAAATGAGGAGAAAACGAAATCTAGATATTGATGGTGAGGAATGGCAACAAGTTAATAGACGTAATAAGAAAAAAGTTAAAATGACTAATGAAGACCCACGGGATGATACAATACAAATATGTGTGACGAGTGTCAGATTATTGTTGAAATTCAATTAGAATTTTTAGAAATGGTTTACAGATTATTAATTTCATAATGGAAATATGTTAGAATGAACTGACATTTGATTCATTTATTGGCGCCGAACCACCATCTTGAATTATTGGTATAAATACGGGCACTTCGAAGCCATGAATTCAGTCTCCTCCAGAGACTCAACCGACTATTAGATGCTTCAGCATCTAGGTCATGATATTTGATTGAGGGTTGCGATAGCAATCACACCCTAATCGAATAAAGTGCTGCCATTTTGGACTTGGCTGAGTGTAATTAAATTAATTAAGTAGGTAGTATAAAATAGATTTTGAAAAGAGATCTCAGTTAAACTAATCTGTGATTCGATATTAATTAAGTTTGTGCGGGTGATAAATAAAGATATTTTAATAATATTTTGATTTAAGTAGTTTTAATATTAAACCTTATCCTGCTTCTGTAATGATGATGTTTACACGAGTATGCAGATATTACCTAAACAATTTGCTTTGGCAAAATTATTCAGAGAACATAACATTTCAGGTATTTTGAACATAAAATATTTAAATCATTATAAAATACATATAAGTTTTGACAACACATGTAACGCAGAAAATTTTTTAACCTGCCGAGCATTTAAAGACTTGGAATGGAGATGTCAGAAGACCTGGGAAGTTGGAGTTCGCATCATGACTTCGAAATATGTTACGCCGAATAATACGACACCGAATGTTTATAATAACGTATAACGTGATGACGAAAGCACATTAAAACGTTTATCGTAACAACGAAAATATGTGATAACGTATCACGCAATAACGAATGCACGTTATAACGAAAAACATCGTACCGAACTACGCGCCTCGAAATAACTTAGGGATGGCCCTTTTTAGGGTGCCGTACCCAAAGGGTAAAAACGGAGTCCTATTAATGTAACTCTGCTGTCTGTTTGTTCGTCTATCTGTCTATCCGCCGGTCACAGGTCTCTAGCTCGTAGACGAAATGAGTTACAAACCTGAAATTTTGGTACATATTTTGTGTAAAACGTTGACGCAAACCCAAATATTGAATTAAAAATTGAAAGAAATTATTTTTCAGGGGGCATACATGAAAAAGGAGCCGGGATTTTTTTTTTGGGTTTTTCTTTCACGGTAAGCTGCAATATCTAGCTTGGAAATTAAATATTTCTTACACCCAAAATATTATGTTGTTCATAATTATGTACGAAACCCTAAAAGAGCGAGACCCGATTCACACTTGGCCGGTTATTTTTTAATTCAATGTTTGGTTTTGGGTCAATGTTCTACACCAAATACCTACCAAAATTTCAGGTTTGTAACAATGTCTGTTGTCTACGTAATGTACGTGTATGTAACGTAATGTAGTTAGTCTACGTGCTAGACACCTGTGACCGGCGGACAGACAGACAGACAGCAGAGTTACATTAATAGGACTCCGTTTTTACCCTTTGGGTACGGCACCCTAAAAAGGGCCATCCCTGAGTTATTTCGAGGCGCGTAGTTCGGTACGATGTTTTTCGTTATAACGTGCATTCGTTATTGCGTGATACGTTATCACATATTTTCGTTGTTACGATAAACGTTATAATGTGCTTTCGTCATCACGTTATACGTTATTATAAACATTCGGTGTCGTATTATTCGGCGTAACATATTTCGAAGCCATGATGCGGACTCGGGAAGTTGGTGTGTCGTATGGAATATTCAAAAATATAGAAGTCGAAATGACAGACGAAGAGATCTTAAAAAATATTGAATGCGACACTCAAATAGTCTCAGTAAAACGTTTGAACCGTCGAAACAGCAATACGTGGATACCGAGTAACACTATCAAGGTTGGTTTTAAAGGCCCTTATTTACCAAGCTATATTTACTTACTTGATTTAAGAATAAGGGTCGAGAAATACATCTTTCCTGTTACTCAGTGTGTATTATGTTGGAGGTTTGGTCACGTTAAAAAGTTTTGCCCATCAAATAAAATAGTATGCCCAAAATGTACGAAGAATCACGAGAACTGTGAGACGACTTCATTTAAGTGTCCGAATTGTTCTGGAAATTATATGGCAATGGATAGAGAAAATTGTAGTGTCTATAAAAAGGAAAAGAGAATAAGAGAAATTATGGCAGAATATAACTGCTCTTATAGAAAAGCTATGAGTATGTTTGTCCCACCATCCCCTCCACCATTAGACAGTTATGAGCCTCTTAAGTCAAAGTATGTATACGCTCCTGCAATTGATCCAGATGAAACATATCAGGAAGAACTGCTAAATAATTCACAATCTCAGAAAGCTAATACAACTAGTTATAGTGCAGCAACTAGTACAGTGAAGAAGAAAAAGAAGAAACGTATCTATATTACTAAAGATGCATATACTGAATTTGAATGTTCTTCTGAGTCTGAAGTAGAAGAAAAAGAAGATGCACTGTCTGATGCAAAAAGAGAAGATTATCGAAGAAATGATAAAAGAAAGAAATACAAATCGTTAATAAGTATATTGTTAGATAGGATTAAGTCTATTATAGTTGATAGAAATCTTAATGTTGCAGCTAAATTTAATAGTATTGTTAAAACGACCATAGAGTGGATAACTTCAATTGTGGTAAACTTTTGCTCGGATTTTCCTATACTTAAGAATATTTATAAATGTTTCTTTGATAATGAAAAAGACATCTAAATTAAAATTAATGAAGTTGTTGAGCATATAAAATCGTTCCCCACTCAAGACTCACACTTTTGTAGGGCAAACACCAAAAGGCAGTACCTTGACCAAAGTCTGTCTATCACCAAAATGTATTCGCTTTATGTGGAGTCAAATAAAAAACCAGTTAAAGAAAATATTTATCGGAAAATTTTTAACGAGAGATTCAATTTAGCGTTTTATCTTCCAAAAAAGGATGCTTGCGATACTTGTTGGGAATTTAAGGCATAGAAAAATCCAAATTCTGAACAAGTAATTAAATACGAAGAGCATTCAAAACGAAAACTGAAAGGAAACGCGGAAAGAGAAAAAGACAGGCAGTTCAATGATACTACCGCTGTCATTACATTTGACTTAGAGAATATTTTTTCTCTGCTAAAAGCCAATGTTTCCTGCTTTTTTTACACAAGCAAATTAACTGTGTATAATTGAGAATCAAACGAACTTACCTTGTGAAGTTTGATATCTAATTATACGAGCGTCTCGACCGAAGATTATTATAGCTTACAAGCAGCAGTACAGTAGATTATGCTGTCCTTATCACACTTTTAGAGTTTTTTTTTTATAATAAATTAATTGTTTTTTGACGTTTTTGACGTCAGAGTACCGAGTAGGTACCCCCACCCCCACGCCGCCCCGCCACGCGGCGAGACTCATCGTCATTACGTTATTTTGTGTTGTCCGAGTCACACGTCATCCAAACAAAGGAGAATGCCCAAAAATCTATGGGCGTGTAACCCAGTCGTTTACAAACGTGTTGTATGCAGCATTTATTGCAGATTTATACCTGATAACCAAACACACCATTTTAATACCTCTAGGACTTGTAGTTTTAAATAAATCTAAGTTTAAGTTTGAAAATGATTCTAGGTTATGTGTAGTTTATAATTGTTAAAGTAGTAAGGAAAGCCGTGTATCTTTCCTGCCGATTTGAACTATTAATTGTTTGGCGCGCACTATACTTAACATACCTGTCCAACGATATCCAATACAAACACAATAAACCAAATTAATATTGGTCTCCGGTGTGCTACAATAAACATTCAAAATGTAAATAGAGTAGACGTCACTAGCGTCACACACAACTAAAACATTGACATGTCATATTGACATCTTGAAATAAGTTTCTTTACACATAATCAAAAAGGTTGTAGTTATATTATATTCCATTGCACAAAACGCAACGAAGTTAAAACAATATTATAAAAAAATAATAATATTAATTATTACTTATTTACTTTAAGCATATATTGTACGATTTACAACAAATAACAAATAAAATAATGTATTTAAATAATTAATATCCGTTCTATTTTAAATGAAATTATTTAAAAAAAAATAACAAACCTCTTTTTATTTGGGCATGTACCTATGCGTAGAATGTAATGCAAATGGCGGTCAGACTTAAACGGGAAGTTAAAAAGACGGTTTAATTCCTTTTTTATTACATTTTTTTATCGTGAAGTGTAGCATTAACAATTATTAATTTTCAAATTGTCATATATTCGTAAGATAATTTTTAATAAATTACATTTTGTGTAAATGTTTGGGTCAGGGGTGATCATTCTCCTTTAAAAAATAAAAAGTGAAACGGGAAAAAGAAAACGTGATTTAGTTGAAAAAGTTGAAGTGTATCACCCGCGGATTTTAATCATCAGTACCAGGAATCGCTAGCGAGTATCATGCGATCAATCATCATCGAGCGAGCAGAAAAATTCAAGGTAAGACTAGATTTATTTACTAGTAAGAAGTTATATTCATTAACATTTTTACCCAGTGAACAAAATAATTATTGTTCATTGTTTTTATCTGCGTACCGTCTTCTGTTTATGTTGACGGTTCAAATTGGAAATCTCAATGAGTTTCCTGTTAGACAGATATAACCTGTGGAATTTGCGCTCCAAACAAAAAGTTGAACAAATAAATTTTTCCTTTGTTGTTGGCTGGAAGTTGCTTTGTCTCGTTCTCACCTACATAAATAGTGTGTGAGGTATATAAAAACTAGAGAGAAAGAATAGCCTAAGTGAATGACCTTGTCTTCACTAAAATATTTAAGGCGCCAGCTTCAGTGGCATATAGAATATATACTTATAACCTTGGTTTCCTGTATTAGAATAGAATAGAAAAGTTTTTTATTCAAATAAACTTTTACAAGTGCTTTTGAATAGTCAGATGAATCTACCACTGGTTCGGAATGCCGTTCCAACCGAGAAGAACCAGCAAGAAACTCGGCGGTTGCTCTTTTCCAAATTTACAATATCAATATAACAATTTTATGGTAAGTACATGATTGAATTGCCGTCTCGCGCATTGCTGGAACGAGTCAAATCCACGCCTTTTTATCATTTATATAAGTAATCATAATTTTATTCAGATAAACTTTCGGAAGCGTTTACGAATCGACAAATGAATCTACCACAGGTTCGGAATGGTGCTTACAATTCTACACATGTGAAGAAGGGCAGACAAAAGTAGCCCCATTTCCGACGGTGGCACCCGTTCACGAGCATGACGCATGATCCAGCCATTGCTTCGCTCAACCATATTCGAGGGAACGTAACAACCCGCACCACACGACACCACCACAGAAATGTTTAAAGAGAGCGTGACATACTTAGGCTACCCATGATCAAAGCATCGAATTGAACACCAATAATCAAATACTCGGTTTAAGACATTGAGAAATTGCTCCATGCTTTTTTATCATTTATATAATCTTCAATTGTATAATATGCTTTTTTTATGAGCATATTTTTAATAGAGTTCTTAAACTTGTGTAAAGGCAAGTCTAAGATTGCTTGTGGAATTTTATTATAGAACATTACGCCCATTCCCACAAATGACCTTTGGACCCTTTTGAGGCGTAACTGAGGAATCACGAGCCTATTTCTATTTCTTAATTGCCTGTCGTGTAATTCGCACTTTTTAATGTAACTGTGAATGTTTTGCCTAACAAAAATTATATTGTTATAGATATATTGAGAAGCTACCGTAAGAATACCTATTTCTTTAAATTTCTCTCGAAGGGAATCCCGCGGTTTTAAATTATAAATTGCGCGAATTGCCCTTTTTTGTAAAACGAAAATTTTTTCAATATCAGCCGCTTTACCCCATAGTATGAGTCCATACGACATAATACTATGGAAATATGCAAAATAAACAATTTTTGCAGTTTCTATATCTGTTATCTGTCGAATCTTCCTAACAGCGTAAGCAGCAGAGCTGAGCTTGCCAGCAAGTGTTGCTATATGGGTGCCCCATTGAAGCTTTGCATCTAGGGTTATTCCCAAGAACACAGTTGTGTCCTCAGTTTTCAATGGCTCACCACTTATCTTTAAATTTTTGCTAGTAACCCTTGTATTGGGCAATAGAAACTCGACACACTTGGTTTTTTTTGCATTCAAAAGTAGATTGTTTGTAGTAAACCAGTGTGAAACTTGAGATAATGTATTATTTACATCGTCAAAATTGTCCTTAGTCCTATCGACTTTAAAAATCAAAGACGTGTCGTCAGCAAATAGTACAATATCGCAAGCATTTTTGACAAAATGTGGTAAATCATTAATATAAACCAGAAACATGAATGGACCCAGAATAGAGCCTTGGGGAACACCCATTACTGAGGCTGATCCGGACGACTTAACATCATTGATACATACTCTCTGTATGCGATCACTGAGATAAGAGGCAATAAGACTGAGTGCAGTTTCTTTAATACCATAGTGGCTTAATTTTCGTAAGAGAGTCTCATGATCAACGCAATCGAATGCTTTTGACAAATCACAGAAAATACCAATGGCATTCTGTGATTTCTCCCATGCATCGAAAATATGCCGTAACAGCCTTGCGGCCGCATCGGTTGTAGAACGACCCTTAGTGAAACCATACTGCTCAGAGTGAAGTAATTTATTTAAATTTAAGTGCAAAAGCAGTTGGTTGAGCATCATTTTCTCAAATATCTTGCTGAGAGTTGGTAGAATCGAGATCGGCCTGTAGTTATTTGGGTCACTTTTGCTTCCCGATTTAAATAGAGGTATTAATTTACTACATTTCATTAGGTCAGGAAATGATCCCGAGTCTATGGATTTGTTAAAAATAACAGCAAGATATGGTGCAATAACGTCAATAATATTATGGATTATTTTTACTGATATTCCCCATAAGTCTCCTGTTTTTTTGTGTTGTAAAGACTTAAATGTTTTAATAACATCATATGGGGTTACGTATTTAAATCGAAATAATACATTGCACTCAGAAACATTGCCCTTTAAAATACTATAGGCTTCTGTTGGTATTATTGACATGTACCTTATCCCGACATAAAATTTGTGTGGAAAATATATATATTTATACCATATAGGTCGGGATATATATATCCCGACCTATATGGTGTGTGGATAAAAATATAGTGATACCTGTCAAATAAATATAACTATCCCGACGTAAAACGTTTGTGGAAAATATTTATGTATATCCCAACCTATATGGTGAGTGGAAAATATATGTACATCCCGACCTTTATGGTGTGTGGATAAAATATAGGTATACCTACCATCCAGTCAACTACTCCGACGCATAGCGTGTGTGAGTTTTCTTTGTAGGGTCATAAAATTAATACCTACCTACATAAATTTCATCTTACGTTATTCTTATTGACATCTGATTCATAAGAATGACAAATTAGATCTTGAGATTTTACAATTATTATTGGTCTCAGACCCAACAAGAAAAACTATTCGGAGATTTGGCCATAAAGATTTCGCCACACGATGGAAACATTATACCCATCTATGTATTATTTTTGACTAACGGGTCGCTTATGGAAGATTGATATTCTAAAATAATATTTACCAAAAAGATCAGCGTCAAAGACGGTTGCTATGCGATACTCATTACAGAAGCTTAGCAAACATAAGCGAGATATATATTAAAAAAATATGAAAATCGACACCTTTGGTTCGGTTTAAATCTGTCGGAGTATCTGAAATCATCTAAGGCCACTTCAACCTCCGCTTCAAAGTTGATATCTAACCAATTCCGCTCACAGCCGAGTACTTCTGTACCGGAAAACTCTAAACGTACGGGGGGCACCATGTGCACCTGCCCGAAAAGCGAGTATAATACATATACCTGGGAAATGCAAATTAACTGTGTATAATTTGACGGCTCATTGTGGCTAATTCTGTTGTACACAAAATCTCTAACCTAAACTAAAATGACAGGTCTAAATCTATTGCTATCCTTTTCTGCAGTGAGCACTGTGAAAGAGATAGGAATAAATTTAGACCTGTCATTTTAGTTTAGGTTTAGAGATCGTGTACAACAGAATTGGCCACAATGTAATATTACAAAATCAGCAACAAACGCAATTTGGGATGAGACAAAAAACGGAAGGGACGGTGATGACATCGCAAGCGCATTAATAAAGATTTTAAAAACAATCGTTCAAGATTTACCCGATACTGTAACCAAGCTCATTTTATGGTCCAACTCATGTGTTCATCAGAACAGAAATTCGTATATGAGTGTTGCAATTATAAAATTTTTGCAGTCTGCAGAGGCAAGACAAATTACAGAAATAACACAAAAATATTCAGAACCGGGGCACGGAAATGTACAGGAAGTCGATGCGGTACACAGTCTAATTGAGCGGAATCTTCGGCATCAAGAAATATACAGCCCACTGTCACTATTGAGAGAATTTTTGAAAATTAAATCTAAAGCAGTAAAATTAAGATTCCTCCAGATGGTCGACGATGACTTCCACTGCTACCACGAAGAAGCTGTAAAGTATGGATTTAATCAAATACCTTTTTTAAAAGTGAAGTCTATAACTTACAATTTTAACTGGAATATAGTGCAATACAAAACCAGTTTTCAAGGGCCCACAACATCAATAAACATAAATATCAAAAGAATACACATCTTGAGCGATGTTTGTGTAAAACTGCCTAATATTACAATGTCTCAAAAGAAAATTCAAGATATACCTACGTAGCTCCTACAAATATATGCCTGCTGAAGATAAAATATTTATGGAGACTATAATACAAAAGGTCCTGTGAAAGCAAATACCAGTTGAAAATAATGAAAACGTGCAGACAATTTTATTAGTTTAAGTATATTTTTTAGTCCATTTTAAAAACTTGGTAAGTACTTATTTAAATATTTTTTTTACTTATATCATTATTTTCTGCTTTTTAGGTTTTAAGAATTAATTCAAAAAAAATTAACTCAACATTCACAAGATTTAAATACCTACTTCACTTTAATAAAATAATTTACCTTATTTTATTTTTAACCCCCGACGAAAAAACGACGGGGTGTTATAAGTTTCACGTGTCTGTGTGTGTGTGTGTGTGTGTGTGTGTGTGTGCGTGCGTGCGTGCGTGCGTGTGTGTGTGTGTGTGTCTGTCTGTTCCCCTGTGGCGCTCAAACGCGTGGACCGATTTGAATGCGGTTTGTTTGAAAGGTGAATTAGTCGAGAGTGTTGTTAGCTATGTTTGATGAAAATCGATCCAAGATGGCCGCCGCTACAAAATGGCGGATTACATATTTTATCACAACACCCTCAATATGGGTATCAAATGAAAGGGCTTGACTAGCAGAATAGCACTATTGCAAATTCAAGATGGCCGCCGCCACAAAATGGCGAATGTCGGGGGTTTTTTAAATTTTCAATTTATACTTGTTAAATAAAAATATGGTTGAATAAAAATATATACTTTGGGGTTTTATTTATAATTACCTATTGTTATGATTAAAATATCACTTCTGATTAAATTTAATTAGATTGTATGATACAAGCAATTATTTATTAAATAAAAAAAAATTACTTTTACTACTACTAATTACCATTTTTAAACCAGTTTTTCTATGTATAAATTATAGTTAATTCGGCTTTTAATTAATTATTACAAGTCCAGATGTACATTATTCACAGGGTTTGTAATAGAACAAAGATCTTATGTTATCTCATAGAAAATCGTAAAAACGTTGCTCCTGTAAAATTATCTCAGTAAATAGGGCAAAAAAGGACTAGGATGACGAACTGCTATTGAAAAACATTCAAAGAACAATCACTGTTTTTAGTTTCAAAAACATACACATACAACCCATATTGCATGAGTTTTGAAGATGCAGTACTTGGTCTAAAATAGTAGTGTTTCCATTAATTGAAGCCATTGCATTTTTTGTTGTCCGGAAAATGTGCCGAAATATGGAACAACTGCTATTGAAATTTGAAATGGAAATTATTGGTTACCGTATTAAATGACTTGTAATTGTAAAATTTTTATTATTATTATTTTCTGTAACCATGTGGTTGGCGGATATTAAGGCCTACAAAATTTTACTATAGGCCTTATTATACTCCTATATTTTTAAACTGTCTAAATGATGAAGAGGAAGCTCAACTTGTGCAAAGCATAATCCGGTATTCTGAAATGGGTTTGCCTGTGACACCAAGAATATTGTGTTGATTGGTGTATAAATATTTTGAGCAAAATAATATAAAGCACAATTTTAATGATGAGGGCAAACGCGCAGGCAAAGACTGGCTCACAGCGTTCATGAAAAGACACCCCGAAATATCTGTAAGAAAAGCGCAATTCATGAACCCAGCTAGAGCTCAAAAGCTAAATAAATTTACTGTTGATGACCATTTTTAAAAACTGAGAGATATCTACAATAAATTTGACTTATATGATCGTCCTGAGAAAATTTATATGGATGAGAAAGGATGCCATCTCACTATCCACCACCAGCAAAGTGTTTTGGCCAAAAAAGGCACTAAAAGGGTTCATTTGCAGTTTTCTGAACATGCTGAATGCAAATGGTAACGCTACCATTGCAGGATGTGTTAATGCTCTTGGCACAGCCATACCACCTATGGTCATATTTAAGGGAAAATGTTTGAAACCAGAATTGTACGATAATTTGCCTCAAGTATTTCAAAGTGGTTTTTTAAGCAACCAATTTCCATCAACAACTAACTCCAAAGAAATATTCAATGTTTTAGATGTGGAAAATTACATAAAATATAATTGAAAATTTATAGTAAAACAAACTATCATAATAAAAATTAACCAAAAATCAACCATTACTGCACAATGTAAAACTATTTATGACTTTCGATTGTGATGTATTCTGTTTACTCAAGGTCCATCTGAAAAATATAATGCTGCCAAATTCAAAATGTATCAAGTCATTTTTCATGATGGTCACTTCCAATATGCCAGATGCTCCCATCTGTTAGTACAGGATATGATTCAGTTTGTATCATGAATGAAACACAAGTGAAATCGAGCAACTTGCGCCACAAGGGTACTTTACTATACGAAGAAGCAATTCCTTTTGAACTGGAGTTAAGTCTGATACGATCATAGAGCAGACTTTGAAGAGTTGGTGAGTGGCTGGGTACTTAACTGGATAAGAAAAAGTGATGGAACCAATTGTACACATTTACAACTTGTTCTGTCAGTTTTTCTTGTCAACATCTATTCTAGAGCATAAAATATTTACTTATACACTAGAATAATAGAAAATAAAGAACCATCATACAAGTTACAACACCACTTACGAATGAGCCAAGACCATCTATTACTTTTTGGAAAATGAGACAACACAGAGGTCACAAACTAACAAACCCAATGTCAAACAATTTCTTAGAATTCACAAAAAATATTGTGTCACCCCAAACCTTAGAAGCAATTTTAGGGCCAACTGCGATCTGCATACCCTTTTCTTTTTCAAGGCTTTTCTGCGAGACTTTTTCTTGGTTTTTGACTGTTGGATGCTGTTGGCTTCAGCAATAACAATACAAAATTCGAAAAAAACAAATAGTTAATTATAATAGAACTCAAAACCTAGTAATAGTTTTATAATATAATTTGATGCAAACTTTCTTTACGTAGCTTTGTCCAGCGGCCTAGTCCCTGGATGTCTTTTAGTGATGGTCAACTCGAGTAACTAACTCGAGTTAACTCGAGTTAAGCGTAACTCGAACCCACTCGAGTTGAATTATCTCTGACTCGAGTTCGTAAACCGAATGGAACCGACATGGAGCGAAGTTTGCCGATAATTGTAGTGAGCTGTGAGACTATCTTCATTCATTCAGTCATAACCAGAGATTTTTCATCTATGGTCATAACAAAGCAAGCAAACAAGTGTCACATATTATGTAGATTTGAGGTTAACTTTAAACTGCCGGTTCTTGTTGTAGATTTTCGTGTTTTATTTATGTTATGTTTTTGAAAAATGCCGGGTCCTAAAAGAAAATCTTTAGTTTGGGATGTATTCGAATCGCCCGTGAGTGGACGTGTTGCGTGTAAACAGTGTTCAGATTCATTCAAATATAGTGGAAATACGACCACATTATTAAACCACATTAAAAAAAAGCATCCTAATGTTGCCATCGAGGAAAGTCAGAGTTCATCATCAACAAATAAAAGTAATACGAGTACTTCATCGCAGTCACTGGTATCGACAACCACATTGGATGTTGAGCCTCCTCGAAAAAGGTTAAGCTTAAGGCACACTCAAACCCGTCTTACTGTGCCAAAAAAAATAACGCAAAATTCTGGTGATAAGGCTTTAATTAATCTGATAGTAAAAGATTTGCAGCCATTTCAGATAGTGGAAAATTCAGGTTTTCAAGAATACTCGAAAGCATTGAATGCTGATTATCAATTACCGAATAGAAAACAATTAGCTCTGATGGTAGATGAAAAATATAAATTGGAGTCCGAATCTTTAAAAAACGAGTTACAAGATATATCTTATTTAGCGTTAACATCTGATATTTGGACATCAGACAGTAATAAAAGTTTTATAAGTCTGACTGCACATTACATATATCAATATAAGTTGAAATCTGTAGTTATTTCGACTTCAGAAATACAAATACACCACACGGCTGAGAATATTGCATTGGCTATTCAAGAGGTAATGGACCAATGGCAAATAAGCTCAAAAATAGTAACTATTGTCACAGATAATGCCGCAGCCATGAAAAAAGCTGTAAGTGAATGTTTAACTAAGCGAAATCATTTTTGTGTTGCTCATACACTTAATCTTGCGGTTAAAGACTGTATAGAGAAAGAAACTTTTAATTTAGCAGGCAACACTTCTAACTGTCAGCTACAACAACTTATGGCAAAATGTCGAGCAATTGTTTCGCATTTTAAACATAGCGCAAAAGCTTCTTATGCCTTACTGAAAATGCAAGAGCAACTAAATGTAAATACATTGAAACTCAAGCAAGACGTTCGGACACGTTGGAATAGTATTTTTTATATGCTCGAACGTCTATCAGAGGTTAAAATATCTCTTTCTGCTACTTTGCCACAGCTGGATTCATCTCCGCCAAATCTGGATTCCAATGAATGGATAATAATAGAAGACTTGGTGGCACTTTTACGACCTTTCGAAAATGTTACTGTGATTTTATCAGGAGAAAAATATCCAAGTTTGTCTTCTGTTATTCCTCTTGTACTTGGACTACGAAATGCTATAGAAAACAAGACGCCAGTAACGGAATTGGGCAAGAGTTTAAAACGAAGTCTTTCTGCAGTAATAGAAAAACGACTTGCAGTATATGAGACTAATAGAACAGCATCAAAAGCAACCTTCCTCGACCCACGCTTCAAAAAAAAAGGTTTTACGTTAGAGAGTAATGCCAATAATGCGCAAATGTGGGTAATCAATGAATTATCAAACATGGGCACCGATCAAATCCTACCTTCATCTAGCCCAAATAGCCCTAGTACTTCAATTGTTTCTGCTGTTACTGCTTTGGGTAAAGACGACATTTGGGGAGTTGTAGATAAAAAAATCATGGAGAGTAGTGCTCCCCCAACTTCATACACTTCGGCAGCTATGATGGTTAAACAATATATTGAATTACCATATCTTGACAGAAAATGCGATCCACTTCAGTTTTGGAATGACAAGAAATGTTTATTTCCGCGGTTATCCGAAATTGCCCAAAAATATCTTTGTATACCAGCATCATCAGTCCCTTCAGAACGTTTATTTTCAAAAGCTGGGATTTTGTGCAATAATAGAAGAAACCGCCTAGCACCAAAAAAGGTTGACCAAATCTTATTTCTCAATAGTATTCCATAATTGTTTGTTTTTTTTAATTTTTTAATAAGTACTTTAACAATATTTTGTTATTTTATGTTTTATTTAACTTTAATTTCAAAAAGAAAATAATATTATTTTTGTTAAAACTTATAAGAAGTTTATTTTAGGTATTTACGTTAGAATTTTATATTTTTTTGTCAATAAGTAACTAATTGTTAGTTAACTGTGGGGAAAATATTTTTTTTTGTTTTAGTATCATTTGACATTTTTCTTTATAGGAACAGTTAAGTTATAAGTACCTACGATATAATTAAGAATCAAATATAAGTATATAATTTAACTAAGGAAAAAATAATCTTTGTGATACTAATTATCTAATTTTCTTGAAAATATTGTGATTTTAAAATAATTATGAGCCTGTAAATGTACCTATGTACATACATGCATCATCATAATGTTAAATAATATTAGTCTGATTTTATTTTAAAAAGACTGCTATATAATTTCATAGTTTTATTGATAATAAATATAAATATTTTTTTAAATTAAAATTCAAGCCAAAAATACATAAATAAATGATTCTATTTCAAACAGTTAGTATAACTCTCCCAATACATTATAAATAAATAATATAAAAAATGAAAGAATTGAAACAGATAAAAATATCATTTGTCTGTTCCAATTTTTTAAATTATTAATGCAAAGCTGATGGAATAAACTGGTAAAAATTCAAAAAAAGCATTCACTTGTCCATCCAGTTAACTCGAGTTACGTAACTCGAGTTCAACCCGAGTTATGTGGATTTTAACTCGGGTTAAATCGAGTTTTGTTTTTTCCGAGTTGGCACATCACTAATGTCTTTCCACACTGCCCTTATTGGTAGGTATGCCACGACCTACGTTTAATTTCAAAGAGATCATCGGTTCTGTTCTGCCTTCGACATTCGACAGCCATGACCTTTTTTGCTTTTGTATGAATTACTTACACTTAACGATGTTCACAGCCAGGAAAAGAATAATATTATGTTCTAGACGTGGATAAACAATAATGAAAATAATACTGAAGAACCTCTAAAATCAGCTCTCACAACTACTCAATTACTCACCATTGAAAAAATTAAAGCGTCACTACATTTTCAAAAACAAAAGTCACGTTAAACGATTGTTAAAATTGAAAAAGTGATAAAATACTCATAATTTTATTTTCACGCTGCGCCATTATGTAAACTTACATAATTATGTAGTTTTTCAACACAGTTTTCCAAGCATTTTCAAACTTTATTTCCAAGTTGTTTTGTTTGCGGGTCTGTGTTGCTTGCCTTGCTTCCATCTTGCTTCGTGCGGCGTGCCATAGACAACGAAAAACGTGGTCTATGGTTGCTTGATCCACAGATTAGGTATTAGTTACTACGTAACAGATGCGACAGTGACTTTTCTTCGGGCTAGTTCCATTTACCTCGTTTTGGCGCCACTGTAGATTTGCGGCTAGGGCTTACCAGTCGATGATTTGTTATCGATACTAGTGATGTACTCGTTTTATCGATAACCAAATAACAGGGTTTTCTTACTAAGGCCTCTTGTTAACACGCCATGAAAACTCACGTTTTGTATTGATCCATACAAAACGTGAGTTTTCACGACGTGTTAACAAGAGACCTTATAATTAAATTCAAATTCAAACAAGATAAATTAATTTCAAACTTATTTATTCAAATCTTTCTTAATCTAAAATATTTATTTTACATTTAGTAATTATTTAATAACAAAAACAATTTTTTCAAAAATACTGGGTGGGACAACACCCCAACCAAGAAAACCTTAAACAGTGTTTAAATTGCTACCAATATTTTTCTTATAACCATTTTCATTAAGGTAATTGTGCATAAAAGTGCTTCCCTGTATACAATAGTACCTATGTAATTAGAAAATTTTCATTAGGATAATATACTAAATTATTATTTTTTAACATTTCATATTCTCTGTATATATTTTTAAATGAATAAATATCGGCATCTATAGAGCTTTATGCAACTCTTATATTGGTTGTTTTGTTAGACATATGAATCCAACAGTACATGCCGTGAATTTACATTCTATATATAGCCAGAATGCAACCATAGGATTCTGCTTATGTATACATTGTAATGCAATTTTTCAATTTGTGATTACAATGTATACAAGAGTAGTATGCAAATACTCGTGCATACTGTAATATCCTCGGAAATCCGGGAAATCATGACATCTCAACGTCCTGCTCTAAACATCAGAATCTTTATCACTATGAAGTGTCTACCAAGTACCTACTCCTTGAGACAAATCTAACTACATATAAAAAACCCGCATTCAAATTGGTTCACCCGTTTTAGAGCTACAGTTGACAGGCATATCCAAAAACATAGCATTACAATGTATACATAAGCAGAATCCTATGGGTGCATTCTGGCTATGTATACAATGTAAATATGTGTACCTACATGCCGAGCATTGCACTTTAATTTTTTGATATAAAACCTGATCTCTAGATCTATATAGACCCACTTGGACTACTTGTGACATTCTCATTCCTATGAAGTACATGGGATTGTGATTGAAAACAAGTCCCAACTTGTGCATGTTCCATCCCTTCGTCTTCCTGCTTGCTGTAGTCTCCATACTGCTTATGTTTCCAGTGTGAAAATTATCTGAAAATAATTAAATATAGACAGGTGAGTAAAGTATGTAGGTTGATGGTACTGATATTTTTTTATGATAGGGCTTTATCTATAAAAAACCTGCATTCAAATCGGTTCACCCGTTTAAGAGCTACAGTGAGACAGACATATCCACACACAGCAGTTCGATTGGGAGAGTTGGTAGGTACTAGGTAGGACATCCACCGTACACTATCGTTCTTGGGGAAACTTAAACGTCTTTTAAGTTGAGTAACAAGTACCGACACAACAATAATTAAATAGTCCCATGACGATCGATTCATATATCGTATTCGTATCGTATCGTATTCGTATCGTAATCTCTAAAGTAGCACAGTTTGTCTTATAACAGAGAATTTGGATTTCAACTCAGCAAAATACTTACCTATAGCAAATCGTAGTCCTAAAACGTAGCCGGAGTCAAATGTAAAACAGAGTTCTCGGAGTCCAAAACAAATCACAAGTCAATATTATAAGATCGCCACCAAAATCCATTTAACAAAGCCAAGTCATCGGGACATATCACAAAAAACACCATGAGAATTAAGAACCTGTGATGAGAACAACGAAAAGCAAAGAAAAGTGGTGAAAATGGAAAAAGAAAACTTTAAATTTCGCGAAATTTCGAAAATTTTATGACAATGACAGACCTCAGACTTATCACTTAAACCTAAACACAGAAAATACTAGATACTTATCATTAATCGGTGGAAAACCTATCATTAATCTGTGGACCTGTTATTTTCTGTGTTGAAGTCTGTGGTGTGCGAACGATTGTAGCGCCAAAACGAGGAAAAAGGAACTACAGCTGTCATACCCCTGGCTTGATCTAATTTCTAAACCATAGAGTAGAATGTGGTCTGTACCATGCATGAACCTATAGAAGAGGACTTGGCATAATGTTCTATAGAAAATAGTGGATCGGAAAATAGCTTAAGCTTATCAAAATTTTCATAAGTGTGTAAGAGACAACACTACATTTTTAAACATAACAATAAAACAGATCGTGGCAGAAATTTTATTGCACTTCCCTTAAGATGGCCTCCCTAAAATGTATACATGAACACTCACACACGCACAACTTGAGACATCACAATGAACACGCGCCATTTTAGTTGTAGGATTGTGCGTGTGTGAGTGTATTTTTGGCACGTTTTTAAGGTAGGTATGCCTACTCTACTTATTATTATTATCTCTATGGTACCATGTCTGTACCACCATAGAAATAATAATAATATAGAAGTGCCCTAATGTCCCATACAAAATAGTGGATCGGAATAGCTCAAGCTTATCAAAATTTTCATAAGTGTTTAAGAGACAACACAACATTTTTAACATAACAATAAAACAGTTTGCGGCAGACTCGAGGCACAAGATGGCCTCCCTGAAATGTATACATGAACACTCACACACGCACAACTTTAGACATCTCAATGAACACGCGCCATTTTATGTCTTCGGATTGTGCGTGTGTGAGTGTCCGATCCACTAATTTCTATAGGACAATATGCCAACTCTATTTATTATTATTATCTCTATGGTTCACACTTCACAGCACTTCACACTTCACAGTTCTTTGACAGGTTCACACTTCACAGATAACAAAAATGAAGATGGCGGCCAGCCGCTTGCAAGTTTAAAGTTGCTTATCTACCTATTTAATTTTCGTTATATTTTCAATAGAAATTTGCAAATTGTTCAATAAGTTCTAAAAAACGTTTACATAAAAACTGCATCTACGTACTTATCATCAGGTAATTATTATTAGCCATCTTATTAGCAATTATTTCTTTTTTTTTTTTTGACAATAATTATTGTATTAGCTACCTAGTACCTACTCATTTAGTCCATGTTTTTAGCCACTATTTTGTGTTTCAGAAAGAATAAGGTGAATTAAAATATTATAATTATTATAGGTACATATATCGATGGGTATAACTAAATAAACTAGTGTCAAAAACTTTGAACTTTTAAAGTTCAAAATAATGACTTTTCCAGAATCCAGTGCATTTTACTTACTTACTTTAGATAACATTTTGTCATAAATGAGTTTGGAAAGTAAGGTTCGTTATTGGAACAACCTTTTGTAAGTATATTAGATAGGGTATACCTTCCTGTGAAAATATTTTTGGAGCCTTCCCAAGCTAGCCTAGCTATCTAAAACACAGTACTTATTATATTGTATGCGGTTTGCTCAAAAAATTTAATAGGAGATCTTGAATGCTTCCAATTTCCATAACATATATACCTTCTGTCAATTTATTTATTTCATTGTATAGGGTTTGATAAAAATATAAGCGTAAGTATTTTTAAGTTAGGCTTTAATGTCTAAATATTCTCAATATCCAAGTTCCCGAACTGGGAATAGAGAGCAAAAAGATCTTTAGACAATCCTCGGTAGGAGAATGTGAGGCAGGGGTGCATTATGTTGATATGTGATCTATTTTTTGGTCCTCCTCGCCATTGTCACATATAGTGGGAGGTTTCCAAGCTCATTTGTGCAAAAACTATTTTCAGTGACCTCTTGTTCATACTGCACCAAAGCTTACGAGTCAGGTGCAATCTTTTTGGGGTACTATTATTTTGAGGTTGGAGATGTGCATTGCTGGCCCAACAGACACCTTCCATTAAATCAAATCAAATCAAAATTCATTTATTCAAAGTAGGTACACTGTACACTTTTTGAACGTCAATATAAGAAGTACATGAAAGTGAGGCAATGGTGATAATTACTACGAAAACTTAAAACTAAAACTACGAGGGTTCCAAACGCGCCCTAGTCTGAGAAGAGCCCACAAAAAACTCAGCCGGGTAATTACTCTCCAACCTTCTACCAGGTTGAAAATGCTCCACGTAAACAATGTCAAAAAATGGGCACTATTGACCCACATTTCACTCAGGCATAATATTCCACAACTATTGGCAAAAATAAACTAAATTGCATAAAGAATACTTTAAGTTCAGCCAATCACCACAGTTGAGATTGTAGAAATGATTGATGCAAATACATAATGCATATTGTAGATTACAGAATTATAACAGTTCCATGAATTATACATATTAAACCCTTTTTCAAAACCAAATGAAACTACTGGTAAGAATACCTATCCCTCTCGAACGGAATCTTGCGGTTTTAAATTAGAAATTATTGGCCAAATTTCTGTTTTATGCAACATAAAAATTTTCAATAATACAAAAACTAACAGTGATTATTATATGATATGATTTCATCTGGATACACTTCAATAACTGGGTTTATTATTGAACTTCATTTTGTTTTCATTTTCAGCTGAAACCAGCAAGATGGCCACTCCGAACAGCTACAAACAGAACACATCAATGTCCATGCCGAGCCCGCAGAGCAATCCGCGTTTGTATACTTCCATATTCCCCTCAATGTATCCAATATTTAGCAAACTATAGCCGTTAGATTTTATAAACCCATATAATTTTACTAGATTTAATTTCTAAGGCACTAGGAATGAATTAACTTATTGAGTTATCAGGGTGTCCAGTTTTAGTCAAAGTTTATTTATTTTAATCTTTAGTCATTAATTTTAATGGTGCTGCTTCTGTTTGAATTTCATCTAGATCAGTGGCTAAGCTATTCTTGTATTGAGCATATACCAACTTCAAAAAACCGGCCAAGTGCGTGGCGGGCCACGCGCAATGTAGGGTTCCGTAGTCACAATCCTCGAAAAACAGATGTAACTCCTTAACCTGTGAACCCTACTTAGCCGTGATAGTTTTCCTTTAAAATTGATTATATATACTACTGCTGTGAATTTTTTCAAGTTCCTATATACTGCCATTTGGCTGATAGAGGGGGGGGACACTTGACTCTAATAAAAATGAGCACTTTAAAACATCATATTTTACAAACGGATCTATAAATCGAAAAATGATGTACCCGCACTATAGGGTAGACGAGAAAAAAAATATTCATCCCCACTTTACATGTAGGGGAGCTACCCTAAAAAAAAATATTTATCAAAATTTTATTTCACCACTTTATCGGCGTGATTAATATTTATACCCATGCCAAATTACAGATTTTTAGCACTAATAGTCTCTGAGATTAACCGAGGACGGACGGACAGACAGACGGACGGACATGGCGAAACTATAAGGGTTCCTTGTTTACTACGGAACCCTAAAAAGGAGGTTCCATATTCAACCTGTTTGTTCGCAATTATTTCAAAAACCAATGAACCAATTGTGATGACTCTTTCACTATCGTAATTTACATACTTTCAGGAAGGTTTTAGTATAAAACATACCTAGTTATCATTGTTATATGTACGAAGTGTTTGGTATACAGATTTCTCTGAGATTGCTGGACCAAAGTCAGTTTAATTTTTGCTAAAATATAGCTTGTCTTACACAGGAACTTTAAATATTCCAGAGACTAAAAGTAGTCTAGATTTCTAGTACCTTTTTTAGTCCTCTATTTTGAAAGTTGGTTCAGCCGTTCTGAACATTAGTCCATGCATTAATCATTATAGCTATGGTATTGTTTAGATAATAATCATATGAAGCTGTTATTTTATTCATTTGTATAGATTACATTGCAGTACAAGTTAATATGATTCTAATTAATACAACAATAAACCTATCATTATAGACTTATAGGGCAATAAATTTATTTTGTCATAGAGTGGACACCCTGGTTAAATAATGATTGTTGAGAATGTTGTTAGATGCTAACATACTTAACAAATGCAAGTACAAGACCTGACAGTTGCGAGCTTAGCGGGTTGAAGTACTATGTTAATGCTGGTATCTAACCGCTCTGTCGTATTCTATGATATTATAGAAATTTTCAGGAGAATGCAAAAACAGAAAGCAACAGTAATGCCAAACTTAATTCTTCTATGAATGAAACTTCGAAAAACTTGATCTGATAGACTCAAATTATATGGATGATTGCAGTTTCGAGTTTTATGAGAAAAATGTAAAATTGTATCCAATAATGTAGCAAATGCATTTGTTGTCAAATGCCGCTTACAGCAACCCGTTTTCACAAGACTTGCGACTGACCACTAACTACTTTATTAAATCATCTGTTATATTCTATAGATTTATTTCTTAGCAACATTAAAACATGAGACCAATGACCTACTGCAAAAAATAGTAATTTTGAATAGTTATTGGCTTTTAGCTTACGTAGTAGATACTTAATTTTAGCCATAGTGTTATGAAGATAAATAATTGGTTATTTTAAAATATATTTTTATTAAAAAAAAAAAATTGTCTATTACTGGAAATTTCTATAAAATCGTGCCATACAGACAAGCATGAAGCGCATACTCTCCGCTTTTAATACTCCGTAAAGATTTGCATCTCCGACAGTGCATATTACTTCTTTTATTATAATTTTTTTTTAATTTTTCTCTTTATATTCTTTTACGCATTAGACTTACATTGTTTCTATTAAGTTGGATTTGTTTCATGTTTTGTTATTTTGAAACAGACTACATGATTGCGGGCCCCCCAATGAGTTTCGGTATGATGAAAGGTAAACACCAATGAGATTTTTATTTACTTACATTATAAGTATTGATATTTTTTCCAAATTTCACACTTTTCGATTTAGGTTTTGGGGTTTAAAGGTCTCCGCCCACTATGTAGGACTGTGCTACCCTCGAATTAATCTGTTACAAACTATTTTTTTTTCACGTTTTACTACAACTGATTTGCATATTTTTTAAAGCGGGTATCCACTTTGTTCGAATACCGTTAGCGTTCCGCTTTCCTGAACTGTTCAAATATAAATGTATATTAAAAAAAAATAACCCCCAACCTGTGGACAAACCTGACGCCCCACCACCCTCTTGCTTTAAAAGTCAGAACCTTGACGTGTCTACCAAATACTCATCGAGACAAATAAACTATAAAAAAAACCGCATTCAAATCGATTCACCCGTTTAAGAGCTACGGTGAAACATACATGGGTGTCTGTAGCGATCAAACTTATAATTCGTTGGCAACCATTTTTAATTGGTAACTAAGTTACAGAATAACCCACCAGTGAGGAGTGCGGAGTGTTACGAATACAGTGGTTACCCAAATTAAGAGGAGTGTCTCTCCAATGCTCCCAAGCGCGCACCGTACAAACAAAGTTTGATCCTTTAATACTAACCGCTGCCACCGGATGCCGATGATTGTGAGTGCAGTTTTCAAGGAAAATGAATGTCGTTTTAAAGTTATGACGGCTCAAAGATTTACATTGAAATTACAAATACAGGCAAAGATCTCAGTTTCGAGAGCTAGTTCACAAAATTTCATTGAGTTGGGTTTGTTATTATTCAAAAGAAGAATCAAACTTAGAAAAAACTTGTTTGTATGGAGTGCGCTCGAGAGAGACTCCTCTTAAAGATATCCAGTAGTCTATTATCCTATTCAAATCCTATCAGACGCAGTTTCGCGCCTTCCGCTAACTTCACTCGCAACTTAGTTATGTTATAACCCCCGGCACGTAAGTCGAGCGGTGACCTTCAAGTGCGCGCAGCGTCGTGCGAGTGAGCGGGACACAATACGATTGGAGAGCCAATCAGCGCTTACGAGGAATCCGCGAGAGCTAATCAGTGCTTACGAACGATCCCCACGCCCTCCCCGCGACCCCCTCACACCCCGACATACCTCATTTTCGACTTCTGCGCATTGAAGGTCACCGGTCGACTTACGTGCCGGGGGTTAGACCAACATTATTGCATTGTGAATGAAGTTGAGTGTAGATGTAAAACTGTTACTACCATTTGAATAGGATAACGGCTAAATATTGCTATTAAATGCTAATGCTTAAATCAGTTATTCTAACATGTGATAATACCTTCAAATGGCTCAGTTTTATATAGCGCGTGGAAAGCTTAAATAAAAATTAATAATAATTAAAAAAAAACACCTTAATAAATCCATCTCGCAATCACATCTGTCGTTTTTCTATTAGAGGCCTACTAAACCGCTAATGCTGTGTAAACTAATTACCATAGTGCATACACACAATTTTAACTCATGTTCATTAATTTTAATCAAGTGATTAAAAATAATTCATCGTACAATATACCATCAGTCAATACTTCTAGACTAATTAAAATCTTGCTTTCTTCTAGCATTTTCTTTTTACTTTAATATAATTTTTTTACCAATGTTAACATGCCCATAAACAAACAATCATTTGGATGGTGTTTTTCTTGTAAATATTAATTTAATCACTATACTTAATTATTGCAATAAAGCTAACTCTGGTTCATATAGAAAAAAAAAACGGTGAACTCAGGATTTTCTTCATAAGATCATTCAGATTCACATATTCATGCTTTGTTTCGTTAAAATATAATTTACCTTTTTAACAAGCTCTTTTTAAATACTCATCTGTCACGATTTCACCTAATTATAATTATAGTGCACTTTTTTATTTGCATTATGCTCGTAAATTGTGAGCTCTTTTGATTGATTTTACTTAATTAGATGCCTGTTCTTTATTAGTGTTCTCACCGCGCACTTGCATAGAAATTATCGTTTTCTGGGCTGAATATTTGTTAATTATATACTTACTACGAATGTTGAATTAACTGAACATACCTATTTGAATAGTTGATTTATGAATAAACTGCAAGTAAATATAAAGATGAAATAATAATTTTACACAGACTTAATCGAACCGAACACATTTCGATTGACTGGTGAATAACAGAACACAATTTAAAGTTTAAACATTATGTAGATGATTGACGTATTTGTATTATCGCTTAATAATTTATGAATAGTCGATCAATGAACTAACTTGAATAGTGAATTGATGAATCAAACGCATTTGAATAGTTGACTGTTGAATTAACATGTTTAATTTAAAATTAAAATTGATTGTCGCAATAATTGTATGTATGCGCTCGGCCTTAGTGCGTTCGTTTACTTTATTTTGCCCCGTCCGCAATCCCCCGCCCTCCCTTACGCTTTTTGTTTTTTCTTTCATTGTATTGCCGCGCTGCTTGGCTTGAAGGCGGTATGAATGCACCGCCCCACCATAACCAATACCAGTACCACCCCCAATACCAGGGCGGGCCGGGCATGGGCCCGCCGGGCGGGTACGGCTGGCAACAACAGCGTTTCGGTGCAGAGAGCGCGCGGCGCACGGCGGGCGCGGCCACGCAAGCCAAACAAGACGACAAGACCAGCCCCTTCGTCTCCACCTTGCATTCGCACCCTGGATTCCAGCCGCAGAAGATCGGGAAGGGCGCTGGCGGGGTAAGTTCGTTACGCAAATACCATAGCATTCACTTAGCACAGGTTTTTTTTTAGAAGGAATAGCATTTAGATACACAGTTACAAGTGGCAGGCGGCAGCACCCTGACTTAGTAAGCTTTGGTTCGATTTTATATTAAAGACGACAAGTAGAACCCCTTCGTCTCGACCTCGCACCCTGGATTCCAGCCGCAGAAGATCGGGAAGGGCGCTGGTGGGGTAAGTTCGTTATGCAAATACCCACGTGAAGAGGTTTTTTGGTTAGAATGGCATCGACCTTACATTTGCATCCTGACTTCCAACCGCAGAATATCGAGATGGAAACACCCTGGCTTGGTAAACTTTGGTTCGATTTTATACTAAAAACGACAAGACGAGTCCCTTCGCTATATCTTACATTCGGGAAGAGCGTTGTGGGGTGTTCGTTATGTAAATGCAAAATTTTGCATTGGTTTGAACAGGTTTTTTGGACAGACAAACACAGTATCGATGTCATTGTACATACATATATATCGAGATGGCAGCACTCTGGCTTGGTAAACTTTGATTCGATTTTATACTAGGCGACAAGACGAGTTGACTCTTTGTATCACGAAAGAATTTTGAAGTTAGGCCAGGGGTTCTATTATATTTGTGTGCTGTAAATAAGCTAAGCTAAATTGACAGGCCTAAAAATAGTGACATCCTACGGACAAAGGATAGTATTATATAGCAACACCATTATCTCATTTGATGGCAAAAAAGATGCAGAATTATTAGAACCATAAAATTAATGTTAGGATTATTAATGGATAAATATTTAATGTATATTTCTTTGTTATTTTAAGGGTGCCGGACTGCCGAAACCACCCAAACCTCCAGAAAAACCCCTGATGCCGTACATGAGGTATTCGCGGCGAGTATGGGACAGTGTCAAAGCCGCCAACCCCGATCTCAAGCTTTGGGAGATCGGCCGCATCATAGGAGGCATGTGGAGGGATTTACCTCAAACTGAAAAATACGCGTTCGTCGACGAATACGAAGCTGAGAAGGTAATCAGTTTTTTTGTAATACTTACGGCCTGTTTCACCAGCTACTGATAAATGACGTATAGCTTAAATGTAGGTTTTGTCACTTTTTTTTTTTTTTTATTATTCAACTACAAGTTAGCCCTTGACTGCTATCTCACTTGATGGTAAGTGACGATGTAGTCTAAGATGGAAGCGGGCTAACTTGGAAGAGGTATGTATGCCCCTGATCAGTTTCTACACGGCATCGTACCGGAACGCTAAATCGCTTGGCGGCACGGCTTTTCCGGTAGGGTGGTAACCAGCCAAGGCTTAAGCCTCATACCAGACCAGACCAGAGACAATTTAGAAATTATAAAGTCCCAAACTGCACCTGCCGGAATCGAACCCAGGACCTCCCACTTATAAGACCACAGCGCTCACCACTGCGCCAGGGAGGTCGTTCTTTCACTATGTCAAGTGACAAAGACAAAAGTTGTAGATAACTATCCGATACTTACCAGAAGGTGGTGAAACAGGCCCTAAATGTTGAAAGAAAAAACCTGACTGTGTGAAAAGCGAAGCGAAAACTTAGTCTGTAACCATCGTACGGTTTAGAGGGATTTTTTTGTCAGTGTACATGTGTAAAATTGCGCTTGTGGGCGGTAGGAAGATTGCAAAATTTGGCAGAAAATATTAACAGATTTGTTCTCCGAAAAATGTTCTCTATTATTCTACTATTTGTGGTTAAGTCTGTTTTTCTGATGGCTTTGAATTGTTTTTCATGTGATAACGTCTTATAAATCGATCGACGCCGGCTGCACGCACGAAATAGCATGACTCATTGTCACGTTCCGCCTGAGCCGAGCGTGCAAGCGAGAGCGCGGAACACGGAACGCGATAGAGAGGCACGATCAGCCTATAATTAGTATTCTATTAAGTTTTCTTATGACGTTGTCACGTAAAATTATCGTCCGTAAACTGACTTTACAGATCACCATTTTTTTTTATTTTTTTTTATTTTTACATTGGATTTTAATTACTCATTATAATTTTGGGCATAGGCGCAGTACACAGAACTGCTGAAAACATACCAATCGTCGCCCGCGTATTTGCAATGGCTGGCGCACAAAAGCAGAGGTACCATTGACCCTGTGACTGACTCGGGAGTCGAATCCGTTACCACCGCATTCACATCACGAGCTTGTTTTTAATGTGGGCATAGGTGTTGGTACAGTGTTGTTTCATACCACAGACATGTAGAGACCAAACCTGGCATAACTACTTTTAAGAACGTGTCAAAAACTACCCTCACACAAGCATTAATCCCAGTAATAATTATTCATTAAGATGTCTCGAGTTTGTGCGTGTGTGAGTGTCCATGTACACGTTTTAATCGATGTCATCACAAATGGCGGATCGGCCGCAACATGGCCGCCACTTTTCGTGTACATAATGTCATCTCTACATAAATGACTTTATTTTTCATAAATATCGACAATGATTAACAAGGAACATCATTGATCATTCATAGTTCATATATAATTTGAGTTTGAGCAAATTTTTGTGGTGATCTACTAAATTAATACCCAATAAACAAACTAAGAGGAACCATATTTTGAACATTTATTCTGAATTCTTGTAATTTTTTTTTCACGATTGATTAAAACATTCTCTAATGTTATTACAAAAACAACGTTTAAAACTTGTTCCAACCTATAACATACCTTGGTTTGGTGTGAAGAGTGGTGCAAAGGCGAAATGCACATTTCATTTGAAGGCAATATTATCTCAGATTAGTCGATATAAAACTTAATACGTTTGAAAATCATCGTATGGTTTATTGAATAGTCATAAGCTAGAACTCACGAGACGTAGAAGAATCTAGGTCTCAATAATCCTGGCACTATAAAGACTGCACAGTAATGAGTATAGACTATGGTTCCATTAAACCACCTTTCATTATTATCAGTTTGTTTTAATTAGTTCACGAAATGTTATTTATCACCGCCAAAGTGTGTCCGATAAATTGGTCGTTTTTCCCCATAATCGGTCATGATTTGGACAAACCAAAACCAAACCAATTTTAAATAGTCACCCGCTCTCTTTAAATCCGTTTCAAGGTTAGAAAGAAAAGAAAGATACCTTGCTGTCTGTGATGTTAGAAACAAATAATACCATAGATACAGAAGTAGCATAATATTTGTCTGTGACACCATCCCGAATAAAACAGCACAGCGTAAACCCTGCATCTAACAGTTGTATCAATCATTTCTACAATCTCAATTGTGGTGATTGACCGAATTATTGGTACCTACTCGCGCTGCAACAATTCATTCTAGCCAGTAGCGAGACAGTTTGTGTCAGATATGATGCGATCACCACACTGTAGCTGTCATTTTTAAATATTATTAATTGACGTGTAAGATAAATTTTTTTTTTATAAATGTTTGAAAAATACTTTATATTAAGTTGTTATTCTACTATGAATTAATACTCACACATTAAATTAATTGCGGGCAAACGAGCAAGCGGGTCACCTGATGCAGCATCAGAGGAACCACTAATGCGTTGCCGGCTTTCAAGGAGTTTGTTGAACAGAGTTTATTGCCGCAATAGAGCAGAACTGCGATTTTGCAGTCTAGACCCTAGGATTGTTTCCGTTTTGGTTCGCTCAAATTTTGTCCAACTACCGCCAGTTTCAGTGAAATCATCCGTACCCACAACGTTCTGTGACTAACAAATAACAACACGCGCACATCTAAACTCGCTAAATTTTCTCCCCACATGCACCATCACCCCAACCTCATAATATTCACACGCACGGCCACAACACACTAGTCGGAGTACGAGAAGAGTCTGAAGACATACCATAACTCGCCGGCGTACCTGGCGTACATCGCTGCGAAGAACAAGGCCGTCGGTAAGCCCGTGGAGATGTTTGCATGCATTATGGTAGGTACAAGTCACGGCAAATAAGTCGACCGGTGACCTTCAAGCCGACAATGAGGTATCTCGGGGTGTAAGGGCGTGGGGATCGTTCGTAAGCACTGATTAACTCTCGCGGATCCCTCGTAAGCGCTGATTGGCTCTCGTATTGTGTCCGGCTCACTCGTAAGACGCTGCGCGCACTTGAAGGTCACCGGTCGACTTACGTGCCGAGGTTTATAGGTAAGGCCCGGTGTCCACTAAAGTGGAGATGCGCGGAGAGGCGAGGCGCTTGCTGCAAGGCTGGCTACGCTCTTGAGGCAAGATCCTAACCAGGAAGTGCTTCAGGAGGGGTTAGAGTCAAAGAAAATAATTAGAACCAGCGAGAAACTCGCTTGCTTGAACTGTGTCCACTCAGGCTAAGCGGCAAGGCAAGGCTTGCTTCAGGAGGGGGAGGGGAGCCAAGTAAAGTAAATACAAAAATTCCAGCCAAGCAGCGGTAATTTTGAAAGTGTTCGGTCACTAGTTACTGCAACTATGGCAAAGCAGCGCCCTGTCTCACAGTCCGGGCCATCGCTGTGCTCTTAGGCCCAATTTATACCGCCGCGGAATGGAATGGAAGCGAATTTTTTGTACAAAGCATTGTGGACTTTATGTCAACTGTATAACATACAAAATAGTAGCTATAGGGAAATTCTCGAGAATGCGCGAGAATTCCGCGGAAGACGCGCGACCTTTTTTAGCTCCTATTTAATTTGTATGTTATGCAATTGGCATAAAATTCATTTAGCTATGTACAATTTCGTTGCAAAAAGTCGCTTCCATTCCATTCCGCCGCGGTGTAAATTGACGCTTACGGAGTGATGTGGGAATGTCCTATTGCTTATTTACGTTTCTCGCCTGTGCTTTAGTGGATACCTACTGAGCGTTAAGGCGGAAACATACTTAAAGCGACACCACGTCGGGCTCGTAGTGTGATTCGAAGCATAGACAATGTGCAATATTTTTTGATTCAACTGAATCGGTTCGTGTGTTCAAAGTGTGTTTTTGCCCTTAATGGTTTAGCTGTAATGTCTTAATATACGTTGTCGATTGATTCGGTACCCTTACAATGAGTTTATCAGTTGAGACGACTCGAAAACTTTTGATTTTGTCAAGAAAGAAGTAGTATTTATAAACAGCGGCACGAAACTCGAGCGCTGACCTTCAATGCGCAGAAGTCGAAAATGAGGTATCTCGGGTGATGAGTGGGTCGCGGGGAGGGCGTGGGGATCGTTCGTAAGCACTGATTAGCTCTCGCGGATCCCTCGTAAGCGCTGATTGGCTCTCCAATCGTATTGTGTCCAGCTCAAATGCACGACGCTGCGCGCAGTTGAAGGTCACCGTTCGACTTACGTGCCGAGAGTTATATTTACCATACTTATAAACGGCGACTGACATATAAATGCAGTTCCATAATAATAAGTAACGAACCTCACGCACTACGCGAGTCGTAATGTTTCAACGAATATGGTATAACTGTAACGAATATGATGTAACTTATAAAAGTAGTACTGTACCGTAATTAAATTATAGGTAGCTGAACAGAAAAATAAAAACCTCGCTATGATGCGGAAAACGAGAGAACTAAAACGTCATTGAAAAAAAAATACCCATGAAAAAGGCTAAAGTAAAGCCCCTCTAATAGATTTGTTTTTAATTTGCAGTTCAGGCTATTTATTATGTACTAGCGGTCCGCCCCGGCTTCGTCCGTGGTACATATATAGCCTATAGCACTCAAGGATCACTTACATATCCAACGGTGAAAGAATTTTTGAAATCGTTCCAGTAGTTCCTGAGATTAGCGCGTTCAAACAAACAAACTCTTCCGCTTTATTAGATTATACAGAAACAGTTAATCAGTGTCTTGTGTAGTCAAAAACCATAGTTTGTTTCCAAATCTGGGTTAGTAAGTTAAAAAATAAATGTGTCTATGAACAGTGGGTAATCTGGAAGAGGAGAGTTCAAGCAAGAAGGGTGCGTCACAGAAGGAGCAACAGCAGCAGGACAGAAGAATTGACATACAACCCGCCGAGGACGAAGAAGGTACGTTTCGCCACAGAAATTGAAAAACTTTGTACACACATTATGCGCAAAGCACCAACATTTGAACAAAGACTTCAAGGACTTGTTTGAACACGTGTGGCCGGGGTCTTTAAAGTTTGAACACACATTTGCACTTTGCCGTTCGGTATCGGTTTTTCGACCGCACATTAAAACGTTTAAAGTTCAAATTCAAATAAAGCGAACATATTTGCGCTCTGTGTGGCCGGTAACAAAATCTATGTTCAAATGTTAGTCTGTTGTAGCGCCGGGGTCAAAGTAACTTATTTCATTTAGACAACGTTACTAGATTTCAAAAATCGAAAATCTAAAATGTCAGAGTAAAACGGACATAAAGCCGTACATTCCGATTATTATTCCGATTTTTAATTCGCAAAATTTTCGCTTCTGGCGCTGACTGTAGATGTATGTATGGTTGAACTCAAACCTTAAAACAAGCATTTTGGGTCCATTTTACTTTGATATTCTTTTTTCGATGCTCGAAATCAATCAACGTTGTCGCGCTGTGCAAACTAGTACTAACACACCACCACTACAACCTTTTTAACGTCCCACTGCTGGGCATAGACCTGCCACGCTGCTCCAATGCAGGTTGACGGGCTTTAACGACTTTTGTCACATGATAATGATAATAACCGGGCCAGACTGCTTAACGTGCTCTCCGAGGCACGGGGGTGAAACACCGCCAACTACCAACTCCGGGCTGACACTGAGAATTTCTTAACACAAAAACCCAATACCTAAAAATTTTTTGCCCGATCCGGGAATTGAACCCGGGACCTCGTAATCTGCAGTCGAATATGCTAACCACTAGAGTTAGACCAACGAGGCAACAGCAGACTACTAACCCTAATGTGGTCGTAACCGCTTCCAGATCAAGACGAGGGCCTGTCGGTGAAGCACGTGGCGTACGCGCGGTACCTGCGCAACCATCGCCTCATCAACGAGATCTTCTCCGACACGGTGGTGCCGGACGTGCGCTCCGTGGTCACCACGGCCCGCATGCAGGTACCACGGTCCTAACCGCTTCCAGATCAAGACGAGGGCCTGTCGGTGAAGCACGTGGCGTACGCGCGGTACCTGCGCAACCATCGCCTCATCAACGAGATCTTCTCCGACACGGTGGTGCCGGACGTGCGCTCCGTGGTCACCACGGCCCGCATGCAGGTACCACGGTCCTAACCGCTTCCAGATCAAGACGAGGGCCTGTCGGTGAAGCACGTGGCGTACGCGCGGTACCTGCGCAACCATCGCCTCATCAACGAGATCTTCTCCGACACGGTGGTGCCGGACGTGCGCTCCGTGGTCACCACGGCCCGCATGCAGGTACCACGGTCCTAACCGCTTCCAGATCAAGACGAGGGCCTGTCGGTGAAGCACGTGGCGTACGCGCGGTACCTGCGCAACCATCGCCTCATCAACGAGATCTTCTCCGACACGGTGGTGCCGGACGTGCGCTCCGTGGTCACCACGGCCCGCATGCAGGTACCACGGTCCTAACCGCTTCCAGATCAAGACGAGGGCCTGTCGGTGAAGCACGTGGCGTACGCGCGGTACCTGCGCAACCATCGCCTCATCAACGAGATCTTCTCCGACACGGTGGTGCCGGACGTGCGCTCCGTGGTCACCACGGCCCGCATGCAGGTACCACGGTCCTAACCGCTTCCAGATCAAGACGAGGGCCTGTCGGTGAAGCACGTGGCGTACGCGCGGTACCTGCGCAACCATCGCCTCATCAACGAGATCTTCTCCGACACGGTGGTGCCGGACGTGCGCTCCGTGGTCACCACGGCCCGCATGCAGGTACCACGGTCCTAACCGCTTCCAGATCAAGACGAGGGCCTGTCGGTGAAGCACGTGGCGTACGCGCGGTACCTGCGCAACCATCGCCTCATCAACGAGATCTTCTCCGACACGGTGGTGCCGGACGTGCGCTCCGTGGTCACCACGGCCCGCATGCAGGTACCACGTTCCTAACCGCTTCCAGATCAAGACGAGGGCCTGTCGGTGAAGCACGTGGCGTACGCGCGGTACCTGCGCAACCATCGCCTCATCAACGAGATCTTCTCCGACACGGTGGTGCCGGACGTGCGCTCCGTGGTCACCACGGCCCGCATGCAGGTACCACGGTCCTAACCGCTTCCAGATCAGGACGAGGGCCTGTCGGTGAAGCACGTGGCGTACGCGCGGTACCTGCGCAACCATCGCCTCATCAACGAGATCTTCTCCGACACGGTGGTGCCGGACGTGCGCTCCGTGGTCACCACGGCCCGCATGCAGGTACCACGGTCCTAACCGCTTCCAGATCAAGACGAGGGCCTGTCGGTGAAGCACGTGGCGTACGCGCGGTACCTGCGCAACCATCGCCTCATCAACGAGATCTTCTCCGACACGGTGGTGCCGGACGTGCGCTCCGTGGTCACCACGGCCCGCATGCAGGTACCACGGTCCTAACCGCTTCCAGATCAAGACGAGGGCCTGTCGGTGAAGCACGTGGCGTACGCGCGGTACCTGCGCAACCATCGCCTCATTAACGAGATCTTCTCCGACACGGTGGTGCCGGACGTGCGCTCCGTGGTCACCACGGCCCGCATGCAGGTACCACGGTCCTAACCGCTTCCAGATCAAGACGAGGGCCTGTCGGTGAAGCACGTGGCGTACGCGCGGTACCTGCGCAACCATCGCCTCATCAACGAGATCTTCTCCGACACGGTGGTGCCGGACGTGCGCTCCGTGGTCACCACGGCCCGCATGCAGGTACCACGGTCCTAACCGCTTCCAGATCAAGACGAGGGCCTGTCGGTGAAGCACGTGGCGTACGCGCGGTACCTGCGCAACCATCGCCTCATCAACGAGATCTTCTCCGACACGGTGGTGCCGGACGTGCGCTCCGTGGTCACCACGGCCCGCATGCAGGTACCACGGTCCTAACCGCTTCCAGATCAAGACGAGGGCCTGTCGGTGAAGCACGTGGCGTACGCGCGGTACCTGCGCAACCATCGCCTCATCAACGAGATCTTCTCCGACACGGTGGTGCCGGACGTGCGCTCCGTGGTCACCACGGCCCGCATGCAGGTACCACGGTCCTAACCGCTTCCAGATCAAGACGAGGGCCTGTCGGTGAAGCACGTGGCGTACGCGCGGTACCTGCGCAACCATCGCCTCATCAACGAGATCTTCTCCGACACGGTGGTGCCGGACGTGCGCTCCGTGGTCACCACGGCCCGCATGCAGGTACCACGGTCCTAACCGCTTCCAGATCAAGACGAGGGCCTGTCGGTGAAGCACGTGGCGTACGCGCGGTACCTGCGCAACCATCGCCTCATCAACGAGATCTTCTCCGACACGGTGGTGCCGGACGTGCGCTCCGTGGTCACCACGGCCCGCATGCAGGTACCACGGTCCTAACCGCTTCCAGATCAAGACGAGGGCCTGTCGGTGAAGCACGTGGCGTACGCGCGGTACCTGCGCAACCATCGCCTCATCAACGAGATCTTCTCCGACACGGTGGTGCCGGACGTGCGCTCCGTGGTCACCACGGCCCGCATGCAGGTACCACGGTCCTAACCGCTTCCAGATCAAGACGAGGGCCTGTCGGTGAAGCACGTGGCGTACGCGCGGTACCTGCGCAACCATCGCCTCATCAACGAGATCTTCTCCGACACGGTGGTGCCGGACGTGCGCTCCGTGGTCACCACGGCCCGCATGCAGGTACCACGGTCCTAACCGCTTCCAGATCAAGACGAGGGCCTGTCGGTGAAGCACGTGGCGTACGCGCGGTACCTGCGCAACCATCGCCTCATCAACGAGATCTTCTCCGACACGGTGGTGCCGGACGTGCGCTCCGTGGTCACCACGGCCCGCATGCAGGTACCACGGTCCTAACCGCTTCCAGATCAAGACGAGGGCCTGTCGGTGAAGCACGTGGCGTACGCGCGGTACCTGCGCAACCATCGCCTCATCAACGAGATCTTCTCCGACACGGTGGTGCCGGACGTGCGCTCCGTGGTCACCACGCCCCGCATGCAGGTACCGACCGATCGCGTTAGGTCGGGACTCCACCAAAGCAGAGATGTCTGAAGCGGGAGATGTTTTTCAGCTAGGGTGTATCCACCGAAGCTGTGTGGAGATGCATACTGGGTAGGCTAGAGCGAGATATGCGAAGATGCGTAATGGCTAGAATATAGCGGAGATATGCAGAGATGCGTACAGGCTAGAGTAGAGCAGAGATGCGTACTGGCTAGAATAGAGCGGAGATGTGTACTGGCTAGACTAGAGCAGAGATATACAGAGATGTGTACTGGCTAGACTAGAGCGGAGATGTGTACTGGCTAGACTAGAGCAGAGATATGCGGAGATGCGTACTGGCTAGAATAGAGCGGAGATGTGTACTGGCTAGACTAGAGCAGAGATATGCGTACAGGCTGGACTAGAGTGGAGATATGCGGAGATGCGTACTGGCTAGAATAGAGCGGAGATGTGTACTGGCTAGACTAGAGCAGAGATATGCGGAGATGCGTACAGGCTAGACTAGAGCGGAGATGTGTACTGGCTAGACTAGAGCAGAGATATGCGTACAGGCTGGACTAGAGTGGAGATATGTGGAGATGCGTACTGGCTAGAATAGAGCGGAGGTGTGTACTGGCTAGACTAGAGCAGAGATATGCGGAGATGCGTACAGGCTAGACTAGAGTGGAGATATGCAGAGATGCGTACTGGCTAGAATAGAGCGGAGATGTGTACTGGCTAGACTAGAGCAGAGATATGCGTACAGGCTGGACTAGAGTGGAAATATGCGGAGATGCGTACTGGCTAGAATAGAGCGGAGATGTGTACTGGCTAGACTAGAGCAGAGATATGCGGAGATGCGTACAGGCTAGACGAGTGGAGATATGCAGAGATGCGTACTGGCTAGAATAGAGCGGAGATGTGTACTGGCTAGACTAGAGCAGAGATATGCGGAGATGTGTACTGGCTAGACTAGAGCAGAGATATGCGGAGATGCGTACTGGCTAGAATAGAGCGGAGATGTGTACTGGCTAGACTAGAGCAGAGATATGCGTTCAGGCTGGACTAGAGTGAAGATATGCGGAGATGCGTACTGGCTAGAATAGAGCGGAGATGTGTACTGGCTAGACTAGAGCAGAGATATGCGGAGATGTGTACTGGCTAGACTAGAGCGGAGATATGCGGAGATGAGTACAGGCTAGACTAGAGCGGAAATATGCGGAGGTGTGTACTGGCTACACTGGAGCAGAGATATGCGGAGATGAGTACAGGCTAGACTAGAGCGGAAATATGCGGAGATGCGTACTGGCTAGAATAGAGCGGAGGTGTGTACTGGCTAGACTGGAGCAGAGATATGCGGAGATGTGTACTGGCTAGACTAGAGCGGAAATATGCGGAGATGCGTACTGGCTAGAATAGAGCGGAGGTGTGTACTGGCTAGACTGGAGCAGAGATATGCGGAGGTGTGTACTGGCTAGACTGGAGCAGAGATATGCGGAGATGTGTACTGGCTAGACTGGAGCGGAGATATGCGGAGATGCGTACTGGCTAGACTGAAACGGAGATATACGGACATGCGTAGTGGCTAGACTGGAACGGAGATAGGTGGAGATGCGTACTAGCTAGACTGGAACGAAGATTTAGAATGGAGATAGATTATGCCCTGACTTAACACATAGGCTACTTTTTATCATGGAAAAATCCACAGTTCCCACGGGATTTTGAAAGATTACTATAGCAAACTTCCTTGAAAATAGGTATAAAGGTTGGAAAAGAGAGCGGGAACGGAAACCGGAAATCCATGAATCCCTCGGGATATGTGAAAAACCTAAATTCACGCGGGCTAATATGCGGGCAAAATCTAGTGCGGTTATAATTGTTATCACTCACGATGGTTATTCCATTTTTTCACAGATCCTGAAGAAGCAAGTGCAGTCCCTGACGATGCACCAGAAGAAGCTGGAGGACGAGTTGCAGCAGATAGAGGAGAAGTTCGAAGCGAAGAAGCGCAAGTTCATCGAGAGCAGCGAAGCGTTCCAGGAGGAGTTGAAGAAGGTTCTCTCTCTCTCTAGTCGCTCCTTCATTACTGAAGATCGCGGTCATGGTGAATTTGTAGCCTCGTGCGGATCAATTGTTTCCACCGGCTTCTATCGGAGGCTAGTTTCGCAATTGTGTATTTGCATTTGGACTCCCTCAGCTGATCTGCCCATCTGGTTGGCGAGCGGCCTCTGGATCTTTTCCCTTCGGTGTTGCCAGTCACAATAAGTTTTTCCAAACTCCCGTCTCCCCGTCGCATGATGTGTCCGAAATAGGAGAGCAGGCGTTGGTAACATATGGAGGAGAGTCGCGTTTTCACCCCTAGCTGTGACAGGATAGAAACATTTGTGCGCTTGGCTGTCCAAGGAATTCTCAGCATGCGTGAAGCATGCAGCAGCATGAAGGTTACACGAATCCTAATATTTATAGACCACAGGCCTAATATTCATCTCAGATCAGGGCGCGTTTGGAACCCTCGTAGTTAAGTTTGCATGAGTGCTAGTGTACAGTGTACCAATTCTGTATATAAATAGTTAACTGAGTAAGTTTATTTGACTTGACTATAAATGCGAAAGTGAGTTTGATTGCTTGTTACGCTTTCACGCCTTAACTGATTACTTCTTACGCGTTCACGGCTGAACCGATTTTGACGAAATTAGGTACAGAGATAGAGTGGACCTTGGAGAATGATGGCTACTTTTTATCCCGGAAAATCGTAGAATTCCCGAGGGATTTTTAATAACCTAAATCCACGCGGACGAAGTTCCGGCCATCAGCTACTAAGCTATATTTTAGGAAAAATTAAACCAACTTCGGTCCAGCAATCTCAGAGAAATCGGTGTACCGATTAAAAACTTTTTTTTTATTATTTTGATAGATTTTTTAACCCCCGACGCAAAAACGACGGGGTGTTATAAGTTTGACGTGTCTGTGTGTGTGTGTGTGTGTGTGTGTGTGTGTGTGTGTGTGTGTGTGTGTGTGTGTGTGTGTGTGTGTGTGTGTGTGTGTGTGTGTGTGTGTGTGTGTGTGTGTGTGTGTGTGTGCGTGCGTGTGTGCGTGCGTGCGTGTGTGCGTGCGTGCGTGCGTGCGTGTGTGCGTACGTGCGTGCGTGCGTGCGTGTGTGTGTGTGTGTGTGTGTGTGTGTGTGTGTGTGTGTGTCTGTCTGTTCCCCTGTGGCGCTCAAACGGGTGGACCAATTTGAATGCGGTTTTTTTTGTTTGAAAGGTGATTTAGTCGAGAGTGTTGTTAGCTATGTTTGATAAAAATCGGTCCAAGATGGCCGCCGCTACAAAATGGCGGATTACATATTTTTTCACAACTCTCTTAATATGGGTATCAAATGAAAGGGCTTGACTAGTAGAATAGCATTATTGCAAATCCAAGATGGCCGCCGCCACAAAATGGCGAATGTCGGGGGTTTTTTAAATTTTCAATTTACACTTGTTATTAATAAATAATGATTATTCGGTTGCAGCACTGCAAGCCGGCGGTGGACGATGACACGTTCGGGCGCATGGTGGAGCGCGCGCTGGAGCAGCTGCGGCGAGGAGTCAACCCTGCTGTGCAGCATCCGCAGACCACGAGGCCGCACGAGGTTACTGCCCTTTCACCATACCTTTATATACATACTAGCTGATGCCAGCGACTTCGTCCACTTGGATTCTTATAAATTTCACTTGGGGGTGGAATTTCCAAAATTCCTGAAACACGTAATTCTTTATTTTTAACCGACAATACAAACACCGATTTTCATCGATATAACTTTAAAAATGACGGACTTTCATACAAACTTTCATCTCCCATTTAACCCACCTGGGGGTAGATTTTCCAAAATTCCTTAAGCTCATAACTCTTTGTTTTTAACCGAAAACCTAAATACCAATTTTCATGGATATAACTTGAAAAATGACGGACTTTCATACAAACTTTTATCCCCTATTTAACCCCCTTAGGGGTGGAATTCGCAATAATCCTTTCTTAAAAAGGAAGCTACTGTGAAAATTTCAAGTTTCTAGCTTCAGTGGTTTTGGCTGTGCGTTGATTGTCAGTCAGGACAAGCTACTTTATATTATTATAGATAAAACTAGCTGATGGCCGCGACTTCGTCCGCGTGTTTTTATTTCTCATTTTGACATTACGAACAGACACTTCAATTTTATTTTTTATGTTTCATACAAATATATTATATTACTAGTGTTGCGCTCGGTGCGCGAGCTGCAACCAGCTCGCGTGCCTTGTAGTCTCTTCAATATTCGTAAAATAAAGAAATGGGAGGCCATACCAAATACCAGAATATTCTGGAGAGTCTCTTGAAAGATAGAAAGAAATATTGGTATCACGTTTCGTATCTTTTCTGAAAGGACACTAATCAGTTCTATGCATGCATTTAGTGGAAAAAAAAGGATCTATACAAAAATGTTCTGGAGAGCCACTTGAAAATTAAAAAGAAATTTTGTATGGACACGAATTTTTTTGTTCCGTAGCTATCTTTTTTTTACTGGCTCACCAAAGTGCCTAAGGTCTTGAACATTTTTAGTTTCAGGACCATGCCTCTATGATTGATAGTTTTTTAGGGCTGTTAGGGTACTCTGGTAATTTTTCCACATTCACTACGTTTTGTGATTTTTGTGAAAAAAAAAAATCTTTAAGTTCTATTTATAAGTGTAGTAGGGGGAAAATTTTTCATACAAAATGTCTAAGAGAGCCTCTTGAAAAGAACCCAAAAAATTTGTATGGAGATAATTTTTTTTTGTTCGGCGGCCATCTTTTTTTACCGGTTCACCCAATGACCCAAGGTTTTTAATAACATTTGTTTGGGACCATGTCTGTATGACTGGTAGTTTTGGAGGACCCATGAGGTACTCTGGTAAATTTTCCACATTCACGACGTTTCATAATTTTCCTGAAGGAAGACCCATAAGTTCTACGCACATAAATAGTAAAGGGAAAAAGTTCCATACAAAATTGTTCTGGAGAGCCTCTTGAAAAGAACCCAAAAAATTTGTACGGAGAAAATTTTTTTTTGTTCAGCGGCCATCTTTTTTTTACCGGTTCACCCAATGGCCCAAGGTCTTTAATAACATTTGTTTGGGACCATGTCTGTATGGTTGGTAGTTTTGGAGGACCCATGGGGTACTCTGGTAAATTTTCCACATTCATGACGTTTCATAATTTTCCTGAAGGAAAACCTATAAGTTCTACGCACATAAATAGTGAAAGGAAAAAAGTTCCATACAAAATTGTTCTGGAGAGCCTCTTGAAAAGAACCCAAAAAAGGAGAACGGTCACACCCCATAGAAAAAAAACCCAGACCCGACAGAAACGGGACATATCTCATTTTTTTGTTATTTTTTATAGAGTTAAATTATATATTTTTTATATTCGAAATCAATGGCTAACACCAAAATATTGCCTTATGTTTTTGTTCAGGCGTTACACAAAAAAAAAAAATACAAAATGCCTATTTATCTACAAAATTCGTAAATATATGTAACTAAATGACGAAACAATAGCTATGGAATGTAACAATAGCTAGGTGACCTGGATATGCAGCTGGATTATGTAATTTTTAAACTCCTAGTAACTCCCCGCTCTGCGCCATTGTTGTTTTAATGAAAGAGTGAGATAGCATGTTGGTGTCTGTCACCACCAAGCTACCTGAGCCATAGCATGCAGGCAGTACGTGACCGTTTTTATAGATATAACGTCCTACTATGCAAGAAATCATCGAATACGATGATTTTAATGAATTCAAAGTTGATTGTTGTACTAGGAGTTCAAAAATTATATAATCCAGCTGCATCTACAGTTCACTTAAATACATTCCATAGCTATTGTTTCGTCATTTAGTTACATATATTTACGAATTTTGTAGATAAATAGGCATTTTGTATTTTTTTTTTTGTGTAACGCCTGAACAAAAACATAAGGCAATATTTTGGTGTTAGCCATTGATTTCGAATATAAAAAATATATAATTTAACTCTATAAAAAATATCAAAAAAAATGAGATATGTGTTATTGTCTTACGAACGATCCCCACGACCTCCCCGCGACCCCCTCACACCCCGAGATACCTCATTTTCGACTTCTGCGGATTGTAGGTCACCGCTCGGCTTATTAGTCAGGAAGAGTTTGTTTGTTTGAACGCGCTAATCTCAGGAACTACTAGACCGATTTCAAAAATTCTTTCACCGTTGGATATCTACGTGATCCTTGAGTGCTACAGGCTATATTATATGTACCACGGGCGAAGCCGGGGCAGACCGCTAGTGTATACATAAATCCCATGATACTAACCCCCCTAGCCAATGGAGCAGGACCAGAGCGCGTTGAAGACCGAGTCCGGTCCCAACGCGCCCACACAAGTGGACAAAGTGTCCACCACTGAAGTGAAACCCGACAGCAACGTCACCACTGAGCTGAACAAGCCTGAAGCGGAGACCAAGGATGCCGCCGCTGAAACTGCTGCTCAGGATCACGAAGGTAGGAAACTGCTGCTCAGGATCACGAAGGTAGGAAACTGTTGCTCAGGATAACGAAATTAGGAAACAGCTGCTGAGGATAGCGAAGGTAGGAAACGGCCGCTCAGGATAACGAAGGTAGGAAACGGCCGCTCAGGATAACGAAGGTAGGAAATGGCCGCTCAGGATAACGAAAGTAAGAGCTCATACAACACGGCCTATACGAATACGTATAGTCAGAATTAGACGGTGCCCCATTCATTGTTCATTTTTGCGATGAACGATGCACGATACGATATTTGCTATGGCACAGTGCCTGTGAACGATGAACGGTCGGTGTTTAGACGGTTCATTTTCGATGAGTCATCGATGAAGCCCCGAAAATGAAAGCAAAAATCCCGAAAAATAAACCGTCTTTTGGGCTTAATAGACGCGATACGTCTCCATAGAAAATGTAAATCCAGTGCAAAGAAAATACGCCATGAAAAAAAATGCAACCACTTATCGCAGGCAGACTGACATAATTGACATTGGCATTTGCAATGCAGTTACGTCAACTGGAATGAAACTAAACTGTAATTTTGCGGTCCTGCAGTTTTTATAGACAATCGCAATCAGATCTTAGAATAGAAATCTTAGAATAGAATAGAAAAGTTTTTTGGTCAAATAAACTTTTACTTATACTTTTGAATCGTCAAGTGAATCTACCACTGGTTCGAAATGCTGTTCTAGCCGAGAAGAACCAGCAAGAAACTCGGTGGTTGCTCTTTTTTTAAAATAACAATATAACAACTTTATGTTAAGTACATGATTGAATTGCCGTTTCGCGCATTGCTGGAACGATTCAAATCCACGCTTTTTAACCCCCGACGCAAAAACGACGGGGTGTTATAAGTTTGACGTGTCTGTGTGTGTGTGTGTGAGTCTGTCTGTTCCCCTGTGGCGCTCAAACGGGTGGACCGATTTGAATGCGGTTTTTTTTGTTTGAAAGGTGAATTAGTCGAGAGTGTTCTTAGCTATGTTTGATGAAAATCGGTCCAAGATGGCCGCCGCTACAAAATGGCGGATGATATATTTTTTCACAACTCCCAAGATATGGGTATCAAATGAAAGGGCTTGACTAGTAGAATAGCACTATTGCAAATTCAAGATGGCCGCCGCCACTAAATGGCGAATGTCGGGGGTTTTTTAAATTTTCAATTTACACTTGTTTATCATTTATTAGTGGATCCGGCAGATGTCCTGCCCGGTGACATACCGACATCAGCGCCACCTACCGAGACCCGGTAGGTTACCTGTATCTACCCGGTAATTGTGTTTTCAAATCATCCAGGAACCCATTGAAATATACACACAAAATTTCATCCAAATCAGTCCAGCCGTTTAGGAGGAGTTAGGTGACAAACACACGTACAGCAGAATTATATAGGTACGGATGAGAGAGTTTATCGTATCAACGGTATGAACATTAAATGATTGACAGTTACCAAGCCCATGAGCATTTTGTATGGGAAAATATTTTTTCTATTATTTTATTTTTTCGTCAATTTTCCAATGTTTTCAACAGCTATTCTGCTATTCGGGACGGAGACAAATACAACAAATAAAAAACCATGAAAATCGCTCCAGCCGTTCTCGAGTTAAAGTGTTCGAACAAACACGACTTTGTTTTATATATATATATATAGATTTCTTAACGCCAGGTGCAGGTGAACGCAAGGAAGAGAAGCCTCTTGAGATGAAGGTGGAGAGCAAAGAAGCGCCCCCGCCCCCGCCCCCGCCCCCGCCGGCCGCGGGACCGCCGCAGCCGCAGCAGATCACGTCCCCGCCACATCCGCGTGAGTGGATTATACTTTGCGGCTTTTTTCCGAAATAAATATGCCTCTTATTAATGTTAAACTCATCGTGCGTCGTTCGGGTGTCCAAAACCGCGGATATGAAAATTTTGAAAAAGAAATTTAAATATTTTTCTTTATACATTCATAGTTGAGGCCGTCAGCGCAAAAATGGCCTAAACCTGAGACAGTTAGTATTAGTTAGTGGCGGTGAAAGTGTGGATGTTTGGATGTTTAGATGTTTGTATGTTTGTATGTTTGGATGTTTGGATGTTTGTTACTCAATCACGCCGCAACTACTGAACCGATTTGGCTGAAATTTTGAATGGAGATAGCTTATGCCCTGACTTAAAACATAGGCTACTTTTTATCCCGGAAAAGTATTCCTGTGGGACTAAAATAGATATAATCTTCCAAAAACGCCATAGAGGGCGCTGACTGTTCTTAGGTAAATCACGTTCACATAACACATTATTGCAATAGTTTGCTGTGTTGCATGCATTGGCAACACATAGGCTACTTTTTATCCTGGAAAAAATGCACAGTTCCCATGGGATTTTGAAAAACCCGAAGTCTATATCTACAACTATAGGTAGATTATTATAGCGAACTTCCTTGATAGAAAGTATAAAGGTTGGAAAAGGGATCGGGAACGGGAACCGGGAATCAACGATTCCCTCGGGATTTGTTCAAAACCGAAATTTACGCGAGCGAAGCTGCGGGCAGAAGCTATCACACATAATCACAATACCAATCCTACTAATCCTACTATCCTACTAATCCTACTAATCCTCCTACTATCCTACTAATATTATAAATGTGAAAGTGTGGATGTTTGGATGTTTAGATGTTTGTATGTTTGTATGTTTGGATGTTTGTTACTCAATCACGCCGCAACTACTGAACCGATTTGGCTGAAATTTTGAATGGAGATAGCTTATGCCCTGACTTAAAACATAGGCTACTTTTTATCCCGGAAAAGTATTCCTGTGGGACTAAAATAGATATAATCTTCCAAAAACGCCATAGAGGGCGCTGACTGTTCTTAGGTAAATCACGTTCACATAACACATTATTGCAATAGTTTGCTGTGTTGCATGCATTGGCAACACATAGGCTACTTTTTATCCTGGAAAAAATGCACAGTTCCCATGGGATTTTGAAAAACCCGAAGTCTATATCTACAACTATAGGTAGATTATTATAGCGAACTTCCTTGATAGAAAGTATAAAGGTTGGAAAAGGGATCAGGAACGGGAACCGGGAATCAACGATTCCCTCGGGATTTGTTCAAAACCGAAATTTACGCGAGCGAAGCTGCGGGCAGAAGCTATCACACATAATCACAATACAAATCCTACTAATCCTACTATCCTACTAATCCTACTAATCCTCCTACTATCCTACTAATCCTACTAATATTATAAATGTGAAAGTGTGGATGTTTGGATGTTTAGATGTTTGTATGTTTGGATGTTTGGATGTTTGTTACTCAATCACGCCGCAACTACTGAACCGATTTGGCTGAAATTTTGAATGGAGATAGCTTATGCCCTGACTTAAAACATAGGCTACTTTTTATCCCGGAAAAGTATTCCTGTGGGACTAAAATAGATATAATCTTCCAAAAACGCCATAGAGGGCGCTGACTGTTCTTAGGTAAATCACGTTCACATAACACATTATTGCAATAGTTTGCTGTGTTGCATGCATTGGCAACACATAGGCTACTTTTTATCCTGGAAAAAATGCACAGTTCCCATGGGATTTTGAAAAACCCGAAGTCTATATCTACAACTATAGGTAGATTATTATAGCGAACTTCCTTGATAGAAAGTATAAAGGTTGGAAAAGGGATCGGGAACGGGAACCGGGAATCAACGATTCCCTCGGGATTTGTTCAAAACCGAAATTTACGCGAGCGAAGCTGCGGGCAGAAGCTATCACACATAATCACAATACCAATCCTACTAATCCTACTATCCTACTAATCCTCCTACTATCCTACTAATATCATAAATGTGAAAGTGTGGATGTTTGGATGTTTAGATGTTTGGATGTTTGTTACTCAATCACGCCGCAATTACTAAACCGATTTGGCTGAAATTTTGAAAGGAGATAGATTATACCCTGACTTAAAACATAGGCTACTTTTTATCCTTGAAAGTAGGTGTAAAGGTTAGAAAAGGGAGCGGGAATGGGAACCGGAAATCCACGACTCCCTCGGGATTTGTGAAAAACCAAAATTCTCGCGGGCGAAGCCGCGGGTATTCTCTAGTTGCTCAAATAAAAGACGAAAATAATTAAATACAAAAATGGATTTTGTTGCGCCATCTATTACATAACAGGATAACTATACTGCCGTCCTAACGAAGAGTGCAATAACTAGGTTTTGACTACTTTCGAGATATTTGCAGTTAAAGATTTAATTTTTGTTTTGTGTGTATCTTCGTAACTATAAAAGCTATTGGTTTGAAACTTTTACTGAACGACAGATAAAATAATGCTTAATTTTATGTAGTATATTATATTTTTCCTTAGTGAATTATTTTAATTAGATATAAGGTGATTGCAAGAACATAATAAGAATAAAAGAGATTTACCAAAATAATTTAAATAGGTTTTTATTATTTAAAACTAATAACTTGCATGACGATTTTCGTATCTGTAACTGAATTCAAAAACATAGAACTTTCATATAACCGTCCTACCCCCATTTTACCCCCTTATATATTTTACATAGGGGAGAAATTTCCTATAATATTTTCTAGGCTGATATCTACGCCCTAGAAAGAACCTACCGTCCAAATTTCAAGATAATAATAACAATAATTAAAACTTCATAAACACTTTCATTCCCTTTTTTACCACCCTTAATGGGAGATTTTCCAGAACAACTTATACAAGTTTTTATTATTTAAAATTCATAATCTAAATGCCTATTTTCATATCTGTAACTTCAAAAACATAGAACTTTCATATAACCTTCCTACCCCCATTTTACCCCCTTAGGGGAGGATCTTCGTGAAATCTTTTCTAGGCTGATATCTAAGCCTTAGAATAAACCTACCTTCCAAATTACAAGTTGATAATAACAATAATTAAAACTTAACATAAAAACTTTCAACCCCTATTTTACCACCCTTAAGGGAAGATTTTTCAGAATAAAATATACAGGTTTATATTATTTAAAACTAATAATCTAAATGCCGATTTCAGGTCTGTAACTTTAAAAACATAGGACTTTCATACAAACTTTCTACCCCCATTTTACCCCCTTAGAGGAAGATTTTAGGAATGTTAAATAGCCTATAACCTTTCCGGAAAACTGTACTACCAAATGCAAAAATAATTTTTCTAATCCGACTGGTACTTCCAGAGATTAGCGCGTTCAAACAGACAAACTCTTCCGCTTTATTATATTAGTATAGATATCTAGTTTTTTTTTTATTTTTGATAATTTTCATTTGTCTAATTTTAATTCTCTCCAATCAGCTGCATGTTTTTCTTTGACTTTCAATGAAAATTGTCCCCTTTCAGCCAATGACTTTTGACTTCCAAAATTTTCTTTAAGTGGTTGTGTTTCTAATTTTGTGCTTGTAAAAGTAAAAATCTACGAATTTGACAATTTTACAACATCCACAAAATCGTCAAAATCAAAAACTTTTTGTTTATTTTAACTTTACTTTAGTATAATACATTTAGTAAGCTAGACATTTTAAGTAATAAGTTTCCTTATGATAACTGCAATAACTCTTACTTCTTGCGCTTATGACTAGTAAATGTGCCAAAAATTTATAAAACGTACTATAGTCATAAGTGCAATAACTGGACTTATTGCGATTATTTTATGTAATATTACAAAATATCAAAGCTATCCAAGTCATAACTCAAGATATTTCGGTTATGATTAGCTCCTTACACATCGTTATATTAGATATTGCAGTTATGGTAACCAACAGAACCGAAACTATTGAAGATACAAAAAAGACGTCTAAGACGAAAATATAGAGCTCATTTTCCTGATTACGGATATGGTCTTAAGTCAATTTGACCAAAAACTCGACTTATTGCACTCTTCGTTAGGACGGCAGTATAGTTAGGCCATTTTTAGGCAAAGAATTATCATCTTTGTAATCAGTTTAGGTCTATAAGTAAGAACTTAAAAAAATGTGGGTTAGGCCGCTTATGCGCTGACGGCCTCAGTTCATAAAGACAAATAAATGAAATTGAATGGTTTATCACTGCCTCCAACAAGCTTTTAACATTATTAGAATGATACCATAAGCCAAACACGTTTTTAAACTTTTTATCTGTCTGTCCATCTGTTTGTTTGCACGAGCTCATCTTCGGAACGACTGGACCAATTTCGACGGGACTTTCACATGCAGGTAGAGGATAATGTAGGGGTGATAAAGGCAACTTTTCCCCCCGAAAAATCGAACCGGGATGTGTTCTCACGAGATTTTGAAAAGACCAAAATTCACGCGGGCATCGAATTGTTTCAGCAATGATGATGCCACCAAACCCGAACGCGCCGGCTCACCCCGCGCCGCCGCACACCGCTCCACCGCCGCCAGGTAACCGTTATTTATTATTATGTATATCTAAGGGCCTGTTTCACCACCTTCTGATAAGTACCGGATAGCTATCTACAACTTTTGCCTTTGTCACTTGACATAAAATAGGAAAGTGACAAACTTACATTTAAGCTATCAGACACTTATCACAAGGTGGTGAAACAGGCCCTTACTCTCTTATTATTACTTTATAGTGTGGTGTATTTATTATTATTTGAGCACGTAAAGCCGTCGGTCCTGCGCCTGATCTCTCTCCGATCGTGTCGCATTGGCGTCTCATCGGACTATGAGAGTGAGGGAATAGAGAGTGCACCTGTGTATGCGCACACACTTGTGCACTATAATATCTCCTGCGTAGATGGCTAGTCTCTGCCTCGGTTGAGATTGGCCGCCGTGGCCGAAATTCGGTCAGGAGGACATTATTATTATATTATTGTGTTGTATAACTGTGGCAATTTTCATTTTAAACAATCTTTAACCCCCGACGCAAAAACGACGGGGTGTTATAAGTTTGACGTGTCCGTGTGTCTGTCTGTTCCCATGTAGCCCTCAAACGGATGGACCGATTTGAATGCGGTTTTTTTCGTTTGAAAGGTGAATTAGTCGAGTGTTGTTAGCTATGTTTGATGAAAGTCGATCCAAGATGGCCGCCGCTACAAAATGGCGGATTACATATTTTTTCACAACTCCCATAATATGTGTATCAATCAAATGAAAAGGCTTGACTAGTAGAATAGCACTATGTAAATCCAAGATGGCCGCCGCCACAAAATGGCGAATGTCGGGGGTTTTTAAATTTTTATTGGAACGAAGTTCCTTATCGCGCGTTGCGAAAGGGGTCTAGACGGAAAAAATTAAGAGAAAAAGTTATAACGACACTTTTTGCTATAGTTGTAAGCCGTGCGGCGTGCGCGTGTTTCTCTGTCTGTCTCTCTCTCTCTCTCTCTCTTATAGAAAGCAAGCCAGTTATTTTCGCATTGAACAGTGTGGTGTCGCGACGATTATTTTTGTTGAGTGTATACAGGTTTTTTGTACATAATAAATAATAAAAAATGAATAATGAATGATTAGGAAACTTCGTTCCATCAATTCATCCGGGTGTCCCTTTACACTTCTAAGTTTTTTTTTACTTGTTTACGTATAAGTTTTGAAAGTTTTTCTGGTTGGTACACAGGCGGGTACGGCGCGGCGCCGTACGGGCGCTACTACCCGGGGTACGCGGGCGGCTTCCCCGCCTACCCGCACTACTACCCGCCCGACCACTACAACGCGCCCCACCACGACTTCAAGCGTGAGTACACCGCACCCGCTCGGTATCTATAGATCAACCAGAATCTCATGAAAAATAGGGAAATGAAATTCCAAGGTTAGCAACACTACGGCTGCCCTAGCGATAAACAAAGTAACTGTCATTTTTTGTGAAATTGACTTTTTGCGTTAACAAAAGTTTTATGTCTTGTAGTTTTTTACCACAGTTTAATATTTCAAATAACTTGAACAGTTTACTGAAATTTAAATTGCCCAAACAAAGTAACTGCACACACTAACCCGGAATATAAATGCAAAAACCAAGTAAACAACAAGCACAACACAAAAACAAAGTAATTGGATGTTGATTACTTTGTTTTTGTATTTAAAATGCAGTTGCTTGATTTTTCGTTTCGTGAAACGATCCCAGGTAAGGTGTTCTGAATGTACCTAATTACTTTGTTTATCACTAGGGCAGCCGAGTTAACCTAGTGTTGCTTACTACATTTAATTTCCCTATTTTTCATGAGATTCTGGTCGATCTATAATACTGTAAAAGCCTGTTTCACCACCTGCTGATAAGTGTCGGATAGCCTAAAGTTTAGGCTATTAGTAAGAAAGTGGCAAAACTTACGTTTAGGCCCCAAACGTAAGTTTTTTTCACTTTCTTACTTTATGTCAAATGACAAAAGTTGTGAATAAGCTATCCAACACTTATCGGATGGTGGTGAAACAGACCCTTACGGCCTGTTTCACCATCCTCTGATAAGTGTTGGATAGCCTAAACGTAAGTTTTGTCATTTTCTTACTTTATGTCAAGTGACAAAGACAAAAGTTGTAGATAGCTATCCAATACATATCAGAAGGTGGTGAAACAGGATACATTAAGGGTCTGTTTCACCACCTTCTGTAATGTATGTAGTAAAAAAAGCTTGAATAAATGCGCTTTTGCTTCTGGCCATTGTAGAGTAGCTCCATCAGTCCCGCGTCACTAAAGGCCTGTTTTACCATCTTCTGATAAGTGTTGGATAGCTTATTCACAGCCTTTGTCTTTGTCATTTGATATAAAGTAAGAAAATGACAAAACGCACGTTAAGGCTATCCGACACTTATCAGAAGGTGGTGAAACAGGCCCTCAGTGTGATTATAATGTATTATGATTGGCCGGAATTGGTTTTAACAGAAATCACAATAGACAGACGCGTATTATAGACTAGCAGATGCCCGCGACTTCGCTCGCGTAGATTTTAAGTTTTTAAAATTCCCGTGGCACCATGATGCTAAGTAGCCTATAACTTTCCCCAAGAATTGGGCTATCAAATGCAAAAAGAATTATTCAAATCCGACTGGTATTTCCAGAGATTAGCGCGTTCAAACAAACAAACTTTTCGCTTTATTATATTACTAACGGTCCGCCCCGACTTCGCCCGTGGTACATAATATTATAAGCCTATAGTACTCAGGGATCACGTACATATCCAACGGTGAAAGAATTTTTGAAATCGAGTAGTCCAGTAGTTTCTGAGATTAGCGCGTTCAAACGAACAAACTCTTCCGCTTTATTATATTAAGTATAGATAAACAATGTATTATTTGCAGCCGAGGAGCCACCACTCAAAAAGGAGGCCGAATGATTGTCACCGAAACGCGTCGTGAAGCGGCGCAGGAAGTCCGCCGCCGCCAAGGACGCGAACTGACCACAGACCTGTGCATCGGGTGTAATGGGACCGCTATAGAAAACAAATACAAATAACAATACTCTAATTTTTTAATCCATGGAATTCTGACGTTTCGTAATGTTACCAGTGATAAAACAATTCCCACAAAAAAGATAAAAAATTCAAAACTTATGTAGTTAAATAAAAATCAACTGCCGCATGTAGATATGACAAATGCCTGTCAGATACTTCATGGTGATGTCATTCGACTTCAATGTGCTTCTTTTGTTTTCTATTGCTGTTAGTGTGCACTTTCTAGTTTCCACTGTTAGCGATTTCTATTTTAGGGCGAAACGACTATTATCACTACGCGGTTTAGGACTTTTTATGTTGACAGGGAATTATAGTAGTTTGGGGTAAAATCGAACTTCGTAGATGTTAACCCTGTTTGTATGGAACAAATAACTCATCTGTAAACGACAAGGACAGCTGTCAGAATTCCACGGAATTAAAAATCGGAGTATAGTGGAAGGTTTTTTACTCGGTCGTGATAATGATAACTACGGTTTATATGAAATTGATACAGCGCCATCCAGTGACAACATTGAGAACCTCCACGGCATCGCACAGCTAATCAGCCGACCACCGACCGGGCTCCGTACCTCGGGAGCTCCTGCGATCGCCACCGGCGCGGCACCTCAGCGGTGAATACTACAACGCGACACCACCAGACTTGACACCCGCTCCGCGCTCGGCGGTGATCCCTCCGCCCGCAGCTCGGAGCTTCTACAAGTTAGCCCTTGACTGCAATCTCACTTGATGATAAGTGATGATGCAGTCTAAGATGGAAGCGGGCTAACTTGAAAGAGGTATGCATACCCCTGATCGGTTTCTACACGGCATCGTACCGGAACGCTAAATCGCTTGGCGGCACGGCTTTGCCGGTAGGGTGGTAACCAGCCACGGCTTACGCCTCCCACCAGACCAGACCAGAGACAATTTAGAAATTATAAAATCTCAAATTGCCCCTGCCGGGAATCGAACCCAGGACCTCCCGCTTATAATACCACAGCGATCACCACTGCGCCAGGGAGGTCGTCAAAAGGCTTCTCCCCTGGACATGACAGCTCAGCGCCCGGCGGTGATCCCTCCGCCCACAGCGCAGAGCCACCCCCCTGGACGTGACACCGAACAGGCCCGCCAAGAACTGGCAGGCCTCAGCCGAAACCTACGGCTAAAAGAACAGAAGGCCTACTACAATCTTTAATCTAACGATCCAATTCCGATGCTATTCAATATCGGTGCCTAAAATAAATCGCATTGAATTCGTACCATGGAGTATCTTTTTGTTTCTATATTTTTATACTAGGTTTTTGTTTCGCCTATAACATGTCTATAATAGACGATCATGTCGTCATCACGTCATGACATCTATTGGTCGGATAAAAGAGTTCATGGTACGAAATAGCGATTCAGTTCAGTTTAGGTCTTTAATTGAGTCGCGATTATAGTTGATGGTAGACCCACTGCACCGGGGAGGCAATCCTCCCCTTGCCCCACCCAGGTAATGAGACCTCGTCTCGATGCCCGGACCTCCTCAAACCTCACAGTAGCAGCAGTATCATCGTAGTTAACTTTAATCACGACCGAATAAGTAAAAAATCTCCCACTAGAGACACCCAGTAGTGATAACACTACAAGTATAAGACAAATAGTTATTGGTATTGGATTGTGTTTAGGTAGTGTAATAATAGCGCTAAGTTTTCGAAAGCGGTCTTCTTATACCCTGTATGTATTCGTTAAAATTAAGACATTTTGGTGTTCCATGAATATAGGGAAAAATAGACGATTCTGTTAATCTTACTTTATTTTTACAAGACATCTAGATTTTGTAATTAATTATAATATATTATAGCCCAGTCAATCTAGGTAAAATAAAAATATGGTTATGAAAATTGGCTAATTATTTGTGGGCCTTTCTCTTGAACACATCCAAAACCCCAAGTGGGAAATGTGGGACAGGCCGCCATTTTGAATTTTTCGATTTAAAATATATTTGCGATTTTGGTAGTAGATTGACTGGGATAATACTTAATTAATAAATAATAGTATGTATTTACTTAAGGAAACACTAAGACTTAGAAAAACTAATAAAACTTCATATAAAAAAACGTAAATGTGTATGTTCATCTGTTCTCCTCCATCTGTATACGGTTGCTGTTTCTCCCAAACTGTGCGATGATCGGCCGCCCCCCCATGATGGTCCCGTTCACTTCATCCAATGCTTGTATGGCTAGGTCTTCGCCTGTAACAATAAAAATAAGTTAATAAAATTCAAATAAACTATTGAACCGATTGTGGTGAAACTAAATACAAAAAAATGGGGAAGGGCCCGTGGTCCCACCGATTTGACCCACCGGTGGGTCAAACACTATACTACCTATACTACTGAAGGGCCCGTGGTCCCACCGGGCTAGGCGCGAATGATAGTATCGATATAGTGTTATCGATGTAGTTATTTTTACTAATGAAATATTCAAAATTACAATATTTTTAACCGACTTCAAAAAAGAAGGTTCTGTATTCGACACGTATGTGTGTGTTAGTATGTATGTATGTATGTTTGCGATGATTTCAAAAACCAATGAACCGATTTTGATGATTTTTACACTATCGTAATCTACATACATACTTTCAGGAGGGTTTATATAGTATATCTAGTGATCATCAAAATCGTTTCATTGGTTCTTGAAATCATCGCAAACATTCATACATACATACATACTAACACACACATACGTGTCAAATACAGAACTTCCTTTTTTGAAGTCGGTTAAAAATATTGTAATTTTGAATAATTCATTAGTAAAAATAACTACATCGATAACACTATATCAATACTATCATTCGCGCCTAGCCCGGTAGGACCACGGGCCCTTCAGTAGTATAGGTAGTATAGCGTTTGACCCACCGGTGGGTCAAATCGGTGGGACCACGGGCCCTTCCCCAAAAAAATCTACATAAAAATGTACATTTGTTCTCTATGTGTTCCCAAAGCATTATAACGCATGCAAGGAACAGTAATGAAAATAATAATGGATTCTGTTCTAAACCTAGTATGTCTCCTGCACAAACTTTAAACTAAAGTGTGTAAATTATGTCGAACTGGATTAAGCAAAAATGACAATAGACGTTAAAGCCCGCCAACCCGCATTGGAGCAGCGTGGCGGGCCTAAACTCTAAATCCTTCTATGAGAGAGGCCTGTGCCCAGCAGTGGGACATTAAAAAGACTGTATTGGTGGTGGTGGATATTATTGATAGCACATTTCCTGCACAAACAAACAGCTAAAGTCTGTTAATGTAAAACTGGATAAAGCAAATTACTCTGGAAAGTGACAAAGGCCTGCCCGCGCATCCGGCCCGCCATCAGCCGCAGCTGCACCGGCCCGCCGTTCTCCAGGTGGAACTGGTTGAACAGCAGCGACAGCTGTTCCTGACTCACTGATGGAGATATGTTCTTGAGGAATAGGGTCTGCAACAAAGGAAAGGAGATGTTACTTTTTTCAACATGTACTGATCATCATTATCAACCCATTACTAGCCCCCTACAGGTCACGGGTTTCCTCTGAGTGAGAAGGGTTTAGACCATCACGCTGGCCAAGTGCGGATTGGTACTTCACACACCTTTGAGAACATTTTTTTTTATTCAACTACAAGTTAGCCCTTGACTGCAATCTCACATGATGGTAAGTGATGATGCAGTCTAAGATGGACGCGGGCTAACTTGGAAGAGCTATACATACCCCTGTTCGGTTTCTACACGGAATCGTACCGGAACGCTAAATCGCTTGGCGGCACGGCTTTGCCGGTAGGGTGGTAACCAGCCATCACTAAAGCCTCCCACCAGACATGGAGAACTCTCAGGTATACAGGTTTTCCTTCACCGTTAATGCAAGTGACATTTAATTGCTTAAAACACACATACCTCCAAAAGAGGTGCTAGCAGGTTATCGAACTTAGTCTCCCCGACAGAGAGGCCAAAGTCTTGACCACTACCCTACCACCTCTTATAAACATATACTGCTGTCAAACTATTATTTTGTGAAACAACCTAAAATATAATCTGTGGATGTTCATTATGGTATTCCAGGGATAAAAAGTAGGCTATGGCCGTCTCCAGGATGCAAGATCTCTTTGCCATTTCGTCAAAATCAGTTTGGGGGCTAATACATAAAAATGTTCATAACCAAACTTCTCTCGACAACTTCTACAGTAGAAAGTAGACTAGAACAAATGCGAGGCAGTCTTTGGGGACTGTGAAGACTGTGATAGAAGTGAAAGCTGGAAGCGTGCAGTGACGTCAGCGAGAATTTCACGTTTTTTATTCACCCAAAAAGTACACATATATACACAGTATGCTTAAAGCCCACGAAAAGCATTTGGTGACGATGAAGTTCCATAATTTTTGTTCACCCGACAAAGTACTCCCTGCTCCTAAACAAATTTTCACTTCAAAAACTTACTTTAGAAGGTATCCCGGGCTCATAATCTTTAAACCTGTCAATCTTCTTGATATCATCCAAGCACATCTTTGTACCCTCCAGAAGCTGTTCCTCCGCAGCATTGACCGGCACCACAATGTCCACTGCCCTGAACTCCTGGCCCTCGTCTTCCTGACGCTGTAGAGGCTCCAATCTGACTATCTTATCATCCTTTATTGTGTACATTGTCCGTTTCTTAGGACCTGGGTAAAACAAGATAAGCGAAATTAATTAATACAAGGTAGCTATATGTAAGTGTCAAGACAGAACCGCCACATTCTACATAATAGTCAGGTACAGAATAAAAATTCTTACCTATAATATCACTATCTGGTTGTGAAGGTCGTTCTTTTTTCGACAATTCCTTAACATCCCATAGACTGCCTGGTTTAACTTGAGATGGTCCGGCTATGGGGTCAATACCTGGGTCTTTTTGTTGCAAGATTAACTTCTCCTTTTTACGTTCGAGTCGTCTCAGTATCTTACGCCTTTTGGTTATAGGTATAATATTGTCATTCTTCAAGTGACCGAATAGATCCTCCTCAATTTGTTTTAGTTCGTTCATAGGATGTCCCATTGCATAGAATTTTGTTGGTTGTTTGTGTATTCTTGTGATTGTTTCTTTTTGTTGAGCGGTGGAGGTGCTTGGGGCATTAGTTGAAGATTGTTGAGAGCTAAAATGAACACTGGTTATACACATCTATTCAGCCTTCAGGTCAGCATCTATTCCACCACCAGAGATATTAGAAATCTGTTCTGTAATCACTGTAGTCTATTGGGATGACTTAGATATTTACAAACTGTGATGCTTAAATAACTATTTGACATATTTGTCGAAAATAAGTAAGATTTAACAGCAGAACACTGACAAAATGCTGTATGAATGTCTGGGCGACACAAGGCTAGTTTCTCAAGCTAGGTTAGCGCAATAGCACTGTGTGGATAGAATCAACTTCATTTTTGGCTCGGCAAATCTGACCAGCCAATAATAAATACGACTAGAAACCCACTTTATAAAATACTAGCTATTGCCCGTGACTTCGTCTGCGTTTTTAAGAATCCCTCGGGAACTCCAGAAAAATTTTCCAGGATAAAAAGTACCCTATGTCCTGCTCCAAGGTCTGGTCTACCTCTAGATAACAAATTTCGTTAATATCGGTTCAGCCATTCACGCATGATGCCATGACCAAGGAAAATAGGGATTCATTTTTATATATGAAATAGTAGCTGACCTGTACCCACTTCGTTGGGCAGTAAACATTTTTACTTGTGATGAAATTATAGTGTGGTTCGGTTAGAATTCATAATTGTTGATAAACATGATCTAAGTTTTTTTAATAAAAAAAACTTTGTGACTTAAATATAAAAGTTAGACATACGCTGTTGTTGACTTTTTTGTAGGCATTATCAAGCTCTACAACTTTTCTCTTTCGTTTGACCGTTTTTTCTTCAACTTACTATGAAAATCCAACTACCACGAAAAAGTCTTTATTTTTCAGGTTAATATATAGCCTATAACACTCATAAATAACTTGGCTTTCTATTGGTAAAAGAATTTTCAAAATCGGTTCAGTTCATTCTCAAAAATTTTGAGTTATGGAATATATTATGCCAGAATGGAATAATGCAGCGTTTACCTTCTAATCTTATTATACAAAGTGTTCAGCTTTGTCTTCAAAATACTTGACTCGATTTTCTTACGCTGGTCTAGGAGGCCTGCCTCGTTTTCTTGGTACAACTTGATCTCTTCATTTGAGAGACCAATCTTTTTCAAATATTCTAAATGCTGTATATCTGTTTCCACTTTTCGGAATTCCTCGGCCGTGGACAACCCATACTTCGTAAAAGGTAACACTTCAGTCGTCTTCTGAAACTCCTTGGGCATTTCAGAACTAAAAACATGAATTGTTATTTTAGGTGTACCTCGAAATCTTTTGGTAAAAATATCATGTCATTACGATCATTATTAAACTTGTTTAATCATGTACACAAACAATACACACCACATTTTAAGGTTTTCTCGCTATCTAAAGAAGAAAGTATGCTTGTTAGAATGCAGTAGCATAAATTTTAATCAACTATAATGGCATTTTATTATCAAACAAAAACTTTATAAAATGGATGTATAAATCACAGATCACTTATAAATCCACAGATTATAATACTCTCTAACGAGTATAAACCATAGCACAGACCACAGACCTATATAGACATATATTTGTCTGTGGTTGACACATACTGCATTATTGGATGAGGGTAACTTTAGAATACCTATAGATCAACCAGAATCTCATGAAAAATAGGGAAATGAAATTCCAAGGTTAGCAACACTGCGGCTGCCCTAGCGATAAACAAAGTAACTGACATTTTTTGTGAAATTGACTTTTTGCATTAACAAAAGTTTTATGTCGAGTAGTTTTTTACCACAGTTTAATATTTCAAATAACTTGAACCGTTTACTGAAATTTAAATTGCCCAAACAAAGTAACTGCACTCACTAACCCGGAATATAAATGCAAAAACCAAGTAAACAACAAGCACAACACAAAAACAAAGTAATTGGATGTTGATTACTTTGTTTTTGTATTTAAAATGCAGTTGCTTGATTTTTCGTTTCGTGAAACGATCCCAGGTAAGGTGTTCTGAATGTAATTACTTTGTTTATCACTAGGGCAGCCAAGTTAACCTAGTGTTGCTTACTACAAAATTTAATTTCCCTATTTTTCATAAGATTCTGGTCGATCTATACCTATTTTAAAATTTAAATCCTATTTTAGATTTAATGGAAATATGTATTTAAAAACGATTTAATGGAAATATTTAAAAACTCAATCTCTTTGTAATAAATTATTTATTATAAACAAACTAAAGGCCTTATTATTCTACAATGTTACCTTCAAATGGGATGTACCGTGTAACTTTTGCATATAACAGAAATGTTTTTAAAAATTATTTTTTTGTAGTCATTGGAATACCTAATTGCACAAAAATACTAGGTAGGTATAGATAATTATTTTACACAAAACTTTTTGCTTCTTCTGCCTTAGATTCACAAAAATCCTAATAATAAGTGCCTTATTATTAGGACTTTTGTACTTAGGTTACATTGTTACCCGCGTACATTATTTGTAAGGGCCGGACCGCACTTACGCGGCGCTGCGCGTCGCTGCACTACGCGGCACAAAGCGTCAAAATATTATTTCTATCATTTTGTATGGGGCATATCGCACTAGAGCGGCGCTGCGCGGCGCCGCGCAGTGTACCACACCAAATAAAGCGAAGTGGCGCGGGCGCGGGCGCGGCGCGGCGCGGCGCGGCGGCGCGGCGTAGACCTCCTCCTCCTCCTTCAGTCGTATTCCTCATGTCTGAGGGTCGTGACCACCCCCACCCATGACCTTATTCTTCACGATGGTACGCCATCTCTTCCTATCTCCAGCTACTTGGAGAGCATCGTATACTGTGGATTCGAGTGTGGTGCGAATCTGGTCGGACCAACGCAACGCATCGGACTACGGCCACGTAATCTTTTTCCTTCCACTTTGCCAGTGACGACTAGTTTTTCAAGGTTATCTCCGTCTTTCCTGGCAATGTGTCCGAAGTACTCTAGTATTCGCTTGAGGCAGATGGTAGAGAGCCTTGTTCTTATTTTCAGTTTGGCAAGTATAGATGCATTGGACCGAAAGGCTGTCCATGGGATCCGGAGCATTTTTCTCCAGCACCACATCTCGAATGCGTCAATACGTTTGCGGTCTGCAGATCTTAGGGTCCATGTCTCAGCCCCATAGAGGAAAATGGAGAAGACGAGTGTGCGTACAAGTCTAGTCTTCGTCTTGAGCGATATTTTCCTGTCTCTCCAAATTTTTTGTAGCTGGGACATGGCATTCTTGGCCATTCCAATTCTCCTACGCACGTCCAGTTCGCAGGAACCGTTATTTGTAATGGTGGACCCGAGGTAAACGAATTCTTGGACTATTTGTAAGTTGAGTGCGCCAGTAAACTCTAAGTTATTCTTCCTGTCTATTACCATAATTTTGGTCTTCGAATTATTGATAGACAGACCCAAGTCCTTGCTGATCAGTTGCATTCTTCCCAGTAGTGTTACCATTTCAGCTTCGTCTGCGGCCAGAATCGTTGTATCGTCAGCATAGCGGAGGTTATTTATTTTCGCTCCACCGATGCGTACGCCTCCCTGCCATTAGTCACATATTTGCCTCATGATGTATTCGCCATATGCATTAAATAAAATGGGCGAAAGAATCCAGCCTTGACGCACACCCTTTTCAAATTTGAATGGATGGGACATCATTTCATCGATTCTGACAACTCCTTGGCTTTTACAGTACAGAGTTTGGACCAACGCTATAAGATGTTTTGGCACGCCAAGTTCTCCTAACACTCTCCATAAGGAATTCCAGTTGACGCAGTCGAACGCCTTGCTATAGTCAACAAAACACATGATAACAGGCGTATTGTATTCATATGCTTTCTCAATGATCTGTCTTACATTTAAAATTTGTTCACGCGCACCCTTTCCTTTGACAAAACCCGCCTGCTCCTGCGGGATTTGCCAGTCCAAATAATAACGGATACGTTTGTTGAGAATGTGGAGCAGAATTTTGCTTGCGTGTGAAATAAGGGCTAGAGTGCGGTAATTATCACATAGTTTTGTGGAACCCTTTTTGTGAAGAGGTAGTATGATTGAATCTGTCCAGTCCTTCGGCCATTCGCCGGTAGTCCACACTTTGTTGCAGATTGTGTGGAGTGCATTCACACCAGTGTCACCCAGGGATTTTAATACTTCTGCAGTTATAGTATCGGGGCCTGGAGCTTTCCTCATCTTGAGTAGCTCAAGAGCGGCACACACTTCAGAGCGCAGTATGTTGGGCTCCATGTTTAGGTTATTCCAGACAGGTAGGGGTCTCGCCATGTTCTCGGGTGTCCTGCATCTGTACAGCTCTTCGCAATAGCTGCGAAGAGCTGTACAGACCGCGTAGACCTATTAGAACCCTAAAAAACGGACTTCGAATAATTTTAAATTGGTTTTTGAGATGAAACTTTTTGGGCTCTGACCGCGTCTACTTTTACCGCCCTACTAAACGGCCTGAACTAGGCTTGAACGCTTCTTATTTAGGTAGATTTATTATTACTAATTTAACGGTTCCGGTACGATGACATCAGTAATAAACATAAGTAGGTAGGTACACGTAGAAATGGAATCCATGTATCATGATTAGTGTATTAAATATGACCCACTTTAAACCACTTTAAAAGTCTGAGTAGTCTTTAATTACTATCTAAAGATTTAGGTCACACAGCGAACAATGCAATTAAAATTAATTAGAAGATTGGCAGAAATTATAAGGAAGCTTTAAATAGCAGTGTAGGTAGCATCGGATTCATCGGCATCGTTTGCCAAAGAACCCAGGTGACTGGCCGTTGCGAATGCGATACTTACCAGTTATCTTATCATGGTATCTTGTAGGTAATTATACGTGGCTCAAAAAGTTGTGTAACTTTTTGAGCCAACTTTTTGAGCTTACACAATTTGTTTGGCGTAGGTCGGTACTCGGTACAAATATTGATAACAGCAAAGAATTCCGTAGTTGAAATTGCCCTAATTAATTGCTAGGAGTCGTATACGGAAGTATCTGAGGCTGAGCCCTGAGGAGACCCATGTCAGATGTCTCTGAAGAGTGAAGAGTGAAGACACATTTTCAAAAGCTACACTTACTTTAAAAATCTTCATAACCTCTCGACTATAAATACTTAAAATTCATACTTTTCATAGCTTCCATACTTGACACCCCCCCCCTGCCCATTTGCGTCGCCACGCTCTTGTTGGAGTCCCAATTATAATATCAGCACTATGAACGTTCTCCATTCTCATCTTAGTGGTACTCGTAACGACGTCTCACAGTAGCCGAGAATATTCTTCCCCGATACTGAGCTGATTCTGCTGTATACCTACCTACAATCTCTAAAATAAACTAAATTGACACGTTCAAAAATAGTGCTTCCTGTTGCTCAAGAAGCATAGTGAAAGAGATATCAGTAATCAGTAATCATTTATTTCCAAAAAACAGATTCACAATGGGTTAGTTAGATCTTTAATGTTAGCCATTATATAGATCTATAGTGGTAGGGATTAGGAATATCGATAGGATTGTGTAAAACAGAATTAGCCCCATATTGCACGTACCTGACGTACCTATTCGACAAACTCTCCTGCAGTGCAAATGTGTTTGCAATGCCGTCTAAATTACCAACAGCGGGAGAATATCTATACTGCCTCGTTGGTCTAGTGGTTAGCATATTCGACTGCAGATTACGAAGTCCCGGGTTCGATTCCCGGGTCGTGCAAAAATTGTTAGGTAGATACTGGGTTTTTCTTTTCTTTTCGTTAAAGCCGCATTAGAGCATTGCAGCGTGGCGGGTCTAAACTCTAAATCCCTCTCTTCTATGGCCTGTGCCCAGCCGTGGGACGTTAAAAGGCTTATAGTGGAGGAATATAAAAGGCTGGCAGTACAGTTGGCCGGCCTCGCATGACTGTGTGACCGACTGACATTTGACACGGTTCAATAAATGGCAGTCAGGTCATTCGCACTGCTACTAAATGTGCACGAGTTTTTTGCTAAATGATTTCATTAGAGTTCATTGTCTTGCAAACATACATTGTATCTAGTTAATTGGTGGTTTAATGATTAAAGCGGGTAACTAGAATCCGATGGGCTGTAGATTCGAACCCGGGTAGTCTCCGCTAATGCACCGTCGAGAGAGATTTGGTGCCGCAGCCCGCAGCCAAAAATCGGTCGCAAGAACATTATTTTTTTAAAGTTCAGTGTCCATACAAAGTTTTCCTTAGAACCAACAGTCATGAAAGTGGGTTCAAATTAACAGGTACCTATTATATCCTTAAAAGCAGTTAAAATAACGGACGGAAAACTGTCTGAATTGTCCGTTAATTTCTAGTAATGGTAGGGGAGCCGAGGATGCTAAATGTGGATTCACTCGAGCTCCGTCGGGACCTATTACATTTTGTAGATTAGTTGATAGGAAGAATAAAAGGTTATAGGTTAGGTTAGGTTAGGTAATAAGGTTTTTCATTTCAGTGGTGGGGAAAGCTTCTAGCTGCACGCTCTCATCTTCAATAGACAATTTTTTTGTTATTTTTGCATCATTTCCTTCAAAATAGAAAAAACATTAACCACCCTCAAGATTCGAGAAGGTCAAGATAATTAACTTTCTATTTTTTTTTGCAGCTTTGTAACGCTACGAGATGATTTTCTAAATTTATTTTTCTTAGCTTGTAATTTACCCACCATATCTTAATCTGACGTTTCTGAGTACATATTTCTGTCCATCATTTTTTTTTATTTTACGCGCGGCTCTATATAAAGGGCTTATAATATGCCAAAAATCCCTTCTTGGGCTCCCCTGCTATAAGTATTTGGTACTTTACTTATACGTCTAGTGTCTAGGTTATACTACGGCTAGGTTAATAGGGATTAGCGATGTACTTAAACTGATCCCATTTAAAGGAAATAGGTATTACAGGATAATTTTCATGTCATGGTAAATTGGTAAGGAACCTCTTAAGAAGTCTCGGAATTGCTGACAATTAAGACGGCCCATAAGCGGACACAACTGGAAAGTTATGGATCGGTTGGATGTTTCTGGAATTGAGGAGTTTTTAGTTGAACAAATACCTACTCCAAATGATTAAATTGTTGTTACGTGAGAACAGCAGACGGACATTGTCCTGTACGACAATACAGCAAGATTCGGTGCATACGTCGTCGCGTCGTCGGCGTTGACGTAACCTCCGCTAATGCGTTATTTATTACAGCGCGCCTGATGCAGCTGACTTTATAAGTAGTTTCGGTACTGAAAAGAGCTGCTTTTAATAGCTTTGGCTAGCTGCTATCGGTGACCACTGAATATCCTAGAGTTGAAAGTGGTTGAACTAAGAAGGGATTTTCTGGAGATGAAATTTTTAAAAAGTGGGGGAAAGTTTGTGTGAAGAATTTTTAAACATACTAAATGCAAGTAGTCGTGGACATCAGCCAGCTACGGATATTAACATAGAATTGGATCATAATTCATAATTATTCCACTATCAGATTAGAATCAGGGCGTATCATTATTTACTTACTTACTCAGAGGAATTTGCACTGCAACAGAAACTGCGATTTTTTTTGACCTTAGACTTCATAAGCATCGCCCGGTGATATTAACTGCCTAACTGCCTCGTTGGTCTAGTGGTTAGCATATTCGTCTGCAAATCACGAGCTCCCAGGTTCGATTTCCGGGTCGGACAAATAATAGTTAGGTATTGGGGTGTTCTGTCAATAAATTCTCATTGCCAACCCAGAGTTAGTAGTTGGCAGTGTTTCACCCCTGTGCCTCGGAGAGCACGTTAAGCAGTCGGTCCCGGATATTTTCACTATCATGTGACAATAGTTGTTAGAGCCCGCCAACCCGCATTGGAGCAGCGTGGCGGATCTAAGCACTAAATCCCTCTCTCCTATGAGATAGGAGTCCTGTTACCGATTATCTCATTTATATAAAAGCGATTGATTGAAAGATTGAAATTCGTAAACATGAGAATTTCTATGAAGATGGCGTTAATCTTAGATAGCAAGCTAGTGGTCTGTGGTAGACGACCTCCCTGGCACAGTGATGCCCGCTGCGAGCTGTGGTCTTATAAGCTGGGTTCTATTCCCGACAAGGGCAATTTGTGATTCTAAATTAGGTATATCTGGTCTGTTCTGGTGGGTGCTTCGGCCGTGCTGCCCAGCGATGTAAAGTTACCGGACGTTGCCTCGTAGAAGCCGATCTGATCGTCTCTTACCACCAGGTTTTTTTTTATTCAACTACAAGTTAGCCCTTGACTGCAATCTCGCCTGATGGTAAGTGATGATGCAGTCTAAGATGGAAGCGGGCTAACTCGGAAGAGGTATGCATACCTCTGATCGGTTTCTACACGGCGTCGTACCGGAACTAAATCGCTTGGCGGCACGGCTTTGCCGGTAGGGTGGTAACCGGCCACGGCTAAAGTCTCCCACCAGACCAGACCAGAGACAATTTAGAAATTATCTCAAATTGCCCCTGCCGGGAATCGAACCCGGAACCTCCCACTTATAAGACCACAGCGCTCACCACTGCGCCAGGGAGGTCGTCAAAAACCAAGTGCATGAGAATTGAGAAGGGCCAAATATTTTCATCAGAATTGTCAAAGCCACGAAAGCATCGTACCTACAGCAACACCATCAAATAGGGTGTCATGTAGGTACATCGATGGTGTCATGATATCATCACAAGTATAATAATAATGATTGATCATCAGTCATCACGCCTCTATCACGAACGACACTGATTCGTCACGCGGCGCGCCACGTTTCAGATACGTGTGGTATTTTCAATTAATGGTTTCATTGCGCATACATATAACCTTGTCAGCAATGAAATCTCTTTCTGATTCCATTCATGTATTCATAAATACATATGTACATGATAATACATGGATTGTGTGTACCCTTTAGCCTTGGTGACTAGTCAATAGTCATGGCCCATGGATACTGCATATTCCACATATTTCACTATTTATAGGTGTAGATACTCTTTTAAAATATTTATACATATAGGTAGTTAGGTCCTTGAGTATTCTTTTTTTAATTTATTCGGAAAATAAAACAGCTTTTTTATTTTACATATTTTTTTACTTACCTTAGTCTAGAACTCTAGATAATTAATTAAGTACAGTGAGCCGGTAAAGTTTTCACAGTGAAATTAATCCATAATAACTTGTACATTTCCCAATCGGGTACCTACCTGTACCTACCTATGCTTATTTAATTTTAATTTTGGCTCGCGTACATTGTACAACACCTATTTAAATATTCAATAATGGGATATTTATAAATATATAAATATCTGTTTTGAATATTTACATATTTGAAGCAGGGCGGGGGGCGTATCACCACCACCATCCCAACTACGGGATGCTACTAATAATTTCTTGACGGAGAAACCCAATACCTAACAATTTTTTCGCGGATCGGCAATCAAACCCAGGACCACTGCTCATGTTAACCTCTACACCAAGCCGGCATTCACAGATAGAAACTTAACTTTTACTTATTACTAGCTGATGCCCGCGACTTCGTTTGCGTGGATTTAGATTTTTAAAAATCCCTTGGGAACTCTATGATTTTCCGGGATCTAAAGTAGCATATGTGTTAATCCAAGGTAAAATCTATCTCCATTCCGTTTCAGCGAAATTTCAGTCAAGTTCAGTAGTTGTAGCGTTAGAGTAACAAACTTACACACATACTTACACACACATACATACATACACACAAACTTTCGCCTTTAAAATATTAGTGTGATTTCGAGTACATGCAAGGGCGGATCCAGCTTTGGTGCCAGGGGGGGGTCACATAGAAAGATAAAAAGTTATAATTTAATTTTATAATCATAGATGATAGATACAAGTAAAAAGTAGGTATTTTATTAATGTACTACTGTTGCCCGCGACTTCGTCCGCGGTATTATATTTTTCAAAAGTCCCACGGGAACCCTTTGTGTTCCCGGAATAAAATAGTAGCCTGACAACTCTCCAGGTCCTGAACTAAAAAAATGCAACTGCATAAAATCACGTCAATCTGTAGTCATATCCGATAATAATTAGTATCTACAGGATCTTTGTATTATTGTATTTAAGTTCATAAACTGATGTCGTAATATACATGTCATAATATACCCCCTTTGGGGTGGATTTACGTAAAATTTTTAGCTGAAGCCTACCTCCTAGAAAGAACCTAACTTTCAAATTTTAAGTTAATAATATAGGTATAGTCAACAAGTTCAAAAACGTGAAAAATAGAGATTAAGGTCCTAAAAATATGAGCGATAGCTCATTCGATTCGGAATCACCTCTAAAAAATGTTTTTGAAGTATTTTGGTGCAGGAAAAAAATTGCAATTGTTAATAACAAAATAAGATGAAAAAAAATCATATTTCGTTTTTTGTTAATAACTCGAAAAATATTTATATTTAAGCAAAATATGAAAAAAGTTTATTAAAGAGGAGAAAATTTCCGATTTTTTATCGGAAATTTTCTCCTCTTTCTAAAAGTCTCAGCTTTTGAAACTCTGTCTTCATTATTTATAATTTTAATTTGACGTTGAAAATACGTTTCCACGCGTCTGTTACGGCATGCGCGCGCGAGAGTTCAGCAATAAAAATATTTTTTTTATAACATAAAATGTGATTTTAAAAATTCGAAAAAATTCTAGTATCTTCTTAATACCGCCCCGAATCGAGCCCCGAAGAAAAAAGTTTATCACCATTTTTCAATAAGTAATTGAATTGTTAACTAACAAATTTTTTCCCAATCTCCGTTGGCATAAACAATGTGATGAAAGGTATAAATAATAATAATTGGCCTAAAAATTTTAAACTTCGTGGAGCCCTTCTGATATATATATTTCATAAGATCCTGCGATAAATTTTCATAAAAGTTTATTAATTTGTTATGATTTTTTTTAAACTATTGAAAAATCATAATAATCATATAAATCTTATAGCTATAAAAAATCATAATTAACAAATTAATAATTTTTTATGAAAATTTATCGCAGGATCTTATGAAATATATATATGTTACAGCCAAAGTAATAAATAAGGATATTATGTATACTATCCAGCCATTATAAATATTATCAACTCAATTTGGATAAAGTAATAATTGACACAGAATTATTAAATTTATCTAGCTATTATAAATAATATTCAGCTATTTTATATAATATCTTGGAAGACTTGGATAAAGTAACAAAACAAGGACTTATGTTTAACTGATCACCAGATATTGCAAAATATAACGTCAAATAAACAGTTTATACCACCCAAAAACATAGTTACTTCTGCAACAGCTTCGGCGCTGGGGGAAGTGCAGCCCCATCGCCCAGGTTGCGTAGCAAAGCCCAGGCACCCACGCTCACCACCGCAGCTTCGGCTTGCTGGTCGCCTTCGGCGACCTGCCTCATCCGCTACGGCTCGCGCGGGTGCCTGCGATTTTCTACGGCGGGCGGGGGCGCGTATTTACATAATAATATGCATAGCCAGAATGCACCCATAGGATTCTGCTTATGTATACATTGTAATGCAGTTTTTAAATTTTGTACTACAAAGTATACACAAATTTTGTGTACTACTAGTATATATTTTGTAACGTGGACGCGCGCGTGCATCGTTCCAATATATACAAGGCCAAAACGCAACCATACGATTTTTTTTTTTCAAAATTAATTAGGTAACTGTTTGAACTTAACCGACTTATTGCTTTGGGTTGGGGTGCTCAGATTTCGTTTTGGACCACATTCTACCTAGGATCCAATAGAACCTAAGTGCCCGGCCTGCGGCCGGGCGCCTCAATATTTATGTTCTAACCTAACCTAACCTAGCTTCTGTAAGTGGCACGCATCCACTAGTTCAATAATAATACTTATTTTCGTGAGGTACTTATCTTCTGAGGTGTCTCCGGAGAAATTACAACAGCTATGCATATAATGTTTCTATCATCAGCTTTGGCACGGTCTACATCAGGAATTTTAGGCTAGGTTAGGTTAGGTTAGAATAGGGTAGTTTAGATTACGAGATTGTGGTGATCACGCCACACCACAAAGGAATGAGATGCGGGAGGGGAAGCAAGGCGGGCCGTATTTATCATTTTGACCAACGTTCATCTACTATTATGAATAATGTCTGGTTCGACATGATATTATGAATAATATCTGGACAATTTAGATATTATTTATAATTGCCAGTCATTATGAATAAAAGCTAATTAATTACTTTGGCTGTAACATATATATCAAAGGGCTCCACGAAGTTTCAAATTTTTAGGCCAATTATTTATACCTTTCATCACATTGTTTATGCCAACGGAGATTGGGAAAAAAATTGTTAGCTAACAATTGAATAATCTATAGCTGTGATAGCCTAGTGGTTAGGACGACCGACTTCTAATCGGAGGTCGTGGGTTCGATCCCGGGCACGCACCTCTAACTTTTCGGAGTTATGTGCGTTTTAAGTATTTAAATATCACTTGCTTTAACGGTGAAGGAAAACATCGTGAGGAAACCTGCATGCCTGAGAGTTCTCCATAACGTTCTCAAAGGCGTGTGAAGTCTGCCAATCCGCTTGGCCAGCGTGGTAGACTATGGCCAAAACCCTTCTCACTCTGAGAGGAGACCCGTGCTCTGTAGTGAGCCGGTAATGGGTTGATCATGATGATGATGATGAATTGAATAACTTATTGAAAAATAGTGATTAAACTTTTTTTTCTTCAGGGCACGATTCTTTCAAGTGTTAAGAAGATAAAAGAATTTTTTCAGTTTTTAAAATTACATTGTACGTTACAAAAAAAATAATATTTTTATTGCTGAATTCTCGCGCGCGCATGCTTTAACCGCCGCGCGGAAACCTATTTTCAACGTCAAATTAAAATTATAAATAACTAGAGAATGCCCGCGGCTTCGCCCGCGTGAATTTCGGTTTTAAACAAATCCCGAGGGAATCGTGGATTTCCGGTTCCCGTTCCCGCTTCCTTTTCCAACCTTTATACCTACTATCAATGAAGTTTACTATAGTAATCTACCTATAGCTGTAGCTATAGATTTCGGGGTTTTCAAAATCCCGTGGGAGCTGTGCATTTTTCCAGGATATAAAGTAGCCTATGTTTTAAGTCAGGGCATATTCTATCTCCATTCAAAATTTCAGCCAAATCAGTTCAGTAGTTACGGCGTGAAAGCGGAACAAACATACAAACAAACTCACTTTCCCATTTATAATATTAGTAAGGAAGTAAGGATGGAGATGGAGTTTCGGAAGTTGGGACTTTTTATTGGAAATTTCCTCCTCTTTAACGGAATTTTTTTAAAGTGCTTAAATATAAATATTTTTCGAGTTATTAACAAAAAAATAAATATCATTTTTTTTCATCTTGTTTTGTTAATAACAACTGCAATTTTTAACCTGCACCAAAATCCTTCAAAAACATTTTTCTAGAGGTGATTCAAAATCGAATGAGCAATCGCTCATATTTTTAATTTAAGTAGGTTTTTATTATTTAAAACTAATAACTTAAGTACATGCCGATTTCAGTATCTGTAACTTCAAAAACATACAACTTTCATGTTACCCATTTTACCCCATAGAGGAGGAAATATATATATATATTTTGTAAAATATTTTCTAGGCTGATATTATATCTACGATCTAGAAAGAACCTATCTTCCAAGTTAATTTCAAGTTAATAATAACAATAATTATTTCACATAAAAACTTTCATCCCCTATTTTACCACCCTAAAGGGGAGATTTTCAAAAATAAATTATACAGGTTTTTATTATTAAAAATTTATAATCTAAATGCCTATTTTCTTATATGTAACTGTCGAAAACATAGAACTTTCATATGACCTTCCTACTCCCATTTTATCCCCTTAAGGAAGGATTTTAGGGATATTAAACAGCCTATAACCTTCCCTAAAAATTGTACTACGAAATGCGAATTTCTCAAATCCGACAAGTACGTCCAGAGATTAGCGCGTTCAAACAAACAAACAAAGAAACTCTTCCGCTTTATTATAATTATCAAGTATAAGTAATTACTGTACATAAAAATACCTATATTTGAATAACAAACGCGTTATCACTTCATCTACTTCAATGGGTAAGTTTTTAAGGATGTGGAGAAGTACCAGTCCGGTTAGACGTTCTTCAATCATTGAAGCTCTTAGCCACGATTAGATTCTCATACAAAGTATTATATTAAATTGATTAAATATTGAAGGAACTTACACTAAATCTATATTGTGACAAAAATATATAAAAACATTATGTTTAACAATTTTTATTAGTGGTCCACCTAGGTCCTGGACACAGTCCAGGGGGGGGGGGGGGTCATGACCCCCATGACCCCCCCCCTGGATCCGCCCCTGAGTACATGTCATTTTATTTACGTGTACTGACTCATTATAACATCATACGGCGCTAATTCTGTCTTTATTGTTTTATTGTTTCGGGTAATTTTCTTTAGCACTATAGTCAAACTTTTAATTATCTGCAGTAATCTGACGTTTCCTAATGTCATTTCGTAAAATAATGTTGCCAACCCCATTTCTATAGTGATGTGATACGTTCAATTCATTCAATTTCATTCACAAAAGTTTCGTTCAAAGTTACTCTTTCATTATCATCATAATTTTATTTATCTATTAAGTAAATCGATGGCTCCTACGTATAAAAGCCAAATTAACAATTTTGTCATCTTGACTTTTTATGGCAAACGCATCCTATTGGTACAATTAATTATATGAGCTTTAATTGAAAAAAAAAGTAAGAAGTACTATTTCTATTGCAATAACAGCCTATGTGTGTTGACGATATCTGTCATAGTTAACATGCTAAGTTGCTACTGCCCTTTTATTACAAAAAAAAAATATTTTTAAAAGAATACCTACTAGTTATTCAGAAAAAAATATATTTAACATTATAATAACATATTTACATATTTTTGGAATCTACTTATAATTTTCTAGATGATTTTGACCTCCCTTGCGCAGTGGTTTTGGTCTTTTTTTTATTTATTTTTTTAATTTATTTTATTTACAATACATAATATTAATATTTTTACATTGATTACTTCGTGCTCGTAAGCGCTTATAAGTGGGAGGTCCCGGGTTCGATTCCCGGCAGGGGCAAGTTGGGATTTTATAATTTCTAAATTGTCTTTGGTCCTGTCTGGTGGCAGGCTTTAACCGTGGGCCGTGGCTGGTTAGCACCCGACCGGCAAAGCTGTGCCGGCCGGCCGCCAAACGATTTAGCGTTCCGGTACGATGCCGTGTAAAAACCGATCAGGGGTATGCATACCTCTCTCAAGTTTGCCCGCTTTCGTCTTCGACAGCATCATCACTTACCATCAGGTGAGATTGCAGTCAAGGGCTAACTTGTAGTTGAATAAAAAAAATAGATAATGATTATGAACTTAATCTGATTTTTAATTTTTTTTTTCAACTTTAGTCTTTAATGCGGGACCATGGTCATCACATCATTTTTTCTTAAATTTTACTAGCCTATGTCACCTAGAATAAGCTAAAGATTCTAACGATACCTACCTTATTCATCAAAATCGGTTCCGGCATATATAGAAGTTATGGTACAACATACAAACATACATGAACCCTGAAAACAATATACTCCTTTTTTTCAGGCAGTCCTTTAAAAAGGTTCTTTATGTCGATTCTTTTAAACACCGATGACCGAGGTTACGCTTTTTCAGGCTGCTGTTGACGCTGTTGACACTGACGCTCGGCGAATATTATTTTGTCGCCATTTTTCTCGTTTGTCATTCGACATTTTCATTTTTCACTGTCCATTTTCATTTCTACGTTCTGAGTGTGACTATTTCCATTTTGCCTACTGCGCGTTATATTTGTTACCAATTGTTAAGTTTTTGTAACGTTGTGTTTGGTTTTCATTATTTTTGTAAAATTTGCCATTTGGTTTTGTAAAGCACAATAAAATAAAAAAATGAATGCTCAGCCAAGTACATCGCATGCTGAGGATACATTTTTACCTTCTATTAAAAAAAAACCGCGTAAGAATTTAAGTGAAAATGAGAAACATTGAAATATACACACAAAATTTCATCCAAATCAGTCCAGCCCTTTAGGAAAAAGTACAGAAGAATTATATCGGTACGGGTGAGAGAGTTCCGTATCGACAGGATGAACATTCAATGTTTGACAGTTACGAAACCCATGAACATTTTGTATGGGAAAATGTTTTTTCTTTTATTTTTTCGTCAATTTTCCAATATTTTTAACAGTTATTCTGCTATTCGGGACAAAGACAAATACAACAAATCAAAAACCATGAAAATCGGTCCAGCCGTTCTCGAGTTATAAGTGTTCGAACAAACGAGACTTTGTTTAATATATTAAAGATATACGTATTTATATATATACTGTATATATAAATATATATATGTAACTTTTGTACATAAAATATAATAATTACTTAAAATAAAAACTTTAATTTGAATAAAATAATTGAATGATTCAAATCAATCACCTGTACCCCATCCCTATTTTATTTTCGTTAAAAAGTGACAACCCACGAAACTTCACATTACTGCATACAATTAAAAGTCGAAGTATAGTCATTCACGCTAAGCACAATTTATTCAATGAATCATTACAACATGTACATGTAGGGCATAGACTTGCGTTTTCAGGAGCGCTATGGCCTATGCTTTTCAACGTCGATTATCTGGGAGCGCGGCAGTGCTCCCGCCAAGTCGAGCAAAAACAAATGCACTGCCGTACTATCTTTTCTCGAAGCATTTCAGGCCATTTTCGACCCCCTGTTATTTTTTCGGGAGAATTTCGATTCATCTTGAAATAAAGGAGGTACTTATTATTACGTACTATTTTATTGTAGTATCTAAATTATATAGCTGGCTGTAGTAATAAATTGATAAAAGATGAAAATTTCAATTTTACGTATTTCAGTTTTAGTCCGATAAGTGATTTAAAAAAAAAAACTTTAGGTTAATCTCTTAAGTTTCACATTGTCAGAATGTTGAAAGCCATATTCAAGTGACTGACACTTGAATGCAATGTCGAATCTATCTCCAATTCTTCACTACACATTTGTCTTGTCGCAAGTCTACTGAAGCTCTTACATAATATGTACCTAGTATCTATGTATATTATGGCCTATTTTTCCGAGAAACTCTTCGGTTTTACAACTGGGTGGATCTAAATTTTCTGTCTAAGTAATACTCTGTTTTCTCGACACATTTGTCGCAAGTCTGCACATATTGTGTTACATCATACAATCTATTTTTCAGGGCCATTCTAGTTTTAGGACATGGTTATGCTATCTTTGTCTGTACAGTTATTGTAAAACTTATGTTTACTAGTGTAAAATGTATGTATTATTGTAAAACTTATTGTCATATTTTTATGATCATATGGCTCATATGTCCAACTGTTAAGTGTTAGATCCGCGACACAAGTTTACGCTAGGTTTACGACTGAACGATGCTATCTTCTGTTTTACGACACGTTTGTCGCATGTCTGTACGAGTGTTACGTGTCCTATTTTTCAGGGACACTCCAGTTTTACGACTGAATATGCTATCTGCAACTGTAGGATATGACATCATTCTATTTGTAATATGAAATCAGTGGCGTAACTATACCATTTGAGGCCCGTGGCTTTGAAAATTACTGGGCCGATTCTCATGCGGTTTTTGCATTAAGTAGGTACGACATTTCACTTCTAAACAAGTTCTCAGATAAGCTAGACAAGGCTGTTGAACTAGAACCACAAGGCGCTGCAATTCGTATGTTTAATTTTTTGCTGTTTTGATTTTCCTTAAATGTTGAATGGAAGCAGGCGTTACTTTGCGGAATTCCATGATATACAATGAATATAAAAATTATTTTGCTATAATCCGCTAACAGTGACAAATTCGTAGGCACAACACCACACAATCTTGTAGGCACAACACCACACAAATTCACCACAAAACAAACTCGACGATCGTTTCGCTCCGACACCGGAGCATCTTCAGGAGATGTCGACTTTGCAATCGTCCGTTGTGAAGTCGACATCTCCTGAAGATGCTCCGGTGTCGGAGCGAAACGATCGTCGAGTTTGTTTTGTGGTGAATTTGTGTGGTGTTGTGCCTACAAGATTGTGTGGTGTTGTGCCTACAAGATTGTGTGGTGTTGTGCCTACGAATTTGTCACTGTTAGCGGATTATAGCAAAATAATTTTTATATTCATTGTATTTTCCTTAAAAATAAAGGGCCTGGGAATTTGAATAACCTACTAAATAAGTACTTTAAAAAATTCTGTATTTAACCTACCTACCATGCGAAACGCACTTGGCGTCCCATCATGTTTACTACGATACAAATTAGAACGCGAACAATATGTAATGCTTAATCTAAAAATAATCGTTTCATATCGTAACAACATACACATTTGTATCGGTCAGTCCAACCGGCTGGCCGGCTAGTCTGTTTCACAACGCTATAGCGAGCGCCTGTGTCCGAAAACAAAATGCTAGTGAAGTTTTCGAGGACTCCTCAATCGCTTTCGATGACTTACCAAGACGTCGACATGCTGAGGCACAAGGAAAATAACTTTGCAACACAGTACGTGCCATCGAGACGGGTAAAAAGAAACCTACCGCCGTTGCCGGAAAACGCGGATTCCTCTTGCACGGAACTTCGCAAATCGAAGCTTTTGCACAGAAAACGACGCCAAAGACGTCTAAGATTACCGGTTCTACATGAAAGCGATGAATGTTGATCTGAAAGTGCTTTATTGTGATGGAAATAATAATTATCGTCCGTTTTGTATTAAGCGGTTTTTACGCAGCCTTTTTGAAGCTGAATTCAGAAGAATTCTTTGCAGCTATCTACAAAGGTCGTGAAGTGAGAAGATGCGTGTATAAGTAGTGCGTGTTTTCATATGTTAGATTAAGATAATTTATGTAGATGTGTATACTTTTAAGTCTAAGTCTCGGTGCAAGAGCGATCTGAAAGCTAAGTGTCGTAGGTTCAATCCTCTTTCGTAGGATTTATTGGCACTCAATCCGAATTCCTACGTAAACGAGCAAATAGTACTATAAAAATAGTCAGACTTAATATGCCTTAGGAATGAAAATCGTTCCAAAATGCATAGCTTGTCAAATCGACTTTCTGTGTGAATTTGTGCTAAATTCGTGGACCAAGAAAAAAGAGAATTTTGTTGAGTAGGTCTACTTTTATGTGTGATATTTAATAGTAAATTGAGTTGTCAGTTTTTGGGTCTTATCCTAAAGTGTTATAATTCTATAGATACTAGTCAATTATTATAGATGCGTATAAGAAACATTTGAGTCTTGCAGCTGTGGATACCATTATATATAAATGTTAGTAAATAAGTCAAGTAGAATTTCTTCGTCTATACATACTAGGGTTGTTGTAGGACCTAATACCTATTGCTATTCTGTTTCTATACATCGCCCATCTGTTTTTTAAGTATTTCCTTGTGTTAGCCTACAGTGGTGTTTACATCAACGGTCAAGGACTGGATTTAAGACCGAAAGGTCGAAGGTTCTTTATTTAACACTACCCATTGCATTGCATTATTTTCGTGCTTTCCTACCCACTACTAATCCTTGTCATGTAGTAAGAAAATATGTAATTGTTATGTTGTTATTTTATGTTTGAGTTATAAGTTTGTTCAATCTTGGGTACCCACTTTTAACCTTAGAACTACAACCAAAATATTCGTACTAACCAATATCTTGTACTAGCTTTCATGTCTAGGAGACGATTTCCAAAAGATACCTACTTAGGGGTTCTGAAATCGGCGCGTATTTTTTGTATTTAATTTAAACCTGAAATAAAAATTAATATTAGGTATATAAGTATATAGGTACTTAGGTAGTAATTTTATGGTATTTATGTAAACACGTCGTTTTCCTAAATATTTGTGTAATTGTTGCGAATATTAGTATTTTTAATGATTTATTTATGTTTATTATTATACATTTATCACATAATTCACATACCTAACTATCGTATATCTACCTACCTACATGGAATTTTGTTATTTAGCTACTCGTAAACGATTAAATCTTAATAGTTGCATGTATTGTAAACATATTTATAGCAAATAGCAATTGAGCTATCACCGTAGATAACTTAATATATAATAGGAACATAATATTATGTACCTACTTATTGTAATTAGTTTATTAATTTATTCTAATGAGTTTCGTGATAAATATTTGTTTTGTAAATTATTATATTATATTGTTATTGTCTTCACTGTGATAAGTTGTAATTAAATTAATGGAAAATATAAACATATTATATAATATAAGTAATTATAATTTTTAAGTATGTAATAAAAATGCTAAAATAACGAATAGTTACCTAAATACCTTTTTTTATTTTACCTCAATTTTCTTCAAACTTGCTTCATTAAATAATGAGTTAAGTAGGTCCTTTATCGGTTCGGTATAGGTATTAGTCGATCGGCAGTTCTATAATTGCAGTTATGTCAACTGCAATAGAATTGTATCCAAACTGCTGGCTGACTTGCAGTCCAGTCCGTCTGTCTAGTCACGGCACTTGATATTACAAGCGAATCTACTAGGAATCTACTGACTAAAACATCGCTATTAGCAGGAGCAAGTGACAAAGTGAGCGAAAGATCATGCCTTTCTCTGGTTCAAAACGGGAGCTGGTGAACTAAAAAAGCAACCTAGAACTAAGGAACTGAGAACTAAATTGAGCGCTACCGATCGAGAACGCATATGCGCAAGACCTACTGCCTTTCTCTGGATCAAAAAGGGAACTAGTGAACTAAAAGTACGACCTAGTTCACTAATGAACTGAGTGCTTAGTCTCAGTTTGGAGCGCTCCAAAACTTTATAGTAGTATACTATAAGTATACTATTGATCGAATCACAATTTATTCATATGTAAAATGGACCTAAACTAAGAGTTTTTGGGTTCATTTTACTCTGAAGTCATTTGTGATTCGATCAATAGTATACTAATTATAGTATAATTTTAGTTTTGGAGCGCTTCAAACTGAGACTAAGCAGGAACTAAACTGACCGCTGCCAGTCGAGAACTACTAGGCGCAAGACTAGAGATCAGTCGCAGGACCGAGGGCTTTACGTGCTCTGTGAGGCACAGAGGTGTAGGTTTAATGCCGCCAGCAAATACTTATGTAAAGAGTAGATATCATCATCATGATCAACCCATTAACGGCTCACTACAGAGCACGGGTCTCCTCTCAGAGTGAGAAGGGTTTTGGCCATAGTCTAACACGCTGGCCAAGCGGATTGGCAGACTTCACACACATTTGAGAACGTTATGGAGAACTCTCAGGCATGCAGGTTTCCTGACGATGTTTTCCTTCACCGTTAAAGCAAGTGATATTTAAATACAACTTAAAACGCACATAACTCTGAAAAGTTAGAGGTGCGTGCCCCGGGATCGAACCCACGACCTCCGATTAGAAGTCGGTCGTCCTAACCACTAGGCTATCACAGCTAAAGAGTAGATAAATGACATAATAAACAAATGAATAAAATAACATATTTGCTGAATGCATCGAAACAACGATACATAGAAGATTTATATAGATACCTAACTATATTAAGCATTATCTTGGCAGGATGTTATTGATGACTTTTATTGAGTAAACTGACTGATAGCCACTGTGCAGTGGAAAATACCAGTGTCCAGTGGATAGATACTAGGTTTCATTCAATCTTGTTACATCATCAGCTGATTTCGATTATTAATTCGATCATTAATAAGGAAATAAATAAAATGTAAAAATAACATTTTTAAAGACAAGCTTTGACATTTTAATATGCATCTCGATTACAAATAGAAGGAAACAGGAAAATAAATCAGTCCAAACTTGACTGTCCTACCATTTTGAAAACAGGGAGTTGCAATGACCATCTGGAAAATGGTCATAGTCATAAGTAGTCATGTGTCATAGACAGATCTGTATTTGTATCTAGCTATGTTCCATCTTCATAAAGATGCTCTTGTCATCATATTGTGTATTGAAAAGTAACAAGTATAAATTAAAAATTGAATTACCCCCGACATTCACCATTTTGTATCGGTTTTCATCAAACATAGCTAACAACACTCTCGACTAATTCACCTTTCAAACAAAAAAAACCGCATTCAAATCGGTCCACCCATTTGTGCGCTACAGGGGAACAGACAGACACACACACACACACAGACACACAGACAAACTTATAACACCCCGTCGTTTTTGCGTCGGGGATTAATGATGAAAACAAAACAAATGAGAACAAAATAAGCATTTGATCAAGAATTTCTAGTTATCAGCTCCAACCTAAGATTCAGATTCTTTGTTTATTAAAAATTAAAAAAAAACCCTCGACATTCGCCATTTTGTGATGGCGGCAATCTTGGATTTGAAATCAGTTTATAGTACCTATCTATTCTACTAGTCAAGCCCTTTCATTTGATACCCATATTGAGGGAGTTGTGAAAAAATATGTAATCCGCCATTGTGTGGCGGCGGCCATCTTGGATTGATTTTCATATAACATAGCTAAGAGCATTCCCGACGAATTTTCCACCTTTTAAAAAAACAGTCAAAATCGGTTCATCCGTTCGGGAGCTACGATGCCACAGACAGACATACATACACACACACACACATACATACACACACCTGTACAGACACAGACACACACACACACACACATAGACACATCAAACTTATAACACCCCGTCATTGGTTAAAAATTAAAACGAACTACCTACCTAGTTCGCGATAAACCGGGATTTTTTAGGGTTGCATAGTAAAACAAAGAACCCTTCGGCCCGTCCAGACGTCGCGTCGCGTCGCGTCGCGTCGTCGCAGCCATTATGTTTAGAAACTATTACTTAGATAAAGCTGAAAAGTTATTTGGCACAGTTATTTAGACCATTTTTCTGGAGCATCGCAATAAATCTTGCTTCGGACTAGGTCCAGGGTTCGACTCTTGGTTGAGTCTATTAAAATAAGTAAAAATTGAGTGTAAGGCTCAAGGCTGCCTTTGCATGTAAATCTCTCGCTACGCTTACTCCCTTTAAAAATATCTTTCTTTTATTTAAATAATGCACTAACCTTAAAGAAACTTTCAAGCGCGTATTTATGATCAAAAATCAAAATGAGCATGAATTTACTGAAGTGTGCGTGAATTTTGTGTCGTAGACACACGTAATTCTTGTGTGCATGTGAGGGGGAACCTCAAAGACAGAAAACATATATCGTGCAGCCATACGTCCAGCGCCGAATGGCCACTCTATTTTCTCTATGTACACACGGTTCCCTATCAATCAATCAATCAATCAATTCATTTATTGCGAATTTGGGTTAGTTACATTGGATCTTATAAGTATTGTTAGTGTTTCACCAAATTCTACCTTACGGCATGCAATAGTACAATCCGGATTTTAATTTCATTAAATATTGTTAATTATTACTAATAGAAAAAAAAAATAATTACTTATTCAAATATTAACTAAAATGCAATCTATACTTATTATTCTGTTTTATATAATTACATATATTAACTATTATGTCAAATCTTACACTCCGTCATGAATTCTTTAACGCTATAAAAACATTGGTCAAGCAAATAGTCAAATAATTTCTTTCTAAATTTAGTCATCGGCAGACCCTTAGTGCCGTCGGAGAGTCTATTATATAAGGTTACAGCCATACAATGAGAATTTCGAGAGCATATAGCTAATCTTCGCTGTGGTATCTGTAGTTTTAGTTTTTGCCGCTGTATTCTGTTATCAGGCTTCATTTCAAATAAGTTAATGTGTTTTTTAACAAATAGGCAAGTTTCCAATATATATAGACATGGCAAAGGTAATATCTTTTTCTTTTTAAACAGTGGCTGACAAGGAGCTATTATATCAGCGCCACACAGTGATCTGATGCATTTTTTTTGTACTTTAAAAGCATTTTCAATATCGACAGAGTTACCCCATAATATAAGTCCATAACGTAGCATGGATGCCACATAGCCATGGTATGCAGTTGTGGCCGCTTCTTCAGAAATTGTATTACGGAGTCGATATAGGGCATATACAAACCTATTAAGTTTCTTACAAGTAATTTGTATATGCTCTTTCCAATTACAGTATTTGTCAATTGTAACCCCTAAAAACGTTGCTGATGGTACTACTTTTATCTTCGTATTATTATAGTGGATATTAAGGTTATGTGATGTGCTCTTATATGTCTGAAATTCAACTAATTTTGTTTTATTTAAGTTAACGCAAAGATTATTTAAATCGAGCCAGTTAATAATTTTATTTAGTCCGTTAATAATTTCTTGTTCAAATTCATTATTTTTGCTACTTTCAACTATAAGGGTAATGTCATCAGCAAAGAGAATTGTGTCATTATTAACGGCATCTGGTAAGTCATTAATGTAGAGCAAAAAGAGCAGAGGCCCCAGGATGCTTCCCTGGGGAACTCCGGATGTTACCTCTCTATATATCGATCTATGAGTAACTTTATGCTTATTACGTATAGTAGTGATTTCAACGCATTGTTGTCGATTATGCAGATAACTCTTAAACCAATCAAAGCCTTTTCCCCGGATACCGTATTTATGTAATTTTCCTAGAAGAATCTCATGGCTAACACAATCAAAGGCTTTAGACATATCTAATAAAATAGCAGCAACTGAACATTTTTTATTAAATGCACTGGTTATTTTCCTGATTAAATTAAAGCATGCTAATGTGGTAGAACGATTTTTTTGAAACCCGTACTGATTTGTTTTAAGTAAGTTATTTTTAGTGATAAAGTCATTTACTTTCTGATACATTACTTTTTCAAGAATTTTAGATATGGTTGGTATAAGAGTTATTGGTCTGTAATTATTCATCTCATTTTTAGCATCTTTTTTATGAATGGGTTTAACAATGGCATATTTTAACTTTTCAGGAAATGTACCATCTTGAAATGATGTATTTATAACGTGGCATAAAGGCGCTATTATTATCGGTGCACAAGTCTTCAAAATTTTAGTCGTAATATTATCATATCCTGTAGAGTTTGTATTTTTAAGATTCCTAATGACTTTATACAAATCATATTCGATAATTGGAGTTATAAACAAAGTTTTAGTATTATTTGGTATATTATTTGTAGAAATGTTAGTATTAATAGATTTATTATATTTAGTTATATTGATAAAATAGTCGTTGAATTTTTCTGCAATAATAGACGGATCTCTGTGTGTGATAGAGTTGATTTTTATTTCATTGATATCATTTGATTTATCCCTATAGTTAAAATTATTTTTAATTAATGTCCACGATGCTTTACATGTATTTTTAGCTTTCTTGATGTAACTTACGCTCCCTATTTTTTGAGATCTAAAAATACAGTGTTTTAAAATTTTCGAATACCTAGCGTATTTTTGTAGGTTGAATTTTTTATTCGATTTAGAATTTATGTATTCTAAATAAAGATTCCTTTTTTTTCTACAGCACTTTTTAATGCCTTTTGTTAACCAATTTGTTCTCCCACACTTTTTTACAATTTTAACGAGAATATTAGGGAAACAGAGGTCATAGAATAGTGTGAAAATTTCATAGAACTTGTTGAATGCTGCATTAGTTTCCGTTTCTTCGTATACCTCGCTAAAGGATAGAGATGCGATGCACTCACAAAATTTATTTATATTTTCGAGACTATAGTCTCTTTTCCTCTCAAACCAGAAATCGTTATTTCTCTTTGGATTATTTATATTAAGCTTAAAGCTAAGACTTTGAGCTGTGTCATGGTCCGATAGGGCTAATTGATGGGTACGAGAAGTAAGTTTCGTATCCTCAATGTTGCTTATGATTAGATCCAGGCAGCTATTTAGTCTAGTTGGTTTTGTGATGTGATTTTTCATGTTATAATTATCAAGAATGGAGGTCAATTCAGTGGAATATTGATTTGTTTTTAGAATGTCAATGTTTAAGTCTCCACACAGTATTACCTTCTTGTTTTTTTGTTTAATTGTTTTTTGTAATAAATTATTTAGGCTCTTGAAAAAATTATATACGTTAGATTGAGGTGTCCTATAAACACATATAACTATTAATCCATATAGAGGAATATCAATACCACAACATTCGAACTCATATTGTTTACATAGATTAGTCAGATCCAAAGGCACACATTCTATGTTGCTTTTCGTCAGGATACAAGTGCCACCTCGTTGCTTATCACTGCGGCAATAGATAGCAGACAAGTTATAATTATTTATACGTAGATTCTCAGCGAGGTCGCTTCTAACGAAAGTTTCGGAAAGGCATATAATATGAATTGCGCCCATGCAGGATTTAAGGTCATTAACCGCTATTTCTAACAAATCTTTTTTATTAAGAATTCCTGCAATATTTTGATGGAGTATATTAATTGTAGTTGTCTTATTAGAATTATTATTTAAGAAAAAAATTAGTTTTTTTGACTGGAGTGGCTTTTTTGTGTAGTTCATAGCTATTCCTAGAAAAATAATAAGGAATGGTGCCTTTTTTGTATCTATTTTTCTGTGTATCAGTCGATGTTATATTATGATCTCCCGTTTTTTCTTTTTTTTTAAAGTAGTACAATATAGTGCCCTTATGATAAGTGGTTTCGTTGGTTTTATTTTTAGTCATACAAGATATTAGGCTATTTAGTTTATTTTTAGAGAAGTTTAGGTATTGTAGTGTACCTATTGCAAAAATAAATTTAATTAGGTATCAATACCTACTACTGTTTCCAAACATCAATACTATTAACGATAATACTTACGAGTACTTAGTCTATAAAATGAAAAAACAAATTGGCAGTTATTTAATAAATTTTCGCCGAATCCGTAAACATTCGTGCTGGTTCATTAATAAACATGTGCAAAATAGACATGCCCCAGTTCGGAGCCGGTGTTCCGAGCAACGTAAACAAAGAATACAATTGCACCATTGATATAGATAACCAAGACTCACAACTCACTGATGTATGTACTTACTTACCTAAAATTGATTCGATTTAAAAGTCACAACCATAGATAAATGAATAAGAGGAGATATGGTAAGGGGGCGTGGTTCCTGAGAACTCTTCTGGTGTTAAATACACCTGAGAACCGTTTCATTCTTTAGTCGAATGTCGTCCACCGATCGCTTCACCGCTCTCGATTTTTAACAAAATGCCGTGTTGTTCAGTGGTTGTTTGAAAAACATCAAGCAAAAAAGGGAATCACACGAAAGATGGCATCTCATTTCACACTTAAGTATGTCGCCAGTGATGACCAGAGATGGACCAGAGACGACATCAGAAGGCTATTCTAGTAGTATCATTATTCATTATTCATTATCAGGGTAGATCGAATTACTTTGCTGTGGGCGTCACATGGGTACGGGCCTAATTGAAAAGCCGTCTCATTAACTGACACACTAACTGACTAACCCTACCTAGTTCGGTCTCCTCCTCCCCTGCAACCGAACCGCTTCCGACCAATCTAATCTACACGACACACATCGCACGATACCACCTACTTTGTACAACACAACCTATAACACAGTACACCGCACGAGCGAAGCAGCGCTCTCGTCGAGCGCCCAGATCGGAATGTGTCACACGCGCCACCGCTCTCTCTCTCTTACAATAAAATGTTGGTAGTGGGAATGACGTAATGGCGCAACGCTAGGACCATTCACACTACAATATCAACGAGCCGACACGGCCATACTGACATTCGCACGTCCCCGTGCGACTGCCAGCGTCCAAGGATGTCTACAAAGAACAACACACAGGTGAAGTACACCTCTAAATACGCTCGCCCATCCCTGACACTTCACTGCTTCTAGGTCACCTCCGTCTGTTATGCATCAATTGTCAATCATCACACCAGCTGTCAATCGCATCAACCAACCACCACCTCATGTGATGACGTACAACAGACCCAACCCAACCATCTGTCAATTGCTAGTCATCACCTCAGCTGTCAATCACAATACACATCTGGAAGGAGTGTGTCCTTTCAACCACCTCCCTTGAGTCTGGCCCGGACGACACTTCCTTACCAGGATAGACTCAGGAACTTAATATAACACCCAACCAGTCAGTACTTCAATCTGTCAATTGTCAGTCATCACTTCAGCTGTCAATCGCAATACACATCTGGAAGGAGTGTGTCCTTTCAACCAACTCCCTTGAGTCTGGCCCGGACGACACTTCCTTACCAGGATAGACAACATGAAACACACACAACTAGTCAGCGCCCTTCACTTGTAACACATGGTCAAAGTCATCGTCATAGTCAAAATAATAATCACAGTCAACCCATAATCTGCTCAAGAACGTCGACCCATATAGGCCAGTCCATTTAATTAACTACATCACACACGCACACGTCATTTTCCCTGCCAAGTCCCGAAAATGGCAACACTCATCTGATTAGGGTGCAATTGCTATCGCAAACCCTCAATCAAATATCACAGTTAAAGTTACCTACGTTTACAATTACATGTTCACACTAAAACGAATCTACCACTGGTTCGGAATACCGCAACCTAGCGAGAAGAACCAGTAAGAAACTCGGCGGCGTCTAACTTTCTAACATAACTGATCAAAAACTACTTCCGGCTGTAAACGCAATTCAATAACATTTCTTTAGTTCCGATCGTGTATCATTTTATCATCATCTCGATAAACTATTTTACGTACTACAACCTCTTTACGGCTTTATCACAACCATCGGTTTCAAACTTGATCACATTTCAACATCGATGAAGGTACCTGGACAATAGAATTTGGTTAACAAACAAAACCATTTTCGAACGGATCATTTATCTCAATAGCGCACATTTTATTATTCTGCGAGTATTTCTACAACTTTAGTTTCAATTAATCGCGATTTTTTCTTTTTGTTTTTTTGTTTGTTTGTTGGTTTTTGTTATCATCTTAGCCGTCACGGCCAACCCTGACATTCGATCGTCCTCGAGCGACTAATAATTACCCTCAGCAATTGGTAAACCCGAGATCGCTAGCCCCACTTCAAAAAGAGCCGTCAAAAACCTAGGCAGCCCGCCAGGCCCCTGAAACTATCTCGGTTTCTAATCTAAACACTAGTTATAGTTAACACCACATAAACGCGCAATTTGATCCGATACAATCGGTAACAGTGTGGCCGATCAATTCTCGGAAACCCACACACAATCGCTCAGTACCGTCACGCTTTTATTAACTAAAAATTCCTAGAAAAAAGTGAACAATTGAGTTCACATTTCCATTTGGGTCGGTTACCCGCATATAACATCTCGCTAATTTTATCACGAACCACCTGCCGTAAATCAAAGGCGGTGCATATGACGCTAAACCGTTTTACGAGGATTCAACTAAACTAATCTTAAGTTTTCCGGTTGTGACCCTTAAACGCGGTAATCCGTTAATCGAGAAATCCGAGTTTTCGTTAAGCAATGACAATAGTCGCGGTTTATCCTCATCTGGTATATCCGTATCAATATCCGAAAACTATTTTACACATTGAAATAGAAAAAGTATCCGCAGTCATTGCACAACCTGCCTTTAAAATATCACGACTTAACGCAAAAACTCATCTAATATAACGTCAAACAAAAATTTGTAAAGTGGGTGTGTCCATCAATTAAAAATTTCACATAAAATTTGCAAGGTACTATTAACACTTGAATTCTCAATACCGGTAATTCAATTTTATTATAACGCACACCCGATAGCCTATTCGCAATACTTTCGTTAACGAGAAGAATCGCGGCACCGAAATCTTAACAAAATGAAAACGACCCGCGTCGCGCACACAACACCGGTTCTACAAGGCTTTTGTGCCACGAAGGAGACCGACAAACGCAAATGCAGTTAAAGGCTCCGGCTCATCAATTTGCCCTTCAGATCCCACTTCTGATGTCGCCAGTGATGACCAGAGATGGACCAGAGACGACATCAGAAGGCTATTCTAGTAGTATCATTATTCATTATTCATTATCAGGGTAGATCGAATTACTTTGCTGTGGGCGTCACATGGGTACGGGCCTAATTGAAAAGCCGTCTCATTAACTGACACACTAACTGACTAACCCTACCTAGTTCGGTCTCCTCCTCCCCTGCAACCGAACCGCTTCCGACCAATCTAATCTACACGACACACATCGCACGATACCACCTACTTTGTACAACACAACCTATAACACAGTACACCGCACGAGCGAAGCAGCGCTCTCGTCGAGCGCCCAGATCGGAATGTGTCACACGCGCCACCGCTCTCTCTCTCTTACAATAAAATGTTGGTAGTGGGAATGACGTAATGGCGCAACGCTAGGACCATTCACACTACAATATCAACGAGCCGACAAGTACAAGTTATTGTTGTTATTTTCCATAAAAAACAAGAAAACATTATTTTGTATATTTACATTATGCTCAAAAAGTGTTAAATTGAGAAGTCTGTATCTCATTATGAACAAAAACCATTGCTTGCTTAGTAGAAATCAAACATTGAATCGGTCGGTCTTAGGACGCAATGGTACTTGTACTATATAAATATATTCTTTCACTAAAACTTTAGACCTTTCATGGAACGGGCGCCTTCACTCAACATCGATAACGTGTGATGTACGGTGATTGAAATTGAACGCTGTGTACTAAACGATAAAGTCTATATTTGCTGGTGCTGCTTGCACTGATCTATCAGTATGCAATATAGCATTTTGTATCAAGTGGTGGGGACAAACTAACGACAGCAGGTTTCCATACAATTTGATGTAAAGGGCAATTCTCCCTCTTATTCATTATTCTATGGTCACAACATTTACTATACACTACTGTTTATTGGTGTACTTACAATTAAGTATATTTTCATTAAATTTAATTTCATAGCTTTAGAAATACAACTTGTTCTTTTTCTTGATTTGAAATGAAGATCTTGAAGTGGTTAAATCTGGAGATGATTTAAAAAATGGTAAACGAGACACATTGTAAACACAACAAAATGGTAAATGTAAAGGAAGTAATTCCGACTGCATGCAACCATTTTTTGACATGTTAAAGTCTTATATAATTCGATAAACGCCGGCCACATGCACATAAAAGCAAGACTTAATGTCACGTACCGCGTGCAAGCGAGAGCGCGGAACAAGCGATAGTGTAGGCAATGTTTTCTTATGACGTTATCACGTAAAATTATCGTCCGTAAACTGACTTTACAGACAACCAATTTTTTTAAGTGTAGAATTTTCTATGAATTTCTTATTTATGCACTTAAATGGCGAGCTCAGAACCTGTCTTCTTCTTGCTACCTAATACAGGACAATCTACATATCAACGCTTTACATTACAACGTAATAATTTTAAGAGACACGTGATTTTTGACATTTATTGTTTATACTATAATAATGTCCAAAAACATGCACGGGTCCCACTCCCACACAGCGTTTGGAACGCTCTTAGTTGTTAAGATACATTTCAGTATTCGGCCGTGTGTATCTTTGATAATATAATTCAATGGATTCCGCCCACAATTATTAGTCTGTTCGGCGAAAATTACGTATACGCGCCCATTTTCCCAGTGTTTTGGGCTCACCTGGGTAATTTGGATTTACGATTCCAATGAAATGGCTTTTGGGCTTAACTAGTCCACGGGCGACGCAGGGTTGACGTCCAATTATCCCTGTTATCTATGGTTGACAACAGTGTTTTATTATAAAGCTGTGATAGCCTAGTGGTTTAGACTTGGCCCCCCTTTCGGGGGGACCGAGTTCTATCCCCGGCACGCACCTCTAACTTTTCGGAGTTATGTGCGTTTTAAGCAAATAAATATCACTCGCTTTAACGGTGAAGGAAACCTGCATGCCTGAGAGTTCTGCATAATGTTCTAAAAGGCGTGTGAAGTCTACCAATCTGCACTTAGCCAACGTGGTGGACTACGGCCTAAACCCTTCTCACTCTGAGCGAAGAGCTACGCCCCTGTAGTGGGCCGGTAGTGAAGTTGTTCATGATGGCGATGATTTACCTATGGTTGGAAGTAAAAATTATTTTTAAAAAAACATTCATTGAAATAATTTAAAAATGTATATTGTGGTGCTTAAATTAATTATTGATTAGGTATTTGTATTTATAAACAGAAATAAGTCTATCTTTACAATCGCAGATAGATAAAGTGGCAGGTGCCCATTGCCGGGTATTCTGATAAATGTTGTGATTGTTATCCATTCTGAGAAGTTTCTGACATTCATTCGTGTCGCTAAACAAACGCTAAGCCGGCGCCGCTCTGCTGATAAACTGATAATGTGATAAGTTGATAAATGATAAATAGTACTTAACTGTCACAAACCACTGGTTTTATTTAAATACAAGCGGATACCCGCGACTTCGTTCGCGTTGATATTGATTTTTAAAAATCCCGTGGGAATCATTTTGTTTTCCAAAGCTCCTTTGAGCTCATACCTTGCTAAAAGCTGTTAAAAGTTCACTGGCGGATATTTAGGTAGATCAAAATGTAAACATCCGCCAGTGAAAGTCCCATCAAAATCGATCCAGCCTTTCCGAGATTAGCCGGTAATCTTTAAAGTATCTCCTTTCTAACAAAAAAAGAATGAATGAAATCGGACCACGCGTCAATAAATTACAGCTAAGTATAGATCGACCAGAATCTCATGAAAAATAGGGAAATTAAATTTTGTAGTAAGCAACACTAGGTTAACTCGGCTGCCCTAGTGATAAACAAAGTAATTACATTCAGAACACCGTACCTGAGATCGTTTCACGAAACGAAAAATCAAGCAACTGCATTTTAAATTATACAAAAACAAAGTAATCAACATCCAATTACTTTGTTTTTGTGTTGTGCTTATTGTTTACTTGGTTTTTGCATTTATATTCCGGGTTAGTAAGTACAGTTACTTTGTTTGGGCAATTTAAATTTCAGTAAACGGTTCAAGTTATTTGAAATATTAAACTGTGGTAAAAAACTACTCGACATAAAACTTTTGTTAATGCAAAAGTCAATTTCACAAAAAATGTCAGTTACTTTGTTTATCGCTAGGGCAGCCGTAGTGTTGCTAGCCTTGGAATTTCATTTCCCTATTTTTCATGAGATTCTGGTCGATCTATACACATTTTAACTTTCATCCCCTTTCCCAAGGGAACCGTGCTGAATTTCGGGATAAAAGTATCCTATATGTTACTCCGTAATATGAACTTAAATCATGCCAAGTTTCATTTCAATCCATTCAGTAGTTTTTGCGTGATTCGCGCACAAACATACAGACAAACAGACAAACAGAAAAACAGACAGACAAAAATTTCAAAAATAGCTTTTTTACGTTCTATTACTTATCCCTAACATCCTCCAGTTATTATTTTGCAAAAATCTTTAATGTACAGTTACGGCAAGTCTACGATTTTATTATATGTATAGATAGAAGATTTTCAATTTTTAATTTTTATTGCTAAATAGTATCTTAGGCATAGAGACTTTGATAGCAGAATTAGGTATTTAGTTAGTGCCTTTTTATTGGGTAAATATCCAATAAAATACCTACATAAAAAGCTTCAAGTTCCAGAACCGAAGCAAAAATTACACCGAAAGTTGTTTTATCGAATAGCTATTACTTAGTCTAAATGTTTTTAATAAAGTACTTAACTGATTTTAATTGACTTTGACTAACTTTGACTGATGGTTTTAGTGATTACTGATCAATCGACGATGTAAGTTTGTAAAACCAAATAATTTTTTTTTTCATAGTTTTTTTTTTTTGACGTGATAACGTATCATATATCGATGAACGCCGGCTACATGCACGAAAAAGCATGACTCATTGTCACGTACCGCGGGACGTAGCACGTAGCACGTAGCTCGTAGCGCGGAACGTAGCACGTAGCGCGGAACTAAACGTTCGGCTTGTGACGCATCTCTCTTTGTTTTCTGACGTTATCACGTAAAATTATCGTCCGCGACTTTACAGACAACCAATTATTATTATTTTTTTAATTTTAAGAAAAAAAATGTATAGTAAATAGGTACCTACCTACTACCTACATCTCCACTCTCCGGGATGCAAACTATCTCAGTGACTTTCGGTTAACCAATAAATTATCTACTTACATTTAAAAATTTATTTAAAATTTAAATGTAACCATTCGGTCATTGTCTTCATTAAATGTGGGTAAGCGATTATTAAAATGATAATAAAGCACATGACATCAAGATCGTGAATAATTCAATTGATTCATAAATTAATTTATTAACTACTAAGTAGTGATTAGCTATCAATTTATTGGGTATCAAAATAAGATATTATCTACTTATTTATGACTGTGTATATATAATTTAGTTATGAAACGCGTGTCACAATCAAAATTGAAACAAGTTTTCAAATAATATAAATTAAAAAATTATAATAATATAGGTCCCTACTTATTAAAAAATTTAACCCCGACATGGCGAAAATCTACGTTTTATAAACCATCCCATTCCTGCTTCAACATGACCTTGATCCCCATGTGTTAACGTCCCACTGCTGGGCAAAGGTCTCCTCTCTTATAGAAGAGAGGGTTTTAGAACTTAGATCCGCCACGCTAAGTACTTCTAAAGTGGTTGGCGGTCTATAACTCCTGTTGTCACACTATAATGATAATACCTGCGACTGACGGCCTCACGTGCTCTACGAGGCACGGGGGAGTGACACCACCAAGGTAAGTACGGTGACTTGTGTTATTTATTTAATTTTTGCGGGGTATTTTTTCATTATTTTTTACTTGATTTAATTATAATTTATTTTATATAGACCCTGTCTCACTACCTTCTGATAAGTGTCGGATAGCCTAAACGTATATGTTTTGTCACTTTCTTACTGTATATCAAGTGACAAAGACAAAAGTTGTGAATAAGCTATCCATCATTTATCAGAAGGTGGTGAAACAGGCCCTAATTCTCTTAAAATGATTAGGTACATAATGAAAAAAAAAAATTATCCTCACAAGTAGGTGTAGGTATATTGATGGTGTGAGAACACGCCAGAGCCGTGTTTGGAAACACGAGTGAATTTCCAAAACATAACTTATCCAAACACACGTGCAACTGCTGGGTGCGAGGCTGAAAACGTGACTGCAGTTTCAACACAACAGACATTTACACACCTACCGAACTACACTGTTATAAATGTACCTATAGGTACCGGTATACTATATACGTATGTATAAAATATACTCATGTACACACATAGAGCGATAATCTGCAGTATATTAACACTCTCAATGCAGAAAATAATTCGGTCCAAGTATTAAACAAATCTAAATTAAAACTAAATTGCCAAATGGATAATAAGTACTTAGTACCTAATGTCGTGATTTTTCAGGGCTCCGTTTTTACCCTTTTGGAACCCTAAAAATGAATGAAATCGGACTACGCGATAGTGAATTACAGCTAAGTACACATTTTTACTCTCTCCCAAGGGAACTGTGATGCATTTCGGGATAAAAAGTATCCTATATGCTATTATGTAATATGAACTTAAATCATGCCAAGTTTAATTTCAATCCATTCAGTAGTTTTTGCGTAATACATGCACAAACATACAGACAAACAGACAAAATTTTCAAAAACAGCTTTTTTACGTTTTATTACTTATCCCTTACGTCTCTCACTTATTTTTTTTGCAAATACCTTTAATGGACAGGCACAGCAAGTCTATGGTTTTAATCTATGTATAGACTAAGCACCTGCCGAGTGCACGCCTGCCTCACTGCATCTTTGTCTGTCAAATGGAATTGCGCGAGCAACACTTTTCTATCACTTTCAACACTCGCACAGAAAATTTTATATCTTAAAATCCAGACAACCATGATTTAGCACCACTTTTGACCAGGCAACCAAATACGGTTCGATTGGGAATAAAATAATCTTTCATTTGACATATAATTCGTTTAAATAACAGATGAGAGAAGCAGATCATGAAAAAAAATTTTTAGTTTTTTTGTGTTTAACATCATAGGCACCAAATTTAGCCAGGCAACCAAAGTGCAATGTATCAATCTATGAATTATCTGGCATATAATCTCTATCAGCATTAAATAACAGATGAGGGTACGATTTTCTATAACGGGATCCTAGACCATTAAGTATGTTGAAGGCTAACCATCTGACGTAAACAATACGTTCAAATAAATCACGTAATCGCGATCAACGTTGCTTTACGCATTGATTCACGTACAAGTTATATTACAACCCATACTTATAATGGTACAACGAAGGTAGGTATATAACAAACATTACGAACACAATATTTCCGACGTAGTAGGTAATAACTGGTAATAACAAATTACGCTCGATCGATACATAAATTGTGTGAACAATTTGTGGCTAATTCTGTTGTACACAATCTCTAAATCTAAACTAAAATGACAGGGCTAAATATATTCCTATCTCTTTCACAATGCTCCTTGCAGATAAGGATAGCCCAGGAGGATAGATAAGGATAGTCAAATGAATCTACCACTGGTTCGGAATGCCGTTCCAACCGAGAAGAACCAGTGAGAAACTCCCGCGGTTGCTCTTTTTTTAAAAATAACAATACAGCAATTTATGTAGGTACATGTTGAAATGCTGTCTCGTGCATTGCTGGAACAAATTAAATCCATGCTTTTTTATCATTTACTAGAGAATGCCCGCGGCTTCGCCCGCGTGAATTTTGGTTTTTCACAAATCCCGAGGGAGTCGTGGATTTCCGGTTCCCATTTCCGCTCCCTTTTCTAACCTTTACACCTACTTTCAAGGAAGTTTGCTATAGTAATCTACCTATAGTTGTAGCTAGAGATTTCGGTCTTTTTCAAAATCCCGTGGGAACTGTGGATTTTTCCGGGATAAAAAGTAGCCTATGTTTTAAGTCAGGGTATAATCTATCTCCTTTCAAAATTTCAGCCAAATCGGTTTAGTAATTGCGGCGTGATTGAGTAACAAACATCCAAACATCTAAACATCCAAACATCCACACTTTCACATTTATGATATTAGTAGGATAGTAGGAGGATTAGTAGGATAGTAGGATTAGTAGGATTGGTATTGTGATTATGTGTGATAGCTTCTGCCCGCAGCTTCGCTCGCGTAAATTTCGGTTTTGAACAAATCCCGAGGGAATCGTTGATTCCCGGTTCCCGTTCCCGATCCCTTTTCCAACCTTTATACTTTCTATCAAGGAAGTTCGCTATAATAATCTACCTATAGTTGTAGATATAGACTTCGGGTTTTTCAAAATCCCATGGGAACTGTGCATTTTTTCCAGGATAAAAAGTAGCCTATGTGTTGCCAATGCATGCAACACAGCAAACTATTGCAATAATGTGTTATGTGAACGTGATTTACCTAAGAACAGTCAGCGCCCTCTATGGCGTTTTTGGAAGATTATATCTATTTTAGTCCCACAGGAATACTTTTCCGGGATAAAAAGTATGCCTATGTTTATAATAAAGTCTTTAATTGGTATCCCCAATATCAATTTTTAAATAACCGACAGTGCCTAAATCCCATTAGTGTTGGGGATCAGATCCCCTACAGCATCAGGATTGAGGAGTTGGAATCCAAATTTTTTGTAGGACAGTGTCGCAATGTTTCTCTATCGATTAAAAAAAAATTACGCAAATCGGTTCAGAAATCTCGGAGATATCGGTGTACATAGGTAGAAAAACACAACTCCTCCTTTTTTGAAAGTCGGTTAAAAAAGTAGCCTATGTTACTCCCTGGTTAATTCTCTACTTGTATGTGAAAGTCCCGTCAAAATCGGTTCAGCCGTTCCAAAGATTAGCCCGTTCAAACAGACAGACAGACAGACAGACAGACAGACAGACAGACAGACAGACAGACAGACAGACAGACAAAAATTTTAAAAACGTGTGATTCGGTTATAGTATCGTTCAAATAACCATATGAGCTTAATATGAGGTAGTTATTTCGATATTACAGACAGACACTTCAATTTTATTTATTAGTATAGATATAATCTTCAATTGTATAATATGCTTTTTTAGGGTTCCGTAGTAAACAAGGAACCCTTATAGTTTCGCCATGTCCGTCCGTCTGTCCGTCTGTCCGTCTGTCCGTCTGTCCGTCTGTCCGTCTGTCCGTCCGTCCTCGGTTAATCTCAGAGACTATTAGTGCTAGAAATCCGTAATTTGGCATGAGTATAAATATTAATCACGCCGACAAAGTGGTGAAATAAAATTTTGATAAATATTTTTTTTTAGGGTAGCTCCCCTACATGTAAAGTGGGGATGAATATTTTTTTTCTCGTCTACCCCATAGTGTGGGGTATCGTTGAATAGGTCTTTTAAAAATACTGTGGGTGTGGGAACATCATTTTTCGATTTCTAGATCCGTTTGTAAAATATGATGTTTTAAAGTGCAAATTTTTATTAGAGTCAAGTGTCCCCCCCCTCTATCAGCCAAATGGCAGTATATAGGAACTTGAAAAAATTCACAGCAGTAGGGTATATAATCAATTTTAAAGGAAAACTATCACGGCTAAGTAGGGTTCACAGGTTAAGGAGTTATATCTGTTTTTCGAGGATTGTGACTACGGAACCCTACACTGCGCGTGGCCCGCCACGCACTTGACCGGTTTTATTTATAATATGCTTACAATTCTACACATGTGAAGTAGACAAAAGTAGCCCCTTTTCCAACGGTGGCACCCGTTCACGAGCATGACGCATGATCAAGCCATTGCTTCGCTCAACCATATTCAACCATGATGTCGAATGACATTATCACCATGAAGTGTCTGTCAGGCATTTGTCATATCGCACGCTTATTAATAAACCGAAATAAGTCAAAATTTGTTGATTCCTACTTTTACTAATAAAATGAACTAACTCAGCTCAAAAAATAGGTACAATCTGACCGCCACGCGAAACAGAGCAAAATGGCCGATTTAATGGATCATCCTTCTCTTTATTATTAAAACGCGCGACAAAGCATTTTATGAAATAGGGAATCATTCAGTGATGCGTCAACCGCGATGTGAGGTGAACGTTACCTTTTTTTGACAACAACGAATTAAGGCGAAATAGTTCATTTTATTTGCAAGCGCACTTAACTTTATTCCGTTTTTTTTTATTTCTAAACAAGAACGATTTTGATTTATTTCACGTTAGTTGAAAATTGTGTTTTATTTCAACATGCATGATTGAGACATATTTCAGTATTTTATTAAATTTACTGTGAGTAGTTATAAAAAAATATGTCTTAGTGCGTTTTAGTTTTAATTCTATCTTAAGTTCAGGAAAAAATTCCATTTTATTTCACTTTGTTACAAAAAGTATCAGCAAATTTAAAAAGTATTCGTATTTGTTTCTGTCTATTTCTTAAATTATCCAAAATTCCAAAAGTACTCTAGCAATTATTGCAGTTTATTAATTTTTTTTAATAAAATTATTAAATTTTTCAATTCCATAGTTGTGATTAAATATGACGTGTGCCATAAGAAAACAACGATGCCAAAACAAGAACTGGTTGCGATAAGTTATAGGGGTCAGAAATGCTGGCCGACTTCATAGAGAAGGAGGATCTCTATCTATACTAATATAATAAAGCGGAAGAGTTTGTTTGTTTGTTTGTTTGTTTGTTTGTTTGAACGCGCTAATCTCTGGAAGTACCTATCGGATTTGAAAAATTCTTTTTGCATTTGGTTGTCCAACTTTTGGGGTAGGCTATTTAATATCCCTAAAATCCTCCCCTAAGGGGGCAAAATGGGGGTAGAAAGTTTGTATGAAAGTCCTATGTTTTTAAAGTTACAGACCTGAAAATCGGCATTTAGATTATTAGTTTTAAATAATAAAACTCTGTATATTTTATTTTGAGAAATCTTCCCTTAAGGGTGGTATTATAGGGGATGAAAGTTTTAATGGGAAGTTTTAATTATAATTTTGCTATTATCAACTTGAAATTTGGAAGGTAGGTTAATTCTAGGGCTTAGATATCAGCCTGGAAAATATTTCACGAAAATCCTCCCCTAAGGGGGTAAAATGGGGGTTGGAAAGTTATGTTTTTGAAGTTACAGATATGAAAATAGGATATGAAATTATAATTTTTAAATGATAAAAACCTTAAGTTATTCTGGAAAATCTCCCCTTAAGGGTGGTAAAATAGGGGATGAAATTAATTTTTATGAAAGTCCTATGTTTTAAAGTTACAGACCTGAAAATCGGCATTTAGATTATGAGTTCTAAATAATAAAACTCTGTAATAAAAACTATTTTGAAAAATCTGCTTTGATGGGTGTTTAAATAGGGGATGAAAGTTTTAATGGGAACTAAAAACGATTGCAGCGCCCTCTGGAGGTCTAACTTGAAGCGATCATAGAGCCCTCTGGCGGCCAAAACTAGAAACTAAAAACGATCACAGCGTCCTCTGGTGGCCTAAGCCGGAAACTTGGAGCAATAGCAGCGCCCTCTAGCAGCCAAAACTGGAAACTACAAAACGATTGCAGCGCCCTCTTGCGGCCAACACTGGAAATTAAAACGATCACAGTGCCCTCTTGCGGCAAAAACTGGAAACTAAAAAACGATCGCAGCGCCCTCTGGCGGCCTAGGCCAGAAACTTGAAGTGATCGCAGCGCCCTCTAGCGGCTTAAGCCGGAAACTCGAAGCGATTGCAGTGCCCTCTTATAGTCAAAACTCTTGCGACCGGAGCTGGAAACTCGAAGCAATTGCAATGACCTCTGACGGCCGCAGGCGGAATCTCGGTACGACAGCTGCGCCCTCTGGTGGCCGAAGGCAATTAAATAAATACTAAATTAATAACTAAATCAATAAATAAATAACTAAATAAATCAAGAAATAATATAAAGCTAGGTATTTAGTTCTTAAATAATTATCTAAATGTGAAAGTGCGGATATTTGGATGTTTGGATGTTTGTTACTCTATAACGTCGCAACTATTGAACAGATTTGGCTGAAATTTTGAATGGAGATAGATAATGCCCTGACTTAAAACATAAGCAACTTTTTATCCTGAAAAAATCCACAGTTCCCACGGGATTTTGAAAAAACCCAAATCTACAGCTACCTATAGGTAGATCAATATAGCAAACTACCTTGAAAGTAAGTATAAAGATTGGAAAAGGGAGCGGGAACAGGAACCAGAAATCCACGATTCCCTCAGGATTTGTGAAAAACCAAAATTCACGCGGGCGAAGCCGCGGGCAACAGCTAGTAATATTATATTTCTTAACTCTTTCCTCAGGAAGCGGCCTTACAGGAAATGGACCTGGATGAGTCCCAACGGTTCTACGAGAAATGAAATTGACTTCATCATGTCTACCAAACGGCACATATTGATGTCAATGATGTCTCTGAGATCAACAGAGTAAAAACCTGGAGCAATCACCGTATGGTAACAGGCACATTGAATCTCAACATAAAGCTTGAAAGGACCAGACTGATGAAGTCAACGCTCCAACCTTCTCGTACCCATATCCAGAACCTGGAGAGCTTTCAACTCAAATTGCAAAACCGATTTTCTTGACTGGCAGATTGCGATTCTGTGGACGAGCTGAACAACAGGCTGGTGGAAACTGTCCATGGTCGGGTCTAAGTTATTTAAGACCCACCGTAGAAATAGAACCAAAAAATTCTCAGACCATACTATCAATCTCATGGAACAGAGACATGAAATGAGACTCCAGTCTTCTGGAGACGCCTTTGCATATCGGCGGATTAGTAGACAGATCTCTAAATCACGCGCGATCAGACACGCGATCTGCGATGATTTAACACCGAGCGTATCAAAGAAACCATTGAGCGGAACAAAGGCTCAAAGGTGTTCGCGAGAGATCTGCCTATCGGTTAGAGTCAGCTGACGCGACTCAAGACCGACAGCGGTTTGAGGGAGGTTGAGAAGTTCTACGGACAGCTGTACCCGTTAAAACAGAAGCCTGTTGAAGATTTGGCTAAAGATCCCAGAGCCAAATTGACCCGACACTATACCGAAGATATCCCGGACGCCTATTAATACAAGACTAATATGGCTCTCAAACAACTTAAGAAAACAAGGCGCCAAGTGATGACGAAATCACAACAGAACTCCTGAAAGCAGTTAGAAAACCAGTTCTTAAGGTCTTTCAGCGACTGTTCAATTCCGTTATCAACGAGGGTATAACGCCAGAGGCATGGCACAGAGGCGTGCTTGTTCTTTTCTTCAAAAAGAGTGATAATACCCTGCTGAAGAATTATAGACCCATCTCGCTGCTGAGTCATGTCTATAAGTTATTCTCGAGAGTCATTACGAACCGTCTCCCTTAAGGTTCGACGACTTCCAGCCTCCCGAACAGACTGGGTTCCGAAAAGGCTTCAGTACCATAGACTACATCCACACGCTGCGGCAGGATATACAGAAGACCAAAGAGTATAACCGACCACTTTGCTTGGTATTTATCGACTATGAGAAAGCCTTCGATTCGATAGAAACTTGGGCTGTATTGAGATAACTGCAGAAATGTCGACTATCGGTAGTCGGTACATCCAAGCGCTGATGTTTGTACAAAAACGCTACTATGTCAGTCCGTATACAGGACCAGACTACGAGGCCAATCTAATTGCAGCGTGGAGTACGTCTTTAAGCTTCTGGACTGGAACGGACTTGGCATCAACATGAATGGCGAGTAAATCACTCACCTACGGTTGCCGATGATAAATAGTCGTTATGGCAGAGATTCTGGGAGACCTCAATATAATGTTCAATGATCTCAGCAGAGTTTCTCAACAGGTGGGCCTAAAAATGAACATGAGTAACATGACGAAAACGAAGATCATGTCTAATGCTCATGTTCAGCTCCATCCGGTAATCGTTGAGAAGTCGGTACTGGAAATTGTAGACGAGTATAATACCTGGGACACGGTCCAGCTAGGTAGGTCCAATTTTGAGAAAGAGATCAACCGCCGATTCAAACTCGGCTGGGCAGCCTTCAGGAAACTTCGAGATGTCTTTTCGTCCAATATCCCTCAGTGTATACAGACGGCAGTCTTTGAACAGTGCGTGTTGCCTGGATCTGATCTGCGCTAACAATGGGCCTCATAAGAAGGCTCAGGGTTACTCAGCGGGCACTGGAGAGAGCTATGGTCGGAATATCTCTGTGGGATCAAATCATAAATGAGGAGATCCGCAGGAGAAGCAGCGTTACCGCCATAGCTCATCGAGATGAGCACATTGCTCGAAGAATCGATGGACGTTGGGATCCCAAGGTGATTGACTGTTGATTGACTGGCGACCTCGCACCAGGAAACGAAGCGCTGGAAGATCTCCCACTACATGGACGGACGATCTCAAACGAGTCGCGGGCCGCAGCTGGAAACAGGCGGCCCAAGATTGTGTTCTGTGGCGATCCTTGCAATCACAAAAATAGGAACTTGAATAAGTTTGTAAGTTAAGAACACATCCGCCTGTACACTGAGGTACCATACTGCGATAGATGGAAGAGCTATTTCCGAGGTATTTTGTATACAATAATTGCTTGTGTTTAACTGAAACTGCTCTTGACTTACTAAGCATCAAAGTTAGCACCTAAATTTTTTCGTCGTCTCAACCAATATACGTCCACTGCTGGACATAGGTCTCTTGCAAGAATCGCCACAGAACACAATCTTGGGCCGCCTGTTTCCAGCTGCGGCCCGCGACTCGCTTGAGATCGTCCGTCCATGTAGTGGGAGATCTTCCAACGCTTCGTTTGCTGGTGCGAGGTCGCCAGTCAATCACCTTGGGATTCCAACGTCCATCGAATTTGGTATCCTTATGGATATCAAAGCAGTTTTGATAAAATTTTAATGCAAAATGTAAAATTTGATACTACTTAGTTATCAAATAAAAAGATTTTTCACGAAATATTTTTGCACTTTTATATTTATTTTATTGTTAAACTGTAGTAAGTATCAAATGTTCAAACAATCTAATAGAATTTTTAATACTAAACTGAATTATTAAGTTTTATTTCAAAGAGATTCAAATTTGTCCCAATTTTTTATACTAAACTGGCAGAAGTCAGAACTTGAAAAAAAAAACTTATTTTATTCGTTAAATATAAACAATTTCATTATAATGTTTACTTATTTAAATCCGCTATACATCACCCTACAATTTAAAACCAAGTACCTAAAAATAGTATCGTAAACCCGTGAAAGACGACAAAATGTTTCCAGCAAGGTAGAGGCTCAAAACTTTGACAGCGATTTCCCACAAAAGTGGTTTTTTGACTTATTTCGGTTTATTAATAAGCGTGCGATATCTACATTCGGCAGTTGATTTGTATTTGCTTAAGTTTTGAATATTTTGTCTTTTTTGTGGGAATTGTTTTATCTCTGGTAACATTACGAAACGTCAGAATTCTAGGGAATTATAGTAATACGGCTATAATATGTGTGTTATTTTCGTAACACCGAAGAGTAATATGAGTGATCGTATAAATTAGGTGGTACCTATAACTTCATCCGCGTGGTTTTAGGTTTTTAAAAAATCCCTTGGGAACTCTATGATTTTTCGGAATAAAAAGTATGCCTATGTACTTCTCCAAGGTCTTGTGTACATCTGTACCAAATTTCGTCAAAATCGGTTCAGTGGTTTAGGCGTGAAAGCGTACCTAACATACAGACAGAGTTACTTTCGCATTTATAATATTAGTATGGATACGGTGGTAGGTGTGAGAAATAGATATTTAGTAAAAGCAGGTAGGTATGAAGTTTTCCATTGCATTATTCTACAGGTAGACTGTAGGTAGAGAAGAATATTAAGATCGTCCGGAAACCTGTACCTAGGCATTTTCCTTTGACGTGGAAACATGCATTATGCATAACAAAGCTATTATACGAGGCGCAGGGACGCGACACCTTTGTCGCTTCAAACCACCTTCAATTCTTGTAGCTTATGTATATTCTGTCGCTTAAACAACCCATGCATATAACATGAATTGAAAGTGCCCTGTAAGCAAAAGCTGGTGATTTTCTTTTATGTCAAGTGTCAACTAGCAATATTTGGAGAAGTCAGCTCTTGCAAGTCACTTGCACTGTGTAAATGTAAATACTCGTATAGCAAGTCAGTTTCTGCAAGTTCTACGTCTAGTCGGATATTGACGTCTGCAAGAAATTCCAGAAGTTAGGTAGGTATTTGCCAGTGGACATTAATTATATTTTTGCTCTTATTTTGTAAGGCGCTGCGCAAACGTAGACACTTTCGTGTTGTGTGTCGGACACAAGCTACCATAGAATATTTTATTTTCATACAAGCTGTATGGAAGCAACCAACAACTGTGTAAAGTAACGTCGGTTGCCGACACCGGACACAGCAACCGCGGTTTCGGTGTCCCGTGTCGGTAACAAAAAGTATCTGATCTACGTTTATGTACCTATATGTGTGTAAATGGGTAGGGTTTGGAATACCCTTCCGAAAACTGTGTTTCCTGACACCTATAACCTGGGTATCTTTAAAAAGAGAGTGAATAGGCATCTCCTAGGCAAAAGCGTACCATCATAGGCCACTTTCCATCAGGTGTGATAGTGGCCAAGCGTATGTCTATAATGAATAAAAAAAAATAGCCTGCCAGAGGGTCGCCTGGGCTGGGTAACCTCTGGCTATGTTACTAACGATCATTTTGTTTGTGCTTCTACGTAAGTGGCTTTTCAAACAAAAAATGTGTAAGTAAATACTTAGTATGATAAACACGTAAAACCGGCAAAACACACATAATAAAGAGTACATTGCTTCCAAACAAACAAACAAGTCACTAAGAGAGTTTTTTTATAACAGAGGTGAGTTGTAGTGTTAATGGCCGGTTGACATTTTTCTAGTAGCGTTAGGCACCTACATAAAGGCGAGGCCCTGTGGCCCGAGGTTACGATACGACTTACGAGGCACTGTACCCTAGATTGGCAATTAATTTATTGTAGTTAGGTACTTTATATTCGTATATTATAGTTGATTGTCTTGTATATTGTAGTTGATTGAAAGTGGAGAAGAAATTGAGTCGCGGCCATCTTGGATTTGCAAGTGCTATTCTACTAGTCAAGCCCTTTCATTTGATATCCATATTAAGGGAGTTGTGAAAAAAATATAATCTGCCATTTTGTAGCGGCGGCCATCTTTGATCGATTTTCATCAAACATAGCTAATAGCTAACACTCTCGAGTAATTCACCTTTCAAACAAAAAAAAAGCATTCAAATCGGTCCACCCGTTTGAGCGCCACAGGGGAACAGACAGACAGACACAGACACACACACACGCACGCGCACGCGCACGCGCACGCCCACGCCCACGCCCACGCCCACGCCCGCACGTACGTACGCACGCACGCACGCACGCACGCACGCACGTACGCACGCACGCACGCACGCACGCACGCACGCACGCACGCACGCACGCACGCACGCACGCACGCACGCACGCACGCACACACACACACACACACAGAGACACACAGACACGTCATACTTATAACACCCCGTCGTTTTCGCGTCGGGGGTTAAAAATTTAAAAATATGAATTAACTAAACTTCGTTTGTGTGGGATATGTGCTAGGGAGCGCTCTACTTCTGTTAAACATTGTCCCGAAGGCATTTTTCCCACTTACTTGTGTACCTATTTATTATTTAACTAGCTGACCCCCGCGACTTCGTTCGCGTGTTTTTAGGTTTTATATAGGATCGGATCGGATCCCATAATTCTTTTATGTACCTAAACTAAATGTAGCCTGTTACTCCTTATAACATTGAAAGTTCCATTAAAATCGATCCAGCCGTTTCGGAGATTAGCTGGAACAAATAGACAGAACGACAAACATAAATTTAAACGCACGCCAGTTTGAAATAAGCCGTACGTACAAAGATCCGGGACCCAAGTTATTGGAACCCAATAAATGCCTGTCATTTCTAAACTAAAAAACGTATGACCTTGAAATATTTACGGGACAATACTTAAAATATTACCTTTCTAACAAAAAAAGAATGAGTGAAATCGAATAACGCGTTAATGAATTACAGCTATATACACGTTTTAACTTTCATCCCCTCTCCCAAGGGAACCGTGCTGAATTTCGGGATAAAAAGTATCCTATAACCTACCTCGGAGTATAAACTCAAATCGTACCAAGTTTCATTCGAATCCATTCAGTAGTTTCGGCGTGATGCGCGGCCAAGATACAGACAGACAGACAGACAGACAGACAGACAGACAGACAGACAGACAGACAGACAGACAAAAATGAAAAAAATTGCAGTTTTGGATTCAGTATCGATTATAGAGTGCCCTCCGATAAAAATTTTCAAAATATCTTCAATGTACAGAATTGGATCTGTTACAGTTTTATTATATTATAGATTAATTACATATAGGTAGGTGCATATACCCTCAGTAGACATGACGTGGTCTGGACTGGACGTCATACATGTAGGTACCTGCGTCCGCGGTTGAGGTAGGACGTAGGACTCTTGTCTCTTGTATTGTGACTTCCCTGCGACTCATTTTAAGTCGTTCTGTTGAAGGGGTAAGGGAAAGGGGGAGGAGGGAGGGTCTTTCAATACTGTGCTTTCCAATGCGATTGCGAGGTCACTATTCTACAGTATAGTAGGTATATGGGTTTTTATTACGTGCCACGCCTACAGTCATATGCATTTCAGCTTACATGTCCATCTAGGCTGGGCAGTTGTAGACTGCCGGATCGCATCGCCCTCTTATCGAACTATAGACTAGAGTAGAGAATATATTATGTAATTGCCGCCTGTGACACTTCTACACTATAATATCCTGCGTAGTCGGTTGTTGTCAGCCACCGTGGCCATGGGCGCCGGCAGAAATAATTTCCAGGTGGTGCAGATTTTAGTTTTCTTACAATGTTCGCCGTATTAAGATTGTTAATAAAAAACTGAAATTTTAGTCGGAAATGAAAATCGAAATCTGAAGCCCGGTTTATTTTATGTTCGAGACATTTAGGTACAAAATGATTTCCAACAGACGGCTTTTTATTTCAATAATTCCTGTTGATCCCGAGATTCCCAAGGGGTGCAAGTGCACCACCTAGCACCCCCTGCCGGCGCCCATAACCGTGGCTGATCTCTTCGTGGTTGTCAGGAGAGATTTGACACTATAGGAAAGAGTATACTAGTTCCTTGTTTTAGCGTTTTCGATGAAAACTCCCAGGCGGTTTGACTTTTTCCGACAAACAATTATTGTCTTCAACCAATTTACATAAAACCTCAATAAATTATACACCTGAACTTTCCTCATGAATCACTCCGTCTGGTGAAAACCGCATGAAAATCCGTTCAGTAGTTTTTCGCGAACAGCACCAGAATGAACTTCATTAACAGCTTACCTAGGTGCCTACTGGATAAATGTGACTCGACCCTATCTTCGCCAAATAAGTTTTATTTCAGTCACTCGTGTATGCTAAGTAGTTTAAGTATCTAAAAATAAACGTCTGTAAATAAGTACTCAGGGTAATATGTGTATCACGTAACGAACAAGTTTTTATCTCCTGTACGTAAATAGTAACATGTTTTTTATTTTTATCAAATGACCTTAATCCAATAAGTTTCGTACATATATGTTGTATTCAATCATGTACATTAATAATAATAATTGTTATAATGTTATTTTTAAAAAGAGCAACCGCCGAGTTTCTTGCAGGTTCTTCTCGGCTGGAACTGCATTCCGAACCTGTGGTAGACTCAATCGACGATTCAAAAGCACTTGTAAAAGTTTATTTGAATAAAAAACTTTTCTATTCTATTCTATTCTATTCTATGTACCTACCTGGCGTATGATAATTAATTATAATGACTGCCGCTTATTCAGAGTCGGTAATGGTTGTTTACAACACCTCAGTTTATAGCTTCACTCTCAGAATTAGTTACTTAACGCAGCCCTTTATCGTCCCATAGCTCCAGTGCGTATTGTCACAATATGATAGTGATAGTAACCAGGACCCAGGGCCGGATTATCCATAAGGCGGATTAGGCAACTGCCTAGGGGCCCCACGCCGACTAGGGGCCCACAGGGGTGCTGTAGTGTAGATGTAGAACAGATTGAAGTAACAGTATACCAAAGGAGTCGATCTGATCGATTCAAATTTTGTAATAGAAAAAATATATTTTAAAAAGTAAGAAAAGAGAATTGCATTGCCTAGGGGCCCTGATGAGGGTTTAATTCGGCCCTGCCAGGACCGACGGCTTAACGTGCTCTCTGAGACATGGGAGTGAGCCACCGGCAGTTATTAACTCCGGGCTGACACTACAAAGCCCTACAAATAACTAACGATTTTGGCCCGACCCGGGAATCGAATCGAAGACCTCGTGGTCTGTAGTCGAACACGCTAACCGCTAGACCAACGGGGCATTCAATTTGTTTACGTCAGCTACATAATTGGTTTTGGCACGGCGCACTATGGTGCAAGCAGGTCAATATCGTCTCATAATTCTATAACTTTTAAAGTACTTGGAATATCGAGCTGAAATTTGGAATGAATATGGATGAATAATTATAGTTTTATATTTTGTGAACATTTTATTTATTTTTAGAACATAAATATATAAATTCGCATAATAAAAATGCAGTTAGCAATTTTTTGCAATTTATTCATAATATTGATTACTCTATATATGTAAATAATTAATTTATACATTTTTATTTATACTTATAATAAAAACCGAGTATTAATATACTTAAAAAAATTACAACATGACATGTTACCGATGTAGGAAATTAATTATCTTTATTCTTTTAATCCTGAATTGTTTGCAGAAGTGTTTTAGCTTCATCTTCCAATTCCATGACTTTACGTACCTTAGATGATCTTAATATAATAGAAATGTATGGATCTGAGGTGTACATAAGAGTGTGCATCACATCCTCATTCGTCGATGATCGTGAGCACTTTCTCGCATGGTGATTGGTGTAAGCGGAAGAATTTGTAATCTTTATTTCTTACTTCTTGAGCGTCTTCTGAATGCCGTCCTAGTGGTAAGAAAGAATGATATTTTATTTTCTCCGTGAATTAGAACTTAATGCACCGAAGAAGGCATGTAGTACCAATTATATTCTTGTACATAAAATTCTGCTGTAGCCTTTGCATAACGCCAAATGTTTTGGAATCTGTTGGTTTTCCACTAGCAAGTGTCTGCAAGATAATATAAAATCTCTTAATCAGTTCTTCTTTTTTCTGTTTTTAATCTTCTTCAGTGCGCACAGCCCATTTTTTGAACTCTAAATTATACGATATCATGTGCGAAATATACTCCATAAACCGTATCCAACAATGGAGTGTCGAAAAGCCAAATCTACAGGCATCTTGCCTGTCCGTTTTATTTTGGATTAATTGTAGATTGTTCATTTCCACTGGCCCTACTAGACATATTGTACACACAGAAGTATATAAGGGTATCCGTCAACACTTGTGTAACCTTCCCGTCTATCATTGTCAAACTCATATTGTGTTTCACAGAAATGGTTGAATGTTCAGATATAACATCTTATCATACTTAATTATTTATTTATTTGCATTCAAAAATTTTACGGGCGAAGTCCGGAGTGCTGGCTAGTATAAGGATAATAATACAGGGGCATAATAAAACTAAAAATAAAATAAATTAAATTCTCAGAATGAAATAATGTTACGTTGAAATATAAAAGTCAATATTTTAATACTGCCATTTAATAGTAAAACGCTGATTTTAAAAAGGGGAGCAAATTGGAGCAGCCAATTATTACAGATTCTTAAAGTACATTAATTTACTAATAAGAATACCGCTATATCTAATCTTCGGCAAAATTCGCTAATTGCTAAAAGTCGAGTGAAACATTTTATATGTACTAAATTCGGTGATATTAATTCAGAATTTAATTTTATATATTTCCCTATTGAAATTAAATACAATTTGCGCTTTATTATATGAATGAATTATAGATTAAGCGAATAAAATAAAATAGTCCCTAGAATCATGGCTAAAATATTTTTTTATTTGTGTTCTAAGTTTCACTTAAAATTACGTAATGAAATAGTTGATTACAAACACTCAAGTTTGAGGTGTCATAATAAAGAGTAATAGAAAAAATCTCTTCGGGACTAAAAAATATAGGCTTTCAGGAAACCGACACAATAGTTGTTTTATTTCTGCAATACTATTGCAAAAATTGAATTATGAGACGATATCGACCGGTCTGCACCATAGTGCGGCGGGCGTGTCAAACATGTAGTCGAAACATTTACCATCAATTTACATACGACGAGAGTCGAGACACGTATTAGAGCCAGTTATATTTAAATTGTACCTAATTGTGGAAATAAATAAAATATCCAAAAAACACGATTACGTACCAGTATTTTAATAGAGGTAATAAATTATATATATATATATACGAGATACATAGGTATTTCAAAATAAGAATAGAACGAACACGGAGGACGTAGGAAGAGCTAAAGAACGGAAACGCCAGTGTTGCAAGGGTCAAGTATGTTGAATATGGTAAGTATTATGTAAAATATATTCTGTCTACACTAATCAAGTATTACTTAGTATACTTATATCACACGAGTAGATATTACTACTCGTGTGCTTATATTTTAGCTTTTATTTTGTTAACGTGTGTAAATAGCCCATCAACCAGCATTGCGAAGCGTGGTGGGTGTGAGTTCGAAATCCTATAAGAGAGGAGAACTGTTCCCAGCAATCCCAGCATTGAGACTGTAAAAACAATAAAGAAAATCGTGTCAATTATACCTTAAATTACCTACCTACATTATAAAATCCCTTCATCAAAGGGGGCATGGAACCTGGCAAACTGGGACGCCTCTTTTACAGACCTCGTTGACATACTTGAGGGCACAAAAGTGGGGGCTACAAAATACAATGACCTTAGAAAGTGACAATTTGTGTGCAATTTGCCTATGTACCGTGTTCTGACACGCCCTAATAACATCTTACAATAGAATAGACTAACAACATCCTACTTGTTTTAGATGCCATCTCTTTTCAGCTATTTTTGAAAGAAAATTAAAAAAAAAATATTGTCTGTAAAGTCGGATAACCTTATAAGAAAACAAAGAGAGATAGATGCGTTACATGCATCTATCTCTCTTTTCACGATCAGCCTCGATCAGCGTACGTTCAGCCTTGGCACGATCGGCCTAAGCCGATCGTGCCTTCTCTATCGCTTGTTCCGCGCTCTCGCTTGCACGCCGTACGTGACAATGAGTCATGCTTTTTCGTGCATGTAGCCGTCGTTCATTGAGATTAAAATGTTATCACGTCAAAAATTCGTCCCTGTACCATTTTTGAAAGTCATATACATATAGATCACGCGGACGAATTCGCGGGCATCAGCTGGTAATGCATAATTGATTAGGAGTAAATGCACTTTAGATTCTATTTCCTTTCTAAGATAGGTAGGTATACCGTATAACATTGTACAACCAATCATATGATTTTATTCATAATACAGTCACGCGATGCAGCAAACTAATGAATAAGTTACATACAGCACGTTAGTTCCCATGAATCAATGAAATTGAACACTACACCTAAATTATAGAGTCAGTTATCTATGACCCAATTTGTTACTGGGTCGAACCTTGACCCGCCGTGTCGGTTACCATAGACACTAGATGCACAACAGCGTTTTGTTTATGAACGGATAGCATGTAATTTAAACCTATTTAACGTTACGTAATTAGATCCCTTTTTTTAACCCTTGACCAAAAACTAGGGGTCTTATAATTATAATGACTAAGTATTACAGATAAAAAGTAGCCTGGATCACTCCTATACTAGCCTGTGAAATTCCCATAAAAATCGGTTCAGCTGTTCTAAATATGTATACTTAACTGCACAACCAGACAGTCAGGCAGTCAGGTAAGAAAATTGAAAACGGGTAGTTAGTAGGGGTAGTAAACGGGTAGGTAGGTATTTATTATGTTCTTAGGTTGTTTTGAAATCACAGACATGAACTTCACTTTTATTTATTTGTTTTTATATGTTTCGCACTCTTATATTTTCTGATATATTATAATGTGTCTACCCATGTGTGATAATGAACCTTTTGTAGCGAGCTTTGCTGTCAAGGCACCAACTCACGATGGCTGTAAAGTTGGTGTGAATTTGGTTTTTTTTTTGGATGTTGCAGGAGTGAATGGCCTCGTCAGCAGCAGCTAATAAATGTCCACCGATTTGCATACTTACTTACTTTATTAAATAAATTAAAGATAAGAAGCTCTATAAGATATTTTTCCCTGGATTGAATTTCGTTGAAATGATATTATTACTTAGTATTTATATTGATTGAATACACACCGCAGCGCAATATAGTTTGCACTCATCTCATGTGACGGTGAAGGGTGCAACTACCTAGAGGGTGTATCGATTGAATGAATACACGTTCAAAAGCCGTGCGATTGTGAGTCGGTAATCGGCATCGGAATATTTCACGCAAAGCTTTGACTCTCAGTCTGTCGTTTTTAGTGTTCCGTACCCAAAGAGTAAAAACGGAGCCCTAACAATGTCACTCTGCTGTCTGTCTGTCCGACTGTTAGGATTGTCTCTGGTCTGGACCGCTTCTACCTTAGACTGCATGGTCACTTACCATCAAGTGAGATCGCTGTCAAGGGCTAATGTAGATTAATAAAAAAATATAAAAACATTAAGTAAATAATATACAGGGTGACTAGTAACAGGATACATTCCTTGCAGGGGCTTAAAGTAGAGCTCATTTGCAGCAATTTTTTTCATATAATGTCCTATCCGAAACTTAGTCGTTTCCGAGTTATTGAAGATTTAAGGTTTTTAGCAAAAAATTCCAGTTTTAAAGTTAAAATTAGTTGCTGAAGAAAATCATACCCGGTTTTGTTGGTTTTTTTGTAGTTTTCTGATAGAAAAACGTTCAGAAACTCAATCAAAATCAAAATAAGCTAGAAAATACCGTTAACTTTTCAGTTAAGGCCTAAAAACCACGTATTATTTTTAAGGAAAAAATCGAATTTGATGAAAAGCAATAGTATTTCTAAAAAAAAATGTATGGAACGTTACGTACAAATTACTGAAATAACTTCCTTGATTCATTAGCTATCCAAAAAGGTACAGATGTCTACAACTTTTTCCAAAATCTTGATTTTATTAATAAAATTCTAAGGACTGACGAGTCTCAATTTGACCGGGATGGAATCACAAAGTATCATAATTTACATTATTGGGTGGCAAAAGGAGAAAACCTAAAGAAGAAAAAGAAAGGGCACATCAACGGAGGTATTATGTAAAAGTATGGATAGGATTAATCAATTAGACATCTAATTGGCCCGCATTTTTTCTTCAGAATTTAAAAAATACGAATTAGGTGAAAAGAATATTATTTATAAAAAAAAAATGTATGGAACGTTACGTAAAAATTACTGAATTACCTTCTTTGATTCATTATCTATCCAAAGAGGTAAAGATGTCTACAAAAAACTGCAATAACGATAGGTGAACCTATTCCTTGTCCAGATTTAACGCCTTGAAATTTTTATCTTTGGGGCCACATGAATGATTTGATGTACGCTTACCCCATGATCACAGATGAGCTTCGCGAGGACTCTTCGTGCAGCTCATGAAATGCGTAAGAATTAGCCAACAAGAGTAACTAAAACGGAAATACGAAAAAGGCTTTGGGCTTGTATCAGACAAAGAGGTTCACATTTAGAGCAAGTTTAAAATTAGATTTAGATTAAGATTAAGACTAACACTAAGCTTTAGAATAAAATAAAGATTAAAATTTAGATTAAAATCATAACTAGTTTTTCTTTTGCGAACCTAAAATATGTAATTACTAATAATTATTAGTTAGTTTATTGTTATTCCTAAAATTAATCAATTAGTCATTAAACTACTACAAGTTTCAAATTGAATTAAAAATCGTTCTTGCAGTTTTTTGTAAAGATCTTTACCTCGTTGGATAGCTAATGAATCAAAGAAGTTAATTCAGTAATTTTTACGTAACATTCCATACATTTTTTTTTTAGAAATAATATTCTTTTCACCTAATTCGTATTTTTTAAATTCTGAGGGAAAAATGCGGGCCAATTAGATGTCTAATTGATTAATCCTATCCATACTTTTACAGAATACCTCCGTTGATGTGCCCTTTCTTTTTCTTTTTTAGGTTTTCTCCTTTTGCCGCCCAATAATGTAAATTATGATACTTTGTGATTCCATCCCAGTCAAATTGAAACTCGTCAGTCCTCAGAATTTTGTTAATAAAATCGAGGTTTTAAAAAAAGTCGTAGACATCTGTACCTTTTTGGATAGCTAATGAATCAAGGAAGTTATTTCAGTAATGTGTACGTAACGTTCCATACATTTTTTTTTAGAAATACTATTGCTTTTCATCAAATTCGATTTTTTTCTTAAAAATAATACGTGGTTTTTAGGCTTTAACTGAAAAGTTAACGGTATTTTCTAGCTTATTTTGATTTTGATTGAGTTTCTGAACGTTTTTCTATCAGAAAACTGCAAAAAAACCAACAAAACCGGGTATGATTTTCTTCAGCAACTAATTTTAACTTTAAAACTGGAATTTTTTGCTAAAAACCTTAAATCTTCAATAACTCGGAAACGACTAAGTTTCGGATAGGACATTATATGAAAAAAATTGCTGCAAATGAGCTCTACTTTGAGCCCCTTCAAGGAATGTATCCTGTTACCAGTCACCCTGTATACTTAACTTTGAATAGAGCTTATCTATATACTAATAAATAAAATTGAAGTGTCTGTCTGTAATATCGAAATAACTACCTCATATTAAGCTCATATGGTTATTTGAACGATACTATAACCAAATCACACGTTTTTAAAATTTTTGTCTGTCTGTCTGTCTGTCTGTCTGTCTGTCTGTCTGTCTGTTTGAACGGGCTAATCTTTGGAACGGCTGAACCGATTTTGACGGGACTTTCACATACAAGTAGAAAATTAACCAGGGAGTAACATAGGCTACTTTTTTAACCGACTTTCAAAAAAGGAGGAGTTGTGTTTTTCTACCTATGTACACCGATATCTCCGAGATTTCTGAACCGATTTGCGTAATTTTTTTTTCAATCGATAGAGAAACATTGCGACACTGTCCTACAAAAAATTTGGATTCCAACTCCTCAATCCTGATGCTGTAGGGGATCTGATCCCCAAAACTAATGGGATTTAGGCACTGTCGGTTATTTAAATTAATATTGGGGATACCAATTTTTTGTAGGACAGTGTCGCAATGTTTCTCTATCGATTAAAAAAAAAATTACGCAAATCGGTTCAGAAATCTCGGAGATATCGGTGTACATAGGTAGAAAAACACAACTCCTTTTTTGAAAGTCGGTTAAAAAAGTAGCCTATGTTACTCCCTGGTTAATTCTCTACTTGTATGTGAAAGTCCCGTCAAAATCAGTTCAGCCGTTCCAAAGATTAGCCCGTTCAAACAGACAGACAGACAGACAGACAGACAGACAGACAGACAGACAGACAGACAGACAAAAATTTTAAAAACGTGTGATTCGTTTATAGTATCGTTCAAATAACCATATGAGCTTAATATGAGGTAGTTATTTCGATATTACAGACAGACACTTCAATTTTATTTATTAGTATAGATAAGTTTTGGACCCGGCTCGTGCAGAACATTAAAGTCGTTCTAATAAAGTCCTACAAAGTTACCTAATAGGTATCGATTTGGAACTCGAGAAAGACGGACACAGGCTATTTTATATCCCGTAATTTGAATCAGTTGATGTTAAAAAAATCCACGCGGACGAAATCGCGAGCAACAGCTACTGTTCGATCCCGATTGTCAAATCACAAATCACAATCGCGCCAAACGCGCAGGTGCCAGTTCATTGAACCGCGGGACATGGCGTCGGAAGAACGGGGGAAATGCATCAGAATTCAGGAGCCCTCTCGACGTGTCTGAGAAATTAAGAGGGAGATTAAAAAAGGGTTGGAACTTTTTGAAGGGATGAAACTACATATAATAATATTATGTCGTAGTTTTGTAAATAATACTTAGAGTAAGTAGAGTCGCGTACGATATCAGACTCACTCAATTTTTACGCAATTTTTTCCTATCGTCTCTATCGCCATTTTGTATTATACGGCAGCCATTTAGATTTTGTAAAAACAAAACCTAACTTAAATAACCATCGCACGGTTTATACTAATCGGTAGACACAGGCGGCGGAAGGCGTGGGCAACGTGGGCCCAGGCCCACGGCCTCGCGCTCCGGAGGGCCTCGCGTCCCTTGTTTTTCATTTTATATAATCTTCTTGCGCGGGCAGAGGGCCTCGCAAAATATATCTTGCCCACATAAAATTTAGGCCTTGCCCCGCCACTGGGTAGACACCTTTTTTTTTTTTTTGACGCTGGGAAATGCATTTACGCACACCTTCCGGAAGCAGCGCAGCGGACTGCGCCGCTTCCGGAAGGTAGTGTGGGACTCAAGCAGGCCGATGGCCAGAATACCCACTAAAACCCAGCGATGTTCCTCCGTGTCGCCTGGTGGCTGGGTTACGGGTACACTTGCGCAATCATCCGCGACCCAGCCGGCGCCGTCCGCCGAGGCAGACCCTCCACCGGGGGACCTAAAGGCCCCCTAACACCGTCTGAGGCGCACCAGGAACATAATGGTGCGCCTCCCGACCCGAGGCGTCTCAACGGGCGACGGATACACCATTCCATCACCCGGAGTTCCTCGCTAGAGGCAACCCTCAAGAGGGCCACACCCGCAGGCGACCCTCAAGAGGTTCACCCCTCGTGTAATTTTTTATAGAGGTTTTCTTCCTCGCGGCCCCTCGCTCAGTGCGTGGGGCCCCCGGTTCCGCTCAGTGCGGATTACGGGTTGCCCGACGGTGGCCGAAGCCAGCGCCCACCGGCCAAAAAGACCAGCGGACCCGCCGCGCAGGGCGTTTCCACCCCCTCCTGTAATTTTTTAACGAGGTTTTCTTCCTCACCGCCCGAAAGCCTCCCCCCCAATTGTCGCCGCCCGGAGTCTCCACAGTCCACTCTGATGAACAGAGAAGTACCAGGATCCTCCAAGCGGCAACCCCCTGCTGGTTTTGGTCCGCGCCGGGTTTCCCCGGTACCTCCCATATCTGGGAGGCGTTCCCCCATCCGCCACCGGGGGGATGCGCCCGATGGGGGACCAGCAACCCCACACGGGACTAGGTAGACACGTCTCATTGATCAAAATCAATCCTTCGAGAGAAAGAAAGAATAAATAACCACATTTCAAATCGATCCCAAAAGTACAGATAAAATTGATGTACGTATGCATCTTCATATTAGACGTGTGCGCCGCGCCGACCCGCCGCCGCCGCCGTCATTTTTTGGACGCCGCCGCCGCCGATCTGCGTATCGGCGTAAAATCGGCGCGAGTTCTAAATGTTTTAGAACACCCTCCAACATCATTCACCCTCTTCTATACCAAATAACCTAACGATTACACCACTCATATTCCATATTTCTATACAATAAATTACAAAAAAAAATACCATCGATATGAAGTTATACCTTCCTATCTATCTATCTATAATATAATAAAACTGTAACAGATCCAATTCTGTACATTGAAGATATTTTAATAAAATTTATTGGAGGGCACTCTATAATCGATACTGAAGCCAAAACTGCAATTTGTTTCATTTTTGTCTGTCTGTCTGTCTGTCTGTCTGTATCTTGGCCGCGCATCACGCCGAAACTACTGAATGGATTTGAATGAAACTTGGTACGATTTTAGTTTATATTCCGAGGTAGGACATAGGATACTTTTTATCCCGAAATTCAGCACGGTTCCCTTGGGAGAGGGGATGAAAGTTAAAACGCGTATTTAGCTGTAATTCATTAACGCGTTGTTCGATTTCACTCATTCTTTTTTTGTTAGAAAGGTAGTACTTTACATATTGTCCCGGAAATATTTCAAGGTCATAGGTTTTTTAGTTTCGAAATGACAAACATTACAACCCTCAGTATTGGGTTCAAATAACTTGGGACCCGGATCTTTGAACGTACGGCTTATTTTAAACTGGTGTGCCTTTAAATTTATGTTTTTTAGTCTGTCTATTTGTTCCAGCTAATCTCCAAAATGGCTGGATCGATTTTAACGGAACTTTCAATGGCAGATAGGTGATGTTATAAGGAGTAACTTAGGCTACATTTAGTTAAGGTACATAAAAGAATTATGGGATCCGATCCGACCCTATATAAAACCTATAAACACGCGAACGAAGTCGCGGGGGTCGGCTAGTTCATAATAAAACTTAACTAACTACCTTACTACCTACTCACCTAACTAAAAAACTTACTCCGACAACATCTGCTTCATCATTTTGTAAATATCCATTTATTTTGGCTTTCCGAGAATCTTCTCGCAAGGGATTTATGTTTGTCGATTTGTAGATCACTCATGCCTTTCGATAGTGTATCTAACGAGGGCTTAGAAGACTTATTAGAATAGAATAGAATAGAAATGTTTTTTATTCAAATAAACTTTTACCTACTTTTGAATCGTCAATTGAATCTACCACTGGTATCAATCTATTGACGAAATATGAGGTCAATAATTATAGAAAAGAAGATAATACCGACTCGAACCACTATCTCTAGAGAAGCCTTAAACTGATTTATTATACGACTCCATGTCAACACACACGTAACAAGATATTATATTGGCAAAAATTCAGACCTATGCAGTTCTCACAACAGACCTTTAGTCCAGTAACTTTGAACTCGTCTGTCCATCGAGTGGGGGTCTACCTATGCTTCGTTTACTGGTGCGAGGTCGCCATTCAAGCACCTTGGGACCCAACGTCCATCGGTTCTTCGAGCAATGTGCCCCACCCTTTGCTACTTCAGTTTCGCGACTCGTTGAGCTATGTCGGTAACTCTGGTTCTCCTGCGGATCTCCTCATTTCTAATTTGATCCCGCAGGGATACTCGGAGCATAGCTCTCTCCATCGCCCGCTGAGTGACCCTGAGCCTTCTTATGAGGCCTATTGTTAGCGACCATGTCTCAGATCCGTAAGTCATCACTGGCAACACGAGACACTGAGGGATATTGGACGAAAATACATCTCGAAGTTTCCCGAACGTTGCCCAGACGAGTTGGATTCGACAGTTGATCTCTTTCTCAAAATTGGATCTACCTAGCTGGACCGCGTGTGTCCCAGGTATATGTACAACTGGTTTTCCACCTGCTTTCAGGAGTTCCGCTGTGATTCCGTCATCACCTGGCACCTTGTTGTCCTTAATTTGTTTGAGTACCTAGTAGAATAAAATTGCTATAATTTAAGACCAGAACCAGCTCTGTAGATACATTACTTACTGAGATTCTCGTGACTTCGGGGTCTCATTTAAATTTTCATCCCCTATTTAACGTACTTGGGGATAGAATTTTCAAAAATCCTGAAATATATTTTATTTTTTATCGCAAGCCTAAATACCAATTTTCATGGATATAACTTAAAAAAATGATAGACTTTCATACAAACTTTTATCCCCTATTTAACCCTGGGGTAGAATTTCCAATAATCCTTTTTTAGTGGGCCCCTACATCACAATTATAATTATTTACTTATTTATCATAAATAGAAGTTATTGTAAACGTCCTTAAAATGTACTATAAAAAACTAGTCCTTTGCGGTTCGTCAAAATCACCAAAATCTGAACGCTAGGTACCCCATACTTGCAAACGTTAAAGTTACTGGACTATTTGGCAAGTTGTTGTTATTGCAAAAGTTTTATTTAATTGTACCTATCTGATTTTCAGTAAAAATAATTCTACAAGTTAGACAGTTTTATTAAAATTATCCGCGCCGAATTTACGCCGAAAACACGCCGCCGCCGCCGATTTTTGACCGGCGTGCGCCGCCGGAGATTTTAGCATCGGCGCACACGTCTACTTCATATATATACAAGTGTAAATTAAAAATTTAAAAACCCCCGACATTCGCTATTTTTCAGCGGCCTCAGTCAAGCCCTTTCATTTGATACCCATATTAAGGGAGTTGTGAAAAAATATGTAATCCGCCATTTTGTAGCGGCGGCCATTTTGGATCGATTTTCATCAAACATAGCTAACAACACTCTCGACTAATTCGCCTTTCAAACAAAAAAAACCCATTCAAATCGGTCCACCCGTTTGAGCGCTACAGGGGAACAAACAGACACACACACACACACACACATACACGTCAAACATATAACACCCCGTCGTTTTTGCGTCGGGGGTTAAAAATAGCTAATTTCAATAGAAAAAAATATGATTTCAGCCACAGATTTCAGCCTAATTAGACATTTAATAATATTAGGTAACTACTAACTACACTGATAAACTCATCACAGTGGAATTATACGAAAAACGAAAATAGAAAAAGCATACCTAATGTTATTGTATCTATTCCAAATTCAAAGTGTTCAAGACATCGTACATAAACCTTTTAGGTTCTAGAAGCGTATGTACGTCACAAGTTTTGTTTACGTAATACTTGTCGAATGCAAAGCCTTTTAAAACGTATTTTCCATTTACAAACAAATGTTGTGGTAGAATGTTCTGGGGTGCTTCAATACAAAATAATGTCGTTATGTTGAATGGAAGCAGGCGTTACTTTGCGGAATTCCATGATATACAATGAATATAAAATTATTTTGCTATAATCCGCTAACAGTGACAAATTTGTAGGCACAACACCACACAATCTTGTAGGCACAACACCACACAATCTTGTAGGCACAACACCACACAAATTCACTTTGCTTTGACTTTGCAATCGTCCGTTGTGAAGTCGACATCTCCTGAAGATGCTCCGGTGTCGGAGCGAAACGATCGTCGAGTTTGTTTTGTGGTGAATTTGTGTGGTGTTGTGCCTACAAGATTGTGTGGTGTTGTGCCTACAAGATTGTGTGGTGTTGTGCCTACAAATTTGTCACTGTTAGCGGATTATAGCAAAATAATTTTATATTCATTGTAATGTCGTTATGTAAAATTACAGGGCATAACCGGCTTAACCGGCTTATATAAATAAGTTTGTAGGAAATCTTTTTGACTAAATGCTTACATATTATAGATGATGATTTTAACAGGATTTTTTTTTATTTTTAAAATATAAGTTTTGCTATACTTTTCAGAAATCAATTTTACTAATAGGTAGGTGGATAGATATACCTAGGTATCTGTGGCTGTTTTTAACCCCCGACGCAAAAACGACGGGGTGTTATAAGTTTGACGTGTCTGTGTGTGTGTGTGTGTGTGTGTGTGTGTGTGTGTGTGTGTGTGTGTGTGTGTGTGTGTGTGTGTGTGTGTGTGTGTGTGTGTGTGTGTGTGTGTGTGTGTGTGTGTGTGTGTGTGTGTGTGTGTGTGTGTGTGTGTGTGTGTGTGTGTGTGTGTGTGTGTGTGTGTGTGTGTGTGTGTGTGTGTGTGTGTGTGTGTGTGTGTGTGTGTGTGTGTGTGTGTGTGTGTGTGTGTGTGTGTGTGTGTGTGTGTGTGTGTGTGTGTGTGTGTGTGTGTGTGTGTGTGTGTGTGTGTGTGTGTGTGTGTGTGTGTGTGTGTGTGTGTGTGTGTGTGTGTGTGTGTGTGTGTGTGTGTGTGTGTGTGTGTGTGTGTGTGTGTGTGTGTGTGTGTGTGTGTGTGTGTGTGTGTGTGTGTGTGTGTGTGTGTGTGTGTGTGTGTGTGTGTGTGTGTGTGTGTGTGTGTGTGTGTGTGTGTGTGTGTGTGTGTGTGTGTGTGTGTGTGTGTGTGTGTGTGTGTGTGTGTGTGTGTGTGTGTGTGTGTGTGTGTGTGTGTGTGTGTGTGTGTGTGTGTGTGTGTGTGTGTGTGTGTGTGTGTGTGTGTGTGTGTGTGTGTGTGTGTGTGTGTGTGTGTGTGTGTGTGTGTGTGTGTGTGTGTGTGTGTGTGTGTGTGTGTGTGTGTGTGTGTGTGTGTGTGTGTGTGTGTGTGTGTGTGTGTGTGTGTGTGTGTGTGTGTGTGTGTGTGTGTGTGTGTGTGTGTGTGTGTGTGTGTGTGTGTGTGTGTGTGTGTGTGTGTGTGTGTGTGTGTGTGTGTGTGTGTGTGTGTGTGTGTGTGTGTGTGTGTGTGTGTGTGTGTGTGTGTGTGTGTGTGTGTGTGTGTGTGTGTGTGTGTGGGTGGGTGGGTGGGTGTGTGTGTGTGTGTGTGTGTGTGTGTGTGTGTGTGTGTGTGTGTGTGTGTGTGTGTGTGTGTGTGTGTGTGTGTGTGTGTGTGTGTGTGTGTGTGTGTGTGTGTGTGTGTGTGTGTGTGTGTGTGTGTGTGTGTGTGTGTGTGTGTGTGTGTGTGTGTGTGTGTGTGTGTGTGTGTGTGTGTGTGTGTGTGTGTGTGTGTGTGTGTGTGTGTGTCTGTCTGTTCCCCTGTGGAGCTCAAACGGGTGGACCGATTTGAATGCGGTTTTTTTTGTTTGAAAGGTGAATTAGTCGAGCGTGTTGTTAGCTATATTTGATGAAAATCGATCCAAGATGGCCGCCGCGACAAAATGGCGGATTACATATTTTTTCACAACTCCCTTAATATGGGTCTCAAATGAAAGGGCTTGACTAGTAGAATATCACTATTGCAAATCCAAGATGGCCGCCACCACAAAATGTCACAGAATGTCGGGGGTTTTTTAAATTTTCAATTTATACTTGTTACAAAAGTACAACAAACTTGGGCAGAATTTTTAGAAAACTGACATCGAATAGTTAAAATTGATTATAGTATATACTTACTACTGCTGTGAATTTCTTCAAGTTCCTATATACTGCCATTTGGCTGATAGAGGGGGAGGACACTTGACTGTAATAAAAATTAGCACTTTAAAACATCATATTTTACAAACGGATCTAGAAATAGAAAAATGATGTTCCCACCCCCACAATATTTTTAAAAGACCTATTCAACGATATCCCACACTGGGGTAGACGAGAAAAAAAATATTCATTCCCACTTTACATGTAGGGGAGCTACCCTAAAAAAAATATTTATCAAAATTTTATTTCACCACTTTGTCGGCGTGATTAATATTTATAACCATGCCAAATTACTTTCTAGCACTAATAATCTCTGAGATTAACCGAGGACAGACGGACGGACAGACAGACGGACGGACATGGCGAAACTATAAGGGTTCCTAGATTACTACGGAACTTTAACAAAGGAAAATAAATCTTATATGAATACATTAAATAAATACGAGGTATATTATGTCTCATAATAAATCGTACTCTGAAGTCTGGAATCAAAGCTCGGTCATCAATCAGCGCTGAGGTGGTGTAAATCCTCATTAGCTGCGGGGGAATGAACTGAGAGTTGACCAAGGATAATATGTTTAGGCAGATATGCGTACTTTCGACGTTTTCGTTACCCCTACTTTGGGTTTCATATGGGTTTCGTTTAGTGAAAATGCCGTGTGTGGAGTTGTACACCGAAACAAAGATTCTTTCAAAAAAAGGCTCAAATTCAAGCGAACAACACATACCATCACCACGCAACTGGATGCCATATTATAATAGCTATTAGGATGCCAAATTTCAGCATGATCCGCTCAGTGATTTGAGTTGTGCGTTGATAGGTCAGTCAGTCAGTCAGTCACCTTTTCCTTTGATGATTTATGTACCTACATAATATTATATTAATTACGCATGCGGGCAGCGGGTGGACACACAATATAATTTTTTATCTTACATTACCCTCCATTTCGTTACTACTCTAAATCACAACATACCTGTAGAATTTGGGCTATCAAGATGCTGCAATAACAATCGGAAAGCACAGTGTTTATAGACCCTTGGTTGACAGACGGCATCAAACGATTTCCAGAGAGCTACTGGAGGAAAGCGGTACAAGACCGAGGCGTGTGGAAGATCCTTACAAGAGACCTCTGGCTAGACAGTGGAAGAATATCGGTTGACGGAGAAGAAGAGAGAAGAGAACTCGAAACCGATATCGAATCGAGATCAAATAGTAATTGATTAGCGCAAACAAAACGCTCCCGGCTGCTTACGTCAAACTCGTTATTTCTGTGCGTGTAATGTAACCCAGTTAGTGCGAATCGACCGGGTTACGGCTATTGTGCTTCCACGTAATACCAACCTCGCAACGAGCACATAGCATAGTGTACACCGGTCTTTATATTATATATTTACTAATCCTCAATAGTGAAGCTGTGATAGCCTAGTGGTTAGGACGACCGACTTCTAATCGGAGGTCGTGGGTTCGATCCCGGGGCGGATCTCATACTTTACCTCTAACTTTTCGGAGTTATGTGCGTTTTAAGTATTTAAATATCACTTGCTATAACGGTGAAGGAAAACATCGTGAGGAAATCTGCATGCCTGAGAGTTCTCCATAACGTTCTCAAAGATGTGTGAAGTCTGCCAATCCGCTTGGCCAGCGTGGTAGACTATGGCCAAAACCCTTCTCACTCTGAGAGGAGACCCGTGCTCTGTAGTGAGCCGGTAATGGGTTGATCATGATGATGATGATGAATAGTGCAACGGTCGTCGGGCGTGGATCGAAAACCTCAAGGTCGACGGTTCAAACCCCACCCTTACACTATTGTCATACCTATTCCTAGCTATATGCTCATTTGGAGGGAAATATACTTACCATCTTGAATATGTGAAGTACTAGGTAGCTGTTCCCGGCATGCGTTGTAATGGCGCGTAAAGTATGGTTTTATATAGATTTTCTGGGCCAGAAATCTTCACGGATGTATGCAGAACAATTCACCAAAGTTTCATCGCAATCGAATGAACGATTTAGAAAGCATAAGAGATATAATATTACCTACTTACATTTATTTTTATGACATAGAAATTTACGTCTTCGGCGCCTATTGCGCTATAAATTATGGGCTGCCCATCATTTGGCAGATAGTTGGCTGTAGTATCGGGTTATAGGTTTCACATAATTTATGTATGTTCATATTTATATACTCGTATATGTATGTACATAATTCTACTGGCTGGAAACGTTATGTGTACGCAGCTGATTATTTTGTCAATATGAGAGCATGAGTGAGAGATATGTATTTAAAAACATAATATCGGTTTTAGAACAATGTCACCGGAATGATAAGAAAACATTTTACATAAAATTAACGCAATCGCTCGATATATTAAATGCGGAGTTTTAAATGTCAATAAACAAACGATATTTAATTTTATATAGTTATAGGTACAACTTAGATGCTCGCGACAAAAATCCCTTGGGAACTCTATGATTTTCCGGGATAAAAAGCAGCCTATATCCTTCTCCAAGGTCACGTCTATGTCTGTACCAATTTTTGTCAAAAATTGGTTTAGGCGTGAAAGCGTAACAAACAAACAAACAAACTCACTTTCGCATTTTATTAGATAGAATACCTAGGATAATATAGGTACATAATATACAATTTATGATTTAAAAGACTAAGTATATCAATATTTGAGTAAAACCCTATCCAAATTTCAATTTCTTGTAACTACATATTCATCATCCAAATAATAATTGTCTAGATTTCACGTTGTAGGACTGAAAATAGAAGATAAAATAATATATTATGAGCTACTTTATCAAAGCACGTAGAACAAATCCAAATATAGGATGTTGCGGCTTTAGCCCACACAGTGAATGACGAAATGGCAGCAATCCAAAACTAGCACGAATCCTCAATCCTTGCAAACAATGCAGACCAAAAATAGTCATAAAGAGCCAGAGAGTTGCTGTTATTTAGAGGCACATTTTCCAGAAAATAGTCGCTACTCGACTGACTTACCTACAAAGGCGAACAGTTTGTGCCATTCAGTAAATTGGCATTCGACACGAGGACTTAGTGTAACTTTTAAAGTAAAGACTTATATCACGAAAGCGACGACGATATTACGACGACAAAATAGTTAGAGTGAAAAATGAGTCCACGGGTGACCGGAGGGCTAGTACTTATTTACGAGTACCTCGGTCAGCATATTAGTCTGGCCATTCAACGAGGTAACGCAGCCAGCGGTCTGGGCACCTTGCCTCGCTACAGTGGTTTGGATGATTTTTTTGATTTGGATTTTTTAATTTATAAGTATTTTTAGTATTTATTAATGTGATTATCTATACTCTATACTTACTTACTTACTAATAAATAAAATTGAAGTGTCTGTCTGTAATTTCGAAATAACTACCACATATTAAGCTCATATGGTTATTTGAACGATACCATAACCGAATCACACGTTTTTAAAATTTTTGTCTGTCTGTCTGTCTGTTTGAACGGGCTAATCTTCGGAACGGCTGAACCGATTTTGACGGGACTTTCACAGACAAGTAGATGATTAACCAAGGAGTAACATAGGCTACTTTTTTAACCGACTTTCAAAAAAGGAGTTGTGTTGAAATCGGTAAGTACCTATGTTAAAAAACGCCCTGATAGGTATTTTCGCTGCGCGCGACGGCCGCGTACGCGGTGCGGCGGTACGCCGCCGCGCGGCGGGCGGGTGCGGTGAAGAGGGGGCACGCTCCAATCCAATTCCAATCTCCATTTCGAACGAGGGAGCTAATGCGTGCGGATGTGTACTGCGTTTGTTGCGTGCGTTTTCGTAATTTTTATTTTGAATCGGAGATTTTGTTTTTATTAGGGGTTATGATGTTTTTTATTTCTTTAGTTTGTTTTAGTCGTATGTATGTCGAAGGCAGGGTCACTGCCAACCGCGCCAACGGGCCAGTCAAAACTACTGAACAGATTTGGCTGCAATTTTGAATGGAGATAAAAAATTCCCTAAGTAAGTATAAAGGTTGGAAAAGGGAGCGGGAACGGGAACCAGAAATCTACTTATCCCTCAGGATTTCTGAAAAACCGAAATTCACGCGGGCGAAGCCGCGGGCAAAAGCTAGTTGAGAAATAAAAAAATGATCATTAATTATAAACTTATGGCTTGGATCGGCAGCAGACGCCTGCGTATGTTCCTCTTGCAGGATGGTATCTCTGTCGCAAGCCGATAAGGAGCGGCGAAGTCACTGCGGTGTAACAATGGCGTCTGTTTGTCTGTTTGTCCTCGGTACACATGCAAATATTTTCATTGTTGTACTAAAATAGACGCGACTAGGAAAACGCGGTCTATTTAAGGAAAATCTATTTACTGTCGCATAAATTGCTATGTAAGTATGTTTGTAGCGATAATACCAAAGATAATAGAATATTTTATGTAAATATTTTTCCAGTGAAATGCATTTTTATTTAGTAATACTTAATATTATATAATTTTTATTTAGTGTTTAACTAGTACATATTATTGTTAAATAAATAAATAGATGTGTCTCGCCCATTGCCATTTCAGCTTCGCAATTCGATGGCATATCATTATATAATGATAAATGTATTGTTTAGTATATATAATTATATATGTATAATTTAACTGTGTACTTTCCACTTTTTCAACTTTCCAGAGAAGAAATACTTTATACAACAACTATTGACTAATGTAAGTAGACTACGCAGGTTCTTTAATATTAAGTATCTACATTTAAATTATTTTATTTACAACCATATAATTTACTCATAGATAACGTTAGACTTTTACGACAGGAAATCTAGCTGTTTTATTATTTAACGGATGCATCACATCAGTATCAGGAAACCTTTGCTAGGAAGTAGTTTAAATTTTGACTGAGATTTTAGGAGGAGGAATTGCTTTTTTATTTATAATTCAAGGGAAACAAACGATTTAATAAATCTAACTAGGAGAGTCGATGATAAAGTAGGTAGGTAGGTATCCACTTAGTCTTATGTAATACTTTAAATTATTGTCACAGGATAGCCGAGACAGATGGCTTAATACTCTCTACCGAGATTAGAAGAATCTCGGAGGCACGAGGGTGAAACACCACCGACTACCAACTCCGGGCTGGCACTGAGAATTTCTTGACAGAAAAGCCCTATACCTACCTACTTAACAATTTTTGCCCTACCCGGGAATTCCAACGTTCAGTTTCCAACTCAAAGAAGAAGAAAAATCAAAGCTATAAGTACGTACGAATAAAGTTCCATTTGCCAGTTACATGCTGGGTCGCGCGCACGCGCCGACCGAAAAATAAATAAAATCTTTACAAAATATAAAACTGTAATTATTCATCTACTATCATCCTAAATTTCATCTCAACATTCCAAGTACTTCAAAAGTTATTGAATTTTGATATGATATCGACCTGCTTGCACCATAGTGCGGCGTCGCGGTCGCGTCGGCGTCGTCCGGTCTACCCGTGCTCGGTTAATTCAATTAATAAACGTCGAACGTTCCATCAAAGTTACGTACTTAGAACTTGCCAGTCTGGTAATTCTGGAATGTTGTGGAAAATATCAAAGCGATCGTTGGAAAATGGAATTACTTTTAAGCGAACAGTGAATAGGTACCTACTGTAACAAAACGATTCAATTACTCAGTAAACGACTTTTTAATGGCTAGGCTGTGTGGCTATACTTCGACTTTTAATTGTATGCAGTAATGTGAAGTTTCGTGGGTTGTCACTTTTTAACGAAAATAAAATAGGGATGGGGTACAGGTGATTGATTTGAATCATTCAATTATTTTATTCAAATTAAAGTTTTTATTTTAAGTAATTATTATATTTTATGTACAAAAGTTACATATATATATTTATATATATAGTATATATATAAATACGTATATCTTTAATATATAAAACAAAGTCTCGTTTGTTCGAACACTTATAACTCGAGAACGGCTGGACCGATTTTCATGGTTTTTGATTTGTTGTATTTGTCTTCGTCCCGAATAGCAGAATAACTGTTAAAAATATTGGAAAATTGACGAAAAAATAAAAGAAAAAACATTTTCCCATACAAAATGTTCATGGGTTTCGTAACTGTCAAACATTGAATGTTCATCCTGTCGATACGGAACTCTCTCACCCGTACCGTACCGTATAATTCTTCTGTACTTTTTCCTAAAGGGCTGGACTGATTTGGATGAAATTTTGTGTGTATATTTCAATGGGTTCCTGGATAGTTTGAAAACACTATTACCCGCTAAGTACAGCTAACCTATTGGGTCTTGGTAGGTGGCGCTGATATTGGTATGTTACCAGGCAGGACGACGTCTGCCGAGACCGCTAGTATATTAGCTATATATATATATATATATTAGCGGTCCTAGTTATTAAGGTAAAATTTAAGGTATTTTAATTAAGGTAAATTCAAAATGAAACAGAATAGAATAGAAAATAAAAGTTTTTTATTCAAATACACTTTTAGATATACTTTTGAATCGTCGACGACGACGACGACGATGTATGTCCATTCCTATGTCCGCTTGTAACTAATCAATGGCTCAACGGATTTTGATAAAATATGATACGTCATTAAATTTGTCTCGATGACGCGAGTGTCAATGGGTACCTAAATTAAAAAAAAATCAAAATCGCGGACTTTATGCGCTTTATTGTGCGAGCTGAAAAAAAAATTTTCTTCATGACCCTCGAGTGGGGTATCAAAATAAAGGGATTCAAAAGGCAAATACGAAAATGTGTACAATTTACACAGACAATTACAATTTAGACAGGACCAAAGACAATTTAGAAATTATAAAATCCCAACTTGCCCCTGCCGGGAATCGAACCCGGGACCTCCCACTTATAAGCGCTTACGAGCACGAAGTAATCAATGTAAAAATATTAATATTATGTATTGTAAATAAAATAAATTAAAAAAATATATAAAAAAAAGACCAAAACCACTGCGCCAGGGAGGTCAAAATCATCTAGAAAATTATAAGTAGATTCCAAAAATATGTAAATATGTTATTATAATGTTAAATATATTTTTTTCTGAATAACTAGTAGGTATTCTTTTAAAAATATATATACTTTTTTTGTTATAAAAGGGCAGTAGCAACTTAGCATGTTAACTATGACAGATATCGTCAACACACATAGGCTGTTATTGCAATAGAAATAGTACTTCTTACTTTTTTTTTCAATTAAAGCTCATATAATTAATTGTACCAATAGGATGCGTTTGCCACAAAAAGTCAAGATGACAAAATTGTTAATTTGGCTTTTATACGTAGGAGCCATCGATTTACTTAATAGATAAATAAAATTATGATGATAATGAAAGAGTAACTTTGAACGAAACTTTTGTGAATGAAATTGAATGAATTGAACGTATCACATCACTATAGAAATGGGGTTGGCAACATTATTTTATGAAATGACATTAGGAAACGTCAGATTACTGCAGATAATTAAAAGTTTGACTATAGGTACTTATTATATAACTAGTTGACCCCCGCGACTTCGTCCGCGTGGTTATATAGGTTTATATATAGGATCGGATTGGATCCCATAATCCTTTTTTGTACCTAAACTAAATGTAGCCTAAGTTACTCCTTGTAATATCACCTATCTGCCATTGAAAGTTTCTTCAAAATCGATCCAGCCGTTTCGGAGATTAGCTGGAGCAAATAGACAGGCCGACAAACATAAATTTAAACGCACGCCAGTTTAAAATAAGCCATACGTACAAAAATCCGGGTCCCAAGTTATTTGAACCCAATAAATGTCTGTCATTTTTGAACTAAAAAACCTACGACCTTGAAATATTTACGGGACAATAATGAAAGTACTACCTTTCTAACAAAAAAAGAATGAGTTAAATCGAACTATGCGTTAATGAATTACAGCTAAATACATGTTTTATGTTCTTCCCCTCTCCCATGGGAACCATGTTGAATTTCGAGATAAAAAGTATCCTATGTCCTACCTCGGAGTATAAACTAAAATCGTACCAAGTTTCATTGAAATCCATTCAGTAGTTTCGGCGTGATGCGCGGCCAAGATACAGACAGACAGACAGACAGACAGACAGACAGACAAAAATAAAAAAAAATGCAGTTTTGGCTTCAGTATCGATTATAGAGTGCCATCCAATAAAAATTTTCAAAATATCTTCAATGTACAGAATTGGATCTGTTACAGTTTTATTATATTATAGACGAGCGGATACCCGCGACTTCGTTCGCGTGGATATTGATTTTAATAATCCCGTGGGAATCATTTTGTTTTTCCTATGCTCCTTTGAGCTTAAACCTTGCTAAAAACTGTTAAAAGTTCACTGGCGGATGTTTACATTTTGATGTACCTAAAAAAAGTCCCATCAAAATCAGTCCAGCCTTTCGGAGATTAGCCAATAGTCTTTAAAGTATCTACTTTCTAACAAAAAAAGAATGAATGAAATCGGACCACCCGTTAACGAATTACAGCTAAGTACACATTTTACCTTTCATCCCCTCTCCCAAGGGAACCGTGCTGAATTTCGGGATAAAAAGTATCCTATATGTTACTCCATAGTATTAACTTAAATCATGCCGAGTTTCATTTCAATCCATTCAGTAGTTTTTACGTGATGCGCGCACAAACATACAGACAAACAGACAAACAGATAAACAGACAAACAGATAAACAGACAAACAGACAAACAGACAAACAGACAAAAATTTCAAAAATAGCTTTTTTACGTTCTATTACTTATCCCTAACATCCCCCAGTTATTATTTTGCAAAAATCTTCAATGTACAGATACGGCAATTCTACGATTTTATTATATGTATAGATAGATAGAAGAGCAAAGGGTGTAGAATATAGTGGAAATAATGACTGGAATGAATGGAAAATGGAATGAATGGAAAATGCTACGTAATTTGTGTGGTAACCGCAGGGTGTTTTTTAATTAATGAAACACAAATTATTGATCTTTTTGGCGGCGTGTTTGAGAGGGTTATTAAATTAGGTTGCTTATTAATAAGGGAGGTGCTATATTTGAGTGCCGGTTGGGTCAATTTGGGAATTCATAAGTTCTAAATAGATAGTCTGGTGTGTCGAGGCTACGTGTAGACAAACCACCAACCGAACCGACAAGCGATTTAGCGTTCAGGTACGATACTGATGATTATATTATAATTTTTTTTAAGTTGTAGCCATGTTGAACATGACCTTTTACCCTCCTACTAAGCGTGAAGCTTGTGCTAGCTAGTGCTAGAAGTAGATACGAAAATTGTGCAACGGGTGGGATTTGAACCATCGACCTTTCGGTTTGCAGTTCACGCTCACCGTTACGCTATTGAGGTTTCATTACCAACTTTTTTTAATTCATCTACAAGTTGCCCTTAACTGCGACCTCACCTGATGGTAAGTGACGATGCAGTTCTAAGGTGGAAGCGGGCTGACCTGAAAGATTGTATTTCAGTTTTGTTAAACCCACACCTATGATCGGTTTCTACGCGGCTTCGTACCGGAACGTTAATCGTAACGGAACGTTTAAAGGCACGGCTTTGTCTGTAGAGTGGTAACTAGCCACAGATGAACCCTCCCAGCAGACCAGACCAGAGACAATTTATAAAAAAATATAAATTTCCAAATTGCCATTACCGGGAAGCGAATCCGGAACCTCCCACATATAAGACCACATCGCTCATCACTGCGCCAGGGAGGTCCGGTCGTCACAAAACTACGAAGGTAGGTAAGTAAATATTTATGCCATTTCCACGTCGTTTTTCCACGAATCCCGCAGTAATTAAGGGAATTGAGTGGGAACGTAGGAAGCCCAATTCACGGGAAAACAACACAATTAGTGCGAAAAGCGGTACCTCACGCCTTTTCCACGGATTGCTAGTAGCGTATGAATGAAATGGATGGTAATTAATTAACGCCTGCTAAGTATATTATGAGAATTCGGGAAAGCGCTTTTCAGTGGATTTTCAAGTAACCTAGGTACGTTTTGAAACAAAATAAAGCATAATATTGAAACAAAAGCCCGACTGCGTAAAAAGTGAAGTAAAACGAAAAGCATATACGCTAAATCGCTATGTGATATGATTTTGCCGTTAATGGTAACTACTATTGTAACTAAACTTCAGCTATGTCTGAAGCCTCCCACCAGACCAGACCAGACCGGCATTTCAATCATGTACTTACATAAATTGTTTTAGTGTTATTTTTAAAAAAGAGCAACCGCCGAGTTGCTTACTGGTTCTTCTCGGCTGGAACGGCATTCCGAACCAGTGGTAGATTCAATTGACGATTCAAAAGTACTTGTAAAAGTTTATTTGAATAAAAAACTTTTCTATTCTATTCTATTCTAAACCAGAGACAATTGAGAAATTATGATATAAATTCCCAAATTGCGACATGAGATCGTGTTCTGTGGCAATCCTTGCAAGGACCTATATGGGACCTACATACTATACTAGCGGTAGATTACTATACAGGTTACCTACTGTAGATACAGACGTATATTATAGTATATCAATTAATAAAATTAAACTTCTTTGAATAAACATTTTTTTTTAATATTTTCACACATGATTATTAAAATTTAAAACTCGACCAGCTGTCTGTTAATAGCTAACATTCGACGAACGCGCGACGTAAAAACATCACCTTGACACAAATTGATAATTCAGTTTCATGGTGAGGAGCTATAACTCATATGTGATTGCCACACGAAAATGTACGCTTTGGAGAATATGACACGCCCGTTCTCATATATCATGTGAATTTCAAAGTTTTCCCTTGGACTACAGTGCAATCGTCTAACTAACTCTTACAGTTCTGAGGTATCGAGATTTTTCCTTTTGTTGCAAGGTTTTGCTCTTCGTAAGTCGGTGATTTAGTTTCCAATCTGTCTATTTGTTAAACTGCGCTACTGTAATAAAAGTTTCAGTGTTAAGTCCTTGGAAAATTAATTAAATCTATCTATCTATACATATAATAAAATCGTAGACTTGCCGTATCTGTACATTAAAGATTTTTGCAAAATAATAACTGGGGGATGTTAGGGATAAGTAATAGAACGTAAAAAAGCTATTTTTAAAATTTTTGTCTGTTTGTCTGTTTGTCTGTTTGTCTGTTTATCTGTTTGTCTGTTTATCTGTTTGTCTGTTTGTCTGTATGTTTGTGCGCGCATCACGCAAAAACTACTGAATGGACTGAATTGAAACTTGGCATGATTTAAGTTCATACTACGGAGTAACATATAGGATACTTTTTATCCCGAAATTCAGCACGGTTCCCATGGGAGAGGGGATGAAAGTCAAAATGTATACTTAGCTGCAATTCGTTAACGGGTGGTCCGATTTCATTTATTCTTTTTTTGTTAGAAAGGAAATACTTTAAAGATTACTGGCTTATCTCTGAAAGGCTGGACCGATTTTGATGGGACTTTTCCTGGCGGATGTTTACATTGTGATCTACCTAAACATCCGCCAGTGAACTTTTAACAGTTTTTAGCAAGGTATGAGCTCAAAGGAGCTTAGAAAAAACAAAATGATTCTCACGGGATTTTTAAAAAGCAATATCCACGCGAACGAAGTCGCGGGTATCCGCTCGTAAGTAATAATTTTACACGTGCCGTGCAAAGACAATGTAGAGAGTGATGTTAAATATTTATTTATAATAGGTACAATGCTTCTCAACAGCTACTTAATTAAAATGGCGTTGATTATAACCAGACTGATAAAAATTTTGGTTAATTCCAAGAATTTAATATTAATTTTCCGTTTATTTGAAAGATTTCGTATAATTTTTCAGAAACCTGGATATCTTGGAAGTAATCACGTGTCGCTGAAAGAAATCCAAATAAAAACTTTTTAACATGCAAATATTTTTTTCTCAGTACTCATAAATATTAAGCAACGCGCCTAGGAGTAGACATAATGCTTTCATTACGATTGCAGCTCTTTAGTGTCCCACTGCTGGGCACAGACATCTCTAATAGGAGAAAAGGATTTAGAACTTGGATCCGTCATAATTCCCCACGAGTTGGCGGACTCGGGGCTTTAACGACTATTTAACAACATTAACCGGAAACGATAGCTTAACGTGCTCTTCGAGGCACGGCAATTAAAGACCGCCAACTAACAATTCCGGGCTGGCATTGAGAATTTCTTGATAGAAAAACCTAATATCTAACAAATGGCCCGAATGGAACCCAGGATCTCGTGATATGCAGTTGAACATGCTAACCGCTATGCCAACTATAGACATTCTGTTGGAAACAGCAATTCTCATTCTTAAAATTCAAAACCTACTCATAACCTGAGTAGGAGTGAGTGCCTTTTTACGCTTAGTAACTTTAGTACTCTTTAGTAGATCTAAAGTGGGCCGTACAGAGTCCAAGTATATTTTGACCCAGTGGTCCGGTATTGTGGCAGAGAGAGATACGTTGCCTATAACGTCTTCCATCAAGGATGAGTTTTAAATGGGGCGTAATACAGATGACTAATGATCTAAAGCGGGGCGTACTGAGTTCAAGTGACCTAGTGGTCCGGTACTGTGTCAGTGAGAGATACGTTGCCTATAACGTCTTCCATCAAGGATGAGGTTTAAATGGGGCGTAATACAGAGTGCTTAGTCTAAGATCGGAGCACTCGAAAACGAACTCGAAAACTATTGATCGATTTCAGAGTAAAATAGACCTATAAGTCTAAATTGAAAATTTAAAAAACCCCCGACATTCGCCATTTAGTGGCGGCGGCCATCTTGAATTTGCAATAGTGCTATTCTACTAGTCAAGCCCTTTCATTTGATACCCATATCAAGGGAGTTGTGAAAAAATATATCATCCGCCATTGTGTAGCGGCGGCCATCTTGGACCGATTTTCATCAAACATAGCTAAGAACACTCTCGACTAATTCACCTTTCAAACAAAAAAAACCGCATTCAAATCGGTCCACCCGTTTGAGCGCCACAGGGGAACAGACAGACACACACACACACACACACACACACACACACACACACACACACACACACACACACACACAGACACGTCAAACTTATAACACCCCGTCGTTTTTGCGTCGGGGGTTAAAAATGGCTTGTATTAAGGTTTGAGTTCGCCAATACATTCAGCATTCGAACACAACGAGCGCCCCAAGCAGAAATGTTGTAAAATACATATTCGAACTATGGAATTACGACTTTAAAATACGAGTACCTATTTGAGTTCATTTTGCTCTGAATTCACTTGTGTTTCGATCAATAGTTTTCGAGTTCGTTTTCGAGTGCTCCGATTTAGACTAAGCACAGATCTTAGACTAAGCACTCAGATGACTAATGATCTAAAGCGGGGCGTACTGAGTTCATATATTTTTTTTACTAACATTTTACTCTTTGGCCGCTCGCCAAACGACTCGCTTCTGCGAACGATGCGCATTTGAAGATTATCTGTGTATTTTGTTTATATATAGGCAGTTTCAGAGTTTGTAAACAAACTTGTTTCTATGTACTTAATGTTTACAAGTTTACGACTATTAGTTAAATATATTCTAACTATTACAAAATTGTAAAAATTATCTTTTTGTTTGCGCACATTGTAGGTATGTCAAATGGAATGATATCAAGTAAGTAGACCTTTAGATTTCACCTCAAAACTTGCCGGGAAAATATTAATTTTCGTTAAGTAATACAAGTCAAAGCCAACTTAACTACATTACTGGGTAGTGGGTACATAATTCAATATCTCTGTCTAATTACAATTATTCATGTAGGTACACTGCCTGGAGCAATCCAATAAATTACCGCAATACTTACAAGTTCAAGATTCTTCTAGTCGCTAGATCTAAATTCTAAACTAAGACAAAATAAATAGTTAAATATTCTTTGTCAGATCCTTTAACAGTTTAACTATTGTTGATTTATAACTTTTTATCATCGTTAAAAGAACAAGTATCGATATAGCTAAACATAGATAGTGAGATCATTCAGTGGATATACTTACTCGTACCTAATAGATACTCGGATAGTTATTGTCTGGATCGGGTCCAAATATAACAAGTAGATACTTCATCGGAGTCAATCAACGCCTTGTAAATACGGAAAACACGTTTCCTTGAAACTGTAGCTACAAAATTGTGTTCTTGTAAAATCTTTATTTGGACAGTTCGCGGATTCGCAAACGAGAGAGGTGCTAATTTTGAGGAAATTGTAACTGTTTAAGGGCCTGTTTCACCATCTTCTAATAAGTATCGGATAGCTATCTACAACTTTTGTCTTTGTCACTTGACATAAAGTAAGAAAGTAACAAAACTTACGCTATCCGACACATATTAGAAGGTGGTGAAATAGGCCGTAAATGTAATATCAGTTACAGTTAAATTAGCTGTTTTAAGGCCAGCTACACGTCAGGCAGTTAAAGTAAAGTTACCGTTAAATGTAATTTAAAACTGAATACTTGGATAAACCTACAATGTTTCAAACACAGCCGGGACCCTTAATCACAAGCATTCTCATGGAACCTAACGCAGTTCAAACTACAGGCAGCGAAGGCTTCTGCCCGACGGGCGCGCTGGATGGAGTGGAATGCTGCTAGTAACTATGATATAAACTAACATATACCTAATTACTTTAATAGAATTTCTTTAATTCCCATTAAAGTCAATACGACTTTGACAACACCTCGCCAAGATATTGGACATTCTTGGCACTGTACGGGCGATCAGATGACAATAAGTGACAACATTCATCTTATTGGCATGGGTACGTAATATCTACATACATATTTGTACATATATATAAAAAGCGAAATACCTAGGACTGTTCATAAAAATGACTACGGTTTTATAAGCTGTGTAATCTGTAACGTGAGGTCGGCAACACCGCCACCTCTCTCTTCTCTCTGGGCTATGGAACCATCATGTACCTATATATAATTTTGTGCTCGATGATAAAAAAATATATTCAAAGTATTTTGGAGTAATTATTAATTATTAATTCCAAACAAGGACACACTCACAGACTAATCACGAAATCTCGGGAACTCTTTAATAAACAAACTTGAAATTTGAAAAGTAGGTTCCTTCTACGGCGTAGACATCAACTAAGAAAATATTTCAAGAACATCGCCTTTTACAGCAATTAAAATAATGAAAACCTTACATACGCTACATTTTGATTTTATAAAACCAAAATGGCAGCCATACTAAACAATTATTTATTACCTTATTACGTGGCATGTCACTGAATAGGTCTTTCAAAATCAACATTATGTTTCCTAGACTATTTTATAGCCTTTTTACGTTAGTACAATATAATTCAATGCCTTTTACAGCCATAAGAATCACAAGATTATCTATTCAAAATCCAACTTGTGCAACCTTTTTTTTATGGTTGAACCGTAAGGCATAACGTAACTTTAACCACTTAAGGTGTGACTGCCCCTTATTGGCTACTAGCTTCTGTCCGTGGCTTTGCCCGCGTGAATTTCGGTTTTTCACAATTCCCAAGGGTATCGTGGATTTCCGGTTCCCGTTCTCGCTGCCTTTTCCAACATTTATGTAACTTTCATGAAAGTTTGCTATAGTAGGTAATCTACCTATAGCTGTAGCTATATATTAAGGTTTTTCAAAATCCCGTGGGATCTGTGGATTTTCCAGGATAAGAAGTAGCCTATGTGTTAAAAATAGAATGAGTTATTTGTATGGAAAACTTAGATACTCGTGTGCCTGAAATTCGATTTTACCCCAAACTAAAGTACCTAAAATATCTATCAGACATCTGTCATTATCTACATGAGGCAATTGATTTTTATTTATATGTACTTACCTATTATGTAAGTTTTGAATTTATTATCTTTTTTGTGTGAACTATTTTATTTCTGGTAACACTAAGAAACGTCAGAATTCCACGGAATTAAAAATCAGAGTATAGGTATATTTACTCGTCCCACTAAACAAACTCACGTCGCAACCTTTTTCAAGCGGCGAATCCCTTCCAGCCCCAAATAACCCCGCTTCTCGGGAAGCGACCCGATTGCATTGAAATAACAAATCTCGTGATAAAGATTTATTTATACCGAAAACAGGAACGGCTTTGCGTCACGGCTTCTATATCGATCTGAGGTCACGCGGCCGCCGTGCTGTCTCTCTGTAAAACTGGCTTATATTTATAACATTCGTCCGACCAATACAGCCCCTTAACGTTCCACAGTTGGGCACACGCCCACGCCTCCTCTCTCATAGGAGAGAGGAATTTTAGAGCTTAGAACCCGCAACGCTACTCTAAATGAGGGTTAGCAAGCATTAAAGACTGCACTTTTTAGGGTTCCATACCCATAAGGGTAAAAACGGAGCCCTATTAATGTCACTCTGCTGTCTGTCTGTCTGTCTGTCTGTTTGTCCGTCCGCCGGTCACAGGTCTCTATCTCGTAGACAAAATGTACCTACTACAAACCTGAAATTTTAATATTTGGTGTAGAACGTTGAACCAAAACCAAATATTGAATTAGAAATTGAATTAAATTATTTTTCAGGGGGCTCCTACACTTACATGAAAAAGGAGCGGGGAAAAAATTGTTTTTCTTACCCTAGCTTGTGGGATATTATTGTTTAGAGCTCATTGAGTAGTACACTAGTACTACGAATACTTATATACTACTATATACTACTAAGAATATAATATATGTACTACGAATATAATATTATATTCGCAAATATACATACATATTACATACATAATATGTACATTTATGTACATACGGGTTGAATACAGAACCTCCTTTTTTGAAGTCCGTAAAAAAATAAGTTTCTACGGAGTATGCTCAAGATAAACTCCTGTTATATTCGCATAAACTTCGCAGTTAAAAGTTAAATTTAACCACCAGTAGTGTCGCTTTGCGTATTTTAAGCAACCACGTCACACGTCATGTCAACTATCGGTAACGTTGACACGAGGTTCCCTTTGATCTTTAATCGGACGCCAACAAATTACTTAATTTCTAATTATTCAATATTCGGATTCTGTTCAATATTCTACAGTGAATATCCAAATTTCAAATCTGTAACAGATATATAATAATAATGTGTTATTTTCAATTTCATCCCCATTCCCATTGGAGCCGTGCGGAATTTTGGGATAAAAAGACAGACAGACTGACAAATAAAAATAAATGAAAAAATTGCAGTTATAGCTTTAGTACCTATCGATTATAGAGTGCCTTCCAAAATAATTTTCTAAATATCTTCCTATGAGGAGAGGCCCCATCCGATAATTTGCCACGGGGCCTGAAGCGGTATAGTTACGCCACTGATAATTACATCTACAACATCGGACAACAATAAATACATCACTTTTCAATCTTAATACTTATCCGGGATGGAATTTAGAAAACCCCTTCGAATCCGAAGAAGAAAAGATCCGTGAAGTACTTTTGCCCGCATTTCGTTTGCGTGGAATGGATGGAAATTCATATATAAATTCGTCTGGATTACAAAAATTAATAGCTCTTGGCAAGACACCCCAGCCGTGTTGGCGTTGCTGCTACAAGAACCCGGAAAAATGATTTACGCTTACAAGATCACGACGTGTATTTCGGAAAAAGCATTTATAATCGTAAATTAATGTAATTTATTATATTAAGTATTTTACAGCTTTGATGATAACGATCTTATTTTTATTTTCTGATGTGTTTTTTGCCTTGACTTTAGAAAAATGGAGTGAAAAAGTTAATAACCTGTAGTTTTATTGAAGTTTGCTGTTTGAAGTTTCACTACCTCATTTCCAGTAGCTTCTTACAGTAGCTTCTATAACAATATAATTTTTGTTAGGCAAAACATTCATAGTTACAATAAAAAGTGTGAATTACACGACAGGCAATTAAGAAATAGAAATAGGCTCGTGATTCCTCAGTTACGCCTCAAAAAGGTCCGAAGGTCGTTTGTGGGAATGGGCGTAATGTTCTATAATAAAATTCCACAAGCGATCTTAGATTTGCCTTTACACAAGTTTAAGAACTCTATTAAAAGTATGCTCATAAAAAAAGCATATTATACTATTGAAGATTATATAAATGATAAAAAAGCATGGAGCAATTTCTCAATGACAGGTTGCTTGGAAAAAATCTAAGAAAATTTAACTCATGTCTTAAAATGAGTACTTAAGTATTTAATTATTGGTGTTCAATTCGATGCTTTGATCATGGGTAGCCTTTAGTATGTCACGCTCTCTTTAAACATTTCTGTGGTGGTGTCGTGTGGTGCGGGTTGTTACGTTCCCTCGAATATTATGGTTGAGCGAAGCAATGGCTGGATCATGCGTCATGCTCGTGAACGGGTGCCACCGTCGGAAATGGGGCTACTTTTGTCTGCCCTTCTTCACATGTGTAGAATAATTGTAAGCACCATTCCGAACCAGTGGTAGATTCATTTGTCGATTCGTAAGCGCTTGTGAAAGTTTATCTGAATAAAATTTAAGATTATATAAATGATAAAAAGGCGTGGATTTGACTCGTTCCAGCAATGCGCGAGACGGCAATTCAATCATGTACTTAACATAAAATTGTTATATTGATATTGTAAATTTGGAAAAGAGCAACCGCCGAGTTTCTTGCTGGTTCTTCTCGGTTGGAATGGCATTCCGAACCAGTGGTAGATTCAATTGACTATTCAAAAGTACTTGTAAAAGTTTATTTGAATAAAAAACTTTTCTATTCTATTCCACAATAAGTAGGTACCTATGTCTACTATAATAATTGTTAATATTCCAAATAATATGTGATCCACAGTATCCGGAATATTAAATATACCTTTGCATTCAAAATAGTACCTAAGTATAAAAAGATAAAGTTACATAACTAGGTAGTTTGTTACTAATAACATTTTTTAAATGAGTAGGTACCTAGGTATTCTGTTGAATTCAATTTTTATTTTCTAATTAAATGTTTTGAGTTCGGAATCTAGTTTATATTATTATATACCTAAACGCTGAAGCTACAAAACTTAAAAATCTTATTTCGTTTATTTTTTTTTTGTTTAAATTTTTATGTAAGTAATATGAAGTCTACGTGACTTGTTCAGAATTTTAAAGGAACGTGAGAAGGTAGGTATAACTACATGTTCGAATTTAAAATGACTTGAATCTTTAATCAAAACAATAACACTTTCATTGAGATTCGCTGAAAACTTGGAACAACGTGAGACCTTGCACGTACGTCACACCCATCGATTTAAATATAGAACACTTACCAAAATAACAGATCACAGATGACTTCAAAATATTGACGAAGTGCCGAATAGTAATTATTTTATGAGTAATCAGGTGGCGGGCGTTTGGCTGATGAATACATAATGATGGCGCCGGGTATAAACTTTTTGTTTTTGCAGTAGACACCGTCTGCACTACATCCGTGATTTGGTTTAGAAACAAAAGTGCTAAAGAAATTAAAACGATTAAAAACTTTAGGTTAAGTGTGGTTGACTACAAGTATAAATTAAAAATTTAAAAAACCCCCGACATTCGCCATTTTGTGACGGCGCGGCGGCCATCTTGGATTTGCAATAGTGCTATTCTACTAGTCAAGCCCTTTCATTTGATACCCATATTAAGGGAGTTGTGAAAAAATATGTAATCAGCCATTTTGTAGGCCATTATGGCCATTGGCCATCTTGGATCGATTTTCATCAAACATAGCTAACAACACTCTCGACTAATTCACCTTTCGAACAAAAAAAACCGCATTCAAATCGGTCTACCCGTTTGAGCGCTACAGGGTAACAGACAGACACACACAAACAGAAACGTCAAACTTATAACACCCCGTCGTTTTTGCGTCGGGGGTTAATAAAACAATGTAGCTCAAAAATGTATCTACTTACCTGCATCTTCTAAAATAAATAAAGTTTCGCATAAGCATTTAGAAAAAACTTTTTTAAATTCTGCATAAGTACAGCTACTTTTCTTCCAGTATTTTTTTTTTCATTTATAACAGTACTAGCTTCTGCCCGCGGCTTCACTCGCGTGAATTTCTGTTTTTCACAAATCCCGGGGGAATCGTGGATTTCTGATTCCAGTTCCCGCTCCTTTTTCCAACCCCTATGCCTACCTACTTTCAAGGAAGTTCGCTATAGTACCTAATCTACCTGTAGCTGTAGCTATAGATTTCGGTTTTTTTCTAAATCCCGTGGGAACTGTAGATTTTTCTAGGAGAAAAAGTAGCCTATATGTTAAGTTAAGTCAGTCACAATCTATCTCCATTCAAAATTTCAGCCAAATTGGTTCAGTAGTTGCGGCGTTAAAGAGTAACGTTAAAGAGTAAGTTATACACACACACAAACTTTCACCTTTAAGTATAATATTAGTTTAAAATATTAATTTACTGATTTTTACATATGCATAGTGTTATAAAAATTCTTCACAATCGTGCATTAATTATTTTACTATAACAATATGAAAAAATAAAAATACATAATATCTACTACTTATACATAAATAAACAATTACTTGTTTATTAGTTCGTTTTGAAAGACTCTATTTAATATTCGATCAGAAATAATTTATTTTTGACACACGTAGGCCACATCTGTATTGTTTCACGATTCAGTGAATCCACAAATCGGAATACATTACGTACGTACTGTAAGTACACCGTTACGAAAGGAGTTTACATAACAACGGGACGCGTCCGGCGTCTATTTGAAAATTGAAATAAGTCCATGTAACGGATTCGATCCGTTACATGGACCTATCCGATCCTAATGAATCAAAGATGTATCATCTAAATATACCGCTATATTATTTCTGACTTGCATTGAGGTCACCATAGGGCTATTTTGAATTTCGCGAAGGTTTTAAATTTTGTAAGTCTTTGAGAACATTATGGAAAACTCTCAGGTGTGTCAGGTTTCCTCACGATGTTTTCCTTCACCGTTAAAGCGAGTGATATTTAATTGCTTCGAAACGCACATAACTCTGAAAAGTTAGAGGTGCGTGCCGGGGATCGAACTGGGTGCCAGTCCACCGATTGGGAGGCAGACGAAACCACTAGGCTATCACTGCTTCTACTACTACCTACTATATCATCTACTACTATATTGTCTTGTCTTAAAAAGCTGTGATAGCCTAGTGGTTAGGTTAGGTTAGGTTCTAATCGGAGGTTCGTGGGTTCGATCCCGGGCACGCACCTCTAACTTTTCGGAGTTATGTGCGTTTTAAGTATTTAAATATCACTTGCTTTAACGGTGAAGGAAAACATCGTGAGGAAACCTGCATGCCTGAGAGTTCTCCATAACGTTCTCAAAGGTGTGTGAAGTCTGCCAATCCGCTTGGCCAGCGTGGTAGCCAAGCGTATGGCCAAAACCCTTCTCACTCTGAGAGGAGACCAGTGTGCTTAGTCTAAAGCGGAGCACTCGAAAACGAACTCGAAAACTATTGATCGATTTCAGAGTAAAATAGACCTAAAATGTCTTGTATTAAGGTTTGAGTTCGCCAATACATTCAGCATTGTTCGAATGCTGAATGTATTGGCGAACTCAAACCTTAATACAAGCCATTTTAGGTCTATTTTACTCTGAAATCGATCAATAGTTTTCGAGTTCGTTTTCGAGTGCTCCGCTTTAGACTAAGCACACTGTGCTCTGTAGTGAGCCGGTAATGGGTTGAGCATGATGATATTGTCTTGATAACGTTAACGATTGCAAGTCTTGATAACGTTATTAAAACGCAAACTAGGAAGTAACTACTAACGCAATCGATTGCGTAACAGTTTGATTCGTTTTCAATTTTTTCCCGCGTAATTGATTTGACACCGATCGTGTATACACGTGTTCGTGAGTCATGTGGCTTAAAATGCAGGTCGCACGTTCGATTCTCGATAGATTATTTATAGTTTTTACGCTTTAGTGAACGTTTGGTGGTTAAAATAACTAGGTATTCCGTTTAAGTAGTGACTTGAATGTAAATAGATAGTTCACTTGCTTACGCTTATTTGACGTGAAAACTGAAAACTATAACTATTAGGTACTTATTTAAAATCTCTTAAATTATTAAATTACAAAATATGTACATGGTTGAACTGCCTCGATGGAATAGCACTTGGCTGGGGATCACGAGGTCCTGGGTTCGATTCCCGGGTCGGCTCATCCAAAAAGTTACCTATGAGATATTGGATTTTTTATGTCACTATATTCTCAGTGCCAGCCCGGAGTTGGGTAGATACCTACACCCCGTGCGTTGGCCAGAACACGTAAAACCGTCGCGTTGGTCCTGCGCCTGATCTCTCTCCGATCGTGTCGCATTGGCATCTCGCACTATACGATTGAAGGAATAGAGAATGCACCTGTGTATGCACACACTTGTTCTATAATATGTCCTGCGTGGTTAGCTAATCAGTCAACTCTATAGAGAATAATGTACTCAGAGTAAAGTAAAAAGTCCTTGACTATTCGATAATAACTATTCGTGGTTTACGACTCGCCACGTGTAGAGTGGATTTTGATAACATTGTATTTATGGAGTTGGTAACAATGCCATGTTTTAGTACGTACGTACTTGCGGTCAATGATAAATATAAACCTTTGTTTCGGAAACAACCACCTACTAACTGCAATGCGAACCTGCAGGGCGATTCAGAACACTTCGATTCGGTTTCGGTTTCGACAACTACCCTGTCGATACGGTTATTCTGAACTGAAAATACATCTTATCGTACGATAACTTACCGAATCGATCGATAGTTGCGTTATCGAAGTGTTCTGAATTACTTACCGTACGATAAGATGTAAGTATTTTTAATTCAGAATAACCGTATCGACAGGGTAGTTATCGAAACCGAAACCGAATCGAAGTGTTCTGAATCGCCCTGCTGCACCGGAAAGCGCAATGTCAATATTGATAAACTTTTTGTGAAAAGACAGACACAAGTCGCGACCGTGGACTGTGGAGCATACATTCCCTTTAACAACAGACATACAGTTTTATACGTCCTTCGGTCCGGCGTCCTATCATTCCTGCTGTGACCTGACGGATAACCTACTGTTTTGTCTGATAACCGGAGGAACAGATTTATTCTCTGATCCATGGCAAGACAAGCGTCTGGAAGTTCTGGAACATTCTCTGCTTCGTCAGGATCAGGTTTAATCATTCATAAATTCATGTAGAAATTTTCAGCTCCATATTCCTAACTTGAGAGATTATGGGTTCCTCATACAAAATACAAACTGTCATCCACTATTTCAACCCTGTCAAGTTGTATTTTTAACCCCCGACGCAAAAACGACGGGGTGTTATAAGTTTGACGTGTCTGTGTGTGTGTGTGTGTGTGTGTGTGTGTGTGTGTGTGTGTGTGTGTGTGTGTGTGTGTGTGTGTGTGTGTGTGTGTGTGTGTGTGTGTGTGTGTGTGTGTGTGTGTGTGTGTGTGTGTGTGTGTGTGTGTGTGTGTGTGTGTGTGCGTGTGTGTGTGTGTGTGTGTGTGTGTGTGTGTGTGTGTGTGTGTGTGTGTGTGTGTGTGTGTGTGTGTGTGTGTGTGTGTGTGTGTGTGTGTGTGTGTGTGTGTGTGTGTGTGTGTGTGTGTGTGTGTGTGTGTGTGTGTGTGTGTGTGTGTGTGTGTGTGTGTGTGTGTGTGTGTGTGTGTGTGTGTGTGTGTGTGTGTGTGTGTGTGTGTGTGTGTGTGTGTGTGTGTGTGTGTGTGTGTGTGTGTGTGTGTGTGTGTGTGTGTGTGTGTGTGTGTGTGTGTGTGTGTGTGTGTGTGTGTGTGTGTGTGTGTGTGTGTGTGTGTGTGTGTGTGTGTGTGTGTGTGTGTGTGTGTGTGTGTGTGTGTGTGTGTGTGTGTGTGTGTGTGTGTGTGTGTGTGTGTGTGTGTGTGTGTGTGTGTGTGTGTGTGTGTGTGTGTGTGTGTGTGTGTGTGTGTGTGTGTGTGTGTGTGTGTGTGTGTGTGTGTGTGTGTGTGTGTGTGTGTGTGTGTGTGTGTGTGTGTGTGTGTGTGTGTGTGTGTGTGTGTGTGTGTGTGTGTGTGTGTGTGTGTGTGTGTGTGTGTGTGTGTGTGTGTGTGTGTGTGTGTGTGTGTGTGTGTGTGTGTGTGTGTGTGTGTGTGTGTGTGTGTGTGTGTGTGTGTGTGTGTGTGTGTGTGTGTGTGTGTGTGTGTGTGTGTGTGTGTGTGTGTGTGTGTGTGTGTGTGTGTGTGTGTGTGTGTGTGTGTGTGTGTGTGTGTGTGTGTGTGTGTGTGTGTGTGTGTGTGTGTGTGTGTGTGTGTGTGTGTGTGTGTGTGTGTGTGTGTGTGTGTGTGTGTGTCTGTTCCCCATAGCGCTCAAACGGGTGGACCGATTTGAATGCGGTTTTTTTTGTTTGAAAGGTGAATTAGTCGAGAGTGTTGTTAGCTATGTTTGATGAAAATCGGTCCAAGATGGCCGCCGCTACAAAATGGCGGATTACATTTATTTTCACAACTCCCTTAATATGGGTATCAAATGAAAGGGCTTGACTAGTAGAATAGCACTATTGCAAATTCAAGATGGCCGCCGCCACAAAATGGCGAATGTCGGGGGTTTTTTAAATTTTAAATTTATACTTGTTGTGACAAAAGATAGCTCCCTTCTCAACGTCCTGCGTCCAATCTATCTCTATACCAAAATTCATCAAAATTGGTTCAGCGATTTAGGCGTGGAAACGTAGGTAGGTACTAAACGAACAAAAGATAGACATATTGACAGAGATCTTTTCGTATTCATAACTGTTTGGATTAAAACAACTTAGCTAAGTATGTACTTACCTACCAACAATTGTCCTACCTAACTTTATGTTAAATTATGAGTGATGTGTACTGTATGTAATATTTATCGGTAGGTAAGTATAGCTAACTACATAGGTTATATTAAAAAGATGTGCATATTCATGAGCACCAATTAATTTTTAACAATCAGGTATAATTAAAGTCATCAATTAAGTCAGGCATAGGTATTTAACTGTTCGAGTTAAATCGTAGAACCCTGGTTATTTTCCACTGGTCGGCGCGGGTGCCATGGACGTAAAAAGTAGCCGGCGCGTAAGTATCAAATCGCAATTAAATAAATACGTATACCCGAATTACCAATTCCCCGGAATTCTGACAGCTGTCATTGTCATTTACAGTTGAGTTATTTGTATGGAGAACAGGGTTAACATCTACGAAGTACGATTTTACCCCAAACTACTTTAATTCCCTGTCATCATAAAAAACCAAGTAATAATATTAGTCGTTTCGCCCTAAAATAGAAAACACCAAGAGTGGAAACTAGAAAGTGCACACTAACAGCAATAGAAAACAAAAGAAGCACATTGAAAAAATTCATTCAAAAATGGATGTCAAATGACATTCTCAAGTAGTACACCAAGCCGGTTCAACAGCACAGCCCCACACGTTTTCCACTGGTGTATTCTTATATAAAAAAACAAAATTCCGTCAGTTGTCACCCCCAAGCCGATTCAACAGCAATTTGATCAGATTGTTCATAAAAAAGTGCGCTCGCGACCCTACCTGCCGGTATGCGGTCCATGACAAAAGCGCAGGTACCTGAGGCAGGCAACCCTTACGTACACGCAGGTAGTAGACCCTGCGGCAACTATGGGCTCTTGCTTTGTTATGGTTTGCATTATTACCCGACTTCATATAAAAGTGTATTACGAGCTATGAGTTTATCTTGTTATTTCATGATAATTATAATGAATGAAAAATAGAATTTTATATTTATTTATTTATAGATTTAAATATGATTACTAGCTAATGTATGTTATACAAGCAATGCGAACAATTTCAATTTCAACTAACCTAACCTTTATAGTTCTTATTATTCACTATTTAATTAATTACAAAGAAAATATACTCGAACTTAACTGTCGAGGAATCGAACCCAAGACACACTCAATTATAAGACCGCCTACTGGCAGTGGTCAGTTTGTCCATAAATTCATTTCACAAGTATAAATTGAAAATTTAAAAAACCCCTGACATTCGCCATCTTGGATTTGCATACTGCTATTCTACTAGTCAAACCCTTTCATTTGATACCCATACTCTTGAAACGCGGCTGTCGAGCCGGCTCGACAAAAACATGTCTCCCTCTGTTGCGGCTGTCGGACCGCCTCGACAAGACTATGTTATCCTAGTTTAGACCTTATAGTTAAAATTATTAAGAGAGTTGTGAAAAATATGTAATCTGTCATTTTGTAGCGGTGGCCATCTTGGATCGATTTTCATCAAATATAGCTAACAATACTTTTAATTAATTCACCTTTCAAACAAAAAAAACCGCATTCAAATCGGTTCACCCGTTTGAGCGCTATGGGGAACAGACACACACACACACACACACACACACACACACACACACACACACACACACACACACACACACACACACACACACACACACACATTATTTGCCCGACCTGGGAATCGAATCTGGGACCTCGCGATCTGCAGTCGAATATGTTAATCACAAGACCAACGAGTCAATTACATCATAACTTACTTGCACGTTTCAAAGAATTTACCCTAATAATAGAATAATTTATAGCTCTATGCACGAATCTACCTGTTCGATTTTTTTCTCCATTAGATTTATGCATTTTACGATCTCACCAACCCCTTGACACGCACAAACTTGTCTGATTTTTTATTACTCTTTTATTTATGATCCCATTATCTTCGGGCAGGTATGTAGACACGAAAAAATATTGCGCGCAGGTGCAAAGCATGTTGATGCAAGTCTAAAATCATGTGTATAATAAGAAGGCTCCATCCAATTTTTCTAACACAAGTTTACCCAGTGCCACATCGTTAGGATCTCAGTGTAAAATAAGTCTTAAATATTACTTAGCAGTCTAGAGTCATTGTGTTGTGAACCTGCATAGTCATCATGACGGTAAGTGTGTTGCACCAGTTATTTAAATAATGATAGCTTAAAATATTTTTTAATTACAAAAACCCGGGGGGCATGCCAAAATTGCTCTAAAAAGCCAACAGTTCAAATCATTTATAAGGCTTAACCATATTGTGATAATAAACCCTCGTAGTTTTAGTTTTAAGTTTTCGTGAGTAATTATCACCATTAAGTGTATCACTTTCATGTTCTTAAATTGACGTTCAAAAAGTGTACAGTTTACTAATTTTGAATAAAGTTTATTTGACTTGACTTTGTAACTAACATCTTGATTCGTTAGTAATGGACTACTTTTATAAATTGAAGTTAATTTAATTATTTTATGTTATTTTATTAGTTGAAATACCATCTTTTTATTTCAGGACTCGCAGAATGATGAATTCACCTATAAACATTACTACTATCCACTCAATGTGTCAGACGATCAAGATGCGAGTGATTGTGTGTCAAATAATAAAAAGACTGCTTCAAAAAAGAGCAAAACAATGGAACAAAACAATATAGATGTATTTTTTGAACAACCAAAAAAAAAGAAGAGAACTACTATTTCTTCAACGGTAGCGCAAGCGACTGAAGGAGGTCTATCGTATATCTCATCCAATGATGGTGATGGTGCCAGTGCAACTCATCTCATCAAAATAGATGTCTATGACATGAAGAATCTGAAAGGGGTTTCACCTCTTGAGTACTGGAAACATGCAGATTTACGATTAAAGTACTACGCGAATTCAGACGCTGATAAATTTTATCACGCCACTCGAGATATTATTTACAACATAACAAAGCAGATCGCAGGAAGAAATGATTGTAAAAAATATTTTGTCGACAGAGATGTCAAGCAATAAAAATAGCTATAAATTATTCCATCGTAAAAAATATAACTATTTAAAAGATAACATCGTTGCCTGCTGCAAATAAATAACAAAGTTAGTAACCCAGGTCACTTAACGTAAATATATTTCAAAATAATATGTACTCTCCCTACTATTTTGCCTGTGAACACAGCCGAAACAAATTATAAAAGAGTCCTGTTCTAACACACTCAAGTCATATTCCATCTCGCCATCTACAACAATGCTGTGTCAATTGTGTGCCTTTAACGACTCTGTTGACGATGAAGAATTGCTGGCAAATTGTGAAGAAGCAGAATTGAACGCTAAGTTAGTTAACATATGTGTGGAAGTCGAACGAGATCAAGTTTATGCGTGAGTATTTTTTATCCATCATTTTTTTTCTCCATGAACAGTGTTTATTTTAATCTATTATATCCCAAACGGTTGATCGAAGATAAGGTGCATGACTATAATTTTTTATTAATGTAACGGCCACCATCCCATACACCCTCATCCCCTGACTAGTTCAAACTTGTTTAAACACAACGCTGATGGGGAGGGGCTATTTACGTATAAATACTCGGCTTTATTGTTAGCTACACTCATTCAGAGCGAAGTTGTGATAGAAAAATATTAATCATGGAAGCTTTTTCCAATGATGAAATAAGTGTATTTACTAAATCATTTGTGCTAAATAAGATGCACCGATACATACGGTTGTGGTATATCTCTGAAAAACTACCTAGATGGATGTTAGATGACCCAGAGATTAAACCGTTTTATACACCATGTAGTGGTCATCGTATCTCCATTTGTCCTCTTTCGGATGAAATTGACGGTGTATTTCCTATGAAAGCATATTGTAATATGTGTGCTACAAATGGTAAATATTTAAATAAAGATTAGTGTAACGTTTTGTTTTATAGAAAATATGTTTTTATAATTCTATTTTTATTTTTCAGTTCAAAGCAAACTGGAGCCGGAGTGAAAAGAGAGGCTACTGCAGTCACACAGTCTACGAGTAAGCGACCATGTTCTCAAGAACCTTCTACATCTACGGGGTTTTTAACGACATCAAGATCAGTGGAGGAAGAATCGTCCTCATCTGTAAGTTCTACAAAATATCATAGTGTCGAGTGTCCTTACTGTAAAATAAATGTTAGTCAAAAGTACTATACCAACCACCTTAAAAGCAAGAAACATATGAATAATGTACTTCTTAATAGTTCGGTACAAAACTTAACCAACGTGCAATTAATAGAAAATGCTTTTGGTCGACGGATAGCAACATACAGGATTTCCAATAATAATTCAGAATTTGAGACGCCTGAAGCTTTTTTAAATTCCATTAAAAATACTGTTCATGACTTGCTTCATACGCTTTTAAAAGAGCACACTTTTATTAAAGTTAACTTCATTTTAAACGGGGACTTTATTCAAGCATCAAAAAATTTAGAAAATTCATTTGACTTTCAAACGTGTAACTATACATTCTGTTTAGGTGATGAAATTAATACCATTTACTCGGATTTATTAGCTGAAACTTCGAGTAAAGTTTGTAATTTTGAAAAGAAAGATAGTGGTTGGAGTCTTAAAAAAATAAATTATGTGGATTTAAATATAAATAAATTAAACCCGTTAAAAGGGAACTCTTATATAGATTTACCAATAGATATCAAACATAAACATGCTATTATTAATGTAAAAAATAATGACAATAGATGCTTTCAATGGGCTATACTTTCCGCTTTGTATCCAGTCAAAGTGAATGCAAACAGAGTGACTTCATATATATCGAAACAAAATTCTTTAGATTTTACAAATATTTCATTTCCAGTACAATTAAAAGATATCAGTAAATTTGAGACATTAAATAATATTAGTATAAATGTTTTTGGACTTGAACATGACACAAAAAGCAATTCTACGAAGATTATTGGTCCTCTCTATTTCACAAAATCTCGAAAACATAAACACATAAATTTATTATACATAAATAATGGTTCTAATGGTCATTATTGTTATATAAAAAATCTTTCCAGGCTAGTTGGCCAACAATTGAACAAACATCACCACGCCACATTTATTTGCGATGGTTGCTTACTATATTTTCAATCGGAGAGTAAATTAAAATCACATCAAAAGTTTGATTGTAATCATATTAAAACTGATATGCCCGATATCGCGAAAGCTAAATTAACATTTAATAAATATGAAAGAAAGCTCAAATTGCCTTTTGTTGTTTACGCAGATTTTGAAGCATTTCTAAATCCTATACAAGGATGTGATAATGATCCAACTACCTCATACACAACAAATTTTCAAAAACATGAAGTATATAGCTTTGGATACTATATCAAATGTACATTTGATGATAGTCTATCAATATATAAAACATATACAGGTACTGATTGTGCCAATGTGTTTATGGAGACCTTAAATGATGATATAAAACGAATTTATGATGAGCATTTAATTGAAGTTAATCCACTGCCTCTAACGATAAATGACAGCGAAAAATTATCTGCAATATCTACATGTCATATATGTGAAAAAGAATTAAAATCGGATCGTGAAATAGCATATAATAAATACACTGGATTTTTTGTAGGTGTCTGCCACAAAAGTTGTAGTAAAAAGTTAGAAACTCCTCAAGTTATACCGATAATTTTACATAACCTTAGTAACTACGATGCTCATTTCATTGTGCATGCATTGAATTTCTCAGAAGGTGCAATAAATGTCATACCTCAAAATAAAGAACGATATATTTCGTTTTCAAAAAAGACACAAATCACGAACAAACAAATTGAATTGAGGTTTATTGATTCTTTTAAATTTTTATCTAGTAGTCTAGAATCGTTAACAAATAATTTAAATGATGAAGATTTCATCGAATTGCGAAGAAATTTTCAAAGTGAAAAAGATATTTATTATTTAAAACGTAAAGGTGTATACCCACGAATATATGACATCATTTGACTCCTTAAATTTAACATCACTTCCAACACAGGATCAATTTTTCAGCACACTTACAAACAGTACTATTTCAAATGAAGATTATAAACATGCTAGAGATGTTTGGAATCATTTTAAATGTCTTAATATGAGTGATTACTCTGATTTATACCTGAAAACGGATGTGTTACTTTTAACAGATATATTTGAAAATTTTAGAAATGTTTGTATTAAAACTTATGATTTAGATCCTGCTCATTATTATACAGCACCAGGTCTTAGTTGGGATGCAATGTTAAAGTACACACAAATAACATTAGATTTATTAACAGATTTTGAAAAAATTGCATTCGTAAAATCAGGTATACGCGGCGGTGTTTCACAGTGCAGTAACCGCTATGCACAAGCTAATAATAAGTACATGTCAAATTTTAATGAGAAAATTCAATCATCTTATCTCGCATACTTAGACGCTAATAATTTATATGGTTGGGCTATGTCTCAATACCTTCCTACGGGTGGATTTGAATGGGTAAATTGTGAGACTAATTTCAACATACCGATTGATTCTGATGTGGGTTATATTCTAGAAGTAGACTTAGAATATCCCGAAGCTTTACATGACTTACATACCGATTTTCCTCTTTGTCCAGAGAATATACTTGTTGGAGGGAGTAAAACTTTAAAATTAGTTCCAAATCTATTCGATAAAACTAAGTATGTAATTCATTATAGAAATCTTATACAGTGTCTAGAAATGGGTTTAAAACTAAAAAAAATTCATCGGATTTTAAAATTCAATCAAAGTCCTTGGCTACAAAAATATATTGATTTAAACACACAGTTACGTACATCTGCCCAATCTGATTTTGAAAAGGATTTCTATAAGTTAATGAATAATTCAATATTTGGGAAAACAATGGAGAACATTGAAAAACGTGTAGATGTCAAACTATGTACACATTGGGAAGATAAGGGAAAATCTGTTGGTGCTCAAAAACTTATTGCGAGACCTGAGTTTCATAGTGTCTCAATATTTTCGGAAAATTTGGTTGCTATACAATTGAAAAAAACTAAATTACTTTATAATAAACCTATTTACTTAGGATTTTGTATTTTAGATATTTCTAAAACTCTTATGTATGATTTCCATTACAAATATATGAAAAAGAAATATGGCTCAAGTTGTAAAATGCTTTATACAGACACAGATAGTTTCATATATCAGATTTTTACTGATAACTTTTATGATGACATTAAACCTGACTTAAATAAATACTTTGATACTTCGGATTACCCCTCTAATAATAGTTTTGATATTCCTCAGACAAATAAAAAAAAAATTGGTTATTTTAAGGATGAAAATAATGGTACCATTATGACTGAATTTGTTGGTTTGAGATCAAAAGTGTATGCTTTTAATACACAAAATAAATTCACTGCTAAAGCAAAAGGCGTAAACAAATCGGTTACCAAAAATTTAAAAATTAAGAATTATAAAACAGTTTTATTTGAACAAAAAAATGAGTTATGTGAAATGTATAGATTCAGATCGATAAAGCATATAATATTTACTCAAAAAAATAATAAAATATCATTATCACATTCAGATACTAAACGGTTTTTAATTAATAACTCTACCAACACTTTAGCTTGGGGTCATTACAAAATAAAGTCGATTACTAATGATTTGCGGTAAGACTCGATGTTATTTTTTAAGTAAGTAGTATAATGTATAGATGTATCTTTAAGTTATAAATTGTATAGAAAATTAAGATATAATTATAAATAAATGTATACTTAAATCAATGTCTTATTACTTTATTCCCCATTTCTATATCTAATTCAACTGAAACTACACGTATTTTTGAAGATGTATCACTTTCTCCATCCATTTACTGCTATAGTTGCCGGACCGAGTGGATGTGGTAAATCACATTTTGTGACAAATTTCTTGAAACACTGTAATGATATATGCAATACACGATTTTATCAAGTTTTGTGGTGTTACGATGAAATGCAGCCTCTATACAATCTAGAAAATGTAACTTACATTCAAGGAATTCCTGAAATGAGTATGTCTGATGGAAAACATCCTCGATTAGTCATAATTGATGATCTTATGAGGGAGTCAGATGGTCGTGTTGTTGATATTTTTACTAAAGGTAGTCACCACAGAAATTTAAGTGTATTTTATATCACACAAAATCTTTTTCATCAAGGGAAAGGGCAACGAGATATTTCTCTAAATACAAGTTACATAATTTACTTTAAAAATCCCAGAGACCGAACACAAATTCGTCATTTAGCACGTCAAGTATTTCCCGAGAATTCAAAGTTTGTTGAAGAGGCTTATAAAGATGCCACTACAGAACCTCATGGTTATTTAATGATTGATTTAAAGCAAAATACAAATGATTCATGTCGTTTTAAAACTAAGATTGATAATACTTCTAATGATTGTGTAGTATACATCCCTAAAAAGGGGTTTAAATATGGTTTGCATGACTCAATTCTTGTCAGTAGCAAATAATGGTTGAAGGAAGCACTACGCAAGACACGAAAAAGTTGAGGTGTGCATTACAAACATTTAAACCAAAATATCGTAAAATTTTACTTCGCTCTCTTAAGAAAGAAGAAATTAATCGTGTTTGTGAGTATATCAAAGAAATATTTAAAGAAAATACCCCCAATAAAGAGACAAGAGAATCGTCTGTAAAATTGAATTGCTTCTTTTCTACAAAGTTAATATAAATATGTATTCAGATTCACTGTAAAACAATGTCTGCACGAGTAAAAACACACAAAAATTTACTAAAGGCTTTACACACACTTCAACCAAAATTCCGAACAGCCTTATTGAAAGTTTGTAAGGACGAGGAAATTAATTGTATTTGCGAGTGTATTTTTAATATACTAAATGGTAAACTACCTTTAAAGGATTGTGAGAAGACTAAGTTAAAAAAACACAAAAGTATTCTCAGAAAATTGATAAAGAAAGGGGGAAATAAATCACGAAAACGTATTATCATTCAAAAAGGAGGAGCATTTCTGCCTATTATTTTGGGAGCTGTTTTAAATGGGCTGTTTAATTTAATATAAAAATGGAACACGCAAAAAAAATGGTTCTTATTGAACCAGAGGTCATTGAAAGACTAAAATCAAGAAATATTGCATCTGACGATTCTTTGTCAAGATTAGATAAAGAAATGCAAAAAATACTGAAAAGTAAACTAGATGATCGTGAAAAATGGACGTTATACACGCAAATTTTACAAAGATATCTCCATATTACCGAAGGAGAGAGAAAACCAATTAAATTACCAGTCACTCTAGAGGACGATCGAAACTATGACAATAACAGTATATTTAAAAAGGAAATGAAAGACAATGATTCAGCAGTTAATGCGGAATCAGATGATGATAAGCACGTACTTGGGCTACCGATTGAAATTTTATATACCCCTACTTATATAAACAAACTTATACCGAAAACGTATAGAAAAAAAGGTGAAATATTGTTAAATACTCTGTTAAACAATAAAGAAAAAATTAGCTGGAAAAAGGATGGATTGATAGTCGTAGATAATGAAGTTGTAGATGGTAGTAATATAGTGGATCTAGTGAATTATACTCTAAGACCATTAAAACGCCCCCAGCCTAATGGATGGGAAAAATTTATCCAAACTATAAAAGGTATAGGGGTTCCCTTAATATGTATTGGTAACCCTCAAGCTTCTGAAAATATTAGTAATATATCACCAAAATCCAGAAGACATAGTTCTCCAATTGATGATAAAAGTCCAAAAACTTTAACGTCATACAAACTAAGGAAAAAACAGGACGTTTGGGAAAGATGGAATCCATATTAGACATCAAAGATATATATTACGATGTGTCCAATCCTGCTGGTTATGGAAGCGCAGAGAAATTATCAAGAGCATTAAAAGGTAAAATGAATAGAAAGCAAGTGAAAGAATGGTTGCAAGCTCAGGAAACTTATACATTACATAAGCCTGTGCATCGAAAATTCCCCCGGAATAAATATATATTGTCTAATCTTAATGAACTTTGGCAAGCAGATTTAAGTGATATGCGTACTTATTCTCAATATAATGAAGGTTTTAATTATATTCTTTGTGTTATTGATGTTTTTAGTAAATACGCTTTCGCTAGAGCCCTAAAAAAGAAAAATTCTGAAAGTATAAAACAAGCATTTGAAAGCATATTTACTGAAGCTAATGCAACTCCCACCCACTTACAATCAGATAAAGGTACCGAATTCGTATCAAAAGATGTTAGACAATACTTTAAAAGTAAAAATGTAAATTATTACACAACCAACAACCCAGATATTAAAGCAAGTGTAGTTGAAAGATTTCAGAGGACATTAAAAACTAAAATGTGGCGTTATTTTACACATAAAAATACCTATACTTATATTAATATTTTACAAGATTTACTCTATTCTTATAATCATAGCTTCCATTCAAGCATAAAAATGTGTCCATTTGAAGTTAATTTTAATAACATTATGACAGTTTGGAATAATTTATATGGAAACATAAATAATAAAATCAGTGCTATACCACAGTCTAAGTTTTCGATTGGAGATCATGTAAGAATAACAAAATATAAGCACATTTTTCAAAAAGGATATGAGACAAATTGGAGTGATGAAATATTTATTATAACTGGTATAAAAAATACCATGTCCAGAGTAGTATATACTCTTAAAGATCTTCAAAGTGAACCTATTGTTGGTACTTTTTATGAGAATGAATTACAAAAAGTTACATATAGCCCCACCACTCAATATAAAATTGATAAAATACTACGGTCTCGCTACTCAGGTAACAGAAAAGAAGTACTTGTCAAGTGGAAAGGTTATCCTGATAAATTTAACAGTTGGATTTTAGAATCCAGTCTTAATCAGATAGGATGATGGAAGACAATTTTTATTTAACTTTACTTAGTAATAGTTCAATGGAATACTTCCCGGAAAACACAACGACCATGTTCTCAACAAAATTACCAAAATCACTTATTTTGGAAGGAGAATGGCACGTTGGAGTTGTTGAATTTCAATATCCTTGCACTATGTATACGGTTCGAGATTATGAAAATGTTATTTATACATCAAAGTGGATTACAATACCCGATGAAGATATAAGTTCATTAGTGCACTATAGAAACCGTATTCCTGTCATGAATTATGATAGCATTGATCATATTGTAGCTGAATTAAATAAAAATACCGATGCTGGAATAATGTTTAATTATGATGAAATAAAGAAGCAAGTATCGGTATTATGTACGAATACCTTCATTGATGTACTTAAGTTGTCAACAAAGTTATGTTTACAACTCGGTTTTGAACCAAATACAAACCTAATTCAAAATAAAACTGGAACATATCCTTATAATTTAAAATTAGGATTGCCATCTCAGTTGTTCATTTATTGTGATATAATAGAGCCACAGATTGTTGGAGATGTTATGGCCCCTCTTCTCAGAATCGCACCACTAGATCCAACAGTCTATGTATACGGGGCTAATAAAATGCATATTTTTTCACCACCTCATTATGTACCTGTCATGCGTAGAGAGTTCGATGTGATAGAAATAGATATAAGAACGAGTACAGGTCGAAAAGTACCATTCCAGTTTGGGACCACATGTATTAAAGTACATTTTAAGAGAATCAAGTGAAAACGTGTATTTAAAATGTCGTGCCCGTACTTACATTATTATTCTCATCAAGCTGGTACTGGTATTGGTGCAATTTATAAAGGTGCACCTTATCAGCGAGGTCATGGTATTGGTAGTTTTTTGGGTGGACTATTCAGATCTGTTCTTCCACTTTTGAAAAGTGGTGCAAAAGTTGTGGGTAAAGAAGCTTTGAATGCTGGTGTGGGTCTATTATCTGATATGTTAAATGTGCAACCTATGGATGAATCTATCAGATCACGTTTAAAAACAGCAACTTCAAATCTAAAACAAAAAGCTGACAAAAAAATTGATTCAATAATGAGAGGATCAGGATATAAAATTAGACGACAAAAAAGGAAACGTATCACTCCTAAGAATACTCTCAAACGGAGCGGTACTAAGAAAATTAAACAGAGTAATATTCAAGATATTTTTCATAAAAGTTAAAATTAAATAATGTCATTTTTACATCATAACTCCTGTGAATGCGTAAAATCTGAGTTGGATTTGTTTGCTTTACCATCAACTCAAACTAGTATTGAGGGAGGACAGTGGATTCATTACAACCCTATTTCATCGTTGACCGATGATGGACCCATTGAGTTTTTAGTACCTGGAAATGGAGATGATTACATTGATTTATCTCATACCCTACTTCACATAAAAGCTAAAGTTCAGAATGCTGATGCAACTAGCATTTCGGCGACGACTAATGTTGCTCCAGTTAATAATTGGCTACACTCACTTTTTAGTCAGGTTGACATATATTTAAATCAAAAGCTCGTATCACCTCCAAACAACACTTATGGGTATCGAGCTTACATCGAGACTTTGCTTAATTATGGTGCGGCTGCTAAGAAATCTCATCTTACTTGTGGCCTTTGGTATAAAGATACAGCCTCAAAAATGGATTCATGTGATGCTTCAAATCAAGGATACACAAAAAGAGAAGAATTAGCAAAGGAAAGTCAAACTATTGAAATGATTGGCCACATACATGCTGATATTTTTAATCAAGATAAGTTTTTAATCAATGGTGTCGAAATGCGTCTAAAACTAGTACGTTCTAAAGATACTTTTAATCTTATGTGTTCAACAGCAGATAGTAAATTCAAAGTGCATATATCTAGTGCTAGCCTTGTAATGCGCAAAGTTCGAATCAATCCCAGTGTATTAATTGCACATGAGAAAGTATTAGCTACTACAACTGCAAAATATCCTGTCACTCGTGCTGAAGTTAAAGTCTTAACGATTCCGTCAGGGATTCAGGGAAAAATGCTTGATAATGTATTTTTAGGACAAATTCCCAAAAGATGTATAGTTGGTTTCGTAGGAAATTCGGCCTTTAATGGATCTTTAAATACAAACCCTTTTAATTTCGGTAATCACGGACTTAACCTGTTCGGTTTGTATGTTGATGGCCAATCTATACCATCAAAAACATTAACACCCTCTTTTGATAATAATATGTTCACGAGTGCATATCATACTTTATTCTCTGGAACAGGAATTCATTTCTTGAATGATGGAAATGACATCTCTAAGGAGGAGTATAATAATGGATATTGTCTGCTTGCCTTTGATTTAACTCCCGATTTATCTGCTAATTCAAACTCCCACTGGAATCTCATAAAACGGGGTAGTGTAAGATTTGAAGTTCGATTTGAAAGAGCTCTAACTACAACTCTTAATTGTATTGTATACGCAGAGTTTGACAATGTAATTGAAATTAATAAAAATCGAGATGTTAGTTTAGACTACAATAGTTAAAAATGAATATAAATGTGGGTATTTAATTTTTGAGTCATTTGTTAACCACTCATTCAATCAAGAAGATTATCTTATTTGCTTTTAAATTTATTTCTATTTAAGTTTTCAATGAATACCACTGAGATTGGGAAATATTTAAACATAATCGATCCAAATATTCACTTCAATGTTTTTGCAGCAAATAAGATACCGATATATTTAACACCACCGGCTTATTTAATTTCCAATTTAGATCCCGATACAAAACCTGGATCTCACTGGGTAGCAATATACGTGGATACTAATGGTGTCGGTGAATATTTTGACTCGTTTGGTCGAAAACCAATGGATTATCATGAAATGTTTTTGAAAAACAACTGTAAGAAGTGGAGTCATAATAATAAAGTACTTCAGAACTATTTCAGTCCATTTTGCGGAATGTATTGTTTAGTTTATATATATTTCAAATATAACAACATCTCAATGTCACAATTTCTTAATATATTTTCTGATAATACTTTGTATAATGATCAACTTGTACAATATATGTTTATGACTTTATTTTTAAGGTAATGAAATAAAAAATATTGTTTTGAATAACTATTGTTTTATTTACATGAAATCTTACATACCATTTCTTAAAAATAAATCTTAAAGTAACGATAACTTAAGTGTACACTGTGATGAGAACGAATGGAGTGAATCTTGCTCAGAGTCTTCATAGTCTGTTGCTGGTATTCGTATTCCAAATAGAGCATCTTCCCTCTCAATGAATTCAACCGGGCTGTAGAGACTTGGACTTGGACTGGAATAATGATTTTCATCTTGTGAGAACGAATGGAGTGAATCTTGCTCAGAGTCTTCATAGTCTGTTGCTGGTATTCGTATTCCAAATAGAGCATCTTCCCTCTCAATGAATTCAATCGGGCTGTAGAGGCTTGGACTTGGACTGGAATAATGATTTTCATCTTGTATGTCTTCCCACAACTCGATCTCGATATCCTCAAAAATGAGTGTATTTTCCTCTTCCACTTCTTCACATAGTGAAACCATTTCTTCATCATAAATGGTCTCGTTTAGTTCACACAATTGAGACGACATTGTATGGTTTGACGTAGTGAAATAGAATATGAAGTTCGTCTCTCAGGGCAAAACACTTTTATACTTTGCTCTGTGGACAAAGGTGGGGGACTCGGTTTAGGAATTTATTAAAAACTCATGTGTATGCGTCCATCATTAGGAATCCGTCTAAACATCTTTTAAATAGTTATATTTTTTACGATGGAATAATTTATAGCTATTTTTATTGCTTGACATCTCTGTCGACAAAATATTTTTTACAATCATTTCTTCCTGCGATCTGCTTTGTTATGTTGTAAATAATATCTCGAGTGGCGTGATAAAATTTATCAGCGCCTGAATTCGCGTAGTACTTTAATCGTAAATCTGCATGTTTCCAGTACTCAAGAGGTGAAACCCCTTTCAGATTCTTCATGTCATAGACATCTATTTTGATGAGATGAGTTGCACTGGCACCATCACCATCATTGGATGAGATATACGATAGACCTCCTTCAGTCGCTTGCGCTACCGTTGAAGAAATAGTAGTTCTCTTCTTTTTTTTTGGTTGTTCAAAAAATACATCTATATTGTTTTGTTCCATTGTTTTGCTCTTTTTTGAAGCAGTCTTTTTATTATTTGACACACAATCACTCGCATCTTGATCGTCTGACACATTGAGTGGATAGTAGTAATGTTTATAGGTGAATTCATCATTCTGCGAGTCCTGAAATAAAAAGATGGTATTTCAACTAATAAAATAACATAAAATAATTAAATTAACTTCAATTTATAAAAGTAGTCCATTACTAACGAATCAAGATGTTAGTTACAAAGTCAAGTCAAATAAACTTTATTCAAAATTAGTAAACTGTACACTTTTTGAACGTCAATTTAAGAACATGAAAGTGATACACTTAATGGTGATAATTACTCACGAAAACTTAAAACTAAAACTACGAGGGTTTATTATCACAATATGGTTAAGCCTTATAAATGATTTGAACTGTTGGCTTTTTAGAGCAATTTTGGCATGCCCCCCGGGTTTTTGTAATTAAAAAATATTTTAAGCTATCATTATTTAAATAACTGGTGCAACACACTTACCGTCATGATGACTATGCAGGTTCACAACACAATGACTCTAGACTGCTAAGTAATATTTAAGACTTATTTTACACTGAGATCCTAACGATGTGGCACTGGGTAAACTTGTGTTAGAAAAATTGGATGGAGCCTTCTTATTATACACATGATTTTAGACTTGCATCAACATGCTTTGCACCTGCGCGCAATATTTTTTCGTGTCTACATACCTGCCCGAAGATAATGGGATCATAAATAAAAGAGTAATAAAAAATCAGACAAGTTTGTGCGTGTCAAGGGGTTGGTGAGATCGTAAAATGCATAAATCTAATGGAGAAAAAAATCGAACAGGTAGATTCGTGCATAGAGCTATAAATTATTCTATTATTAGGGTAAATTCTTTGAAACGTGCAAGTAAGTTATGATGTAATTGACTCGTTGGTCTTGTGATTAACATATTCGACTGCAGATCGCGAGGTCCCAGATTCGATTCCCAGGTCGGGCAAATAATGTGTGTGTGTGTGTGTGTGTGTGTGTGTGTGTGTGTGTGTGTGTGTGTGTGTGTGTGTGTGTGTGTGTGTGTGTGTGTGTGTGTGTGTGTGTCTGTTCCCCATAGCGCTCAAACGGGTGAACCGATTTGAATGCGGTTTTTTTTGTTTGAAAGGTGAATTAATTAAAAGTATTGTTAGCTATATTTGATGAAAATCGATCCAAGATGGCCACCGCTACAAAATGACAGATTACATATTTTTCACAACTCTCTTAATAATTTTAACTATAAGGTCTAAACTAGGATAACATAGTCTTGTCGAGGCGGTCCGACAGCCGCAACAGAGGGAGACATGTTTTTGTCGAGCCGGCTCGACAGCCGCGTTTCAAGAGTATGGGTATCAAATGAAAGGGTTTGACTAGTAGAATAGCAGTATGCAAATCCAAGATGGCGAATGTCAGGGGTTTTTTAAATTTTCAATTTATACTTGTGAAATGAATTTATGGACAAACTGACCACTGCCAGTAGGCGGTCTTATAATTGAGTGTGTCTTGGGTTCGATTCCTCGACAGTTAAGTTCGAGTATATTTTCTTTGTAATTAATTAAATAGTGAATAATAAGAACTATAAAGGTTAGGTTAGTTGAAATTGAAATTGTTCGCATTGCTTGTATAACATACATTAGCTAGTAATCATATTTAAATCTATAAATAAATAAATATAAAATTCTATTTTTCATTCATTATAATTATCATGAAATAACAAGATAAACTCATAGCTCGTAATACACTTTTATATGAAGTCGGGTAATAATGCAAACCATAACAAAGCAAGAGCCCATAGTTGCCGCAGGGTCTACTACCTGCGTGTACGTAAGGGTTGCCTGCCTCAGGTACCTGCGCTTTTGTCATGGACCGCATACCGGCAGGTAGGGTCGCGAGCGCACTTTTTTATGAACAATCTGATCAAATTGCTGTTGAATCGGCTTGGGGGTGACAACTGACGGAATTTTGTTTTTTTATATAAGAATACACCAGTGGAAAACGTGTGGGGCTGTGCTGTTGAACCGGCTTGGTGTACTACTTTCTCACCATGAAGTGTCTGTTAGGCATTTGTCATATCTACATGCGGCAGTTGATTTTTATTTGCATAAGTTTTGAATTTTTTATCTTTTTTGTGGGAATTGTTTTATCTCTGGTAACATTACGAGATCTCGGAGGTCGTGGGTTCGATCCCGGGGCACGCACCTCTAACTTTTCGGAGTTATGTGCGTTTTAAGTATTTAAATATCACTTGCTTTAACGGTGAAGGAAAACATCGTGAGGAAACCTGCATGCCTGAGAGTTTCTCCATAACGTTCTCAAAGGTGTGTGAAGTCTGCCAATCCGCTTGGCCAGCGTGGTAGACTATGGCCAAAACCCTTCTCACTCTGAGAGGAGACCCGTGCTCTGTAGTGAGCCGGTAATGGGTTGATTATGATGATGATGATGATGAACATTACGAAACGTCAGAATTCCGGGGAATTAGTAATTCGGGTATAGGTGCCTACAAGTAAGTACCTACATGGCAACAAGTTACGCCTGTTTTAAATAAACATGCGGCATTCAATGACCTTTTAACTATACCAATTATTATTGTATAGCTGGCCGTATACACGCGCTGTTTTGATTAAAATGTAAGTAGGTAAGTACTTTATGTATCAATCCCCTTTTGCTCGTAGAGAGTAGAGACCGGGGGGTCGATTATTATCTAAAAATGACTGCTACAATGGTCGCATTTATGTACCTCTGATTTGGTCAACACTCTCTCGCTATAAGGAGCACGTGATATCACGTGTGCAAGCATCAAGCCATTTTTTTTAATAACACTTCTTGGCAGACGATCCATTAAATGCCAATCCATCGTAGTAAATAACCGAAGAAAAATCCTATCTACACAAGCTATTCTAGTATTAGTCAAGTGTCAAAGAAAAGTATACTCAATGTAGTTGGAGATTAAGTTCAAATTTTGAAGAATCAGAGGCCTAAGAATATGTGTGACAATACTTGGTAGGTACCTACATAGTAAATTATTTTTACGCTAGTCACAGGGTCGAAAACATCAACAGAGGACCAAAATATCGATAATCTCTATAAATATTTGCCTTATGAACATGACTAAACTTAGATTGCTAAAGGAATCATCTTATTATATTTACATAATATTATCTTTGTATTACAATATAACATTATTATATACTAGATGATGCCCACGGCTTCGCCCGTGTGGATTTAGGTTTTTAAAAATCCCGTGGAAACTTTTGATTTTTCAGAACAAAAAGTAGCTTATCTGTAGAAACCCGTCCCCAAAACGGAAAAATCCCGTGGGATCCCCACGATTTCGGAATACAATTCCTTACAGCATCAGGGTTGAGGAGTTGGATATGTACCTACCTACTCGAGTTCATTCAACGATAAAGTCTTTAATTGGTACCCCCAATATCAATTTAAATAACCGAATGTTTCTAAAACCCATTAGTTTTAGGGATTAGGTCCCCTACAGCATCAGGACTGAGGAGTTGGAATCCAAATTTTTTAAAGAACAGGGTCGCAATGTTTCTCTATCGATTAAAAAAAAATTACGCAAATCGGTTCAGAAATCTCGGAGATATCGGTGTACATAGGTAGAAAAACACAACTCCTCCTTTTTTGAAAGTCGGTTAAAAAAGTAGCCTATGTTACTCCCTGGTTAATTCTCTACTTGTATGTGAAGGTCCCGTCAAAATCGGTTCAGCCGTTCAGAAGATTAGCCCGTTCAAACAGACAGACAGACAGACAGACAGACAGACAGACAAAAATTTTAAAAACGTGTGATTCGGTTATGGTAGCGTTCAAATAACCATATGAGCTTAATATGAGGTAGTTATTTCGATATTACAGACAGACACTTCAATTTTATTTATTAGTATAGAAAAGTATAGACTAGCGGACCCAGCAGACGTCGTCCTGCTCGCTATTAGCGCCACTTACCGGGTCCAATTTTTCTACTTACAAACCTTCCTCTTGAATCACTCTATCTATAAAAAAACCGCATCAAAATCCGTTGCGTAGTTTTAAAGATTTAAGCATACATAGAGACATAGGTACAGAGAAAGCGACTTTGTTTTATACTATACGTAGTGATTATATAGGTACATAGACAGTATAGACTGACTCATCAACGTCCAGCTTATAAAACCATATTTTTTCCGCAGAGGTTCTCTTCATAATATTATAGACAAGAAACAAAGATGATCTTTCGAGATCATACGTAATTTACCATCCGATAAGATCTCTCAAGCTCAAACAACATCAATCTAATAGGTATGTACAATTGTACATGACGGTGTTTTCTATATCATTGAAACCACATTTTATTGGAATTTAAATTATCATAAAAGGTCACGTAGTACTTACCCACTCGTATTTAAATTATATACCGAGAGACCGACTACCGATTGTTTTTCTAATGGGCACAACAACAACTGTACAATGTACATTACTTACCCGTTAGGTACCAAAAAAAAAAAACAAGTACCCAGTTATAAACTAGAGTTATTATTGTGGCTCACGCATCGTGGTTAGTTGTATGAAAAATACATAAATAAGAGAATAGGTAGGTACATATAGTATGTTTTTTTTAAGGTGTGGTCTGTTTCCAAGCTTATAAGGCCAAGGAACCCTCAATAGGTTAATCTCTTTCATTATATTATGCAACCCCACGCAAAAAAATAACGATCTTGTTCCCCCTTTCCTTTTTACCACCTTGTCCTGCAAGACACCGGATGGGTTTTCATCCCTTCGTCACTGACGTTCCATCTAGGCGCACAAACCTTCTCTTCACGAAGTCTTCAGGGTAGTTAAATACCTTAATAGGATTGTTAATAAGTAGGTAGGTACTTAGTTCTTACTTTAATAAAAGTTAAAACCTTTATAAATTACTAGCGGTCCGCCCCGGCTTCGCCCGTGGTACATAATATATAGCCTATAGCACTCAGGGATCACTTACATATCCAACGGTGAAAGAATTTTTGAAATCGGTCCAGTAGTTCCTGAGATTAGCGCGTTCAAACAAACAAAGTCTTCCGCTTTATTATATTAGTTTAGATTATTTACTGTTTATAATAATGAAACGATTATAGTATATTTTATGACTAGTTATGACGGAAGGTTTTCTGATCGGAAAATATTTCTTAATATTATGTACTAGTTATGTATTATAGATATTAGATACCATACATAATGCATCGAATGCTATGGCGAATCCTTATAGCCGGTTCACATTATCGCAGTAGCATTACAGTCCAGCGATCTTATAACCCGCGGCACGTAAGTTGAGCGGTGACCTTCAATGCGCAGAAGTCGAAAATGAGGTATCTCGGGGTGTGAGGGGGTCGCGACTCGCGGGGAGGGCGTGGGGATCCTTCGTAAGCACTGATTAGCTCTCGCGGATCCCTCGTAAGCGCTGATTGGCTCTCCAATCGTATTGTGTCCCGCTCACTCGTATGACGCTGAGCGCACTTGAAGGTCGCCGCTTGACTTATGTGCCGGGAGTTATACCCAGCGCTGTACTCGTATTGTTACTGGAATTCATTAGTACTACATTATTTTCAGTAAGCAATCCTCAATTATCTTCAGATAGAGAAAACTTACATCTGTAACAATCCAATGCGACTTATGGTAATTGTATGTACAATGTACATAACTACCACAAGGAACTGCAAGTAAGTATACATGTTTGTTATGTCATTTTGTCGTGCTGCTTCGCACTTTGTATCCGTCTGATGGTAAGCTTTAATTTGATTGACAGTCCGCTTTCAATCAATCGCCAATACTTCATATACCTATCTGTGCAAACTGCCCCCAGATTGGACAATAATTTGTAACTCAGTGGCCTGATATGTACAATAATACAGACGATGCCATCCATTGCAGTCTAATACTGACAAGATACAAGCGACACAAGATCGTGTTCTGTGTCGATGCTTGCAAGAGATTAATCCATCCAGTCCAGCAGCAGTAGATGTAGTAGCAGCAGCAGATATAGGTTGAGACGACGACGGGCAAAATACTGGATGAAGCGACTAGACAATGTAAACCTGTCGTTATGACAGATTTTCCATCGTACATAAAAGGCGGTCTCATTACTAACTGGACTAGCTAGACTCTACCTTCCTAACTCGGAATGGAATATCATAGCCAAAGGACGTTGAGTCATTGACACGACAACCGATTTGTTCGGTCGACAATTGGAATCGATTTGATGTAACTTTTACTTATTTTACTACTTAGATATAAAATTAGATTTCATGTAAGTTGAAAATTCATTAAAAAACTCATGAACTAAACCTAAGGTGCCCAAGTTATTTACAAAAAGGGAGTCCTCTTCTCTTTATTAATTGATTTATTATATTTTATTTAGCATATTTTCCTTTAAAGATAAATAAAATATGTAAATGGATGTTTATATTTATACCAAAGATTTATACCAAACATGCCAGGTAGGTATTATTCGTATGATTACCCATTTCCAACCCATTTCTCAAAGATTTCTGAACCGATTTTCGTGATTCGTTGCGTATACAAAAAAAATTATATATATTTTTGGGTTTTGAGTAGCTTGTAGAAGTTATTTTTTTGACGTGATAACGTCTTATAAATCGATGAACGCCGACTAAACGCACAAAAACGCATGACTCATTGTCACGTACCGCGTGCAAGCGAGAGCGCGGAACGAGCGATAGAGAAGGCATGATCGATTTGTTTTCATATGACGTTATCATGTAAAATTATCGTCCGAAGACCGAGTTTACAGACAACCAATTTTTTTTTTTTTTTTGAAAATTACTTAGGTAAGAGTACCGTATTTCCCTACGTATTTCCAAGGAAATAATGATACTAAATATGCATTTTCTCCTCAACAATGACAAAGGAAATTGCTTAGCTTGCGTTCCGGTAGGAGCTTACGAAGCCTTTTAGAAGTCTTACGAAGTCTTAGAACAAATTGGTTTAAGTGACAACCTAACTAAGTACCCCTATAAAAGACTAAATAAATATATAAAAGACTAAATAAATATATAAAAGACTAAATAAATATTTCGCGTAAATTGCGATCTTAATCTACTAATCGCGACTAAATCTTTAGCTTATTGCCAACATTAAAACACCCAATGTCCTAATAACCATAATATCATCCAAAGGAGTGTTAAATGAAATTCAGAACAACATTATAATAAAATTATCTGACTGGCTGTTTTAATGTACCTAGTACCTAGTAGCAGTAAGCTAACTGTTTCAGAATCTTTTATAAAGTCTTGTATGCAACTGTTGATAATTAGGTATTAAAACACTCATGTGATACTATTAAGTAGTGAAGTATTTTAATACCCCTTATTATACAACAGTTCCATAAATAACTATAATTTTTCTGCCATTAAATCAACTCCCTAAACCGAAAAATAAACTAAACATACGTAAGTACTTGTCCTGTTCCGACTGATAAAATATAACAATCGCACCAGTTAAAACTATTGTAATGGGGAAAACACTTTTTTTTCCTGCTATTGCGTAAAAACCCCGCGGCTATTAATTGTTTTTGTTTGACAATGGAAATATGTAGGTTACCTATTAACAAAAGTATATAAATTAAAAATTTGAAAACCCCTGACATTCCCCATTTTGTATACAAGTTAAAAAAAAGTAGGTATGTGTATGAAATTCACACACGGCACAAGTGAAACTTCAAAAAACTAATCTTAACTATAACTTTGGCTTTGACTTTAACTTTAACTTTGCCTTCGATTTTACAGTGGCAATGGTGTCGCTTTTTCGTTTCATCGAATTTTCAAATGCACAACACATGAAATGAATTTTCAATGAACAACAAACAAATTATTAAAGAAATTTCAATTCAATAAGGGTCATTAATGTGATACGTCTATAGGTACACCGCGACGCAAGCCCCATCGTATTCCAAATCGTTCGTTCGTTCGTTCGTTTCAACCAATAGACGTCCACTGCTGGACATAGGTCTCTTGCAAGGATCGCCACAGCACACGATCTTGTGCCGCCTGACTCCAGCGGCTGCCAGCGACTCGCTTGAGATCGTCTGTCCAACGAGTGGGGGGTCTACCTGCGCTTCGTTTACTGGTGCGAGGTCGCCATTCAAGCACCTTGGGACCCCAACGTCCATCGGTTCTTCGAGCAATGTGCCCCGCCCATTGCCACTTCAGCTTCGCGACTCGATGAGCTATGTCGGTAGCTCTGGTCCTCCTGCGGATCTCCTCATTTCTGATTTGATCCCGCAGGGATACTCCGAGCATAGCTCTCTCCATCGCCCGCTGAGTGACCCTGAGCCTTCTTATGAGGCCCATTGTCAGCGACCATGTCTCAGATCCGTAAGTCATCACTGGCAACACGCACTGTTCGAAGACTTTCGTCTTCAGACACTGAGGGATATTGGACGAAAAGACATCTCGAAGTTTCCCGAACGCTGCCCAGCCGAGTTGGATTCGGCGGTTGATCTCTTTGTCAAAATTGGACCTACCTAGCTGGACCGTGTGTCCCAGGTATATGTACTCGTCTACAATTTCGAGTGCAGAGTTTTCAACGATTACCGGGTGGAGCGGAACATGAGCATTAGACATGACCTTCGTCTTACTCATGTTCATTTTTAGGCCCACCTGTTGAGAAGGGGGGTAAGGGAGTGCACCTCCATCTCAGCACTCCAATTGTCAACCTCACCTGCACGTGGTGCCCCCTGCTAATCAACAGACGAGGCTCTGACGACCGACAAATGGCGGTATAACCATTTCATATCGGCTAGACTACAGAAATGACAAGGGCCGATGTCGGGCAGCAGCGACATCGGTGCAATAGTCTAGCCCTGCGATCGCCAACCCGCCTGCCCAGCGTGGCGATTATGGGCATACCCTTGTATGGATATTAAAACAAAGTATTCCAAATATTGAAATAGAAATAGAAAAGTTTTTATTCAAACAAACTCTTCACAAATACTTTTGAATCGTCATATTGAATCTACCATTGTATCTGACTAAGTAGACCAATTCTGAACTAAAGCACACTAAACTTAATAAGATTGCAAAATTTTTATTTCCATGCTCCAACGATCGCTTATTTTCAAGGGTGAATCATCACACGAATATGAGTCAGATATGATTACATTATTTTGCAAAGCCCTGACGGTATCTAATTTAACATAAATAATTAATTTACGAATCTACATAATACAGGTGATGTATGATACCGTGATACGGTAGATAAGCACATTGTTCTTCTACTGAGTGTGTGATACACACCACTCTATCGGGTGACATTTACTTAGTTTGAGAAAAACAGGAATTTTGATATAAAAGTGATAGGTAGGTATAGATCGACCAGAATCTCATGAAAAATAGGGAAATTAAATTTTGTAGTAAGCAACACTGGGTTAAGTCGGCTGCTCTAGTGATAAACAAAGTAATTACAATTACATAGTAAGACATACAATTACAAAGTAATTATAATTACATTCAGAACACCTTACCTGGGATCGTTTCACGAAACGAAAAATCAAGCAACTGCATTTTAAATACAAAAACAAAGTAATCAACATCCAATTACTTTGTTTTTGTGTTGTGCTTGTTGTTTACTTGGTTTTTGCATTTATATTCCGGGTTAGTGAGTGCAGTTACTTTGTTTGGGCAATTTAAATTTCAGTAAACGGTTCAAGTTATTTGAAATATTAAATTGTGGTAAAAAACTACTCGACATAAAACTTTTGTTAATGCAAAAACTCAATTTCACAAAAATGACAGTTACTTTGTTTATCGCTAGGGCAGCCGTAGTGTTGCTAACCTTGGAATTTCATTTTCCTATTTTTCGATGAGATTCTGGTCGATCTATACAACTCAGTATAGCTGCATAAACCAACATGCATAAACGTCTACAGCTGGACATAGGAACTTCCAAACGTGGTGATCTAGCGCCACTTGTATCCAACGGCTCCCTGTGACTCGTCTGATGTCGCCGGTCCACCTACTGCGTTGTCTGCCAATACATACCTACTTCGCTTTCTGGTATGAGGTCGCCATTCTAGCATCTTGAGACTCCAAAATCTAGATCCTTCGAACTATGTGGCCACTTCAACTTCACAACCCGTTGAGCCATGGCGGTAACTTTGGTTTTTCTACGGATCTCCTCATCTCTGATTTGTTCTCATACAAAAAACCCGAAACCCGAGTACAGCTCTCTCCAGTCTCCATCGCCCGCTGACGCTGAGTGACTCTGAGCCACCTCGTGAGGCCCACAGTAGCGACCATGTCTCGGAGCCGTATACTTGCTCTATAACTAAAATCAACTTGCGTTAATTAGAATTATTATTATTAGGAGGGTAATTGAAAGCGGTTGGATGAGGAACAGGGAGGACCCCACGCCCACCACCCTGGAAATTGAAGACCTATGTCTAGTAGTGGATATACATACGGTGGTGATCATTGTCATCCTAATCGCACCTAACACGTGGGTCAGCAAGTTATTTATAGCGAGCTATTTCTGTAGTAATAGGATGATCGGTGAGTAACACTTTAACTACTGCTGTATGCTGACGACACTACCAGACCCTCTTCACTCCTCCAGCCTCACCAGTAGTGAGGCTGGAGGAGTATACAGGTATATCCTACTAATATTATAAATGTGAAAGTGTGGATGTTTGGATGTTTAGATGTTTGGAATTTTTGGATGTTTGGATGTTTGTTACTCAATCACGCCGCAACTATTAAACCGATTTGGCCGAAATTTTGAATGGAGATAGAATATGCCTTTACTTAAAACATAGGCTTTTTATCCTGGAAAAATGCACAGTTCCCACGGGATTTTGAAAAACCCGAAATCTATAGCTACAGCTATAGGTAGATTACTATAACGAACTTCCTTGATAGTAGGTACAAGTGGAAACCCGCGACTTCGTTCGCGTGGATATTGATTTTTAAAACTCCCGTGAGAATCATTTTGTCTTTCCTAAGCTCTTTTGAGCTCATATCTTGCTAAAAACTGTTAAAAGTTCACTGGCGGATGTTTAGGTACATCAAAATGTAAACATCCGCCAGTGAAAGTCCCATCAAAATCGGTCCAGCCTTTCGGAGATTAGCCAGTAGTCTTTTAAGTATCTACTTTCTAACAAAAAAGAATGAATGAAATCGGACCACCCGTTAACGAATTACAGCTAAGTACACATTTTGCCTTTCATCCCCTCTCCCAAGGGAACCGTGCTGAATTTCGGGATAAAAAGTATCCTATATGTTACTCCATAGTATTAACTTAAATCATGCCGAGTTTCATTTCAATCCATTCAGTAGTTTTTACGTGATGCGCGCACAAACATACAGACAAACAGACAAACAGATAAACAGACAAACAGATAAACAAACAAACAGACAAAAATTTCAAAAACAGCTTTTTTACGTTCTATTACTTATCCCTAACATCCCCCAGTTATTATTTTGCAAAAATCTTCAATGTACAGATACGGCAATTCTACGATTTTATTATATGTATATAGATAAAGGTTGGAAAAGGGAGTGGGAACGGAAGCCGGGAATCCACGTTTCCCTCGGGATTTGTTTAAAACCGAAATTCACGCGGGCGAAGCCGCGGGCATTTCCTAGTAATGTTTATAATACTTACAACTCATCATCAGTATCACTCAATTTAGTTACATATTGCTTATATTAGGCATAACTGTGATTGCACCTGTTCGTAACTAGCCCGGTCATAATAATATTACGATAACCTATATAGGTAATATCTTCCTAACCTAACGTCTCAACTCTCAATCGATAGACGCAGACTACTGGACATAGGCAAGGATCGCCCATGTCAGTTGTCACCAACGATCTTCTGCGACTTGTATCCAGTTGTCAATGACTCGCTCGTTCTTCCACCTAGTCTTCCAACCACCTATCAAGGCTGAGTTTGCCGGTACGGGATAGCCATCCGGGCACCTTGGGACCTCATTAGATTTTAAATGTTCATTACTTAGAATAAATTATAATAGAATGTAGAATTTGCAGATCGAAATGACACAATATGTTAGCTAGTTACGTAGTTACCTACCAATAAACTATATCTATCTTTTTATCTTTATCAACGTCTATTGGTTCTTCGAGCTAGGTACGAGCAGGTAGGTATGTTCCCATCGAGATGTTTTCGCATTCATAAAATAATATCTAAGTAGGTACATATTAATAAGTACAGATTATTCTATTTGTTTAAATATTCAACGTGGGCACACGCTCAGCATACTAACAGGTCAATGAGCTGGCATGACTAAGAATTCGTACCAGCTACATGACCTTGACAATATTATGATCCTGGAGTCCATATACCTCGGCCATGATGGCACTAAATTAACTATCAAGACCATATAGAAATCGCTGATCGATTCTTTTTTCCAAGTCTGTCGGTTAGTTTATTGTTCCTTATGTGTCCGAGAATTCTGCAAAGTAATGCTTGCTTTGCTTCTTTATCAGTCATACTTACTAATTTAATCTTATTATATGTGCTTACCACAGAATACATAATTGTACCTATACCTATTTATAACGACATCCTTATTATTGTTATAATCTGAATACGTTACAAATAACAATGGGAACACTACAGCGGATATGGAAACTAGAGGAAAATAATGACAAACGGTTTCCTCAAATGACATATCGTTACCCCAGTACAGAATAGAATAGAATAGAATAGAAAAGTTTTTTATTCAAATAAACTTTTACAAGTACTTTTGAATCGTCAGTTGAATCTACTTACCACAGGTTCGGAATGCAGTTCCAGCCGAGAAGAACCTGCAAGAAACTCGGCTGTTGCTCTTTTTTTTTAAATAACATTATAACAATTATTATTATTAATGTACATGAAATGCCGTCTCGCGCATTGCTGGAACGAGTTAAATCCAAGCTTTTTTATCGTTTATATAATCTTCAATTGTATAATAAGCTTTTTTTATGAGCATACTTTTAATAGAGTTCTTAAACTTGTGTAAAGGCAAGTCTAAGACATATTTTTTATTCAGATAAACTTTTACAAGTGCTTTTGAATCGAATGAAATCTACCACTGGTTCGGAATGGTGCTTACAATTCTACACGTTAAAAAGGGCAGACAAAAGTAGCCCCATTTCCGACGGCGGCACCCGTTCACGAGCATGACGCATGATCCAGCCATTGCTTCACAATCAAATACAATATATAGGTACCTAGATCAAGGAACTAGAATTTTAAGGAAGTTATTATAATCTCAGTTGTACTTTTGATATTCTATCAGCTTAAGAGTCACAGAAATATTGTCTAGGTAATAGATAGGTATTTAAAGTCAAAGGTCACAAAAAACGTTTTTTTTGTAATATATTAAGTAAGTATTTTGGAGTTTTACAAAATATATTATAGGCACTAAAGAGCTTAAAATTCACAAAGCGCGAAAACGAAGCGCGTATAATCTTTGGTGCAGCAGCTAACACACGTTAGCTGCGGCAAATACAGTAGTTAGCATATTCGACTGCAGATCACGGGGCCCCGGGTTCGATTCCCGGGTCGGGAAAATAATTATTATCACTATCATGTGACAATTATTATTTGCCGAACGTTAAAGCTTGCCAGTGCCAACCCACATTGGAGCAGCGTGGCGGGTCTAAGCTCTAAATCCCTCTCTCACATGAGAGAGGAGGCCTGTGCCCAGCAGTGGGACGTTAAAAGGCTGTAGTGGTGGTGGTGGTGGTGGTGGTATTTTGGCTATCACGTGGACGTTCTTTTGGATTATTTCTTTTGGACGATTTACGTAGACTTTGGAGGTAAGTACGCGGTACTTGGGAGACGACACTGCTTTGTGTCACTGCTGCTGTTTGAATTTCAGAAAATTTTAAAACCCCCAACGCAAAAACGGCTGAACCGAATTTGATAAAATATATACATATATCACTAAAAACCTGCTTTCTAATTTAAAAACCCGCATTCCAATCGGTTCACCCGTTTATGTGGGTCAATTGATCGCGCGACACGTGTTGCGTGTTGGCGGGTTCACAACAATCGTTTAGCTGTTGACGAAGTAGGAATTAAACTATTTGTTTATTCTATTGTTTCTACGGGTATTACCTGCAGTTTTTTATCTGTGACGGACTCTACGCTTGAGTGGAATCCCATTTTATGGTAATCCCATAATCGATTTTTTGATAGCGTCATGCCGGAACGGTAAACAGCCACGCCAGGTACCTACGACCCTGGAGGTTAAACCTACGAGTTACTAATAGCTACTATCCATCTTAAGGTGCGTCCAAACTTGAACATTTCCCCGAACCGAACTGCGTAACCGTGTCAACACCGCGTAACAATTACGGTAGTGTAGACGGCTTTTGTTACGCGAACAATTGTTACGCCGAACTGTTACTTACGCATATCCCATCTCAAGCGCTCCAAGCGCGCCGTCCACATTGAGCGTAACAAGTTCGCGGTAAAGTTACGCAGTTCGGTTCGGTGAAATAGGGTGAAATGTTTAAGTTTCGACGCACCTTAACAAATGCCGTCCACACTACCGTAACTGTTACGCGGTGTTGACACGGTTACGCAGTTCGGTTCGGGGAAATGTTCAAGTTTGGACGCACCTTTAGCTTACAGTAGTTTTAAGGTATTTACCTACAACAACAAAGGAGGCAATAATAAGGTATTATAATAATTTATACATAAAGCTGAAAAAGGGTAGTGTACCTATATAAAATTTTTAACATCATAAACTGCATTACAATTATTCATAAAATATGTAACGAACGATTACAATCATGTCTAAATAATTCGACCGCAACCAAATAGGTACGTATTTATTATTAGCCTTGTTAATCTGCGGGGAATTCCCCAAACTACAGAATTTACTAAATAAGGGAAATATCTTCAAAACTCTTTTTAGTTTTTAGTTTTTGATTTTTTTATTTTGAGTTTCGTAGAGTAGACATGATTGTTATATAAAATGGTACTTAGTTATTATTCCTCATAAAAAACTGATATACAATATACTTAGATATTAGTTTTTTGACGTCAGCGTTGTGTAACAGTCGAGTATCGATATGTTATCAACTTATCAACCTATCAATTATTATCATACATAAATACAACACAATCTTCTCATCGATATCTTGACGAAATTGATAAAACCGCCTCGACTCGAGCAAAAATTCTTTTCATAAAAAATATTTATCTGTTCTAGTACTTACTTTATGCATTCGCATATCATTCATCTATTGAGCTGAAAGTCGACACTGGGATAGCTTGCATCCTAGAGACAGACATAGGATGCTTTCCAGTTGGTGATCTTTGTTTCCATCCCATCATATTTAAAAGATACCCATGGCTCCAGGGTCTTAAATGGAATAACCACCACCACAACTACAGTCTTTTAACACACAGTCTGGGCACATCCCAGCAGTGGGACGTTAAAAGACTGTAAGCCTCCTCTCTCATGGAGAGAGGGATTTAGAGCTTAGACCCGCCACGTTGCTCCAATGCGGTTTGGCGGGCTTTAACGACTATGGTCACAATATGATACCGGGACCGACTGCTTAACGCGCTCTCCGAGGCACAGGAGTGAAACACCGCCAGCTTCCAACTCCGTGCTGGCACTGATAATTTCTTGACAGAAAAACCTAATCCCTAACAATTATTTGCCCGACAAGGGAATCGAACTCGGGACCTTGTGATCTGCGGTTGAATGTGCTAACGACTAGACCAACGAGGCAAATGCAACAAACACACATTTAACTCAAATAAGCATAATTGCTCCGGTTACTGATACGACTAGGGGCCAATACTTGTATGCAGTATGCAGGTTACAAAAGATTCACATACATATATTATATTATGTGAGGACCTCCCTGGTGCAGTGGTGAATGCTGCGGTCTTATAAGTGGGAGGTGCCGGGTTCGATTCCCGGCAGGGGCAATTTTTTGGGATTTTATAATTTCTAAACCTTAGAATAAATAGGTAAAGAAAGGCAGTCGTCGACGCGGCGATAAGCCGTTTTTAACGGGCCTTAAAAGGCTCGATACGTCTATCGTCGCGTCAGTGCTCAAGGTACTCATGCGCTTGTGTGCGTGTCGGCAAATGTAATTACAGGGCACACATGGGTTGGTTTATAGCTTACGTTTCGAGCGGAAAGGAGATGTTTCATCACTGTATGAGGCCTTGGCTAGGACTTGGTACAGTATACTTGGATATAGTCCAGAAAACATTGAACAGTTTTTAACTATATATTTTCTATAAAATGGTTTTGTTTGGTTGTACAAAACAAGTATTTCTGCTTAGGATTGCAACACGTAATAAAAAATCATCATGGCGGTAAAATGTCTTTCATTTCGATTTGACATTTGACTTTGACAGAAATGTCATTAGATCGTATCAACACCGTCCAAATCGCTAAGCAAAATCGAAGTCCGTGTAGCACAACGCCGGGTCAACAGATGGCATGAGTAACAGTCCAAAAATGAAAGCCAGGTAAACAGATGAGCAAAACGGTCCAAAATCCAGAAAACGAAAGCGAAGTTGTTGAAAAGAACTCAAAAATCAAACAGAAATCGATTGCAATTGACCACCAGTCCACCATTGACTGACAGAATATCAATCACAATGACAATTGTTATTTGAAGTGACAAGCTGTCAGTTTACGTCAAACCATACGACGCCAGCGACGCCATATTGAAAATCGATCAATAATTAATGAATAAAAAATATTTTTGTACGACTAAAGTATTAATTTTAACTCAATAATTTTATTTTTCCCGAGAACAACAGATTTTTCTTAATTTGTATGGTACTGTACAAGACTTAGCCAGATTTGAAACATCTCCTTTGTTAGAAACTTCCATTCTAAGCGTAATAGTTCGATGTTCTAAACTGTCTCTGGTCTGGTGGGAAGCTTCAGCCGTGGCTGGTTACCACCCTACCGGCAAAGCCGTGCCGTCAAGCGATTTAGCGTGTAGAAAACATGGGGTATGCATACCTCTTCCAAGTTAGCCCGCTTCCATCTTAGACTGCAGGTGAGATTGCATTCAAGGGCTAACTTGTATAAAACAAAACAAAACAAAGCGGACAGACAGATAGACAGACAGACAGACAGCAGAGTGACATTAATAGGGTTCCGTTTTTACCCTTTGGGTACGGAACCCTAAAAATGTGTGTTTGTCACGTTGTTTACATATTATGAAAATCGTAATGAAACAAACAGTCCTCGATGCGATGACGCCAAAGACGCGTTTTCACTTTCTAAACAGGCAATTGTATTTTTATGAAGCGCCGGTAATGACATATTCCCCAGGCGACAACAGCGTGACCTGGATCAGCGGGGTTCTCATAATTGACCATTCGTTTTGATTTAATGCCATCAAGTCACATTTATGTGGCATTTTCTCGAAATGCCACATAAAATAAGAGTAAGCGTAAAGTATTTTTTATTATGAGAGTGTATGAAGGTAGCTTACCTAGTGTGAGTAAGGTGTCATTTATACCGATAGAGGTCAACCACAGGCCTCCTCTCTCATAGGAAAGAGGGATTTAGAGCTTAGACCCACCACGCTGCTCCATTGCGGGTTGGCGAGCTTTAACACCAATCGTCACAATATGATAGTGATAATATCCAGGACCGACTGCAGTCCGTCCCGGGTGTTTCATCCCCGTGCCTCGAAGAGCACGTTTGCTCGGGATGAAACACCTCCAACTACCAACTCCGGGCTGGCACTGAGAATTTCTTGACAGAAAAAAACCCAATCGGTACCTGTGTAATTTGCCTGAACCGGGAATCGAACCCGAGACCTCTGATCTGCAGTCGAATATACTAACTACTAGACCAACGAGGCAACGAAATAGAGGTGCACTGCCAAACAAAGGTCACTTGTAGGGACACACGCCGCGATCTTGTGTTGCTTGTATTCAATGGCTTCCTCCGACTCGTCTGATGTTGTTGATCCATCTAGTGGGGGTTTTGCCAACACTTCGCTTTCTGGTGCGGTCTCGCCACTCGAGTACCTTGGGATCCCATGTCTATCGGTTCTTCGAATGTGCCACTTCTAACCCGTTGAGCTATGTCGGTGACTCTGGTTTTTCTAAAGATATCCACATTTTTGATTTGATCTAGAATCTAGGGACTAGAATAGAATTTGGAAATTTAAATTCCCAAATTGCACCTGCCGGGAATCGACGCCGACGCTTCGCGATTATAGGCCCACACTTTGGACCACAGAGCTCACCACTGCGTCATCAGGAAGATCGTCATTCTTCTCATTCGCTGTAAGTAACTGATGCATGTAGCTATTACAATTTCTCGTTTGTTTTTCATCTTAGAATCACGCGAACAACAAGCCGGCACAATGCGGCGCGCTTCTTGGAAATATTCGGACACGTTGACCTGAATCACAATTTTGACGCGAAGTTTGCCTGTTTACGTTTACTGTTAAGTGTTAACTTATCGGAAAATATTAATAAGCTCACGATAATATTATTGTAGTTGATTGTTGCTAAAATGATAAACATAGTAAGTACCTACTTACGCTTGATTTTTATAAGTTACGAGCCTTTTAACTGACTTCAGAACAAGTATAAATTAAAAATTAAAAAAAAAACCCCGACATTTGCCATTTTGTGCTGGCGGCCATCTTGGATTTGCATAGTGCTATTCTACTAGTCAAGCCCTTTCATTTGATACCCATATTGAGGGCATTGTGATAAAATATGTAATCCGCCATTTTGTAGCGGCGGCCATCTTGGATCGATTTTCATCAAACATAGCTAACAACACTCTCGACTAATTCACCTTTCAAACAAAAAAAAACCGCATTCAAATCGGTCCACCCGTTTGAGCGCTACAGGGGAACAGACAGACACACACACACACACATACACACACACAGACACGTCAAACTTATAACACCCCGTCGTTTTTGCGTCGGGGGTTAAAAAGGAGGAGGTTCTCAATAATTCATCGGAATATTTTTTTATGTAAGTACATAATAATGTTCACCGATTGCGTCTTACTCTAAGACACCGACCGATTTGGAAAATTCTTCTTTTATTTGAAAGAGTGTACTTTCAAGGTGGTCCCATAGTCATCAGGTCACGACCTGATGAGGGGATCTCTGAGAAATCCAGGGAACTTTTCAAATTTTTTTGATATATTGAAGTCGGTTTAATTTTTCCTAAAGTACCTATCTTGTCAGATGCCTATCTATACTACTACTTAGATAACTAAGTAACTTATGTATCTCCGAAATTCTTGATTCACAGGACAAAGAGCAACTCTCCGATGCTAAATATATTTCAGTCTGCCTGCGCTAAGTGTATGACGAAAGTCCTTATATGTCCTTCGATGGGATGGCAAGCGGGCGACATGGACACCACCGGTATGGGGAACAGGCGCAGACGGCTTTTCTTGCTCTCCGAGGCACAGGGGCGTATCCAACACCACAAACTTTCAAACTTTTTGTCCGACCCGGGAGTCGAACCCAGGACCTCCTCGTGGACAATACAACCAATGAGGAAGTTAAAAACGAGCTCAATAAGAGGCATTTATTTCCAAATCATGGACAAACTCTTCAATTTTATTTATTGTATAGATCAAAGATCAAAGCTTCAGGTTTGTTCGCATACAATAGCAGGCGTACATTGTTCGGATACAGTCAAAATAAATTATTCCGACTTGAACCAGGTGTTCAGACAAGGCCACTTGTGTGTTGACTGTTGACTGTTGTGTGTTACATAAATTGTGTTATTTAATTTTGCTCGACGGCATTTGCATGACTGGATAATTATCTTGTTCATTAAATCTGTGGTAAATAGTAAATACGTAATATGCGATAGTTGAAAAACGACTTCGCTTGAAATGTTAACTTAAGTTCTTATATTGGTATGGTAAGTATTTGGGTATAATAAGATACATTCTATACTTATAATTAATACTATTATATACTCTTATATATATCTTATATATTATATTATAACTCTTATATATATTTAATACTATTATATACTCATATATATATACTCATATTATATGCTATCTGGGGCCACTGGCCAATGTATCAAATCGCAGAAGTCAGCGGTCTCCAGATGCTTCTGAGATATTAACCTTGCATATAGCTTTTATATTATAATGTATTGTGTTTACCTATTTATTTATGTGAAACAATTTAAATAAAGGAAAAAAAAAGTATTTGGGTAAGTAATTAGAGGTAAATGGGATAATCTAAATGTACGTGATTTTTTAAAAACCGTAATCCACGCGGACGTAGTCGCTGGTTTCAAAATAAGAATCGAATTTCGTTTTTATGGGGCTTCTTTTGTATGGTAGCGCTCGAGAGCTCTCAAGAGATCTCGACTCTGAAAGATTTCATGCAAGATGTGGACCATAATCGTTCAAAGAAGAAGTGATTTCAGTAAATTATACAGCCCGCCAACCCGCACTGGAGCAGCATTGCGGGTCTAAGCTCTGAATCCCTCTCTCCTATGAGAGAGGAGGGCTGTGCCTAGCAGTGGAACTTTAGAAAAGGTTGTAGTGATGATGATGATACAGCCGCGCCGTAGAGTAAGTAGTTAGGTGTGTACACTGTACAATTGACAACAAAACGGAAAACGGACAAGATTCAAATAGCCATCAGTTCAACATTTTACCAATGAACCATTCAGAAAAACAAATATAAGTATGTGAGTTGACGTAAACAGCTCAATTTTTCTCTTTTCATCATCATAATATTACTTATTTCAAAGTTTCTTTTACTTTTTTTGCAAACGGTACCTACTTAGGTACTCATAATAATTGTCCAGAAGTTGGAAGGACACCATGTTTTCTTGTTGCGAAACGCGTTTCTTGGAGTTGTGTTGCTGACGCCAGACCGCAGTTATATGATTCACTCATTGTTTACAAAAATCCCAACATGGTGTTTATTTTGCAATTTTGCTAAGCTTATGATATTCTCATTATTCATAGCTCTGCTCAAATGTCGAAAGGGGCCCAACTAGCACAAACTAGTTGCTTAAGAGCTTTGGAGCTAATCCGATTATTCCCAAAAGTGCCAAGCTCAAGCGCCAGAGCGTGCACTGCAGACCTTATGCGGCCGCTTTGCAGCCAAAGGGGCACAACTTTTTGCAACCTCCAGTTCCATTAGAGCTTCATAATAGTGGCATAAAAGCGCTACAGGAGCTGCAACTAATAATTAACACCACACTAAAGCTCTTGTGGCGCTTATTGAATGAATGACAGGTTTAACTGAACGAATAAGGATCACTTATCCATTCACCTTGTCTCTCATTTTTAATTAAATACATCTGTTGTTCCTGATGTCAGACTATTACAGAATACAAATAAATAATAAATGAAGTCAAGGTATTAAGTGTTTTTGAGTTATATTTTGTATTTTAAGCAAGTGGCTAAAAACGCAGATCAGTTTATCGTGCAAATAGTTGATATTATTGGAGTATTTTTAAAGCGCCTCAATAATTACCTCAGAATATCGTAAAATATGTAAAATATTATTATTTAAATAATATTATATCACATACCTACACGATATTGAAATTACATACTTGACTACATTTTTATTTAGTAAGTTGCTGGTTCTATATTTAGTTATATTTTACTACAAATTGTGATAAAAACTTATACATTTCTCAAGTAATGATAAATAATTGTCTTGTAAACAATGGCGTCTATGAGAAGCAGCTTTTACGCTCCTGCTTCTATTGTGAAGCCTTAATATCGCTATTAGTAAAACAGTCGATCAAATTGCTACTTAAGTCTGCGCAAAAATACAAATCACTTCTGCAATGAAACTTTCAGTGGCAGAACAGTAATAAATATGTCTTTTATACAGTTCCGTTACAAAGTCTGCAATTAAAGTATTTATGCAATTCTGAAGCGTACAGCAGCGGCAATAGAAGCTTTATAGCAGTTTTAAGTTTTAACATATATGTTTTAACTCTCTTTTAAAGCTATAGACGGCAATGGGTTGTAAAATTAACTCTTATAAAGCCTAAAGTGGCATTTGGTTCAGTGTCTGCTACCCCTAGTGATATTTACAGCTATGAGCAGTTACGAAAGCAATAGTAGAACTTAAAACCACTTTCTGAACCCCTAAAGCGCTACAGTACAGCTAAAAGTTGCAAAATAGGCTGCTATTTCCACTAGTGTGCTAGTTGGGGGTCAACCGTTGAATCCAATTCGGCTGGGCAACGTTTGGCAAGCTCGGAGATTTCTTCTCAGTTCTCGTCCAATATCCCTCAGTGTCACAAGACGCTAGCCCGCCAACCCGCATTGGAACAGCGTGGTTGGTCTAACCTCCAATCCCTCTCTCCTATGAGAGAGGAGGCCTGTGCCCAGCCGGGGGCTGTAGTGGATAGAAGGCTGTAGTGTTGTTGAAGGCGGTGGTCTAAAGATGAAAATCTTTGAACTGAACAGTGCGTGTTGCCAATGCGATGCACTGGATGTCTGCATGGTCGCTAATTATAGGCCTCAGGGTCACTCAGCGGGCGAAAGAGAGAGCTATGCTCTGAGTATCCCTGCGGGATCAGATCTTCGCGATGAGAAGATCCGCAGGAGAACCAGAGTTATCGACATAATATGTAGCTCATCGAGTCGAAAAACTGAAGTGGAAATATTGCTTGAAGAATCATTGGACGAAGCGTGGGAATACCCCCCCACTAGATGGATGGACGATCTCAAGCGAGTCGCTGGCAGGTACTGGATACATGCGGCACAAGATCGTGTTCTGTGGCGATCCTTGCAAGAGACCTATGTATATCCAGCAGTGGACGTGTTGAGACGACGACGATGACGAAATGTCGAATATAAGTATTTTAGTTTTTTTTTAAGTATTTTATACTGCCGTCCTTTGATTAAAAGACAGAACCAGCGATGGGCAGGACGCATGAGTAGGTATCTAACATCTTTTGGCTTGAAAACAAAAATTGGGTCGTTGAACAAGCGAAGTAGGTAATTAATAGTTTTACTTACTGCGGAGTAAGTACAAAAATATTATGGTCATACGCGTCATACTCGGATATAAGTACAAAAGGTTATCTACTCGTAAATTATCCTTGAAGATAAATTGAATATAACAATAATATCAAAATGCGAGTTCCTATTGTTTTTGACATGATAATATTGTTATCAATTTATCAAGGATCTATTGAATAATTCTAAAACTAATTACATTTGGACACACTTCACTAGTTTGTGTTCCTGGATCCGACGTAATTCCCGCACCAAGCACAGTTCCTTAAACTATTGATTTTGTGTTAAGGTCCTGTTTCACTGGTGCTTTTTGACTTCATTGATGATTGACGATTGACTTTTTTTGGCTTTTTGACGGACTTGAAAAACAGGAGGAGGATCTCAATTCGTCGGAATCTTTTGTATGTAATGTATGTATGTTCCCCGATGACTTGAACTTTCAAAGACGCCTGGAGTTGGACTGATTTAGAAAATTCTTCTTTCGTTCGAAAGGCTTCCCAGGTGGTCCCAGCGTCATCAACTCAGGATCTGATTATGGGATCCTGGAGAAATCGAGGGAACTCTTCTGTAAGTAGGTATATTAAAAACTAGCTTTTGCCCGCGGCTTCGCCCGCGTGAATTTCGGTTTTTCACAAATCCCAAAATCTCCGATTCAAAATAAAAATTACGAAAACGCAGGACACATCCGCACGCATTAGCTTCCTCGTTCGAAATCACAGATTTCGAAATGGAGATTGGAGCATGCACCCTCTTCACCGCACCCGCCCGCCGCGCGGCGGCGTACGTATAGTGGGCGCAGGGGTGCGCGGCGCGGCGTGGGGGAGTTCCGCAGCGCGAGCGTCGCGTCGGCCGTCGCGCGCAGCGAAAATACCTATCGTTTTTTAACATAGGTACTTAACTACTTACCGATTTCAACACTTAACTCCTTTTTTGAAAGTCGGTTAAAAAAGTAGCCTATGTTACTCCTTGGTTAATCTTCTACTTGTCTGTGAAAGTCCCGTCAAAATCGGTTCAGCCGTTCCGAAGATTAGCCCGTTCAAACAGACAGACAGACAGACAAAAATTTAAAAAACGTGTGATTCGGTTATGGTATCGTTCAAATAACCATATGAGCTTAATATGTGGTAGTTATTTCGCAATTACAGACAGACACTTCAATTTTATTTATTAGTATAGATGAAAATGAAAATTTATTCATAAAAACTTATCTCTAATTTAAACGTGTCGGGAACCCTGAATTAAGTTTAGAAGTCTATATATTTATTATATATTTATATTATTGAGAAGTCTCTTTAATTTTTCCTAAAATATAGCTTGATTATAGATTTGGTGGTCGAATCTTTTCTAAACTGGATCGATTTTATCCGGTTTTTATCTGGTCTAAGGCTTCGATTGGTACTTACTGGTTATCGCGATTTTGGTATAACTATAACCGCCGATATGAGTTTTCAGAATAGATTAGATAAATGTTATAAGTGTTATTGATTCTATATGCTAAGGTTTTTAAAGAAATAAGTACATCTGTCTGTACACCAACTAACCTTCCACATATCTTCCACTGGCCTCTTTGCTAATATTACTCTTACAATAGAAACATAAATAAATAGAATATGCCTATGTTGCCTAAATATAGGCCGCGTTAAATTGACAATACGTCGTTATAAACCAATGTCCACTGCTGGACATATATAGTTCTCTCGTAGGGACTTCCACACGCCGCCGTCTTATGCCGATCGTATCGAGCTGCTCCCTGCGACTGTGTATGATATAGTTGGGACATTACAAAAGTGCGAACTGAGCCATAAAACATTATGAGGGTTGTGAGAGCTCTCCCTCGCTCTTTATAACCTGTTATCGACTATCGATAAATCCTTTTTTACATAACACCAAAGAGGTTCTAGTTCCATAATGCCTGTAAGTGCGAGCGGGAAGCCCGATAAAAATGATTTATGACTCAGTTCGCACGTTTGTCATCATCATCATGATCAACCCATTCCATTACCGGCTCACTACAGAGCACGGGTCTCCTCTCAGAGTGAGAAGGGTTTTGGCCATAGTCTACCACGCTGGCCAAGCGGATTGGCAGACTTCACACACCTTTGAGAACGTTATGGAGAACTCTCAGGCATTGCAGGTTTCCTCACGATGTTTTCCTTCACCGTTAAAGCAAGTGATATTTAAATACTTAAAACGCACATAACTCCGAAAAGTTAGAGGTGCGTGCCCCGGGATCGAACGCACGACCTCCGATTAGAAGTCGGTTGTCCTAACCACTAGGCTATCACAGCTTTCGCACGTTTGTAATGTTCCAAATATAGTAATTGTGTATACAAGTGTTAGTAATAGAATACCAGAAGATATTATAATTTTCTGATGAATTTTGTTTCTTGAATCTGTATAGTGGAACTTACCTGTAAAAGGTACCTATTCAATCCGCGACCTTCGAAGTTCCTAGAAGTCATTCGCCAGATCGTTGACTAGAGGTAGGTACTTACCAACGTTAGGTACAATAAATAAAATAATATTTATACAAATCCACTACACGCTGTCGCCCGAATATTGGCTTTTACAATTGTAATTTGTCTAAAATATTTGTGTAAATTCAATTGTATTGTAGGTAACTTGAAAGGCCCGGAAATCCCTGATAATATGTAAGTACAGATATTTAAAATGATAAGAGACGCAAGTGTTAACAAGGTGTTATTGTTAACTCAAGCTGATGACGCAGATACATATGGTGTTTCTGGTTATCTATGTAATTTATTCCGGTTTTAACTACTTAGTAAATAGTAGGTAGGTAGGTAGTACTAGCAAGGCTCGGAACCGGTTAAAAATTAACCGGTTAATAACGGTTATTAAAGGTTAAAGTTGATTTTATCGTTCGGAGTGTAACCGTTAAAAGAGCTTATTGAAAACCCATATTAACCGGTTTACACCGCAAGAGGAATAGGGGAGGGGGCGGTCGGCACGCGCGCCGAGCTGGCCGCGGCGCTATACCTACCTAATAAATAAACAGAACGGACGTCAGACATGCACCTACTTGCTTTCGCGTTTGTGTTTGACGCTTTGTCTATACTAATAAATAAAATTGAAGTCTCTGTCTGTAATATCGAAATAACTACCTCATATTAAGCTCATATTATGGTTATTTGAACGCTACCATAACCGAATCACATGTTTTTAAAATTTATGTCTGTCTGTCTGTCTGTCTGTCTGTCTGTCTGTCTGTCTGTTTGAACGGGCTAATCTTCGGAACGGCTGAACCGATTTTGACGGGACCTTCACATACAAGTAGAGAATTAACCAGGGAGTAACATAGGCTACTTTTTTAACCGACTTTCAAAAAAGGAGGAGTTGTGTTTTTCTACCTATGTACACGATATCTCCGAGATTTCTGAACCGATTTGCGTAATTTTTTTCTTAATCGATAGAGAAACATTGCGACCCTGTTCTATAAAAAATTTGGATTCCAACTCCTCAATCCTGATGCTGTAGGGGACCTAATCCCCAAAACTAATGGGTTTTAGAAACTTTCGGTTATTTAAATTGATATTGGGGGTACCAATTAAAGACTTTATCGTTGAATGAACTCGAGTAGGTACATATCCAACTCCTCGACCCTGATGCTGTAAGGAATTGTATTCCGAAATCGTGGGGATCCCACGGGATTTTTCCGTTTTGGGGACGGGTTTCTAGATATAAGCTACTTTTTGTTCTGGAAAATCAAAAGTTCCCACGGGATTTTTAAAAACCTAAATCCACACGGGCGAAGCCGTGGGCATCATCTAGTTGTTAAATAAAATTCTTATTCTATTTATTAATTGGCAATACTATATTTCATGTATAAAATATTTTAATATTATTTTTGTTTTATGCCAACTCCACATTGGGATAGGGTTGATGTTCCATATGTCGGCAATTTAACGGTTGTGTCACGTTTAAAAATTCGTAGACGTGTTAAACGAAGCAATTTCAGTAATATATATTTTTTTTCTAATACTTGATGCTTTCGACTTTATGTGTCAAAAGTGCTAATTGCCTAAGCTTGGCACCTTTATGCCTTTCCCCGGCATTTATGTTCCCAAAGTCAGTCCTCATATTATGTTTGATAGAAAATTATATGTTACCCGCAACTTCTTAAAAATAGGAACTCTTTTATCGTTTTAATTTTATTTCATTTTCACGCTAACAAAGACCCTTCTCCAAAATTTAAAAGAATTTTCGAAGAAATAGATATAGATTTTTTTACAACCTTGACTTGACAAACAATGAGGCAATTTTTTTTATAGATTATACGAAATTTATTTCTTACCAAACGACGGAAACCGAACTTGGAAGTAGCAATTTTACAAGAAATCCAGCAAATTACGCTCTCGCGCTCGTTATAAGCGATAATTGAAGGATACAGGGTACGGAAAAATGCTATTTATATATATAATTGGAATATATATAAATAGCATTAGTATAATGGGAATTTTTTTTATATATAATTTATATAAAAATAATTCCCATTATGCCTAAGGACAACATGCATTATTTATTCATAATCACTTTCATTTCTTTTTTTTTGTTTGTTGAGACATTCAGTATCAGAATTAGCGGTGTTTAAAACTTGTATCATATAATCTTCATCTTAGGCCTGTCAAATTTGACTCAAAAATCACTAAAATCGCAATCAAACGGCTAGTTCTGATTTTTTTATGTGTTGTTAATATCACTACCAGTAGTTTAAATCAAATTTTGCAGTTTTGAAAGACCTGTGCTAACTTCGCAGCACTTGAAAAACCGTGAAATTTTTGCACTCTTTTTGGTTAGTAAACTATATTATAGCCTAGAGACATCGTACTAACTTTTAATTAAAGCTAATTAGATTTTTTACAACATTTTTACCTATAATTCTACCCGTAAAAAGAGTATTATCTCTAAGATCGCGGTCGAAAATTGACCAAATCTTAAAATTTAACGTTTCTGGAAAAAAGTTCAATTTTAGGAGAGCTGTATCGCAGCAATAGTATTAAAGCTACAGAGTTGATTCTGGTTTCAAATTGTAGCAATGTTAGTCTACTTTAAAAATGTATATAAAATGAGAAAATGTTAACAAAATGCGTAGTTTACGACTTATATTGCTCGGCACTCTTATTGTCCTTATAATGCAAGTTAATATTTTTCATAAAAATCAATAAATATCAATAATAATATAAATATTTTTTTTTCTTGAATAAATAACATTATAAATACTTAATAAAAATACTTAATAATAATTTTAACATACATTTCTTGTCGAAAGTTGACCAATTCTTAAAATTTCACTTTTTTGGAAATAATTGTAAATTTTTGGAGAGCTGTATCTCAGTTAGGGAATGCAATCTCGTTAAGAAAGGCTGAGATCTCGCGAGATCTCGGCCTTTTTTAGCGAGATTGATCTTGGACGAAAAAAAGGCGAGATCTCGCGAGTTTAACGAGATTGCACTCGAGCATATAAACGTCTTATTCGAAGCGCGGACTGACATGGAGTGGACGGAGTTGCGATCTGTTGGTTTTGTTCGGTGCGTTTCCGTTTAGCAGATGATTCTTTGGGCATTTTGTGCTTCTCAAAGAGCTACTTTCAAAATAATTCGTAATAATGACTTGTGATTTGAACTGAATAAATCTTTCATTTGATCGATATATTTTGTTAATTAATCTGTAATTTCTAATAGTCTGACTAGGTAATTGGTATATGTTGTTAATTAATCTGTAATATCTAATGGATCTACTGAATAGATATAGTTTCATTTAATTGATAATATTATCTCAGTTTAATAGTCAACACAACTTAGATAATAAGTTTCATTTTTTTGACTTCTCGTTGTTTTGTTTGTTATAAAAAAAACTGTTTTATTACTAAAAGATTTTTGTTTGATACTAGAAGAGAAGACTGGTTGTTTCTTTCATTTGTTATTCATGACATTTTTGATAGATGTCAGAGTTTACTACTTAGAAGTTTATAAAAAAATTATAGACAGATACGTCAAACAATGTTTGATGCATACAAGTCTATTGAAAAAATTCGTGAAAATAAATGTTTATCTTGTAATGCTTACAATATTTATAATTTTTTTCCTAATTTATTTAAATATTGTGATTATTTATTTGCAAAAAAACACATCAAACTGCTAATCTCGCGAGATCTCGAAATTGGCGAGATCTCGCAGTATTGTTATTCCATAAACTCGCGGGATCTCGCTTGAGCCCCAATCTCGCGAGATTTGCGTTCCCTAATCACAGTTAATATTGTATTGAAAGAACTAGTTCTGGTCTTAAATTGTAGCAATTATAGTATACTTAAAAAAATTACAGAAAATATTTTTTTAAGAAACGCGCAGTTAAGGACTTATATTGAAAAAACCAAAAAGAGTGCAAAAATTTTGTGGTTTTTCAAGTGCTGCAAAATTAGCACAGGTCTTTCGAAGCTGCAAAATTGGATTTAGACTACTGGTAGTGGTCCTAACAACATATAAAAAAATCAGAACTAGCCGTTTGATTGCGATTTTAATGTACATACCTAAAATTTGACTGGCCTATCTACCAAATATGTGCTTGTAATTTTTGGTACCTAAGGATTAGGGATTAGGATTAGGGATTAGGATTATTAATAATAATTAATAAATGATTTGGTAGATAATAATTTTATTGATTAAGAATCATCTTCATCAGAATTTTCAACTTGTCTTTTGAGAGTCACCTGTAAAGATAATATATTTATAGAAAGTACTTGCAATAAACGACCTCCCTGGCGCATTGGTGAGCTCTGTGGTCTTTCTTATAAGTGGGAGGTCCCGGGTTCGATTCCCGGCAGGGGCAATTTGGGATTTTATAATTTCTAAATTGTCTCTTGTCTGGTCTGGTGCGAGGCTCAAGCCGTGGCTGGTTACCACCCTACTGGCAAAGCCGTGCCGCCAAGCGATTTAGCGTTTCGGTACAATGCCGTGTAGAAACCGATCAGGGGTATACATAGATATCTCTTCCAAATTAGCCCGCTTTTATCTTAGACTACATCATCATTTACCATCTGGTGAGATTGCAGTCAAGGGCTAACTTGTAGTTGAATAAAAAAAAACTGATTACGATCCACATTTCTTTTTTTCATCATGACAAAATCTATACCTATACATATTCCACACTGTCACATTTTACTCAATCACATATGTACATTGTACATATAAAAGCTACATATACACAAACTTAGCCTGCAATCCACACTCATTCATCCATGCATGCTTACACATACACACACTACACACGCATACACACACACCACCAGGAGCATCCACCCTACATACATAGATATATCTTACGAAAATATTTCTTTCCATCACTATAACATTGCTCACTTTCCGGAAAAAGCGGTTGACTATTGGGTAGACAATCAATGAGATCGTGTTTGGAGTGATGGGTTATTGGGTACGAATCTGTATAAGTAGGTACGTACGTAAACATAAATCAATTATTAAAATATATACTTAAATAATCTAAAAATACATGTATTAAAATAACAAACCATACTTACATACCATCTCATAAAATAATTTTGTGTCTCCCTACGCGTTGACGTAATGCGATATTTGTTTTCGACTGAACGCTGAATAGGTACCTAGTAATTTTATTTTTACGTACCTACCAAATGGCTGCGCATTGAAAAAAGACGGCAAAAACCGGTTAAAATAGGTTAAAACCGGTTTATTCAACGAAACCTATTTAAGAACTTTATTTGCCTCAAACCGGTTAATTTTGGGTAAAGGTAGAACAAAACCGAAATGAAAAGTTCACTATGTACTTAGGCCTTAACCGGTTCGGATTTTTTACCGGTTTCCGAGCCCTGAGTACTAGTACCTAGTACAGTTAACAGTACCCAGTAGGTAGGACGGATAAGATAGGGCTGTGGCATTTGCATACAGTGTACCTACCTATCCAAACTTTAACGATACAGTTGACTCTCGATAATTTGAAACTAAAGGGACCAGAGAAAAATTTCAAATCCTGTCCACCTATTGTGGGAGAGTGTGCCAAGTACAGATAAGGGAATTTATCTATGGTGCCAAGCCATCACCACGCTTTACGGTGCGAGGTCGCCCTTCGAATAGGTACCGACGTAGGTACCTACCTAACTATATCAGTTCTTCGGACTATTTGACCCTCCCGTTTCCATTACTACTCCAGCTTTTCGATTCGTTGAGCTACATAATGTCTACTCTGGTTCTTATGCTGATGTCCTAATTTCTGAATTAATCACGTAGAGATACTCCGAGCATTTTTTTGATAGGTACTCGCAAAGGGTACTCGTATTAAGCGACTAGGTAAGTAGCTAGTACTTACCTAGTCGCTTAATACGAGTACTTACATAGTATGTATAGTGTTAACTTCAATGTGTTCTAGAACCAGATATGTATGCATCATGGACCAAATTTCATGCGGGCGAAGCCGAGGTAAAACCCCTATGTAGGGTAGGTAAGTATTAACTACATAGGTAGTAGGTACCTACATGTGGGTTTTTCTGTCAAGAAATTCTCAGTGCCAGTCCGGAGTTGGTAGTTGGTGCTGTTTCATCCCCGCGCCTCGGAGAGCACGTTAAGCAGTCGGTCCCGGTTATTATCACTATAATTTGACAATAGTCCGCCAACCCGTATTGGAAGTTTGGAACAGCGTGACGAGTCTAAGCTCTAAATCCCTCTCTCCTATGAGAGAGGAGGCCCTTGCCCAGTAGTGGGTGGTAGTGGGACGTAAAAAGACTATAGATAGACTGCTTCTTTAAACCGATTTACCTAACTGCTGAGTTTGTTCACTAGCTCTTCTCAGAAGAATCCGCTTTCTGAACCGGTGGTAGGTACAGAGTCTTGTCTTGTTGACTTGTCACAAGTTGGCCTATATGAAATAAATAATTTCGAATTTCGAAAAGGTCACTATTATCTCGATGCCTAGGGGCAAATTTTATCTCATATCTGGATCGACGAGAGGTGAGCGTGCGCGCCACGCGACAAGGGTTGCCAGGTGTTAAAACCGAAATGCCGGACAGACCAGCCAGCTTAGCTGGCCATTTGTTTAAAAAGGTCACCTTTAATTTCTGAACCTTCGACAAGACAATTTTTTTAAAAGTAAAATATGGATATTTTTATTGTTTACCATGGTCGTCAGTGTTGTATGGAGCACAATAGAAGCTTGTTCACACGCACGGCAAGCACGCCGTACGGTTAAGAAACCGTCTGTTCTGTAGCCTAACAAAAGCCAGACAGGCCGGACACCGTCTTTTGACCGCACACGCAACCGAAAAGCCTAAGGCCTATTGTTAACACACGTTTTTCCACGGTACGATGAAATGTGGAACCGTGAATATGTGGACGTTTTACGGTCGCAGAAATGTATGGAACCGTGGTCACGCCATGTAGTTAACAAGGTTTCACGTTTCGCCGTACCGTAGAAATAACGTGTGTTAACAAGAGGCCGTACTCTGTCCGGCTTTATCCGGACGCCTGGCATCGCTACACGCGACAGTAGGAAACCAGTGCGTCGACCTAGAAACCAATACAATACCTTTTAAGTACATATAACACGCTCATTATGTAGGTACTTATGTTGCTATCGCGGCGTAGTAATATAAGGGTACCGAGTTTACAATTTACATGATGCGCAGTTTCAATGAACGTCTAGGTAGGTACAGTTTTGTAGAGATAAGGAATTAAATATTTAACTACGGCTTATAAAAGGGTTTTGCGTCACACAAAAAGTAGACTCCTATAATTTTATTATTATAGTAGTAGTTAGGTGACGCGGTTAGTAATTGTAGGTTGGCGGCTTTTTTAACCCGCCAACCCGCATTGGAGCAGCGTGGCGGGTCTAAGCTCTAAATCTAGAGGGATTTAGAGCTTAGACCTATGAGAGAGGAGGCCTGTGCCCAGCAGTGGGACGTTAAAAGGCTGTAGTGGTGGTGGTGGCTTTTTTAACAGCCGACGCAAAGAGGGATGTTGTAATTTTGACTGCTATGTGTGTGTGTGTCTGTCTGTCTGTACCACCAATCAACAATGCCCGACCTCACACCGCATCGATGACCTGTAAAATAATTAGTTGTCTGTAAAGTCGGTTTACGGCAAGTTTACGGACGAAAATTTTACGTGATAACGTCAAAAGAAAACAAAGATGCGTCACAAGCCGAACGCTAGGCCGATCGTGCCTTCTCTATCGCTTTTTTCGTGCTCTAGCCACAGAATATATAATACTAGCGGACCCGGCAGACGTCGTCCTGCCCGCTATTAGCGCCACCTACCGGGTCCAATTTTTCTACTTATAAACCTTCCTCTTGAATCACTCTATCTATTAAAAAAACCGCAACAAAATCCGTTGCGTAGTTTTAAAGATTTAAGCATACATAGGGACATAGGGACATAGGGACATAGGGATATAGGGACAGAGAAAGCTACTTTGTTTTATACTATGTAGTGATGCTCTAGCATGCACGCGGTACGTGACAGTGAGTCATGCTTTTTCGTGTGTGTAGCCGTCGTTCATCGATTCTAGGCTGGATTTCTTTAGCCCATCCTGCATACTCACCGGACATTTCTCCATCTGACTACCACTTGTTCCGATCGTTACCGGCTCACATTAGCCGAAAATCTTTTGATGACCGAGATACATTGGAACAGTGGTTGACAGATTTTTTTTAACTCTCGTAAGTCCAAGTTTTACGTTCAATCTTAATTAAGTATACAAAAAAAAAGTTTCTTAAAACATTTTCAATTTATGTCTTGACATTACACTTACAACTTAATAAGCAATATAATAATATTACGCGCAGCAATCATACAAATCCAACGTCACCTCATTTGTCCAAATCTTGAATAGTTTAGGAGTTACGAAGGAACAGATTAACATACGCACTTACATGCATGGACTGCTAAACTCGTAACCCTTCTTTCGAGTTTCGTGCCGGTAAAAACAGCGTGTCAACAATTTAACGCTTCTCACGTGATGTGCTACTTAATTAGGTATTTCCCGAAATTTTGTAATGTTACCAGAGATAAAACAATTCCCACAAAAAAGATAAAAAATTCAAAACTTATGCAAATACAAATCAACTGCCGCATGTAGATAATATGACAATGGCCTGACAGACACTTCATGGTGATAAATTGATAATGTCATTCGACATCACGGAAGACAAAAAGCAGTTCGACATCCATTTTTGAATGAATTTTTTCAATGTGCTTCTTTTGTTTTCTATTGCTGTTAGTGTGCACTTTCTAGTTTCCACTCGTGGTGTTTTCTATTTTAAGGCGAAACGAGTAATATTATTACGCGGCTTATGGCTTTTTATGATGACAGGGAATTAAAGTAGTTTGGGGTAAAATCGTACTTCGTAGATGTTAACCCTGTTCTCCATACAAATAACTCATCTGTAAATGACAATGACAGCTGTCAGAATTCCACGTAATTAGTAATTTGGCTATAGATTTGAGAGTTTCGAATGGGTGACATATGACATGTTCAGTGGACATATGATCTGTGCCTAGCTGTGGACTTCCATCGGTTCATGACGACGACGCGGACGACCGCAGTAAACAATTGTGTTGATGCCTGTCATCGTTGATGCGAAGTAAAGTCTGTTTGTTTACTTACGGTCACCTTTGTGTGGCGCCGTAAAATATAATATTATCATGAACACGGGTCTTCTCTCAAAATCAGAAGGATTTTGACCATAGTCCATCACGCTGGCCAAGTGCGGATTGGCAGACTATTCGGAGATTTTGTTAGAATAGAAAAAAATTACAAACAGTAAAAAAATAATAAAAATAAAAGCAGAATCTAAGAGCACCTGCGCCTGTACCAACACTATGTTACCGAACGGACTATACTTATAAATTAGTAGGTAGATAGGTATATGTAGTATGTATGTTGTATGTTTACCTATACCTAAGGACTTTAAATTTTAATAATTCCTACGCATAATATAGGTACGTAGAGTAGGTAGGTACGTACCTATGTACCTACATAGTGAAATAAAGGGTCGTTGAATCAATGCGCATTCGTGATTAGTGTCGGAGGGAGGTGGTTCACCTCCGGGCAGAGCAAAAATATTGCTCTGCTCTAGACATAGATATATTATCAAGGATAGAACGGCGAAGTGGTAGAAAACGCGTGCCAAATTAATGCACAGTTGTGCACAAACTTCCAAAATCACACTCAGTAGGTATACATACCCACCGAGATTTCGACGTAATTTATTTGTGCACAAAAATAACCGTGAAAGTGATATTTTCGAACTGTGAACATAGAAGTTCAGAAATGAACTGCAAAACAGAGGGATTTCCTATCACACGGTTTCTTTGGGCACGCGTGAATTCTTAGTAGGTAGTTAAACAGTGATGATCGCGGATCTACTCTGTTATAATATGTCTGTGGTTCTAGAACTCACTGGCCCGTACCGTGTTGGCTCGTTACGTTTGTAAAATTATTCCATTGGATTATGCAAATGTTGTTATTTGAATCCAAATACGTTTTGCTAACTTATTTGCGTCAAAGCCGGTGAAAAATCTTTGTATCTTCCTCAGAGGCATTGTTTTAATGTTAAGTAGGTAGTACCTAGGTACTATCGATGGATTTCAATAAGGATCCACCGGTTGTCTGAACCACCCCAAATCACCCCTCGCTATTTTGTGGCGGAGGCCATCTTGGATTTGCATAGTGCTATTCTACTAGTCAAGCCCTTTCATTTGATACCCATATTAAGGGAGTTGTGAAAAAATATGTAATCCGCCATTTTGTAGCGGCGGCCATCTTGGATCGATTTTCATCAAACATAGCTAACAACACTCTCGACTAATTCACCTTTCAAACAAAAAAACCGCGTTCAAATCGGTTAACCCGTTTGAGCGCTACAGGGGAACAGCCAGACACATACACACACACAGACACGTCAAACTTATAACACCCCGTCGTTTTTCGTCGGGAGTTAAAAATGCGATGAAGTGCTTTTTTCGTTTTAATAATGTTCTCGCACCTAACTATGTATTTCGAAAAAAGCACCATAGCTCTTGCATTAATATTGCCACCAGCAGCGTAATGATGCACACAGTAGTATCGAACCGGTCATAGTAATTAGGTATATTTTTTTTAACCGACTTCAAAAAGGAGGATTCTCCATTCGTCGGAAACTTTTCTTATGTACCTATGTTCCCCGCTTACTGAAAGACGCTTGAGAAAATTCTTCTTTTATTTGTAAGGGTTATATATACTTGCCAGGTGGTCCCATGGTCATCAGGTCAGGATCTGATGATGGGATCTAGTCTTTAAGAAATCGAGGAAATCCTTCAAATTGAAGAAGTCAGTTTAATTTTTCCTAAAATATAACTTGTTATGATCATATAATAATAGTAAGTGGCCCAAATTCCACCTATGTGGCCAAAGTCAACCTCACCTGCGCGCGGTGCACCCTGCCAATATGCTAACGAGGCCCTGACGCTCTCAGTCCCCTCTACGGGTCGTTGTGCCTGATACCACACAACTTAATCTGGATGGTATCACCGCTTTGTGGTAGGATTCTACCCCGAATCCGCCTGGCTAGCGACCACACTTTAGCTGTAATCTGCCGCAAAGCATCCGATGTGTTCCGGCAGCGAGCTGAAGAGCCAGTCCCCTTCCTCAAAAGCCGGCAACGCATTCCTCTGGTGCTGCTAATGTTCATGGGCGGCGGTAATCACTTAACGTCAGGTGACCCGCTTGCTCGTTTGCCCGCTATTATGTACCTACACGACGACATGTCCTATTAATTATATATCCAATTAGAGGAGGACCTGCAGATCGGTCACGAGACCACCAACACCGTCACGTGATTAGTGTATGTCTGTATGTGGCATGTGAACATTGGGTCACACACATAGATAAAATGAATATTCTCTCTTCCGTGGTCACACACGAGATGTACATCCGGCCCCGTGACATTGGCCACGTGTGGACGCGCACGAGTGAATTTCACAACTTAGTTATATCACCCCTTCCGCTTACAGACACACAATAAGTAATTAGGTTTGCTAATACATAATTAGCCCCCGATACAAAACGTGTGTTTAAATTCATTCTTATTCTTAATCGACTATTGAAAAATATTTTAGAACAAATGAGGTACTTAGCTCGTCTGTGATATAATAACGTGAAACCTAAAGGTAAACGTTATTTAAAGAGCATTTGACATTTAGCTCCCACGCTGCAATAAACTATCGTCCCACTAATATAAAACGCGAATAAACGCGTAGCGGGGCGCAGACAGACGGACGCCGAGACTGGAAGTTATTTAATACCGATTCCGATTTGATTCCGACCTAAATACGTATTTGGTTTCGAGGTCCGTATCCAATGTCTGCGTACTTATTGAATTCCGTTCCGCCCAAAAATCTATACTAATAAATAAAATTGAAGTGTCTGTCTGTAATATCGAAATAACTACCTCATATTAAGCTCATATGGTTATTTGAACGCTACCATAACCGAATCACACGTTTTTAAAATTTTTGTCTGTCTGTCTGTCTGTCTGTCTGTCTGTCTGTCTGTCTGTCTGTCTGTCTGTCTGTTTGAACGGGCTAATCTTCGGAACGGCTGAACCGATTTTGACGGGACCTTCACATACAAGTAGAGAATTAACCAGGGAGTAACATAGGCTACTTTTTTAACCGACTTTCAAAAAAGGAGGAGTTGTGTTTTTCTACCTATGTACACCGATATCTCCGAGATTTCTGAACCGATTTGCGTAATTTTTTTTTTAATCGATAGAGAAACATTGCGACCCTGTTCTGTAAAAAATTTGGATTCCAACTCCTCAATCCTGATGTTGCCCTGCAGCATCAGGATTGAGGAGTTGGAATCCAATTGGAATCCAAAGACCTAATCCCCAAAACTAATGGGTTTTAGAAACTTTCGGTTATTTAAATTGATATTGGGGGTACCAATTAAAGACTTTATCGTTGAATGAACTCGAGTAGGTACATATCCAACTCCTCAACCCTGATGCTGTAAGGAATTGTATTCCGAAATCGTGGGGATCCCACGGGATTTTTCCGTTTTGGGGACGGGTTTCTACAGATAAGCTACTTTTTGTTCTGGAAAATCAAAAGTTCCCACGGGATTTTTAAAAACCTAAATCCACACGGGCGAAGCCGTGGGCATCATCTAGTATCCTACTAATATTATAAATGTGAAAGTGTGGATGTTTGGATGTTTAGATGTTTGTATGTTTGGATGTTTGTTACTCAATCACGCCGCAACTACTGAACCGATTTGGCTGAAATTTTGAATGGAGATAGCTTATGCCCTGACTTAAAACATAGGCTACTTTTTATCCCGGAAAAGTATTCCTGTGGGACTAAAATAGATATAATCTTCCAAAAACGCCATAGAGGGCGCTGACTGTTCTTAGGTAAATCACGTTCACATAACACATTATTGCAATAGTTTGCTGTGTTGCATGCATTGGCAACACATAGGCTACTTTTTATCCTGGAAAAAATGCACAGTTCCCATGGGATTTTGAAAAACCCGAAGTCTATATCTACAACTATAGGTAGATTATTATAGCGAACTTCCTTGATAGAAAGTATAAAGGTTGGAAAAGGGATCGGGAACGGGAACCGGGAATCAACGATTCCCTCGGGATTTGTTCAAAACCGAAATTTACGCGAGCGAAGCTGCGGGCAGAAGCTATCACACATAATCACAATACCAATCCTACTAATCCTACTATCCTACTAATCCTACTAATCCTCCTACTATCCTACTAATATCATAAATGTGAAAGTGTGGATGTTTGGATGTTTAGATGTTTGTATGTTTGGATGTTTGTTACTCAATCACGCCGCAATGACTAAACCGATTTGGCTGAAATTTTGAAAGGAGATAGATTATACCCTGACTTAAAACATAGGCTACTTTTTATCCCGGAAAAATCCACAGTTCCCACGGGATTTTGAAAAAAACCGAAATCTCTAGCTACAACTATAGGTAGATTACTATAGCAAACTTCCTTGAAAGTAGGTGTAAAGGTTAGAAAAGGGAGCGGGAATGGGAACCGGAAATCCACGACTCCCTCGGGATTTGTGAAAAACCAAAATTCACGCGGGCGAAGCCGCGGGCATTCTCTAGTAACAAAATAAAATACCTACGGGATTTGTTTATATTTGTGTCCTGCTATAGATTTTGTCTATTTGTGTCCTTTAGTGGGTCACTCTGAATTTAGACCTGTGCTTTTCACTATGCTTTTCACAGCAGGAATCTCTTCTCTCAAAAAAAAAAACTTTCGAATTCAAGCAATTTCCCTCGTCATAATCTTTTGATTTTTTAATGAAATTACATTATCATTATTAAAGCATTTAAGTTTAATGTAAACTCTGGTTAGTTTTTTATTCCAGGTGAGTAGACCGAGTCGTAGGACAAACAAGAGTTCGATTTGCATTTATAACCCCCGGCACGTAAGTCGAGCGGTGACCTTCAAGTGCTCGCAGCGTCGTACGAGTGAGCGGGACACAGTACGATTGGAGAGCCAATCAGCGCTTACGAGGGGTCCACGAGAGCTAATCAGTGCTTACGAACGATCCCCACGCCCTCCCCGCGACCCCCTCACACCCCGAGATACCTCATTTTCGACTTCTGCGCATTGAAGGTCACCGCTCGACTTATTTGCCGCGACTTGTATACATATAGCATCGATTGTTTGTTTAGATCGAGCATATGGCAATGTTTCAATGCGCTCGCTACCTTGGATTTATTCTTTCTAGAACTCTAGATTTTTTATGAAGACTACTTATACAAAACTAATGAAAACAACAAATAAATAGGACCTATTCTTTCGCTTTTTTTCTTCAAGCTTTTTTTTTTTGGCAAACATTTACTTACTTATTTAATTGTAGCTTCCATGTAGATGTCTAATATACTTACTAATATATAATTTCTTTCGATTATTTATTATAATTATCGTAACTGCTAAATTTCTTTTGCCGCTTTTCTCACCAGAATTTATTATACCTACTCTTTCAAGTCTTTCAGAGCCGGTGCGGTGGTAAGTAGAGTAACTCTTGATCAAAATAATTTTGAATTAGAACTACTTAGCTACATATTTTTGACTAGATGATGCCCACGGCTTCGCCCGTGTGTATTTAGGTTTGTAAAAATCTTGTGGGAACTTTGATTTTCCAGAACAAAAAGTAGCCTATCTGTAGTAAATAGTAACCCGTCCAAAAAACGGAAAAATTCCGTGGGATCCTTACGATTTCGGAATGCAATTCCTTACAGCATCAGGGTTGAGGAGTTGGACATGTACCTACTCGAGGTCATTAAACCATAAAGTCTTTAATTGGTATCCCCAATATCAATTTAAATAACCGACAGTGCCTAAATCCCATTAGTTTTGGGGATCAGATCCCCTACAGCATCAGGATTGAGGAGTTGGAATCCAAATTTTTGGTAGGACAGTGCCGCAATGTTTCTCTATCGATTAAAAAAAAAATTACTCAAATCGGTTCAGAAATCTCGGAGATATCGGTATACATAGGTAGAAAAACACAACTCCTCCTTTTTTGAAAGTCGGTTAAAAAAGTAGCCTATGTTACTTCCTGGTTAATTCTCTACTTGTATCTGAAAGTCCCGTCAAAATCGGTTCAGCCGTTCCAAAGATTAGCCCGTTCAAACAGACAGACAGACAGACAGACAGACAGACAGACAAAAATTTTAAAAACGTGTGATTCGGTTATAGTATTGTTCAAATAACCATATGAGCTTAATATGAGGTAGTTATTTCGATATTACAGACAGACACTTCAATTTTATTTATTAGTATAGATTACCTTCAACATTATAATTTCAGATTTCGCAAAATCTAAAGCATTTTTTAAGCGAAAATCATAAAATACACAATATTTTATATCTTGTACTTACTGACTGTGATGCAGGTATAATTATAGCTGGGAAGATTATGATAATATGACAAAGAAGGTACATCGACGTGCTCCAAGGTAGACTTAAGTTGGTATTTACTATTTATACTTATTTATTTTATTTATTTTTGCACTTATTGTGTCCACGAACACTAGAAACTTGCTCCATTAACTTAACGGTAATAGGGTGATGGGAACAAAACACTCATATAAAATACAATGACAAAATTAACTTTAATAACATTATACCATAATGTGATGTCCATCTGTCGCATCTATAGCCTCCAAGGCCTATGTATTCCCACAGAAAAACTTGTCTAGTCGAACCTGTAGGCATTATAGGCATATTTGCTGATGCCTACGACTTCGTCCGAGTGGATTTAAGTATTCCGTGTGATCTTTTAGATTACTCGGTATAAAAAATATCCTATATCCACTGATGAGTATGCCTATATCCGTCTCCAGGAGGCAAGCTATCTCTCTGTTAAATTTCATAAAGATCGGTTCAGCGGCTGAACAGTGAAAGGGTAACAAACATACAGCTAGACAGACTAACACACTTTATAAGTACTTTATATTTTATAACTAGCGGTTCGCCCCGGCTTCGCCCGTGGTACATATAGCACTCCAGGATCACGTACAATTCCAACGGTGAAAGAATTTTTGAAATCGGTCCAATAGTTCCTGAGATTAGCGCGTTCAAACAGACAAACTCTTCCGCTTTATTATATTATATACTAGCGGTCCGCCCCGGCTTCGCCCGTAGTACATAATATAGCCCATAGCACTCAAGGATCACGTACATATCCAACGGTGAAAGAATTTTTGAAATCGGTCCAGTAGTTTCCGAGATTAGTGCGTTCAAACAAACAAACTCTTCCGCTTTATTATATTAGTATAGATATTTATTAGCTATGGGTACCTATAATGGTTTATTCATCTACTAGCTTTTGCCCGCGGCTTCGCCCGCGTGAATTTCGGTTTTTCACAAATCCTGAGGGATAAGTAGATTTCTGGTCCACCCGCCCCCCGCCGCGCGTCGGCGTACCGCGGTACCGCGTACGACGGGAGCAGCGCACAGAGGCGCGCGGCGCGCGGCGCGGGGAGTTCCATGCAGCGCGAGCGTGCGTCGGCCGTCGCGCGTAGCGAAAATACCTATCAGGGCGTTTTTTACCGATTTCAACACAACTCCTTTTTTGAAAGTCGGTTAAAAAAGTAGCCTATGTTACTCCTTGGTTAATCCTCTACTTGTCTGTGAAAGTCCCGTCAAAATCGGTTCAGGCGTTTCGAAGATTAGCCCGTTCAAACAGACAGACAGACAGACAAAAATTTTAAAAACGTGTGATTCGGTTATGGTATCGTCTAAATAACCATATGAGCTTAATATGTGGGAGTTATTTCGAAATTACAGACAGACACTTCAATTTTATTTATTAAAAGTATAGAAGTATAGATTGAAGAGTTGAAGATCATGATGGTACTTATTTTTTACTGCTAAATAAAATATGTATTTTGTCTAGTGTGAGATAAAATTTTGTCGTCTTCATTACTAGTCCCAACCAATGGACTTTCACAGTTTGACATAGATAGCAAAGACTCTCATTATGCGCAATTCAGCGGGTATCTACCCCAGGAGGTTGGAAAAGATGCCTCACCCATCAACGACAAAAAAGTTTCTCGTGAGGGATTTACACACTCAACGGTCTTGTGCCGCTTGTATCTATGCGGCTGCTTGCGACTTGTTTGATGTACTAAGACCACCTGTAATGTTAACAATTTTTCATATCATATAGCGGAGTTTTCCCAATACTGAGCTTTCCGAGGCAGGGTTGCAACTCGCAACTTCATCACTTTAGTGTATATCCATATCTATGGTTACCATATCTATGGGTCCACCCATTGCCGCTTCAGCATCACAACTCGTTGCAAATTAAGTAAATTAGGCTATCATTTTGTTAGGTAAAAACGTGCTAGTAAATCCTAGTGTAAACATTTTTTGCTATAAACAGTGTTTTCAAGTACGAATAAGGTACCTACAGCTACTTACTGGCTGGCAAAAAGTATATCTTGTCACGAGTTCTCGCGAAAGCCAGGTGCTAACCTTGAAAGTTTGTTGAAAACGTAAAATTGACTTTTGTTTACCATCATCACGCGATCTACAGTGTGCTTAGTCTAAAGCGGAACACTCGAAAACGAACTCGAAAACTATTGATCGATTTCAGAGTAAAATAGACCTAAAATGGCTTGCATTAAGGTTTGAGTTCGCCAATACATTCAGCATTCGACGAATGCTGAATGTATTGGCGAACTCAAACCTTAATGCAAGCCATTTTAGGTCTATTTTACTCTGAAATCGATCAATAGTTTTCGAGTTCGTTTTCGAGTGCTCCGCTTTAGACTAAGCACACTGGTAAACAATGTGAAGAAATTATAGGCAGACCTACACATGTATCTACAATGTTTTGTATTATTTAAATATCTAAAATTAAAATTCTGTCTTGTATTAGGGTATTGTTCCTTTCCTATTTACGTTTTTAGGTAAGGTTTATATACCTGCCATTAACTTGCTCTTTTATCTACCAATTTCGAATTCGCTAAATTACTTTTCTATGCATACGCTTGACATTTAAAGTTAGATATACTATCATGCTTGATGGAAAGCAATGATGATGTCTAAATTTATCCGCGCTCGTCTAGATGCTTATTCATTCTTGTTTTTTTTGTGTTTTCAAGAAATAAGATTTGCAATTATTATCAAGAGTTGCGCTCTTGTATCAGTGACAATTTCTCCACAATTTTCTTTTACATGTCGTAATTAGATAGCCATCTGAGAATCCAGAAGAATCTTCAATCTTTATTTGTTTCGTAGAAATCCCTAATATAAGTACATAGGGTAACTTTTGTCGTGATGAACTGATTTTATACCCCTTTAGTATTTTACCGTCCGTAGAAGATATTATCATAAGGTAAGATGATAAGATATTCTACTTGCAGTAAAAAGAAAACTCCAGATGTCAAATCTCTATGACTCCAACATTGATAAAAATCGGTCGACTTAAACTAATTTTATTTGGTTTTCATAATAACAAAACTACAGCTGGACAAACACTTTGCATTTGACTTGAGACAAATTGGAATCCGGATTGAACTTCAAATAAACGATTTGCATAACCTTAATTCAATGTTATTGTTATTATGTCCGTCTCAATCGCTATAAATAACTAAATGAGACAAAGTAACTAAGGACACGCATCGGCAGTGCGTCCTAATTCCGATGCATGTTTAGTAGTCAGATGGGAGCCGGATGAAATCATCGCGCCATTATGATGCAACCGCAAGTGTTTGAACTCAACTCAACCTACTAATGATACTACTACAACCTACTGTAGTTAAAAGTTAAAACTTTAGACCGGCCGCATATTTTAAGAATTTGTCAGAAATCTTTCTAACGTAGGACCTTTCGCACACCACACCAGCACAGTATCAGAAAAGTTCTGGTAAATCTTTCGTGTAATTTTTTTAAGTTAACTTTAAGATAACTCTGGGTAAATCTGTCATTTATTATGGAGAAGATGTAAAATCATGACGTTTTCCAGAAAGTTAATAATTGAAAAATTACACTCAGTAAGTACAGCCCAGTTGAAAAAGCCAATTTCCCACTGATTGGGCGCCAACATTTTATTATACTGAAGTACTTAAAATTATGTGCGGATTCTGGTAAAAGTATATGGAAAGAGCGTGACATTCTACCGTTTGGCGAGCGTTTTGTAGACTTGAGATCCAGCAAAAGTCTGACTGTCTATAATAATATGGTCTAGTACAAAGTGTGTAGTTAAGCAGACTTACCTGCACGTTACTGATAGATGACTTGCGAAAATCATTATTAATATGTCGCGCGTATTTGTTGTGGAGATACTTAGTGTAATAACACACAAATACAATAACAGATTACAGAACAACTCTTCTAACTAAACATTTGAATCACATAGTGGAATCATTGTTACTGCAATGCTGTATTTCTTATCAGATTGTTAATCTGAATCTGCATAAGAAGCAACCAACGAATTTAAAAATAAAGGATGCTTGGACTTTACTTTTATACTGAAGATTTTACTTTTATACTATAACAATTTCATAAAATCAATAGAAAGTTACCTATTCATAAGTATGTTGTTCGCCGTCATGGAAAACCTGGCGCCAAGGAGTCTATTGCTAATAAAATTCTTAAGTACTGTACTTATTTCTTACTAAAATCAATCAATTTTTAGTACAGAGCATCGGTTTCTTGCAGATATAAATAATAAATATAGTATTAATGAAGTTAGACTAAGATTTATTGCGTAGGAGAAAATAAAATCATAATAATTATAATGTGAGGGAAAACTATAGTCCCGATCAGTCCAGAATAAAAATGAATGGAAGAAGAGGAATTCCCAATATTTATAGTATTTGAAAAAAAAAACAGTAAAGCATACAATATTAGATTAAAAAAGAAATTTAGAGGCTTATTTAAATTAAATAAGCAGTCTTGTTGCAACTGTTTCATATAGAAGAATGTTCGTAAAGAGGTCAATAGGATTACAGCACTAGGTCAACAGTTTAGTCCAATATGATAACAATTTGTGCTAGTTAGTGCATGTTGTCTACGCGTAACGCTAATTCTATAAGTGGCACTTTTTATGGAATACGCAAACATTGCAATTTAGTTTATTGCACAATTATGTGGTCAAAGTACAATTTTAAAATTGTACTTTGCAAATAAGATGAAATAAAATTATAAAAGTTTCACACAATTATGTGTGAAAAAGTGAATGTTATGCTCATAGTGTACTTTGTATATACCTTTAGGTACTAGTTATTATTCTGTGATAGGCAAACTTAAATGTCATTTTCTATCAGGGGTATATACCAATTTTATATTAAATACAAAAACTTTGTTATTAGTAGTCCACCTAGGTAAGAGTGTAAACTTTAATTTCAATTCTCGAGGAAATAAAAAATAAATAGAACTATCAATCAATCGATGATCCAGTGACCTACTTTAACACAGGTACCGAATTATTTGAAATATATTATATCATACCTATGTTGAAAAAGGTAAGAACTGAAGTTGAATGAAAATAATTGCAGATCTTAAAGTCAAAAATCTCAGATAACAATTTGATTCAAATCAATTGGAAAATAATCTTTATTGTTTTGACAAATTGCTAAAAATAAATATCATACGTTAGATAAGGTAAGATCTGAAATCGCATTTCCCCTTAATTAATGCACTGTTGCAATGTAATACAGATAATGATCTGTACATAACGTTAATACATTCAGGATAATCTTATACATTGGTGACAAGTATTTAGGTCAAGAGCAAAGGTAGAACTTGTAATTTACAAGTTATTCAGTCATCAAAAGCCTATAATTACTTCGTTACGCGGTCTTAAGGTTTACAAGGTTAAAATTTATCAAAGTTATTAGCATTGAATTAGCATTTAATGATGGAACTTATGAGGAAATTCTCCTTTATATTGTCATTTATTAATTAACAGTTTGACTTCCTTGATTAACTTAATTCCGGTTTAAAATGTATTAACTACTTAATCATTCAAAAATTTAGAAAACAAAAGAGTCAACACCAAATTCTTTTTGTTACAAGTTTAAATCCAAGAAAAGAGAATTTCTCAAATACTTACTATATCAGGATTTGTGAAGTCGGAAAGAAAATACAGATGTTCATTATAAAAACACAACATTTATTATCATGAGCTTATAACTTATTTTTACACCTAGTTGCTTATAACTTATTAGTACAAAGAAAGTAGAAACAACGGTAGCAAAACGCTTTGGTATTACAAGTTACAACATTGGTTTCACTCCACAGTTTATAATTTTGACATTATATCCTGTCGTAACCGCACTGAAACACTGCTCCGGGCTGACACTCCCAAACTGTTCCGTCACATTCACTTTTATGCGACAAACGAGTGGATCTGGCGCGAGATTAACCTTTTCTTGTGATTCTCTCGATTCTCTCGCGGACCGCGAAAACAGGACCGGCTGTTTCTCAGCGTCAAAACTCCATTCCCAGTTGCTTCCTCCAAAAGCTCAAGGCTCCTCGTCCTCCGACAGAGACGGCAGCGCCAGTTGTCGGCTCATTTTCTCCCTCCGCTGCGGAGAAATGGATTTCTGCCTCCTCAGCAACCCCTCCGTGTGCAGGATGTACGATCTCTCCGTTTCCGGTTCGAAGGTCTCCACCTCGGAGTCGTCTTCCACGAGGGCCGGCAGAGCGCTCAGCTTCTGTCGCTTCTCCGCGGGACAAACCGCTTGTCTTCCGCGGCATTTCTGAAGCGCCGGGTAAACGTCCACGCACAGCGCAGCGTGTGATAGTTTCACGACCATGATTGATAAGGTTTTCAAGTTTTAGCTTTAGCGTGTGCTCTCAACGATTGCTGGATGCAGAGTGCGGGGCGGAGGTGTGCGCCGCGCATTTATAGCCTCAGGGGTTCTGCGCGCGTGTGTGCGTGCTGGCGTCACGGCCTGTATCCACGGAGTTGCCGCGGTCTGCGATTGTTCACGGTAAACAACAATGTTATCGTGGAACGGTTTTGATGTCACAATTAAGATCGTACACGTTGTAGATACGCATTACGCAGGTAGGCGAGTAAACTCGGATCGGAACAATGGTACGGTATTAGGTACAACAAACAGAAGTAAAAATTCGTGACGCCGACGCTAATTTTCCTTCACGATCTCAATTTCACAATATTGTACGACTTACTTACTTATAGGATGTTTTGTGGCTCTTCTTAGTATGTTATAGCTTCATGGTAGGATGTTCCAGATATTTAATCAGGATTTACTTATTATTATTATAAATACATATAAAAGCCAAAGAGAAATAATATAACATATGTACATAAATACACATAGATAAATAAACTTACATACAGATTACATAAATACATATTGTACCGGGCGGAGGTTTACACCCCGGCAGGGGAGACCAGACGGCCGGGGGTCAGGGCGACAGGCTGAGAAATCGGCGGACTATCCTAGCCGAGTTCAGCAACACCGCTTTCTGCATCCTGGCTGCGAGCGAACTGCCACGGAATCCCAGTCGCTTCAGATGGTAAGCGAGGCTGACTGGGATCAAACCATTCGCAGATATGACGATAGGGATGATTTCAGTGGACTCCACATGCCACATGGCGGAAACCTCGTGAGCCAGATCGAGATACTTCTCTGTCTCAACTCTCACGAGGTTCTCGTCATATGGAATGGTGATGTCCACCAGAAACACCCTCGACTGTGCCCGGTCCATTATCACGATGTCAGGCTTATTTGCTAGAATCGTCCTGTCCGTGATAATGGATCGGTCCCAATAGAGCCGGACTCCGTCACGCTCGACCGCATAGGGACCGGTGTGTACTTATAGTACGGTAACTTCTCATTCAGGAGACCGTACTTTAGAGCAAGCTCCTGGTGAAGGATTTTGGCTGCTTGATTGTGCCTGTGCAGATACTCAGTGTTAGCAAGCGCTGAACATCCCGAAAGCACATGTCTGAGTGACTCGCCGGGATGGCGACAAGCTCGACAGATGTCGTGAGTGCCATCCTTCAGGATGTACTTTCGATAGTTCCGCGTCTTAACCACCTGATCTTGTATTGCACAGACAAATCCTTCAGTTTCCCCAAAGAGGTCGCCGAAGCGCAGCCATTGCACGGACGCTTTTTTATCTACGTGAGGCTCATTAAGAGCTTTAAAAAAGCGTCCGTGCAACTCCTCCCTCCATACGGTCTCCCGGTCAGAAGTACCAAGTACCACCGGTCCGTGTCACTCGGTTTTGGCTAAGGATAGCGGGGTAAGTCCTTTATCACATTCTATGACCTCTCTATGCATGGGGGACTCCCTCTTCGTCTCAAAATACATATGTTCTGAGGCTGGATATCTCCCGATTATGCATGGTCTTGACGCTTAGCACGCCTCGACCGCCGCATTTTCAGGGGATATACAACCTCATCACAGACGATTTTGGGTGGTGCATGCGATAGAGTCATAGTCGTGAGGACTTTTCTGTCAGGGCGTCATTATTATTATTATATTACTTATTATTATTATTATTGTAAACCAAAACTACATGTAAAGGGTAATCAAATTAGTAGGGTAGAAGTAAGTTCTAGTTAGCATAAGTTACTTAAAATAATTATTTATTTAAATAGGTACGTAATACGTATGTATGTACTTCCACTATAATAATTAATTAATTTTATGTACGTTTTTTATAATTACGTACGTATCAATAATTAATAATACCTAAGTAAGTTCATCATCATTATCGACCCATTACCAGCCCACAAGAGGGTACGGGTCTCCTTTCAAAATGAGAAGGATTTAAGCTATATCTAGTCCACCACGGGCCAAGTGTGTATGATTTATGAAGACTTCACACGGATTTGAGAACATTACGGAGAACTCTCAGGCACACCTATACCCGTATTACTAATTCCCCGGAATTCTGACGTTTCGTAATGTTACCAGAGATAAAACAATTCCCACAAAAAAGATAAAATATTCAAAACTTATGCAAATACAAATCAACTGCCGCATGTATGTAGATATGACAAATGCCTGACAGACACTTCATGGTGATAATATCATTCGACAATTCGACATCCATTTTTGAATAAATTTTTTCAATGTGCTTCTTTTGTTTTCTGTTGCTGTCAGTGTGCACTTTCTAGTTTCCACTCTTGGTGTTTTCTATTTTAAGGCGAAACGAGTAATATTATTACGCGGCATATGGCTTTTTATGATGACAGCGAATTAAAGTAGTTTGGGGAAAAATCGTACTTCGTAGATGTTAACCCTGTTCTCCATACAAATAACTCATCTGTAAATGACAATGACAGCTGTCAGAATTCCGGGGAATTAGTAATACGGGTATACAGGTTTCCTCACGATGTTTTCCTTTACCATAAAGCAAGTGATATTATGAAATAGGTACCTAGGTAGGTACTCCCTCGAAAGGGAGGCTGAAGTCTTAATTACTAGACTATCATCGCAAGTACAGCTGATGTTAGTGTTATTAATTTTATTGAAAAAGTATTTTTCATAGTGTCCAAGGCACTGATAGATGGTAGATAAACAAAAAATTAATTAGTATATTAATTAAATATATGTATTTTAATTGTTAGATTATTTAAAGGCAATTGACTGATATACTGCCACCACTAGGTCACACCACCAGCAATGCACTTTATTGATAACTTCTTGTCGATAAAATTACCTATAAATAGATTATTATCTATGCACATAAATTAATCGTGTGAGTATAATTTTATTATTTACAAAATGCAATAATTGTATGAATAAGTTCATTAAACATATTGATTTTATTGTTCAATGTTATTCATAATATTTGTTATTGAACTCTTATCACTGTGGTGAAAACTGTAAACAGGCTGCATGCATGGCCAATGGCCATACCTACCTACCTATATAAAATACCTAACCATTGACCGTACGATGTGCTTATAATTTGCTAAATAAATAAGGAAAATGATGACTTATGACTTACTTAGTGTGTTTAACAAAAAATGTTTTACGCTTTTAGGAGTAGGTATCATGATAAGTACATAATTATTATTGTGTACTAGATGATGCCCACGGCTTCGCCCGTGTGGATATAGGTTTTTAAAAAACGTGGGAACTTTTGATTTTCCAGAACAATAAGTAGTTTTATATGTAGTAACCCGTCCCCAAAACGGAAAAATCCCAGGGGATCCCCAGGATTTCGGAAGGCAATTCCTTACAGCATCAGGGTTGAGGAGTTGGATATGTACCTACTACCTACTCGAGTTCATTCAACGATAAAGTCTTTAATTGGTACTCCCAATATCAATTTAAATAACCGATAGTTTCTAAATCCCATTAGTTTTGGGGATCAGGTCCTCTACAGCATCAGGATTGAGGAGTTGGAATCCAAACGTTTTATAGGACAGTGTCGCAATGTTTTTCTATCGATTAAAAAAAAAATTACGCAAATCGGTTCAGAAATCTCGGAGATATCGGTGTACATAGGTAGAAAAACACAACTCCTCCTTTTTTGAAAGTCGGTTAAAAAAGTAGCCTATGTTACTCCCTGGTTAATTCTCTATTTGTAAGTGAAAGTCCCGTCAAAATCGGTTCAGCCGTTCCGAAGATTACCCCGTTCAAACAGACAGACAGACAGACAGACAGACAGACAGACAGACAGACAGACAAAAATTTTAAAAATGTGTGATTCGGTTATGGCACAGTTCAAATAACCATATGAACTTAATATGAGGTAGTTATTTCGATATTACAGACAGACACTTCAATTTTATTTATTAGTATAGATAACAACTAATGTTTTTATATGTATATTATTTAAAATTATATTATTATGTACGTCGCAGATCTACTTACTTAGTCCGTACTATCGAGTATAACCTCGAGGTTTTTCGATGAGTTTATTGTGGGTACAAAATGTTGGTATAAAACTTTAAAGTGATCTGTAAATAGAGAATAAAAAGATTCTTCTTCAGTTCTTCATCTACAAAGATACTTAATTAAGCAAAATTATAAATTACGGTAAGACCGGTAGTTTCTAGACATAATTATATTTATGTATATGTATTAAGTAGGTACCTATGTGTTATTTTAGTATCGCAAAAGTCGCATGCAATGATAAGTACCTAGATACTTAGATTTTGCCTCTATTTATAAAATTTTGATTAGATTATCAAACTCAAATTACCTACCTACGGATAGTAAATCGTTCAATACCTACCATGGAAATACTCTCATGGTGTTATGTGCCTATGAGGAAAACGGGGTAAGTAGTTAGTATTCTGTGAAGGGGGATATTAAAAAGAGGCCAGCAAGTAAGTAGGTACTTAACTAAGATCATCAATTATTTAGATTCCAATGAATAGTGATACAGCAGGAAAATTCTATTGCGACAAGCAACTGTCGCAGTTAGCCTTGTATGGTACTCATACTTACTTGGGTACCAGCGGCGATCGAATGGAATTATCAGTGGTTTATCACCGGTATGTCCCCGGTAGGTATACCTATTTCATTAAGGAAAATAATCCTTCTTTTCGGAGGTCCGAGTTCGATCCCAGCATATACCTCTAACTTGAAAACAGTGAGGAAGCCTGCACGCCTGAAAGTTCTCCATAATGTTCTCAATGGCGTGTGAAGACTATAGATCGACCAGAATCTCATGAAATGAAATGAAATGCCAAGGTTAGCAACACTACGGCTGCCCTAGCGATAAACAAAGTAACTGACATTTTTTGTGAAATTGACTTTTTGCATTAACAAAAGTTTTATGTCGAGTAGTTTATTACCACAGTGTAATATTTCAAATAACTTGAACCGTTTACTGTTTAAATTGCCCAAACAAAGTAACTGCACTCACTAACCCGGAATATAAATGCAAAAACCAAGTAAACAACAAGCACAACACAAAAACAAAGTAATTGGATGTTGATTACTTTGTTTTTGTATTTAAAATGCAGTTGCTTGATTTTTCGTTTCGTGAAACGATCCCAGGTAAGGCGTTCTGAATGTAATTACCTACTTTGTTTATCACTAGGGCAGCCGAGTTAACCTAGTGTTGCTTACTACAAAATTTAATTTCCCTATTTTTCATGAGATTCTGGTCGATCTATACCAATCCGCACTTGACCAGCGTCGTGGACTACGGCCTAAACCTTACTCATTCTGAGAGGGAGACCTGTGCTCTGGAGTGGGCCGGTAATGAGATTATAATGATGATATTAGTTTCTAGAAAAGTAGACAGATTTTCCATTGAGTTTAAATATTAAAATGAGAATTATACTTTGTTTGTATGAGGTGCGCTTGATAGTGCTCGACGGCGATTTCTCTGTTCGTCTGGAGGGAAAAGCAGGAGTTTCATAAGTCGGAGCGTAATTTTTTAATCGATAGAAGTGCAAACTTCTAAGATGGTCCCATAATAGTGGGTCTTGATGACGGGATGGTCTTTTTAGGGTTCCGTACACAAAGGGTAAAAACGGAGCCCTATTAATGCCACTCTGCTCTGTCTGTCCGTCTGTCCGTCTGGCCGCTAGCTCTGGCGTCTGGTCGCCAGTCACAGGTCTCTAGCTCGTAGACGAATGTACTTATAGTCCGTTTCAATAGAGTTGAGCTAAAATGTAAACTAACACACCTTTTTGCTAAAAAACTGCAGAATGGATTGAAATGAAACTTGGCACGATTTAAGTTTGTCAAACTTAAATCGTGCCAAGTTTCATTTCAATTATTTTTGAGGGGGGGGGGAGGCGGGCACACATGGAAAAGGAGCCGGAAAAAATCTTACCCTAGCTTGTTTTTAACCCCCGACGAAAAAACGACGGGGTGTTATAAGTTTCACGTGTCTGTGTGTGTGTGTGTGTGTGTGTCTGTCTGTTCCCCTGTGGCGCTCAAACGCTTGGACCGATTTGAATGCGGTTTTTTTTGTTTGAGAGGTGAATTAGTCGAGAGTGTTGTTAGCTATGTTTGATGAAAATCGATCCAAGATGGCCGCCGCTACAAAATGGCGGATTACATATTTTATCACAACGCCCTCAATATGGGTATCAAATGAAAGGGCTTGACTAGCAGAATAGCACTATTGCAAATTCAAGATGGCCGCCGCCACAAAATGGCGAATGTCGGGGGTTTTTTAAATTTTCAATTTATACTTGTGAATAGATGCAGTCAAGCACTAGCTGTACATCTGTTTTGTGCGTAGGTATTACTCATGAAATGTGGTAAGAAAAACTTATCAGTATGTTTTGCATAATGAGCAGTGGAGTTTTAGCTGGCCACCGTCACGTATTCTAATGTCCCGTGAGGTGATTTAACAAGATAACGGTTTTCGAAGATAGGCACGTATTTAAGACAGATGTCTGGAGCCAGGAACACTATTATGTACTTACATTAAAAATATTTTTAACTGACTTCAAAAAACGAGGACGTTCTCAAAACGTCGGAATATTTCTAATTTGTATATTTCCCGATTACTCAAAAACGCCTGGACCGATTTGGAAAAGGAAAATTCTTCTCTTGCCTTCAATAAAAACATTATTATTATTATTATTATTATTATTCTCTATAATACCTCCCAGGTGATCCCATGGTCATCAAGTTAGGATCTAATGATGGGATAGGATGGGATCCTGCAGAAATCCTAGAAACTCAGAATTGAAATCGGTTTTATTTTCCTAAAATTGGTGCACATTTTGATTAAATCTTTTTAGCGTATCAATCAACGAAGACGTTTCTGATAAGAATCAATTCATCAAGATTTTGTGTCACGATCAACATGATTACGTCAAGGCAAGATTGTTTATTGAATGAAGATTAATTAAGCGTCTTCTAGGCAAGCGCGCTCCAGCCTCCAACTTAACATCTTTGCTTCCCATCAGGTATGATTGTCGTCAAGCCTATAAGAAGGTGAAGTCTCTCGCCATCAAAAGCATATTGCCCACATGTTTTTCTGTAGTAGAGTCTGTATAGACCTATTCCACCATCCTACATTGTTTTGTTTAAGAGCGTTGACGCACGGACCCGCTTCGCAAGTTTAGGCATTTACCTGGGATTCTTTGTTTACGTGAATGAACGGGCTGCTCCGAGTGCAGTGTAGTGTAACAAACCATTTTGATCTTTTTACCATTTTCAAACGGGCTATTATTTTTTTCAATATTGTTATGCACCTATACCTAAGTTTTTAGTTCGTAGATTTTTAATTTTATAAAGTAGGCATAATTAATGTATAATGCTTGAAAAAGACCTTATAGAGTAGACCAGTACATAAAAATTATAATTGGAGAATATAGTACAGCTTCTGATATTGATTTTAGTATATACCTACTCGTGTAAGGATAAGATAGTGAAGAAAAATGCAGATTCATTCAAAATCAAAAGTAAAAAAAAATTAATAAAAGTATTTTTTTTTGTTTTCACACCCAACCTAACGTAAAAACAAAAACAGAGAGCAATAAAATAGATAAGCACCTGCAACGCTAAAGCAGTTTTTATCACACTGACAATAGCCATCAAGGTCGACCCTTGATGCAATAAAAAGAAAAATCTTGTTCGAAAATATAAATAAAATTATCAAATAAAGTTGCTCAAACGATGACGACGTGCAAATGATAGTTAGTATCTAATCTCTTGCAGGTGTTGTGCTAGTGTAATCCATTTACCACAATAACAATAGAAAGTTATTGCACGGGTAATAATAGAGTTATCAGCCATTTTATAAAACAATGCAAAAAAATAACTTTGTGCTATTGCGATAAATTGTGCCCAACAACCTAGGTATTGTGCCCAACATAGGTATATACACACCTATGATGTGCATACCTAGAAAACATGCTGTTTCTAAAGTTTTTTTTACATCAAAAAGTCTAAAATAACCAATGTCCATGCCTGTGATACTAAATTTCGTCCAAATCGGTAAAAAGAATGGGCCGTGAAAGGCTATCAGACGGAGAGACACACTTTCACATTTATAATATTCGTATGGATTATTTAAATAAAAAAATTATACTCTACTATTAAATAAAAAAATTATACTATACAAATTCACGCGGGCAAAAGCCCGCGGCTTCGCCTTCGCCTTCGGCTTCGCCCGCGTGAATTTGGGTTTTTCACAAATCCCGAGGGAATCATAGATTTCCTGTTCCCGTTCTCGCTCCCTTTTCCAACATTTATACCTACTTTCAAGAAAGTTTGCCTATATCAGCCCGCCATGTTGATTTTGATGTAATTTCCCGATTTTAAATTTTAATAGTTACCGGATGATAGTTTTTGTATACGATAGCCTTCGATAAATTTTTTGATCGAAGACGATAGCTATTTTCTAGTTCATTTTCCACATAATATTATGTACTAAGTATATGTTGGCCGCGAATTCGTCAGCGTGGATTTAGGTTTTTAAAAATCCTGTGGGAACTATGTCAATTCTCGAGACGCAAGCTACCTCTGTACCTACCAAATTTTGTATAAATCGGTTAAACGGACGGACCTTTAAGAATTTCGTGAGAACTCTTTAATTTTCCGAGATAAAAAGTATCCTATATCCGTCCCCAGGATGTAAGCTAACTCTGTACCTAATTGCATAAAAATCGGCAGACAGACAGATACACTGTCGCATTTATAATATTATATAGTATGGATTACTGATTTACAACTATAATCCTCAACTATAACTATAATATAATATATTACAATTATTAAAAATACGTAAAAAATTTAATCTATCTGTAAGAAAAAATAGCGAGCATTAAAAATATCTAGTATTGAATAGTGACAGTCGCACTACAATTTTACGTATATTCCATGTAATCCAATAAGAATTGCCGAGACAAAAAGCGTTACGTCCGTTCGCGGAGAGGCCTCGGCTCATACTAGTTTGCTAGTTCAATTTCCTACTGCCTCTTTCTGCGTTTTGGTATATGTTTCAAAGTTATTTTTTGGTAACAAATAGTACATAATTTTAGATTTTTTTTTACTTATATTATTGCTAATATGTTTTACTTTTATATGTAATTAATTTTACTTATAAATGGCGAAAATTAATCTACTAAAATGACGGTTTTATATGTCTATAATTTACTGAAATTAAAATTCCTTTGCTTGGATTTTTATGATGTAAAAAACGCCAAATTAAAAAATGTTTTCTTCCATGTCTTTAGTTCAGGGCATTTCCTTTCATAAATATATCATTGTGTGTGAATTGAACAAGTAACTTTTGACGTAGTGAACGTCAAAGATTCCACGATTCCCAAAATTCAAAAATAGGCTTTTGGTATTTTGGCAATAAGACAAAAACTATCAATAAATTGCAAAATGTTGTCTTCCAATTCCCTAGAATACAAAATTTTCTACAATGTAGTATAAATAAGTTTTTAAGTAAATGCATAGATGAACAACATATGAAGGGTCAAAATAGCTAAAAAATGAGCTAAAACGGCGCAGAACGCATCAACGCTCTTAACTCAAAGGGAAATAGGCAGCGTATTCGATGAACGCTCCCGTGCAGCTTGACTTTTTCCGCCATTTTCAACAATAATTATCGTCATATTTCAACCAATTTATACACAAAATATTAGCAAATTATACTTACACCTAAACCTTCTCCGTGAATCACTCTGTATATTTGTAAAAATCGCATGAAAATCCGTTCAGTAATTTTGAGTTTATCTCGAACAGAGAGACGCGTTTTTTATTAAGTAAGTATAGTGATACTAGAATAACATTGAAGTGTATGTTGTGTGATTTCGAAATAACTGTCTCTTATCAAGCTAACCGGGCGGCGGACATCTTGAAAAAATCTCGAGCAATAAAGAGTGTGAATGATTTAGGGGTGTTTTTACTTTCCTCGCCTCGGCCCCGATTCTGGTTTGATTGCTCAACTGAGAGATTGGTCTGACGTCGGCGGCGGCGCATTACGGCCCGTGACCTAATTCGCAAATGTTTGTTTTTCCATGTCAAAGGACATTGCGTGATTAACGCCATACTAATAATTCTTGAGGCTTTTCGTTAGAAGTTCTAAGTATTTATTTGGGAGTAAATAAACGCAAATTTTTAACATAAAAAAGGTGCTTCAAAGAGGTTATTTTGTACGCTAAGTAGGTACTAAAGGAACAAGTATAAATTAAAAATTTAACAAACCCCCGACATTCACCATTTCGTGGCGGTGGCCATCTTGGATTTGCATAGTGCTATTCTACTAGTCAAGCCCTTTCGTTTGATACCCATATTAAGGGAGTTGTGAAAAAATATGTAATCCACCATTTTGTAGCGGCGGCCATCTTGGATCGATTTTCATCGAACATAGCTAACAACACTCTCGACTAATTCACCTTTCAAAAAAAAAAAACCGCATTCAAATCGGTTCATCCGTTTGAGCGCTACAGGGGAACAGACAGACACACAGACACGTCAAACTTATAACACCTCGTCGTTTTTGCGTCGGGGGTTAAAAAGGGCGCGAGGTAGCGGTCTCTACCAGGCAACCTATAAGTAATTCCTACTACTTAATGTACTTAGGTATATTATATTAAGGCCTCCTTGATATAAAAATTTGTATTCGTAAAGAAAAAGAGTGATTAAGTATTTTATCAAAATAACGTGAAAGATGTTTTTGCTTTCAAATTAGAAGAGCTATGTGAATGGACATCGATTTAATAATTAGGTAGATAATTATGTAGCTTGAATCATGTGGAATACCTACGAAATAAAATAAGAAAATATATAATAAACAAATGGACAACTGTAGTTTTATTATACTGCCAGGTAATACCAATTTTCAGAAATTAAAACGGCTATTTAGGTAGGTAAGTAAGTAGTAAAAAGTAAAAACTGGTAAAATATTTACTTACTTTGAACCTTGAAAGGAGGTATTTCCCAGAGTTACCGGCCATTAAATGAATTTGGTCTGCTTACTTAATAAAGAGAAAAAACCATATAAAAACATTGCGCTCGCTTGTTTTTATGTGGTTTTGACTTTTATATAAAGTAACTAACTAAGTATACCGACTGGTAATGGATGGGTAAATAACTTACTGGAGAGCGAAAAGAGCAATTTGGCAACATAATATAGACTTATATACTATTTTTTATTAGTATAAGTTAGCGCAACTTGTAGGTACTTGAATAAAAAATAGTTGACTGCAATCTCACCTGATGGTAAGTGATGATGCAGTCTAAGATGGAAGCGGGCTAACTTGGAAGAGGTAAGTATGCATACCCCTGATCGGTTTCTACACAGCATCGTACCGGAACTCTCTCTACCATCCGGTAGGATGGTAACCAGCCACGGCGAAAGCCTCCCACCAGACCAGAGACAATTTAGAAATTATAAAATCCCAAATTGCCCCTGCCGGGAATCGAATCCTGTACCTTACTTATAAGACCACAGCGCTCACCACAGCGCCACCACACACACCACTATCGTCAAATATCGGGTGCACTTTCCAGTTAGTCCCATGGTCATCAGGTCAGGATTTGATGACTGGATCCTGGAGAAATCGAAGATAGTCTTCATATGGAATATTGAAGTCGATTTAATTTTTCCTAAAATGTAGCTTCTTTAGATAATAATTAAATCGACCCCAGATCGCAATCAAGGGAATAGATATTACTTATCTAACCTAATATAATAAAGCGGAAGAGTTTGTTTGTTTGAACGCGCTAATCTCAGGAACTACTGGACCGATTTCAAAAATTCTTTCACCGTTGGATATGTATGTGATCCCTGAGTGCTATGTCATGTACCACGGGCAAAGCCGGGGCGGACCGCTAGTAGGTAATAAAAAGGACGGTAGTTAGGTAGCTATGCGTTATCTTCTTAGATCTTCTTAGTAAACATCAAAATTACCCGTTTTTCAATGATTCAATTACCTTAATAGTTTCCAATTAGAAATCAATCAAATCATCATTTGTATTCTACAACCAATCTCACTAACAATTAAACTTTTTATCTACAGCTTGTTTGAATTTCTTGTCGCGGGCTAATCCGTAGTTACCTAGTTAGTATTTTTTTTTTAGATTTTTTTATGAACATTCAACTACCTTCCACTTAATTGGGTATTATGAGAACTCTGCCGTGCGACAGTTCTCAAATCAAATCTACATCTCCATTGTTACCTTGTCTCTAAGGTCGGAAGAGACCTAGAAAGTAACAGGTAAAAATCTCATAATTGATATAAAATATAATATTCCTTCCGAAGAAGTTTTAGGCCTGAAATAAACATGGCTATGTTATAATATATTTGACTGGCCCGTTGGCGCGGTTGGCAGTGACCCTGCCTTCCGCTCCGGGGTCGCGGGTTCGATTCCCGCCCCGAGTCTGGGTGTATTTATAATATGTATGTATGTATACCTTTATTAGAATATATATGTATTTATATGTAGGTAAATATGTCTATCAGTCGGCTGTTACCTATAACACAGGCATTAAGTTGCTTAGGATTAGGATAGTACTTTAGGAACAGACGACCGTGTGTGTATGTGTGAGTATTTATATATAAAAAAATAAGACGTATTATAGCATCAGTAGCACTTCATAAAGTAGGAAAGGCACTGCTTACTTAACCGTCTGAGACGATTAGCAAGCGCGTGTGAAAACAGTACTTTACCGCACGCGGCACGGCTCTTGTATCATGTATGTATGTGGCAAACTGTGTGGTAATATTTTCTATATTAATTTAATAAATTTTCTATATTATAATAATTTATATTATAAAAAAGTCTACAGTTTTGACAGCCATATAGGAAAAACCATTTTAAAGGCAAATATATAGAAAATTAAACTACTTAGTAGGTACGTGTAGGTAGATGCGCCTTGTAGTTTGCTTTTGAAATATTATTTTAATATTAAGTATGATCGTAAATAATAATACTAACTAACTATGTAGGTAGTTTCGACTCATTTTCCACAGATTTTCACCGATGTATTCGGGATTTTCAGGCAAAAAAAAAAATACGGCGAATTTTACTCACTCATGAACCGAACGTAGATATAAACTATAAACTCTTCGGAATAGATAAAACGGGCAACGGACTTAAGGCGGTACTACACATGGCGCCACCTGCCGCGCGGCGGTGGGTGGTCAAGAGAGCAAGATTTTGCAGAGATTTCGAACATCCAAACACTTTAACGACACACTTAACTGTCTAATTTTAGGTACGAGTTCGTCCATATGTACATCTATGTTCAGCGCCCCAAGCGGATACTTCGAGAAATAAAAAAATAGGTGGTCTGTAAAGTTGGTATACGGACGATAATTTTACGTGATAACGTCATAAGGAAACAAAGAGATAAATGCGTCACAAGCCGAACGCTTTCACGCTCGCGAGCAAGCGAGAGTGCATTCCGCGCTCTCGCTTGCACGCTGAACGTGACTCCTCTGTCCTACTGAATATTCGACTTTAAAGCAAGCCAAGAACAGTGCACATCAAAATAGGTTCAGTAGTCATCAAGATATCGACTGTTTAAAAGTGCGCGGTAAAGTCGGATTAACTTACAATCTTTTAGATTAATTATCACTTGATTAATTAAATTGATATGAAAATTACAAAATCACACGCAGGCGGTCGTCGCTCTGTGCGAATCCGGCTTTACCGCATTTATTCGCCACTAAAAAAATAAAATGAATGTTTGCATCTACCGTGAAATTGCGTCAATCGTCTGTAGCCGAATTACTCGGAAAATCGTATTTCCAAGGAAAACAGTTCGCTGGTAGACACCTATAGTTACCTTGGCTTCCACCCAAAACGTAAATGGCTTATGAAAACAGAAACAAAGCACACCTTCCGATCGGGGAAAGCCACGCCTCGACGATTCAGCCGGACGGTCCCGTCATTAGGAATAATCCATCTATATCTATCTATACATATAATAAAATCGTAGAATTGCCGTATCTGTACATTGAAGATTTTTGCAAAATAATAACTGGGGGATGTTAGGGATAAGTAATAGAACGTAAAAAAGCTATTTTTGAAATTTTTGTCTGTTTGTCTGTTTGTCTGTTTATCTGTTTGTCTGTTTGTCTGTTTGTCTGTTTATCTGTTTGTCTGTATGTTTGTGCGCGCATCACGTAAAAACTACTGAATGGATTGAAATGAACCTCGGCATGGTTTAAGTTACTACTATGGAGTAACATATAGGATACTTTTTATCCCGAATTTCAGCACGGTTCCCTTGGGAGAGGGGATGAAAGGCAAAATGTGTACTTAGCTGTAATTCGTTAACGGATGGTCCGATTTCATTCATTCTTTTTTTGTTAGAAAGTAGATACTTTAAAGACTACTGGCTAATCTCCGAAAGGCTGGACTGATTTTGATGGGACTTTCACTGGCGGATGTTTACATTTTGATGTACCTAAACATCCGCCAGTGAACTTTTAACAGTTTTTAGCAAGGTTTAAGCTCAAAGGAGCATAGGATAAACAAAATGATTCCCACGGGATTATTAAAATCAATATCCACGCGAACGAAGTCGCGGGTATCCGCTCGTACTTAATAATATCACTGCCTCGTTGGTCTAGTGGTTAGCATATTCGACTGCAGATCACGAGGTCCCGGGTTCGATTCCTGGGTCGGGCAAATTATTGTTAGATATTGGGTTTTTCTGTCAAGAAATTCTCAGTGCCAGCCCGGAGTTGGTAGTTGGCGGTGTTTCACCCCCGTGCCTCGGAGAGCACGTTAAGCAGTCGGTCCTGGTTATTATCATTATCATGTGATAATTAGTCAATTGGAGCACACGAGTAGAAAATCTATTGGAGTAGCGTGGCAAAGGAATAGCTAACTTTATTTACCTCATCATCATCATGATCAACCCATTACCGGCTCACTACATAGCACGGGTCTCCTCTCAGAGTGAGAAGGGTTTTGGCCATAGTCTACCACGCTGGCCAAGCGGATTGGCAGACTTCACACACCTTTGAGAACGTTATGGAGAACTCTCAGGCATGCAGGTTTCCTCACGATGTTTTCCTTCACCGTTAAAGCAAGTGATATTTAAATACTTAAAACGCACATAACTCCGAAATGTTAGTGATTTATACTACTAATTACTTATAAGTACAATCTGAAGGGTTTATCAACATTTCTAATAATACGAACCGCTTAAGTATGAAATGCATTTCAAATGTCCCTGTTTCCTGTCATTGTACATTCAAGGCGAAAAGAGAATACTTACTGAGTATTTTCAAGGCAAGTCTATCTCATGCCTTCCGTTAGGTATTTAGGTGTAGACAAACACCAGCCCATCATGGATTGTGGAGAGGTCTCAGTTCATTCATTCAGATCATTTCTGTCACTCGACAGAAATGATCTGAATGTACAATTATAATATGTTCCGAACCAGTGCATTAGTGGTATTAATTTTATTCAGAAACGTTTAGTATCGGCATAGAAAAGTTTTTATTCTGTCGCTGCTAGTCAGTAGTCACCATTAGTCTAACGTCCAATTGTTACACCAAACATTAAAGTTAAGATTAGGTAATGACTATAACCGTTAAATAAACTTCTATATCTCTATATGCATACCGGTTACCGCACCTCCATCTTTGATTTTTTCGTCACTTACCTTCAGGTAGCATTGAAGCGCCAATGGACGGGAGTCGGGAGTTCGGGACATATAGACCGATAGACATTGGGGTCCCAAGTTGTTTAACTTGCGACCTCGCACCAGAAACGCAGCGTTTCGAGACCACTACTAGCTGGACCGCGGTGGACCGAGGACGGACGATCTCAAGCGAGTCATTGGATACAAGGATCACAAGAACGTGTTCTGTGGCAATCTAAGAGTCCACCAGTGACCACAGTCAAAAGACTGTTGTTGCCAATTGGAATAAGTAGTTAAAAAATCTGCGTAGTTCTAGAGGATCATATAAATTCAACCAAACGATATCGTTATCGTTATTTCAAAAAATCCTGCAATTTTAAGACCAGCTGGTTATCATACTTTTCATAAAGCATTATACACGTAAATTAGTTAAGTACCTATAGATTCAGAGTTGCAGACGGACAAACTGCACTTCCTGCATCGTTTGTTGGTGTGAATAATAACAAATAACGTTATTTGTACAGTCTCACATGTATACTTAAAGCCTAAGAAGACGCAATGCGGCTCCTGAAAATTGTAACAGGTAGTAAGTAGCAACTTTTGGTGCTTATTGCTAAGAAAAGTGAGAGTGTAAGGTAACAGTAGGTAAGTAATGCCATCATCATCGTTATAAACCCATTATCGGCTCACTACAGCACACGGGTCTCCTCTCAGAATGAGAAGGGTTTACTCCGTAGTCCACCACGCTGGCCAAGTGCGGGTTGGTAGACTTCACATGCCTTTGACAAAATTATGGAGAACTCTCAGGCAGGTTTCCTCACGATGTTTTCGTTCACGGCTAAAGCAAGTAATACAATCGGAAAATAAAGCAATATAGCCTTTGAATGTCCCACTTCTGGGCACAGGCCTCCTCTCTCATAGGAGAGAGGGATTTAGAGCTTAGACCCGCCACGCCGCTCCAATGCGCGTTGGCGGGCTATAAACAAATTATTATTATTATTGACGTGCTTAAAATGGTTCGACGTGTTATAATAACTCTGGTTGTTCTACAAATCTCGTCATTTCTGATTTGATCACGTAAATTTCTTTTTATTCAACTACTAAAGTTAGCCCTTGACTGCAATCTCACCTGATGGTAAGTGATGATGCAGTCTAAGATGGAAGCGGGCTAACTTGGAAGAGACATACCCCTGATCGGTTTCTACACGGTATCGTACCGGATCGCTAAATCGCTTGGCGGCACGGCTTTGCCGGTAGGGTGGTAACCAGCCACGGCTTAAGCCTCCCACCAGACCAGACCAGAGACAATTTAGAAATGATAAAATCCCAAATTGCCCCTGCCGAGAATCGAACCCGGGACCTCCCACTTATAAGACCACAGCGCTCACCACTGCGCCAGGGAGGTTGTCAAATATACTCCTATATAGCAATGGAGAGGCACAACAAGAAGAAGAAAATATATACTCCTCGCACAGCTCACTCCATCACCCATTGAGTAACTCCGACATGACGCGATGTTAGCATCCATATTGGTGTTTAAAGCATACCTAAGTGATGACTTGAAAATCTATACTAATAAATAAAATTGAAGTGTCTGTCTGTAATATCGAAATAACTACCTCATATTAAGCTCCTATGGTTATTTGAACGCTACCATAACCGAATCACACGTTTTTAAAATTTTTGTCTGTCTGTCTGTCTGTCTGTTTGAACTGGCTAATCTTCGGAATGGCTGAACCGATTTTGACGGGACTTTCACATACAAGTAGAGAATTAACCAGGGAGTAACATAGGCTACTTTTTTAACCGACTTTCAAAAAAGGAAGAGTTGTGTTTTTCTACCTATGTACACCGATATCTCCGAGATTTCTGAACCGATTTGCGTAATTTTTTTTTTAATCGATAGAGAAATATTGCGACCCTGTTTTATAAAAAATTTGGATTCCAACTCTCCAATCCTGATGCTGTAGGGGACCTGATCCCCAAAACTAATGGGTTTTAGAAACTTTCGGTTATTTAAATTGATATTGGGAGTACCAATTAAAGACTTTATCGTTGAATGAACTCGAGTAGGTACATATCCAACTCCTCAACCCTGATGCTGTAAGGAATTGTATTCCGAAATCGTGGGGATCCCACGGGATTTTTCCATTTTGGGGACGGGTTTCTACAGATAAGCTACTTTTTGTTCTGGAAAATCAAAAGTTCCCACGGGATTTTTAAAAACCTAAATCCACACGGGCGAAGCCGTGGGCATCATCTAGTAATCTAGTAAGTATAATAAAGCGGAAGAGTTTGTTTGTTTGAACGCGCTAATCTCAGGAACTACTGGACCGATTTCAAAAATTCTTTCACCGTTGGATATGCACGTGATCCCTGAGTGCTATAGGCTATATATTATGTACCACGGGCGAAGCCGGGGCGGACCGCTAGTCAGTTAATAACACACAATTACGAGTAGTTTGTTATGTTCGGGAAAATAATAGTGTCGAGTGGACGTTATCAGAAACCACGATAATAGCGGCGGCGCGGTGAAAACAATAAGTGAGCACCTCTCTGGCTCAGTGGCACAGGGTATGGCATGGCTTGTGCTGGTTCAATTCCCTATCAGGTCACTATAGGATTTTTGGGCTCATGTCTGGCCTCACGGGATTGCTTGCCCCTGGAGTTTGCTCTTATATTGCTACAGGAACTTTTATCTTGGCTATGGTTTATTCAAGTGTTTAACTAACACGATATTCACATTGTTTCACAGACACACCATTATTGATGTGAAATGTTTTTTTTTTTTCAATTACAAAATGCACCATGATACAGAAAATATAGCAAAGCGTGGGAAGACCTAGTACTAGACGGACGGACGATCTCAAGCGAGTCGCTGGCAGCTGTTAGAAGCAAGCGGCACAAGTGTTCTGTGGCGATTCTGGTAAGAGACCTTTGTCCAGCAGTGGACGTCTACTGGTTGAGACGACAGAGAAAATAATTAGTTAAGTAGCGACGAACTAATTTTTCGCTGAATGAGCGATTTCCGTCTTTGAGTTTTTAAATTACTTATGACGAAAAATTCCACTATAAAAATTCTATAATTATCTCCATTTTTGACTAGGTAAGTACTTACGTTATTAGTTAGTTACATTTTTCAATGAACCTACTTAACACGTTAGCTGCGTGGCCATTTTCAGAGAACTGTTTGGCAGTGCGTATGAGACCTATTAAGACTCGTAACCGACCTGCACGGGGGTGCGTATGAGACCTAAAATATCCTCCTAAAAAATGTTTTTTTTTCAATAACGTATAACTCGTTCAAATTTTAAGATATATTCTATATTCTTTCTGTTAATTATAGATAATTGATTGCTCTATCTTAAACTAGCGGCGCATTTAGATGTGGTACATGGACTAAGAATAAATACGAAAAAAAATTAGGTATCGATCGCATCGCGCATCGCACACTAGAAAGGCTTGCGACTAGTAATGGGAATTTAAATTAAACTTCAGTTATCGATAAGTAAATTTTTTGAAACATGATAAACACATTGATTGTTTGCATTGCGCACAATATGTTATGATTCGTTTGGTATTTTTGGATGCCTGTATGCAATGTGAGCCGCAATTTATTGTAACAGCCAGTGCTGTTACAATAAATTGCGGCTCACATTTGTTACACATGCACACATTTTTACACAAAACAAGTTGCGGTTCGCTTACTTTTGTTTTACCTATCCAAATTTTCAATTTATAAAATTACAAATGTAAAAGTAAATTACATAATATAAAGTTGCGGTCAAGTCTTGTAAATATGAACAAAATAACTTAAAACTAGATCAAAACCATTACATATGAGTGCATAGACAGCTATTAAGAAAAATAAAATACCTCGTTTTGAAGGGGATGACGTCACACGCTGGAGCGCCGCGTGAAACGAATTTATTCGTGAAGGTTCCATGACTTTTCAGTTTTTGAGATAATTTAATGATTCTTTCAGATTTTTATTATAATTCACTTAAATTTTTATAATTAATTAAAAATGGAAACTTCTCCATTACGTATTTACAACCGTATTTTTTACAGACAAAGCCTCCGGGCGCACGCTGTCGACATTTGCACAACACTAAAGCAAATTGCGCGGCGACCGCGCCGCCTGCGCTCCACTTCTTGCGTCTCTGAGCCCTACGATTTAGGAGGCGGGAACGTTCTCCTTGCGCACCTAATGTATAATATCACTACTCAGTGCGTTAGGGACCTCATCGATCTCCAATTTTTTTTATTTCATTATTCAATCAAACTTAAAGAGAGAAGCAAGTATGTATATTTGATTCTGTCAAACACCTTCAAATAAAGGAGTTACGACCTCCCGCACAGAGGTGCAGAACACGATTTTTAGCGCCGCACCAGCGGAAAGTCTTGTAAGAGATTCGTTACATCCCCTAACGCAGTTAACGTGTTAAATGAATATGTGAATGAAAGTAATAATATCGAGTGGCCATTAATCACACTAGGTATTCGATAACATGCGCGAAAACAGAATAATTATTATTTATTATCGCACAATGTAAGCCGCTATGAGTGACCACGCCACGGAAAACTTTCAATTTTGTGTAGATAATAATGAAACGAGACGTCATAACAATAATAATAAAAATTGTACTCATTCTGGTAGGTATACCTAGCTTCTTCCGTAGCTTAGTTTTTAACCCCCGACGCAAAAACGACGGGGTGTTATAAGTTTGACGTGTCTGTGTCTGTGTGTGTGTGTGTGTGTGTGTGTGTGTGTGTGTGTGTGTGTGTGTGTGTGTGTGTGTGTGTGTCTGTCTGTTCCCCTGTGGCGCTCAAACGGGTGGACCGATTTGAATGCGGTTTTTTTTGTTTGAAAGGTGAATTAGTCGAGAGTGTTCTTAGCTATGTTTGATGAAAATCGGTCCAAGATGGCCGCCGCTACAAAATGGCGGATGATATATTTTTTCACAACTCCCTTGATATGGGTATCAAATGAAAGGGCTTGACTAGTAGAATAGCACTATTGCAAATTCAAGATGGCCGCCGCCACTAAATGGCGAATGTCGGGGGTTTTTTAAATTTTCAATTTACACTTGTAAGTATTTTACTAGTGAACCGTCCCGATTTCGCATGGGTAGGTAGATAGAATAAATTACGTAATTAAAAAAACTAAAAACCCGACTGCGTAAAACAAACTAGTTCTGGTAACTGAAAAGCAAAAAAACAAGCTTTGTACTTTATAAACTAGAATTTGATAAGATCATAAACATAATTAATGTTAGAAAATGTATGGCATGCGGGGGCGAACTAATAGTCCTGAGTAGTTGGCTGAGTAATGCCCCCGCCTGCCATACATTTTCTAACATTAATTCGATGGGTGCCTGGAACAAGACCGCAATAGCCATAGAAGCAGTTTTCCGATTAAGCCATTTTCGTAATCTACGGACCCGAATACACGTCCTGATTTTTTTCACATTTTTAAAATGACAACTGCCCGATTTAGCAAAAGCACTATGGATATAGCTTCGTTATTCCCTGTTCATCATTCAAATTTTGTTTAACAAGTAACGGCCATTGTGGCTTTGTTCCTCAAAATGAACTTTGTATGCCGATTCACAATAAACATTGCTGCACAAATATATATATTTTTTAATTTCAATAGTAATATTGTAATTTTTCCATGAAATAAAAATATGTCGATTGAATTTTAATAAACATTGCCGTACGGTGGTAAGTTGGTAACCTACTACCTGATACTATTAATTTTATTAAGACTGTATTTGCCGTACATACTACATACATATACAGAACTTGCTGTTTGATTGATTTCGCATTTTTTACCGGAATATAACCACAATGGACTTTAACAGAAAAGACTTTAAATGTGTGAAGCGGCAATATCGTTTTTGTAGTTTTTTAGGTATTTCTCAAGCACTATTTACTTTGTGTACATTATATGTTAGGGTAAAACCCGGATAGATGCCGCAGTTGGATAGATGCCTCAGTGTCAAAAAACCTGACTTCCCAAACTCGCGACTAAAAATTGATAGTTTAAATAAGAAGCGCAGGCCCCCCAAACCTCAGGCCCCTACATACATTTGTATTAAAACAATTTATTTCGCTTGTGCGTGTGATTATCTCCGCAGCGAACGCGGCAAATCCTTCAAAGTTTTAGAGGCGAGTATTTGCCGTTGTATAACTTTTGAAGTAGTAGTAGATTCTGTTATATTTTTTATTATGTCAGTACACTGGCTCAATAAGTGTACACCTAAGTGTAAATAATCGCTCTTTAGTTTTTAGTTTATTTAATAAATAAAAGGGCATCTATCCATATCAAAAAGGATAGTTGCCTCGATTTTTCGAGGTATAGGTGCCCTTAGAGGCATCTATCCCCTAATATACCTATAGATATATCAAGTATTTTTTTTAAATATTTTTAATGTTCTTTTATATTTTTATTTCTTTTTTCAATAAATTCCTAATAGTTTTAATATTCTTCGGGGCATCTATCTCTTTCAGCCCGATCTGTGCAGTGTTTTGAGTGGTTTGAGCTGTGCGTTAATAGATCAGTCAGTCAGTCAGTCAGGCAGTCAGTCACCTTTTCCTTTTATATATTTAGATAATAAAACCTTATAAAACTATGTATTTTGCTTATTTTTTTCATAGGGCATCTATCCTTTTTAGTATTTTCATAGTGGGGCATCTATCCACACAGGTAGGCATCTATCCTCCAAAAAAAGGGTCTGCAAAAAGTTAAATTCTGCAAAATCTGTAATCGTTAGGACAACAAAAACAAGTCATAATGGAACCCAAAAGATTAAACTAGCTATATTCATAAATATTATTTGTGATAAATTAATATTTTAAAAGTTAGGAGGCCATTTCAAAAAGTGGGGCGTCTATCCGGGTTTTACCCTACTACAGAAAAAAATAACGCATCGTTTGATATACAACCCGTTTTGATGCGCCTCCTAGTTTAGTAATTATTCAAGATTTTCACTAAATCTTTTTTCCTGTAAAATTGTGTTTTGTCGATTGCAGCTTTGTTCCAGGCACCCATCGAATTATGTTTATGTATTATATTATCTTATCAAATTCTAGTTTATAAAGTACAAAGCTTGTTTTTTGCTTTTCAGTTACCAGAACTAGTTTGTTTTACGCAGTCGGGTTTTTAGTTTTTTTAATTACGTAATTTATTTCTTGGTTTTTAGTGCAAAACTATGAAAAATTTTTAGATGCATATTTAGATAAAGTTCGTAAACTAAAACCCGATTAGGACTACGCTTAGTAATTTAATTTAATATAAAATAATAATTTAGTGTGCAGAACGCGGGGCAAGCAGCTAGTGGCGCCATCTATTATGTCTATCCGAAACTAAATAATATTTTACTTTTGCCGCTCGGACGTCGCTTCTCCATTTTTTTCGTATATAAAATATAGCCTATGTCTAATTCAACATAAAATTACCAATTAGCGAAGAAAGTTTCTAGAAACTATTTATCTGAAAAAGTAGATTATTTTCTACAAGTTTAGGCACTAGGCAGTTCTGCCGACTTTTGCCGGTTTGCCACCGAAACGAATTAATGTAAGAATACAAGAAATATAATATAATAAGTATTAAGTAATAGTTAGTAATTAATAGCTAATAAACCTTTTACTTCAGTTCAAGCTTTAGTAACCCGAGTCCCGAACTACGAAAGACATCGACAGAACGATTAATCAATCAATCAATCAATCAATTTCTCAATTATAAAGCACGAGCCCATTAGACGCAGTCTATATTGATGTTCATGTATTAAAGTATAGCGCGTTTAAGACCACTATTAGCTTATTAAAGTTTCCACTGTTGAACACTGGAAACTTTAATAAGGTCTTTCATAATATTATTGTATTATTTTAGTGTTTGGCGATTTAAAGTTAAATTATTAGTGTTACAATAATTGTTGGGAAGGGGGGAGGTGTAGGGGGATTATGTGGAATGTAGTAGAGTGGAGTGGGAAGGGATCTTAAATAAATTACCACCAATTTACTCACAGTGTAGTTGTTATTTATTTTGTTTTTTATGATTTGTCACTCCAAACTGATTACAAACATATAGATTGTATATATTTTCGTATTTGCCTTTTAAAGCCCTTTATTTTGATACCCCACTCGAGGGTCTTGAGGAAAAAAAATTTTTTCAGCTCGCACATTAAAGTGCATAAAATCCGCCATTTTGAATTTTTATTAATTTTATGTACCCAGTAACATTTGCGCTGTTAAGACAAATCTAATGACGTATCATTTATCAAAATAGGTTGAGTCGTTGAGTAGTTACGAACTGACATAGGAAACGGTCATTTTCTGTGATTTTATCACTCCAACTTATTTTCAAATATATAATTGTATACATTTTTGTATTTGCCTTTTAAATCCCTTCATTCATTTCATTCACTCGAGGGTCTTGAAGAAAAAAATCGATTTTTTTGAAGAAAAAACGTCTGTCGGGTCAGCTGGTGGGTCAGCAGCTATTTAGAAAACAGGTACCTAACTAGGCACTGTTTTTTTTAATACAATAGTACCTATTTACCCCCTTTACATTATATTATGTAGGTATATCTATCTGCCTATTCGGATTCCGTCTACCTGTGCCGGTGCGTCTGTAACACCTACGCATCTCCACCAGTTGCAAGTAGGAAGTTATTACACTGACGCAAGTAAACTTACTCGAATAAACCTTGTTCCGAGAACAGTCATGGAGCACTCTCGCTCGGTTAATTTCATCTGTTACTTCACGCACTACACCCGGAGCAGGTGGCAAATTTTGACGAGGCTCTTGATCTCAAATTCAACTCTGTACCTACAGAAAAGCAAATTACAATTTTTTTTGGATAACTCTTTATTTTGAGTGCAAAATTGTAATAGAAAATTGGGCATACGTAGAGATATCTTGCATCCTGGAGACGGACATGGGATAGTTTTTATTCTGGAAAACCAAAGAGTCCCAACGAGATTTTCCTAAAACCTAGATCCACGCGGACAAAGTCGCGAACTACGGCTAGTTTTAAGTAAAACAAATAATTTGATCGTCAATATCATCATCACCACCGATAGGATGTTCACACTTCTGCACTGCTTGTTTCTTGCAATGATCATCACAAAACACAATGTTCCACATATCATATCAAGCTGCTGCCACCGACTCGCTTGAGATCGTCCATCCCATTCCCAACCTAATGATTGGTCGTCCAAAGCTACGTTAACGTTTCCCATTGCAAAAGCAAAATTAAAACAAAAGCGTGAGCGCGCAGCAGCCACAAAATTTTTTTGAATCCCTAAGTAGGTTTGGGCTAAATCCCTATTCCCTAAGTAATAGGGGGAGAGGTGGAGTACGGCCATGGGTACAGCTACAATTTTCCAAGAGGAGGTAAATTAAAAAGATGAAATCTTTTTTATTTACCTCCTCAAAAGTTCCCACCAGCTCCTTGAATTTCACGCGATCGTGAGGCGATAAAAGTCCAACATCACGTCCTAAATGAAAACACCTTCTGACGCAGGTCGGGCGACTACGTCACGCCTGGGAGCTTAATGGAGCTTGGAAACTGTGGCTACTTGATAAGTAAGTGACGTTATCACTTAATACACCACTAACACTACTACAGCCTTTTAACGTCCCACTGCTGGGCACAGGCCTCCTCTCTCATAGGAGTGAGGGATTTGGAGCTTAGACCCGCCGGTTGCTCTAATGCGGGTTGGCGATAGGATAGGATACTTTTCATCACGATCACGATAGGATATTTTTAGGACAGGATACTTTTTAAATCAGAGCTCACACGGTATGTTTAAAATACCAAGGTACACGTGTAAAGTGTGTTACAAGTGTAAATTGAAAATTTAAAACCCCCGACATTCACCATTTAGTGGCGGCGGCGGCACCATCTTGAATTTGCAATAGTGCTATTCTACTAGTCAAGCCCTTTCATTTGATACCCATATCAAGGGAGTTGTGAAAAAATATATTATCCGCCATTTTGTAGCGGCGGCCATCTTGGACCGATTTTCATCAAACATAGCTAAGAACACTCTCGACTAATTCACCTTTCAAACAAAAAAAACCGCATTCAAATCGGTCCACCCGTTTGAGCGCCACAGGGGAACAGACAGACACACACACACACACACACACACACAGACACGTCAAACTTATAACACCCCGTCGTTTTTGCGTCGGGGGTTAAAAACTTAAAGTTAAACTTTCCCTCCGAAAAACAAGAAAATTGTTTTGCGTAAGTCCATTGGTCAAGGTCCATATTTTGGTGAAAAGTTCAAGAACCCTTTATTAACTTGAGCTTTTAACTTTAAAACGGTAAACTTAACTGCCTGATATGCATTTGGCCCAAAGGTTAGTTCCAGATACCTACCTACCGACCTAAAAAGGAATAAGGTATTATGACACCTAGGTCTTACTGCTCATCCACACGTTCGCCAACATGCTGGCCCATCTTATGGCCCAATATGTTGGCCCAACGTGTAGAGCGGGAGTTGGAAGGTATTGGAACGATGGCCCGCAAGTTGGTCCGCAGGTTGGCCCGGAGCATACTGAACGACCTTCCAATGTGTGGACGCGAACACAAACTCCTCGCCCAACACCTTCCAACATATCCGCCATCATGTTGGCCAACGTGTAGAGGCGCCTTTAACTCTTATCCCCCAACAAATGAAGTAGGTATAAGTATAAAATTGCTATCTTTATGATCAAAAGTAAAAGCCACGGTATTAAAAGTAGATATGTAGGTTTATCGACACACGTCAGCTTATCAAAAAAAAACAATAAACATTTATGTTCGAAGCATTAAAAATTACTCGTAGTGACGATAAAGCTACGTAAATCGTGATAATAACGATTTGCGTTAACAAAATTTAGTTATGGTTCATACGCACAGACGAATGACGACGTATTTTTATATTACTTCATGATAATGGAAAGCTACTGGCAATGGCAAATGATTATTTGGATTTGATTTATAATTCTTATTTATATGGATAATAATATTGTAGATATTTTTAGGGTTCCGTGCCCAAAGGGTAAAACGGGACCCTATTACCATTATTGTCCTCAGGCTGTATCTCATGAACCGTGATAGACTGTTGAAATTTTCACAGATGATGTATTTCTGTTGCCGCTATAAAAAACAAAATAAAATAAATATTTAAGGGGGCTCCCATACAACAGATATGATTTTTTGCGGTTTTTATAGATACCTAATGGTACGGAACCCTACGTGCGCGAGTCCGACTCACACTTGGCCGGTTTTTTGTTATACGTAACATGGATTGATTGCTATAGGTTTAGCGATTATATCGGCTGTAAAACTGACGCGTGGATATGATTCGATATACTAATTACCTACCTAGAGTTCTATCTGTAAATTTTTTTATGGTTATGGTTGTCGCGGATTTATATCCAAACAATACCTAATAGCATGGGCGCCGGCAGCAGGGTGCAAAGGGGTGCACTTGCACCCCCCTGTCAGGTCCGGTGGTCCAGGTGACATAGGCTACATTTTATATGAGAAAAAAATCGAGAAGTGACGTTCGTGCGGCTAAACGGAAATATTAAGTTAGTTTCAGATAGACATAACAGATAGCGCTTCTAGCTGCTTACCCCGCGCTTTCTTCCGTTAGTACGCAGTTGAATACACGTTTTTCTGCACACTGAATTATTATTTGATACTATTAAGTAAGTATATAATATGTATTGTTATTATGAGTATTCGGGTTTACGAATTTTATCTCTTGTTTGAGAAATAGATGGAATTATACGTAAAGTAACTATGAATCTACATTTTACGATCGAAATTCAAATTTTCTGTTACATAGACCTACATAATTATGTAACAGGAAATCCGAATTTCGATGTGGCTGTCGCGTGTAGCTCGTGTGCGGCGAGCCTAACAGTACCTACAGGTATAATACTGTCGAACATGCGACAGTACCTGTACTGTTAGGCTCGCCGCACACGAGCCACACGCGACAGCCACAAGCGCCGCGCCACACCACACGCGCCATCGGCACCACCAGAGAAGCGGCCACAAAGGTGTCTGACGCGCGCTACGGGCACTTGTGGTCTGTGGTAGACGCTTGCTTTAATCCATACAGTTTGCAGTATCTTAATGAAGTTGCTGCTGATAAAAAAACGTAAAAAGAAAAACCCAAAATTGCTTTTATTACTTACTTATCAAAAGTGATTACTTACGTGTTGTTATCAAACTTTGATTAATACCTAAGTTTATTTATCTATCGTAATTCTCAAAAGTCAAAAGTAGGTTGTTCGTCGAAAATAAAATATATACCTACCTACCTAAGTATTACTCATGCGTAGTTTATTTTTATTTGTTAGACTAGATGATGCCCACGGCTTCGCCCGTGTGTATTTAGGTTTGTAAAACTCTCGTGGGAACTTTGATTTTCCAGAACATAAAGTAGCCTATCTGTAGTAAGTAGTAACCCGTCCACAAAACGGAAAAATTCCGTGGGATCCTTACGATTTCGGAATGCAATTCCTTACAGCATCAGGGTTGAGGAGTTGGATATGTACCTACTCGAGGTCATTCAACAATAAAGTCTTTAATTGGTATCCCCAATATCAATAATAACCGACAGTGGCTAAATCCCATTAGTTTTGGGGATCCCATTCAGATCCCCTACAGCATCAGGATTGAGGAGTTGAAATCAAAATTTTTTGTAGGACAGTGTCGCAATGTTTCTCTATCGATTAAAAAAAAAATTACGCAAATCGGTTCAGAAATCTCGGAGATATCGGTGTACATAGGTAGAAAAACACAACTCCTCCTTTTTTGAAAGTCGGTTAAAAAAGTAGCCTATGTTACTCCCTGGTTAATTCTCTACTTGTATGTGAAAGTCCCGTCAAAATCGGTTCAGCCGTTCCAAAGATTAGCCCGTTCAAACAGACAGACAGACAGACAGACAGACAGACAGACAGACAGACAGACAGACAGACAGACAGACAAAAATTTTAAAAACGTGTGATTCGGTTATATTATCGTTCAAATAACCATATGAGCTTAATATGAGGTAGTTATTTCGATATTACAGACAGACACTTCAATTTTATTTATTAGTATAGAAGTATAGATTAGTATAGATTAGTAGGTAGGTATGTCATTATTGATTAGCTGATAGGATTAAATATGTTTCGGTACTTATCAAGGCCTTTTTAATCATTTTTTTTTTTCAAAGAATCTAACTTAAGGTATTGTTTCCGTTTAATGTTTAGTTTCAAAGTGCTGTACACAGCCTAAACCGATGGACGTAGAGATTCGTCATCAACCGTTAGAGGTCCACTGCTGGACATAGCATAGGTCACTTGTAGCTACTTCTACATGAGCATGATATGAGCTCAAAGAAGCTTAGGAAAAACAAAATGGTTCCTACGGGATTTTTAAAAACCAATATATATCAACGCGAACGAAGTCGCGGGTGTCCGCTTGTTAAATAATAATATAAGGTATTTTAACAGCTAACTCCACGCGGTTGTGAACCAAGTCGTGAGAATTAGCATCGAACTATAAGGCTAGAAGATACTTAGCCAAAAATCCCAATGTTTTACGTAAGTAGATATGCAGTAGGTAGGTATGCTTCAGTAGTAAAAGATAAGGTAAATAACTACTTAATTATTGAATTTATCAGATATATTATTATGTACTTACATATCAAATTAATATAAAGCGGTAATTCATAGGAAAGATTAGGTACCGGGAACCCAGCGGCGAATTGTAATAAATCTATCCAGTTATCGTTATCGCAGTCATGCCCTACTTTGCACAAGCTTTACTTAACCCATTGTACACCATGGCAGGCTTGTCTCCATTTGCTGTGCTGTAGTAGGTACCTAGGTAGCTATATCGCCACAAGCCGCAACCCCTACGGCGAGCCTTATCCTATATACTTACATCCTACAACCTACTCTATGGAGCCACAACCACACGAGTAAATAGGTACAGAGGGGAAGCTTCTACAAGCGGCCCGCTGTAGGTACACTCACACATATGCGCCCGTTTGTCATCCAACTGAGCCGGTTGGAGGACGGAGCGGGCGTCCGTGAACCGTTGGTGAGTGTATTTGTGTGAGTGTACCTACAGCGGGCCGTTTTTATGAAGCTTCCTCTCTGTACCTATCTACTCGAGTGCTACAACCCGCTTTTCTACTCGTGTACCGCTGCCGCGTCCGCGTCGCTGCAAATACAGTCGTTGACCTACCGCGTCCAGATTACGCTACTTGAAAGAGGTGCATTGAAGATGAATATAAAGTTTAGGCACTCGTCGCTGAGCGAGCTAAACTGTACGTTTTACCTAGGTACAAGAGTAGGAGCTTCTTATTGTGGACGCGTGCCTATATCACTGGTAAACATTAAACAAACAAGTAAGGAATCAATCAAACACTGATTTTTTTCGACCACCTCCCTGGCGCAGTGGTGAGCGCTGTGGTCTTATCAGTGGGAGGTCCCGGGTTCGTGGCCTTAGCCGTGGCTAGTTACCACCCTACCGGCAAATCCGTGCCGCCAAGCGATTTAGCGTTCCGGTACGATGCCGTGTAAAAACCGATCAGGGGTAAATACCATGCATAACCTCTTCCAATTTAGCCCGCTTCCATCTTAGACTGCATCATTACTTACCATCAGGTGAAATTGCAGTCAAGGGCTAGTAGTTGAATAAAAAATAAATAAAAAATAAAGATTTTAATGAAAACTTAATTAAGCTCATAATAAACTATTTCACCAAGACCCCATTGTGTTTGGCGCCAAATCAAAAATTTACTATGAGTTACTTACCTAGTGCCTATGGTAAGTAAGTAGTTAGGTACATTGGTTTAGCAGCTTTAAAAGGTTTATTTTATTTTGAACACTTTTTAATTTCTTTTCTCGTAAGTTTAATTTTTTTTTAAATTTTTATTAAACGATTTTAAAGATGAGCTTCATCTTTCCGCTTCTTCACTGAAACTGGTGCTTCTAGTTTTTTCGTACAACGCCATCTATAACGTAGCAGTGGAAACTACAAAAATTAAAGAAAATTTTCATTTGTTTTCTATAAAAATTGTTAATTTTCATTCGCTACACTAGCGGCACGCTATGATGGCCGGTTTGACACATTACAATAGTGATGTGGAATGTCAATTTATTCTCGAACAAAAAACAATTAAGTTTTGTTTTTGTACCTGATTAAATAGGTTTAATAAAACAAAAATGTATATGTTTATTTAATTTATTTGAACGAACTGAATATTTGAACGAAAATGAATATACATACTTTATATGCACACAAGAAACATATTATGAATACAAAAGATACCAAAAAAGGTGCCACAAAAGGCCATAATTAATCAGATTCGTCCATACTACTATTTTCACTGTCGTCACTGCTATCATCACATACATTAATAATTATATGTTCGTTTTCTATAATATTATCTATTTTCACATCTCTTTCATAATCTTCCCTTATTAATTTAACAGTTCTATTCACAACCTTTTCCCAGTCTCCTTTAGTCACATGTTCACAAGCTTCTTCTAATAATTTTAGCATTTTTTTTGTGGTAAATGGGGGTTCTGTATTGTGTCTTGCAGCATATCCCTTAATTTGAGCCCACACCAACTCAATCGCATTATACTCACAATGGTAAGGCGGTAACCGTATAACTCTGTGCCCATGTTCTAATGCTATTTCGTCAATGACGTATCGGATCTTGGTTGGTTTGTTTTCTTTTAAAAGACGTACTAATTCCGCTTTTAACATATTCATGTTTGCATCTACGCCATTTTTACGAAGCCATGCGACGATATCAGCTTTCTTTTGGGATTGGGCAGGTGGCTTGTCAATTTGCATCGAGTGGTATGGGGCGTTGTCCATAATTATAATAGATGGTTCAGGGAGGCTACACAACATTGAGGTAAACCATTCAGTAAACTTTTCTCCATTCATGTCTTCATGATAGTCTCCAGTGGTTTTTGACGCAAAAGCCATGAGAGAACCTTCGACAAGTTGATGGTTCCGGCGTGACAAATTATAAGTCGCGATCCTTTTCCTACAGGAACTTTGGAAGTAGATGCTGCTGTGTCATCGTTCCAAGAACGGCCTACAGTATGGTTAGCATTAAGCCATGTTTCATCCAAGAACACAACATTTTGCCAATTTTTGATTTCTTTCACTTGCCGTAAAAAAGTATACCTTGCCATCGCTATATCAAATCTTTCCATCAATATTTTGCGTTTGTTACATTTTTTGTATCGAAATCCAATGGTCTTCAAAATCTTCGTTAAAGAACTTTCCCCACCGAAGAATAATCCAGTTTCCTTCAGTGAATGCACCAACTTTTTTCTTGTTGGATACTCCTTCTGTAAATAGTAGCCGTAAACATGTCTTCGGATAGCATCGGCATCAAAGCTATCGATGCCTACGACTGGTTTTGCTCGTTTTCTCTTTTTTGGTGTGTGAAGTTTATTTTCTTCTGTGCCAGCCTCGCCATATTTTTTTTTAGTTATCCGTCTAACAGTTCGTTGTCCAATATTAAGCGCATCAGCTACGCGTTCAACCACTGACGTTATAGGTAAAATTGGCCCTCCATTTTGAGCTTCACGATCGAAATAGTTACGAAGGCGTATTACGAACTCACGTGTCTGACTATTTAGAACAGTTCTCTGCGTACGTTCGGTCATATCGACGAAATCCACAACAAAGGGCTTGAACAGAGTCCAAATTAACGAGCAAGGGTCAACAGTAATGCAGTATCAATATTTGAAATCCAAAGCCAGGTCAAAACTATACCTATCACAATCGCATTGCACTGACAGTTTATACTTTTCGAAGCAACGTCAATTCGAAACTGCTTTGTTTTGCACTGAGCATTGACGCGAGTTTGCCGGAGGTAGTAGTTGTGCTAGCCAGCGATCCTATGTGACGATCGTATTAGATTCCATTTTTAAAAATTTATTGATATTTTTTTGCGATTTCAGAGGTTTGTCCACATAGTGAAAATTGTTCATATTCACAAGTACATTCACCCCTTAAATGGTGCAAACTGATTTTTCTACACTTGTATACATTTAAGAAATCAATTTAATAAATAAATTTTGAGTCCTAAACCTAAAACTACATTCGATAAAATTTATGAATCTCTGCACATCACTATCGTCAATAAAGTAATACAATTATTTCCTTCAAAGTCGTTATCAATTAATACGGAACTTCATGAGCGGACAAACGTCAAACCGGCCATCATAGCGTGCCGCTAGAGTAGCTAAGTACGCACGTTAATAACATTCCATACTTTATTCATAACTATAATAAGAGCCAGTATTTACCATACAATAGGTTTAAAATACATTAATACTGTATATCCTACTAATATTATAAATGTGAAAGTGTAGATGTTTGGATGTTTGTTACTCTATAACATTGCAACTACTGAACCGATTTCGCTGAAATATTGAAAGGAGATAGATTATGTCTTGACTTAAAACATAGGCTTTTTATCCTGGAAAAATCCACGTTCCCGCGTGATTTAAAAAAAACCGAAATCTACAGCTACAGCTATATAGGTAGATTATTATAGCAAACTTCCTTGAAAGTAGGTATAAAGGTTGGAAAAGGGAGCGGGAACAGGCACCAGAAATTCACGATTTGTGAAAAATCGAAATTCACGCGGGCGAAGCCGCGGACATAAGTTAGTATAAAATAATTATCAAGTGCGGACCTTTGGCCTCATTCCTGTAAGTATATGGACTATTATTCTGTGGTAGGTATAAGCCACCCACATCTGTTTTTGTATTTGGTGTTCTTATCCTTTGTTGTTCTGCATTATGAATAAACATGTTGTTTTTTATTCAAACCTACTGCACAATTAATACTTAGCTTACTAGCACTACAAACAATTGTAGCACTACCTAGTAAATTATATTAAAAAAAAAACATTGTCATTTATAATATAAATATGTTAGTTAAAACTATTTAAAATTAATAATGCGACAAGTGTAAATTAAAAATTAAAAAAAACCCCGACACTCGCCATTTTGGGGCAGCCGCCATCTTGGATTTGCAATAGTGCTATTCTACTAGTCAAGCCCTTTCATTTGATACCCATATTAAGGGAGTTGTGAAAAAATATGTAATCCGCCATTTTGTAGCGGCGGCCATCTTGGACCGATTTTCTTCAAACATAGCTAACAACACTCTAGACTAATTCACCTTTCAAACAAAAAAAACCGCATTCAAATCGGTCCACCCGTTTGAGCGCCACAGGGGAACAGACAGACAGACAGACAGGCAGACAGACAGACACTGTTGACAGACAGATATACAGACACAGACACACAGACAGACAGACACACACAGACACAGACACGCACACATACACACACATAGAAACACACAGACACACACACACACGCACGCACGCACGCACGCACGCACGCACGGATACACGCACGCACGCACGCACAGACACGTCAAACTTATAACACCCCGTCGTTTTAGCGTCGGAGGTTAAAAATCAGTTGAAATTACTTTTGATGTTGGACGTTGAGCAAAACTAATTTTGAAGCAAAAATATTGGGTAGGTACGTAAAGGACGGTATAAAAGGGGTAAGGGATTGACGGGTCGTTCCTCGCAAATTACAGCAGAATTTGATAAATGAAAGGCATGTTAGTAATAATTATAAGTTTAATGGCGATATAAAACAATTGTAACAAGTACTCGGGCGCGCCCGCGGCTCGGGCGCGGTATTCGTATCAACGGCGGATGCTGCACGCGGACGATTTGGCGCGCTGGATCTTCTTCAGCAAGATCTGAAAAAAAAAAATTACTCTTTTGAATTGGTTTACTTTTTATCCGACTACGGCAAAGCCAAATGGAAGGGTTATGATTTTAGCAGTCTATGTATGACGTATGTATGTATGTACATAATATGTATGTATGTGGCCGATTTTGATGAATGAGGTGTCAATTAATTCTTTGTTATGGTCCGGGTGACATAGGCTACATTTTATATACGAAAAAATCGAGAAGCGACGTGCGAGCGGCAAAAGTTTATTATTATTTAGTATCGGATAGAAATAACAGATGGCGCCACTAGCTGCTTGTCCCGCGATTTCGGGTTTCGCTCGCGTAGTCGGGTTTTAGTTTACGAGCTTTATACTTGTTTCTTGTTTTGGTTGATTTTCTTATCAACCGATAAACGTCCACTGCTAGACATAATATGTATAGCAGACATGGAAGTTTTATGAACTCGCTAGCACAGCCAACTCGTGGCACGATAGGAACATGGATGATGGAATTACGAACGTTTCTAGCTGTTGGTCTCCACTTCCGTATAGCCGATCCTTCACCATCCAAACTACTCCAATGAAAATTCCTATCAACCCTACTTACACCAATATGTATGTACATTAGACATGGTGAGTTCCTATGTATTTTCGACAAAAAAAAACCTTGTGTTCTTTTTTCTGATGAGGTTTTGGTCTCCAAAACCAACGAAAACTCATCGTATATACAAACTCACCATATTATCATGGTCAATCTTCCCCTGCTGGTTGCGCCTCTGCACGGCGACCGAGAGTGTTGCAAGGGGGACTCATTTCTCCTATAAAATAGACAATCTACATAGACAAACTCACCATATTGTCATGGTCAATCTTCCTATGCTGGTTGCGCCTCTGCACGGCGACCGAGAGTGTTGCAAGGGGGACTCATTGCTCCTATAAAATAGACAATCTATATTGACAAACTCACCATATTATCATGGTCAATCTTCCCTTGCTGGTTGCGCCTCTGCACTGCGACCGAGAGTGTTGCAAGGGGGACTCATTGCTCCTATAAAATAGACAATCTATATTGACAAACTCACCATATTATCATGGTCAATCTTCCCTTGCTGGTTGCGCCTCTGCACGGCGACCGAGAGTGTTGCAAGGGGGACTCATTGCTCCTATAAAATAGACAATCTATATTGACAAACTCACCATATTATCATGGTCAATCTTCCCTTGCTGGTTGCGCCTCTGCACGGCGACCGAGAGTGTTGCAAGGGGGACTCATTGCTCCTATAAAATAGACAATCTATATTGACAAACTCACCATATTATCATGGTCAATCTTCCTCTGCTGGTTGCGCCTCTGCACGGCGAACGAAAGTGTTGCAAGGGGGGCTCATTGCTCCTATAAAATAGACAATCTACATAGACAAACTCACCATATTGTCATGGTCAATCTTCCTATGCTGGTTGCGCCTCTGCACGGCGACCGAGAGTGTTGCAAGGGGGACTCATTGCTCCTATAAAATAGACAATCTATATTGACAAACTCACCATATTGCAATCTTCCCCTGCTGGTTGCGCCTCTGCACGGCGACCGAGAGTGTTGCAAGGGGGACTCATTGCTCCTATAAAATAGACAATCTATATTGACAAACTCACCATATTGCAATCTTCCCTTGCTGGTTGCGCCTCTGCACGGCGACCGAGAGTGTTGCAAGGGGGACTCATTGCTCCTATAAAATAGACAATCTATATAGACAAACTCACCATATTGTCATGGTCAATCTTCCTCTGTTGGTTCCGCCTCTGCACAGCGGCCGGCGGCGGCGGCCTCTTGGCCCTCTCTTCGCGAGGCGGTATGGTGGACTTGCGCTTGTTCCGCGCGCTCAGTATCTTGTTCAATAGAATGTGGTTGTGTCGCTCGATCTCGCGCAGCCTGTCGTTTGTGAACGACATGTTGACGCGGCGAGTCTGCGGCACTGATACTGATCTGGAATGTGGTAAGTGGCCATTTTAGGGCCTGTTTCACCACCTTTTAAGGGTTCCGTACCTCAAAAGGTAAAAAAAGGAACCCTTATAAGATCACTTTCTTGTCCGTCTGTCCGTCCGTCCGTATGTCCGTCCGTCCGTATGTCCGTCTGTCTGTGTGTCACCACCAATTTTCTCAGGAACGAGTAGACCTAGCAAGTTGAAATTTATACCAGATACTAAGGTCTATAGTCCCTATTAGGTGTATAAAAATTAAGGTCCTGAGTCCACACAATAAAAAGATATGGGCAAATTTAGATTTTCACGAAAACGTGTAAGTACCAAAATTTACCTTAATTTTGAGCTTTTTTTATTTTTCGGAATTTTTCCTTTACTTGATCTGTAAGACCTTGCTTTTGACCAAAATTGACAAATCTAGGTCAACCGGAAGTACCCTATAGGTTTTGGGTCGAAAACCTAAATGGTAGTTCTAGTTAACCTAGAATTACGAAATTTGGCGAAAGCCAGGTCTTACAGCACAAATAAAGGAAAAATTCCAAAAACTAAAAAAAGTTGGAAATTAAAGGGTGTCCCCATACATACATAGTTGAGCCAATTAAGGTAGACCTCTGAGTTGTATGAGCGCTCATACAATTTAGAGGCCTAGCTTAATTAGCACCTTACCTTTTAAGACAAACTAATGAAAAACAGATTGTACTTATATCGGTGCGTGAGTCTGACTCGCACTTGACCGGTTTTATTAAAAGTTGGATAGCTTAAACGTACACTTTCTTACTTTATGTCAAGTGACAGGCGAAAGTTGTGAATAAGCTATCCGACACTTATACAGAACGCTTCTTATTACAATAAAATTGTCGGCAAAAATAAATCTGCCACACAGATTCAGAAACGCCCTCCCTGAGGTCGCAGCCGTGAGCGCTGTGGTTATAAGCAGGTCACGGGTACGATTTCCGGCAGTGGCAATTTGGGACTTTATAAATTAATATTTTCTCTGGTCTGGTCTGGTGGGACCCTTCAGCCATGGCTGGCTACCTATAACCCCCGGCACGTAAGTCTACCGGTGACCTTCAAGTGCGCGCAGCGTCGTACGAGTGAGCGGGACACAATACGATTGGAGAGCCAATCAGCGCTTACGAGGGATCCGCGAGAGCTAATCAGTGCTTACGAACGATCCCCACGCCCTCCCCGCGACCCCCTCACACCCCGAGATACCTCATTTTCGACTTCTGCACATTGAAGGTCACCGGTCGACTTATTTGCCGTGACTTGTACCACCCTAGAGAGTGTAAGGGCGAATTACGATATCACGTAAAAACCGATCAGAATAGGTTTAATAAAAACCGCCATACCTCTTCCAAGTTAACCCGCTTCTACCTGACTGCATCTTCACTTAACATGTGAGATAGCAGTTAAGGGCTAACTTGTAGATGAATAAAAAAAATTGATTGTCTGTAAAGTCGGTTTACGGACGACGAATTATTTTATGTGATAACGTCATAAGAAAACATTATATAACACATATATAGGCTGACCGTGCCTCTCTATCGCTTGTTCCGCGCTCTCGCTTGCACGTTCGGCTTAGGCGGAACGTGACGCTTTTTCGTGCGTGCAGCCATCGATGTTGAGTGCAGAGCGATCATCGATTTATAAGACGTTATCACGTCAAAAATATACACAGCAGCCACATCTATAGAACAGAAATAATTCTTGAAATCGTAACTGACACTCACCCATAATCCGTAGATCTGCCAGAAACTGAGCCGGGTTTTCGACTGGCACACTGCGACATACAAGACTGACTTGACAGTTTAACCGAGGATTTTGACAGTGTCTTATTGACCTGCGTGTTACTGTTACCGTTGCGTACAACAGTCTCGCTCTTGACGTTCTCTAGTTCAACATCACTGAGATCTGCGTCTTCGAACTCATCTGAATAGTGGACCTCGTCGTCGCTACCTTGTGATCTATGTGATCTGTAAAATATTAAAATAATACTATACTTTTATATATGTACCTACTTAATAAATAAAATTGAAGTGTCTGTCTGTAATTTCGAATTAACTACATCATATGAAGCTCGGTTATTTGAACTATACCATAACCGAATCACACGTTTTTAAAATTTTTCTCTGTCTGTCTGTCTGTTTGAACGGGCTAATCTTCGGAACGGCTGAACCGATTTTGACGGGATCAACAAGTAGAGAATTAACCAGGGAGTAACATAGGCTACTTTTTTAACCGACTTTCAAAAAAGGAGGGGTTGTGTTTTTCTACCTATGTACACCGATATCTCCGAGATTTCTGAACCGATTTGCGTAATTTTTTTTTATCGATAGAGAAACATTGCGACACTGTCCTATAAAACATTTGGATTCCAACTCCTCAATTTTGATGCTGTAGGAGACCTGATCCCCAAAACTAATGGGATTCTACACTTATCAGAAGATGGTGAAACAGGCCCTAAGTCTTTATTGCAATAAGTAAAAAGAAACAAAATCACATAGGGTAACTATAAGGCTGGTTTCACAGCTGTATGGTACACCCGTACGGGCTCCTGGAATGGAGACACACCCACACGGGAGGCGTTAGATTTTAGAACATCGTTTCACAGCAACGAGGATTGTTCCGTACGGGTCTTGCTCCGCGTAGAGGCCGTATAACGCTAGCAACCGTATCACACTGAACCACTCGTTTCAGAGCACTGCGGGCGCTACCCGTACGGGTCTTCCATATTACGGGCGACTCGTACAGCTGTGAAACCAGCCTAACATAAATTGCGCAAAGGCGGCCTTATCGTTTGAAGCAACTAACCTAACACAAATCCGGATTGACAGTGATTGCCTATGGAATATGCATTCGAGTTTACCTTTCGTGTTCATTGTCAGACTCAGCTTCCTCATATACACATGTCTCAATACATATATTTGGCGGTCGTTTCACTGCATCCACGATGCAACCCATCTCGGAGAATTCTTTAGTGATTACATCTATATCGTTATTATTCTCCTCCTGTGTAAAAAGGAATTTTACATAAACAAAACGATCTATCAAGTATTTATTACTTTACTATACTACTACATATTGAATACCTACCAATTGGTTGAAAAGTCTGATATAATTTACTGAACTATCGAAATTAAGTAAATCACTGACAATTGAAGTCTTAATATCTAAAATTATTGAGTGGTTTATTGTTGTCTATATAGCTTCGAATAAAGGACTTTAACTTACAAAATAAGTTTATTATTAACAGCTTTTCTTTTATGAAGAAATGCTGTATTTGACTGCAATATCATACCTAATGCAAATGATAAGATTCTACTTTGGGGAAGGATTGTCTAGAATCTAGGCAATCATTCCCCAAAGTCTAGACTCTAGATGATGCCTTTCAGCTCTTGCTTTGAGTTATAATAACTTAAACTTATATTATTTGAAACAATATTATCACCAGAGACATCAATGAAAAATACATACATATGAGTTAAAATGAGAGTCTCCTTTTTTCAAGTCGTTATTATTCTCCTCACGGTAAAACTGTTTACATTTCATTCTGTTACTGTCACCAGATGAGTAGTTTGTGTCTATATACTCGCTCAATTTGTCTACTTTGCTCTCAGTAAGTGACATGGTTATGTGAAGCGTGCTTTCAGAAATAAAATGCCAGGCTCTGCGGCTAAAATTACAAAAATACATAGTAAATAAATGTGCTTGTATTATGTAGCTTTGTAAAACAACCATGACTAAATCTTTAACAGAAAAAATCAATTTGAAATTGCTTGAGAAAATATTTGTTAGTGCATTAGGACTTCAAGAATTTGATCTCTTTTATAAAACTCCTAAATTAAATGATATTAAACAGGAATAAAAGCAAAATTAACAATACTTACCTACTGTTAGCAGAGTATCTCAGATATAAACTAATACGTCTTGATCTCAGCAGAGCATATCAAAAATATTAATTAATATTTGGCTATTACAAACGTTAACTACTCTATTATCACCGTACGGCAACTTATTTGCGCGATAATACAAAAGAACTACAAGTAACAAGCTCAAATACAAAACTAGGAGATACAAATATAAACGAAATCTTCGCAAAATACGTAAATAAACTTGACATATTTGTCGAAATAATTTTGTTTTTAGAATCTTACAAGACATACGCCTCCTTCATAAACAGCCAGATTCAAATTTGGTTTCTTTTTGTTTTTATAACACTTTGTCTTTTAATGTGCAACGACACAAATAATTCATGAAAAATCAATAAATCTCAATAACAAAACAAAACAACACAGCAACCAAACAAACAAATATCCCGCCATTCACCATTCACCAAGGAGTGACATTTCATTCGATGATAAAGTTACGTTTTACGCATAGTGGAAGAACTGGAAGTAAATTATAAATATTTTTTTATGTTATTTATGGTTGAAAATAAATAAAATTTCATACAAATAAAAGTTTAAATGAAATATATTTGTTTAATAAAATTAAATAGAAGATTAACCATTGTTTAAAATGTTTACTAATAACAAAAGTAGAACAAAAGGCCTTCGCATGAATGAACAGCTGGGTTTTATCATTGGGTTTTATTGACAGAGCGTTGTCCAATTGACGTTGTCATTATCTCATTCGCCACTCATTCCACTCATTCATAGGTGTAGAAGAAAGAAAATTAATTATTCTTGAATGGGCTAAGGAAATATATGGGTGGAATAATGATTTTTCGGTAAAATTCCAGTTTAGAAGATACAAAACTAATCTTCAAGATGGTGACTATAATTAAGAATCAGCTATTGAAACATCTCTCGAGGTAAGACGCTAAATTTGCCGTCGTATTTAAAGTAGGTTCAGTAGTTCATTATTTTTACAATTAGTGTTCTAATTTAATAAAATAACAATGTATAAACTTTACAATTTATTTGCGTCTTGATTATTGCTGTAACCTTGAGATATTATTTGCAATTGGAATTACTTTTTTGCTCTCCAATGTTTACTTCAAATTGTTTTCTTACAAAATCCTGAAGCTTATTTTTCGCAGAAATAAAAGTGTAAAACTAATATCTTATTAAGTACTAAACCTTAGAAAAATCTAGTGTAGAAAATCACTGAAAATGTTTCATCTAAATACCTAATAACGTCTTTTAAAAATCCAGTTTGAACTCTGATCTGGTATAAAAAGTATCCTGTGTCCATCTCAGGGATGCAAATTATCTCTGTGCCAAATTTCATTAGTACGGATATTACATTTATATTATACATTACATAGGCTCTCTAAAGTGTATGTTAAGTACTATTCCCCCTTTTCTTTTTATACGTAAAAAATTACACATTTCAAAATTGTACAAAATATTTTACAATTAAGGAAAAATTAGAGGCTTATCTCTTGCATCAATTGTCTAAGAGCTGCATCAATCATTGATCAACTGTGGTGATGGCCTGAATATATGACAATCTTGTTGCAACAATGCATTTTAGACGGTAGCGGGAGTGACTCAGTTAATCAGAGGTGAATGCAATTGTCATGCTGTACAATTTGTCACATTTTTAGATAATCAACATGCAGGAGTATTTGGAGGTATAAGCACATGCCAACATGCATAAACAATGCATTATTTTTGTACACAATGCATATAAAAGTATATGAGATTCAGGAATGTACTTTCGTAGATCTGCTCTGAACTGTACTTATGGATTGGTGAATGCTGTTTATATGCGATGAAGTTCAAACATTTTCTGTGGTTCACAGTTCAGTCTACTCAGTCAGCAGCTAACTGCTGCTGCTAAGCTAAATGATTTTAAAACAAATATTTGTACGCTGATAAATAGCTGTTCGTTTTACATGTGGAAAATCTACCATTTTTTTAATATAAATTGCAGGAAATCAAGCCAGTATGTTAAGTAATTACCGCTGTCGATGCATTTGCAGCACCAGATGAACCACTAATGTTGCCGGCTTTTGAGGAATTTGATGACCAATTACCCTAAATCTAATTGCCAATTTTTCAGATACACCAAGAATCTGTCACCTGAACAGATCTCCCTCTCCGCTCTCAGAGGGTCTGGTGAACTCCAAGACCTGACCCTGGATGAGGATCTACTGACAGACCTCTTGGAACTGCCTGGTTGGGTGCGGCTGACTTCCGCCAGGTGTAATAGAGCATCATTCAGGATCCAATGGACCAAATTGAAGACAGTTCCTATTGTATTGGTGAGTAAAAGAATAGAATACAAAACACTTTGTTGCATACCAAAAATGAAAAAACAGGAAGAAAGAATTCAATAATTTTAAATAAGGTAGCATGCAAAGTTTTGTTTTTTGTTTATTTCGTTACTAACGTGGTGTCGCCAGGTATGGACCAGGCACCAGTAGCTGATATCAAGATATTTAATCAGATATTTATCAATCAACATTTATGTAATAAGCAAGTTTAGTTATAAATTATGTTAACTATCAAGGTAATAGTACTAATTCTATTGAACGTATTCTATCAATTTAGTTTTGTTTAAAGAATGGTGCCAATTTTTACAGAATCTCTAAACTAAAGTAATTTGACAGCTCTATGTAATGCTATCCTTTTCTGTAGGGAACATTGTGAAAAAGATAGCAATATATTTAGACTTGTCCAATTTTGTTTAGTCTAAAGATTGTGTACACTGTAGACTTTGTACCATTGTCTGCAGACTCACAATATCCGGTTGTTTGGTTCTGCACATATTGAGATACATAATAGGTAGTTGGTACGTTATCGATTTACAAATTGCACGCGCGTGTTGATTCGTGTTCATGCAATTAGTGTAATCTATTGTTTGAGTAGGCACTTACGATATTGCCCCTACAAGGCAGTGCTAAAGATCACAACTACACTACAGAATTTACTAAAAATAAAATTGAAGTCTGTTTGTGATTTAGAGATCCTCTTATTAAGCTCCTATGATTATTTGAACGATAGCGTATACTAAACATGTTTAAAAAAATTGATATGGATAATCTTCAGAACGACTGAAATTATTTTGACGAAATTTTTACAGGCTCATACCAATTTACTCAGAGGGTCATACCAAGAGTGAAATAGGCTACATTTTATTGATATAAGGACCGATTTTGAAGAATGAGGTGTCTCGAAAAAAATCCAGAAGTTACCTTTGCGCGGCTTTCTACAATATTAAATTAGTTTCGGATAGACATAACAGATGGCGCCACAAGCTGCTTGCCCCGCGCGTTCTGCGCACTAAATTATTATTAAATTAGCTTGCGTAGTCGGGTTTTAGTTTACGAACGTTATTTCAGAATCTGGACGAGGTGAGCATAGCGCTGGAGGTGTGCGAAGAGCCGCGCACCGTGCACGCGACAGCGGCGTCAGCTATGCCCATACCGGGCAAGTACAGCTACATACATAAGGTGGGGGTTTACCTTTTACTTATAAATGACTAGCGGTCCGCCCCGGCTTCGCCCGTGGTACATAATATATAGTCTATAGCACTCAAGGATCATGTACATATCCATCGGTGAAAGAATTTTTTAAAATCAGTCCAGTAGTTCCTGAGATAAGCGCGTTCAAGCAAACAAACTCTTCCGCTTTATTATATTAGAAGATTAGAAGATAGAAGATTAGAAGAAGATAATAATTGTTTATTTGTGTACATTAGGGTAGATACCTATATTATGTTTGATTTTGATGTTTATTTTATATGCAACAGCAATTAAAATGATGATGAAACCTAACTGTGATAAAAAAGAGAAGGTACTTCAAACACCACTTCAAAGTATAAAATATTTTTTTTCTAGTATGTTGAAGTTGCAGTAGCCAGCAGATTTTTATGTGAAGATCTCGCAAACTTCGTCTATTGATTAAAAACAATGTTTTAGAATTGAGAATCTCCTCCTTTTTTACCCGACTGGGTATATGTGTTTCACCTGTGTATGTATGTCCATTCCTATGTCCGCTTGTAACTAATCAACGGCTCAACGGATTTTGATAAATGAACGTCATTAGATTTGTCTTGATGACGCGAGTGTCAACGGGTACCTAAATTTAAAAAAAAAAAATCAAAATAGCGGACTTTATTGTGCGTGCTGAAAAAAAAAATTTTCTTCAAGACCCTCGAGTGGGGTATCGAAATAAAAGGATTCAAAAGGCAAATACGAAAATGTATACAATTTATATATTTGCAAACAATTTGGAGTGATAAATCTTATAAAATGACCGTTTCCTATGTCAGTTCGTAACTAATTAACGGCTCAACCAATTTTGATAAATTATACGTCATTAGATTTGTCTTGATGGCGCAAATGTTACTGGGTACATAAAAATCATAAAAAATCAAAATGGCGGATTTTATGCACTTTAATGTGCGGGCTGAAAAACAAAGATCTAAATTGAAATACATATTTGTTACAGGTAATAGACGGCATCTCGGTGGCTGTGAATCAAGTGCAAGTAGACTTCAGATGTGATGCATTCACCAGTAGTGTTCAGGTGGGTACTTTTGTTTAAGTATTTTACTGAATATATCAACTAGCGGTCCGCCCCGGCTTCGCCCGTGGTACATATATACCATATAGCACTCCAGGATCACGTACATATCCAACGGAGAAAGAATTTTTGAAATCGGTCCAGTAGTTGCTGAGATTAGCGCTTTCAAACAAACAAACTTCCGCTTTATTATATTAAGTATAGATATCGTATGAGTTTCAGACATAAGTGTGAATTTATGTAGCTGAATTCAGGTTTTTAAAAATCCCATGGAAAGTCAGTTTTATCAGGATAAAAATCACGATCGCGGCATGATCGTGATTTTTTTGCATGGATATAAATAGTTGAGGACTTAGAATATTTTTGAAAACCTTACTATGTGGATGAAGTCATGGGAAATAGTTAGTACGTATAATCTATGAATTTGACCTTGGCCCTTAGATCTCAAGGGTGACTGTGGAGTCGCGCACGCCTGAAGGTCGGAAGGGTGACTTAAGACTGACTAGAATCAAATCGCCTGATACCGGACAGCTACTTATATTTAAGGTAAGATTTTTTTTCAATATGTTTGTTAGATGTTTCTGGTAATTAACCAGATATACCTGGGTATAACCCCCGGCACGTAAGTCGACCGGTGACCTTCAAGTGCGCGCAGCGTCGTACGAGTGAGCGGGACACAATACGATTGGAGAGCCAATCAGCGCTTACGAGGGATCCGCGAGAGCTAATCAGTGCTCACGAACAATCTCCACGCCCTCCCCGCGACCCCCTCACACCCCGAGATACCTCATTTTCGACTTCTGCGCATTGAAGGTCACCGCTCGACTTATTTGTCGTGACTTGTAACTAATTCGATCTAGGTATTGATTCTTTTAACAAAATCGCGACGCAAATTAGCAGAGAGCTGAAGCTAATGGCAAAACAATAACAAGTGATAATCTAAAAGATTGAAAATTAAACCGACTTCACCACGCACTTAACAGTCCATATCTTGAACCTACTGAACCGATTTTGATGAAACTTCCACTGTACCCTAAGTTAAAGTAAATGTAAATCAATAAGAATGGTTACGACTATTGATCGAAAATCAATAGTTTCGGAGAAATCCGCGAATAATGACTTTTCTATAAAAGCCTCTGTACAACTATTTTACAAACCCAGTTTTTACTATTTATGATATTAATTCGTAGGAATTGGAGTGGCAAAGCGCGCGTATAGAAGCAAAGGCGCTCGGAGCGTCCGCAGCTAACCTGCCCCCGTTGCGGCTGCTCCTGGGCAACACACACTGTCGGATTGTGATCAAGAAACGACTTTCAGGTATTTCTTTTACAGTCAGTTATTGTGGGCGATTCTGTTGTACACAATCTCTAAATCTAAACTAAAATGACAGGTCTAAATATATTCCTGTCTCTTTCACAATCCTCCCTGCTAAAGGGGATAGCACTATTTTTAAACCTGTCAATTTAGTTTAGGTTTAGAGAATGTGTACAACAGAATTAGCCACAATGTGGAAAATTCTGTTGTACACAATCTCTAAACTAAACTAAAATGACAGGTCTAAATTTATTCCTATCTCTTTCACAATGCTCACTGCGGTAAAGGATAGCAATAGATTTAGACCTGTCATGTTAGTTTAGTTTAGAGAATTGTGTACAACAGAATTAGCCACATTATGTAATTCAATTATAATTCATTCAATCATTCTCTAAATTAAAAATTTAAAAAATCCACGTCATTCGCCATTTTGTGGTGGTGGCCATCTTGGATCTGCATAGTGCCACAGTTTAAAGAGATACTACCAGTTGTTCGACGCCTTTGAAGTCGAGCGATGCCGCCGCTCGTGTAGGTATATACGTGTTCCTACGCAAACATGCAAGGGTTGTCACAAAATTGGGATTAAAATAATTTTCGTTATTATTATTCTCATATTATTTTTATTAACATAATATCATGTACATACTCATAGGTTAAAAAATTATATTGAATAAGGACATTTTTTTGAGTTCTACACCCAAAGAATCTACTTAGAAAATCAATTATTATTCTGAATTATTTACTAAATATAACTTCATATAATTATAACGACAATTATGTTTCTTTGAACAAACCAAATACTTACTTACGATCAGGTAGGTAGGTAGGTACATAATATTATCACATAATATTTTGTAGTTACACTCTATTAAGTCTGGTAAATTATTCTTTGCGTTACTACAAAATATTAAAACTTATACCTACTTAGTTTAAGTTTGGCAATGGCCAATGACGCAGCGGCCATCTAGGATTTCAAATATAATGTCATATTCGTTCTCAGCCACCCCGATAACCTTGAAAACGACGCCCATGATGTGAAAATGTCATATTGACGCAGCGGCCATCTTGGATTTCAAATATAATGTCATATTCGTTCTCAACCACCCCGATAACCTTGAAAACGACACCCATAATGTGAAAATGTCATATTGACACAGCGGCCATCTTGGATTTAAAAAATAATATCATATTCGTTCTCAGCCACCCCGATAACCTTGAAAATGACACCCATAATGTGAAAATGTCATATTGACGCAGCGGCCATCTTGGATTTCAAATATCACACTTCACATCACATTAATATTATAAAGGCGAAGGTCTGTGTGTATGTATGTGCGTATGTGTGTATGTTTGTTACTCTTTCACGTAAAAACTAAACACATAGGCTTCTTTTTATGATTTTTAAAAAACCTGTATCAACGCGAACGAAGTCGCACGCATCAGCTAGTTAAGTTATAAAGTTATAAAATAACTAGAGAATGCCCGCGGCTTCGCCCGCGTGAATTTCGGTTTTGCACAAATCCCGAGAGAATCGTGGATTTCCGGTTCCCGTTTCCGCTCCCTTTTCTAACCTTTATACCTACTTTCGAGGAAGTTTGCTATAGTAATCTACATAAAGCTGTAGCTATAGATTTCGGTTTTTTTAAAATCCCGTGGGAACTCTTTGATTTTTCGGGATAAAAAGTAGCCTATGTTTTAAGTCAGGGCATAATCTATCTTCATTCAAAATTTCAGCCAAATCGATTCAGTAGTTGCGGCGTGATTGAGAAACAAACATCCAAACATCCACACTTTCATATTTATAATATTTTATAATATAAATAATATTTATTATATTACTATATTATTTAAAATAATGATGAGACGTTGCCAGTTCGTCATAGACGTTGCTAGGTATGTTAACAAAAACTGATAAACTTACCTCGCATCGCGGGGAAATCGGTGTTTTAGACCCTTGTTCTGTTTAGAATTTGTATTGCATCCGTAAACAGAACAGTAAGTCACCATTTTATGATAGAACTTACTAGGTAAATGACACTTAAAATATTTAAAACCACGCTCACGTCAACCCTCGTCCATCAATCAGGCAGACTGCGCGAGTCTGCCTGCAGAGTGCCGCGCCGCCCGCGCTCCGCAACCCACCCCACCGTTGCTCTGTACAAGTACATTCGTAATTTGACTGTATATTTCAAGGCTGTGATAGTGCTATTCTACTAGTCAAGCCCTTTAATTTGATACCCATATTGAGGGAGTTGTGAAAAACTATGTAATCCGCCATTTTGTGGCGATTCTTGAACCGATTTTTATCAAACATAGCTTGAGAACCCTCTCGACTTTTCTCTTCTCGAATTCTCCTTTCAAACAAGAAAAATCGCATTCAACATAAACACGCCCACGCACACGCACACACGGTGACATTGCTCGATGCCGAGTCTGATGGACTTGTTCGTATATAAATATCTTATGTAGTAGACTACCGCACTCGGCCAGCGTGATAGACTCCGGCCTAAACCCTTCTCATTCTGAGAGAAGACCCGGGCCCTATAGTGCGCGGTAATGGGTTGATAATTATGACTAAGCAGTAGTCCATTGACACATACTTAATCTTTCTTTATTCTAACTGGAAACCATTTAGTTCATGAATTTTAGGCAGCATTTACACTACACTACACTATCACTACTAACTCTTATGGTATTGTCGCAGACTGCGCGGTGCTGGGTTCTCGGCTGGTGCTACGTCCGGAGCCGCTGGCGTGGGCGTTGACGGACGGGCAGCTGCGCGCGGCGCTGGCGTGCGCGGCGGCGCTGGCCGGCCCCGTGCAGAGGGCCACGCAAATGGCCACCAGGACTAAGGCGGCTCATAAGGTATTGTCGCAGACTGTGCGGTGCTGGGTTCTCGGCTGGTGCTACGTCCGGAGCCGCTGGCGTGGGCGTTGACGGACGGGCAGCTGCGCGCGGCGCTGGCGTGCGCGGCGGCGCTGGCCGGCCCCGTGCAGAGGGCCACGCAAATGGCCACCAGGACTAAGGCGGCTCATAAGGTATTGTCGCAGACTGTGCGGTGCTGGGTTCTCGGCTGGTGCTACGTCCGGAGCCGCTGGCGTGGGCGTTGACGGACGGGCAGCTGCGCGCGGCGCTGGCGTGCGCGGCGGCGCTGGCCGGCCCCGTGCAGAGGGCCACGCAAATGGCCACCAGGACTAAGGCGGCTCATAAGGTATTGTCGCAGACTGTGCGGTGCTGGGTTCTCGGCTGGTGCTACGTCCGGAGCCGCTGGCGTGGGCGTTGACGGACGGGCAGCTGCGCGCGGCGCTGGCGTGCGCGGCGGCGCTGGCCGGCCCCGTGCAGAGGGCCACGCAAATGGCCACCAGGACTAAGGCGGCTCATAAGGTATTGTCGCAGACTGCGCGGTGCTGGGTTCTCGGCTGGTGCTACGCCCGGAGCCGCTGGCGTGGGCGTTGACGGACGGGCAGCTGCGCGCGGCGCTGGCGTGCGCGGCGGCGCTGGCCGGCCCCGTGCAGAGGGCCACGCAAATGGCCACCAGGACTAAGGCGGCTCATAAGGTATTGTCGCAGACTGCGCGGTGCTGGGTTCTCGGCTGGTGCTACGTCCGGAGCCGCTGGCGTGGGCGTTGACGGACGGGCAGCTGCGCGCGGCGCTGGCGTGCGCGGCGGCGCTGGCCGGCCCCGTGCAGAGGGCCACGCAAATGGCCACCAGGACTAAGGCGGCTCATAAGGTATTGTCGCAGACTGCGCGGTGCTGGGTTCTCGGCTGGTGCTACGCCCGGAGCCGCTGGCGTGGGCGTTGACGGACGGGAAGCTGCGCGGGCTACGCAAATGGCCACCAGGACTAGGTTAGTTCTGGTGGCCATTTGTTTAGTATTTTTCTAACCAGCAATGTAAAGCGTGTTCAACTCAAGAATAATGCTCCGCGAGCGACTGGCTGGCAACACTAGGTATTTAGGCGTCAGCTGATTGCATTACATTGCGAGCCTTAAAAAATATAGGAAATATTTTAAATTTTTTTGTGATATCTTGTAATTAAACTTTACTATTACCGTATAATAATATTATTTATGTTTTAATTATTTGTACAGATAGAGGAGCCCCGCGAACAGATCCACACTCGGCCGAGCTCGGGCGACAAGGACATCCTGGCGCGAATGTTCGCCAAGCACGACGTTCGCGAGACCTCGTACCATCTGCTCGCGCCCAGGATAGACTTGCATCTGTGCGACGATCCGGGTCGTGAGTATTTATGTCTATAATAGGGGGTATAATAGGAGGTTTAATAAGGTGTATAATAGGGGGTATAATAGGAGGTTTAATAGGGGGTTTAATAGGGTGTACAATAGGGGGTATAATAGGAGGTTTAATAGGGTGTATAATAGAGTATAATAGGAGGTTTAATAGGAGGTTTAATAGGGGGTTTAATAAGGTGTATAATAGGGGGTATAATAGGAGGTTTAATAAGGTGTATAATAGGTGGTGTAATACAGTGGGGTGGGTCTAATTTTGTGGACCCTTCTAGATCTTTTTTATTCGCTAGTTACTTAAAGTGTTGTTAAAAATGCAAAAGTAGGACTATAATAAGCCTGCCGATTTTTTTCATTCTTTACTTTTTTCTTTATTTTTTTTGTTCTTTATTTCCTCCTTTCCTTATTTCTTTCTTTCGTATTTTCTTTCCTTGTCCCTTCCTTCCTCCATTCTTTCCTTCCTTCTTCTCTCTTTCTTCCTTCCTTTTCTTTTTTCATTGGTTGGTACTCACCTCGTACGCTATCTGTAGCTGATACGAGCATTTTCCTTTCTTCCAGTGGGCAGGTCAGAAATGCCTCAGCTGGCGAACGGCGGCGCTCTGCAGGTCACTCTGGTCAGCATGCAGGCCGATCTCTTCCCCTACCACAAGGCCTCCAACGATCGACGACATTGGAGGGGGTACAGGTAAGTTGTTATCTTTCTCACTCGTCGTATTCCTGATAGCTGAAGGTCGTGGTTTTCTTGGCGAGAAATAGAAAAGGGAGTGAGAGAGTAGAAACTAGCTCTCTTCTTTCTCTCTCTCTCCCCCTTTTCTCTCCCCCTTTTCTCTCCCCATTCTCTCTCTCTTCTCTCTCCCTCTCCCCTTTTCTTTCTCTCTCCCCTTTCTCTCTCTCTCTCCCCTTTCTCTCTCTCCCCTTTCTCTCCATTCTCCCCCTCTCTCCATTCTTTCCCTCTCTTTCTCTTCCTCCTAGGGAGGAAGGGAGGGAGAGAGAGAGAGACTCTCTCCCTCCCTTCCTCCCTCCCCCCTTCCTCCCTCCCTCCCTCCCTTCCTCCCTTCCTCCCTCCCTCCCTCCCTGTCCCGCTATTCGAAAACGTAATCCAGATATGTAGTAGAAACGTGTCAAAAAGCAATCCACGTATTGAGATTGCAATGTGATTTATCAATTAGTAGACGTTAATGTTTATCGTTTTTTTTTTTTCAAATTGTAGGGAAGCCGCGACGCCGCACAGTCAGTGGTTATCGCAAGCCCTGTCTACCTTCTGCACCAATCTGCTGGAGACTTTGGACCCTAGGCCGTTAACACCCAGTTCTAAGGTATTCGCTTAGTTTAGGGTCTGCGCAAACAAGCCACATGCCACATTAGTGTCAGTCTCGCTCCACGTGCTGTGGCGAGTGGTCCGTTTGCGCCGACCCTCCCCCCTCATTCTCTCCCGTGCCTGTTATCGTGAAAATGCTAATCATCATGTTGAATGTTGGTAACATTCTGAAATTGTGGTACAGCTGAAGCCCACGACTTTGAATTGCTTTATACTCTGGTTTTTAATTCCGTGGAATTCTGACGTTTCTTAGTGTTACCAGAGATAAAACAGTTCCCACAAAAAAGATAATAAATTCAAAACTTACACTCTATTGCCTTATGTAGATATGACAAATGCCTGACAGATACTTTAGGTACCTTAGTTTGGGGTAAAATCGAACTTCAGGTGGTAACCCTGTTTTTCATACAAATAACTCATTCTATTTTTAAATGACAACTGTCAGAATTCCACTGAATTAAAAATCAGACTATAGGTATATTAAAGGTGTATGCCCCGTTGACCTACCGGCCGGCACCAGTAGGTCCAATGGGAATTCGTATGTCCCCGTAGACCTACTGCGATACGGTAAGAATTAAATGTCGACTAGCTGATGCTCGCGACTTCGCCCGCGTGGATTCATCCAAATTTAATTCCCTATTTAACCCACTTGGGGGTGGAGTTTCCAAAATTCCTGAAACACGTAATTCTTTATTTTTGACCTACAATACAAATTCCGATTTTCATGGATATAACTTGAAAAAATGACGGACTTTCATACAAACTTTCATCCCCTATTTAACCCCCTTAGGGGTGGAATTCGCAATAATCCTTTCTTAGTGTGCGCCTACGTCATAAAAGAAAGCTACTGTGAAAATTTCAAGTCTGTAGCTTCAGTGGCTTAGGCTGTGCGTTGATGATCAGTCAGTCAGTCTGTCAGTCAGTCAGGAGAAGCTTCTTTATATTATCACTACATAGTATAAAACAAAGTCGCTTTCTCTGTCCCTATGTCCCTATGTATGCTTAAATCTATAAAACTACGCAACGGATTTTGATGCGGTTTTTTTAATACATAGAGTGATTCAAGAGGAAGGTTTATAAGTACAAAAACTGGACCTGGTAGGTGGCGCTAATAGCGGGCAGGACGACGTCTGCCGGGTCCGCTAGTTATAGATAAATGTGACATTCTGTGGTAACTCTTAGATTTTCCAGGATAAAAAGTAGCCTATATTCACTCCCACTCCTTGTCCTCCTTGATTCCATTTTTTTTGCGTAGTCTTTTGCGTATACCAGGTATGGGCAACCTTTGGAAAGTTGCGGGCTAAACTTGTGGATGAAAACAGAAGTCGCGGGCCGTAGATACAACATTTTTTTTTTGGTTGTGAAAAAACATGCGGTTTGTTTTATTTTATACATTACTAGCTGTTGCCCGCGACTTCGTCCGCGTTAAAAAAATGTAAACGGGAAACCTTTGTTTCCCCGGGATAAAATAACAATGTCACTTTCCAGGTCCTCAACTAAAAAAATGCAACTGCAAAAAATCACGTCAATCTGTAGTTAAATGTCCAGTGATAATAATATGTCGAAAGGAAACCATTTTACCCCCCTTGAGGTGGATTTTCGTCAAATTTTTTTTAGCTTATGCCTACACCCCCTAGAAAGAACCTAACTTCCAATTTTCAAGTTAACTAATAATAACAATAACTAAAACTTCACATACAAAGTTTCATCCCCTTTTTTACCACCCTTAAGGGGAGATTCCAGAACAACTTATACAGGTTTTTATTATTTAAAATTTATAATCTAAATGCCTATTTTCATATCTGTAACTTCAAAAACATAGAACTTTCATATAACCTTCCTACCCCCATTTTACCCCCTTAGGGGAGGATTTTCGTGAAATCTTTTCTAGGCCGATATCTAAGCCCTAGAATGAACCTACCTTCCAAATTTCAAGTTGATAATAACAATAATTAAAACTTAACATAAAAACTTTCAACCCCTATTTTACCACCCTTAAGGGAAGATTTTTCAGAATAAAATACACAGGTTTATATTACTTAAGGCCACTCTCTTCACGCGCTTATCCATACAAACGTATTACGCCTATTATTCTAATATTTGTCGCAATAGGTCTAAAGTTAAGCCAGATATCAATTTATATCTCCATTATCTATGCCATAAAATAAAAAAATTAGTAAAATTATATTTATTTTAAAAGTTATGACCATTGAAAAATCACTATTTTTGGGCAAATTTTGAGGCAACTTCGTGCGTAAATAAACTATATAAGAAAGCAGAAAATTTAAAAACGACCAAAGTCTTGTCATAGGTTACTTCATAATAATTACAAATGTATTTAGTTTATGTAATAAATTGCCAAGTATTTGCTAAAATAGGCGTAATTCCAAACCTAGATTTGCATATTTTTACTTTGCCATTTTTCACTAAAAAATCATGATATCTCAAGTAAAATTTATTACAGGGGAAAGGTGCGGTTAGTGCGGTGAAAGGGGTTACAAGTTAGACACGAAGAAAAGCGAGTAGCGGCCGATTTCGCACGATCTATCATCTATGACATAATTAGTCAACTACGAAACGTAAACAACAAATATGTCACACGTTACGTATAATAATTAGCATTTTTGTTGTTTATTTTGCCTTCTTATTTTGCTAATTGTAATTTACTGCTCTTTTATTCTATTGTAGACTCGTCAGCTAGAGATTATCGATACGGATACAAATCTAGACTTTTTCCAAGCCGGGCCCCCAAAAATCCTCGACAAACACGAAGAAAAAGGAACAAACAGCATCTAATGATGCGTAAGTATCTACATATCTACTTGGTACAAGCTGACTAAAAATGAACATGAGTAAGACGAAAATCATGTCAAACACTCATGTCCCGCTTCACCCGATAATCGTTGAGAACTCGGTGCTCGAAATTGTAGACGAGTATATATACCTAGGACACACAGTCCAGCTAGGTAGGTCCAGTTTCGAGAAAGAGGTCAACCGCCGAATCCAACTCGGATGGGCAGCGTTCGGGAAGCTCCGCGATGTCTTCTCGTCCAAAATTCCTCAATGCCTGAAGACGAAAGTCTTCGAACAGTGCGTGTTACCAATGATGACATACGGATCCGAGACATGGTGGTTAACTATGGGCCTCATAAGAAAGCTCAGAGTCGCTCAGAGAGCGATGGAGAGAGCTATGCTCGGAATTTCTCTACGCGATCAAATCAGAAATGAGGAGATCCGTAGAAGAACCAAAGTCACCGACATAGCTCAACGGGTTGCGAAACTGAAGTGGCAATGGGCGGGACACATAGTTCGGAGAACCGATGGACGTTGGGGTCCCAAGGTGCTGGAGTGGCGACCGGGAAGCGCAGTGTTGGTAGACCCCCCACTAGGTGGACCGACATCAAACGAGTCACAGGGAGCCGCTGGATACAAGCGGCACAAGACCGTGGCATGTGGAAGTCCCTTCAAGAGACCTATGCCCAGCAGTGGACGTCAATCGGTTGATAACGACGACGACGACGACAAGCTGACTCCCCCTGCTTCATAAAAATGCTAGAAATAAAAATGTTATAAACAGTAATACTAAATATAAGTTTTACGCCCAGTCTGTGTTCCGAAACGAACGAACTAAGGTCGAGTCCAGACTAAGTAACACCTTTCAAACTATATTACATGCAATATAACCACTACCGCCACTACAGCCTTTTTAACGTCCCACTGCTGGGCACAGGCCTCCTCTTTCATAGGAGAGAGGGATTTAGAGCTTAGACCCACCACGCAGCTCCAATGCGGGTTGGCGGGCTTTTGTCACATGATAGTGAAAATAACCGGGAACAACTGCCGTGCTCTCCGAGGCAAGGGGGCAGTTGGCGGTGTTTCACACCGCCCACTACCAACTTCGGGCTGGCACTGAGAATTTCTTGACAGAAAAACCCAATACCTAAAAACTATTTGCCCGACCCGGGAATCGAACCCGTAACCTCGTCACAGTCGAATACTCTAACCACTATATCAACGAGGCAATATAACAATAGACTTTTATAGCAAATTAGGTTTCAATACTAAGGGATAAAATATAATAAACATAAAGTATAATAGGAAAAAATTATTGCCATTTTACAAACTGGTTTTTTTATAGGTAATTTTTAATTGCACATCTAAAATACTAAACGTGCAATAAATATACTGACTTGCATACTAAATGATACCGTATTACTATTAATTTGTACAACTAATATACTGATTTGCACACTAAATTATTTCTTAGTTATGGTCCAAGAACGAGCGAAGCGAGCTCGGGACTTGCGGCACCCCAACTCAGATAGGTTAGGTTAGAAGGGACAACGAACAGGGGGATGGCGGGGTCTATAAGACTCCGCCATCACCTTCGTTGTTATTTTTTTGTTTTCTTTTCATACTGCCCAGAAAAAGGAACCCTGCGAAGCGAGGCTTCGTCAACTGAATTTGGTAACATCTATTTAACGATTTAATATTATATTGTATAACTGTCCACTATAATATTATCTCCTGCGTAGTGCCCTGCGTATGCGCACACACTTGTGCACTAGAATATCTCCTGCGTAGTTGACCCTGCTTCTGTTGAGATTGGCCGCTTTGGCCGAGATTCGGAGCGCTGTGGTCATAAAGTGGGTGGTCCCGGGTTCAATTTCCGGCAGGGGCAATTTGGGATTTTATAATTTCTAAATTGTCTCTGGTCTGGTCTGATGGGAGGCTTCAGTGGTTGGCTACCACCTTACCGGCAAAAGCCGTGCCGTCAAGCAATTACACGTTCCAGTACGATGCTGTGTAGAAACCGATCAGGGGTATGTATACCTCTTTCAAGTTAGCCCGCTTCCATCTTAGACTGCATCATCACTTAACATCAAGTGAGATTGTATTGTATTGTATTTACAGAGGGGACGCCGCCAGGCGGGTGATCAGTCCTATGTAAGGACCATTTCACCCAATTGCCCGTATTTGGACACAGGTTACTGGTGTCCTGGCAGTTTGTTGTGCACCGGTTTAAGGGGGGCAGCCCCTCAAACCTTCCCACGACTTTCGTAAACCTAAGAATGTATACCCTATAGAGAGGTGTCTTCTTTTTAGGGTTCCATACTCAAAGGGTAAAAACGGAACCCTATTAATGTCACTCGGCTGTCTGTCCGTCCGCCGGTCACAGGTCTGTAGCTCATAGACTAAATGAGTTGAGTAGAAAAACCTAAAATTTTGGTATTTGGTGTAGAACGTTAACCCAAAACTAAATATTGAATTAGAAATTGAAGTAAATTATTTTTCAGAGGGGCATGGAATATTTTTCAGGGGGGCTTTCCCATACATGAGAAAGGAGCCGAAAAAAAATTTTTTTTTTACCTAGCTTGTGGGGTATCATTATTCAGAACTTATTAAGTAGAGCACGAACATATATTTTTTTAATTTTTTGCTTAAAAAATAAGGAAATGGGGGGCATCAAAGTTGTTAGGTTTAGACCATTTTTGTGATGGGGGCTATCTCAAAAACTAAACCAGTTAGGAATATGAAACTTAGGTATATTATGAACCATATACTGTATTTAGACAACAAATACTAAAAATAATGATTTATAAAGTAATTTGTAAGCTGTGATCAAAACAAACGAACACTTTTTGGGTTTTTCTTTCACGGTTTGTTGCGATGTCTAGCTCGGAAATGAAATATTTCTCACGCCCAAAATATTATGTTGTTCATAATTATGTACGGAACCCGAAAAGAGCGAGGCCCGACTCGCACTTGGCCAGTTTTTTGATAATATCGTTACCTTGCAGTTCCCTTCTTACCAATAAGTACATAGGGCAATCAGCTATGAAGTGAAAGCTAGTTTCTTTTTCTCCACACTCTGGACAGGATGGGTCTTCTACGAGTCTCATTATTGCAAGATATCTATTAAGCAGATAGTGTCCAGTTGTTATATGTACCTGCTACCTAGGTAGTGTAGTAGAGTAGGCTAGGTTTGGGTCCGCAGAATTACATACATTTTATGTGTCATACTAAGTATAGGTGAATGGTTTTATAATGTTCTCCAACCTAACTTCCAATCTATACAAGATTAGTTTGTATGCGTACTACTCTTGTATAATTTGGACGATCTTGATTAAAAAGTAATTTACAATCTATACGCGACCAGTTTCACACCCTTGCGGTTTGGCTTTGTATAGAATGGAAATACACGTAACCGTGCACAAACTCCAAGGAATCACTCTACAGTATAGCTGTACTGACTTCGGCCCAAGAGTTTTTGCAAAAGGTCAATGTTACGTAGGCGTAGCAGAGTGAAGTCTTTGGACAGAATAGGTATATTAGACTTCAGCAATAGGTCTGGCAATATCAGAAAACATATTAGTGACATATGTATACATTTATGGTTATAACTTCGTACGTAAGAATGATAACTCGATGTGTTATATATTAAAACCTTCCTGAAAGTACGATAGTGAAACAATCATCAAAATCGGTTCATTAGTTGCGGAGATAATCGCGAACATACTTACATATATACATACATACATACTTACGGGTCGAATACAGAACCTCCTTTTTTTCAAGTCGGTTAAAAATTAGTGTGCGATTCAGTATTTTAGGCGCTACTTTCGAATATTAATAGTGGGCAAATTTAGTGTGCAATTCAGTATTTTAGGTGCTACTTTCGGAACATTTTGTGTGCGAAAGAGAATCAATAGATATACGATTAAGTACCACCCTTTTTTAATTGATAATTTTTTATCGCCTATAATCTCTAAACACATTGTTTACTTTTTAGATGTTCTTGGAGCCTTTTGAATTGCGCTTAGGGCAGAAAATATCTAAACGAGCGAAGAACCATGATGATAACGAGTAAATAATATTTCAAAAACCAATGAAAATACTGTTATATAATTATTGTGTGCTTATGATTATGATAATCAAAATATATTGGGACAGGGTAGTCAAAGCGAACTAACATGTATTTTATAATATTATTATCTTACAAAGTGTACGAAACATTATCTCCACCGTAATGTAATAGACAAATTTGTACAGAAAAAAATATTTTGTTTTGCAAAAATTGCATTGTCGATTCGGTCTAACATGCTCGCGCGCAGATTTTCTAAAAGCAGTAATGAAGTAAGGGGCACCCTCCTCAGGGCTTACTGTCAATGTTTATATACCTGTCAGTTGTGGTACTGGTACAAGAGGGTGTCCTTCAGCACCATAAGGGTGCAGTATAATAACGCATACCGCATCATTATGAAATTTCCCAGATACTGCAGCGCATCGAGTATGTTTGCCGAGTCGGGGGTGCCTGATTTCTTTGCTGTTATCAGAGCACGTATAGCTTCCTTCTGGGAAAGATTGCGTAACTCTAGTAACAGCATCCTCCAAGTGGTGAGCCAGGACTTGCGCGGTCCAATGATTGCTCATTGGATCAAGATGCATCGAGATCCAAATAGGAAATAACTCTGCACACCTTCAGTGTGCAGCGTTAATTTAATAGGTATATGTAAATTTATATATATAGTATTCTATATCACCTATTCTATTGTATTTGATTTTAATTTATTTAATTAATTTTTGATATGTTTTTTGTATTTCTATATTCATACCTACTTGGGTTTTTACCTGAATAAAGAAAATTATTATTATTATTATTAAAAAAATCCATCCATCCATCCATCCATTACATGTTTCAAAGAACATTGAGCAAAATTCATGTTACGTCATTTCGCTTTGACTCTGCGCTAATATGTCTTGATATTTGATCCCTTACGTGCATAGCATACATATTATTATAAGTACTTTTATTTTATAATACGACTGTGTACGAACTATCTAGTTGTGTCCTAATATCTTTTTTCTCTTTTGTGTCATTTTGCTCATCATTCAGACCGATTACTAAAAAGTTAGTTTTAATTTTAGTACTTTTGATGTTTAAATAAATGACTTTAAATAACTTTCTTATTTTATTTCCAATATTTGGTATCCTTAGCGACCATGCAAGAGACATGGTGTGGCGCCGGCACCACTGAATTTTTCATATATTATGTAAGTATAAAAGTTGGTAAGTATCTACGAAGATCATGAATACATCAATGTAATAAGGTGGATTCACGTTATTCATAATATAATGTAGATTCAGCCGTATTTTACATAGAATATAATATATTCACATTTAAAAATGTGTGAAATATTATACCTAAATACACATAGTTCTGTTATTTTACATTTCATAATATTGTCTTGTATGATTTTCTTTTATATATGCACATTCTAAGTAGGTTTTCGAATATACATATAAACAAAGTTTTGACAGCGAAAAAATATTATGTTACTTAGTCTGGACCCACCCTTTTGTCAATTATTTTTATCGATTTGTAAAATAATTATTATCACATTATCCTACTAACTATATCTAATATTATAAATGTGAAAGTGTGGATGTTTGGATGTTTGTTACTCAATCACGCCGCAACTACAAAACCGATTCGGCTGAAATTTTGAATGGAGATAGCTTATGCCCTGACTTAAAACATAGGCTTTTTAACTTTTATCCCGGAAAAAATCACAGTTCGCACGGGATTTTGAAAAAAAAAAACAAATCTATAGCAACAGCTGTAGGTAGATTACTATAGCAAACTTCCTTGAAAGTAGGTATAAAGGTTGGAAAAGGAAGCGGGAACGGGAACCGGAAATCCACGATTCCCTCGGGATTTGTGAGAAACCGAAATTCACGCGGGCGAAGCTGCGGGCAGAAGCTAGTTTTAAATAATTTTGGGGGATAAGTAATCAATTACATTTGTAGTATCTCTGGATTTTCAATTATTTTCTTTATTTTTTAAGATTCCATTCCTCAAAAGGAAAAACGAACCGTAAATGAAAAGGAAATAGGCATGATTGTGCATTGTACTGTCCAATGTCCATATGTCATTCTTTCTCGCTTTAGTTTTACGTGTAGCTATGGTAGCTGCATACTCTTCTTTACTGACGATGTCTCGCTCTCTAAATGCAGGACGAGACAGCAATATTTTAGGCTCCGCCCACCAACGACTTCTCGCTTGCATGGAGAGCGCTCTTAAAAGTAATAATCTAAATGCCGATTTTCAGGTCTGTAACTTTAAAAACATAGGACTTTCATACAAACTTTCTACCCCCATTTTACCCCCTTAGGGGAGGATTTTAGGGATACTAAATAGCCTATAACCTTCCCGGAAAATTGTACTACCGAATGCAAAAAGAATTTTTCAAATCCGACTGGTACTTCCAGAGATTAGCGCGTTCAAACAAACAAACTCTTCCGCTTTATTATATTAGTATAGATAATATATAAAGTGTAAATACTAAAGTTACATAATCAATTTATCATGTGATTAAGTTTTTACTTATTAAACTTAAAATTCAGCTGAAATTTATTTAGGATTCTGGTAGGTTGCAGTTTCAAAATGTTCCGCGGGCCGGACCTAACGCCGAGGCGGGCCGGGCGTTGCCCATACATGGCGTATACCAATGTTACCCTCTCTTCGCAGACGAGTGAGAGCGAGAGGGTGGAGGAGCCGGTGCCCAACGGCGTGAACCACCGCGCCAACGCGCACCCGCTGACCAACGCGCAGACCAACACTACCACTACTACTGTTACATCACAGGGTAAGCGTTAAGTTAGTGGGAATGAATTCATGAATATACTTTTCTTTTTTATTTCTGTCGAAAGAAAATCTTTTGTTGTCTTTCCAGCATCTCCCACTAGAACGAGAATATTGCAGCAACTTGGAAAACTAATGACAACATGCCTCGTACTCAGGATAGATGACTTCACGGTTTATAAGGTAACTTATTCCAAGTCATAGTTAATTATTTTGACAATATTGTTGAATAATCAAAATACTCCACAACGATTTTTGTTAAGGCAATAAAGAAGCCGCGCAAAAATGACATATATTGCAGTTTTATTTTGACGTCTTATAAATCGATGAACGCCGGCTACACGCACGAAAAAGCATGACTCATTGTCACGTTCCTCGTGCAAGCGAGAGCGCGGAACAAGCGATAGAGAAGGCACGATTGGCCTAAGCGTTCGGCTTGTGACGCATCTATCTCTTTGTTTTCTTATGACGTTATCACGTAAAATTGTCGTCCGCAAGCCGACTTTACAGGCAACCAATTTTTTTTATGCACGGCGAAGTTAATAATGAATTAAAGATATGAAATAAAAATACACGCAAATAGCAGTCAAGGGCCAACTTGTAGATGAATAAAAAAAAAATAGAAATGGAAATGATCCGAGTGTCCCTTGACCAGGTGTCCACAGGATCCAAGTCCAGGGAGCCGCCGCGGCCGTTTGTGAGCGCCGAGAAGGCGACGCTGCCCGGGGACGCGGGGCTGCTGCACGCCGAGCTGACCTTCTTTTACTATCCCGGGGACGTTTGTTTTCCAGGTTGGTACAGATTAAGTGTTTAGGGCCTGACTTTAATATAGTGATTTGCTTTCCGAACCAGGGTTAGAGTCCTGAGTTTTGACATAGAGCCACAACATTAGCCTACATGAAAAAATTTAGATTTTTTTATTTAACGTAAAAAAACTTTTATTTATTTACTAGATGATGCCCACGGCTTCGCCCGTGTGGATTTAGGTTTTTAAAAATCCCGTGGGAACTTTTGATTTTCCAGTACAAAAAGTAGCTTATCTGTAGAAACCCGTCCCCAAAACGGAAAAATCCCGTGGGATCCCCACGATTTCGGAATACAATTCCTTACAGCATCAGGGTTGAGGAGTTGGATATGTACCTACTCGAGTTTATTCAACGATAAAGTCTTTAATTGGTACCCCCAATATCAATTTAAATAACCGAAAGTTTCTAAAACCCATTAGTTTTGGGGATTAGGTCCCCTACAGCATCAGGATTGAGGAGTTGGAATCCAAATTTTTTATAAAACAGGGTCGCAATGTTTCTCTATCGATTAAAAAAAAAATTACGCAAATCGGTTCAGAAATCTCGGAGATATCGGTGTACATAGGTAGAAAAACACAACTCCTCCTTTTTTGAAAGTCGGTTAAAAAAGTAGCCTATGTCACTCCCTGGTTAATTCTCTACTTGTATGTGAAAGTCCCGTCAAAATCGGTTCAGCCGTTCCGAAGATTAGCCCGTTCAAACAGACAGACAGACAGACAGACAGACAGACAGACAGACAGACAGACAGACAGACAGACAGACAGACAAAAATTTTAAAAACGTGTGATTCGGTTATGGTAGCGTTCAAATAACCATATGAGCTTAATATGAGGTAGTTATTTCGATATTACAGACAGACACTTCAATTTTATTTATTAGTATAGATTTTGATTTATTATATTTTGATGGTATAATAAACTTTTTTTCTTTGATCATAATCAGATTCAATCAGACAAATTACAAACTAAAACTAACTCATATAACAATTGATTGCGACCAAACATACTCAGCACAATGCTGCAGCAAGCTTCAGCTTCATCAAATGTTACGTGTTTGAAAAATCTTCCAAATCGTTCTCATTTGTAGTGCCGTCGCCCAAACTGTACGTGCAACTAAATCCAGTGCGGATTTCGATGGATGTTACATCGAATGTTACGTGTTCGAAGTCAATATGTTACATCAAATGTTACGTGTTTGAAAAATCTTTCAAATTATTTCTCATTTATAGTGCCATCGCCCAAACTTTACGTGCAATTGTGTCGAGTGCGAGTGTCGGTGGATGTTACATGTTTGAAGTCAATATGTTACATCAAATGTTACATATTTGAAGAATCTTTCAAATCGTTCTCATGTTGTAGTGCCGTCGCCCAAACTGTACGTGCAACTGAGTCCAGTGCGGGTGTCGGTGGACGTGCCCAGCATCCTGTGGCTGGCCGCGTTCCTGCCGCACGTGGGCGCCGCGGCGCTGGACCACGCGCCGCAGGACAACACGTCCTCCTACATGGACATACGGACAGAAGCCATCATGCCCAAGGTGAGTTGTTCTCTAACCTTCAAAACGTTTATTATCTGTCGATATTCTATAAGATAAACTTAGTTCTAAGATCACCTTTCTACTATTGGACCACGAGATCACGAGGATACAAGGTCTATTACCTACCTCTTTAAAGTTACCTCATGACGTACCGTATAATCCGATTTTTAATTCGGTGGAATTCTGACAGTTGTAATTTAAAAATAGAATGAGTTATTTGTATGGAAAACAGGGTAAACACCTGAAGTTCGATTTTTCCCAAAACTAAAGTACCTGAAGTATCTGTCAGGCATTTGTTATATCTATACGAGGCAATTGATTTTTATTTATATGTAAGTTTTGAATTTAATATCTTTTTGTGGGAACTGTTTTATCGCTAGTAACATTATGAAACGTGAGAATTCCATCATCATCATCATCATCATGATCAACCCATTACCGGCTCACTACAGAGCACGGGTTACCTCTCAGAATGAGAAGGGTTTTGGCCATAGTCTACCACGCTGGCCAAGCGGATTGGCAGACTTCACACACCTTTGAGAACGTTATGGAGAACTCTCAGGCATGCAGGTTTCCTCACGATGTTTTCCTTCACCGTTAAAGCAAGTGATATTTAAATACTTAAAACGCACATAACTCCGAAAAGTTCGTGCCCGGGATCGAATCCACGACCTCCGATTAGAAGTCGGTCGTCCTAACCATCTTTATCAAAATCTTTATTCAAAATTGCTACACTATACATTTGAAAGTCAACTTTTAGAAGTATATAGAAGTGAGGTAACAGTGATAATTACTCAAGACAGCTTAAAACTAAAACTATGAGGGTTTCAAACGCGCCCCGATTTTTAAAAATCTATCCATAACACTGTTGAGTAGACACGGTTGAGATTCCGTAATTTAAAATTTTGCACATTCCTGAACAAGCACTAAATTAAAACTATTTAAAAATCAAGTGATACTCGGCTCTATATTTCCGTAGAATAAGATGTAGTGAAATGATTGGCCTCAGATTGTTCTAGAAGCCGGTCCGGAGCACGTGTCGCAGCAGCGCGACCGACCGAAGGAGCTCCATATCTGCACTGCGAGGGCCATGTTCACCAATGTGCGGGAATCGCCTCGAGCTAGTGAGTATTTTTTTTTAATAGGAATAGCGGGCAACCGAGCAAGCGGGTCATCTGATGTTAGGTGATTACCGCCGCCCATGAACATTAGCAGCACCTGAGGAACCACTAATAACTTGCCGGCTTTTAAGGGGACTGGCTCTTCAGATCGCTGCTGGAACACACGGATGCTTTGCGGCAGATTACGGCTGAAGTGTGGTCGCTAGCCAGGCGGATTCAGGGTAGAATCCTACCACAAAGTATGAGTAAATCTGAAAATTCCCCATAAAAGTGTCCTCCTTCCTTTCCAAGTTTGACTGATTCCGTTGCAAACAAATCTCTGAACTAATACATCCCGTCGCTCTTGCTGACCACTGGAATACTACTACTGAAACCTGCACGTCTGAGAGTTCTCGATAATGTTGGCAAAGGTGTCCGAAGTCTACCAACCCGCACTTGGCCAGCGTGGTGGACTACGGCCTAAACAATCCTCATTCTGAGAGGAGACCCGTGCCGTACAGTCGGCCGGTAATGGGTTGATAATGATAATGATGATAATGACGAAGTCACCGACTTCTAGGATACTGGTTCTAGACTGGCTGTGTCAAGTAAAATGACAGCTAATTCTTACGCCGATTCAAAGCGCCGCACCGAAGGTCCTAGGAACTAAATTACATTGCGTAATAAAATTTATCCTTTTTGAAAATCTTGAATTTGTTTTTGTCTTGGTCCGTTCAAATCTATGCTATCGTGTTGCTATGCATCATATAGTCTTCCTCTTATGTTGTTAGACACTGCGGGCAGCAGAGCCGATCTAGCGTCCATTATATCTTCCATGAGGAGATCGGCGCCCCCCAGAGGCCAGTTCCCGTGCTCCAGCGAGGACATGGACCCGATTCACGAGCAGTTCCTGTTGCATGCTGACAGTGAGTTGTTGTTACTATACATTAGACAGACAGCTTGAGCCGGGAGGCTAAGATTCGATATAAATTCAAAGTCGGCGCTTCGTCGGTTTTTGCAACGATGTCTAAGCTGGCAAGTCGCCGGCTCCCATACGTAGTCTCCTTTATAGGTGCTGTTAAGTAATTTGATACTTGCATAGGTCTCGTTTAAGCGGTGATATTCTAGTGGGTAAGATTAGGTCTCTCTTTTGGGGCGCACGCACCTCAATTTTATGTGCGTTTTAAGCAATTAAATATCACTCGCCGTCACTAACTGTTATACCTTAAGAGCCTGAGAAACCTGCATGCTTGAGAGTTCTCCGTAATATTGTCAAAGGTGAGTGAAGTCAACCAACGCACTCGGTTAGCGTGGTGGACTACGGGCTAAACCTTTCTCATTCTGAGAGGTGATCCGTGCCCTGTAGTGGGCCTGGGTTGATCATGATGTATTTCTTGTTTGAACTAAATTCTTTGAGGTGTTTCATCAATAAATTGTGCAGTCCTTGAGGACTTAACATGGAAAGGAGCAAAATTGTGGACTGCTAAATAAATAAAATACTGTCTAAGATTTGCGTCTGCACATTTTAGTGAAACTGATCTTTCTAGATTTGGATGACATAGAACGAGGCACGGCCATTACCCCGGAGATGTTGTGGCGGGAAAACAGATCGGTGTGGTGCGCCAGGGTGGAACCGCTGTGGGCGGACTTCTGTGGAGCTCGCGCTACCAACTACAAGCCTTCGCCTCTGTTAGATGCTACTCCGTTGACGGTTTGGGTAAGTACTTCACCTTCCACTGACTATGTTGACAAAATGTTGGTCATAATTCTCGGATGTCATACTAACAATTAAAACAACATACAAAACATAATTTGAAAATATTATAAATAAAAATAACCATAAAAAATAAACGAGAACTTTTTGGAGATCATGCAGGGCTCTTTCTGTCACTTCCATGAGGGGATGGTACATTATGCCCTCAGACCAAAAGTATTCACTGAAGACCACGTCTTTTCACCTGGTAGTATGTAGGAAATAGGAATTGAAGTACCTCTTCCTGCTCGACGTCAGTTTCTCCAGGTTCGTGTACCACAAAACGCGAACATTCCGCTCTTCGCGACCCTTCTGCAGTGCCAAAGCGCTTCCAAACATTTACAAATATTTTCAAATACTGCTCGTCCCTTTGAGTTTCGCTTACGCTAGGGTCAAATCTAGCGAACATGACGCAATTCTCTTCGGTGTTTTATCTAAGCATACCGCGTCTCTAATATTTAGATGTAGATTTGTCCCTATCGTACTAAGCCATTTTGAGACAGAAAAAAAACCCTAGTCATATTTTGTACCACTCCAATACAGATTTTGTAAGAACCCACAAATGCTTGCCAACAGGATTTATACGTCAACTCACCTTTTTCTTGTATGTATTTGAAGTAACCTCTGTGTCAGGTGTGCTTCGAGGACGGATTCTCCCGCATCTGGGCGATAGGGCGCACGTGCGGGCTCAGCGGTGTCCAGCTGAACCACTATCAGCTGCTGTTCCTGCTGCGTCAGATGGAACGCATCAACGAGCTGACCGCGTGGCTCGCGCACCAGGCCAGCAGGCTCCCCGAAGACGACCAGGGGTGAGATATTAGTTTTTTACAGCCCCCGCACACTGGGCCACTAGTGGCGCCGACTAGTGGCCGGTCACAAGTCGCGGAAGACATTTTTCATCCTACTACCACTACGTACTAGTCGTCGCCAGTAGTGGCCCAGTATGCGGGGGCTGTAGGGGAGTACCCCTTTAGTTTTTCCAAGTTTAAAACTTCTGATAATTGTATGTCCAATCGTTTCAAGTTGTTATCTCCCCAATAGCTTTTACTAAGTTTAAGTGCCTGTTTCACCACCTTCTGATATGTATTAGATAGCTATCTACAACTTTTGTCTTTGTCACTTGACATAAAGTAAGAAAGTGACAAAACTTACGTTTAGGCTATCCGACACTTATCAGAAGGTGGTGAAACAGGCCGTAAGGCTTCAAAAACCGTTTCAAGTTGTATTGGCAAGGCTTGTTTTTGCATTCACTTAATATTGGTCGAAGGTTTTGTTCTGATGCAGAGTGGAGTGGAACTAAGCTGAGATAAAGCACGAGCTTGAGAAATGAACTACTACACGTTAAATTATTCGCATTATATCTGATTGAATTAATTAATATATTTTTTTTATTTACAACATAGCCAACATGGGATGGGAAAGACTAATTACAAAGTATTCGCACATAAATATTTACGGCATATATGCACTTTCCAACACATTTAAGGTTAATAGCTATATTGCCTCAAATTAAACTTCAGCGAAATGGTAGCTACTCATCAGTCCCCTGATTGTGTAACTGAATGGTATTCATTTGATGGCCTAAGACCATTAAAGTAAAATATACCTTGAATGTATTGATTTAAAGTCACAAATTCAGTACAACTGATTTCAACATGGAGCGTTATGGATCGTATCGTACATACCTAAACGTATAAGAATGGATAGACGAAATTGAGCTCTATTTCAAAGATTTTATGGTTTATTTTACTTTGATGCCTTGGGCCATCAAATGAATACCATTTCATCGTCAAAAGTTACAGAATCAGGGGGCAGGTCCTCAGGTTAATCAAGTATGACATTTGAAACACTTTTTCGATTTCTATTAATTAATTAATTTTAACGATAATTATTATCTTTGCTTCACAATCGAGAAATCTCAGGAATAGCTTGAATGAGATGAAAACTAGAATTCCTCAACCACAACTCCAAATGACTTAGAGAAGTTTCTATATCTTGTTACAGATCAATAGTAGTCGGTTTAGTGGTGCCGGCAGTGGAAATAACCCTGGTGTTGCCTTCCAACTGTCCCGGACAGGAGTCTTCCAGGGATCTAGACAGCGTGCCGCTAGATTCCTCCAGCCTCAATGATTTGAGATTAGGTAAATGAGTTGTAAAGATTCAGATTTTATTTTTCAAAATTGAGAGGTATCAATTATATGGATGTGAAGTAATGGTGATAATAATTATTCTCATCTTAAAATCAACGCAACGAGCGTTCCAAATATACTCTAATCTGATAACAGTCCATAGCATGTTCAGCCGGGAATTCTTTTTATTATAGAATAGAATAGAATAGAAAAGTTTTTTATTCAAATAAACTTTTACAAGTGCTTTTGAATCGTCGATTGAGTCTACCACCATCTCACCATCTCACAATATCACTTTGACTGAGTAATCAATAGAGCGATCATTCCCAAGGTTCTTATCATCAAGCAACAGTTAGGCAGTTCTAAGTGTTTGCAGCTTTGACGTTTAAAATCTTGTAATGTAACCTAAAGTTCCATCTAATTTCTTTTTAACTGACTTAAAAAAAGGAGGAGGTTCTCAGTTTGTTCAGAATCTTTTAATGTATGTTCCCCCATTACTCAGAGACGTCTCATCATCATGATGAGACGTCTCTGAGTAATTTGGAAATTGTTTCTTTTTGAAAGGAATTCCTTTTGAAGGAATGTACTTCCGAGGTGGTCGCATAATCATCAAGTCAGGATTTGATGATGGAATCCTTAAGAAATCGAGGAAACTCCTCAAATTGTATGGTATATTGAAATCGATTTAATTTTTCCTAAAATATAGCTCGTCATGTCAACAGGTTCCGAAGCGACAATGGCGCCGTCCATGCTAGACAGAGATAGCGGAGTGCTAGCTACTCAGGCTTCCATAGAAGTGTGCACGGCTCAGCCTTTGGGGGCTGAGGAGATTCCTCCAGCCAGTCCTGGATTAAGTTTTGGGGGTAAGTGGGAAAAGATGGTGGATATGAGATCGAGTCCACACTAAAAACTTACCAACCCCCTACCCACCACCACCACTAACTTCTCTTAAAAGGGAGGGAAAAGGAAAAGGGGATATTATAGAGCTTCGACCCGTCACGCTGCCCCAATGCGGGTTGGCTTTAACGAATATTATCATATGATAACGTGCCTACCAAGGTACGGGGGTGAAGCATCGCCAACTTCCAACTCTGGGCTGACATTGAGTATTTCTTGACAGAAAAACATCTAAGAATTAATGGCCCCAGGACCTCGAGGCAACCAATTCCCTATCGGCATCTTTTTACCAGGTTTCTCGACAATGCGTCGTGGTTTCACGTCCCTGGTGACGTCGATAGACAGCGCGCTGACCAGGGACGACGGTCGCAGCGACGCCGCGTCCACGGCCAGCTCCGACAGCGACCGCTACGTCGTGGTGGGGCTCGCGGCCGAGTCGCCCGACGACGCGGACGTCGCGTTCAGGTGAGACTGCTACACGACGCGACTGTCGCAGCGGCACCGCGTCTGTCGTGAATTAAGCAATTTCTAGAAGCTCGATCTTGGTGGTTATTCTGGGGTTATTCTTGGGGGTTAGCAACTGAAAATGGGAAATATAAAGCGTTTTCATAATTTTACACAGTAAAGCAGCAATGTATATCGAACTAATTCGTTGGCAACTATTTTCAGTTGCTAACTAAGTTACAGAATAACCCAGCTGATCTGTAGATTTTCTGTCTCACCCCGTTTCAAACGCTAATCACTATTTGCAGGTATTAATTCCCCCGTATTCATCAGGTCATAATAACACTGAAACAAGATAGTACTTTATTCGAATGCTGATAATGCCAGTTTGACAATTCCTGCTAACTTCACAACTTCCTTATGTACGTACTACCAGAAGGACCGGTAATATTCAGAGAATTATTGTCAAGTGTTGGCTGGGCTCGGTTTAATCTACTATATAAAAATAAGTCGGGTTTTCCTTCCTGACGCTATAACTCCAGAACGCACGAACCGATTTCCACGGTTTTGCATTCGTTGGAAAGGTCTCGGGCTCCATGAGGTTTATAGCAAAGAAAATCACGCGAACGAAGTCGCGGGGGTCAGCTAGTTTCTTATAATTATCTTCAGAGAGTTCGAGCACGGACGCCTCTCGGCCGGTGTGGAGGTAGCGGCCGAGGTCGTGGAACGATCCTCATCCCCCAGCGACCATTCCATCACCAGCTCTTGCAAACGACGAGATGTGGTAAATCTGTTCTTCATTCATTTGATATTGTAGTGTATTGACTAAGATGATTGGTGTTTCATGCGCACCAATCAGACGAGTCGTTACGTCACACCGCTACTTCACACGTGCGTAGTGAGAGGTCGAGGTGGAGTCGGCAGTTGTGGTCCGACAAGCGGAACTGAGTGTAGTGGTGCAGTGCGACAGTGTGAGCCCTAAACACCCAAAGAGGCAAGACAATACAGATATAATAAATTATATTCATTCGGGGATAGCCTAGCAAGCGTGCAAACGCAAGCGGTGATAGCCTGATTAAGGACCACGTTTATTATATCTTTCGGGAGACCGATTTCGATCCCTGGTACGCACCTTTTCGGAGTTAGGTTTTAAGCAATTAAATATCACTTGTTTTAACGGTAAAGGAAAACATGTAAAGAAACCTGCCCGTCTGAGAGTTCTCCATAATGTTCTCCAAGTCGTGTAGAGTCTACTAATCCTCATTTGGTCAGTGTGGTGGACTACGGCCTGAACCTTGCTTTCATTCTGAGAGGAGACCCGTGCTCTGTAGTGGGCCGGTAATGGGTTGATAATGATGATTCATTCGGGAGCTATATTTGTAGTATTCCTGTGGGAATGAATCGGTGATGAGGAGTTCCGTAGGAGGGCCAAAGTTACTGAGTGGCTATTAGCCGAGAGCTGCTATAGTCTTCACAAAAAAGAAGAATCGAAACACATCATTTTATCTCTTAATTTTTAGTATTTATAACAGTGTCTTCGACTTATTCGAATTGCATCTGGAGGGTATAACTCCCGGCACGTAAGTCGAGCGCTGAACTTCAAATGCGCGCAACGTCGTACGAGTGAGCGGGACACAGTACGATTGGAGAGCCAATCAGCGCTTACGAGGGATGCGCGAGAGCTAATCAGTGCTTACTAACGATCTCCACGCCCTCCCCGCGACCCCCTCATCACCCGAGATACCTCATTTTCGACTTCTGCGCATTGAAGGTCAACGCTAGACTTATTTGCCGTGACTTGTAACGAGGACCGATTTTTAAAGACGAACTTTGAACCGACCTGAAATCTTTTGGACTTCATTAGGAAAACCCTGGCCATGCCCAGTGGGGTAACAAGTCAGGAGTTTCATGAGCTACCTCTCGTATGCTTCATTCATTCACTCATTCATTCATTCATTCATTTCAAGATCTCGACGTGCACATGGCGCCTCAACAACATCCACCTGGTGCAGCAGAGCGCGAACAGTAAATCCTGCATGAGGATAGTAGCAGATGATCTGAAGAGTGACGAGTGCGCCTCCATACCCTGGGACGAGTTCCAGGTAACAATATAATTATTCCTCATTATATTATTCAATAATGTGGACTTTTCCTTTTGTTTTTTTTAAAGGGCAAACACATTGTTGTGTTGTCGGGTGTTGCAACAATTGACAAGTGTTTCAACTGTCCGGAGTCAGGACGTCACGACTACAGATGGGTAATTTCGGAATATTTACAATAAAGTGGAATAATTGGAAATTATTTATTAGGTAAATATGCTCAGTAGTGCAATGTTTAACGGTTTTTTTTATTGGAAAAGTATGCTAAATATTAGGCTACTATGCATACACATTTTTCCAACACCTAAATCAAGTATTTCCACGTTGAAAAATATTGAAAAATTTCCGAAATTACCCATCTGTAATAACGACAGACTAGTATGACTCTGATCGGCTTTTGAAGCGTCGCGAGACTCCACAGTACAGTAATGTGTCTGCAGCTTTACTTTTTTTTAAGTTTTTCTCTGAAACACAGAACACTAATCATGGTTGCCATTCTAATTAAATTTTTAAAGAAATTTGATAGTTATTAAAAGGAGATGTACTAAATTGGGCCCAACTCGGTGTTTCACACAGTTACATAAAAATATGGAGAAAATAAATCGATAAATAACTTACATAATTGAATGGTTTTTATTTATGTACAGCTCGGGAAAATCATAAAAAAAAACATTTTTTTGACTAAGTACGAAACCTAATGCTTTTTCTTTAGTTGAAACGGAACGTTTTTATGAATGTCAGTCTAATTAACCACAGATTAATATAGTACTAATGAAATTCTGGATTCTGGCTTTTTGGTATCTACCCAGGCAGTCTATCTTTATTTATTCATTAATCTAGAAATAAACTAAAACTTGTTGTAAAACATTTTGCATTAAAAAATATATGATTTACAAAGCAAATATACTATAAATAGTAATATAGTATAAATAGTGCATCATGAATATATATTTACTATCACAAAAAAACTAGAACCCAGACCTGAAAAAAAGACGACGATGAGAGATGGTCTGTTGCGGCCTGTGGTTGCGGCGACATTTTGTCATTCTCATTGTGTCTTGCGCTTGGTATATTATTTAATACTAGGTACCTACAAAAGTAAAACAAACATGCATCCAAACATCTTCCCGTAATACTTTTTCCATTTACTGAAAGTATTTAAACAATACTTCTTAAAAGAACTATTTAAAGTTCTTTTAAGAACGTCTTTGAACGTCTTTTTCACATAACCTACAAACCTAAAACGAGAAATAAAACACAACTCCCAAGCTCTGCAGAAGTACGAGTTTTTGATGTAAATAGCAAGCATCTAAATCTTCAAAATAAAGCATGTTTCATCCTTGTTTATTGTTGGGCCCAAGAGTGTATGGACCAGATTCATCTCCTTTAATATTTATTGTATACTCCATATATTTAACCTTGAATATATTATATTATTATAGAATAAAGACTTCCTAAATGTACATAAATACTTATATTAATTTGTACATAATTTTTTCTAAACTCTTTTAATAAAAGTAGATCTTAACTAAACTATATTTTATCATATTCCGTAGTATCATCCTGACAAACCTTCAAAACTACATATTTTCATCAATTACAGTGTGTATCAATAAATTAAAGAACCTCATATTATGTATTTATTAACAATATATGAGCTTATTTTACTTTCACAATTTTTTGTAAATAAACTTGTTTTAAATCATAAAGAAACCAAGCAAATGATTTTGTACAGAATGTAAAAAATAACGAGAAATCTTAAAATTTTCCTGAATTTTACGTCACTTTAATTTCAACTCCCCAATGTTTCCACAAAATACCGATTTTAGAGTTTTAGTTAAAAATGTATTTCAAGTACAACAAGGTCCAAAATTCCAATTTTATGACCTTGAAAGCTCCAACTAACTTCAGTCACAAATAAAAATAACGGTAGCACTGTTCCGAGTGAAATAAGCACAAGTATGTAATAAATTTAATCTAAAAAATGTAATGTAACACCTAAATGTAATGGTATTTGATAACAAATTGCAAATGCTATTAACTTGCTATTTCTATTATTTATTAAAAGTAGACAATGAAGTATGTAAAATTTGCACGCCAGTGTGGCAAAACATGTTTGGGATGTAAGTAATCCATCTACCATCAAATGTACCCATGTTTGGAGCAAATAAATAAATATTATTATTATTATTATTATAAGCTTTCAAGGTGATCTTATTAACATTTGGATGGGCTTATATTTTGCAAAATGAGATACACACTGTACGGACACCTACAAATACATTACACCCTTTCTCTGAACATACATCTCCAAGAATTTAAGTCACATTTTTTTTCCTTCTGATCATTTTTCTTCCTAATATTTACAATACCTTCGAAGGCAAGATTCATTCGAGTTGTTTTGGCATGTCTAATTTCACCTTTTTCCAAATCTATTTTACATCCATCTTTGGAATGAGCCTTTACCATACAGAAAATGGGATATTTTTGACTGCAAACTTTTTCTGTTGTCGACTTCTTGCGACGCCAGCATAGAGGTATAACCCCCGTCACGTAAGTCGAGCGGTGACCTTCAAGTGTGCGCAGCGTCGTACGAGTGAGTGGGACACAATACGATTGGAGAGCCAATCAGCGCTTAAGAGGGATCCGCGAGAGCTAATCAGTGCTTACGAACGATCCCCACGCCCTCCCCGCGACCCCCTCACACCCCGAGATACCTCATTTTCGACTTCTGCGCATTGAAGGTCACCGCTAGACTTATTTGCCGTGATCTTGAAAAGGAATAAGTAACAAACAGACTATCACTGACAAGACAGACTCGTTACTAAATGTAGGCATTTCAGTGAGCACAATTTTCGTCCGGTTCCGGTATGTACATACATATGTGCCTCGTGGTTGCTTGGTCGAGGCAACGTGCCTCGGATGAACTCCCGAGGCAAATCCGCACCGACCGACCATTTGGCTCGCCGCGTGAGTCCGTGCCAACTGTGACCATAGTCCCTCTAAAAAATGAGGGTATTTATAACTTTTTGGCAAGCGTCATTTTGTTATATCTTAAGCTGCGTCCACACCAAGAAATAATTCGTGAAAATTATTCTAACGTACTATGCAGACAACAAATCTAATGGCTTGGACGCGGATTTAAAACAGAATTATTTTGTTAAGGAATATTATGAAATGGTAAAGGCTTATAACCTGCATGATCACCGTATCATCCCACGACCCCCATCGTATTTCGTGACCCCCCATAATTCGAAATCGCTGTTTTTCCATAAAAGATGTAATTCAAAATTGGAATGCATTCTTTCTCTAAACTATGTTGTCTATGTGTGTGTTTTTTTTTCTCTATGGCAACTCCCGCCCGCTCGGCTATCGTGCGAAAGATCCGACTCAAGGTATTTGCAACGGTTTGAAGATGGTTAAATATAGTGTTCAATATAACACAGTAGTGGTACCATTTTGTTGAGCCCAATTAGTTTGTAGAGGTTTTGTGTCGTAGCCAAGGGGGTTTGTCTGTGTACCGAGTGAACGAGAAGGAAGATATTGCCGTCTCCGTTTCATCGCGATTTGAAACTTTTATTTCAATTGTAGATTTTTAAAGAGAAAATTTCAGCTCAAAATCGCGTCGACACCATTAAAACTTTGTTACGCGACGCACATGGCAAATTTTTATATTTATTTTTCATAAAGGCATATATGACACGGCAATATATTCTCACAAGCTTTTATTTTTACCTATAGTATAATAAAATCGGCGAAACATTCTCTTCTGTACCGCATGAGTGCTCTCAAATTTTCACTTCAACCAACTAAAAACATTTCAAATAAATTAATAAATCAAATTAAAGAAATAGTTGAAAAAAAAATAATTAAATAATAGTGTATACCTATTACCTATGTACCCAAAATATATAACTATGGGATAATTAAATCTTAAATAATATGAATACATGTTTTTGATGCTTATAAATTGTTGGCTTTTCCAATTATTTATGTATTTATTGCATGCGGATCATTCATCTCATCTCATTGTAATTTGAGTTGATGTTTAATGGTTCTATTCCAATGCTATATCCCCTTTGCTAATAAACGTATAGTGGTTGTATAGTAATTAGTAACACACTGCTTTTTCTACTTTCCAATTGTATAGCGAGACAAACTTCTCAAAATGTTCAGAGGAATTCCGTTTAATTTCTATATTCGGACATTTAAACACAAAATATTGTCAGCTAGTTTTTACAGAAAGAGTTATATTCGAAGTTCAATAGACTTAGTACAAGTTTGCACATCTCGACCATCGTTTATAGATTTCGAGTTTCAGAAAACTTTACCGTTAGACTAAAATGAACCTAAACCGTTTCGTGTTAGGGTATGAGTTCGTGTTTACATCTATAGGCTAAGATCAAAGGGCAAACTTCTAAAATAAAAAGCAGGGCTCTAAATAACGTTATTTAATTCGTAACGTTACTTCCACACGATAGCCTTAAAGTTATTATAAAAATAACGGTAATTGAATAGTATTTTTGCTACGTTTTAATATTTTGTTAATTTTAATAACGGTCCTTTAGATCCATTCAACTCTGACGTTTAAAGTGTTTTGACACTCGAAAATCAACGTTGTCGAGATGCGAAAACTCGCACTAAACCGAAACTTATCGTTATAATTTGACGCTTTTTGCATGCACCACATAGTTTAAATTTTACATAATAGAATTCAACATTTCCATGACCCATCAATTTTTCTCACAGAGCAAGTTTTCGATGCGCGCCCGCGCCTGGTCCGAGCCAAAGAGTGACGAAGATGACTTATTGAAGCCCAGAGAACCGCCGCGCGTCGCAGCGAGGCTCTTGCGGACTGAATTGCCGAGATTATTGAACGAAAAGGTAGATATGAGGGTAACCTGGTATGATTCATGGAATGAAAGCGGACTGTGGTTTTTCCTTCTAATTCATACTCACATACATACATTCGATATTCGAGCGTATGATGATTTTGTGCAAGCGGCATGTAGATTTTAGATTCTAGAATTTTAGTCATGCGGCTCGAACAAGTCACGCTTGTGCAAGCTTTTAGGTGAAGTACATAACTGCAAGCTTGACAAGCATGTACGAACAATTTGTGCAAACATGCTTGAGCGTATCAATGATGAATTTGCGCAAGCACCTTGTGCAAGTGGCATAAAGATTGGTAGTTTAGATATGCGGCTTGTGTAAGAATGATTGAACGAGTGCATACAGGTAAGAAGTTAGCGTTATTTGCACGCTTTCACATATTGTCGTTGTAGAGGTAATTTGCAAGCTTGTACAAAATGATTGTTTATAAAAATTCACTTTTCTTTGTGTGCATGCGTGCGTGCGTGCGTGCGTGTTTGCGTGCGTGCGTGCGTGCGTGCGTGCGTAGAAGCCCTTGACTAGTAGAATAACACTATGCAAATCCAAGATGGCCGCCACCACAAAATGGCGAATGTCGGGGTTTTTAAATTTTTTAATTTATACTTGTTCTTGTTGTTGTCTAATGCGCCTAAAGAAATATATAACTTCTATAAAAAAAATCGTAAAGTACCGTCATTTTGGAAAACTTTGTTCATCCAAATAGGGTGAAGCCACCGGGCTGGCGCCGTTCGAGGAGCTCCTCGAGGCGCGCGTCCGCGAGCTGAGCATCGCCCTCAACCTGAGCACGGCGCTCGCCCTCTCCGAGTTCATCGAGGACGAGGTCCTCTTGCCTCCGATGCCGCTCGAGGTGAGGACTCTATACCCTGATTTCTAATTCCGTGGAATTCTGACGTTTCGTAATGTTACCAGAGATAAAACAATTCCCACAAAAAAGATAAAAAAGTCAAAACTTATGCAAATACAAATCAACTGCCGCATGTAGATATGACAAATGCCTGACAGACACTTCATGGTGATAATGTCATTCGACATCCATTTTTGAATAAATTTTTTCAATGTGCTTCTTTTGTTTTCTATTGCTGTTAGTGTACACTTTCTAGTTTCCACTTTTGGTGTTTTCTATTTTAAGGCGAAACGAGTAATATTATTACGCGGCATATGGCTTTTTATGATGACAGGGAATTAAAGTAGTTTAGGGTAAAATCGTGCTTCGTAGATGTTAACCCTGTTCTCCATACAAATAACTCATCTGTAAATGACAATGACAGCTGTCAGAATTCCACGGAATTAGAAATCAAAGTATATACTGAACTATCTCACAAACTGGTGACCAGTTCTGTATGTTGAATGAGCAGGAATTGAGAGCTTTTGAATATCAAGCAGACAATACCCATATAATGCCTTCAGTAGCGCAACGGTCAAGGCATGAATTTGTAGAAATAACAGTGTTCATTTGCAATGTCTGATTCTTGTAATAAAATAAAAACATTCTTTTTTTGAATTTTGGTTTTAGCCTCAATTTCTAAAATGTTCTAATGGTTTTACTTGTTGACTACAAAGATCGCGCCTTCATCTCGCCGATTTAGTTGGAACAAACAATTTACCACCTGCCCAGAGTGTAATAAAATAAACTTTTACTACATTTAATATTTCCGTGAAAGTTTACTCCACATTTCTATCTCCTTAACATACTGTTGTACCTTCCCTAGTAAGTCAACAACAAAATAACACAATTTCACAATTTCTTTCCAGGTGCTAATAGAAAACGTGAAACTCCATCTAGTCGAAGACCGTCCAACCAGGTCCATATCATCCCCACCTCCCCAACCATTGGACCTGGACCTCACGACCCTCAGGTTGACCAGGGACACCTCGGGAGTTATCCACCTGGGACCGCCTCCAGTCAGTTCCAGGACGGTTTCTCCGAGCAGTCCAGTACCTCAGTTGCAGGAGGCCATGGAGGAAATACAGAGGTTGAATCAGGAGAATGAGGAGTTGAAGAAAAGACTGGCCACCCTCACTCGAATAGCGGAGGATAATCGAGAGTTGAGAGCGTAAGTTACTTACCATCTGCTTTCCCTTAGCTGTGTTGTGGCCCTTGATATCTTCAAGTCCACAACTGAGGAATGAGTCGTCTCAAATAAAAGTCACTTTCACATGGTAGAGTCTATAATATGTGTGTTCACAATGAGATGTCGTTGACGACTGTCGCACGCAGGTGACACTACATAAAATCATAACTTGGTACATAATGTATGTAATAAGGCTGATGCAATAACACTAGGTAGTTATGTATATTTAATAATGCTGATGCAAAACATCATGTATCCATAGCTGTCTAATAGTTATTTATGCAACTGTTGTGTAATAAGGGGTATTAAAACACGAATGTGGGTTTATCACATGAGGCGAAGCCGAATGTGATAATAGTATCACATGAGTGTTTTAATACCTAATTATCAACAGTTGCATACAAGACTTTATCTACACCCATAATATTATGAATCCTCTATAAGATTCTAAAACAGTTAGCTTACTGCTAAACCCCCGACATTCGCCATTTTGTGTTGAAGCCATCTTGAATTTGCATTGTGCTATTCTACTAGTCCAGCCCTTTCATTTGATACCCATATTGAGGGAGTTGTGAAAAAATATGTAATCCGCCATTTTGTGGCGGTCCAATTTTCATGAAACATAGCTAAGAACACTCCCGACTAATTCACCTTTCAAACAAAAAAAAACGCATTCAAATCGGTTTACCCGTTTGAGCACTACGGTGGAACAGACAAACAGACACACACACACACACACTCACACACCCACACCCACACCCCCATCCCCACCCCCGCATTCAAACCGGTTTGAGCGCTACGGGGGAACAGACACACACACACACACACACACACATGCCCACACCCACCCCTCACACCCACACTCCATCCTCACCCCCGCATTCAAACCGGTTCACCCGTTTGAGCGCTACGGGGGAACAGACAGACACACACACACAACACACACACACACACAACACACACACACGCACACACACACACCCACAACCGCATCCACACTAAACTTACGCCCAACCCACGCCCACGCCCACACCACCATTCCCACCTCCGCATTCAAACCGGTTCACCTGTTTAAGCGCTACGGGGGAATAGACACACACACACACAGACACGTCAAACTTAACACCCCGTCGTATTTGCGTCGGGGTTAAAAACGGATGATGTAATATTGTACCGAATTTCATTACATCACTCGTTTGGATGATGTAATGGTTGTTACAACATTGGGAGTTCTAAAGTTGGCAATAAGCTAACGTTTCAGAATCTTTTATAGAGGATTTAAAGCATGGGTGTAGATAAAAAGTAATTAATCAACTTTCCTTCTCGCAGAAGCGCGTAAGCGACGCGCTGTGCACGGCGCATAGGACGTTCTTACTAAATACTAACAATGAACATCATTTAAGTGATTTAATACGTCTAAAGCGTCGGGAATAGAGCTTCGTTTACGCGTTTCTGTGAGAATTTTTTAGGTTTATTTATTTATTTTTTAACTGTCTTAGCTAAGGAAAAACAAATTGTATATTTACAATAATATTTTCGCTGTTAGAATAGAATACACTTTTTTTTTATTCGACGAACAGTTAATTTTCTATTATATTGTATTGCAGGAAAGTGGAAGAGGCAGCGGTGCTAAGGCAGTGCGCACACGCGGCGCAACAAGAGGCGGCTAATTTGTTGGCCGACAAGCACGACCTCATAGAAACCGTGCGGTTACTGCAGGTGCGTTTCTTTTACCCGAATATGTGAGGGGTATAATGTTTGGCAAATGCTCACTAATTTTATAGGTTCATCGGTTCCCATTCTTCATTATCGTCATGATAACTACGATATCGGCTATTGCCTTAACTCTTAGCGATCTCAATGTTGTATGAGTCTATATGACGTCAATTTTAATATGGCGGAAATGACTAACAAAATTATGTCTAGTAAAAGAAGCTTAGAGATGAATGTATCGAGTTTGGTATTAAATGAAAGCTCACATAATGAATAATATGTAAATGTACAAATTATATATTTCGAAAATATATAATTTGTACATTTACAGCTGGACCAGAAATATAACAAACCCTGCTTTAACGGCGTTTTTCACTGCAACATTATTAAATATTGTCATGCCCAAGTGATATTGACGTTGAATGGAAGCAGGCGTTACTTTGCGGAATTCCATGATATACAATGAATATAAAAATTATTTTGCTATAATCCGCTAACAGTGACAAATTCGTAGGCACAACACCACACAATCTTGTAGGCACAACACCACACAATCTTGTAGGCACAACACCACACAAATTCACCACAAAACAAACTCGACGATCGTTTCGCTCCGACACCGGAGCATCTTCAGGAGATGTCGACTTCACAACGGACGATTGCAAAGTGACGCTCGTGTCGAATGAGCGGTCTTATATATTCTATCCCCGCTTAGTCATCTACCCTCCTTTCACTTTCTCTCTGGCCACGCCCCCTAAATATGTTGAGCAACGGTGAAGATGACACATTTATTTGCTCATTCAGCAATTCGACACTTCTACCGCTGTGCCCAACTATTTCCAATTGTTCCAACACGCACAGTCTTAAACTTTTACAGCATGTGTGTAAAATTTCAAATGTATGACCCTCGTCTGTCCTATGTCCACTATCCAAAAGATGTTTTGCGAAATGAGATCTTTGAGGCTGGTTGTTTCTAAAGGCAGCCATATGTTCTTTATATCGAGTTACAAAATTGCGCCCAGTTTGACCAACATATATAGCACTACATTCGGGGCACTTGAGTTTGTACACACCTGACTTTTGTCCATTATTTAATTTATCTTTACCATTACAAATTCTTCTGAGCGTATTATTTGTTCTAAAAGCAACGTGTACATCATGTGATCTAAGAGTCCTAGCAATACGCTCAGATATTGGTCCGAAATAGGTCAAACTGGTTTTGTATTTATTTATTTTGTCTGATGGCGCTGGATATAGGTTTTTCTTGACCTGCACTGACTGTTGTTTTTTAAGTATATTATTTACAATATTAGGGTTATACCCATTTGAACGCGCCATGTGATAAATAATATTTAATTCTTTTTTATAATTGTTTTATAATTGATACGACTTATAGTTAAGTCGAGAAAATTTTCTCGACTTAACTATAAGTCGTATCAACAATAAACATCAATTTGGGATCTTCCGCAAGCCTACATATACAGACACAACCATACCCGCATCATCATGCCATCCTTGGCAACATAAACTTGCAGCTTTTCATAGTTATATACACAGACTAGTGTCCGTTCCTCTTACAAAAGACAATTATAAAAAAGAATTAAATATTATTTATCACATGGCGCGTTCAAATGGGTATAACCCTAATATTGTAAATAATATACTTAAAAAACAACAGTCAGTGCAGGTCAAGAAAAACCTTTATCCAGCGCCATCAGACAAAATAAGTAAATACAAAACCAGTTTGACCTATTTCGGACCAATATCTGAGCGTATTGCTAGGACTCTTAGATCACATGATGTACACGTTGCTTTTAGAACAAATAATACGCTCAGAAGAATTTGTAATGGTAAAGATAAATTAAATAATGGACAAAAGTCAGGTGTGTACAAACTCAAGTGCCCCGAATGTAGTGCTATATATGTTGGTCAAACTGGGCGCAATTTTGTAACTCGATATAAAGAACATATGGCTGCCTTTAGAAACAACCAGCCTCAAAGATCTCATTTCGCAAAACATCTTTTGGATAGTGGACATAGGACAGACGAGGGTCATACATTTGAAATTTTACACACATGCTGTAAAAGTTTAAGACTGTGCGTGTTGGAACAATTGGAAATAGTTGGGCACAGCGGTAGAAGTGTCGAATTGCTGAATGAGCAAATAAATGTGTCATCTTCACCGTTGCTCAACATATTTAGGGGGCGTGGCCAGAGAGAAAGTGAAAGGAGGGTAGATGACTAAGCGGGGATAGAATATATAAGACCGCTCATTCGACACGAGCGTCACTTTGCAATCGTCCGTTGTGAAGTCGACATCTCCTGAAGATGCTCCGGTGTCGGAGCGAAACGATCGTCGAGTTTGTTTTGTGGTGAATTTGTGTGGTGTTGTGCCTGCAAGATTGTGTGGTGTTGTGCCTACAAGATTGTGTGGTGTTGTGCCTACGAATTTGTCACTGTTAGCGGATTATAGCAAAATAATTTTTATATTCATTGATATTGACGTTTTAAATATTATTTTAATATTATGTGTTAAGTTAGAATTTTATCATTTATTAATTTTTTTTAAATATATTTCAGGAACAATTAACGAACACATGTCGCGGCAAGAGATAGCGGTCCCGCGGCGGGGTACAACGCTGCCTCGACTGTACCGCGTGCTGCGGCGAACACAAACACTAGTGTGTGTACACCCTAACAATGTGCCGACCATTTAGGATTGACCTCTGATTACATAAATATACCTATTGTGTCAGAGGTCTATTTATATTGGACATGTTGTGAGTTCAATATTTGCAAAGGCTTCCATATGCGATATCCTATGTATAATGGAATTGACAGAATATTAAGAGTGATTGGAATAGAAAAAGTAAAAAGTAATTGGCAATGTGTGTATACCCTAATAACGTCCGATCATTTAGCATTGACCTGTAGTCACATTAGTTAGAGAGGTCTACTTATTAGGAATATTGAGGTATTTAATGTGCATGTTTCGGCGTTAGTGAATGAATATCCTTGTAACAACGTGCCAACCATTCTTAATTATATCTAGTCACCTCAGAGTTTCCATATAAGAGATCTACTTATATTGGACATTCGGTATGAGAGGTCACAACTTTGGTAACCGTTTTAAATGGCTGATTCACGATGAAGAGCAACTCTCTGATGTCAAATTTCAGTCTGCCTACGCTAAGCGTTTGCTTTGTTTATTTATCGCGCCAGACAAGCGAGTTATCGTGACTAAAAAACCGATAAGAGAAATGGTTGACGCTAAGTATCCAGTACCATATAAAATAAATCAAACAAAAATTAAAAAATCACTTGTACTTATTGTATGTCAAATATAAGTTTGCGACCTCATAAAATAACTGAGTTATAAAAACGACAAATATCGCATGTTGCGGCGATCATAAACTGTAGTGCGTGTAGACACTTGAAAGACATGCCGACCATTTGGAGTTGACCTTTAGTTACATTCGAATGCTTCCATGCAAGAGGTGCCCTAATATTGTCGTTATATTACAACATGATGACCAATGTTGGTTGACTTCGAGTTACTTGCTAAGGCTTCCATTTGAGAGGTGCATTTATATTGGTTTTTATTTAACAATATTATGACGACCAATCTTAATTGACCTGTAGCTACCTACAAAAGCTTCCATGTATAATTCTTGCGCGTTCAGAAAAGTATGCGACCTTTTGACATTGAGGTAGTCCGTCCGACAGCCGTAGCGTCGGCAAGCTCACGTCATAGCTCGCGGGACGATTGACGAACATTGAATTTAATCGTTTAGTATTAAAATAATATTAAACTTCGTTTGTGTGGAACGCGCTCGAGAAAAACTCCTCTTAACAATGAATGTGCTATTTTAAGTACTTATTAAATTGAGTATACCTACAGTTTTGTTCATTTTATAGTTGCAAATAATATTTACTTTAAAAAAAAAAGCTAGTTAATAGAGTTTGATCTGGATTATTATAATAAAGTGTATCAAATTATTTATTTTTAAATTATGTACAGAGATTGAAATTTGAATTTCGCTTATATATTACTTCTACGCTTATAAATTACTTCCTTATTTTATCCACCTTAAAATCGATTTAAAGACTACGAATTTAATGTACTTACGATTGCATTAATTAACTTACTTATATTATGACAAAAAAAGTGTGAATTAGTTATTACATTACAAACTATACTCTCATCCGTGATCCGAAAAATAATTATAGGTATTGCTAAAATTTTATTTTATGATCTAGTACAAATCAGTAATACTTAGATGAAAAACTATAAAAGGATATTATTTAAAATTATTCTCCTTTACAGGAGACTGGAGATTAAGCAGCTGTAACTGGCTGTGTTGCCATCCTTATTTGCATAAAATCTACCAAATATATTAACTAGTATTCTGAGAACTAAAATAGGCTGTGTTGTAAAAATGAAAATATTGTTACACAGAGCTTGTATTTTATTTTTGTATATAAAAAAAACTAATGATATTTATCATTTTTATTTTTCAGGGCATTAGCTTAATTTTTAATCCCCAACGCAAAAACATTAGTGTTATAAGTTTGACCGCTATGTTTGTCTGTCGAGGGCTAATTTACAGTTACTAAATTAATAAATAAAATTCTGGATTTAAAAATTTGTTAACAAATCAAAGATATCCATCATCACAGTTTTACAATTTATTTCTATAAAAATATAAAAATAGATTACATTTTTTGCGTAGCGCTTATTGCCTTGATTTTTTTAAATAGTAAATTAGATGATGAACTAGTAATGGGTCTACCGTTTAACTCAGATGTTTTCTGTATGACATGTTGACAGTTTGGTAAGTATAAGGTTGATCTCGTCAGTCATCACCTTTTACGTACCACACAGCTTCTTCAGAAACCTAACATCTCCATTAAACGGTAAGCTTATATAAAGCCTTAATTGATGTGTATTTTGACATAATATATTTATATGTATTGTCATCGGGTTTATCGCATGTTGTAGCGGTTTTAACGTGGAATAAACATTACGAGATTTTTAGAAACTTTTTTATAAAAAAAAAAAATTAAGCATTGTGTACGTGACAATGTGCCACCCGTTGAATTTTCCATCTTTCATATTGTGAAATGTGAATGTTCGTGATTTCATCTGTGTTATTTAAAAAGCATGACAACTTGCCACACTTAGAGAATTTAACGAGCCAGTTAATAAGTTTTTAAGTACCGTCATACTTAAAGCAATTTTTAATTGCTGGTTTAAACACCAATTCGGAATTTTTGATAATATCGACTGACGATCACTGCCCATTCCATCTTAATAATGTTAACTACTAGTAATAAATGCTTATCGAGTATACTCAAGCTTTTTCGTATTTTTTTACCATAATAATTGTCTAACGTATCTAAATGTGGCAATGTCCTTTTTTCTAGTGAAATTATGTATTTAATAGTAAAAAATAATCAAATTGTGCCTGTATAACATGAAATTTGCTTCATTGTCATGTGTATTTTATGTGAGTATTATTCGTAGCTGGTTAAGAATCGAGTATCCAAGTGAACTAAAATTTTACGCTCCATTAAAGTAAGTCCTTGTATCTCAATTTATTCGTGTATATTATAGGATATTTTTCTCTATATTAGAATGTTTACAAAATATGATGTAGGTTTAAGGACCGAAAACACACATGAAATAGTGAGATATTAATCTACTTTTTATAGTATGTGTACCTATCAAAGATTAACATATCCTAAATAATAGTTACCTATTATCATCAACCACTTTATATTGTTGCGAAAGAAGTATCTTGGTCAAAATTTTCATGCAGAAACTAAGCTTCTTTTGTACAAACCACATTTATAGTTTGTTTTCGTACTTTGAACCTATCTTGTATTTTACTATATTATGAGTGTATATTATAATTTTTTTACTAAAACAAAAAATGTATTCAATTGTTAGCAAGTTATATTGAATATTTAAAAGCTAGTTATGTAAAATTTTCAATGTGTGCTATTTTTCTAATCTTATTTTTTTATTAACCATTTTATATCTTTGTTATAATCAGAACCGACGTAGAAAATTATTGTCTGTTAATAGGATTTTTTTCATTATTCCTTATTGACATAATATTTTAAGTTTTATTCTTTTATTTCATTAACAATTTTTACGAGTACCTATAGTAAAAGAAAACAACATATTTTTATATTAAACAAAAACTTCATAATCAGTAATATCATAATTATTGGCTTTTTATGTGGTTATATGGTAATAAGTAATCTTTGTATTGTATAATGACATGCCTACTCTGACAGTGTTAAATGATATATTATGTAAGAAAATGGTTGTTACAATCTGTTTAGTTATAAAATGGAATTGTTAATATTAAATTTAATATTCTATGTGCTCGTTTTTAATTTCATTTAAGTCTAAAATTCCAATAGCCCCGTGTACTTACCTCAAAGTCATCACACGATTTGAAAATAGCTTTACCGCTTGATATCTATAAACTTGTATGATATCTGAAAGCAAGTGTATTACACTAGAATCATATATTCTAAGGATTCTGAGCTCCAAACAAATCGTTGAAGCAAACAAATTTGGCCTTGAACAAGTCTGGAGTTGCTTTATCTCGTTCTCACCTACTTAAATAGAGTGTATGAGGTAGAGAAAAAATAGCCCAGGTGAATGACCTCGTCTTCACTACAATGTTTTAGGCGCAGTCTCCAGTGTCTACAGTCATATAATATACTTCAACTATCTAGCATTTTTGTAGTTTTGAGTGCGTAGCTTTTGGGATAATACTAAATTAGTAGTAATTAACTACTAAATTAGTAGAAAATATTTTACTGTGTTAACACTAGCCTTGAGAGTTTCTCTCTCAGTGTTACTCGCATTAAAAAATACTACCAATTGATGGCAAAGTACTAGTCAAGTAAAATTATTTACAGAATCAAAATCATGGAACATAGACTACGGCTTTAAATACCGTTAAAAACTTTGCTATATCTTCATTATAACTTCGCTCAACAGGATTAACGTTAATATATTAATAACGGTAATCACATCAACGGCACTTTTGTGCTTTTGCTACGTCGCGTCGTACTGGTCGTCTTTAATATTAATTGCAAAACTTTGCTATTATCTTGTATGAGACGAACTTAAAAAAATCTCAAGTGGTAGATCGTAACTTGTAAGTCGTGTAATGTTTTTATTCGTGAACTAGGTACATAATATATAAATAGAGCGAGCAATGAGCATAATAAACAATGTCAATGTTTGGCATTGAAAATGGACATTTTGCGGATATTTGTGTAGGGTACTTAAATACTTTTCTTGAACCATTGCAAGGTTTTGTGTCTTAGAAGTATGAAGAAAGTAATGAAGATATTTCTAGTAATTTAGGGGTACATAGAAATAATAACACGTAACACAGACTCGTGGATGTTGAGAAATAACGTGACCATTGTCAAACTCAACTGTCTCAAACTCTGTAGTGGCAACTGGCAACATTTTCAGTTATGGCCGGCCGTCAGTCAGTTGGAATGGAGGCAAGTGATTGTTGCCGAATTTGTGTGTTGAAAATTTAAAGTTTCATATAAAAACGTGTTATTGTGTGAATTGAATAAAATTTTAAAGAATTTGTGTGAGTTGGTGAATGTATAGTGACTAAATTGTTCGTGAATCCGCTCAAAGAATGTTGGTTGTGTCCTCAAAGTAATAGGATCGGAGTGATCGTTTATATTATTGGATTACGGTTTCCAGTTTATACAGCTAATAGAGTGGCCAGGTGAGCTTTATAATTAGAGTGTGATGTTGATAAATATTTGGCGCAAATGTATACAGAGGTGCCACGACAACTGGACGCGTGATGTCTTGCTGTGCCGGGAGATAACGGGCTGAACAAATCGCAGATTGCGTAGATTCTGATAAGATTCCATTCTTTATACACAATTAGAAGTCTCATTATATAACTGTCACATCTATTTCCCAAAAGAGTAAAGACGTACGCGTTTTGCCGTTTTCGTATGATCAAGTGTAAGTGTGGATTCGTAAACTTTTATGCTCTATTTACCATTGAAAGTTAAATTTTTATTGAGATAATTTAAAAGTGAGCGGCGCTGCGTTAGTCATTAAGAACAGCTCATTCTCTTTGCTTTAATATACTGAATAATAGGCACTTTATAACTCTAGATACACCTATATCTTCAGATGTGTATTCCAAAGTTGATATACTTATCAAATCAGTGTGGCGATCTAAACTAAACTAAAATGACAGGTCTAAATCTATTCCTATCTCTTTCACAATGCTCCATTCGGAAAGTGATAGTCCTATTTTTAAATCTGTCAATTTAATTTAGTTTTGTCTGTGTACAAAAGAAATATGAGCCACTATGTGGCCAATTCTGTTGTACACAATCTCTAAACTAAACTAAAATGACAGGTCTAAATTTATTCCTATCTCTTTCACAGTGCTCACTGCGGAAAAGGATAGCAATAGATTTAGACCTGTCATTTTAGTTTAGTTTATAGAATTGTGTACAACAGAATTAGCCACATCACTCCTAACATTCCAGTATACATATCATTTATTTCCAGTAACTCTGAATGATGCCAAATGCCAACTTGGTCGTTTTAATGTGTTTATGTTAGGTTTTTGTTGTATAAAATAAAATAAAATGGCCAAGTGCAAGTCTGACTCTGCACAATGGGTATTTATCAATCTAGTAAATAACAAGATAGATACCAAAGCAACATCAAGGCGACAAAACACCTGACCATCAATACAGCACCCTCCGAATACTAAACCATAATTTTTATTAGAATATGTTGATTACTATGTAGTATGTACTACAATTTATGTAAGTATACATATATTACTGTACGTCAAATAGTTCTAAATCTATAAAGTATGAAGGGAAGTCAATTATTATGTTACCATATTGCTTAGCCATGCATTATGGCGTTACAATGTGGCAATGCGATCTAATTGACCTAACGTGATGGACGAAAAGATACACCTAGGAGTATCCCTAGCCTGCAAAGGCTTTTACAATGTGAAAATAATCACTGGTGGAACCTGTCGTAGATTATGTGGGAGCACTTCAATTTAAAATATCTAGGAAATTTGATTGTTGTTGAATTTTTTAATTTACATAATGTCCTAGTGACCTAATATTGGCCATGAGGGCTAATCTCATCTCACCAGATGGCCAAAAACTAGCTATGCTGGTATCATATTATATAATTTTAAGCGTAGGCAAATTGGTAAGTGAGAGATTCCTTAAGAACTATTTTTCAAGGACTCTATGACTTACTAACAATTGACATTATGATGTGGTAGATTTTCTATACTTTTTTATAATGGGATAGTTTTAGTTTTCTCTTAATTTTAAATACATAGTTTACATAGAGTATACATAATATATAGTTTTTAAGTCCTAGTAAGTGGATGGTAAAATTTAAATTTTCATAAGAGTGTCAACAAACTGCATGAGCAGTATTGTTGGATGATTATTTACTGTATTATGGTGTAAATAAAAAAAGTAAAGCACTCTACATTTTCTCACTCTTTCCTTCATCACACTGGGCAGGTATCCGCACATAAACTGTAAACTGTACATAAAGGTCTGTTTTGCGTATTTCCTCACTCAGATACAGAAGAGAGATCAGGATCAACCTCAGGATGAACCAATTTTTATGCTCTCTAAGGAATGGGAGCTTAACATCTCTAATTTTCAAGATTTTACACTAAGAATTTCTTGACAGAAAAATTGAGCAACTCTTTTGGCCTGACCGTGAACTCAAATCTGGGATCTTGCGGTTCTCAGCGGTTAGCTACTTGATTAACAAGGCAGCTGTTATTGACATTTTATTCACAAAGTGACATATGTACATTTATATTATGTATAATTGAATGCATATCAAATAGGTATCAATTTTATGAATACCTCATACAGTTATTGAGAAAATCGCCTTATTGATGTTACTCTACTACAGCCCTTTACTATCCCACTGCTGAGTACAAACCTCCTCTCTCATAGGACTAGGAGAGAGGTATTTAAAGCTTGACCTGCCAGGCTGCTGCAATACAGGTTGAGGGGCTTTATCAGTGATAGTTAGTGTAGCGAAAATCAAACAAGTGGCTACATCTTGAATATAATAACTCCGTATATTTCATGATAAACAATACAATAGTAAAATTGAACTCCAAGAATTTAGGGCTCCAGTCCGGACAAGAGACGTACTAATGTAAATGCACTATAGAAGAATCAGAATTGAAGTCCAAGAATATAGGGCTCCGGTCCGGACAGGAGATGTACTAATAGTGATAACAGCCGGGACCAATGCTCTCTGAGGCACGGGATGTGACACTGCCAACTTTGAACTGACACAGAGAATTTCTTGATAAAAAAACCCACCCAACCTAACAATATTTTGGCCTGACCCGGGAATCGAACCGACCTCGTAATCTGCAGTCAAACATATTAACCGCTAGACCAACGACGCAGACATGATATTATTTATAATGTTTTGCTAGAATGAACAGTTTTATAGACAAGAAAGAGGTTAGCTCTTAAAAATATGTTTTATAACGCCGTCAAACAAGCTGCGAGCCGCGAATTATGATTGACGAGCGAGCGGGATTAGAGGTTGACGAGATGACGAGATGCGTGCTAATAACGCTCGTAAACATGTCGCGTTTACCTATCGCTTACATATCAAAATCAAACTAATAGATGACTAGCTGATGCTCGCGACTTTGTCCGCATGGATTAAAAAATCCATCCAATTAAGTTTTTAAAAATTCCATGGGAACTCAATGATTTTCCAGGATAAAAGGTAGCCTATGTGTAAGGTAGTTATGGTATTTTGGCACTGGTCACCAGTGCCCAAATACCATAATACCTGCTATCTGGGACACGTTCAATCAAATTGAAGCAACAAATTAATTTTCTTGATTTGTTATTTTTTTGAAATTAATTAAGTTTAGAAAACAATTATTGTTGGTCCACCAAAATTGAACCGTGTGAACGCGCTATAAGCTAAATAACTAAACACTAAGCAACTGTTTCAGATATCTGAGCTAAGTAAGTAAACAGCAGACATAATCCAATCTGAGCCGGTGGAAAGGGCACAGCGCGACCTTGCCGCCGCTAATGTGACCAGTTCCCAAATACCATAATACCCGCTATCTGGGGCACGCCATTGTTCGGCTCCTTGACCGCGGCTTAGCTCGGATAAAACGATATCGCTTATCTGTCTATTGCTGCATATATGCGGCCTCTTAATTGAGAAACACTTAGGGCCTGTTTCACCACCTTCTGATGTTGGATAGCCTAAACGTAAGATTTGGCACTTTCTTACTTTATATCAAGTGATAAAGACAAAAGTTGTGAATAAGCTATCTGACACTTATCACAAGGTGATGAAACAGCCCTTATAGTACGCGACAAAGCATGCCCCTCCACTATCACTGCAACTCTTTTACGTCCCGCTGCTGGGCCCAGGCCTCCTCTCCTGTAGGAGAGAGGGATTTAGAATTTAGACCCTCAATGATGCTCGAATGCAGGTTGGCGGGCTTCAACGTCTACCTATAACTATACTTACGCGACAAGGCATGCCCCACCACTACCACTACAACCCTTTTACGTCCCACTGTTGGGCACAAGCCTCAATAGGAGAGAGGGATTTAGAGCCTCACGCTGTTCCAATGCGAGTTGGCGGGCTTTAACGACTATAGTGATAGCCAGTTATTATAACGTGATAGTGATAATACATGGGACAGCTTAACGTGCTTTCCGAGGCACTGTAACCGCTTAACGTGATCTCCGAGGCACTGACAGAAAAACCCACTACCTAAAAATTGTTGGCCCGACCCGGGAATCGAACCCGGGACCTCGTGATCCGCTGTTGAACATGCTTACCGCTGAACCGATTACCTAAAAATTTTTGGCCTGACCCATGACCTCGTGAATCGTGATCCGCAGTCATACATGCTAACCGCTGGGCTGACGAGGCAGTTATCGCATACCACATGCCCCAGACTGGGGCGTCACGCGTGCCTCATCGTTTATTCCCATCTGCCAAGTGCCACCGCATTCCTGCTCGATTGCATCTGCCACGCAATAGGTAGGTACCTACCTACTTCTTCATTTTACGACTGAAATTGGTGTAATGGAAACAAAACACGTCGATTAAATTGCGCTATTCAGATCGCTTGGTGTGCTTTACGCCTTTATTAACAACTTATATTTTAAGAAAAATTAAACCGACTTCGGTCCAGCAATCTCAGAGAAATTGGTGTACCAATCAAAAATTTCGTACATAAGAATTATCACTATAAAAACCTTCCTGAAAGTTTGTAGATTAGTACAATAGTGAAAAAATTATCAAAATCGTTTAAATCGCGCATTTAAAAAATTACAATGAAAATATGTCGATTTTAAATAACTTGATAATTTCCACATACCGTATTATGATAATCGATGTAACTTGAGTGTAGACTTAAATTCTATCGATGAACAGTAATTAAGGTACAAATTCCAAATAAGTCCTTGAACTGAGCCACATGTTTGTGATGTCACGGTCCAGTCGTGCCAAGGCTGTTGGTAATTTTTTTCATTATAAATAGCTAGCGCACTTGTATAACAGGTATTTTAAACATAAGATGATCTAAAAATATAAGAATTGAAACGTTAAATATGCTATACCTCAGAAGTATGACACTGTGGGCCTGTTTCACCACCTTCTGATAAGTATCAATCTACAACTTTTGTCTTTGTTGCTTGACATAAAGTAAGAAAGTGACAAAACTTACGTTTAGGTTATCCGACAAGTTTATCAGAAGGTGGTGAAACAGGCCGTGTATCTCCTATACTGTATGTATATATGTAAAGATTAATCTAAAAGTTAAACCGACTTCACCACACACTTAACAATCCATATCTTGAAAACTAAGTAAGTACTTAATCGATTTTGATGAAACTAGCCAAAAATAATGGTCACAATCCCATTAATAGATTCGGAGAAATTCGTAGACAAACATAAATATACAAACACTTATGGAGTTTTGTATTTTTGTTTGAAAGCCCTTATAGATTACCATATTATATTTTGCAGTTCCAATAATTATTACATACCTACTAACTGTCGATTTGATAACCTCCTTTTTTTAAAGTCGGTTAACGTAGGCGAGCGATGTTTTTGTTATACATAGATTGTGCGTGGATTAATACCTACTTACTAGATCGATTAAAATTGTTAGTAACGATCATGAAACAGGGCCGATTAGAAATCTCCAAATCAACAGGACTTGCGCTTATTAAATGTTGCTAAATAGTAAACCGGAGAACGCAAGGACTAGGTGCGCTGATGACCCTGTCGATTATAATGGAAGATTTGCTCAAACATTTGTATTGTAAATCTTTGAGCTCGTGTTAACTTTGAAACTACATATTTTTTAATCAAATCTGAAAAAACATACTAGGCTATTACTTTCTAGAGCGTGTCTGCGCATTGAGTTTAATTGGTTAATATGTACCTAAATAAGAATCAAACTTCGTTTGTATGGAGCGCTCGAAGGCGACTTCTCATAATAATTTTAGACGTTCAAAAAATTTTTTTTATTGCTTTGCTGCGGCCGCGGCCGGTGCGCTCTGCCACATCGCGTCTAATGTGAATCGTACTTTAATTTCAGATCTGTCTTCCGCCATATTTTTTAATGTTTATTCATTTGGTTGATTCATAACTGTTTGAAAGATTGCGAAATTGGAGAACGCAAGGATAAGGCGCGATGGCCGTACCGATTGTAACGGAAGGCAATGGAACAACGCATTCCCGTTGAAAAACAAAACCGTAAATTGTGGAAGCACGCACCGCTGCAAGGCTTTGATGCAATGCGAACTATTTCCGGAAGCGTTTAGAAATTGGACCGTACGCTTCGCCCGTCCGGGCGGTGCGGTGCGCCCGTAAACCGGTATTCCGTAATCATTTCCGAAAATATGGATACCGATTTCTTACCTTGATAGAGCTTCTCATGCTATGTCGTAATATTGGATTTTTTTTCGGTGGCAGCCGCAGACTCGCAGCAGATGTTATAAAACAGCTGTGGTTAGCTCTATACGGCTCTAGCATTTTTGATTTGATGATTTTTTTTCACGATTAATAAGAGAAGGTTGATTGGGTTAATACCTTTTTACCTGTTATGTATTCAGTAAATATAATTATTTTTGTACCACTAGAATACTAATTGCTTTGTTTAATAATCGAGAAGGTACTTATGTACCTACTTGAACTGGACCCGATTAATTTAAATTGAACTTCAAATTCAAGTACTCATTTTTCTTCATTCTTCTTCTTTTCTACTTCTACTTCATTTTTTTACAGAAGCACTTAATGCTTTAGGATTATAATTTTTTTTTTTAATTTAATTTAATTAGCATCGGTTGGACCAACCAACGTCAAAACATTCTTATTGGAAAGTGTATTTTTTTTTCAGTAATAAAATCAGTAACTTTCAGTAATTCCAAGACTTATTTTGGACAAAAGTTGGACTTCAGATTATTTTTTTCCGTCAAAACCATAATTTCGGTATTGGTATTTTAATTTGATTATTATAACGTAAATTACGCAAACGCAAAATTATAGTAATTGGATCATTCATTACTCATTACTAGTCATCATTATAACTAGGTCGGTTACGTACGCTAAACTCATGCATATAATATTAAGTACATACATGCACGCACGATGTATTTTTTTACTCTAATCGACTTCGAAGAAATTAATTTTTCAATTATATGAATTTCATAACAATTTAAATTGTAGACGTAGGTACATTGTAAGGTACATAACGATTAAATCGTACAATATATTGTAGTACTTATAATAAATTAAGTTATTTCAATAAATATGATTTTTGAAAAGTAATGTTTTTAATGCCTCTTAATTTATGAATATTGTTATATGAAGCATAACAAACAGATTATTTTTTTTGTCGGTCCGTCTGTTTCTCCGGGCTTAAATCTATATTGACTGATTTTTTACAGGCAGGTAGAGGACTATATGTACAAGGAATGATCTAGGGCTACTATTTAACCCGGATATTTTTAAAACCTAAATCCACGCGGACGAAATCGCGGGCTAATGTTTATACTATAAGTAAGGCAGTAAATATTTAATTAGGTGAGACGAATGGTAGGCGTCACCGGTTATCCTTCGCGCGACATGCTATCTTACAAAAATAATCCTATAGCTACGAAATTTAGGTTAAGTAAAAGAACAGTAAGTAGGTACACCACTCTTGGATAAATAATTCGGATCTAAGCAAGTTTACTTGAACTAGATACATACAATTATGCACACGTGCATAATTAAGATTTTATTTTCTGACATAATCAAGTAGGTACTTAAATGTAGCTGTAGACACAGTTCACTAAATATGAAATGAATAATTCAGGAGTCAGAGTCAATCAAAATTGTTTTAGGGGTATAACTAAGTCACGGAAAATAAGTCTAGCGTTGACCTTCAATGCGCAAAAGTCGAAAATTAGGTATCTCGGGGTGTGAGGGGGTCGCGGGGATGGCGTGGGGATCGTTCGTAAGCACTGATTAGCTCTCGCGGATCCCTCGTAAGCGCTGATTGGCTCTCCAATCGTATTGTGTCCGCTCACTCGTACGACGCTGCGCGCACTTGAAGGTCAGCGGTCGACTTACGTGACGGGGGTTATACCGAAGATTGATAGAAAATGTACTTTTTTCCGCATAACCGCGGTTCCGCACTTTAACCCAATTCGTGTGCAACATGACATTGGCCCCAACGTTCGCGCCAACGCTGAGAGTTGAATATAATAGCGTTAATAGGTACTCGCGATTCATCCACACGTTGGCCCCAACATGTGGACCTTAAATGTTTATCATCATCATCATCATCAACCCATTACCAGCCCACTACAGGACACGGGCCTCCTCTGAGTGAGAAGGGCTTAGGTTAGTCCACCACGCTGGCCAAGTGCGGATTGGTAGACTTCACACGCTTTTGAGAACATTATGGAGAACTCTCAGGCGTGCAGGTTTCCTCACGATGTTTGTCTTCATGTTAAAACGAGTGATATTTAATTGCTTGAAATGCACGTAGTTCCGATAAGTTGGAGGTGCGTGCCGGGGATAGAACTCGGACTCTCCCGAAAGGGAGACGAAAATCTTGACCGAGGTTTACACACGCACGGGCAGTCTTTATCTATTCACAAACACACAACAAAAACAATGTAACAGACAAAAGTGTTGCACAAATCGTTTCACAAATTCACAAAAACATTTCCCGTTTACATCGATTTCCCGACGTTAAATGATTATTATTAATTACATTTTAAATGCGTGTTAAATCTGTGGAAAAACATTCGCCCGGTTGCGTACATAATAATTGTTTAGTAGGTATCGTTACTTTTTGGTATTTCGAAACACAAGCGGCTCGGTGCAGCGACCTCGGACGTTACGCTTATCCTTTGATCGTAATCCAAACGGATTCCGCTGTCTGAAAATATAAACATGTGTAAAAAACCTATGCAAGGATTTCTTTGCATCGAAAACATTCGAAGAAACCAGTTGGAAATTCCTTTGAGAGTTTCTACAGATACTACATATAATTACTACCTACTGTATACTTATGTATTTAAGTAAGCTTAAAATTGCTTCTATCTATGAAATTTTCTTCCATTCGCTATAGGTTAGGCTACTCGATGAAATATAAGAAATTATTTAAAAAATTCTGTCAAAAATATTCTTTACCTTTTTTTAACCCCCGACGCAAAAACCACGGGGTGTTATAAGTTTGACGTGTCTGTGTGTGTGTGTGTGTGTGTGTGTGTGTGTGTGTGTGTGTGTGTGTGTGTGTGTGTGTGTGTGTGTGTCTGTCTGTTCCCCTGTAGCGCTCAAACGGGTGAATCGATTTGAATGCGGTTTTTTTGTTTGCAAGGCGAATTAGTCGAGTGTGTTGTTAGTTATGTTTGATGAAAATCGATCCAAGATTGCCGCCGCTACAAAATGGCGGATTACATATTTTTTCACAACTCCATAGATATGGGTATCAAATGAAAGGGCGTGACTAGTAGAATAGCACTATGCAAATCCAAGATGGCCGCCGCCACAAAATGGCGAATGTCGGGGTTTTTTTTAATTTTTAATTTATAAATACTGGTTTAGTTCAAAAGTTTTAAAAATAAGTCCGTCAATTCTCGTATCAAAAGGTTCTTCCGAATCCAAAAAAAAGTTAAGACATTGCTCCAAGTTGTAAAGCGACAGTTGTTTGTCTTTTTTGTAACATGATATTTTCGAGATCCCCATATTGAATGTCGGATTGAATTTATATGTAACTACTAACCACTCCGCTATGCATTAAGTAAGTATAATCTTATATTACACCATTGTCCACAGGTGTTCTGTTTCAATAAGCAGCATTGTATTTTTATACATTTTTATCCTTATCTAGCCTTGATTCTATTCATAAATAATCATTATAGCAAATCGATTAAGAATATTATCGCCTAGTAAGCGGTGATAGATAATGGTTAAGACTTCGGGGGTTACTGTACAACTCGACCGCAATAAAATCGACCGAATGGTCGAGTTGTCCACATACAATTTTTTGATGGTCAACTCGGCCAATAGCAGAATACTGAGTTGTTTATGTACAGTCGAATACAAAAAGTGTTTCACGTATCAAATATTTTGATTAACTCTTATATGAAATGACTTATAATTTATCAGCGTTTTATTAATTATTATCAAGATATTATGTATAAATGGTATTTTTTGAAAGGGCAAAATTTAGGTATTCTTTGAATTTTGACTATAAAATAAAACAAAATGTAAACAATAAAATAGGTAAGTATATTGTATAAATTTAAAACAGCATGTTATGTACAACAAAAAATATATAAAAAACTAAGTCTTATTTATAAAATCACAGATTTGTATAATTGTTATCGATATTAAAAACCTTAACAATTTCTATTTCCATGGATTGTGTCAGTCAGTCAGTTTTAAAAAATACCACTTATATCAATAAACAAAAACAAATTATTAGTACCTTTTGACCTCTTATTATCTATAATATCAAACAGGTCATCTTAGGAGAAAATCACACATCAGGATTTTTTGTTATGAATGATTTTCATAACAAATAAAACAAAAAGAAAAAACAAATTATAAGTAGCATCACTAAAAATTAACATCACAAAAATTAAAAAACTTATAATTTAAAATAAAAAGTATTTATATATGTATATGTATAAAATTTCACAATACTGTATGTAATTAGTCATCTAAAACATCATAATATAACGTAACTAAATATAAAAAAGTAAGTCTTTTTATAAAATCACAGATTTGTATAATTTCTATCAATATTAAAAACCTTAATTTCTATTTCCATGGATTTATGTCAGTCAGTCAGTTAGTCAGTCTAAAAAAATATCACATATATCAATTAATAAAAACAAATCATAAATAGCATTCGGCCTCTTATTGTCTATAATATCAAACATGTCATCATAAAAGAAAATCACAGATCAGGATTTTTTTGTTATGAACGATTTTCATAACAATTAAATTACACCTACTAATTTTTTTAAATGTCACCAATAGCCGTCTCTTTCTCCTGAATACAAGAGATAATAATAGGTACGTCTCTAAACGAAAATGAGATTTGCTATCTCTTTCTTTTTATACCTGTACTGTACTTTTATACCTCAACCCAACCTATCTGCTACTGTAAATGACTGTACTTTGTACGTGCGGTCGAGTTGACCATCAAAAAATATTAATAAAATTGAATGTGGACAACTCGACCATTCGGTCGATTTTATTGCGGTCGAGTTGTCCAGTAACCCTTCGGGAAGACCGAGTTTTTGATCCCCGGCAAGCAACGCAACTTTTCAAACTTGTGCGTTTTATTGCAATTAAGTGTCACTCTTTTAATGGTGAAGGAAAACATCTTGAGGAAACCTGCGTGACTCAGAGTTTTCCATAATGTTTTCAAAGGCACGTTAAGTCTACCGATCCGCACTTAGCCAGCGTGAGCGTGGTGGACTACGGCCTAAACCCTTCTCACTGTGAGATGAGACCCGTGTCGTCTAGTGGGCTGGGGTTGATAATAATTACGATAAAAAGCAGACCCTGTCTTGAGACTCACGATCTCCAAAACTATACTAGTAATATGCTACGAGGAAGGTGGGAGTCCTTGATTACTTACTAAAACTATTTTACTTATTAGATAGTTTTATTAGGCACAATGTAATTTATGTAAATACAGAACCCCCTATTGGAGAAAAACAAAAATAACTACCACGGTGCCAAATATCCACTTACCATTCTACATCTTAAACCTAATAATACCTTCATCATCATCATCATGATCAACCCATTACCGGCTCACTACAGAACACGGGTCTCCTCTCAGAGTGAGAAGGGTTTTGGCCATAGTCTACCACGCTGGCCAAGCGGATTGGCAGACTTCACACACCTTTGAGAACGTTATGGAGAACTCTCAGGCATGCAGGTTTCCTCACGATGTTTTCCTTCACCGTTAAAGCAAGTGATATTTAAATACTTAAAACGCACATAACTCCGAAAAGTTAGAGGTGCGTGCCCCGGGATCGAACCCACGACCTCCGATTAGAAGTCGGTCGTCCTAACCACTAGGCTATCACAGCTTTTTACCTATATTTTATTACTTTTATTTATACTTTTTAATAATACCTTATAGTAACTTAATACAGCGATCTTGACTACTCGGATGCCGGGCAGCCAAGAATGCCGTTCCATACTCCAATAGTTATCTGAGCAATTCAATCTGCTGCAAATGTTTTACTATAGAATTTAGAATTATTCGGCTTTAAACAAAACTTAAACGATTTAACCAAAAACGGCCCTAGTTTTTCCACAGCTAGGGAGCATTTTAATTTGTGGACCTATTTGACTTAACTTCGACTGTGGCGATCCTTGCAAGAGATCTATGTCCAGCTGTGGACATCATGGTTGAAAAGAAGAATACATACCTACTAAATTACAAGCAACTAACTAAAATAACTATAAATGTTGAATAGAAGCAGGCGTTACTTTGCGGAATTCCATGATATACAATGAATATAAAATTACTTTGCTATAATCCGCTAACAGTGACTTTGTAGGCACAACACCGCACAAATTCACCACAAAATGAACTCGACGATCGTTTCGCTCCGACACCGGAGCATCTTCAGGAGATGTTGACTTCACAACGGACGATTGCAAAGGACTTTGCAATCGTCCGTTGTCAAATCGACTTCACAACGGACGATTGCAAAGGACTTAATAACTTATAAATGTTATTCCTATCTTATGCATGAGAAAATGATTTTCTCAAGGATGCGCAAGGTCTTTTCGGTTGTAAATCATAACGAAATATGACATTACACCGTCGATATAAATTCATACCTGTTACCTTGTATATGGTGTGCAATCCAGTCGAGATGGGGATAGAGGAAAGTGGACTTTTTTCCGATGGTGATAGTTCTTATAACCGGTTGTGTTTGTCCTGTGCGTGGGTTGAGGTATTTTAATGGTCAGCGAGGCCGGTCTTAGCAAACGTGTTGTGTGAAGACAACTATTTATTCCGGAGTGAGAACGTTGTAGATCGAGTGGAAGAGAGAATTAAGACTGCATATCCGGTAGTTTAAAGGCTGATTCGCACATATCAGTGAAGCATCAGTGCCGGCACAATTCCGGCACTGCGAAAAATATTCTTTCATACATTCTCTATGAAAGCGTTCATGAAATATTATGAAATATATTTTTTTCATTGTGCCGGCACACACACATTGCCGGCACTGATGTGTCACTGATATATGTGCGAACGAACGAACGAATCCATTGGTTGAAACGAACATTATACAATTAAACAATTTATATAATATGTTTTGCAATACATAATTTATAACGCACTTTTAGAGGTACGCGTAGTTAACATAACTTAATTTATTGACATAACTGTTACAAGGAAGTGAAGAACTAAGTACTTTAATAACTATACTGTACATTTATTATTTATGTAAATAGGTAGTTCTTTCAGTTTTTATAAATGATATTTAATAACATAATAATATGTAGTTTGTGACATTAAAAGTGTAACCAAAAAATTAAATAGCACATACATCCTTGAAACACCGCTAAATCACCATTTTATTCAATCTATAAATACTTCCATGTACATTGTACATAGTTTTTATAAGTTGGTTTTAATGTCGATTAATTTAATTATTTTGTTCTCAGTAATGACGACAATTTAGCGCATGCATATTTTTTGAAGAATTTATAAATCTCGGAAATTGTTAAAAATTTCAAAGAACGTTCCAAAATAGTTATTCAAAAATGATTAAGCAATATAAACATTCTGTGTACATTTTGGAAGACCCTTGTTGGTTAAATATTAGCATAGATCGGGAGACCAAGTTTGACAAGTTCATCGAGGTCTTCCAAAGTTTGTGGAGCCATCTGGTGAGACTGTTCTTAATCCACACACATCCACACATTTGTAAGGAGATACTCTAAGCTATTCGGATGTATTATACGTATTAAGGAATTAGACAATTCTTGCCTCATTCACATTTCCTAGCCCAAATTAGACGGTTCATTTTTCGAGATTTTTGCTTTAATTTTCGAGGCTTCATCGGTGAATCATCGAAAATGAACCTTCTAAACGCCGACCGTTCATCGTTCACAGGCACTTTGCCATAGTAAATATCGTGTCGAGCATCGTTCACCGCAAAAATGAACGATGAACGGGGCACTAAATTGACCTTAATTCTGTCAGTTAACTAAAAGTACAGACTTCTATGTATTTCTAAAGTATGAGGTGTACTGAGGTGTTAGATTATTTCATTAGGTTACTACCTACCTTATATAAAATTAAAGTGGTTTGTTTATTCTGCATACAACAACACAAAGGCAGGCTCTAAGATCTACTCAAAGTAATTGCTTATTACTTTTCTGTAAGTCTTTCAAGTTGAGTCTTGTCTAAATATTCCTGTCTAGTGATTATATAAATTGAAATGGATGTTCTAGATATCAAAATTAGCAACAAGAACTTCCACTACAGACTTTTTTTACGTCCCACTACTGGGCACAGGCCTCCTCTCTCATAGGTAAGAGGGATTTAGAGCTTAGACCCGCACTGTGCTTCCCAATGCGGGTTGGCGGGCTTTAACGACTTGTCACATGATAGTGATAATAATCGGGACCGACTGCATAACGTGCTCTCCGAGGCACAGGGGTGAGACACCGCCAACTACCAACTCCGGGCTGGCATACAAATGACAAACCCAATACCCAATACCTAACAATTATTTGCCCGACCCGGAAATCAAACCCGGGACCTCGTGATTTGCAGTCGAATATGCTAACCACTAGACCAACGAGTTTTAAAGAGTAGAATTAGAGTTTTAGGAAGTAATAAGACATTTAATAAGATTAAGAAGTAATAAGAACTTACAGATAGTTTAATATGTATCTACCAGGTACCTACCTCAAAAGCTTGACTGCTATGGAGTTTTAAAGCCCATACGTTATAATATATGTCGTACCCTAACTTAAACTTTACGCTTAATTTGTAGAAGAAAGGGGAATATTAATCATGTTTATCATGGCAAAACTTGTTAGTTAAAAAACATATGGCTAAACTTAATTTACCGAAGTTGGTAGAGGTATAATGTGGCCGATTCTGTTGTACACAATCTCTAAATCTAAACTAAAATGACAGGTCTAAATATATTCCTGTCTCTTTCACAATCTTCCCTGCTGAAGGGGATAGCACTATTTTTAAACCTGTCAATTTAGTTTAGGTTTAGAGATTGTGTACAACAGAATTGGCCATCTATCTATCTATAATAATATAAAGTAGCTTGTCCTGACTGACAATCAACGCACAGCCAAAACCACTGAAGCTAGAAACTTGAAATTTTCACAGTAGCTTTCTTTTATGACATAGGCGCACACTAAGAAAGGATTACTGCGAATTCCATCCCTAAGGGGGTTAAATATGGGATAAAAGTTTGTTGGGATAAAAGTTTGTATGAAAGTCCGTCATTTTTCAAGTTATATCCATGAAAATTGGTATTTAGGTTTTCGGTTAAAAATAAAGAGTTATGAGCTTAAGGAGTTTTGGAAAATCTACCCCCAGGTGAGTTAAATGGGAGATGAAAGTTTGTATGAAAGTCCGTCATTTTTAAAGTTATATCGATGAAAATCGTTGTTTGTATTGTCGGTTAAAAATAAAGAATTACGTGTTTCATGAATTTTGGAAATTCCACCCCCAAGTCAGATTTATAAGAATCCAAGCGGACGAAGTCGCTGGTGGGTATATAAAACCATAAACATCTTACATTGTAACACCTAATTGTAATTATTTGCATCAAATTCACGTCAAGCCTTTTGATTTCGAAACCATTCACAGGAATGGAATTTCATTAGAATGTAACGTAAAGCTTAGTACTCAATGTCTAGATAATGGACTACAGTATGGACTGAAAACTTTGTATTGTACATTAAATTAATAAAATTCTCTTCTTTTTAAATATTTAAACTCTCCTACCGTTTAATATAGACATTTGTGAAAAACTTGAAATTTGTAAAGTTTTTTTTAGACGGTGACTATTGGGAATCCCCCTTATTAATATGGGGTTTATTTAGACGATATAATATATTTTCATGTGGATTATATTTATTTAATCAGGTTTTGTGCATGGCGGTCACGCGCTGAATCCCCGCGGTCATGAGCGTCCACCAATGAGGCGGGAATTGTGCCCGATGAATCGGAACATTGTCCCTTTGTCCGGCATACTATGCCGTAATTGAATTATATGTAGGTACTTACCTTATATGTTAATCAAATTTGTCGGTGATATTGAAGACTTTTATGTTTGGTACCAACCAAGTAAACATATGGAAGGGTTGCGATGCGACTTGTGAAGCTGAAATGGCAATGGACGAGGCACATCATAATTATCATTATCATATCGAACAGGCATTACTATCGTTATCATTATAATATGGATCAGAAACACATTTAGAAAAATCTTTTTAAATAAGTGCTGCTGGAAAATAGCTTTAATAGCTCCTTAATGCCTAATTCATTTTATTCATATTTGGACGTCGGTGACGGCAAAATTGAAAATTATGTATTTTAACATCATGATGTAGGTCTAGGTACCATATATGTACCAAATAAATGATTATATTGATTACTGTTCGTACTCATAGTTCGAAGAAATTATAGACGTTGGGGTCGCACCTCGCAAGGCCCAGGCTACTACTCATACCAGAAAGCGCTGTATTGATAGACATACAGTGCTTGCTATTCATACAATGACAGTCGACAATTGCTCTATATTATAGCGGAGAGGAACTCGCTTTGAACGTAATAATTTACCAAGAACACCAAGTATTAGTGCGAGGGAATGTGTAACATCTGTTCTGCAGTGTATAGTTAACCTAACTGTTTTGCGAGATCGCGTGTCCTCGAGCAATGGCCATTACTAACGACGGATGCCGCTCCAGAGGTGTTAGGGTTGACACTAAGAGAGCGCGCTCACGAGCCCGCTTGTTTTTGCGGGACCGCAGCCGCCGCGGCTGCGGGCGTCGCCCGCCGAGTTGGCGGGCGACGCCCGCAAGACCGGCGGTTATATTTATATATGAAGAGCTGGCGAACAAAATGTTATATTTTTTAATCCGATGGTCTTTGGCTTGCTGAATAAGAATATCAACTTAATTTCACTTAAAACGGCCCGCAACTGTATCAAAATTGCATCCATAGGTCGTGGTTTCGATCATAACGGCATAATTACAATAAAGTTTCGAAAGATTTGAATAATCGAGCACGTTTTCGTTCAAAATGAATTAATTTCCATACTTTGTAAGATGTCAATCAAAATGATTATTTCTTTTTCAGAAGAAAAATTTGTTTTTTTTTTACTAAGAATTTTTTTTAATTAAAAAGTTTATCATTTAAAAACTTTATTCACTAATAAAGTTTTTAAACAATTTATGTTGAAATTGGCCTAAACTAACTTACAAATGTCAGACTGACTTACAAATGATAGATTATTGTTGAAAATTAATTAGAATTTTTAGAAATGGTTTACGAATTATTAATTTCATAATTGAAATAGGTTAGAATTAACTGACATTTGATTCATTCAGTGGCGCCGAACCGCCATCTTGAATTTGAAGCCATGAATTGAGTCTCCTCCAAAGACTCAACCGACTATTAGATGCTTCAGCGTCTAGGTCGTGATATTTGATTGAGGGCTGCGATAGCAATCACACCCTCATCGAATAAATGCTGCCATTTTGGACTTGGCTGAGTGTAATCAATTAATTAGTATAAAATATATTTGAAAATAGATCTCAGTTAAACTAATCTCTGAGTTGATATAAATTGAGTTATGTGCGGGTGATAAACGCAGATATTTTAATAATAGTTTGATTTAGATTTAATATTCATTGATAGTCTGCTTCTGGAGTTATGTGTTTACACAAACAAGTTATTGCTTGCAATATTAATTAATTATTGCTTCCGTTAACTTATATGAGATAGCAAACTGAATTTAACATATTATGTTCAATAAAGTCACAAACTACATATGGGTAAATAAAAATCCACGCCAAAGCTCACTGTAAGTATGTCATTCAGTTTAATATTAATATTTAATAATTAATATTTAATAGGTTACTTGAATCAATACAGGCCATGCCTCTTCAAACTTTTAAAGTAAAACTCAAGAACTGGCTCATGGAGAAATGTTTTTACAATTTAAAATAATATAGGTATGACATAAATTCTATTTATTGCAATTAATTTTATATTTATATCTTTAGAACATTGACATGTATGCTACTTACGTCATTTTGTTTAGTCTTAAAATCAATAATTCAATTTGCACACTAATTTATTAGTTAAATGTGTTGGAAGACAATAAGCTTTAAGATCCATAATATTTGTACCACATTTTTGCAAATAAAGACTCTTACTCTTTAGTTTGATGCAACTATACCGTTTTGTTCGCCAGCTCCTCCTATAAGAAAAATGGGATCGCGCCCGCCAAAAAACCGCAGAGCTTGCGGGCGACGCCCGCAAAGCTCGCGGGTGCCCGCTGCCCGCCTTCTGCGGGAGCCGCGAGCAACCGCCAACTCTGCGGGAGTAAATCGCGTCGTGAGTTTTGCACTCGACATTTGTATGAATTTCGAGTATTGCGGGCCCGCAACCGCGGCGGGCGCGGGTGCGAACCGCTCCGTGAGCGCTCTCTCTAAGCATCTAATTCATAGTCGGACCAAAAAAGGTATTGGGGTTTTCTCACAAGAAAAACTAAGTAACAACACGGAGCTGGGATGTTTTCAGTGTTACACGGCAATGCCTGAAACTTGATAGCTCATAGTGTTTAAACACACTATGCCGAAAATACGCGACCGAATTTCCATGGCTGATTTTACGTTCCGACGGATTCGGCTAATATGACACACGAGAGCCGAAATTACGCGGCAGAAACTTGGGTCGCATATAATGTGTTGCTATACAAAACATTACGCCGAATCGCTGCAGAACTTACGCCCGATCGAAGTTCGGCTGTACGCTTTAACGCGACGTAATTTCGGTTTGGTGTGTCATCAGTAATAAAATTCGTATTGCAGGCGTAGTCACGCCGAACTTCGGTCGCGTATTTTCGGTATAGTGTGTTTAAACACTTAAAGCCATCGGTCCTGCACCTGATCTCTCCGGTCGTCTCAGATTGCCGTTCGCCGGTCGAACTAAGAGAGTAAGGGAATAGAGAGTATGCCTGTATTCACGCACACACTTGTGCACTATAATAACTCTTACGTAATTGGCTAGTTAGTCTCCATTGGAATTGGCCGCCGTGGCCGAAATTAGATCGGGAGTACAATATTTACACCGCTTAAATATTTATCCTCCCTCCAAACAGAAAGATCGAATCATATGCTATCCCTTCTATAAATCCCTTTCTATCCTTAGGTACACCCTAAAGGGGATTTAATAGTGATCCCCCAAATAACTTTCTATCATCCGCGTTCGCAATTTTAGCTCAGTTCGCAATGTTACCTCGAAATAATATTTCCTACTCCAGCCACATCCACACTATAAGCACCAGTATTAAAGATGCAGATTATGTTGTAGAGACCCTAGCATCCGCTATTACGTGTAAAGTGCCGCATAACCGACGCTGGACCATCACTCCACTGTATGTCGTCGAGATCATTAGTCATTCTTGTGAATAGAGGAATTTTGGACAATGCTTCATTCTACGAAAATGTAGAGAAAACCCATCGAGAAAACCATTTTAGTTAATTACGAAATTATAATTATTATAGCTAAGTCAGTTACATTAATTAATTGGATGTCTCTTTCTCGCTCTGCGTCGTAGGTACACTTCCTTGCTAAAGTTCGGTGAGTTGTGAATTAATCCATTAACCACATAATGGGATAGTTGACTACTATTGAAAATATACCTATTCAGTATAACAAAAACAATGTAAACCTAACGGTTGAGATAAAAAATCAAAATCGGTCAATAAACCGCAGTGTAATTCGCCGTTCCGATTTAGTTGTGGATAGACATCTAGGCAAGTGCGCTTCAACTCAGGTTATTCTGTAACTTAGTTAGAAACTGAAAATAGTTGCCAACGAATTAGTTCGATATACATTGCTGCTTTACTGTGTGAAATTATGAAAATACTTTATAATTTCCCACAGTAAAGCAGCAATGTATATCAAATTTATTAGTTGGCAACTATTTTCAGTTGATAACTAAGTTACAGAATAACCCAGCTTATCAGTTATCACTGTTTTCCATCAGATACGAGCGTCGACAAGATTTAGCCTGCCTCGCAAAAAAAAAATTGCCTGAAGAAACAGGCAAAATTTTAAAACCGGGTGTTTGGGTTCGGCTTTTGTTAAAGTAATAATAATATGTCCTTAATAACATTCAGTTATTTCGAAATCACAGACATAAACATTTTATTTATTTCTATGAATTTTAACATAATAGGGTACTTTCGTTAGTGAAAAATAAATTATGAAATTTGATAAAAATAAAAATTTATGTAGAAATATACTTAAATATTCTGATTTTGAGTCATAAAAGCACGTGATTATTTTATTAAATTAAAATTAAAAGTCGTAATTTCCCATATGTATATCACGTGACCTACTCTAGCGGCACGCTATGATGGCCGGTTTGACGTTTGTCCGCTCATGAAGTTCCGTATTAATTGATAACGACTTTGAAGGAAATAATTGTATTACTTTATTGACGATAGTGATGTGCAGAGATTCATAAATTTTATCGAATGTAGTTTCTCATGAAGTTCCGTATTAATTGATAACGACTTTGAAGGAAATAATTGTATTACTTTATTGACGATAGTGATGTGCAGAGATTCATAAATTTTATCGAATGTAGTTTTAGGTTTAGGACTCAAAATTTATTTATTAAATTGATTTCTTAAATGTATACAAGTGTAGAAAAATCAGTTTGCACCATTTAAGGGGTGAATGTATTTGTGAATATGAACAATTTTCACTATGTGGACAAACCTCTGAAATCGCAAAAAAATATCAATAAATTTTTAAAAATGGAATCTTGAATGGAAGCAGGCGTTACTTTGCGGAATTCCATGATATACAATGAATATAAAATTATTTTGCTATAATCCGCTAACAGTGACAAATTTGTAGGCACAACACCACACAATCTTGTAGGCACAACACCACACAATCTTGTAGGCACAACACCTATGGTAAAGATAAATTAAATAATGGACAAAAGTCAGGTGTGTACAAACTCAAGTGCCCCGAATGTAGTGCTATATATGTTGGTCAAACTGGGCGCAATTTTGTAACTCGATATAAAGAACATATGGCTGCCTTTAGAAACAACCAGCCTCAAAGATCTCATTTCGCAAAACATCTTTTGGATAGTGGACATAGGATAGACGAGGGTCATACATTTGAAATTTTACACACATGCTGTAAAAGTTTAAGACTGTGCGTGTTGGAACAATTGGAAATAGTTGGGCACAGCGGTAGAAGTGTCGAATTGCTGAATGAGCAAATAAATGTGTCATCTTCACCGTTGCTCAACATATTTAGGGGGCGTGGCCAGAGAGAAAGAGAAAGGAGGGTAGATGACTAAGCGGGGATAGTATATATAAGACCGCTCATTCGACACGAACTCACTTTGCAATCGTCCGTTGTGAAGTCGACATCTCCTGAAGATGCTCCGGTGTCGGAGCGAAACGATCGTCGAGTTTGTTTTGTGGTGAATTTGTTTGGTGTTGTGCCTACAAGATTGTGTGGTGTTGTGCCTACAAGATTGTGTGGTGTTGTGCCTACAAATTTGTCACTGTTAGCGGATTATAGCAAAATAATTTTATATTCATTGTAAAAAAATGGAATCTAATACGATCGTCACATAGGATCGCTGGCTAGCACAACTACTACCTCCGGCAAACTCGCGTCAATGCTCAATGCAAAACAAAGCAGTTTCGAATTGACGTTGCTTCGAAAAGTATAAACTGTCAGTGCAATGCGATTGTGATATAGTTTTGACCTGGCTTTGGATTTCAAATATTGATACTGCATTACTGTTGACCCTTGCTCGTTAATTTGGACTCTGTTCAAGCCCTTTGTTGTGGATTTCGTCGATATGACCGAACGTACGCAGAGAACTGTTCTAAATAGTCAGACACGTGAGTTCGTAATACGCCTTCGTAACTATTTCGATCGTGAAGCTCAAAATGGAGGGCCAATTTTACCTATAACGTCAGTGGTTGAACGCGTAGCTGATGCGCTTAATATTGGACAACGAACTGTTCGACGGATAACTAAAAAAAAATATGGCGAGACTGGCACAGAAGAAAATAAACTTCACACACCAAAAAAGAGAAAACGAGCAAAACCAGTCGTAGGCATCGATAGCTTTGATGCCGATGCTATCCGAAGACATGTTTACGGCTACTATTTACAGAAGGAGTATCCAACAAGAAAAAAGTTGGTGCATTCACTGAAGGAAGCTGGATTATTCTTCGGTGGGGAAAGTTCTTTAACGAAGATTTTGAAGACCATTGGATTTCGATACAAAAAATGTAACAAACGCAAAATATTGATGGAAAGATTTGATATAGCGATGGCAAGGTATACTTTTTTACGGCAAGTGAAAGAAATCAAAAATTGGCAAAATGTTGTGTTCTTGGATGAAACATGGCTTAATGCTAACCATACTGTAGGCCGTTCTTGGAACGATGACACAGCAGCATCTACTTCCAAAGTTCCTGTAGGAAAAGGATCGCGACTTATAATTTGTCACGCCGGAACCATCAACGGGTTTGTCGAAGGTTCTCTCATGGCTTTTGCGTCAAAAACCACTGGAGACTATCATGAAGACATGAATGGAGAAAAGTTTACTGAATGGTTTACCTCAATGTTGTGTAGCCTCCCTGAACCATCTATTATAATTATGGACAACGCCCCATACCACTCGATGCAAATTGACAAGCCACCTGCCCAATCCCAAAAGAAAGCTGATATCGTCGCATGGCTTCGTAAAAATGGCGTAGATGCAAACATGAATATGTTAAAAGCGGAATTAGTACGTCTTTTAAAAGAAAACAAACCAACCAAGATCCGATACGTCATTGACGAAATAGCATTAGAACATGGGCACAGAGTTATACGGTTACCGCCTTACCATTGTGAGTATAATGCGATTGAGTTGGTGTGGGCTCAAATTAAGGGATATGCTGCAAGACACAATACAGAACCCCCATTTACCACAAAAAAAATGCTAAAATTATTAGAAGAAGCTTGTGAACATGTGACTAAAGGAGACTGGGAAAAGGTTGTGAATAGAACTGTTAAATTAATAAGGGAAGATTATGAAAGAGATGTGAAAATAGATAATATTATAGAAAACGAACATATAATTATTAATGTATGTGATGATAGCAGTGACGACAGTGAAAATAGTAGTATGGACGAATCTGATTAATTATGGCCTTTTGTGGCACCTTTTTTGGTATCTTTTGTATTCATATGTTTCTTGTGTGCATATAAAGTATGTATATTCATTTTCGTTCAAATATTCAGTTCGTTCAAATAAATTAAATAAACATATACATTTTTGTTTTATTAAACCTATTTAATCAGGTACAAAAACAAAACTTAATTGTTTTTTGTTCGAGAATAAATTGACATTCCACATCACTATTGTAATGTGTCAAACCGGCCATCATAGCGTGCCGCTAGTGTAAAACACGAGCCGCCTTGTTGTGACGTCATAATGATAAAAAATACTAATATTAATCTGTGGTCATATAAGCAAAAACTAATATTAATCTGTGGTCATATAAGAAAGATAGAAAACCTATGGAATCTAAACTCCAAACAAAAAAGGACTGTTGATATTTTTTAATATATTATAAATAAATAAATATTTTCGATATATCTATATTTTTAAATATATCGATATCGGAGTTCGATATACCGAAAAAAATATCGATATTTCGATATATCGGCTTTATTTAAAAAATCGTAAGTCACTTCAAAAATGATTACACAGTTATATTATAGTCCAGTATCTTTATTAAACAAATTAAATTATAAATATATATATGTGTTAGGTTATAGTTCTTAGTAATTATTTTATTTAAATAAGGTACAATATGGCCTGTTCCACTACCTTCTGATAAGTGTCGGGATAGCCTAAACGTAAGTTTTGTCACTTCCTTACTTATGTCAAGTGACAAGGACTATAGTTGTGAATAAGCTATCCGACACTTATCAGATGGTGGTGAAACAGGGCCTTATACCAATATTTTTAAATGACGTTATCACGTAAAATATTCATCCGTAAGCCGACTTGACAGATAACTAATGATGTTTACAAAGATGTTTTAACATTCTGGAATTCGGCAGAACAGAAGTCTGGGTTACATGCAAAGAACTTTGCAACCATAATTGAATCAATTTTTGGCAGATTAGTACTATCTGCTTTTACACAACTGGTTTGCATATTAATAAATAAATAGCTATCATTATGACGTCACAACAAGGCGGCTCGTGTTTAAGGTCACGTGATATACAGATTAAAGATTACGACTTTTAATTTTAATTTAATAAAAAAATAATGTGCTTTTATTACTCAAAATCAGAATATTTAAGTATATTTCTACATAAATTTTCAATTTTATTAAATTTCTTAATTTATTTTTCACTAGTGAATGTCCCTATTTTTTTACCACAGAGGTATATCTATATACCTAAAATTACATTTCGTTTTAAGATGTAAGTATGTAAACTAGGAATACAGAAAAAACATAATATATTTTAAATGAAATACGGTAGATTATTAAGTTTACGATGATTTTGTACCTACATTTTTGTATCTACATTTCGATATCAAACTATCGATATATCGTCCAAAAAATATTAGTAATAAAGAAAAAGTAGCCCAGGTGAATGACTTTATCTTTACTACAATATTTAACTCCAGTGTTATATAGAATACATTTATAACCTTCTTGTTTAACATTGTTACGTCATGAAATGGCTGACTTATTGGCTGACAGCGTTTTACGCGGGATTAAAAATGTTTAAAATTTAATTTAATTTTATGGCATGAACGCGTGTTTATTTTGCCGAAATATATTTTTTGTGGCTTTTTATTAACAAAAACAACATTTTGAAGTGCTTTTTCAAACACAGTAGAATACCCTATTATACACCAACCTACTTATAGGTAAAGTATTTTTGCCATCAGAAGATGGTAAAAAATATCTTCACAAGATTTTGTGCGCATTCAAAGCCATCGTCAACACGGGGATTAATCCGAATGAAATGTCCGTTCTTTTTCCCCTCTAATCACTAAAACCGGTGTACTTAATCACGTTGGCCTTTATATGAAAATGGATCTTTTTTACTCATGATTTAGATGTGGTTTTTGTATGATGTAGAATAGATACTTAGCTGAAGAGATGAGGGTTGTCCAAGGTCGTCCATTGTTGAGATCCGGTGGGTCGCCCTGCATGGGTTGAATGGCTATAGGTATAGGTATTGAATGGATAAGTAGGTATAATAAATCATTTGTTATATAACTTGTAAATGCAGAGATGTTTCTTTCTAACCGGCTTTCAAAAAGGAGATTCTCAATTCGGCGCGTATTATTCAATACAAAGTTTACTTTTGAGTTCTATATTATAATATCTTTGAGGCTGATGCATTCAAATTGGAAACGAAACAAATAGACTGTATAATATTGAAAAAAAAAAAATCCAAAAACCCGACTGGGTAAACATCGAATTATAAAGAAAAACAAACCCTATAGCCTATAAAATCATCGCACAGTTTAGAAAAATTGCTAGATACCGCAATAAGATAAAATATCACTTGCTTTAACGGTGAAGGAAAACATAGGTGAGGAAACCTGCACGCCTGAGTGTTCTCCTTAATATTCTCAAAGGTTTATGAAGTCTACCAACCGGCACTTGGCCAGCGTGGTGGATTAACGGCCTAAACCCTTGTCATTCTGAGAAGAGAACTGTGCCTTGTAGTGGGCCGGTAATCTGTTGGTAATGATGCTGATGATGATATACCTACACCTCATTGATTAAAATCCATACAGAAATTTAGATAAGTAATCGTTAAATGATAATAATTGATAAAAAATCATTAATTATCATTAACTAGAGAATGCCCGCGGCTTCGCCCGCGTGAATTTCGGTTTTGCACAAATCCCGAGGGAATCGTGGATTTCCGGTTCCCGTTTCCGCTCCATTTTCTAACCTTTATACCTACTTTCAAGGAAGTTTGCTATAGTAATCTACCTTATAGCTGTAGCTATAGATTTCGGTTTTTTCAAAATTCCGTGGGAACTCTTTGATTTTTCGGGATAAGTAGCATATGTTTTAAGTCAGGGCATAATCATTCTCCGTTCAAAATTTCAGCCCAATCGGTTCAGTAATTGCGGCGTGATTGAGTAACAAACATCCAAACATCCACACTTTCACATAATAGGATTAATGTTAAAAATCATTAATTAATCTAACAATTTACAACAAACAAGTTGACTGAACAGCTTTTGGTACCAGTTCTAGTAGTTGTTAGATCGTTACTCAGTGAAGTAGTTACTAATGTGATACTATATTTTGTTTGCAGATAAAAGTGTAAAGTGCATCGATGAGACGCCGCTAGTGTCGGCAGGAGAGCGGCTCCCGCCACACTGCGTGGATCACTTACTTGTAAGTTGAGTTTTTTTAATGTTATGTACATTGTATATCGTCTGTATTGTGGTGTATAACCCCCGGCACATAAGTCGACCGGTGACCTTCAAGTGCGCGCAGCGTCGTACGAGTGAGCGGGACACAATACGATTGGAGAGCCAATCAGCGCTTACGAAGGATCCGCGAGAGCTAATCAGTGCTTACGAACGATCCCCACGCCCTCCCCGCGACTCCCTCACACCTCGAGATACCTCATTTTCGACTTCTGCGCATTGAAGGTCACCGGTCGACTTATTTGCCGTGACTTGTACAAACAAAAGTATATTCATACATTATTTCCAAAGATCGAGTGATTGGATTTCGTAATTAATTTGTAATTATAACAAATAGACAGTCTTGAAAAAAAAATACTTGGGGTAGATACCGACCTCAACTCGTAGTAGGTATATATACCAAATTCTTGTGGTTTTTTTTAACTTTTGTGTTAATGATTTCAGCGTTTTTACAAATCCCTTTTGGGCTAGTAAGTTGTCTTTCTATATAACTAAAATGATTTTGCGTAACTTTTCAAGTTAACTATGCGTAAATCTGCGTGTAGTCGCCGTGCACTTCTAATATCTCGATCGGTAGTTGCGAAGCAGTTTTGTCAACTGCATAGATACAAAGCCAGAACTGCAATTCCAAATGCAGTCCGTTGTCGAGACCTTAACTTAAAAGTTACACTAGACCCTCAGATCTAATCCAAAGAATTTGATATTGCACATTTATTATTCATAGCTCTGTAAGCAGTGCTAAATTATTCCATTCTCACCATGTACGTACCCAACGCAATAGTATCGTTTGGTTAGGTAACAGTAACACAATTAAGCTGTTACTTTATAGTGTAGACAGTGCTTACCTAGTACCTACCGGTTGGATATGTTTCAGTAACGCAAATCGCGAACGCAATAACGTTTGAACATTCAAGACGCATACCGGTTCGTTAATCGTTATCGGTATTTATCGTAATAGTCCGGACTGTACTTTGGAATGTATTTCTTAATTATTCTTATCGTTAACTTATGTAGGTAATTGTAGTAACATGTTACAGAATATAAAATTGTAACCAGTTACGGAAATGTAGGTACGCGGACGATGACTAACATTCTTCGTCTTCGTTAACCGATAGATGTCGTAGGTACATATCTGTATAGATCGTCGATGTATAGGATCCGCCATTATCTTTGAAAGTACCAATTTTTTGTCATGGATTTTTATATTTTTTAATACAAAAGCAGTGACCGCAAAAGTAAAGAAAGCGTTACTAAATCTATACATATAATAAATAAATATTATATTGTACAAATTTCTATCATACCTCATCATTAAAGTACGGAACGGTGAATTAGAAAATGGTGTTCATTCGATCATACTAAAACCACAGAGTTCTAACTACTAATTAAACTACAAACTAAACAAAATTAAAAACACGATTGTGCTCTAACCTTTCATTTTGATATCATGGCGATTAGGGAATAGTTTCATCTCTTTGTGGTAACCTATCGTAAAAAGTAGGCAATGGACTTTAATAATCTAGGAACCAACAATTTTGTTCTTGGTAACCAAGTTAAGTGGATTTTTTTAATTTTTATTATCAACTTAAAAACAAATATAAAACAAACTTATGAGCACGGCTAAGGTTTACAATTGCGTGCTTTTCTAACTACAATCATATATTAAATACAAAACCACAATAATACATATATATGTAAATAAGGATACAAGTCCCTCATGGTTAACTCCTGTGGTTGACTCGCTCTCTCATCCGGGTTTTGGATATGAGTGGATTGACAATATTCGAAGTAATATTATTTAAATATCCTGATCCAATCCGGTAGGTATCTGAAGTTTTGCTAGGTATCTGAAGACTATCCATACTAATATTATAAATGCAAAAGTGTGTTTGTCTGTCTGTCTGCTAGCTTTTCACGGCTCAAAAGTTAAACCTATTTGGATTAAAGGTACAGAGTTAGCTGCCATCCCGGGATATTAGCTTTTTATCCCGGAAAAAAAAAGACTGTGATAGCCTAGTGGTTACGACGACCGACTTCTAATCGGAGGTCGTGGGTTCGATCCCGGGCACGCACCTCTAACTTTTCGGAGTTATGTGCGTTTTAAGTATTTAAATATCACCCGGAAAACATCTTGAGGAAACCTGCATGCCTGAGAGTTCTCCATAACGTTCTCAAAGGTGTGTGAAGTCTGCCAATCCGCTTGGCCAGCGTGGTAGACTATGGCCAAAACCCTTCTCACTCTGAGAGGAGACCCGTGCTCTGTAGTGAGCCGGTAATGGGTTGATCATGATGATCCCGGAAAAGCTAAGAGTTCCCGTGAAATTTTTGAAAAACCTAAATCCACGCGAACGAAGTCGCGAGGATCATCTAGTATACTATATTTTAAAGTACCTCAGACATTCGGCAAACACAAAAGATTTGAGGCATCTTTACATCAATTCCACACATACGATAAAGCAGCCATTAGAGTGGTGATACTCTGTACTCTCAAAGCGGTTAATATTAAGTAAAAGCATAGATTGCGTTGTAAAAGTCAAAACTATACGATAACATCTTGAATGATGTCCCGCGTTTCCTTTCTCGGACAATTTGTCACCGAGCCGCAACACAGTGTGTTGGATTAGAGCAGCCCCGCTAACGATCCGTCAGCGTCTCACGAATTGGACGGCCGCGGCAGAAATAGCCTTACGATTATCTAATAAACCGGGTTCGTTGCTCCAGGGTTCAAAGGATGTCTTTTTATGTATGTACCTAGGATAATATTGTGCGCGTTGTAATTCAATTCAATGGTGACCGAAATTCATTCGGTCACTATTGAATTACAAATGTAATGTCCTCCTTTTTTTTTTGACGTGGTGGAAAAGCTTTTATAGCTACCCCCGTTCTGCGGCAGAACAAAGGTTATGTGGGACTCCCCACAAAATGGGGATATACCCACTAAAAACTACCACGTCATGACCCACATGCTGTCTGTGCTGGACGCCTGGGGAGCCCAATGTATGCATCCCAGGCGTCCGGCAGCCGCCCCAGCCGGGGCTCCCGCTCGCCTCTCGGCTGTCCCTCCAGAGGCTCGCGCCCTCCCGTAATTTTTTAACGAGGTTTTCTTCCTCCCGCGATGGGCATTGCTGCCCCCCGCCCCGGGGTGTCTCACCCCCAGTTTCATCCGCAGCGCCCTCTGCTAATCAGAGGGACACACGGAGAAACCTCTCTCCGCCAGGTCATTGGCCATGGCTAACAATATTCTCGTAAGAAAATTACTAACCATGTTACCAGGGCGCACCGGCCCGAGTACTGTTCTTCTCCTCGGACGTATCCAAGAGGACCAGCAGCATCCAGGCACACTGGGAGGTTACCTGGCTGGCACCCCAATAATAATGTCCTCCTGACCGAATTTCGGTCATTAGGTATCAATCCTTCCTTTGTGTGTTGTTTTGCACCCTTTTTTATTTATTCATCTACAAGCCTTGACGTTGCTGTCTAAGGAGAAACGGGCTAACATGGAAGAGGTATGGCAGTTTTTATTAAATAAAGACCCCTGATCGGTTTATACGCGGCATCGTACCAGAACGCTGAATCGCTTGGCGGGTACGGCTTTGCTGGTAGGGTGATTAAGCCACGGCTGAAGCCACCAGACCAGACCAGAGACATTTCTTAGAATTGATGAATTCCCTAAATCGCCCCCTGCCTGGAATTGAACCCGGGATCTCCCACTGATAAAACTACTGCGCCAGGGAGATCGTCAAATAGTCGTCTTTTGGACAATATTTTTTTCTCGTGATCATAATATTGTTGGGCATGTGTATGCAATAAAAGTTAATGTATAGTAATATATTGGTCTATTTAGGCTATTATTTCGATTAGGGCAGAAACACTGTTGCATAGAGCTGAATGCCTCTCCGTCTCGGATGGTCGGAGACGCATAAGAGCCGGATGTTTGGTGTTTAGGCTGGCTTTATGTGTTGCGCCAGCTGGAGTGGATAATTTCTTTGCCTATTTTTAACTTCAGCTAGACTCTGAAATAGAGAAAACTAGCGACCCGCCCTGGTTTTGCACGGGTAGTAATTAACCGCTACTGTCCCACCATACATTGATTTGTTATAATTATCTCAAAGGGTTTAGGCAACGTTTTCGATGAAAACTCCCAGGCGGCTTGATTTTTTCCGACATTTTCAACAATTATCGTCATATTTCAATCAATATATATAAACACAAAACACACACACTTTGCCTTTATAATATTAGTGTGATTAGAAGAAATCAATTTACCCCAGGACTAAGATAAAGTGCAGTTACTAGCTAACGACTCTTATCTTGTACATTAAGATAACCTTTAACCGTGTAACCGACTTAAACCAATGTATTTTAAATTAATTTATTATTAGTGAAGCTATAAGATACTAATTGAGTAGGTAATTCGAAAGATAACAACTGATTTCTAGAATGTTAATTATTGGAGAACTGCTTAAGGGTGCCAGTCCAGTAGAGCGAAGCGAATATGCGGTCGAGCGAGGGAGCAGTGCGGAGACGTGTAGCGTGTGTCCTTGTCAACAGAAGCAGAGCGAGAGAGCAGACTGCAGAGTGATTTAAATAAAAATTTAAGTAAAACGAAACGCAATGAATGAAAAATTGAATTATCGCTATAAACTCAACATTTATACCTAGGCCTCACAGTATTTTGACGCAGTTTATGAACAGTAAGCATGTGCATTGCTTACTGTTCATAAACTGCGTCAAAATATTACCTACTTTCAATCTATAGTATTTTATCTGTTAAAAGTCAATATTAAAATATTCATTATAATAACGACCAAGAAATTTCTTGGTTAGTATTTTCCTAGCTTCGCACCGCTTCTCTATTCTTCGCTCCAGTGGACAGGCACCCTTGTCATCACTTGGTAGATTGAATGCCTACAGATTGCAAAGAAAATTGAAGACTCTATTTGTCTTTCATGTTCCACGCAAGTAAATGGGAAACCCATATGGCCATGGCGGATCTATGTCCTTAGAACAATGCTACATCGAATATTCTATTGGGACCTTGTTAGCGATAAAGTTTAGGTGCAATTGTCTCCCATATACGATGCAAGATGGCCAGAATGATTAGCATGTCACCTGTGCGCCTCTTCGCATATTCATGAACCTGCGACCTGCGTCTATTATTATCGATGACTTTCTGTCCTCACCGCACTATACATAATATTTCTGTTACTACCGTCCAGGGTTGCCAGCCATACTGCTTAAAATATTATTAGACATTGTTTTCTGCTGAATAAAAATAATGAAATACAAAATACTGTTTTCATCATCGCTGGTATCCTAGAACCTGTTTAGTAAAATGTCCATAGTGCATGCATCGCGGCTCGCGCGCCATGCGCGTAAAGGTGCGTCCAGACTTGAACATTTCACCGAACCGAACAGCGAACATTTCGGCGAACTTGTTACGCTCAATGTGGACGGCGCGCTTGGAGCGCTTGAGATGGGTTACTGCGTAACAGTTCGGCGAAACTTTCGCCGAACTTTCGCCGAACTGTTACGCAGTAACCCATCTCAAGCGCTCCAAGCGCGCCGTCCACATTGAGCGTAACAAGTTCGCCGAAATGTTCGCTGTTCGGTTCGGTGAAATGTTCAAGTCTGGACGCACCTTAATAGAGCTCTCCTTTGCGGAAAAATAAATAAAATACTATTCTCTTTCCTTTTGTACAAAAAGTTGACAACCCTACTATCAGCTGTAACGCCACGCGACACGTACTGCAGTTCTCTTAAACTTGAAGCTGCATAGATTTTAAGGTAGATAGGATAGAATAGTCTATCGCTTCCTCATTTCATCTCATTTCATCTAAGACTCGTGTTTCCTAATTTAATTTAAACGGTGTAAGTTCTTGGTTGTCAGTCTCACAACTAGTCAGGCAAGTCGGTCACGCAATAGTTTTCGATGTTAACTCGTGGATAGTCATTAAGAAGCGCTCTGTCATTAGAACAAGGCTATTGTCATTTCTTCATTAGTCACAACCGCTATAATCACGGCATGACAAGCGATAGATACCAGCAGTCACGATTGGTCGCTTCGTGAGTGAGATTCCATATTATTTTGTGGTACGGAACGGTGAACGGTTTTATTGCGATTACATATACAAGTATGCTGATGAGACGTTTGGATTTGTGGGCTGCATGTTCAGATACCGCGGGTGATACGTGCTCATATTTACATAGTTCTTTGTACTCTGATAGGTCATAACTTTGTCAATGATGCCCGCAATGACCGATTCTGGATTCGTATGATAAATAGCAACATTCAGCAGAACATGTCTAATATCCAGTTTTATATCTGGCTATAACTGTATATTTAAAAAAAATTAATAACATAACCTGAGGTCCCACAATCCTCCTGCTCCAAACGTCAGCACTTTGATCACTATGACCAAGTACCAGCCAAGTACTACCAGTATTCCTTGAGACAAATCTAACTATAAAAAAACTGCATTCAAATCGTTTCACCCGTTAGAGCAGTGCCACCGACATACAGACAGACACACACACATAACGGTCAAACTTATAACACTCCTGTTTGCATCGGGGGTTAAAAACTGAACTGTATATCCTATTCAAATAAATAAACTTTAAGAGTCAGATTACTAGGATGAAATGGCGGTCTAGTAATAGTGTATTTTTACTCTCAAACGCCTAGAGCATCTCCCACCATAAATCGTTTCCCGAGAGATGCATTATTATAAATAACGCCTGTTTACGCCGCCGCGCCGCCGCGCCGCGCCGCTGTTGCTATAAAGAGTGGTGTTTATGTATTTTTATGGTACATTTATTCTTTTTAGTGTTAAGAAGAAATTGCTTAAACATTTTATATATTGAAATTGCCTTTTTTTTGTACGAAGATGCATATATATGCATATTAATGCAATATTATTTCTCCATTCAAAATCAGTTAAGCTTTCGCATTTCTATATTCAAAATACCTACGTTACACTAATTTGGCTCGTGTGTACCCTAAATCCACGCACTCGAAGTAGCGAGCAACAGCTGGTGCATAAAGGGTGTTCCAGATTATAATTTCGTGTACCTATAACTGTGTACGTAGATTTACATAATATGGCGGCCTTGTGAATGTAGCGTAGCAGGTTGGTAGCGTTCGTGTGAAAATCAGCTGATAATGGTACTAATAATGTTGTACACAATCTCGACATCTCTAATGTAATGCTATCGTTTTCCGCAGGGAACATTGTGAAAAGGACAGCACTATAAAGGACAGCACTATTATAAGACCTGTCGATTTGGTTAAAAAAATACTGTTGTCTTGTACACCATCTTTAAACTGACCGCTCTATAAATGTAATTCCGATTAGGAATATTATGAAAAAGGGTAACATAATTTTTGTCCTGTCTACCACCACCATCACCACCACTACAGCCTTTTAACGTTCCACTGCTGGGCACAAGCCTCCTCTCTTAGGGATTTAGACTAGAGCTCACACCCGCCATGCTGCTCCAGTGCGGGTTGGTGTGCTTTAACGACTATTGTCACATGATAGTGATAATAACCGGGACCGACTGCTTAACGTGCTCTCCGAGGCATGGGGGTGAATCGAACCCGCGACCTCGTGATCTGCAGTCGAATATGCTAACCACTAGACCTACGAGGCAGTTGAATTAGCACCATTGTCGGGTTTATTTTCGTCCGCGTGTCGTCGGTTTCGCGTTTACGATCTTTTGTGAGTTTTCCGCACGAGGGTGGGATTTAAATAGATCAAGGAAAAGTATTATAACAATGTGCGCTAGTTTCCTATAGCTAGAATGGAGACTGTCCTATATTTTATACTTGTGCTCTTGTTTGTTATATATTTCAAAGCTTTTTGTTTTATTCTTAGTTACTTTAAAACGATAGTTTCAATCACAGACATAATATAATATAGAGTATAGATCGGCGATCGTCACTGTTTACTAAGAATTCACGCGTGCCAAAATAAACGTGTGACAGGAAATGCTTTCTTTTTTGCGATTTCTGAACTTCTGTAGTTACATTCTAAAATAGCGCAAAATGCCATTTTCACAGTTATTTTTGTGCACTAGAACAAATAAATTACGTCAAATCTCGGTGCGTACTGAGTGTGATTTTGGAATTTTGTGCACAACTGTGCATCGATTTGGCACGCGTTTTCCTCCCACTTCGCCGTTCTATCCTTATATTTCAACTAGTTGCTCGGTGCGCGAGCTGCTAAAGCAGCTCGCGGGGACGTTCGACATTAGGTAATAACATGGGATGCACTCTATAATTTCGGAGATATATAAGCTTTTAAAAATTTGATCATGTGAACACATAAACATCGCAAAAATAAGAAGTTTGATTCATAGCAACATGGGGCTGCAGTCTGCACCTTATAGTTTTGGAGATATAAGCTTTTAAAAATCTGATTACGTGAACATTTAGACATCGCGAAAGTAAGAAATTTGAGTACCAACAACATGGGAACGCACCCTATAGTTTCGGAGATACAAGCTTTTAAAAGTCTGACCTCGTAAGCACATAGACATCGCAAAAATAAGAAGTTTGAGTACCAACAACATGGGCCTGCACCCTATAGTTTCGGAAATACAAACTTTTAAAAATCTGACCACGTAAGCAAATAGACATCGCAAAAATAAGAAGTTCGAGTACCAACAACATTGGGCTGCACCCTATAGTTCCGTAGATATAAGCTTTTAAAAATTTGATTTTATCACGTGAGCACATAGACATCCCGAAAATAAGAAGTTTGAGTCATAACAACATGGGGCTGCACCCTATAGTTTCGGAGATATAAGCTTTTAAAAATCTGACCACGTAAGCACACAGACATCGCGAAAATAAGAAGTTTGAGTAACAACAACATGGGGCTGAACCCTATAGTTTCGGAGATATAAGCTTTTAAAAATCTGACCACGTAAGCACACAGACATCGCGAAAATAAGAAGTTTGAGTACCAACAACATGGGTCTGCACCCTATAGTTTCGGAGATATAAGCTTTTAAAAATCTGACCACGTAAGCACACAGACATCGCGAAAATAAGAAGTTTGAGTACCAACAACATGGGGCTGAACCCTATAGTTTCGGAGATATAAGCTTTTAAAACTCTGACCACGTAAGCACACAGACATCGCGAAAATAAGAAGTTTGAGTACCAACAACATGGGGCTGCACCCTATAGTTTCGGAGATATAAGCTTTTAAAAATCTGACCACGTAAGCACACAGACATCGCGAAAATAAGAAGTTTGAGTACCAACAACATGGGGCTACACCTTATAGTTTCGGAGACATAAGTTTTTAAAAATCTGACCACGTGAGCATATAGACATCGCGAAAATAAGAAGTTTGAGTACCAACAACATGGGGCTGCACCCTATAGTTTCGTAGATATAAGCTTTTAAAACTCTGATCACTTGAGCACATAGACATCGCGAAAATAAGAAGTTCGAGTACCAACAACATGGGGCTGCACCCTATAGTTTTGGAGATAAAAGCTTTTAAAAATCTGAAAACGTGAGCATATAGACATCGCTAAAATAATAAGTTTGAGTACCAACAACATGGGGTTGCACCGTATAGTTTCGGAGATACAAGCTTTTAAAAGTCTGACCTCGTAAGCACATAGACATCGCAAAAATAAGAAGTTTGAGTACCAACAACATGGGCCTGCACCCTATAGTTTCGGAAATACAAACTTTTAAAAATCTGACCACGTAAGCAAATAGACATCGCAAAAATAAGAAGTTCGAGTACCAACAACATTGGGCTGCACCCTATAGTTCCGTAGATATAAGCTTTTAAAAATTTGATTTTATCACGTGAGCACATAGACATCCCGAAAATAAGAAGTTTGAGTCATAACAACATGGGGCTGCACCCTATAGTTTCGGAGATATAAGCTTTTAAAAATCTGACCACGTAAGCACACAGACATCGCGAAAATAAGAAGTTTGAGTACCAACAACATGGGGCTACACCCTATAGTTTCGGAGATATAAGTTTTTAAAAATCTGACCACGTAAGCATATAGACATCGCGAAAATAAGAAGTTTGAGTACCAACAACATGGGTCTGCACCCTATAGTTTCGGAGATATAAGCTTTTAAAAATCTGACCACGTAAGCACACAGACATCGCGAAAATAAGAAGTTTGAGTACCAACAACATGGGGCTGAACCCTATAGTTTCGGAGATATAAGCTTTTAAAACTCTGACCACGTAAGCACACAGACATCGCGAAAATAAGAAGTTTGAGTACCAACAACATGGGGCTGCACCCTATAGTTTCGGAGATATAAGCTTTTAAAAATCTGACCACGTAAGCACACAGACATCGCGAAAATAAGAAGTTTGAGTACCAACAACATGGGGCTACACCTTATAGTTTCGGAGACATAAGTTTTTAAAAATCTGACCACGTGAGCATATAGACATCGCGAAAATAAGAAGTTTGAGTACCAACAACATGGGGCTGCACCCTATAGTTTCGTAGATATAAGCTTTTAAAACTCTGATCACTTGAGCACATAGACATCGCGAAAATAAGAAGTTCGAGTACCAACAACATGGGGCTGCACCCTATAGTTTTGGAGATAAAAGCTTTTAAAAATCTGAAAACGTGAGCATATAGACATCGCTAAAATAATAAGTTTGAGTACCAACAACATGGGGTTGCACCGTATAGTTTCCGAGATATAAGCTTTTAAAAACGGCTTTTAAAAAAGGGCTCTAACAGAATAACAGCGTTGTGGTTACCTACTTTCTGTATCCGCAACATTGAGCTGAGTTAGGGCCTTTTCATTGGCACGACACATTTTAGACATTAGTTTATTAGTTAAGTTAGATCTTAAGATTGAACTTGTTGTATAATCTGTCTGATGTGTGTTTTATCAATGAATAAACGATATTCTATTCTATTCTATTCTAAAAATCTGACCACGTGAGCCTATACACATCGCGAAAATAAGAAGTTTGAGTACCAAATTTGTATGGTGGCCATCTTTTTTCCGCCATTTTGAATATTTTTCCAGCTCACTGCCAATTGGAACCCGTTTCGAGTGACATTTGCTCGAGCACCTCCCACCTATCTTCAATACCTTAAGCGTGCCCTTCACCCGTCTCCGAGTTCCATATTTTTGTTCTAAATAAATTTTTGTCTTTTTTGTGAAACCATATGTGAAAAAAAATATTCATACAAAATTTTACAGGAGAAAGTTTTTGGGGAAAATCTCGTAAACTACCCCGAAGGTGGAAACACTGTTTACATTTATCGATACTGCCGGTTAAGTTACACAGTCGATTCATACATTTCAACTTTCCAAAATGTTGCCAACTGCCTCAAAAACATGTTCAAAATCAATCCCAAAACAAATAAAATACAAAATGGCCGTTAACTCATTTTACAGATTTATTTTAGAAAGTTTTTTTTAGAAACTCGGATTTTGCAAAAAGTTCGTATTTCGATTTTTTAATTTTTGGGGTAGATCTTGAAATTTCCCCAAAAATGGGGTATTTTTTTCACCAATCTATACTTCAAGTCTGTACATACAATAGCTTCATAGAAGTAGAAACGCTCCGATGTTGTCGACTGTGAGTAATTTGAATTTTAAAATTGCGTTTTTTCGTACCTCAAACTGAATGGCCGCCACGACAGCCGCCATCTTGAATATTTAAAAACCACTCCCGATCTGTCAAAATACAGGATAATTGTAGACGGAAACAGGAAAAAAATATTATCCTCAACTAACCCGTTTCGGTGCTGTGGCGCCGCGGTTCGGGGTCGAAAAATCGAAAATTTGAAAGACTACAGCTAAGCCGCCATCTTGTTTTTTAAATTTTTTCTACTTTTTCTATTAATCGTTTCCTAATTTCTTCTAGAATTGCGAGTTGTAACGAAATCGGTAGGAAAACAAAAATGTTACAAAAATCACGTCGGCCGCCATCTTGTTTTTGTTTGAGCAGCCCTTTTCTATCTACAATACCCTTCCCGGGCTCCCCAACCATCTTACTAACCCTCAGTCATCATGTCTTCCCATATTTTTCTGTGAGAATTCTCTGAAGAACCGCATCAAAGGCAATTCAATATTCACCATACATTTTCTATGAAAAAATGAATTCCGCCATTTTGAATTTTTTTTCCATTCATCAAGTAGACCTTCGGATTTTGATCATCTTTTGCTAAGAAACCACTCTTCCATCTTTTATACCCTCCGAGATGGATACCGATGAAATTTGTATGGCGGCCATCTTTTTTCCGCCATTTTGATTTTTTTTTCAGTTCACTCCCAATTGGACGACGTTTCGAATGACATTTGCTCGAGCACCCTCCACCTATCATTAATACTTTCAGCGTGCCCTTCACCCGTCTCCGAAACCCTCAATCATCAGCTCTCTCCATATTTTTTTCGGAATAAATTTTTGTCTTCTTTGTGAAACCATTAGTGAAAAAAAAAATTTTCATACAAAATTGTACAGGAGGAAATTTTTGGGGAAATCTCAAAAACTACCCTATATGTGGCAACACTGTGTACATACTTCGATACTGCCAGTTGAGTTACACAATTGATTCATACATGTCAACTTTCTAAAATGTTGCCAACTGCCTCAAAAACATGATCAAAATTTTCAAAAACACCCAACAACAATACAAAATGGCCGCCAACTCGTTTTATATAAATAATTCACATAGTTTTATAATTTTCTCAATAAGTACAGTATATACCGCTCCTGATGACGTTTTAATTTTTTATCTCGCTCGCACCCAGGCGAAATTATTGCCCCTGACAAAAGACCATGTCGCGAAAATCACTTTTTCTTTGATAAATTCCAGTGTTGCCAGTCTCCGAGGACAAAAATACTCAAATGTCATTGGTACAAGTAAAACACATGGTTGCTCATACTCGGATTTTGCAAAAAGTCCGTATTTCGATTTTTTAATTTTTGGGGTAAATCTTGAAATTTCCCCAAAAGTGGGGTATTTTTTTTATCACCAATTTATACCTCGAGTCTATGCAAACAATCGCTTCATAGAAGTCGAAACGTTCCGATGTTGCCAACTGTGAGAAATCTGAGTTTTAAAATTGCGATTTTTCGTACCTCAAACAGAATGGCCGCCACGACAGCCGCCATCTTGAATTTTTGAAAACCACACCCGTTTTGTCAAAATTAAGGGTAATTGTGGGCGGAAACAGGGAAAAAATATTATCTTCAATTACCCCGTTTGGGCGCTGTGGTGCCGCGGTTTGGGGTCCAAAAATCAAAAATTTTAAAAATCTAAATCTCGGCCGCCATCTTGTTTTTCCAATTTTTTACACTTTTTCTAATAATCATTTACTAATTTCTTAATAACCTGCAAATTTTAACGAAATCGGTTGAAAAACAAAAAAGTTACAAAAATTACGTCGGCCGCCATCTTGTTTTTCTGAAATGTCATAATTTTTCCCTACTCGAGTCCCCCACCCGAACACATCTCCCATACATGATTATATCGTTTTCTGTCTCTTTCTAGGAGAACAATTATGTCAATGAGTGAGTGAGTGAGTGAGTGAGTGGTAATTGAGCTATATATAGTATAATGGTTTCAATGTATGCGCGATCACAACACCCTTCACATTTGGTTGTTGATTGTAACCTACTCGTTCGCACTCCACGGTCGCCGTGCAAGGACTCTGCCAGACGATTACAGACCTTATCCGAAAGCAATTCATGTGTTTTGATGCCTCTATAAATGAGGACGCTACCTTGTTTATCCTGACAAAATTCTAATAGAATTAGAATTGGGGGTAATACACAATCTCTATCTCTTTCACAATGCTCCCCGTGGAAAAGTATAGCAGTATTTTTTTAAATAATAATTTTACAAGTATACATTATAAATTTAAAAAACCCCCGACATTCGCCATTTTGTGGCGGCGGTCATCTTGGATTTGCATGATTTGCTTGGATTTGCATTGTACTAGTCAAGCCCTTTCATTTGATACCCATATTGAGTTGTGAAAAAATATGTAATCCGCCATTTTGTAGCGACGGCCATCTTGGATCGATTTCCATCAAACATGGCTAACAACACTCGACTTATTCACCTTTCAAACAAAAAAAAAACCGCATTCAAATCGGTCCACCCGTTTGAGCGCTACAGGGGAACAGACAGACACACCCACACACACACACACACACACACACACACACACACACACACCCACACACACACACACACACACACACACACACACACACACCCACACACACACACACACACACACACACACACACACACACACACACACACACACACACACACACACACACACACACACACACAGACACGTCAAACTTATAACACCCCGTCGTTTTTGCGTCGGGGGTTAAAAACAGAATTAGCCGCAATATCATCAACTTAAAGATTTATGAGTGCGTGCAGCTACAAAATTTGCCATACGAGTTTATAATCTGTTTTTAATATGCAGACAGAGGTAGGTAAGCTCGCAAACTGTATTATCACCGCAACGTATTAAACGTCGTAATTTTCCGCGCCGGCAGTCATAATCGTTACCGAGTTACGATATCGTGAATTAATTGCATGTGAAGTGAAAGTGACGTAATAAAAAGTGCTCACTTGGCTAACACTCGCCCGCGCCCGCGGTTGGTACTCTAAGTGCTCATTCACACTAGCGGTCAACCGCGTACGCGGCTGACCGCGCGGCTGGCCGCTTTTATATTTTTAATTATATGCAACCGCTCATTTTGTACGCACTAAACCGCGACGAAATTCTATGAAGAGGCTAGCCGCGCGGTCAGCCGCGTACGCGGTTGACCGTTAATGCGTATGAGGGCTAAGAGACCCCGCAGACATACAATTTCAAGTTGGCCAACTATCAAACAACTAAATCGCGAACTTTCACAGTTTAATCGGCCAACTTTTAAATTGGACGTAATCGGAAGGGAATTTCGATTCTGATACAATCGTCGTCCAATTATTTAGTTGTACGATTTAGTTGGTTATTATGTGCGGGGTGTTATAAGTCACTGTGCTTATCAGTATACTCTGCGATTTAGTTGGCCAACTTGAAATTGTATGTCTGCGGGGTCTCTAATGCGGGGGCTTCATTAGCGGGCTACGGCGAATGTTCGCGTTGTCGCGTCAACTGTGGCCGGGTAGTTCGTCGTATCGCGGTGTATTCGGGCGATTCTAATATTCGTCAATGGCTACAGGCCTCAGATATACACGTAACAAGCATACCCTTCATTTGGTGACCTAGGATTTAGTATATCTAATAACTATCTAGAAAGGTAATGTTAGCTTGTATATTTTATGGTTTATAATAGAGGAATGTAACTTGTTGTATATTTTGACCAAAAACCGGTTATAGAATCCTATTATCGTCACGGAAGAACTGCGAAATCATATTAGAGGTGTCGGTACGCATTTGTAGTTTATCGATAAAAGATATTAATTTTTTTTCATAAAGTTACACATTAAATAAAGGTAATCGCTCAGATGTTTTATATTTTGTTCTCCTTGATTTCACTATTAAAACTTTTAAAAAATGTCGTTGTTAAAAATCCGCATTTTATTATAAAAATCACGTAACAATTATCTGTACAGTTGTCACGTCGTCGGTACGACGAAAATTTTAGTGGCACACGACAGACAAATAGAAAAATTCTCCTATTTTTATCGTTTTCCTATATTTCTTATCGATTCTAAAAGGATCCATCTATTTTTATCGTGCTGTCGTGCTAAGAAAGGTCGTTGGCATGACCTTGCGCTTATCGATTAATTAAATATCGACAGTCAATGTTGACCCATCACTAGCCAGCCTATCCCAAATCAAGCTAAGCCGAGCGTACCTACCGTTACATAGCACGCCCACCGCTTCCAAAGTATTTTGTGCCCACATTTATATTATTATTTTACCGCATTTTAGTCTTTAATCCTGTTGTGATAGAGGATGTATTCCAACGTTATGCTTTATCGATAATGCAGTATCGATCGTAGATATTGAACGTTATGTTAGATATAGAAAGGTAAAATGTAAAGCCAAGTAGAAGAGCCATTTGGCTACAATAATATCCCTTAGGAAGTAGTCTTATATACATTTAAAACGTGTAGTTGACAAGGATCACGTTTTGCGAATTCCAACCAAACATTCCTCATTTCAATATCATCTGGCATTTTGATAAACAACTTTTCTGGAGTTTTAATGCTAGTATTTGTAGAACTAGATACTACACACCAATGATAGCTATTGTAATTCACCATTTTCTTAAAAAACACCAAGTATTTATTCATGTTAACGTTGAATGAGTGCAGGTCGTACATACACGACTGTTGTTTTCACCAATATTAAGTCACCAAAATGGCTGACAGGGTTTTCGCGGGGATAAAAAGGTTTAAAATTTAATTTAATTTAATGGCAAGAACACGTGTTTATTTTGCCGAAATAATTTTTGTGTTTTTTTTTATTAAAAAACTCAACATTTTGAAGTACTTTTTCAAACATAGTAGCCTATTTGGTAGTAATGATTATCCTTCATCACATTACGGCCAGAATGAATGCGGAAATGGTGGCTCCAAGTAGCCGCTCTATCCTCGGACGTATCTCCTTGGTGTCACGTAATGACAAGTGCTATTATATGGCGATTACATGTGGGCTCATTGTTGTTGTGTGCTCAGGTGATGTTTTTCAATGCCAGTATATTATGTATGTATGTATTTATGTTATACAATTTGATATAATAACTGTCCACGTTAACCAAGTCCGTGGACTTGAAAGTCAGCTTTTTCCGCATGGAATTAGGTTTTTTTTTTCCAAAATTGGGAATGTTGAATGATTTCCCGGGATGCAAGCAAATGTCCGTGTCAAATGTCAAGTGGTCGTGAAACTATCTACAAGTTATCTACGAGAGCTTAATATAAGAGGCCGTTAGTTATTTCAAAATCACAGACAAACACTCGTATATTCTGTCATGTCAGACTTTGTATTCAATTAAAAACTAGTAAGTAGTAAAAAGTAGTTTGCTAAAAGACGGAATCTTGGTTGTATAAAAATAATACGGTTTATTTTCATGAAAAGTGTACTGCATTAACTGAGAGTCTGAGATACACAATACAAATAGAGCCACTGAAAAGGAACGAGGTCGCGGGTATCATAAACAGACATCCCCTTTGGTATCATTTTAATTTACGCAACCATTGTGAGCGTTCTTGTATACGAATGCATTATATTTTTAGGGTTCCGTACCCGAAGGGTAAAAAACGGAGCCCTATTAATGTCACTCGGCTGTCTGTCCGTCTGTCCGCCGGTCACAGGTCTCTAGCTCGCAGACGAAATGAGTTACAAACCTGAAATTTTGGTATTTAGTGTAAAACGTTAACCTAAAATCAAATATTGAATTAGAAATTGAATTAAATTATTTTTCAGGGGGGCTCCCATACATGAAAAAGGAGCCGGAAAAAAAAATTTTTTCTTTACCCTAGCTTGTGGGGTGTCATTGTTTAGAGCTCATTAAGTAGAGTACAAATATATATTTTTTTAATTTTTATCTCAAAAAATAAGGGAATGGGAGGCCATCAAAGTTGTCAGTTTTAGACCATTTTTGTGACGGGGGCTATCTCAAAAACTAAACTAGTTATTGAATATGATATTTCAGTATATTATGTACTATATGCTCTATTTAAACAACAAATACTGAAAACAACGATTTATTAAATAGTTTATAAGCTGTGACCAAAATAAACGAACATTTTTTTGGGTTTTTCTTTCACGGTTTGTTGCGATGTCTAGCTCGGAAATTAAATATTTCTTAGACCCAAAATATTATATTGTTCATAATTATGTACGGAACCCTGAAAGAGCGAGGCCCGACTCGCACTTGGCTGATTTTTAGGGTTCCGTACCCAAAGGGTAAAAACGGAACCCTATTAATGTCACTCGGCTGTCTGTCTGTCCTGCGGTCACAGGTCTCTAGCTCGCAGACGAAATGAGTTGCAAACCTGAAATTTTGGTATTTTATGTAGAACGTTGACCCAAAATTAAATATTGAATTAGAAAATGAATTAAATTAATTTTCAGGGGGGCTCCCATACATGAGAAAGGAGCCGGAAAAAAAATTTTTTTCTTACCCTAGCTTGTGGGGTATCATTGTTTAGAACTCATTGAGTAGAGTAAGAATATATATTTTTTTAATTTTTTGCTCAAAAAATAAGGAAATGGGGGGCCATCAAAGTTGTCAGTTTTAGACCATTTTTGTGACGGGGGCTATCTCAAAAACTAAACTAGTTAGGAAAATGATATTTCGGTATATTATGTACCATATGCTCTATTTAAACAACAAATACTGAAAACAACGATTCATAAAATAGATTATAAGCTGTGACCCAAAACAAACGAACAATTTTTGGGTTTTTCTTTCACGGTTTGTTGCGATGTCTAGCTCGAAAATTAAGTATTTCTTAGACCCAAAATATTATATTGTTCATAATTTTGTACGGAACCCTAAAAGAGCGAATCCCGACTCGCACTTGGCCGATTTTTTATTTTTATTATCGCACTAATAGTGTGTATGTGTGTATGTTTGTTACTCTATAACGCCGCAACTACTGAACCGATTTGGCTGAAATTTTGAATGGAGATAGATTATGCCCTGACTCATACTATACTCATAAATATAGGCTACTTTTTATCCTGGACAAATCTACAATTCCCGCAGGATTTTGAAAACTACAGCTACAGCTATAGGTAGATTAATATAGCAAACATTGAAAGTAGGTAGGTATAATGGTTGGAAAAGGCAGCGGGAACGGGAACCGGAAAGCCACGATTCCCTCAGGATTTGTGAAAAACCTAAATTCACGCGGGTGAAGCCGCGGGCAAAAGCTAGTAAAGATATACACTGCTTCGGTGGTCTACCGGTTGGCGAGGTAGGTACTGGGTTCGATTCCCGGGTCGGGTCAGAAAATTATGAGATTTTGCGTTTTTCTATCAGGAAATTCTCAGTGCCAGCTCGAAGTTGGAAGTTGGCAGTGTTAGATACGCCCCCGTGCCTCGAAGAGCACGTAAAGCTGTCGGTCTTTGCGTCTGATATCTCTCCGATCTTGTTGCATTGGCATCCCATCGGACAATGAGAGGAAAGGAATAGAGATAGAGAGTGCACACACTTGTGATGCGCATTCACTTGTGCACCAATACCATAATATCTCCGGAGTAGTTGGCTAGTTTCCGCTTCGGTTAAGATTGGCCGCCGTGGCTGAAATTCAGTCAAAAGATACACTAGTTGTAGAAGCGACAAGACTACATGGAGTCGGGTGTGCTGATTCGATTATGACGCTAAAGAGTAGACCTTGCTTTAGTCACATGCAACCGGCTACATCTAGTTTAAGTCGGAATCGAAACGGAACAGAATAAATAGGTCACACTTAGATTTTATGAACTGCTACCGGCCGCACCTAGTTTTAGCCGGCTCAAGCTAGATACAACCATATTTCGGCTTCTAGACGTACCATAATCCATACTAAGAATATTATAAATGCGAAAATGTGCCTGTCTGTGTCTGTCAGTCTGTCTGTCTCTCTGATAGTTTTTCACGGCCCAACAGTTTAACCGATTTTGATGAAATTTGGCGCAGAAGTAGCTTTTATTCCGGGGACGGACATTGGTTACTTTTCATTCCGGAAAATTAATTTTGACGAAATTTGGCGCAGAAGTAGCTTTTATTCCGGGGACGGACATTGGCTAATTTTTATTCCGGAAAATTAAAGAATTCCCACGGGAATCTTAGAGATCCATCCGTATAACCGATTTATGCGAGGTACAGAGGTAGCTCCCTGTATAACTCGGTAGGTATAACGTCTCGAAAATTGACATAGGCATACTACACATACTAGACATACTACTACTTATATAATATAGTAGTTTCACACGGTTTCTTTATAAACGCTATCGCACTATGTTAATTAATGAGCGCACGCATAGCAAAATCACTCGTAAGCTGGAAGCACACTTGACTGGTTTCCTTAGTAAGGTACTTGTAACGACATACAATGTTTTGTATGACAGTCAATTTGTTAATGAATAATGATCCAGCGGGGAAGGTAATCCCATTAGAGTTGGACGGTAATTCTTTTAGCGTTCACTCGCTGGTATTCGGACCTTGGTTAATGGTGGTGGTTTAAAGGCACAAGCAGAAGCGTTTATAATTGTTGGTAATAGCCACTTAAATTGAAGCGGCCTTCTTTGCACATTTTTATTATTATCCACGATTGAACGGGGGCAATATACAACTTTATCCTGAATATTTAAACTCAATAATTATGTAAAAGATGACACCACCCTGGTGCTTGGAAATTTATAATTTCTAAATGGTCTAGGACTGGTCTGGTGGGTGGCTTCAGCCGTGGCTAATAACCTCCCTGCCGGCAAAGACGTGCAATTTAGCGTTCCAGTACAATGCTGAGTAGAAACCCATTAGAGTTTGTAATAAAAACTGCCATACCTCCGCTTCCACCTTACACTGTATTGTCAAGGTACTTGTACTAATATTAGATATATAAGTAGTCTGCGGTCAAGGGCTAATTTGTAGATAATAATTCAATGCTTTCGTTTGGATAAAAATATTGATTAGTTAAGCAAAAGTTTAACATATCTCTTTCATATAACTCTTATCAAACGTTGATTTGCATTGTTAAAACATTGCGCATCTCGCTATTGAAAATGGTCCGCCCGTAAATGCGGATTGGTTATTATTGGCCCAGCCTTCCTTAAAATCTGAGAAAACTTATGTCATATTTACTTACCGATGTCTTATGACTTGCACCACACCCGTCACATGTTAACAAACAATAGGCGTAGCAAACGGTGCGATTGGTGCACGCGTCTCTATTCACCACCTCATTACTGTGAAATACTGTGTGGTAACCGGCCGCGGCGGTAGCCACTGTGCAGCATCACGAATCACGATTGCTTAATGTCCGATTCAGAAAATGTAAAATCATAATTATTTAAACAATTTTATAGCTACCGCAATAGCAACTACATCAAATGCTGTTGAGCGATTATTAGAAAAAAAAAATTAAAAAAGGATTATGAGTCAAGTAAAGGAAATATAAAACTTCGCGGGACCTACGGACTTACGCTACGACCACGCTTACGGCCCGTGTGCGAAGGGGGAGTTGGAAAGAAAATGACTTTGAGAAATAATAATTGTAGCCGTTTGAATCGTATCGCAAGATCAAGCCACCGAACATACTTAGATTATTATAGGTAGTGGTTACGTAAACAATGGATGCTATCATAAACGACGCGACGGCGCGGGCGGCGTCTCCCATGACCTTAAATGTTTGCGGTGCAGTCTAACCGCAGATGAATTTTAGGGCTGCCACCAACGCTATCTGTACAAATGAATTAAATTTATGTCTGTATTTGATTTCGAAATAAGTGCATGTTTATAAATTTTTTGCCTCTCTGTCCGTCTGTTGAACCGGCTGAACTGATTTTGAAAGGATTATCACAGGCATGTATGTCACAAGGAGTGATAGAGGCTTATTATCTCAGGAAGGAACTTATTATCTCAGAAAATCTAAGAAGGCAAGATGAAGAGAAGGCTCAACGGTTGAGCCGTGAAAAGTAAAATAAACTGCTGGAGAAAGACAAACTTTCGTATTTATAAAATGGATGTATACAGTACTATGAATAGATAATCTAGGCATTTGACACTGCGTTGATAGAATTTAATTAAACCTTTCTTCCAATGCATTTGGAAAACTTTTGAAGCGTGTTGATTGGCAGCCCTAACTAAACGTTCGTCGTTTCCAAGAGTTAAATCTTAGTTTAGAAATACATAAATAGTTAGTTAAATGTACAATGTTTTATCTTAAACACGAATTTCAAAAACTTACTGTTTGTAATTCACGTTCATCCTTTGTAATGCCTTGACTTAAGTAATTAGTGGTTTAAGTATTTATAGTATGAGTTGCAAAATGCATATTTTATTGATTGTAAATGAAATATTTATTGGAAGACTTAAGGTAATGTTAATTGTTATATTTTCGCTAAGTATTAACAACACTAAGCGCAGATTGTTGTTTTGGTTCATTGTTGTTGGTGAGGGTTTATCTGTTTTTCTATGCTCTATATCTATACCACACATATCTTCTGTACACAATAACTAGTGAGGATTAAAACTAAATACTTACTAACTACTATGACAAAAAAATAAACCTGAATTTTATGTTTGTAAAATATTATAATACTGTAATTAAATTCTTCTAATTACCGTAGCCACTTAACTATTTTTTTATACTACCTGACACTGCGAATCATGAAAACTCGGAGCAAACTGTAGACCTGTCAGAATATGTAGTTTATTAAAACGCGTCAACGAATCGTGTTTATTTATATGTATTTACGAAAATTTGTCTCAAATTTTAAGAAGTAACTTAAACGTTGAACTTAAACAAATGTTAATACTGTCCTAGGTTTAATATCAAATTGTCCCGTTGAATATCAAATAATACAGTATTTAAAAAGTTGTTGAGTCGAAAGTTGTTGACTAAAAATCAATAGGTGTTTAATGCACTTGGTAACACATTATCTCAGATTAAGGCCTATCGCCGTGAGCGTACGACCGCAGACAATACGCGCACCGTCACGGTCACGAGCCCGATGATTGTCCTAGCGCGCTCCCATCTCGGCAGACGCGGCCTCTATGCTTGTTCACCTGAAATGATAAACATAATAAGATACTAGGTACACATACACCTACTGTACGTAATAATAATAAATAATTATAGCAATGATTATAATTAGCGTGACTAAAAAACATCTTCTAGTTGTAGCAGAATCACAGTAACAACTTCGATTATGTTACAAGCCTGATGCGGCCTCTATTATGCTTGTTTATGTAAAATTATAAAAATAGCTACACAATTAAGACAGTAATTTAATAATGATTATAATAATTACTTAACTTGAATTTTTTAACTTACGTTAAAAATGTCATACGAAACTCAAATAGCAGAAACAAAACAGCGCTCAAACGGGTGAACCGATTTGAATGCGGTTTTTTTTGTTTGAAAAATGAATTAGTCGAGAGTGTTGTTAGCTATGTTTGACGAAAATCGATCCAAGATGGCCGCCGCTACAAAATGGCGAATTATATATTTTTTCACAACTCCCTCAATATGGGTATCAAATGAAAGGGATTGACTAGTAAAATAGCACTATGCAAATCCAAGATGGCTGCCGACATAAAATGGCGAATGTCGGGGGTTTTTTAAATTTTTAATTTATACTTGTATAGTAAGCCAGTATCAATGTCACGCTTCTCTCACATAAGATCACTTCACCAAATTAACTCTGCGATGTTAAACAGTTATATGGAATTCTCAATACCTACGACTTCGGTCAACGGTATATTTCTTTTATTAATTATACAATTTCCTAAAACTGAGCCGAGAGTTCTCGATATGGCGTATCGAATGTTACACGCGAGCGAATTGTTAACTAAAGTGAATCATCGCTCCGTAGTTGGAAGGCCGCTTGCATGTGATATTATTCCGTCCGAGATCGTCTAATTTCCGTCAACTCTGCACAGAATAGAGTCGAAAACCGAACGTTTTCGAATCAGTCAAATTTTCGTAAGTTTTTCGGTCTCTCCTTACAGTACAGTGTCGTACGTCGAAGAAGGATCGCGTAACAATTTTATCATAAAGTCATATACCGCTGCATATATTATAATAGTTTTTTGTCACCGATTACACGTTACCGCGACCTTGGATTACTCACTAATAAGTGATTTCGTGAATGGAATACATAATTATTTGTCTCGAATTATAATTTCATGAAAGTGACAGTGTTATAAATGTGTGATATAATGTAGTCGAGTTTTGCAATCCGTTCGTGTTAGAGGACGGAAAAGAGTTGTTGTAATGTCGTGATCTAATAATAATTTGCGTGTCGGCATATGTGGGTTATTAAAACGCGTCAACGAATCGTGTTTATTTATATTTACGAAAGTTTTGTGTGAAGTTTTGAGAAGTGTCTTAAACAAATCTTAACACTTACTCTTATCTTTAATCTTAACCCTATCTTAGCCCTTGTTGGATTGGTTTAGACGATTTGTTGGTGAACACATGGTGATTAAGGTCCGATGTTTTAGCAGGAAAGTGTCAGGACGTTAGGTTATCAAACGAAGATGGGTAGATCTTCGTTGCATTGCACATGTTGGGGGTTTTTTAGACTTTTAATCTACACTAGTCATACTTAGGTATAAATTTTAATAGAGTCAATAGAGTAACTTACATTAATATGTTGTGTACAAAATATTTCAGAAAAAGATAGGAAGAAAATACAATTAATATATAATGTTAACACGGTACGTTTACCAATTTTTTGTTCGTCTATGTTTTTGTACAACCTAACAGCGAAGATAAAACAGAATCAACGTTTTATTGTGTATTCCGGTTTCCAAGATTCAAGTCCAAGGAAAATGATACTGAGAGTCGAGACAAGTCCGACCGGTTCTTAGGAGCTTAGAGCGGGCGTTTGCACTGTGCGCCTGTCTAATGTGCGACCACAGACTGTTTTATTTGTGTACTAACTTTTAAAAGACTTCACGAAAACCTGTACGACTCGGTAGCGTAGTGAATGTTGTCTTTGTTGTATGTATGAATAGAGCGTTATGGGAGTCATGGTAATTAGACTTAATTGCTTGACTAATACTTTTTTAATTTTCGGGTACAAAATATTTAAGAAGCTTACTATTAGGTTGGCACGTAGAACATTGAAAAAAAAAACAGAGATTTGACCCCAGTGCCTACCAGCTACAGGCCCTACGCCTCATCAACAATTACATAATTAAGATTATTTTAAGCAAATTAGTAGTAACAAAGATTATGTTATATATATATATTTCTTTTTTCATTACTCAATTTCAAGTTCAATTTAAGCGTTCGTGCTAATAGTAAAATAACGAATACGAATGAATCTATTTTTCAGATTAGTGCCATAAAATAGTAATTTTAATATTTTTTAAAGACAGACAAACGCAGTTAGATGACTTCATGTTTTTATTTATCCAACTATATAGTGACTTGGTATTTCTACCATGTAGTATAAATAAGATGATTGAGGCTTGCAATAGGATTTTAAAATATTCCCTCTCATTACCGTAACAGCTACTAGTTGGGGATCTTATAAAACTGTCTGCACGTCCAATTAGAGTTGATTCACAGACAAAATCGTGCTCTGCTATCTAACGTAGTTAAAATTAGGTATGTATGTTCATGAAGAGATTACGTAATTATTAATCGCGCAGTTAACACTTGCCCATTTGAGAACTATTTAAAAACATTACCTTTTCAAAAGCTTCTGGAAGATTTTATATATATTATATTCTGTGTATATTTATATATTATTTTGCATCAAAAACTTAAATTGAGATTTTCACTTATCTCTAAAATTGAGATTTTCACCATAAGCCTTCGAATGCGAGAACATGCTTATCAATCTTTTAATCTGGGAATTTAATCGTAAAGAAAGACTATCACCACCTTAACCACCACCACCGAACCAGTGGTAGATTCATTCATTTCATTCAAAAGCACTTGTAAAAGTTTATTTGAATAAAAAACTTTTCTATTCTATTCTATTCTATTCTTAAGAAAACATGGTAGTGATAGTAGGTAGTCTAGATTTAAAAAAAAATTAAATTTCGTATCGTGGTATCGGAGTAGGTATCCCTGCGGGATCAAATAGTAATGAGGAGATCCGCAAGAGAACCAAAGTTACCGACATAGCTCATCGAGTCGCGAAGCTGATGCGTGGGAAGATATCCCACTAGATGGACGGAAGATCTCAAACGAGTCGCTGGCAGCCGCTGGAAACAAGCGGCGAAGGATCGTGCTCCGTGGCGATCCTTTCACGAGTCCTATGTCCAGCTGAGGACGTCTATTGGTTGAGACGACGACGACGACCGTGGTATTGTTGCCGTCTCAATTCTCAATCGATAAACCTCCACTACTATATATAAGATATAGGTCTCTTGCGAGATTCGCCACAGGACGAGTATCTCGTGTCGCTTGTCTGCAACATCTACTTCCAACCCAACTTCCGAAGGAGTTCACTTGAGATCGTCAGTCCGCCTAGTGGGGTGCTCTCCCAATGCTGCGCTCAGAGTCACTCAATGAATATCTTCTACGTGGTCAAATCAGAAATGACGTGATCCCTAGAAGAACCACTTACTTGGTTATGTTAGTAAGAGCGACTAGGTTTTAGTATGTAAGTACTGTAATACATAAAGTAGACATTGTAGGATAGAAAAAAAAAAACGGTTACTTGATATGGGGCTTACTATACGGGGTAAGGTAGACGTTGGAGTGTTGAAATGGCGACCCCAACTTATTTATACCCCAGTATATTTATTGATCAGCTTCTGGTTATTATTATCAACCCTAATTTGAGAGGCTGCAAGTTTTAAGTGGTTGCCCTTCTGACTCCATGACTGGTTTTATGATTTGAGTACAAAATAACGGGAGCGGGGTTTTTTTTAGTATCTCTGAATAACATCAGGAATTATAAATTCCCATAGACAGAATTGAACTGGCAGTGGTGAGCGTTGTGTAAGGGGGATGTCCCTTAGAGGGAGGTTGATCAGTATTGTTCAGATTCATATATTATTATTTATTTCGTACTATATATATATATTCATAGACACCTACATTTCGTAGATAATTATAAAAATTATAAATTTCATAGCCTCAATAGCGCTACGGTCGTCGGGCGTGGATCGAAAACTCAAAGGTCGACGGTTCAAACCCCCACCCGTTACACTATATTGTCGTACCCACTCGTAGCACAAGCTATACGCTTATTTGAAGGGGAAAGGGGAATATTAGGCATGTTCAACATGGCTAACATTCTTTTTGCGCTACACCTATCTCGACTTTGAATTGTATGTTTACCACCTTGTTAGTAGCTAGCAAATGGGTACCTGTTTGTCAGTTGATATCGTTGTAATGCGACGGGCGCCCGGTGCCTCCGACGGGCCTCGTGACTCATGCGCTCTCTTTCATTATCTGTACAGCATCTTAATTAGATTACTCGCATTACATACTCGCTAATAGAGTGATGTACTTAAATGATCTACGTGTAAATATTTCGAACGCGGCTCCGTATAGAGATCACGAGGTTTGAATCTAAAGGAACTTCCCTACATATTATATAAGACAACGTCCCCCGCTGCGTCTGTCTGTCTGTCTGTTCGCGATAAACTCACAAAATACTGAACAGATTTTCTTGCGATTTTCACCAATAGACATAGTCAATCATGAGGAAGGTTTGGGCACAGAGTACCTACAGAGGGGAAGCTTCTCTACAAGCGGCCCGCTGTAAGTACACTCACACATATGCGCATTGTTTGTCACCAACTTTACCGGTTAGTTGAACGAGCGTGCGTCCGTGAACCGTTGGTGAGTGTGTTTGTGTGAGTATACCTACAGCGGGCCGCTTGTGGAAGCTTCCCCTCTGTAGTTTTACTACTCGTGTGGTTTGGGTTTATAATTTGCTAAGGTAATTTTGTGTAAACTGGTTAAAATATGACGATAATTATTGAAATTGAAAGTCAAGCCGCCTACCTACTTGTATATAAATCAGTTACAAACATTGCTATACTCTAGGTATGTATATATATTATATCTATAGGTTTCAAGTACATGATACCTACTTACATGAATGACTTGGCTCGCCCCACCTAAGCGAATTAGCATTCTGTTGCGATACCATGTAGAGACTGACTAGGGGTAAGGAGTATGGGTTTAATGAATTCGCCATACCCCTTCTAGGTTAGCTCGCTTCCATCTTAACGCGCTATCAAAAGCTTACTGGCCAATGACAACTTTACTATGAGCAATCGCAGTCAAGGGCTAACTTGTAGATGAAATTCAAAATCATTTATTTCATGTAGGCCAACTTGTGGCCCTTATGACATGTCAAGAATCTACCACCGGTTCGGAATGCTGATTCTGCTGAGAAAAGCCGGCAAGAAACTCAGCAGTTGCTCTTTTCAAAACAAAATTGTTACAAGTAGCTTAACTATCTTGTGGACAGCTGAAGCAAAGCCGAATAGAATAGGTAGACATATTTTTTATTCAGATAAACTTTATACAGATAAGCTTTCGAATCGACAAATGAATCTACCACTGGTTCGGAATGGTGCTTACAATTCTACACACGTTAAGATGGGCAGACAAAAGTAGCCCCATTTCCGACGGTGGCACCCGTTCACGAGCATGACGCATGATCCAGCCAATGCTTCGGTCAACCATATTCGAGGGAACGTAACAATATGGACGTAACAATGAATAAGAAGAAAACATAATAATATTCAAGAGAGTACTAAAACTAATATTGTTGTTATTGTTACCACAGTTACCCGTTACCTACATTAGAAACTATCGAGAAACCGATTTTTTAATAGTTTCGTGACCCCACACTGCCGAAATAAGTTATAACCTACTAAATTACTACGTGCAAACATAGTAGCAAAATAGTAAACAACCGTTTCGGTATAGTGCTGTGTGGCGAAAGTGAAAATCCGAGAGCCGTAAAAGTGAAGTGAAGTGAAAAATCTGTGGAAAGTGAATTATGGCGAAACTGAAGAGCGGTCGTAGAGCGCGGAGGTGTAAAGGGAAGATGCACCATGTGATGCAATACCTGGGGTAAGACAGAGGTTCTTCTAAGCGCTTGGGTAGTTATTTAGTACAGTATATGCATTAGAGTTAATTACAAGTTCTACATTTAGTTAAGAGAAGTCTCCTTTGAACTTTTAAAAAGCACTAAAGAAACTAATGTCGTGTTCATGGTTTGTCAGATTCTCGAAAAAGTGAGTTTTTTTTATAGGAATAACGGGCAACCGAGTAAGCGGGGCACCTGATGTTAAATGATTATCGCCGCCCATGAACATTAGCAGCACCTGAGGAACCACTAATGCGTTGCCGGCTTTTGAGGAAGGGGACTGGCTTTTCAGCTCGCTGCCGGAACACACGGATGCTTTGCGGCAGATTAAGACTGAAATGTGGTCGCTAGCCAGGCGGATTCGGGGTAGAATCCTACCACAAAGCGGTGATACCATCCAGATTAAGTTGTGTGGTATCAGGCACAACGACCCGTAGAGGGGACTGAGAGCGTCAGGGCCTCGTTAACATATTGGCAGGGTGCACCGCGTGCAGGTGAGGTTGACTTTGGCCACATAGGTGGAATTTGGGCCACTTACACCCCAAAAGTAGTTTCAAAGTTATACGACAGCTCAAAGATTCGTCAAAAATTTATTCATTGATTATTCAAATAAAAATCAAACTTTTGTATGGGGTACGGTAAAGAAAAACAGGATAGCGGTGCATGCCGTCACCATAGCGGCTGCTTTAATATATCGTATAATGATATCAATGATACGTTGTCTAGATTGCAACAAGATGGTGTTTTCTTAAAAAAACTAAGTAGGTAGGTAATTATTTCTCATGATAATTTATTATGATCTATGCTAGAAAATGAAAGCTACAATTAGGTAGACATGTACTTAGTTACTTGCCTGCGATATATTAATATCTAAGTTGGTGAAAATCTTGCAGTAAACAAATGCAATCACGTACATATCTACGTATACTAATACGTAGAAATATTTGAGTGATTATGTACTCAGGTACAAAATATATTTACCTACTCGCATGCCAAAGATCACACAAGGCTGGTAAATAGTAGTTAACAGTAATTATGGTGGTATTTAACTTTTTAAGTACCTTATTTAAATTATAATCGCTTCACTTCGACTCCGGGGCAGGGTTTACGTCATTCGCGGATTCACACATTACATCATGTACCTACCTACCTACCGACCTACCTATACAATACCTACTCGCGTACCTAATTAGCTGCTGATACGGTGATTCAATCGAATGGAATTTTTTAATCATTCTGTTATTATGAAAAAGGTAGTATGGTTGCACCCATCCAAGTGGTTTTGTCATAGTGTTAAGAATAGGTTTATTTTTCAAAAAACACGTACATACATACGTGGATTGATACGGGTATGTCCAAACTAATATTTCGCGGTCTACTAAGTACTATTACAAAATTTTCATATTTACGGAACCAATATGAGAATGTACATTGAGGATTTTAAGTGCCGTATCAGTAGTGCATCATCACTACATAGTATAAAACAAAGTCGCTTTCTCTGTCCCTATGTCCCTATGTATGCTTAAATATTTAAAACTACGCAACGGTTTTTAATAGATAGAGTGATTCAAGAGGAAGGTTTATAAGTAGAAAAATTGGACCCGGTAGGTGGCGCTAATAGCGGGCAGGACGACGTCTGCCGGGTCCGCTAGTTTAAGAGTCCTCTCCATGGGAGTGACAAATCGTTTGTGAATGGAGTCTAAAACAGTGATTTCTGCATTTAGAGAGCGAGACGTCTTCAGTAAAGAAGAGTACTAAAAATATATACATAAATAAATAATAAATTAATTAAATAAATAAATTTTGCTTGAGATATCATGATTTTTAGTGAAAAACGGCAAAGTAAAAAGATGCAAATCTAAGTTTGGAATTACGCCTATTTTAGCAAATATTTGGCAATTTTTTACATGAACTAAAGACATTTGAAATTATTATGAAGTAACGTATGATAAGACTTTGGTCGTTTTTCAATTTTCAATTTTCTTATATATATTTTATTTACGCACGAAGTTGCCTCAAAATTTGCCCAAAAATAGTGATTTTTCAAGCGTCATAACTTTCAAAATAAATATAATTTTACTATTTTTTTTATTTTATAGCATAGATAATGGAGATATAAATTGATATCTGGCTTAACTTTAGATCTATTGCGAGAAATATTAGAATAATAGGCGTAATACGTTTGTATGGAGAAGCGCGTGAGAAGAGCAACCTTAAAAATAAAGCTTGACTTGCGGGTCACCTGTTATCGAAATCATGCTTATTTTATAACGGTATTAATACTTGTACTGAAATTATAATTTTGCAGTCTACGGTAAAACATATGCGAGACGATGTCGTCATTTAATGGTGGAAGTGCAAGATTAGTGAGTTTCCCGCCTTAATTTAACCGTACAATATAAGTTATAGTTTGATTGTAACGAGCTATATTCCCGGCATGCGTTGCAAATTGCAATGCCACGCAAAGTATGGTTTCGGAACACATTGAGGACAAACGTTCATTTTTATTATTATATGTAGATATCTATGTATTTAGTTACAAAACAATGAGACTTGTAGCAATAAAATCAATAACTTCTTTGCAATTGGGCATTGTAGAGCCTACATCTCCTGAGGATGCTCCGGTTTCGGAGTGAAACGATCGTCGAGTTTGTTTTGGTGGTGGATTTGTGTGGTGTTACATGGTGGTGGTGCTTGGGGTTCTCTTGGTTGCTTGATTTTATATTTAACAGCAGGACGGCTGACAGAGCATAGCACATGCTGCATGTTGCACCATACAAAGACTGTTTAGCGGATTATAGCAAAATAATTTTGACTTTTCATATTCAATAATTATGGTAGATTTTTACATCCCAAGTCGCAACCCTTCATCAACTCTTTGGCATCCTGTGACGGCCGTCCTGGGAATCACGCTATACTTTATGAAATATACCTATTCCCACAACATTTCAATGCGTCACATTCGCGTTTTTCCGCTAGATTTGTTCTAGTCTTAAAGTCTTGAGTTCGAAACAAAACCGTCAAATATGGATTTTAATAGTTTTTTTTAGTTTAGTAAAAGTTTTTATGTTACATATTTTTCATTTCGTAAATTAACTGTTAATCAAGGCAGGTTGAGAAAATCCAGTCCATCTCTTGTAACCTAACATTCGAAATATACCTGAATAATTACATCGGAAATAAACCGTAATAAAATAAAATAACATAGTACGTGGTGGGTAGGTATCATCATCATCATCATGATCAACCCATTACCGGCTCACTACAGAGCACGGGTCTCCTCTCAGAGTGAGAAGGGTTTTGGCCATAGTCTACCACGCTGGCCAAGCGGATTGGCAGACTTCACACACCTTTGAGAACGTTATGGAGAACTCTCAGGCATGCAGGTTTCCTCACGATGTTTTCCTTCACCGTTAAAGCAAGTGATATTTAAATACTTAAAACGCACATAACTCCGAAAGCTGTGATAGCCTAGTGGTTAGGACGACCGACTTCTATTCGGAGGTCGTGGGTTCGATCCCGGGCACGCACCTCTAACTTTTCGGAGTTATGTGCGTTTTAAGTATTTAAATATCACTTGCTTTAACGGTGAAGGAAAACATCGTGAGGAAACCTGCATGCCTGAGAGTTCTCCATAACGTTCTCAAAGGTGTGTGAAGTCTGCCAATCCGCTTGGCCAGCGTGGTAGACTATGGCCAAAACCCTTCTCACTCTGAGAGGAGACCCGTGCTCTGTAGTGAGCCGGTAATGGGTTGATCATGAACTCCGAAAAGTTAGAGGTGCGTGCCCCGGGATCGAACCCACGACCTCCGATTAGAAGTCGGTCGTCCTAACCACTAGGCTATCACAGCTTATAAAGTAATACTGAATATTTATCTATTTTCAATAATAAAGTCGTCAACTACCCTATTATATCTCGATACCAAAAGTTATCTCCTTTGTGAGTTGCGTTGATCAAATCAGCTACTTTGATTCCAGTTACAATGTAAAAAATAATTTACAACAAAACTCATGTTACCCAATTTAATAATAATTTAAAAAGTCATTTCCTTCTGAGGTTAATGGCTTTCCTTCATCTTTCTTAACTCAAAAGTAGGATCAGTTAATAAAACGAATAAGGTATTTGACGAAAATTTTAGATTCTTGATTGACGTGAGATTGTTAAAACGAAATTTGCCTGCGAACGAGGAAGTTTCCTTAATTAGCATTCTTAGATCTCTATCGGATGGACAAAAATAAGGCAGTAGGCTATAGTTTAATAGCTTTTTTATTTAAATTGTGCGTATTGGCGTTACTGTTAGTTTTAACTTAAGTGTGTTCTGCATTATCATTGTGTGGTGAAAGCGTAAAGTTCAGTGAATTTATCTACAATCGTTGTTGGCTTAGGAACGAAAAGCCAAACTCTGTTTACAGACTTTGACGTCTATTATGGACTATATTTTAAGCAATTGTCTCGAAGTTATTTCCTTCTGTGACTGTGGAGAGCGCTAAAATTTTATTATTATCGGTCGATATTGATTTAAATATAATGAAACGTTCTCACATTTTTTGTTTTCAAATATTGTTTTTTTTTTTAATTTTTTTAACTTTTAAAAATACAGGAAACATTTTAATTATTTTCGCGTTTTTTTTGCTTATCTTGTAAGTAATCATAAGTACTGATACCTGTCTTCTTTTCCGATAGCGGTCCCCTTACACCCGTTATATGGAAATTCCAAAATCTCAAGTCAGTTTATTATTTTGATATCTAGACTATAGGTTATTATTGATTGATGTTTGTAATTGTCAACAGAGGGGCGGTGTGTGAGTGTCGCACCGCCATGTCGCACCACAGCGACGAGCAGGCGTTGCTCACGGTGACGTCGGACTCGTTCTGGGAGCCCGGCAACTACAAGCGCACCACGCGTCGCATCGACGACGGCCACCGGCTGTGCAGCGAGCTGCAGGCGCTGGTGCAGGAGAGGGCCGACATAGAGAAGACGTACGCCAAAAGCCTCAGGGGCTGGGCGAAAAAATGGAACGACCTAATAGAGAAAGGTAAGCTTTTTAAAGGATAATAATAAATAGGAAGCTTTTAAGGAAGTTTGTGCCGTTAGCACTAACGATAAGGTATACCACTAAGTTAGCGAAACTCTAAAAATAATGATCGTGGTAATTAATAAATAATTATAGTAAGTTTTTTATAATTTATGATTTCGTATATGTGAACTAATTGCGTACCCCACAATCTTATTTCCTTGGTGGTGAATTAGAAAATATCATTAGAACCGATCATTGTATGTGTCTGAAAATAAAAATAAAAGCTTAATAAAAGTCATAGCTAATTCGGATTCTCATAGTAGATTTATTCTAAGAAAAAGTACTTCAAACGTAGAACAAACTCCTATTCGTTCTAATAGTTAATGAGTAAATCATACATGTGTTAATGTTCAGTCTAATAGTACCAGTAATCCAACGGACCATTATTAATAATGCTAATAGAGAATGTACATCCTGAATTTATAAACAAGCCGTGATGCCTTGAATGGAATCGGTAATCCGATACCTTTGATGTTTCTTTTCGTGGCGGAAATCCATTCATATTGTTTATAGATGGCCTTTCAGACTTAAACTTACGGAAAGCGTTATTGTGACTGTATGGCCAGACATGGTTTCATAAAGTTCCTTGTAGTACAACTTCTAGAAGTCGCGTTGGATACTTTTCCGTTGCGCTACGCTGCATCGGCGCACAGTGTGTGCGAGCCTTTAGTGGCAGAAATCCATTCATGGTATTTATAGATGGCCTTTCAGACTCACTACGGCAGGGCATGTTTTCATACGGTACCTTGTAGTATAGCCTCTAGGAGTCGCGTTGGATACTTTTCCGTTGCACTGTGCTTCGTCGTCGCGCGGTGTGTGCGTGCCTTTTAGTGGCGAAAATCCTTTGATGTTGCTTATAGATGGCCTTTCAACTTAAACTTACGCAAAGCGCGACTGCGACTGTACGGCAGGACGTTTTCATACGGTGCCACCGTGCCTTGTAGTTATACCTCTAGGATTCGCGTTGGATACGCGAATTGGCCGCGTCGTCGCGCGGTGTGTGCGAGCCTTTAGTGGCGGAAATCCATTCATGTTGTTTATTGACGGGCCCGCCTTTCATGTCAGCATTCATTACACGAAGAATGCGCCAAAGAATTGAGGACTCGGACATGATGTTGACAGCACAAACCGTACGTACGCACGCCCGCATCGAGTATAATGTAGCGCGAGAGACGACCGTTCAATGCACTGGATGCATAATTGAACCAAAATGAATTAAAGATGTAGATGTAGAGATGTAGTAGATGTAAATGTAGAGATGTAGTTCTTTAAATAAGAACAATTTTTCACCATGATTTTTGAGGTCAGACAATCCCTCAACCCCTCCGTGCACTGGATGCATTAAACAGTTGAACGAAAAATACGATGATTTTTTTAAAGTTAATAGTTAAAGTTTTTCTTGTATAGATTTTAATGCTTTTCAATTTCAAGTTACTCGTATCTACGTATAATTAATAACCAAATGAACATTCAAAAATTTAATTTCACAATTTTTAAATTATGTAGGTACAGTAAATTGGTATGTTCAGAATATAATGGCATATAATATGCAAAAGAAAACCCGACTAAGTGTTTTTAAAAACTGAATCTTATATATGTATATTCATTTTTCCTTACATTATTCATTTGACGAAAAAGCAATTTTTCCTCACGATTCCGAAATAAACAAGTATAAATTAAACATTTAAAAAACCCCCGATATTCGCCATTTTGTGGCGGCGGCCATCTTGGATTTGCATAGTGCTATTCTACTCATCAAGCCCTTTCATTTGATACCCATATTAACCGAGTTGTGAAAAAATATGTAAACCGCCATTTTGTAGCGGCGGCTATCTTGGATCGATTTTCATCAAACATAGCTAACAACACTCTCGACGAATTCACCTTTCCAACAAAAAAAAAACCGCATTCAAATCGGTTCACCCGTTTGAGCGCTACAGGGGAACAGACAGACACACACACACACAGAGACACGTCAAACTTATAACACCCCGTCGTTTTTGCGTCGGGGGTTAAAAATGATTTTGAACATGAATTTACACTCCGGTACTTTCACCGCGCTTTTGTAAAATGCATCCCATTAATTATTTATGAAAGTACTTAATCTGTCTTTCCTATATAATAAAACTACATATATTATGTTTATATTGTGAACAATACGTATGTATATTTTGTCCTGGACACTGCGGGAATTACCAAAAGATTATACAAGAAAACTGTGGTCGATTCTGTTGTACACAATCTCTAAATCTAAACTAAAATGACAGGTCTAAATATATTCCCGTCTCCTTCACAATCCTCCCTGCTGAAGGGGATAGCACTATTTTTAAACCTGTCAATTTAGTTTAGGTTTAGAGATTGTGTACAAGAGAATTAGCCACGCTGTCTTTTTTCCTATAAAATTAATAACGTTTTTGGTAAAATTCATGGTAATCAACCTTATAATTTCCTCATGCTGTCGCAGATAAATAAACCACTGCTGCATAAGCTAGAATAAGACGTAGGAGTGCTTTATTTTATGTTAGTCATTTTTACTTGAGTACCTATAAAACTTTTATGCTTTCTTCATTACACATTAGTTATTAAGATGAGTGCTGTATTAGAAAGTTTTCTTTACTTTTATGCGTAATGTCTATTACCACAATAGCTATTGGAATGCTAAATTTGTTTATGGTAATACAACTTATGCATAAGCCACACCGCGAACTAGCTTAGCTTAGCTTAGCTCATGTAGCTTCGCTTCTGCTTCCCTTCACAACACCATGCGCGTCCACTGGATGCCTGTCACTACATCTTTTAGTTTTCTCTTTGGGCGTATTTTAGCAGGCATAGCTTCGCATAGTTACACGGTAAGCTACGTGGGCTAATTCAAGCTAAGTTAGATTACTTCGCGGTGTGGCATCTTTTTATTTACATGGATGAACGTCACACTGGAAACAAGGCCCATATCCTACTTACTATGGATATTAAATTATTTTATGAAATCCAACTAGGATTCGAACCAGGAATGCCTCGGAACGAAATGATTTACTCGCTATTCTGCACCGGAGACGTCTTTCTCATCTACACATTCATCTATTCATTAAGTGACAAAACTCACTACCTACTTCTTGACTGGAATTTGTGCATTTAATCTTTTATCACCATCACGTTTCGCTTATCACCGTTTCGCTGATTGCACTATCTTGCGGGTCCTTATCTGAATTGTGTTTAAGATTGTCACCTTAATAAATAATATACAGTGACAATTTTATCTTAACTGTGTTTTATGTTACAGTAATCTTTTATGTTACAGTATCTTTACTTGAAATGTAGGTAGGTACATTTATCTATGGTAGGTACCCACTAGGTATACGTATCCAGACCAGAAAATTGTCCTCTTCGCCCACTTAGGTCGTGTCCCCATTAGGCGAATCGTGAGCAGCTAACTGTTTGCTTCCAGTTAGCCTCCCCATAATTTTTAAATGGAGTATCCAAACAGCGCAATGTTCGCAGTTTGCGGCGTATCTCTTTCCAACTTATTCAGTGAGTTCAGCGAACTGATTCGCCTCCAAATGCCTACAAAACTATGCAAGATCTATGAGTTAGAGACCGATACGCCGTTCAGAATCAGTCAGTGGATAGTCAGTCGATCACTGTTCGCCTAATGAGGACATGGCCTTATTGTTTTCACCCTGTGTAGTGCTAATCGTTGAAGGCCTGTAATTTACAGCAACTTACTCTTGATGCTACGAAAGTTATTTCGCCAAAATTAATGTTAGCGTAACACGTTCGCTAGTTTTACTCAATTTAAATTCCGCTGCATATCTTTATTTTCCTTGGTAATTTTGCGCAGTGGCTTGCGTAAATGATTGTGTCTCGAATAATGCATTAAAAAACGAAATGGAAAGTTATTTGGGAACGTTAAGCCTGTGTGCACACCGGCGTCATTGACAACATTTGGATATTTGGTTGATAATACTTGTTTATTGATGCGCAAGATACAGGTAGGTATCTACTGGATGAATTTTGGTCCATTAAAGAACTTGCCCTTTAGGTTAATGGTTAATTAGTAATTACTTGATCCGTTTAAGGTAGCTTAGAGAATGTCGTCGTCGTGGTCAACTAATCGACATCCACTGCTGGACAAAGGTATCTTGTAGGGACTCGAAAGCCAGGGACTTGGGCTGCGTCGCTTTTATCCAGGCGGCTCCTTGCGATTCGTCTGATGTCGTCGGTCCATCAAGTGGGGGTCTGCTAACACTGTGCTTCCCGGTGAGAGGTAGCCATTTCAGCATTTTGAGACCCCAACGTCTATTGGGTCCTTCAAATTATGTTCACTACTCATTGCCACTTTAGCTTTCCAAACCCTAGAGCTATGTACGAGATTCTGGTTGTTATACGGATCATCTAATTTCTTATTTGATCATTAACATAGCTCTCTCCATCACCCGCAGAGTAACTTTCAGCTTTCTTTCTTTCTTCCCAAGGTTAAGTTTTTTTTGATTCCGACACCGGAGCATCCTCAGAAGATGAAAATCTGTATAGCTCTCTTCAAGACACTATCTAGTTGTCTTGTTTTTGTTAAGACGTGCCATGGAGGATCTTGTGTTGGTGATAAATATTGCGTACTTTTTGTGTATGTGTAGTAGTGGAGGACAGATGGACAGCGGTTGTTTCTTGTTTCAGCAAAGTAATGCCTACTTTTTTCCGACATATTTTGTAACTCCAAATTGCACAAAATTCTCGTGCACTAAACCACTCGCGTTTCTGTGTCGTTTAGCCGCGTTTTGTCCCGCTAATGTGTCCGAAGCTTTAGTTTATCGGCGATTTAGCACGCGTCGTGAATTCGATACGATTGAGATCGAGTCGTGGACGCGCCGAAAGTGCGTTAACATGCGTTATTGTGTTTGTAAAATCGAAAGTTATTTGTGGTATTGATTGCGTAGGCGCTTGTTATGTAGGTACCTGCTGTTACTGTGCAACTGAATGGACGCACGTACAAAATGAGGTGCTAATTCGGATGTTCACAATCTCTAATTTGACAGGTCTAGGTATATTTAACGGTATCCATTTTCACAGGAAAATTGTGTTGTATCACTTTTTCGACCTATATCAGTTTAGTTTAGAGATTTTGTATGAACGAATTAGCAATTAATGTATTTTTACTTGAACACAAAAAGATTGCAAAATATGTTTGGGCTACCTCGTAATTGTAATTTGAAAGAGAATCATATTATGATTGCTCAAATGAATATCTTGCGGAGATCCGTAAGCCAGTGCTTGTAAATTTGAATTAAAATTAAAAAAAAAAAACACTATTCACACCAACTTAATAGTTAGTAATGTTGAAACGTTATTTTTCCCAATTTTCTTACTAGTAGTAAAATTCTTACTTCTTCTTACAGTATTCTTACTGTATAGGCATACCTTTAACTGAATAGGTTTAGGAGACAGGGGACGGATGGACTTATACGCCAACTCTCACCCCTGCTGTCATGCAACCGTCAACCCTCAATCATTCCTCGCGCACTGTGGTGCTACTTCAGGAACCGTCTCAGTTAAACGGTACACCTATGGTAGCAATCTTCGTCATTGAACGTCCAATGCTAGATATTGGTCTTTTGTAGGAACTTCCACACGCCTCTATCTTACTCCGCTTGAATCCAGCGGCTCTCAGAGACTCGTCTATCTACAATCTATATAGTGTGGGGTGCAGTGGAGCGTCTACTTATAAACAATATAATTAGTAGTTATGGGAAGTAGCCAAAATCTCACTCGGTTAATTTCCACACGGCGAGGTAGGTACGTATAGGAGAAATATTACGTCCACGAGAATCACTTGCGGCACCTTGCGTCAATACAACTAACAGGTAAGGGGAAAGTTATGAAACCCGCCACACCGGCCGCGGGGACTGCGACCAGTTTTTACGACTGATTGTTGAGATGAATAATTATATAATAACCGGGGACCCGATGCTTACGAGATGCGAGATGCGAGTGTGTACATAGGTATGTGTGCGTAACAGTGTTATGTGCTGATGAAATTTCCGTTAATGAAGCTCATTAGTAGGTAGTTAGCTCGCGAATCTGAACTTATGAAGTGGCAATGGACGGGGCACATAGCTCAAAGAACCGATAGACGTTAGGGTCTCAAGTTTTCGAACAGCGACCTCGCATCAGAAAGCGCAGGTGGTGGACTACCCCCACTAGGTGGACCGATGATATTAGAAGAGTCGCAAGGAGCCGCTGGATACATATCCCACAGGACCTGTGTAAATCCGTGCAAGAGACCAATGTCCAGCCGTGGACGTCTATTGGTTGATGATGACGACGATGGACTTCACTGCACCCCACACTAGGTGGACAGAAGTCTAGTCTCTGAAAAACACAGCGTTGGAAGACTCTCAATAGGTTGGTCACAAGTGAGCCGCTGATAGCCGCGCCAGGGGCATCAGTTCATGCTTTAGAGCGGTCCTTGCAAGAAATCTATGTCCAGCAGTGGACGCCTATCTACGCTCGGCTTGCAACATTGATTCTGTACCTACTAATTTACTCTATTTGGTGGTATTGAACCAGCCGCATTGAAAGCTCTTTGGATTAAAATCATGCATCAAGCTCACTTAAAAACCATTATAGAGTCAGTAGTTACCTACTCGGTCTCTTCTTAATATGAATCTTTCTGCTCTGTGGTGCTAATTAAAAGTTCTTTGGACTAAAAACATGTATCAAGTGCCCGTAAATCATTATAGAATCGTGCTCAGTCTATGATCTCTACCTTATTAATATGAATCTTCCACGTCATCATTCCCTAACCCTAACTGAATCTAGATTTGTTTTCCCTAGGACCAGAGTATGGCACAATGGAGGCAGCGTGGAAAGGCGGTATGGTTGAAGCGGAACGACTGTCCGATTTACACTTGAGCGTGCGCGACCGTCTCGTCAACGACGTCATCGCTCAGATCAAAAACTGGCAGAAGGATACCTATCATAAGGTCAGTGGATACTTATTTTAGTTAATTTTTAATCATATTAACTATAAATCACTTAAATTTTAGCGTAACTTTGTTTCAGTCAAATGTATGAATGAGAAATAAAATGGGGAAAAAGTGTTTACCTTGCGTAACACCAAAAAATATTTAATATTGTAAACTTTTCAAAACCTGTTAGAATTTACATACAAACGATTAGTAATGTAGAAAGTTACAGTTGATTCTTTCTTTTTTCATATAAATAAAATGCATGTTCAAGTGTTCATGTCATAATAAACAAGTCTTGACTTTAATTCAGTAATTTATATGTAAGTAATCCTTATTTTCATTGCGATTAACATTTTTACAGAGCAGGTAAACTTGTGGATTAACATTATTACGAAATTCTCGTTTAAGTAATAAACATTTGTTGAAACTGAATATATTCGAATAAATACCTACCTACAAATTGAATAAATAAAAATTTTTAGCTCCAGCTTATTTATAGCCCAAAACTAGCAGTGTTTAACTATTTATTAATATCGCAAATTATAAACAAAAGTGTGTCACTATTGAAAGCCTGTTTTCATCTTATTTTCCTTTTGAGCATAAAATCCGGAAAGCAGAAGCTGAAAGGACGAAATATCCGTACAAAAATATCTCTGTGAGGTTAATCCGGCGTGTAGAGTCTGGGAGAGTGTCTATGGCTGCATACGTAATGACTAAAAAGCAACATGTAGGTACATAACCACTATGTTGCTAGTATGCTAGTTTTGTACATGATATTCTATCTGATATAATGTCGCTTTTTAAGATTCCGTATCCAAAGGGTAAAAACGGGACCCTATTACTAAGCGTATCCAAAGGGTAAAAACGGGACCCTATTACTAAGACTCCGCTGTCCGTCTGTCTGTCTGTCTGTCTGTCCATCTGTCACCAGGCTATATTTCATGAATTGTGATAGCTAGACAGTTGAAATTTTCACAGATGATGTATTTCTGATGCCGCTATAACAACAAATACCTACTAAAAAACAGAATAAAATAAATATTTAAGGGGGCTCCGCCTCCCATACAACAGACATTTTTTGCCGTTTTTATGGATAATGGTACGGCACCCTTCGTGCGCGAGTCTGACTCGCACTTGGTCGATTTTATTTAGTAACTTTTTATTGATGACGTTATCTAAATAATAGAGACACCATTTACATGTAGGCATATGATAGGTGATAATTATTTACGACAGCTTAACAATTAAAGCTACAGATAGCAACTCACAACAAAAGAGGAAGAGCCAAACTCACCATCTCAACAAATCGTATTTAATGGCGATTCCTGTAAGAGACCTATGTCCATCTGTGGACGTCTATCGGTTGAGACTACGCTTTTTACGTCAACAAGAAATATTTAAAATGAAAAGTGAATCGACAGATCAGCGAAAGTTAACTGAAGTTATGCAACTCGCGATTAGCAATGATCACAATAATAAACAACAGCTGTAAAAGTAAAAGTATAGAAAAGTTAAAAAGAGCAATACAGAGCTTTCGCGTAAACAAACACCAACCACTGACTGAGTTGAATGTTAAATTGAATAGAAAACCGCTTT